>BSBM01000093.1:51774375-53065000 GCA_027924585.1 Larix kaempferi | reverse complement strand
ATCTCCAACCATAAATAAGCATGTTTTAAAATAAATTGCTAGGATACATATCTAAGAGTCTAGAAGATCTCTATGCATTTTTCCATCAAATTTGGTCAAGGAGATTCTAGTATCTAGTTAGAATATATTAGTGGAAACCCTAGGTTGATGACACGATGCTTGGATAAGGGCAAAAACCCAAAATCTAGCTAGATTTGGGTGAGCATTGAGCATGGGGAACCAAATCTATGAATATGTGTATTGTTAAATATAATTTTGTTGGGTGAATCCAATAACCAACATAATCATCATAATATAAGAGTTTTTTGGGTTGGGGATATACCTCAAGGTACCCAAAGCATGAAAAAAGTTTGGGTGGGCACAAAACCAAGAGAACAAAAAATGTTGAAGAGGACATGTGGAGTGGGAGGTCGGCCTCCAAAAACTCAAGCATTGACATGAGTGAGGTAGGTCTAAAGCAACTTCTCTCATACCAAATGAGAGAAGTGGTAGGAATATTTTAGGTTAGATTAGTGTTTCTAGGGCTAGTTTAGGTTTCTAGGACTAGATTAGGTTTATAGTATTCCAGCTTGGTTTTCTAGTGTTAAATTAGTGTTTCTAGGGTTAGTTTAGCTTTCTAGGATTTCTAGGGCTAGATTAGGTTTGTAGGGTTATATTAGTACTTCTAGGGCTCTACTAAGTTTCTAGGGATATATTAGGTTTATAAACATTAATGACAAAGGGTGAAAGGATGACATGGAAGATGGATGTATCTCTATGTATGTATGTATGTATCTCTAAGTATGTATGGAAAAGACATGTATGTATGTATGTATGTATCAACAAAAAATGCATGTACCAACAAAATAACATAAAACTACACATACCTCGATGTACAACATAACATTCTTTGATGTAATTCTTTCTCTTATGTAAAGTTGACTGGCCTCATTCAATAAATCCATCTGGATCCTCTTTGAATAAGGCAGGTAGTAGCGTACCTTGGTTGAGCTCTTGCTTGACATTATCTGAAGATGGATGTTTGTGCCAACGATCAAGTCTGTGAAGTGATACACCACTGAACCTGGTTTGTAATCCATGAATACATGCCCACTAGTCTTTCTTGACTTCCCATCTAGTGTAAGATATTCTCCCTTAACCACCATTGAGCGAATAGGAAATTCAATGCCTTCATCATTGATTAATGATGTGTAGAGGGTTTGCTTACCTTGGATGAACCATGCCAACCAATAATACGCGCCCCATTCATTGCCTTTCGGGGAAACAACTGCGTATATGTGTCCTGGTTGTACAATATCTGAGATATGGTCGTAGTCTGTCGAAATCGCTAACTGGCCCTCCTCTAACTGGGTTATTTCAACAATTGCACATTGGTCTACTGCAAGTGACACACGATCCCATTCATCAACCTAGTCCATGCATTCACATTCATCCCATTCACCACTGCCCCAAGGGATACAAAAGCATGCAAGCTTTCTCGTCCATATTTCAAATAAGGGGTTGTTTGAGCTTCGAACTGAATGAAATCCATGTGTTCCTTGTACTATGCCGCAACTATAGGAATGCGATCGGTCTATGTCAACCACCCACCAAATATTTCTTACCACACGTCCTACCACTGATGATGTTTTTTGATCTATTACTCGGTTTGACATTGTTGCAGAGCACCATTGAACTATGGATTCTGCATATAGGATATGAGGTTCCCTGTCAAACCTCATCTCTTCCCTTCGTAGTGCGGTCTTGATGCATGCACCGGCCCCATCATGCTCGCCTTTGCGGTTCTCGGTCTCAAAATAGTTCCAGATATGCGGCACATTATAAGTCTTATGCAAAATACTCAGCCATTGGAATACTTAGGCATTTTTGAACTGGCCCGCACAACCATCCGACCATATCCAATGTTGATCCATCTGTATATCTCTCTCCTTCAACTTATCATAGAAAATTCAAAAGCAATGTTGAACATAGTGAAAATCATGTGTTCTATCATCACTTATGTAAAAGTTTGTCTCCTTCAGTATTATCCTCTTGTTATTGCTGCTCTCTGGCCCATGCCTATACATAATATGTACCATGATGCTGACTTGGTCTGAATGTTAGTATTGACTATGGATTTCATTTTGTGGCTGAAGGGTGTAATTTTTTGCAAAATCCACAATTGACACTATGGTTCCAATAGGAAATGTGTCCCTGCATTTTCTGTACTGCTCATCTTGCCATCACGCTACATGCACAGGTTGAACATACTGCTTTGTTTTCTCATAGAACTCCATCAAGAAGTCACATACCAGTACCTGTTACCGTGAAAACAAGGGAAATATTACCATGTGGCATTTGGAAAAATTTCTATGTCATAAATTGAATGTGTAATCTGAAAAATATGCAATATTCATTTGTACCCGTGACTTCACTAATGCAATATTTTTACTTTCCTTGGCACTATCTAATTGATAGGTTACGTACTTGAAGCTCTGCATCTCCACGACCATCCTGCTAAAATCGTGCTCCTTTCTTTCATGGATGCAACGGTTCAAAAGAGAAAACCCACTGCACCTAGAACATGTCCCATATAGACACAATTTTTCATAATATTTTTGTCATTCGGGCCTTGGACACATGATGTTGTGGATAAAGTCTCTTGATGCATTCGGTGGTAGTATGGATCCATTGCATCCCTGCACAATGTTAGTATGCAAATCACAAAATATATGTTTATATGTGTCATAATAATATTCATATTCTACGTGGTATCTATAACAACAGGTGTTCCGATCAATGCATATATGAACGTACCATGGTTTGCATTTCTCAAAGGACCTTTGGCCCAGGTTCAATTGTGTGTGCTCATTCCTGAATCTCTCATAGAGTTTAGTTTGTGTGGTGTCAAGGAAGTGTTTAACATGGGGTTCACGTTTAGTAGAACCTTTTCTCAGCTTTAGCACGTCTCTTTGGTTTGATGAAGGTCTAGTATGATCATGGGAAAACTTTTGTACTAACTCCTTAATAGCATCAATTAGATTCCTATTTGCACGAGGCAACCTACCAACAAAATCCCAACAATCGTTCCCACCCAGAGTGTCATGATTTTCTCTTATAACATAGTACTTTTTAATAGATTTTCTATTTAATTTGAGTATGTGAGAAGTGTGTGATAGCAGGCGACGTTGCCTTGTGGACTTGCTTACAATTGATTCTGCTAAAACACGAAGAGCCACACAAAGATATTTTGTACGAGACGTCTTCCTAATCACATTAAATGCAGATTGGAGATTTCTAACAATATGACTGCTAGCCTCTAAAATTTTAACCATGTTTATGCCCAAAATTCTCCTAACAACAGCTAAACAATGTGACTTTAACAACCATAGCAATAATTGACATTTACCTGCATCAACTTTGGATTCAAAATATTCTTTGACAATTTTATTGCATTTCCATTCGATAGTGCGTTTTGGAAACTTTCCTTCAAGACCCGACATAAAACTCTCATCCACATGAATATGTCTAGGAGTTCTTCTTCTTGCACTAGACAGTCGAGGTAGGGAGGGTGGACATGAGACATGAATACCAAAGCTTGTTTGTTGTGGTGCTTTGTTCACAGATTGGGCCATAATGGGAGTGTGGGCAACATGGTTCTGGTCTTCTTGGGGAGATTGCAAATTAATCAAGGATTGTATGTCCATCTCTACACATGCAGCATCTCCCAAAATTCTTGTGTCGTGAGGAACTTCAACATGACTCATTGATGGATTGTTGGTTGGAGATTGTGTTGATGTTGGAATTTGAGTTGGGTCCGTTGGATGCGACCGCTTTACCTGTGGTTCTGAACAAGAGGTTATCATGTCAACAATTGTGTTAGGATCAGTGGAAGGATCCAAGGAAATGATAGGACCATGTCTCAATATTTCCATTCCCAACTTGGCCTTTTCTCTTAAGTTATTGACCTTTTCAATGGGAAGATTCCTTCTATATTTTTTTTTTTGCGATGCGTGAGTTTCCCATCTCCAAAAGTCTCTTTAACACAACTTTCAGGCCTACCCCTGCAAAAGAAACAACAAATAAGATATTAGTGTCATTATACAATGAACTTGACACATTCCAACATAACTTACCACTTTACAAATTAACATATACAACTACAGACTATATTGGTTTATTTGTGTTCGAATATAGATGATGGTTGGTCAAGTGTAGAGTGGAGAAACTAGTGGCTTACCTAGCCATGAATTCATAAAAATTATGGTAGTAACACCATACAACAGAGATGGCTAGAGATGCCTTGGGAATAGTTTGATAGTTTTTCTACATCAAATAAGGTAACCTACAAGAATAGTGTGGGAACAGTTTTTCTGATTGGTTTACATCATATTTTTCACCTTAATTAGTTTCATTTTTTGCTTTCTCCCTTAATGTTATCAATTCTAAATTTTGCACCTAGTTTGATTGCTTTGTCTTCATAGTGGAATGGTATATCCTTCCATTTGAGGCAATGTCCTTTACCATCATAAATTACTAGGTTATATAACACCTTAAGGAGTTGAAGAAACAACAACAAACTATTTCCTTTTCTATAAACCTTGAGATGATAGAATGTGATTTTGAGTTTAAAATACATGGTTGAATTCAACAATGCATCACAATAGAATGAATGTATACCTTGTATTGTGCAAAACCCTAAGGAGGATGCAAAGGTTTCTAACAAGGATCATGGTATTGGGAAGGGTGATTAGGGGGAATATAATTTGACCTTTCAATGTGCTATATCTAGGGTTGGGAGGTGTTGGAAAGTGGGGAACTAGGGACTATACCAAAAATGATCATGTTGGATAGAGCATGAAGTGGGAAATTCTTGGTTTTTGGAAAAAAAATCATTATTAAAGGTGAGGGGATATTGTAAGGATGGTAAATATGGATGAATATTATCATATTTGGATTCATAAAGAAAGGAAAGGTGCATATACTTACAGATATCCTCATTCCATACAATGGTATTGAATAAGAGATGAGAGAGTTGAGGTTTTGTGGATGAGTTGAAGTGATATTTTTAGTCATGTTTAGTGAGTGTGTAGTATTTTTTGCTAGCATAATATGAGGTGAAAAGAACAAAATTAACTTGGGAACTAATTACATAATGAGGAGGTTGCATACTTCATCTTGTCTAGTATTCATGAGTTTTTTTAGATGTGAACTTGGGAAATCTTCTTGTCAAATTCATTGTTGTATATGCATGGATATTGTTGTGGGCATGGGAAAATATCAAATCTTGTGAATGAAAAGACTTATTTACAATTCACCATACCTCTATAAAAATGATCTCCACTTGCAATGGAAATTGGTAGCTTGAATATATCCACTAGATTCCAAGACCACTGAAGATGTTTGTTAGATTCCAAGGGTGATTTTGTGTCCAATAGATCAATGAGTGTCCAATAGATCAATGATTGTGAGCCAATAAGAAACCTGTAAGAGCTTGAAACCCGCAGAAGAAATGATACCCGTGTTTTTTGGTAGAATTCCCGGGAAACAAAGAACTCTGTTTTTTTAAAACTAGTAATAGGGTCGCACACGCGTGCTTAAACATGCGCATGCGTGTTTTTTGCGCGTACACGTCACTATCGCGCACGCTCTAAAACACACACATATGCCCCTGTATAACATTTACACCATTTATTCCCCAACGTTTACACCATTTAATGCCAAACCTTCCCCCACTTCGAAAATATTTGCATAAATTGGACTCGGTGATGAAGTTTGAAGGGTGGGTCTTAATTTTTATTTGAAGGGCTTACTCTTTGCATCTTGACACATTTGATAATTTATGCTTGTCTATGCACCTTGACCCAATTGATATTGTAAGGTGAGGATGTGCATGCATAATAATCCTTATTTATGACTATGCGATGAGGATTTAAATGGAAGAGGATGTAAAGACATGTTATTTTTATACGTATTTTGATGGCAAGTGTCAAAGAGAAATGTGGTGATAAACCACATATGTTTGGAAGGACGGAGGGAGGTTACATGATCATGATCATGCCACCCATCAAATTGAAGACAATTCCTGAGTCAAAAATTGTTTTTTTTAATTTTATTAATAACCATTGTGGTACTTTGGTCCAAATGTTTTTTCTAACTCATTGTTTCTCTATATTGTGTGCCTACTACCACCTCTCTATATCAATGCCTAAAATCAACCTCTGCTTGGTTTGTGGTTATAGTTGCATGCCATTGAGTGTTGTTTAGAGTTTTTCGTGAGTTTGTGACATTCATGCAATAAATGAAGTTTTGTAGAGGAGGACTCATCAAAGAGGTAATTTGAATTTCATTTTGACAAAAAAACATATTTTGTAAAGATCAAATGCCATGAATTCATCCTCAGCCTACCATGAAAGACCATGGATATGTTGAAAAGCATTGAACATCATTGAAGAATGAAAACATGTTCCTCGAGATCTTATTGAAGCATATTGAGCTCAATTGAATTATACCTGGGCCTTAATTGAAAATTCTAGACCTCACATGTCATCAATAACACATAGAATCCATGACACTATCCCTCTACAAGGAGCCTTTTGCATATGAATTGAATATTGCTACCATTATAATGCCTTGGACATCAAGGATTTATCTTGGCTCCTTAACCATGGCTAGTGGAGGGAAACAAGAGCCCCAACACTAACTCTTGCTTCTTAGGCACAAACACCATGAATGAGTCCCTGGACCACCACACAACTACATTTTGACCCAAAATCCGATGGCAAAATCGTCTGATATGCGACACTTGTCTGTCGCATATATGTCACTATCGTTTTTTTTAGTTGTTGGTGGTTTGTTATAGGTTATCCGACACTCCCTTTGACTGTCGGTTAATCGATGGCTTATTGGTACCGTCGATGGTGCTTTAACTGTCATTCGTGCGATGTGTAGTTCTTATTTTAAAGAATTAAAAAATTAACGCAGGCATCACTTCACCGATGCATAGCCAATTTCAAAGCGTCGGTTAACGGACGCCTTAAGCCATTTTTTAAAAACAATCCGATGGTCACCTACCGTCGCAGGTATAGCAAGGCCGTCGATTGACTATGCCACGACGACGATTAACCGACGGTCCTCTGCCGTTGCATGTATAGCATGGCCATCGGTTAACCGACGGCCTGTAGTTTAAAAAAAAAACAAATACATTTCGCAGGACGTCGAATAAGCAACGTCCTATAATTAAAAAACAAAAAAAAATGTGACCTAATATTGTGGGAGATTTGTATACTCCAAATTACATATAATGCTTGTTATATAAAATAATCTAATGCTTGTGAATTGAAGATGAAATACCCATGATGTGGATAAATTATTATCCACTCAAAGATTGTCGGGAGCCTTACCCATAGGGTGTTTAACTGAAATCCAAGATTTTGGTAAGGGTGAAGGCATACTTTAGAATTGTATATTTGGTTTCCTCCCAGTATCAAATCTTACAGGGTATGCGTGCATTTTACAGAGCTCTACCGTGCTCATTTGTAATTCTTCTGAATTGCCTAATTTGATGAATATTGTGATGGCAGAAGAATTTGGGGAATAAAATTGAGAAAATGGCACATGGGTATTGTCAAGATTTAAAATTACTACAACCTAGCAAACTCGGTTTGTCTCCAAGGCAAGTTCTAGAATCTATAAGGCCTGCATACATATTACTGAAAGCAATCTGGAAGAGTTAAAGGGCCCAAAATGCCATTTTGGCAGGCATGCAACTGATAGACGAAGACAAATTGATATAATCTAACAGGTGGGTTTAGCAAAAAAAGTTGAAAAAACCCATGGCACTATAGCATCCATAGTTGGATTACCACAAACTGAAATTAAAAAAAGCCTTCATCATTATACAGAAGCACTTTTGCCCAATTTGCACATAAAAAAATTAACACCTCTTGTAGAGTTTAAACACAGCAGAAAATTTCTTAAATGTTCTGGAGATTTCAGTCAGAGGTAAATGAAAGGAAAGAGAGGTCTTGAGGGACACTTGGGTGTGAGAAACTCAAGTTTGAACCCTCAAAGTGTCCTTGGTGGACATGTTTATGAAAGGAACCCAATGCCATCCTGCTAAATACAAAGCTTTAAGTTGAAACTGTCACTGAATAATTATGAAATGAAGAATGAGAAAAAAAAATAGGGCCTTCAACCCAACCACTCTGGGTTACACCAGCAACCCATCTACAAGAGGTGACATACATATTTGGTGAGGCTGCTGGTAGGTGGAAATCAATGCAATTTGAGGAAAGGACTCGTTTGGCAGGTTAGTGGCATGCACCCAAAGAGGACTATGGAGGAAATGGGTATGACAGATAGTGCACTATATTTTGCAGTTTGCATTATAAAATAGAAGAACAAAAACTTAAACTCTGCATGCATTTTGTAGAAACCTTCCAGGTAGATTTTGCATTCTAGGCCAAAGTACGAAATTGGGGTAAAATTGATGACGACAAAGAATTTAAAGGAGAAATATGGAGATATCATAGAGGAGAACCCATTGCAATCCAAAGGACACTTAGGGACCTTAAAGTTGAATTTGGGATGATTTATCATGGCTGTAAATGTATTTTGGTCAAACCTAGTCATAAATTTTCTGAGGGCATAGAAAAAAGCAAAAAAAAATGTTTAAATTACCATTTTCATAGACCTCCTTTGGCTAGATGAGAGGAAATACAAAAATTGTAACATGTGGGTATTGTACAAAACTAGGAGACTTCAGCCTAGCATATTTGGTTTTCTTCCATCATCAAAATTTACAACCTTTGCATGCATTTTTCTGAAGCATACCAACTTAATTTGCACTAAATTATAATTGGTAGTATCAGGATGTTTTTTGCATGGCAAATACTTTCATGGATGGTAAGGCTATGGACATATAAGAGGGTCCAGGAAGCGCTAAAGAACACTCAACAAAAAGAAAATCCAAATTTAAACAATACATAAGCCCTTGGAAGTCATTCAATTAAGCCAAATTTGAAAGATTGTGCATCTGAAAAGCATTAAATGGCAGAAGGGAAATCCAACAGTGTAAAATTGCCAAGGAGACATTGTAGATGACTTGGCAATTTCCAAATTCTATTCCTGAAACAAGCACAGGATCTGCTGTGCGCTTCCAAAACTGAATATCCGGAAAATCCTTGCCTTTGTCAACATGTTCAAGGAGTGAGGAAATATTCTCTGTTACACAAATACATATTTAGGATACGTTCCCTAAGGAATACTAAGACACAACGACAGTCATATAGGTGTTTTAAGTAATTTAAAACTAGAAACACATAAATGATGCTTGAGGACCTTATCATAAAAAGATTATTGAACTGAGGCATAATTCTAAGTTCTAATCCATACTTGTCAAATCATTTTCAGAGAATGCATCTCTTGAAGCACAACAACTAATTGACTCAACCAAAAGTTGCATTCCTATCTTGCCCTTAGTAACACTGTCAAATGATTTTGACTCTGAGTTGCTTCAATAGCCTGCATAAGTAATGACAAAGCAGAATCTTCTGAGCAATTGACTACTTTATACAGTGCTTCCAAACCAGCCCCAGAGCTTCTTGCAATTGCGTCTGATTTTGATGAGAGAGAGGCTAACTCTGCCGATAGGAAGGAATACCTAAATACATCCCAGAAAATTAAACTTTGATTGATCCTTCCAGAAGCAGGATTAACAATACCCTTCCTAGGAAAGTACATAGTACACAGCTTGTGGAAGAGTGCTTCAAACACCACTTTTGTAGATTCAGGAAATTGCCATGACAGTTTTCCGGTATCTGCATTTGGTAGACAATTCTTCAGCATTCTCAAGCAAAGATAAAGCTTGTTGATGTTGAAGGCTTTGCAAATCAGAGGATGAAGCCAATAGAGACTCCACTGAGGACAACATATGGGGCTTCGCTGGAATAACAAGTTCACTATATATATCTGCAGTTGGACCATGAGGAAGTACTGACAAAATGGAATCCGCAAGACGGCGACAAACAGGGCATAGAAATTCACCCCACAAAGAAAGTGTTACAAAAGGTGTGCTAAATGAGATGCTCCAAGACAATTCTCAACAATAAATAACTGCAGAGAGAACACGGGACAAAAGGATTCCCCATGGAAGCAATATATTATATCATACCAATCACAACAAAGTATAATTGTCAAATGGCTACCTGATCTAGATCAACAATATGCACCCCTTCAAATATAATCCCGTTGTTCTAAACTTATATCTGCTTATCCCACAGAGTATCAAATAAGAATACATCTTTTGATAATATCAAAGATAAAAAAAAAGAAGCATTATATACATGCTGGCAACAATAATGATATCCAAATGGTGATGAACATCACCAATTGCAAATATCCGTAAATTAGCAAATCATATCAATAAATAAAGGGAATCAATAAACCTAAATCCAGCTAATGTTTCAAAAATGTAAATAAACATCATGTTCTCCATTCTAATCTTGAAAATGCTACACATCTGAGTAGTTTATTAGAGTAAACTAAGTCCATCCAGTTTAACAAACTAACCAGCAGACCCTAGGCACAGTTTATCCTCACCGTCATTCAATAAATTTTGTACTCTTCAGTCCAAGGTTTAACTTAATCAGACAAAGAACCATGAATAAAGATATAAAATGTTGCAAATGCATTATTTTGCCTCAAACATGACATTTGCATCATGTTTCATTTTTTCTAGGGTGAGAAACAAAGAAATGCATTCCAGACCCAAAACTTTGAAACACAATTTCCTCACAAAATTTCAATTAATTTCTGGCAAGGTTTGCCAAAATGTAATTATCCAGCAGAGAAGCATGAAGCTCCTTCCAAAGTGTTGATCAAAAAGACAGGATGAGAGTAATTATTTCCTGGTAGTTTCAATGTCCTAAATTTGTCACTATTTTTCTTTTCTTGTGGATACCTACTTGAATCATTTATGTTTCATGGTATGTATTATCCAAGATTCCACAGTGAAAGGAGCAATATGACCCTGGACAATGATTAATTCCATTGTATTAAAAGCCAAACCAAGAAGAGAATGTTGAAAGATTTGAATGACAAGTCAATCTTCAAGGGCCAAATTAAATGGTGGGACTCTTGCAGAAAGAGTTCACTTCATTCTGCAATTGCAAGTACTTGGGGGAAGTAGATTAACTCCATCAGCGGATTCAAAAAATGTTCGGTGGGTTTCCAAATGGTGGTCAAGGAAACATTCATAAAGAATAACTAGAAAATGAGAAGGCGAATGATTGCATGAGATAAACAAAGGAATCCGGTACCATCTTGATGGATATAGCTCATGCATCTGAGAAAATATGCCAATTTTTATGCCTGTATCATTTCTGGACTATCAAAGAACTCTCAAGAAATGGACACTTAAGGAATTAATACACGAGAATCTAGGGTGGTAAAAATTAAAAACCTTTCTCACATCTTTGAAAATGATTATACTACTTGTTTATTTGCTTTCCAACACAAGAACATGCCCTGTTAATTCAAAACCCAATACTTCACAAAAGGTCATCGTATGATACCCTAGCCTTTCATACAAGGTAACCCGTTCTTGCTTAGTAGAAGCCCTTAGGACTCACTAGATGAGTCAAAGGAAAAGTCTAGGGTACAAATTCTTTATTGAGGCATTTTCATATTTTCCTGCCATAAAACAAGAAAATATATACAAAATTCTTACTTTTATTGATAACAATATGACAAAGCAGATATCATAGCATAAAGACAGAATACAGTAGCAGATTCCTGTCTCAAATGCCAATAATATAATAAAGTATCCTTATAGAGGCAAGGTTGACTGAACTTGTACATTGGGGTTACATACTATGTCAATGAGGACTTTACCCACATCATCAATTTACTAAGTTGACTACATGACAAACATAGGAGAAAAAGAATACCACCTCATAAAAAGGTTGCTACACAAGCTGGTCAATTTGAAGTGGGAAAGTCATTGGCTAAATTGCAGCAGTACTTCTGCCAGCCCAAGATGAAATAATATCTAGAATAATTTGTTAAGAGGATGCTTGGTGTATGGCAAGAGCAAGAGCAGTTTGAGTTTGTTGTCATTCAAATTTTTCCCACCAAGGGCATTGCCCATTCTGTTGTCATTCAAATGTCAATGGGTTCAATTCCTGGGTATTTTTCCCACCAAGGGCATTTCCCATTCTGTTGTCATTCAAATTTTTCCCATTTTTCCCTGTACAGGACCTACATTTTCCTCGTTATAGGTAAAATCCATGCTCAACATAAAATCCGCAATAATGGCTATGCAATTTTAACGGAGACCCTGCTACAACAGAAGAGATAAATTCAAGCCTTAGAGGCTGAGTGCAATATGCTTCATCATCTGGTTTCAAATATTGCTAGGGGTTCATAGTCCAATGCTATTCTTGAAGTTTATGAAAGTGACACGAAGGTTGTAAACTTGAAATCTAAATATCTAAATCATAATGTATAGTAAGCATTACCATAGTGATGTGGCTTCTTCCATTTGTAAAGAAACATTTGGTGCTGCTTTATTTCCTTCATTTCCTTTATCTTCTTTGTTCATTGTTTTCATCGTAGCTAAGCTCATCACTAAAAAACGAATGATATGGTTTTGAACCCTGTAGTATGAAGAATGAAGGTTTTATAAATATGAATAATTGACAAAAATCTATACTAAATATGAATAGAAGAGCATTTTAATTACCTTATTGAGCTCCTCTCTGTTTTGAGAATAGTTTAATATTCTCTACTAAACAGGGCCAACCACGTGAAGGTGGAAGCTCATATGGCCCCTCCCCCCCTCACATCACTCTCAATTCCCCATACCCAATGCATGTGCTTGGAAATAAATGATTTTTTGTGCGAACATCGTGAGTTTCTTGTCTTAAAGGAATTACGTGCATTCGATCATTAATTAGTTTATAGAATTCATTCATTCACACGTAGGAAAAGAAATAGTTGAAGACATTACTCGGTAATGTCAAAAATAATATCCGAGGACAATGCATACAAAAATAATGTAATTGTGTACTTATTACAATCACTACTTTTTTTTAAGCTTTTTTCTGTCCACATATTCTCTAAGAGTGACATCCTCTTCTACAACTTGTTTTATGTTTCTTATGCCCTCTACAGCTTCCTGTGATCTTGTTTGTCGTGTCGTGTGCTCACGACGTGTACGCGACTGCTGTAACGTGCCTGGATCTACTGGAAAAATAAAGAAATATTAATTACTTGACATGTTTTTATTATTTCATTATAAGTCCTTCATTAAGAAAAAAAATTAGAGCGGTAATTTTTACCTAGCAACTGGGCCACATGAATATCATGCGTTTGCTCTTCTTCTGCTACTGCCTCAAGTTGTACATGAGGACCCTCTGCATTAAAACATCAACACTTACAACACTATAGTATTTTCAATTTAATATTTGAGACTTTAATCCAGACTAGGTTTTTTTTAACAGAGGAATACATTAATTACCTGGATGTCACTCAACTTCAACTTCAATATTTCGTTCTCCTCCATCCTCTGTATTTTGTCTACTTTCGTTGGGCGGCTTAACACAAAGAGACTCAATATTTTATGGACTAGTTTATTAATGAATAGAGAACACAATGAATTAATCTTAAATAGAATTTGTTTATTATAGTTACCTGTGCGCAGGATGGATTAACGGAAGACTCTGTTTGGCTAGCACTTTTGCTTGTGATGTTCAACAACACCTAAAAACCCGCGTTGGTAGCCAATCCTTAGGTCTTCCTCCGTGGGCACTTCTTTGAATTTTTCGACCTGTAATTTTCAATTAGATCATCATTGTTGTTGTTATATCGTCATGAAAACAATTTTGAATGCAATCTATAATAATTTCTATACAATAAAATAATTATTGATACTTACGAATCGTTCTACCAAATTTGAATATCCACCAGGCCCAAGCTTGTGTTGCCCATGTTCCTCTACTCTTTCCTGGGTGGCCTTCGAGGTATCTGGTAGCCTATAAAAGTAATTTTAAGTACGTTAGATGTTGCAAAATAATGGGAAATAAAGTGTAATGACGATATAATTGCATTGCTGAAAGTATTGCATACCTTTTTGCGCTTGGTGCTAGCTTTCCCTCTTTACCCATAGCGATCTCCATTCCATCATCCAGCAAGGCTTTCCACTCCCTTGTTGGAATCATCGGAGGGCACTCATACTTTGGATGCTTTGCTAAGTTGTTCCTATATTGCTCCCTTACAATGTGTAAATGTTGGCCAGCTTTTTCGAGGACCTTTTTATGGTTGAAGGTTTTAGCACCAAAAAACCCAACCATGCAAGCAATAAGGTCATCTTTCAAAACTTTACTTTGTCGGTTCCACCATGTGCAGATGGTGGGCCCAAATAGTTCTAAAGACCAATCATTTAGATGTCTGTAAAAGACATCATTTCCTGCATAAACGAGTATGTGTTAATTAGTGTAAAAAGAATGATTCATAATTACATTCCAATAAAATTATAATAAATAGTTAAAACATTTTATAAATAGTACCTAGAATCTTACTCATCTTATAGGGGATGAGAATTTCATCCACCAAAAAAGTAGTCTCAACTGTTCTCGTGCTAGTGACACAGAAAGATTCAAGAAATGCATCGAGGGCAGTATCACTATCATACTCTTCTTCATGTACCCCCTGATCCTGGTCGGCACGACCTGTCGTTCTTGGACCACCAGAGGGTGTAGTACTCTCATGTTCTGTTTCGGTTGCCTCAATTTGCATTCCCGACTGGCCAGATGGCAAAGATACATGATCAGTGGTGGCAGGGGTTTCATACTCAGTGGTACCAGCATGCCCCTCACCAGTAGTACCGAGGAAAAAAAATGCCTGTAGAAACAAATAATAGTTTAGTTACTCATATACGAATAGGAAAAAAAAATGCATTTGAAATAGACTTATAATTAAAGAGTTTGCATCTTACATCCAAGCGCTGTACTCTAAGCAACAAAAGATATGTCTTTGCTTTAGTCTCATCCATTTGCAGATGAGATAGTAGCAGACGGACGACCTCATCATTTAATTTTGCTTTTCCTTTCTCAACTGCCTCCTGTATATTCTTTGAATTCAAGAGGTCAATATCGTTGGCAATGTTCCCCAAATCCATATGCCTCGGATCCTGTGTCGATAAATAAGTATCATCCGACATAAAAATAGAAAACATTAATATCAATTTGAAATCATTAATATAATTAGAAAACATAATGCTTAAATACAGTTTCTGAAATTCACAACGTGCTATATACCTGCTCATGACCCGATGAGTGTGGCGTGCTAACACTATGATCCATTGGGGGCCTTCCCCCATCGGATGACTGCAACACAAGAATTGAAAACATTAATTTCGAAGTGAAACATCCAATACATTGATAAAATCTTAATTAAAAACATATTTTTTATATTCAATTTCGAAACTTTACAATGGGGTATACCTGCTGTGGCGTAGTCGATGCATCTATCCTATCACCTGTCATGGGGCTCTTGCCCCGATCCTCAACCTACAAACAAAATATTGACCATGTTGATATCATAATTAAACAAATGTACTTTCGAAAGAAGCAGATAAGTAAAAATGTGGTATATATACTTGTCGCCTGTAGGGGGCTGTCGGCCTCCGAGGCTCCATTAGGGACTTGCCCCGATCAGTTGACTGCAACAAAGTAATTGAAAACATTAATTTCAAACTGAAACCAATACATAGGGAAAATCTTATTTAAAAACATATTTTAAAAAAAATTAATGGAAAACATATTGCAAAATTAATAACATAAACAAAAACGAAAGATACTATATTCATTGATTACAGGTTTGGTGAAATGTTATATGTACCACTCTCAAAGTATCTGCATATGTATCTATCTGATTCAGATTGTAACTGGTCAGCAACTCTTCCCCTGATGCTATTGATTTTATAGCGCAGACGAAAACACGGTTTCCTTCACGCCCCTCGAATATGCAATTGGGTTGTTTATTTGTAGACTCGGGTTGTGTGCTGTTTATAAACCGCGCAATATTACCTGATGCTTTGGGCCTCCATCAATGTACATACTCGCTCCTTTACTTTGATTATTGTTTTTTAACTCTAAATAATTTTTAGACAATCCGTATCTATGCATATTGCATGTATATTGGACCAACCGCATCCAATCTATGTAATTGTAGCAGGGTCTGACATACTCCATCAATTCGGTACATCTGTCATAACCCACCTTTATGCCATCCATGCAAAACAACCCCAAACCGTGTAGTGACGAAGGTGAAATCTGAAATATCCTCTCGTTCATGCAAAAATCTATGTTTAGAGGAGGAAGATCCTTCGGTACCCATTGTTTGACTAAATGTTTGTACCTCAAGGGCACATCGATGTTGCCTATGGTCTCATCATCATAAGAGCATGAACCTCCTTCAGCGAGAAAAAATTCCATTCGTTTATTGAATTTACTTCTAATCTTTTGACATCTAGTTGATCTCGCTCTTTTGGGCCTACTAGATGTTTCACTTTCCTCTAGTCTTGTTGATCTTTCCTCGCTCGAGGATGATAGATTCGAAAAATACCTATTCAGTTGTACCTACACTCCACCGAATAAGAGAAATAGTTAGCAAACATTCGTAGAATGCTACAACAATCTCATGATCACTCTCAACCCAATAGTACGTGCATGAGTCCTAGGCTCACAGGTTTAAGAAGGCACTCTAATGGGTTGAAGTAGGCACTATTTTCAGGATTGAATTGGCTCTGTGACTGAGTGTAATGTCTGTACGAACTTCTGAAGTTACTTCTTTTTGTTGTAATCTTTATTCAAGAAGATAAATAAATCTCCCTCTTACTAGTTTTCCTCAAGGTGTGGGGTTTTTCCAGAGTCATGGTTGACCAAACATTACGTGTCTAAATTCTCTTTACTGCATGCTGATATAATTTATTGCGCATGATCTTTTAGGACAGTCTATTGTAAATTATTTGTTTCCACTACTAAATTCACTTTTAGTACTGTATATCAGCTACAAGAGTAATTTATTAATCATTGTATGTGAGACTATGTGAGCTAGACCAATATTCCTTTGATTAGCTTGTGGAATCCATGGAGGAATTAACAAAGAAAGGTATAAGCCAAGTTTGTGGGGTTTCGCAGCAACAGGAGATACACTTAGTGGCTTTCCTTGTACGGGTTGAGCTTGTCTCCGAATTATATTCCTAAAGACCATTGACTTATTGTCCTTTGTCTTGAGCAGCTAGAGTGGGGGAGAATACACCTCCAAGGTGTTTGAAGAGTATTGTGAGAAGCATGGGATAAGGCATGAGAAGACCACTCCATGTACTCCTCAACTAAATGGTATTTCCAAGCGCATGAACCAGACTATAGTGAAAAGAGTTTGATGTTTGTTGTCCTCATAAAGATTGCCTAAATTGTTTGGGGGTGAAGCAATGAGAACGGCTTGTTACTTTATTAACTTGTCTCCATCGGCACCATTGCAAGGAGCAATCCCAAAACAAATTTGGAGAGAGAAAGATGTTAGTTACAAGCACCTACGGGTATTTGGATGCAAATCATTTTTCCATGTTCCCAAAGAATTAATATCCAAGTTGGATGACAAGGTCGTGCCATGTATTTTCTTGGGTTATGCCGACGAAGAGTTTGGTTATAGGTTATGGAATCCCTAGGATGGAAAGGTTTATAGAAGCCGAGATGTGGTGTTTAGAGAGAACCAAACCATTGAAGACTTTTTTTAAGAGTCTATCAGGCAGAAGGTTATTGGTGAGCGGGTAGAACGAGTCGTAGCCGTTCCCCATGAGCATCATGTTGGTGGTTATGCAAGCATTTTAACATGAACAAGATGGTGGAAAAGAAGACCGACATTCAGAAGAAGAACCACATGGTGAAGATGAGCCCGAGCATGTCCATGATGTTGAAGACCATGGTAATAAGGGGGAGCAGCCTCATCTTGAGAAGCCGGCTATGTTAGAGCCGAGAAGGAGTACGAGGGTACCTAAGCCATCAACTAGGTATCCTAGTTCTAAATATGTTATGTTGACGGATTGTGGTGAACATGAAAGCTATGAAGAAGCCCAAGTTGATACTAATAAGCATAAGTGGAAGAAAGATACTATCAATTTCTAAAAGGGTACTCAGCTCTTTTTACTTGAGGAATGTTTTCATTAATACTTCTTGGAGTAATGAGAGATAACATAGCTATGTTTCATTCCTTGCCTGAGAGTGCATTTCTCCAGGATTGCTTTACTACATTTCTTTACCATCATGTAGCACTCTTACCAGGTGCACTTGAGTGAGTGAAGTTGCAATTGCACCATCTATCACCTCTCTTGTCAGAAGTAGTGTGTAGATGTTTCCATGTTTTGTGTGCCATCTAGCCTGTATGTCGCATTCATATGTGGGCATCTTGCATATGCTATGAGCTTGCCTATATATTATATTTAACATGTGCTTGATGTTGCATGCTTTCCTGTAGCCACTCTTGCTTGGAGTGGCCTTGTGCAATGCTGCACTACTTCTTGTCTTGGATGAAGTGCAACGTGGTTGCCTTGCACTATTTGCCTACTTATTATGTTGATTCATATAATACACAATATACAAAAGTGGTGTGACATTTAACCATCTTACCTTGGATGGCATGTTTGTGCATATGTATCGTATCTTGCCTTATATCATGCATGTGTCACTTTGGGTATCGTGTTGCCTGGGCGATGTTAGCCTTGCCTTTTTATACTACTTAATTAGTGAGAGTTGTGCTTAGTGTCAAATATTATCTTAACTTTTAGTAGTTCAGTTAGTTTACTTATGCTTATTTGCTTTCCCTTGCCTAGGCATTGAGCCTTGTCGCGTGACATGTCATACCTCCCTAGCCTAGGAGACAACTATCATGCTATGCATACATTGGATACTCACACCCATTAGGAACATACTATGATGATTGAACTTGGTTAATTACCCTTGCCTTCTGCTGAAACTACTACTTCGGGTGGATAAAAGTGCATTTCTTTAGAAGTTTTTATTATAACTAACCATAACTTGACAAAAGCGGGTCATGATGTCACCCAATGAAACTGTCTCATAAATCCTGTGACCTACCCAATTAAGTCAACTTTTTATATGGGGTAAACTGGTGGTACTCCTGGACCTATAAATCGCTTTCGAGTGGACTCTGCTCCGACTAAATTAAGAATCGTTAAAAACTGCCGCTGCAAGAGGGGTAAACTACTTTCTATCGACCTGGAAAAGATGTTACCTCTACTTCTTCCTCAGTAGGGTAAATTGCTTCCACCTCTGTGAGTTTTATGTTATAGACGTTATATACGTCTATTTTACTGTTGCTTAAATTTATACATATACTGATCAAGTGAGCTTTTATTTGTGTGTTGGCTGCCTTTTGTTGCATAAAGAAATAAAGCATCATTAATTTGGGAGGTGACCCGCAGATCAGAGCATGTGTACGGACTTGTTTCCATCTACTCACGGTCAATCTATTGCAGCATGGATAGGAGCATGAAACAACTAATGAGAATATGTCGGTGAGTCTAGTTGTTGTTCTGAAAATATGTTGTGATAATTGCCAACAGTCCTACTAGAGACGAGCTAGTGCAAATATGCTCTTGTGAGTGTAAACGGGATGTTTTTATCTCTGTGCCTTGGAGAATTACGCGGCTGCTCACTGTGTGATAAATACACTCTAAATCTGTTTATGCGGTAAACCTACGAGTGTTGTATTGCTTTAATCAAAACCCTGCTCAGAATCTACTCTTGTTGTGTGTGAGCATTGAATGCACGATAGCTCCGTTGGTGCTAGAAATCACTGAGCATATATCTGCTTGAGACAAGCGTGGCCTGTAGTGAGGAAGCTTGAAGAGTTGGTTATGATCGATCCACTTTAATAAGTAGATTAAGTCAATGAAGCTGTCATTGAAGAAGCATATTTTATACCAGTATATTCTATTGAACCAATCAAAGAAGCACAGTGCAATAGATGCTAACCCAGGAGGTAGCTGCGACGTTTTTGGCAGCCCCTGCTATCCATCTGCGCCAGGCTTGCTTGGCAGCGACTTCAAAGTTTAGGGGTTGGTGCTGAAGCCACTGGTAATTACGGATTTGGGGAATTTTATTACGAATTTGGGCTTCTTCATTATGGATTTGGGGAATTTCTAAGAGCAAGAAGGAGAGATCAAGGGTGCCGAATTTTGGAGGGTTTCTTCAACTACCGAGTTCAGTACATTAGTAAGTAAGCAAGCAGACCTCAGTAGAAATTCCATGAGATGAAGGGTTTGAACTTACCGATGTCATTGTGGGATGAATTTGCCACGAGTTGCAGACGTCGAACCAAAAAACGAGTTGCAGACGCTGAACCAAAAAACCCCAGCTTGATGAACGATGATCGGGTGCCAAGGAAATGGTTAGGGCACGAAATGGTTAGGGCACCGTCAGGGAGATGGGAAACCAATAAAACAAACCCTCATTTTCCCCGAGTTGCAGACACCAAACCACCGAACGAGTTGCAGACGCCGAACCAAAAAACCTCAACTTGATGAACGATGATCGGGTGCCAAGGAAATGGTTAGGGCACCGTCAGGGAGATGGGAAACCAATAAAATAAACCCTCATTTGCCCCGAGTTGCAGATGCCGAACCACCGAATGAGTTGCAAACGCCGAACCAAAAAACCTCAGCTTGATGAACAATGATCGGGTGCCAAGGAAATGGTTAGGGGTGCACGAAATGGAAATGCATAGTTTTTGTTTTTAATTTTTTGTTTTGATTTTTTTGTTTAATTTTATATTTTATATTTTTTAATTTATATTTTATATAATTTTTATTTTATATATTTTAATATTTTATTCTAATACAAATTAAGGAGGATTAATAACTAAGATATAGCATTACTCAAATTTTAATCAAGATTCTAAGGAAATAGATCATCCTCATTTCCTCTAGGAAGATGAGATCCTAAGATAATATGCATTATTATTAAAATATGTTGCTAAATGTCGAGGGGCCTCTAGCTAAGGATGAAATTCCCAAATTTGTACTGCATCCAACAAGGGAAAATACTAAATAGTGCCAAATCTCAGCAAATAAAATGACAATAAGAGTGCTTGAGCCACTGCAGAAGAAGCAGTTGATGAACTAACTCCTTTATAGGATAGTTGGGTAGTATACATTATATGTGCCTGAATTTCCTGAATCAGATGAGAGATAGAAGTTGTTTGAAATGACTGCAATTATGAAGAAGAATTGCACATTAATTGAAAACAAAGATATGAATAATAAAGGGAACTCAAACTTTGATAATAATCATGGTCAAAAAGAAGAAGGAAAAAATAACTAAACAAAAATGAAATACTTATATGCCTAATTTATTAAATATACTAAGACTAAAGCAATCAAATATTAAAAATGTCGGCGACGACGACGATGATGATGAGCATGAGGATAAGGATGAGGATGAGGATGATGATGATGATGACGACAACGACGACAACAATGATGATGACGACGACAACAATGATGATGACGACGACAACGATGATGATGATGATGATGATGATGATGATGATGATGATGGTGATGATGATGATGATGATGATGATGATGATTAGGATGATGCTGATGATGATGATGATGATGATGATGATTAGGATGATGCTGCTGATGATGATGATGACGACAATATTGATGGTCATCGTGACAATATTGAGGATGATGGAAATGGCAACGTGATGATGATCGTATTGATGATGATGGGAATAAGCACAAATGTGCATTAACCTTAACGAGCTTCTCTTTGTTTCAAGAATATCTTAATATTCTCTACTCAACAGGGACAACCACATGAAGGTGGAAGCTCATCTCCCCCCCCCCCCGCACATCACTTAGAAATATCCAATGCATCTGTTCAATCCAATTCATCATCGTCTTCTCCATCCAAGTCTGCATCTGTATCATTTGATCCAGATTCAACATTATAAGGATTAAAGGCCATATCATCATCGTCATCGCTGTAAGTTTTGATAAAGTGATCATCGTCAATATCATCTTCATCATGAACATTGTCTCTTACATCATTTGCTTCAACTAACTCTTCAACATCTTCCTCTGGAACATTATGATCATCAACATCTAACTCATGTTGATCCTCTACATGATGATCACCTTCTTCTTCAACACCCTCTTCATCTTCCTCTACAATATTATACTTTACCGGCCTTCCTCTTGGATCATGTCTAATAACAAACGACCAACCCTGTCTACCAGGAACTTCTGAGTAAATTACTTGTTCACATTGACTTGGAAGAACATAGGTCTCTGACGTTTTTTACTCAAGCGACCTTGTATTGACCATGGTAAATCCATTAGCATGTTCAATAACAGTTCTATCGAGATCAGATCGATTCAGTCGTAGCCTGTACCATTTCACAATGAAAAGAATTATTTTGAATGATTTAAAGTCATAGTCAATGATATCTTCCAAATACCCATAATATCTATTTTCTGACAATTCTGGATGTTTGTCGCTTCTAGAGGAAACATTAGTGACCTCAAAGACTGCAGTTATCCCAAAATCACATGTTTTCTGTGTTTCATCCAAATTTTTAATGCGATATTTACGACCGTTGCACCACATAGCCTTGTGGTGTTTTACCTGCAATATATTGCAAAACATGTAAATTAAATGATCAGTACATCATCAATTGATAATGAACAGCTAGTAAGTATTTTATGTTCTTAAAGTACTATGCAAAGAAAATGAAATAAATCAAGATGAACATGAATATCATAATTGAAAATATTGTGGCTTATATTTATATTAATATCATGCTAATTACTTGTTTATCTTTTAAACCATATGCTAAATCGATTTCCCTTCTGTTAGATTGCCATCTCCATTGCGATGTGCTTCTTTAACCTATGAAGCCACACCTTCCCATGAGAGTCCTCGACCAGATTGATTACATCGTTCAATCCATACCTTCATCCAATCAAGATTGTTTGCAACGTACAAATGTAGTGCATCCCACTCGCGGCCAACTGCATGAAATTTTTTTTACAAAAATCAACTCAGAAAAATAATTAACGCGATGTAACATTATAATATTAATAATGCATATAATTAATGAATATTAAAAATGAAATAATTAAGTACGATATTATTAAAATGTATTAACATTATTAATCTACACCAATATTTAATAATTACCTTTGACCTTCCTCGATCTACCTTCCCCAATAGGTACTCTCCTTCGAATTTCTTAGTAGAGTTTGGATCACCATTACATGGATCTAATTCCATCTTAATAAACACCAACCCTAGAAGATATTCAACAATATATACCATGGCCTAAAATACCATATATCCCTCCACCATAGAACCCTCTGGACGTGCTCTTTGTCTAACTTAAGCCTTCATAAATTTCAAGTGCCTCTCAACCATCCACATGGACCTTGCATGTATAGGTCCACACAATTCAATCTCCTCAACTTGGTGTATGAGGTAGTGTTCTTGTGCATTGAAAAATGCCGAAGGTAGAAATCTCTGCATTTGACACATTAAACGAGGAATTTCTCTCTTCTAATACCTTATATCTTCTTTGTGGATTTCTTTAGATGACAACCATCTACATGTGATGCAAGAAAATAATGATATCATTTAAGTTATACAATGGATTAAACAAATTACAAATTTAGCGTGAAAAAAAATTATTTCTAATTACCTCATGTATTTTCCAAGATCATATATGACCTATTTGACATTATTGTCAAAGTTGTCTAGGATAGGTACAGGTAGAACATACTGTAACAATGAACACATTTCATCAATATATTTTTCAAAATTAGGCAAAGAAGTAAACCAAAAACATGCAGTATTGTAATATAGCAATATATAATACCAGAAATATATAATTACCTTAATGAAGATATGCCAATCATGCGTTTTTACACTGCCAAAATCACCTTTCCTTGTTAAGATATTCTTTATGTTCGAACAAAATCCTGTGGAAAATTTCATTTTTTCTATCACTTCTTTTACCGCATTGCTTTGTTGCTTAGTCAATAACCATGGAAGTGCCCTTATATTGATTTGGTCTCCATTGTTGTTTAAATGTTCAATGATATCTTTCATTGCATGATTGGAGTCCTGAATGTCACTGCAAATTTTGACAATTTTTTCTTTGTCACTCCTTCCATCTAATATTCACCATAGTGTTTCAGCTATATTCTTTCCGATATGCATTGTATCAAACAAATGAACAATTAGTAAGTGCTCATAGTAGGGAAACCTACCAAATTGTTTGGGATAACTTTTCATTCCTCGTGGAAGCCCATTTACACCTTCATGTTCACGACCATCAGTATTAATCAATATATAAGCTAAACAAGAGATTAAAATGTCGTATATTACAGTAAATAAAATTAAATATACAATCGGCCAAAACAAAACATTAAAAACATATCAGAGATGATCAATATGAATATATAAGATAGACAAATTGATTCGTACCTTGATGATTTCTATTATATTGCAACTTCCATATGTGATGTGTCATTCTCTGTGGTTTTAATGCGGTCTCCTCTTTCCCATTGAAAAGATGTTTTTCGGTAGTTCGATACCTATGATTCTTAGAGAGGAAGTGCCTATACTCATCAAACACTTCCTTTGACAAACTCTTTGAACAATGAGATTTCATCTTGGGACCACAAACTGGACATGCAAATTTTCCCTTTGTTTGAAGAACTACATGGATAAATTATGGTAAGCAAAATATATTTTATATAATATCATGCTAATTATTTAAAAAACATATGTATAATTGATTAGTATATCACTAAAAAAATAAAAAACTATCTTAGTGCAGTACGTTACAATTACATACCACAAAAATGTGTGAGCCCTCGAGCATCGTGAATTGTCCAGGTAAGCATTGCATGGAATTGAAATCCCCTTTGCCCTATTGGTCTAGAGACATCATACATAGTGACGCCATTCCATAGCTTAAGTAGTTCATCAACAAGAGGCTCGATATATACATTCATATCTTTAACTTGGTACTTACCTAAAAGAAAACAACAAATACAATACATATAAGTAAATATGCAACAAATATCACAAATTAAATACTAATCATGCATATTTAAAAAATTATTGTTCTAAAGTACAAATTATACTTGGAACAATCATTGCCAACATTATATGCTCCCTCTTTATTGACATCCATGGAGGAATGTTATTGTTGATAACAAAAACAGGCCAGACCGAGTAAGTAGATCTCATCTCTGCAAATGGATTGACACCATCAGCTGCCAAAGAAAGTCTAGCATTACGAGGTTCTTCTTTAAAGTGTGACCATTTTTCCTCCATTTCTGTAAATGCAGAACCATCTGCAGGCATTCGAAGAATATCATCTCCACTTCTATTCCGTGCGTGGTAATCCATAAATTGTGCTATGTTTTTGCACCTAAACAGTCGTTGCAAGCGTGGAATAATAGGAATATAACGAAGAACCTTACAAGACACCTTTTTGGTTACTTGATCTGTTCGATATCTACTGCTATGACATATAGGGCATTCTGTTGCAAATTCATACTGATTATAATATAAAATATGATCATTAGGACATGCATCAATTGCTTGATACTCCATTCCAATATATGTCATGATGGCAGCTAAATCTCAGTATGTGCGAGGTAAAACATTTGATGGTGGTAACAAATATTCACCTATCAGCCTGTTACAACAAATTTAAAAAATAATGGTTAATATAAATATTTCAAGAATATATAATTAACGACAAAAATTTCATCCTTATTACTTTTTTTGATGAACTTATAACTAGAATAGAAATATTATAGAAACATAAATATATGTAATTTATCGTGATCATATATATGCGATCGATGAAAAATATAATCAAATACCTTAACAACTACGTGATGGATGTGTTTGAAAAACCATTCATAACCTTCAAGTTCATTATTAGCAACACAGTAGAGAGAAGAGTTATGTGGGAGCCTTCAAAAAGGGGATCATCTGCCTTCTCAAGTATGGGTAAATCATGAAGATCATCAAAGTCGTCATGATTTTCATGATGTTGATCATCTGCGTCCATTCTAACATTAAATGCATCATTTATTAATGTATTTGCACCATCATCCTCAAATATGTTATCATCATGATCATCGTCTAATTCCATATCATCATTAACTTGATCATCAATATTCGCAGGACCTGCATATTGTTCCTTCGGCGCTAATTGTTCTACAATTACCACATTCTCCATGTTCGGAACTGCCCTAGGAGGCCCTTCCTTTATAATTACAATTAAAACATCAAAAAAAGAACATTACTAGTCATGTCGATTAAGTAACAAAAAATGATACAATATAAAATTACAAAAACTCTCAATATAAAGACCTCATATATAATATTGAATTAGGACTTACCAATGGATGATATTCATGCCACCCCTCAACATGTCCATGTTCCCTACAATGTCTTTTAGCTGTTGAGATCAGTAACCTTCTTGGATTAAAGCCCCTACATCGATTGCAAGGACAATAACATTTTCCATCACCCCTTCTTTGCACTCCATCCCACAACCTAGCAAGCAATTGTCGATTTTGTTCTTGATCTTGATGACCTGTAACATTATTGTTACGTGGCATTTTATTACTCAAAACTAAGAACAAAGTACGAGAAAACCCAAGTAGCATAAAATATGCCCTAGACAGATTTCGGTTGGCCTACTTCTCTTTACCTTATGCGCATGGCCTAAGAGAAGAGGAATCACAAGTGAGATTATGTAATTGGCCTACTTCTCTATTTATATCACTTAAGCGTAGGATATTCGATGGCGGCTCAAATAATGGAATAAAAAATTAATATAATTAAAAAGTTGACCAAAATTTAAGGGTTGACCAACGGTCAAATCTTTCCCTACCATCGAACATCCGACGCCCCCTCAGCTAACTGTAGCAAAACCGATGGGTGTTAAACGCGCCATCGCAAAACCGACAGTCGAGGGCCATTTAAAAAAAAAATTACAAACTTGTGATTTTTTATAGGTAAAAATAAAGAGATTGACGCGCCATCGGATTTTCCCGTAAGCATTGCATGGAATTGAAATCCCCTTTTCCCTATTGGTCTAGAGACATCATATATAG
Source organism: Larix kaempferi (assembly GCA_027924585.1). Classification (NCBI taxonomy): domain Eukaryota; kingdom Viridiplantae; phylum Streptophyta; class Pinopsida; order Pinales; family Pinaceae; genus Larix; species Larix kaempferi. The sequence goes on along the minus strand of BSBM01000093.1, from coordinate 53,037,783 downwards.
TGACGCCATTCCATAGCTTAAGTAGTTCATCAACAAGAGGCTCGATATATACATTCATATCTTTAACTTGGTACTTACCCAAAAGAAAACAACAAATACAATACATATAAGTAAATATGCAACAAATATCACAAATTAAATACTAATCATGCATATTTAAAAAATTATTGTTCTAAAGTACAAATTATACCTAGAACAATCATTGCCAACATTATATGCTCCCTCTTTATTGACAACCATGGAGGAATGTTATTGTTGATAACAAAAACAGGCCAGACCATGTATGTAGATCTCATCTCTGCAAATGGATTGACACCATCCACTGCCAAAGAAAGTCTAGCATTACAAGGTTCTTCTTTAAAGTGTGACCATTTTTCCTCCATGTCTGTAAATGCAAAACCATTTGTAGGCATTCGAAGAATATCATCTCCACTTCTATTCCGTGCGTGGTAATCCATAAATTGTGCTATGTTTTTGCACCTAAATAGTCGTTGCAAGTGTGGAATAATAGGAATATAACGAAGAACCTTACAAGACACCTTTTTGGTTACTTGATCTGTTCGGTATCTACTGCTATGACATATAGGGCATTCTGTTGCAAATTCATACTGATTATAATATAAAATATGATCATTAGGACATGCATCAATTGCTTGATACTCCATTCCAATATATTTCATGATGGCAGCTAAATCTCGGTATGTGCGAGGTAAAATATTTGATGGTGGTAACAAATATTCACCTATCAACCTGTTACAACAAATTTAAAAAATAATGGTTAATATAAATATTTCAAGAATATATAATTAACGACAACAATTTCATCCTTATTACTTTTTTTGATGAACTTATAACTAGAATAGAAATATTATAGAAACATAAATATATGTAATTTATCATGATCATATCTATGCAATCGATGAAAAATATAATCACATACCTTAACAACTGCGTGATGGATGTGTTTGAAAAACCATTCATAACCTTCAAGTTCATTATCAGCAACACAGTAGAGAGAAGAGTTATGTGGGAGCCTTCAAAAAGGGGATCGTCTGCCTTCTCAAGTATAGGTAAATCATGAAGATCATCAAAGTCGTCATGATTTTCATGATGTGGATCATCTACGTCCATTCTAACATTAAATGCATCATTGATTAATGTATTTGCACCATCATCCTCAAATATGTTATCATCATGATCATCGTCTAATTCCATATCATCATTAACTTGATCATACATATTCGCGGGACCTGCATATTGTTCCTCTGGCACTAGTTGTTCCGAAATTACCACATTCTCCATGTTCGGAACTGTCCTAGGAGGCCCTTCCTTTATAATTACAATTAAAACATGAAAAAAAGAACATTACTAGTCATGTCGATTAAGTAACAAAAAAAAATGATACAATATACAATTACAAAAACTCTCAATATAAAGACCTCATATATAATATTGAATTAGGACTTACCAATGGATGATATTCATGCCACCCCTCAACATGTCCATGTTCCCTACAATGTATTTTAGCTGTTGAGATCAGTAACCTTCTTGGATTAAAGCCCCTACATCGACTGCAAGGACAATAACATTTTCCATCACCCCTTCTTTGCACTCCATCGCACAACCTAGCAAGCAATTGTCGATTTTGTTCTTGATCTTGATGACCTATAACATTATTGTTACGTGGCATTTTATTACTCAAACCTAAGAACAAAGTATGAGCAAACCCAAGTAGCATAAAATATGCCCTAGACAGATTTTGGTTGGCCTACTTCTCTTTACCTTATGCGCATGGCCTAAGAGAAGAGGAATCACAAGTGAGATTATGTAATTGGCCTACTTCTCTATTTATATCACTTAAGCGTCGGATATTCGATGGCGGCTCAAATCATGGAATAAAAAATTAATATAATTAAAAAGTTGACCAAAATTTAAGGGTTGACCAACGGTCAAATTTTTCCCTACCATCGAACATCCGACGCCCCCTCAGCTAACTATAGCAAAACCGATGGGTGTTAAATGTGCCATCACAAAACCAACAGTCGGGGCCATTTAAAAAAAAAAAATTACAAACTTGTGATTTTTGATAGGTAAAAATAGAGAGATTGACGCACCATCAGATTTTCCCGTAAGCATTGCATGGAATTAAAATCCCCTTTGCCCTATTGGTCTATAGACATCATACATAGTGATTCCATTCCATAGCTTAAGTAGTTCATCAACAAGAGGCTCGATATATACATTCATATCTTTAACTTGGTACTTACCTAAAAGAAAACAACAAATACAATACATATAAGTAAATATGCAACAAATATCACAAATTAAATACTAATCATGCATATTTAAAAAATTATTGTTCTAAAGTACAAATTATACCTGGAACAATCATTGCCAACATTATATGCTCCCTCTTTATTGACATCCATGGAGGAATGTTATTGTTGATAACAAAAACAGGCCAGACCGAGTAAGTAGATCTCATCTCTGCAAATGGATTGACACCATCCACTGCCAAAGAAAGTCTAGCATTATGAGGTTCTTCTTTAAAGTGTGACCATTTTTCCTCCATGTCTGTAAATGCAGAACCATCTGCAAGCATTCGAAGAATATCATCTCCACTTCTATTCCGTGCGTGGTAATCCATAAATTGTGCTATGTTTTTGCACCTAAATAGTCATTGCAAGCGTGGAATAATAGGAATATAACGAAGAACCTTACAAGACACCTTTTTGGTTACTTGATATGTTCGGTATCTACTGCTATGACATATAGGGCATTCTATCGCAAATTCATACTGATTATAATATAAAATATGATCATTAGGACATGCATCAATTGCTTGATACTCCATTCCAATATATTTCATGACGGCAACTAAATCTCGGTATGTGCGAGGTAAAATATTTGATGGTGGTAACAAATATTCACCTATCAACCTGTTACAACAAATTTAAAAAATAATGGTTAATATAAATATTTCAAGAATATATAATTAACGACAAAAATTTCATCCTTGTTACTTTTTTTGATGAACTTATAACTAGAATAGAAATATTATAGAAACATAAATATATGTAATTTATCATGATCATATATATGCGATCGATGAAAAATATAATCACATACCTTAACAACTGCGTGATGGATGTGTTTGAAAAACCATTCATAACCTTCAAGTTCATTATCAGCAACACAATAGAGAGAAGAGTTATGTGGGAGCCTTCAAAAAGGGGATCGTCTGCCTTCTCAAGTATAGGTAAATCATGAAGATCATCAAAGTCGTCATGATTTTCATGATGTTGATCATCTGCGTCCATTCTAACATTAAATGCATCATTGATTAATGTATCTACACCATCATCCTCAAATATGTTATCATCATGATCATCGTCTAATTCCATATCATCATTAACTTGATCATCAATATTCGCAGGACCTGCATATTGTTCCTCCGGCGCTAGTTGTTCTACAATTACCACATTCTCCATGTTCGGAACTACCCTAGGAGGCCCTTCCTTTATAATTACAATTAAAACATCAAAAAAAGAACATTACTAGTCATTTCGATTAAGTAACAAAAAAAATGATACAATATACAATTACAAAAACTCTCAATATAAAGACCTCATATATAATATTGAATTAGGACTTACCAATGGATGATATTCATGCCCCCCCTCAACATGTCCATGTTCCCTACAATGTCTTTTAGCTATTGAGATCAGTAACCTTCTTGGATTAAAGCCCCTACATCGACTGCAAGGACAATAACATTTTCCATCACCCCTTCTTAGCACTCCATCCCACAACCTAGCAAGCAATTGTCAATTTTGTTCTTGATCTTGATGACCTATAACATTATTTTTACGTGGCATTTTATTACTCAAACCTAAGAACAAAGTATGAGCAAACCCAAGTAGCATAAAATATGCCCTAGACAGATTTCGGTTGGCCTAATTCTCTTTACCTTATGTGCATGGCCTAAGAGAAGAGGAATCACAAGTGATATTATGTAATTAGCCTACTTCTCTATTTATATCACTTAAGCGTCGGATATTCGATGGCGGCTCAAATCATGGAATAAAAAATTAATATAATTAAAAAGTTGACCAAAATTTAAGGGTTGACCAATGGTCAAATTTTTCCCTACCGTCGAACATCCGACGCCCCCTCAGCTAACTGTAGCAAAACTTATGGGTGTTAAACGCGCCATCACAAAACCGACAGTCGAGGCCATTTAAAAAAGAAAAATTACAAACTTGTGATTTTTGATAGGTAAAAATAGAGAGATCGACGCGACGTCGGATTTTCCTGTCGGTTTTTAAGTCCAAATGTAGTAGTGCCACATATGAAATCTATAGGGTATTAGTCAACTTCAAGTGTGTTATGTGTGCGATGACTAGGTTAGTTGTGAACCAAAAATGGGTCTTGCGGTCTGACCAAGGTATATGGACAACAAGAAGCTTCTCATGCCTTAAATGAAGCTTCTCGGGCTCAAGCACCATGAACAACACCTATAACTCAAGAAGCTTCTTAGGATACGATGTTGAATGCATCTTCAAACCACCACACATAACCCTTGTGGGGTATCTCTAACAAATGTAGAGGGATACATATACCATGATTAGGCTACATTGCCTGCCTTAAACATTATCATCATCATCATCTTCATCATCAACATCATATTCGTTGTCGTCATCATCATCATCATCATCCTCATCATCATCCTCATTGTTAGAAAAATAAGATCGCAGAGCAATAACAATAAACAGAAATGCAAATATAATCACACATACACATTACAAGAGAGACACAGATATATCGTGGTTCACCCAAGATGGGCTACGTCCACACTAAAATTGCTAGTCCTTATTATTATACCGTCCAGCAAGGTGAAGGGATACAACCTGCAACAGAGTCACTGCACTTCCTCTTCACTGTCTCACAGTCTCTCTTCTCGATCTCAAAGATCTTTACAATGCATAAAACCTAATACATCAACCCTAGCCGTGTTACAATGTCTTTCTTTTATAAGGGAAATACAATGGAAAAATACCACGGGTTACCCAAAACCATGGGCCCGAAAACTGTTGGCAAAAACAACCCCAAAAAAATTTCTCAGGGGCTGCACCCCCGAACCCCCATTTTCTCAGGGGCATTGCCCCCAAACCCCCTTTCTCAGAGGCGCTGGCCTTCGCACCCCCTGGGGATCGTGCCGGGATCATAACCAAACCTGGGGTACGGACACGGCTGAATAATAATATCTCTGTATCTGGAGATCAGGCTCCACAACCAATAATATCCCACTTGGAGACTGATCACAACAACTCCACCTCTACTGCACTTGCTGGACCTTGGACTTGGCAAATTTCTCATCTTCACCTTCATGCTAGAAGGCCAACTGAAACCGAGTAGAAACTCAGTTTCTCTCTGGTCACTACCTTTGTGAACATGTCTGCAGGATTCTGGATAGTATGTATCTTTTCCAGCTTCAACAGTTCATCTTCCAGAACAGAGCGTATGAAATGGTACTTGAGTTGTATATGTTTAGTCCTAGAATGGAATGATAAGTTCTTTGCAAGATGAATGGCACTCTGGATTTCACTATACAACCTGCTATCCTTCTGCTTCTTACCCACTTCCTCCATAAACCTCTGCAACCAAATCATCTCTTTACTAGCCTCTGTAACAACAACATACTCTACTTCCGTTGTTGAAAGTGCAAAAACCTTTTGCAATCTCGAAATCCAACTTACTGTTGTTCCACCTATGGTAAACACATACCCTGTGGTGCTCCTCCTGCTATCCTTATCACCTTCCATATCTGCATCAACATATCCCTGTAGAACAGTGTCTGAACCTCCAAAACATAATGCATGAGTGGTAGTACCTCTCAAATACCTGAGAATCCACTGTATTGCCTTCCAATGTTCTTTACCTGGATTGTTCATATATCTACTCACAACTCCCACTGCATGTGCAATATATGGTCTTGTGCACACCATGCATACATCAAGCTGCCAACTGCTGATTGATAGGGAATCTTGGACATGTAATCTGACTCTTCCTATGTCTTGGGACACATTTCCTTAGACTGAAATGGTTGGCCAAAGGTGTACTAACTGGTTTTGCATTCTGCATTCTGATCCTCTCCAATGCTTTTTGTATGTACTCACCCTGAGACAATGTCAATTTGTGATTTTTCCTGTCTCTTTTTATTCTCATACCAAGGATTTGTTTTGTAGCACCCAAATCCTTCATCACAAATGAATTAGCTAACTTCCTTTTGAGCACATTTATATCCTGCATGTTAAACCCTACAACAAGCATGTCATCCACATACAATAACAAGATAATATAACTTCCATTATCTAGCCTCTTGAAATAAACACAGTGGTCAGAATGACATCTACTATAACCTTGTTCTGTCATAAACCTGTCAAATTTTAAATACCACTGCCTTGGAGCTTGCTTCAAGCCATACAAGCTCTTTTTCAACTTGCATACCAAGTTCTCCTTACCTTTGACCTCATACCCTTGTGGTTGCTGCATATATATCTCTTCCTCCAAATTCCCATGGAGAAAGGATGTTTTTACATCTAACTATTCAAGATGCAAATCTTCTAATGCCACTAGACTTAAAATAGTCCTAATTGAAGTCATCTTAACAACAGGAGAAAATATTTCATCAAAATCTATACCTTTCTTCTATGCAAACCCCTTTACAACAAGTTTGGCCTTGTACCGCTTCTTACCTCCTTCTTCTTCCTTCAACCTGTAAATCCATTTGTTCTGCAATGCTCTTTTACCAGTAAGAAGCTGAACCAAATCCCAAGTCTGGTTTCCTACCAATGAGTCCATCTCCTCATTCATGCCTTGCTCCCACTTCTTTCTAGTTTCCACCTGCATTGCTTCTTCATAACACTCTGGTTCACCAACATCAGTCATCAATAAATAATACATTGAAGGAGAGTATCATTTAGGGAGTCTACTTAACTTGGTAGATCTTCTTGTAGTTGCAGGAGTTTCAGGTACTTGCTGCTGTTCTTGATTTTCTGGCACCTTTAGAACTTCATTTTCTTTTATTTCATCAAGTACTATGTACTCTGTGTTTTCCTTTTCCTGTTTCTTTCCCTGCAACTGATCTTTATGCATGACCTTTTCATTGGATATCACATCTCTACTCCTAATGATTTTGTTATTTTCATAATCCCATAAGCGATAACCAAAATCATCAACCCCATATCCAATAAAGGTACATTTCTTGGATTTAGCTTCAAGCTTTGTTCTATTATCTTTATCAATATGGACAAATGCTTCACAACCAAACATTCTCAGAAATGAGTAATTTACCTTTTTACTTGTCCATGCCTCCTCTGGAATACCACCGTCCAAAGCAGTTGAAGGCCCTCTGTTTATTAAATAAACAACAGTATTTACAACATCTGCCCAAAACTGTAAGGGCAACCATGCATGCAATCTCATACACCTTACACACGCCATAATCGTTTTGTTCATCCTTTCAGACACACCATTTTCTTGTGGTGTTCCTGGGACTCTCTTCTCTCTATGAATCCCATGGTATGAACAGTAACTATCAAACTCCTTGCTGCAGTACTCACCTCCATTATCAGATCTGGGACACTTCAACCTTTTTCCTATCTCATTCTCAACCAAAGCTTTCCACTTCTTAAAAGTAGCAAACACATTATATTTTTGTCTAATGCAATAAACCCATGTTTTCCTAGTTGCATCATCAATAAATGTAACATAATAATGAGAGCCACCAAAATATTGTACCTGGGCCAGTCCCCATACATCTGTATGCACAAGCTCTAACTTTTCATTCTTCTTATGTTTCCCAACCCTGAGAAATTTGACTCTCTTCTGTTTTCCATAAACACAGTTCTCACAGAATTCCAAACTTACCTACTTCAAATCTGGCAACAACTTCCTTGAGTGGAGAATCTGCATCCCCTTCTCACTCATGTGGCCAAGCCTATGATGCCACAATGTTTTATATGTTCCTGTGGAAGCTAAAGAGATAGAATGCTCAGTATTATGAGGACATAAATACAACGTACCTACCCTGTCTCCTTTTGCTATCACCATTAATCCTTTAGTGATCTTCCATGACTTTTCTCCGAACGTAGATAGACAGCCGCCATCTCCCAACTTCCCTGTTGAGATCATATTTATTTTCATAGTAGGAATATGCCTAACATCTTTCAACAGCCAATCAGTTCCATTCTTAAATTTTATCCATACCTTACCCATTCCAACAATTTTACATGGCTCATCATCACCCAATAAAACATGTCCAAAATTGCCTGGAACATAATCATGAAAATATTTCCTATGAGGTGTAGCATGACATGAAGCCCCTGAATCTACTACCCAATAATCACTAGTATTATCTAATGCAAGAATCAAAGCATCTTGTAACACATCACCTGCTACATTTGCTTCCTGGGTAGTTTCTTGCTATCCATTTCCTTTCTTCTTTAGAGATCTGCAGTCTTTCTTTAGATGTCCTTTCTTTCCATAGTTCTAGCACTCTATTTTTCCCAGTTTGGACTTGGATCTTCCCGTTTTATACTTGCCACGATTACCTTGGCTCTTTCCTCTCTCCTTTTGTCTTCCCCTGCTCTCCATGGTCAACGCATTACCTGATGTCTCACCTATGCTTTTTCTTCGCATCTCCTCGCTAAGAATAACACCAATAACATCATCAAATTTCAAGGTGTTTGAACCAGAGATAGAGCTACTTACAACCATGACCAAGCTATTCCAGCTTTCTGGCAATGAACACAAGATTAGAAGAGCCCTAACCTCATCATCGAAATTCACACTTACAGACCTTAGTTTATTTGTAATCATATTAAAATCATTTAAATGATCAGTAACAGATCCACCTTCAGACATCTTCATATTAAATAAATGCTTCATTAGAAATACCTTGTTGGAGGCCGAGGGTTTTTCATACAGCTTACCCAATGCGCTCATCAAACCCTCCATTGTCGTTTCTTTTGAGATATTGAAAGCCACCGATGAATCCAGGGACAACCGTATTGTTCCCAGTTCCTTTCTGTCAAGAACCTCCCATTCTTTGTCCTTCATGGTCACCGGCTGCTTTGCTATTCCTCCCAACGGCAGGAATAGATCCTTCTGGTATAGATAGTCCTCCATTTGCATCTTCCATAACTAGAAGTTTTGGCCGTTAAAATTCTCAACCTTAAACTTTCCTTCTTCTTCCATTGCTCCCACTCGAACCAGAAACCCTAGCTTCCTGCGGGTTTATCTGCCAAATAGACCTTTGGCTCTGATACCAATTGTTAGAAAAATAGGATCTCAAAGCAATAACAATAAACAAAAATGAAAATATAATCACACATACACATTACAAGAGAGACACGGATATATCATGGTTCACCCAAGATGAGCTACGTCCACACTGAAATTTCCAGTCCTTATTATTATACCATCCAACAAGGTGAAGGGATACAACCTACAACACAGCTGTTGCACTTCCTCTTCACTGTCTCACAATCTCTCTTCTCGATCTCAGAGATCTTTACAATGCATAAAAACTAATACATCAACCCTAGCCGTGTTACAATGTCTTTCTTTTATAAGGGAAATACAATGGGAAAATACCACGGGTTACCCAAAACCATGGGCCCAAAAACTGCTTGCAAAAAGAGCCCCAAAATTTGTTCTCAGGGACGTTGCCCCAAACCCCCTTTCTCGGGGGCGCTGGCCCCCGCGCCCCTTGGACCCTCTGCGGATTGTGCCAGGATCATAACCAAACCTGGGGTATGGACACGGATGAATAATAATATCTCTGAATCTAGAGATCAGGCTCCACAACCAACACTCATCATCACCACCTTCTTCATCATCGTCATCATCATCAACATCTTCGTCATCATCATCATCATCAACATCATCATTGTCATCATCTTCATCATCATCATCTTCTTCATCATCATCATTGATAATGATGATGATGACGAAGATGATGATGATGATGAAGATGACAGATGATGATGAAGATGGGTACGAAGATGAAGATGATGATGAAGATGAGTATGAAGATGAAGATGATGATGTTGATGATGAGGAATATGATAATCAACCTCCTCCTCCTTCTCATCGTCATCATCATAATCATCTTCGTCGTCATCATCATCGTCATCATCAGCATCATCATCATCATCCTCGTCATCATCATCAACAACCTCGTCATCATCCTCGTCATCATCATCATCTCCATCATCATCATCATCATCGTTATCACCCACTTCCTCGTCATCATCCCCATTGTCATCATCATCATCATCATCATCTTGGCCATCATCTTCATCATCAACATCATCATCATCGTCATCATCATCATCAACATCATCATCATCATCTTCATCATCATCATCATCTTCTTCATCATCATCATTGATAATGATGGATGATGAGGAAGATGAGTACAAAGATGAAGATGATGATGTTGATGATGACGAATATGATGATGATCATCATCATCGTTATCACCCACTTCCTCATCCTCATCATCATCATCTTGGTCATCGTCTTCATTATCAACATCATCATCATCGTCATCATCATCATCTCCATCATCATCATCATCATCATCACCCTCTTCCTCATCATCATCATCATCATCATCTTCATCATCATCATCTTCATCCATTCAATAGGATTTTTGTATGGAGGCATATGTGCTTGAGCTATGGTTTTTTCCGATTTTACTAAATAGCGTGTACGCACTGTTGGTGCGTGCGCGCTATTGGTGCGTACGTGCTATTAGTGCGTACACGCGACTTAAATCAACGCACACGCGCCATTTAAATTTTTAAGTTTTGGCGGGTAATTCCTTTCCCACCAACGTGGTGGATGACTTGGCTGCTATGGTTTTAGGTTCGGGTTGCCAAACACTGTGTTATAACAAAAATACATCTTATTCTATAACTTCTTCTGTTTCAAGCATGATTTTGCGTATGCTACACTAGTCCACTGCTAATTAAATTGCACACACTTGTAGAACTATGTGTGCAGATTCTGAATATGTAATTTTTTTATTAAATCTATTATTTGTTCCTATTTTTTAATTAATTTCAATTGCACTGACGTCAATCTTACACAAAAAGTAGGTTATTTCTTTCGTCTATAACTTTTGAATGGCTCACCTATTTTGAAAACGGGAAAGAACCCACACAAGTACACACAAAGACCTACATCCTAAAAAAAAAAGTTCATTGATTATGTTAAGACCATGATGTTGGGGACTAACGCTCGACCTAGTCATTTTAGGGCTTGGCTGACTTCCTTAATTAAAAAAAAAAATTAAAACTAATATAAATAAATATGGAAAAATAGTGCTGCACTAGAACGGCCTGTTATCTACGACTGTATATAATTTTTTTCACAAAATTCCACCATTTGCATACCGAACCAGGGAACTAACGCAAACATATTCATTATGTTTTCTTAAAAAAATAACATACCAACCTTAGGAGAACCCCATTTTTTGGGAGTTATACTTAATTTCCATAAATAATATTTATATATTCCGGAAGGTAATCCGATTGTCTACGTTTCATCTTCTTTCTCCATATTCCAAAAAGTTGTGTAGGTAGCTCTAATATTGCTTTTTGACGTTCAGATTTATGTTTTTCCAGGAGTCCATTGCGACTAACGCGTCATGAGTGGCTAGCATTAGCTTGCACCAGCCCATCTCCCACTTCCCAGGGTGTATCACCTATTGTTTATGGTTCTATTAACCTCTCGACAAACCTATTTATCCAGGTAACAAAACAATTACATTGTTCCAAAAGCTTTCTTGGCTTAGAAAACTTACTAGTATGTAGAAAGAGAATACACAAGTAAATGAGATTCTGTAAGACATCTCCCACTTCCCAGGGTAGATCACTATTGTCTCTGGTTCTATTAACCTCTCAACAAACCTATTTATCTAGGTAAAAAAAACAATTACATTGTTCCAAAAACTTGCTTGGCTTAGAAAACTTACTAGTATGTAGAAAGAGAATATGTTTGTTGTTGCTTTGAACTCCTTTTTATAATTCCAAAATGAAGAATCACAGATTATCATCAAGTTGATTTCCAATCATCATAATTCAACTGACTCCAAACTCTCTTGTGTGATGAAGGCCATGACCAACCATGTCTTTGATATATGGAAGTATTCTCCAAGTTGCTTCCATATGATTATGATTGTGACATGGATCCATTATAAATTTTAAATAATTAAAGTACAAGTTTTAGCTAATAAATTTATTTGTTAACAAAGAGTAATAGTATAAGAACTACCTCCTTAATGACATAAAAGAGGATTGAACTACCTCCTCAACGACATAAAAGCGATACTTCCCATTGCATCAATTGAATTCATTTTAATAAATGTTATATATTTTACATGAGTTTGTTAAGTCCAAATTGTCAAGTGAAGTGCAAATCTTGAAGAAGAATGCATGCCTTGATCACCACCAAGGATCAAAAGAGGAATTTGTAAGAAGAAACACATCCTCCCAAAAGTTCGATTGCTGCCAACGAAGAGTAATATTTGTCGTTATCAAGGACAAATCTAGTTGTAGCTAGATAAGTGAACCATTACCAAAGGAATACATAGAAGGTATGCATCAACCATTATACTCTTGACAAAGAGTCATCAGCATGCCAGTATAGAAGAGGTGCCATCACAATCACCACCTGTCTCAAAGGATCACACTGCCCTCTAAAATTGAGCCACAATATGAAATTGCTATAGCCACCAATTGTCAAGAAAGTCAAAAAATTCCTTTCGTAGCCAGGACCGAATAATAAAAGTTTGATGTCACCAAATTTTAAGGAAAAATAATTCACTCCCTATTTGAGATAAACCAAAAGTTTGTGCATGAGCTAAAAAGAGAAGAGAAGTTTGTTGCATGCAAGGATGTAACTAATTGTAGGATGAAAACATGGCATCATAGCATGTCTATCACATAAAGAGAGGATGTGAATTGAAGTAGACATATCATATTTGTTGTCTGAGTGGAAGAGGGCATTGTCATGTAGGTGCATCAACCTATTCATAAGTGGATGATCCATTGTCAATACTGTGTGAAGGAAGTGTTGTTGTGTGAAGTGGAACCACATGTTGATGAGTGGATGAGCCACCGTTGACATTGTGTGAAGGGGGTGGTGTTCTGTGAGGGTAGCCACTTGTAAATGAGTGTACATGGGCACTATCGTGTGTAGCATAGGCTACTATACTAGAGCCACTATTTGACAATAAAGAGTAGTCACTATTATGTAGATAAGTGCTAAAGAGAAACATTTTCATATTCGGGGAAGAAGGTTTTGAGATAGAAGTTTCACTATACTCAAAGAAAAGGATGGAAAAGAGAATGCCAGATAATAGTGAGATTCACTTTTTCTAATGTAGAATAATAGGCCATGCAACTATTTATTGCGAAATCCATTTCAATGATCGTCTCAAAGGGAATATTAAAGAATCCACAAATATAGCATCTACTGATAGTTATGATGATCTCATTGAAGAAGAGGCGTGTGTCCTATTTTAAGAGGCTCACTCTATGAAGCATATGAAGAACATTTTTTACTAATATTTTGTAATCGTATTGTAGCCATTAAGAGAGGATGTTAAAGTATAATGTTTAGCTAATTTTATTGTACCTCGCATGCACTGGGTTGATTCAAACGTATGTGCTACCATTTTTGCACGGATTGTTGTTGATGAGTATTATTATTTTGTGCATCAGAATTTGAGCTGGCCCTCAATAGTTGGAATTTTCCTTCTTTTACATTATATTTGTGAGCATTTATGAAGGCTAGGATATACTGTTGGTTCTCCTTTTGTTTTAATGCGTAAACATCATCCTTTGTAAACAACAAACTAAAGATCATCTTACTTTTAATGTTTATCATTCTCTTATTTTATTTATTTTTCTTTCCTTCTTTGGCGACAAGTTATAACTCAACATAGGGGAGGAAGATGCTTTTTACGAGTTTTATAACTCTGCAAGAGTTATGCCATTTATGGGTCTCTTACAACATGATTTTCTAGTAAACAAATGCTTTCGATGGAGGTAGACTAAGGCAGATGATTGATGTCTTCCTTGAGTGTTATCTCCTTTAGAAATGTAAGAGTGCCTCTGTAGATCCTGTCATTTGAATTTTTAATGCATACACTAGGTTCCTCAATATTGGAATTTCTTAATCACTAATATATTTGAACTCATATTGACCTGTGGCTTTGAGAAATTGAAGGCCAGTGGAAGTCATTAATCTCTGAGATCTTGGAAGAGCAAAGCAAATTGTGCTTGAATGTACTAGACGATTAAGATTGGTCAATCAAGAAAAACTCCTTTTGGGTAGTTACTTTCAAGTTTACACAAATTTGAAGTGTGCACTATTCTTTGAAATGCTACAGTCCGTGTAAAATTCCATATATTTATTATTGTGTCAGTTTTATGATATTGGGCAATCCAATTTTAATGTACTGGACTCCCAATATTTTCAATCTGGAAGGGTTTTTTCTTGGCCAATTACTTTCAAGTTTTCACAAGTTTGTACTATTCTTTGAACCATTAAAATGATAAATATTAGTCTCTGTAAAATTCTAAATAGTTAATGCTATATTATTTCTGGTAGTAATATTCTATTTCTATTTCTTTAAAGCATATAGTTTTACTGCTTGTTTGTAGATCTCTTCACTTTTTGTTCATCATAGACTTTTTATGTCTATAGAACCATGAAATAAGACGCTATACTTATGGGGGTTGGTGGTCTGTCTGGTGGATTGGAACATATAGCATGGTTCTTTCCAAGGCTGCATTTTTACATAAAAAAATCTAGAAATGTACACTAATCAGATGCTAGCAGTTATCCGTGAATAGGCAATCAAGGAAAGGTATATTCCATATCCAGCATTAATTACTTAAACATGCTCTTTATGAGTGTTCTGTTATGTCAAATGTGAACTCCATTATTTTCCACTTATCATGTTTATACTACAGAGAAATTTCCAAATTGATCACATTGTTTCTTAACTAGTTGTATTGATATGTAATAGGAACTGCGAAGATACTACAATGTCTTCCCTTGTTGCAAATGAAACTGGTGCTCCTCCCATCTGGGTTAAAGGTAAGAAGGTATGTTGCAAGTTTTGTTAATGTGTTTCAGTCTTTCTTGCATGCAAATCCTTGCATTTCTCATTTATGAAATGATATTTTTACATCATTTCACCTTGTTTTATTTGTTTTTTGGTAAGTTATTCAATTATAAGGAACCCTCAAGTTAGTTATTAAAAATATCTGCATAAGAATTAATACTCTTTTGATGTGATTAGATTCTAGAAAGCATGTAATTACATTATATACTCTGCAGTCCCGATGATTTCCTTTTTTGTTAAGGTTAAATGCTTATTTTTTATCCATGGCAAGCTATGAACCCAGACTTTGCATAAGTGCAGTAAATATGCTTTAACCCGAGGGTTGAACAACTCAAGTTTGAACCAACTCATAATACACATCATATTGGGATCATTTCCTGCCGGTGTTTGAACCAATCTTAACCACTAAAGCATTGTGGATGGAAAGCTCCTTACTATTGCATTGTCGTAGGATTCAAAATGCAACTTGATGCATGATACTTTTGAGTATATTCCAATAACCACCACTACTGATTTGAGAAAGGGTGAGAGCACTTCTGTAAATTCACTTCTCATTGTCCCTTTATTGTCTTTTGTTGTTTGTCAGTTGTGTCCAAAATTACTAGGATTTGGATTTGGATCTCGATCTGCTAGATTTTTGAAAAGTTAGCATCTAGATATGACGAGGAAATGGAAGATATAAAAAATTTAAAAATATAAATATATTTTTATAATTCATAAAGAAACATAGAAAATTTAGATTTAAGAATCAAAACCATTCATGAATCTCAACATTGAATGGGCATGATGCCATGAACAGATGTGATCATTTGAAGAGGCGCTATAATCCTTCATAATGAAATTTAATTTATTAAACTAAGACACTTTGACCACTGCATTTTTGCATCACGTGGAACTGTGAGACAAAAGAAAGTTAAAATTGACAGAGGAAGAAGAGAAGGAGATTAAATTGATTAATTTGCAGAGAGGAATGTTGTTGGGCAAGAGAAGCACTATGATTTTGGGCGAGAATATTGTGGGTGTGACTATAAAAAAATATGAAGAGCTGCAGTGAACCAAATGTTTCCTATAACAAGCCTTGCACTACGAAACTGAAATTCGTGATGGAAGGACTGTTTATTCAAAATCAAATCCACAAACACATAATTTATACTATATTGATACACCATAAACATAATTGAAATTTTATTGTGGGATTTTAATATTTTTGTTTGCCAAGTATTTAACAAATGTCCTCAAACAACAACAAAAAAAATTACTCTAAAATCAAAACAACCCTGCAATTGACCACTTTTGGCATTCAATGCATGAAAATACATAGATATTGGAAGCTAAGGATTGATAGCAGATTGAGGTAATTACAATAGGCATTCTCTTGATATAATTTATAGTAAAAAATCATATAGAAGTCTTGCTACTTGTTAAAGAACAGATTTGAGAGGTCTATCATCTTGAGTTAATCAATCATAATT
Source organism: Larix kaempferi (assembly GCA_027924585.1). Classification (NCBI taxonomy): domain Eukaryota; kingdom Viridiplantae; phylum Streptophyta; class Pinopsida; order Pinales; family Pinaceae; genus Larix; species Larix kaempferi. Next base: position 53,021,100 of record BSBM01000093.1, on the reverse strand, counting down.
TGAATGTTCCAAAGCCCTTTTTGAGAATAATTGTCACCCATTAGAAGTCTTGCTACTTGTTAAATAACATATTTGAGAGGTATATCATCTTGAATTAATCAACCATAGTTTGAAGGTGACAAAGCCCTTTTTTGAGGATAATTGTCACCCATTAGGGCCCTACCTATTTAGGGTTTCATCAAGGAGGATTCTTTTGCTGGACATTTCTAGCAATGCGGGATAAGTTTTTACTATCTGATCTTAAATAGATTGAAAATGAATTTCCAAATTTTTTGTTGGATCCTTGGCAGATTTTACTAGATTCAGATCTAGACCGGGGATTTGCATTTCCAGCATGACAGATAGGCAGGCTTGGGAATATAGGCTGTAACCCTCATTGAATCGCTTATTATTTTGTGATGGTTCTAGCTTATTTAGGAGTGAAGTTGTTTGAATGCCCCTAAAAATTCCTAGGGGCATTATCTCCAACAACCCGAACTGAGAGGGTGTGAAAGTTTGGAGATATTTCCAAATTCTTTTGGGAATTTTCCAAATCTTTAAGATATCCAACTCTCTTGCTTCAAAAGATTGAAGAAGCTTCCAGATTCCTTCTCAGATTTACCAAATCTTCAACACATCAATCTATATGCCTGCAACATATTGAAGCGGCTTCCAAAAGCCTTTGGAAATTTAACAAATCTCAAACACATTTATTTGTACGAGTGCAAGGGTTTGAAAAAGATTCCAAATTCCTTGGGGGATTTAACAAATCTCCAATGAATCAAACTATAAGGGCGTGAAAGTTTGGAGGTACTTCTAGAATCCTTTGGGCATTTGAAAAATCCCCAAGACATGCAACTCTCTCGTTGCCAAAGATTGAAGAAGCTTCCAGATTCCATCACAGATTTAACAAATCTTCAACACCTCAATATGTACAACTGTAACAGATTGAAGTGGCTTCAAAAATTGTTCGGAAATTTAACAAATCTCAAACATATAAATCTGTATGAGTGCAAGAGTTTGAAAAATATTCCAAATTCCTGTGGGAAGGAAGGGGATTGTTGCTTTTATTCACAGCAACACACACAAATCACTAAACTCAGAAATTATCACCTACAAGACGACTTTCAGCAAGAACATAAAGTTCTGCAACTGTTTCAGCAAACCGTATTCTATAGGACTGTTTGAGCAAACTGTATCAACAAGTAATTTAACTTCGTTTTGATGACCTATGTGTTCATAAAACTTAGGTTAATACTCTGTTTCAACAATTCAAACACATTTAACTCAAAAATAACTATGATCTCTTCACTTGCTACAACAAAATAACTTCAAAAGAAACTCATAAAATAAAGCATAACCAAAAATACACAATAAAAATTCCGTGTTTAACTTCAATTGATAATCGTATTCAACTCTATATCTCAATGAAGATTACATCGATGGGTATTTATAGTGTTTCAAGATAATTGGTCATTAAATGCTAATTGACCCTTCGTTACAAAATTATCTCCGTAAGATAAATACTCTGTTCTGATACATTCTTGAAGAGTTAAAATACAGGTTGCAGATGCCTCTTCAAAATTCGATAGGCTGCAACAAAGCTTGTGAATGTCCCTTCAACCTTAATGTTTAAGTCGGTTTGACGGTGGAGGCCTCTTCAAGGATTTGAGCAGTCAAAAATTCCGAGTCGGTTTGTGTCTTCATTAACTTCTAGCTTTGATGATGTATTTTCAAAAATAAAATAAACTAATCTGGGCGGTGTTTCCTTTTAGAGATTTCGATGGCCAACAATCAAGCGGTGGAGTAATTAACCGCTTCCAACAATTCCTCGGGGGATTTAACAAATCTCCAACGAATCGAACTAGAAGGGTGCGAAATTTTGGATGTACTTTCAGATTCCTTTGGGAATTTGAAAAATCTTCAAAACATGGCAAGTCTCTTGCTGCGAAAGATTGAAGAAGCTTCCAGATTCCTTCACAGATTTAACAAATCTTCAACGCATCAGTCTGGATAACTGCAACAAATTGAAGCAGCTTCCAAAATCCTTTAAAAATTTAACAAATCTCAAACACATTAATTTGTATGACTGCCAGAATTTGAAAAAGCTTCCGAATTCCTTGGGGGATTTAACAAATCTCGAAGAAATCGGATTGGAAGGGTGATAAAGTTTGGAGGTACTTCCAGATTCCTTTGGGAATTTGACAAATCTCCAAGGCATCCGACTCTCTTGATGCTTAAGATTGAAGAAGCTTCAACATTCCTTCACAGATTTATCAAACCTTCAATACATCAATTTGGATAACTGCAACAGATTGAAGCGACTTCCAAAATCCTTGGGAAATTTAAGAAATCTCAAAGACATAAATCTGTATGAGTGGCGCGAGAGTTTGAAAAAGCTTCCAAATTCCATGGGGAACTTAAAAAATCTCCAACAAATCGAACTCTAAGGGTGCAGAAGTTTGGATATGCTTCCAAATTCCTTTGGGAATTTAACAAATCTCCAACACATTAAACTCTCTAGCTGCGAATTATTGAAGAAGCTTCCATATTCCTTCAGACATTTAAAAAATATTCAATGCATCAATCTGTATAACTGCACTAGATTGAAGCAACTTCCAAAATCCTTGGGTAATTTAACAAATCTACAACACATTAATCTGTATGAATGCAAGAGTTTGCAAAAGATTCCAAAATCCTTAGGGGATTTAAATATCCAACAAATCAAACTGGAAGGGTGTGAAAGTTTGGAGGTACTTCCAGATTCCTTTGGGAATTTAACAAATCTCCTAAACATCCAACTCTCTCACTGCGAAAGATTGAAGAAGCTTTCAGATTCGTTCACAGATTTAACAAATCTTCAATACTTTTATCTACATAACTGCAACAGATTGAAGCGGGTTCCAAAATCCTTGGGAAATTTAACAAATCTCAAACACATAAATCTGTATCAGGGAAAGAGTTTTAAAAAGCTTCCAAATTCCTTGGGGGATTTAACAAACCTCGAAGGAATCGAACTGGGAAGGTGCAAGAGTGTGGAGGTACTTCCATATTCCTTGGGGTATTTAACAAATTTGCAAGTAATTGATCTGAATGGCTACAAAAGTTTGAATAAGCTTCCAGATTCCTTGGGGCATTTAACAAATATCACCCGCCTTGGTTTGTCTGGGTGCAATGGTATGAAGAAACTTGCAAAATTGTTGGGGGAGTTAACGAATCTTCGAAGAATTGATCTCTTTGGTCACAAAATATTGAAGAAGCTTCCAAAATCATTGGGAAATCTATTGTATCACCAAGTGTAACATCAAAATCCCTTGAAAAATTTAATTCTATTGGGTACAAACTTAAAAAGAGTGGACTAATGCGCATACTGTATGTCTAAGCAATTTGAAAATTCTTTATTTAGGAATTCCTTTGTTGAAAGAATTGCCACCTTCACTTGGTTTCCTAATGAGTTTGAAGATACTAATGCTCCATGGATGCTAGGAGTTGAAATACCTGCCGATTCCTTTGGCACATTGTCTCAGTTGACTGTGTTGGAGATATCAATTTGTGGAATATATGAGTTACTAGGTCTCATGAAGATGAACAATCTCAAAAATTTAAGAGTTCGTGGTTGTCCATTATGCGAACTTCCATTCGAGGAGTCGTCTTCCCCAGGGAGAAAGGGAAAGCGAAAACAAAGAGAAAAGGACAAAGGCCTGGCTGGGCTCTGGAATTTAGAGTTGTACTCCACATAAATATCATAGGTATCATTTCCTGAAGGTGTCTGCATCGACCTTGAAACCTTGGACATCAAGTGTTGTAATGATCTGGTGGAGGTTGGTTCATTTCAAGCAAAGCTAAGCCATATGATTTTAAGGGGTTGTGGTGCATTGAGAAAGATAGGTGGTCTTTGTGGTGTTGCTGCAAAGCTTAAGAGTTGGACATTTAGGGGTGTTATAATATGCAGGTAGAGGAACTTCCACATTTCGAGAGTTCCACGCATTTATTCACCCTGGGTGATACTTAGGACGTGGAGAAGGAAATGGCATATTTGTAGGAGGGTGTTTTACTGAGCCATCTTCACAATCAGGTTATTACCTGCAGTCCTGCGAACTACTTTCTTGTGGACTGTGCCTTCTTATATGTGTTATATTATGAATTTTAAATAAATTCTACGTTGAAAACATGTCAAACAAAAAATTGTTTCCTAAACAAAAATAGGCGATGACAAAAGTATCTTTTAACATGACAAAGTAAATCTCAAATTCTTTATAGAAGTGTCCACACTATAAAAGTATTTCAGTCAGACTATTCTCCCTTACCCTTTTTTTTCAAATATAAAATTGTCTTTGTGATAATCATACCGTCGGATTTTCAATTTTATCACGCTGTCAAATTTTCTTGTTTAGGATCTTTGTTGTAGGCAGGAGACTATTGTTTCCTTTTTGTTTTCCATTAATCTGAACCATACTTAAAACTAGAAACTAGCAATTTCACATTGGGGTGCAATAAAAGAAAATGTATTGTAGGGAAAGCGAAAGATGAAGAAGGTAGAAGTTCGGGTCTAGAGGCTTTGTTCGAAGGTTTGGGTCTAAAGGCTTGGCACAGCCTCACTTAGGAGCTTGCAATTACATTTGAATGCAACACAAAGAAACTAGAATTCAATGCAATACAACTAAAGTGGAGAAGTTTAGAATTTAAAAAAAAAAGTCTGAACTAATCTGTGTCAATTTTCCATATTTTTTTCAAACCAGAAAAACAAAAAACAAAAAAAAATCCAAATTAAATGTAAGTGGCACAAAGAATAGAATATCTATTTGATGCAATTGCAGACTTGATGTGTCTTTTTGTTTTCATTTTCGGCTAAAGATCCATTAGTTTGTTGAGGTATTAATGATAGATGGTAGTATTTTAGGAAGAACTTGATTTGAAGGATGCCTATGTAAACTCTACGCAGTCGGATTGTTTATGGTTATAAAATATAATTTTTTATTCTTTATAAATAAAGAAAGTATGTTTTTTTGTTGCTAAAAAAACTATAAAAAATACAATTGTTAATATTGCAAATTACATAATTTAAATGTCATATAAAAATTTAACAACCAAAAAATGATATTCAATGTGATGAATTTATCTAGATGGAAAAGGGGATGGAAAAGGGGACGGGGGAGTAGGGAAAAAGGATTCCTGAGAAAACATACTTACCTGGTCAATTGGTGATAATTAGGTAGGCCGACAGCCCAGAGAGGGCCACCTCCATTATACTTGGGAAGGAGTCTTCCTTGCATCTCACATTCCATCCAAACTTGACCACATGAAATTGTCGTCCAAACTTCCACTCATATACGATATGAAACTACCATCCAAATTTTCACTCATATATGATATGAGAGAGGTAGACTTCCACTCATAATATTAAATTTACCAAAATGACCTCCTTTATTCTTTATAAAAAAATTAATTACAACTTATGAAACAAGATTCATATCTCTTAAAGTTGATATATACTAGCAATTGCCCCATAAGGTGCAAAGGAACGCCAAAATGAAAAATAAAAGAAATAAAAAAGGGAATGCCTTTATAGCATAATCATTAGCAATTACCAAACCATACATTGAATGCCTTCTTGTAAATTCAATTCAAAACATCTATCTCAGCTAAAAAGGGAATGCCTGTATAGCATAATCATTAGCAATTACCAAACCAGACATTGAAAGTGATGAAGCACAAAAGGGAATGCCTTTATAGCATAATCATTAGCAATTACCAAACCAGACATTGAATGCCTTCTTGTAAATTCAATTCACAATATTTATCTCAGCAACACATTATCCCACCAAAATTAAATGGCATTAGAGCCATGACAGCCTTTAGCCAACTCATCTTAAGAACTTGGCTGAAAAAAATAAGAGTTTCATCATGTATTACTAAGTCTGTAAGTTCTGCAATTCACCAATAAGGAAGAGAAAATACATCTGGGCCAATAATTTCAATACCATCACCATCAACTAACTTCAACAGAACATCTCTATCATGGCAGTATCACACAATGGCATTTGGTACATCAGTATATGTACATGGTACATAAACTTGGCACTCAGAGAAGTTAACTCAAAACTCTGTTTGCATTATGTCTCAACTTAAATTTTAAATGACAAGAAAAATGATATGATCTCTAAGTGGAATACTTTGAAGCATAGTTTGTTGGATTGATCCTAGACTGTAGAAGAAACAAAATCCTGCTGCCGTACACATATTAACAAATAAAAATTTGTGCAGCGAAAGAGAAGGTAATGAAAGCTGCCGCACACATATTAGAAGGTAATGAAAGCTCACCACAAGCCAGGAAGTACACAGAATCAGAGAATAGCAAATTACAAAATAGATCAAGGCAATACAAGCCACCGTTACAGTTTATTCAAATTCAACCAATAGGAGAACCACAACAAATATAAGTTCAGTATTGTTCTCCATTATCAGCTTCGTTAGAAGCCTCTGCCCCAACTTCTTCATAATCCTTCTCCAAAGCAGCCAGGTCTTCACGGGCTTCAGAGAATTCACTACCTACATACCAATGGACAAATGCACGTTTGGCATACATGAAATCAAACTTGTGGTCAATCCGAGAAAAGACTTCAGCAACAGCAGTATTGTTGCTAATCATGCACACTGCACGTTGCACCTTAGCAAGGTCTCCTCCGGGAACAACTGTGGGTGGTTGATAATTGATACCACATTTGAATCCTGTGGGGCACCTGGTAACCACCAAAAATATATTGTAAGAAACTAGTGAGGCTTCACACTTCAAAGTTAAAACAAATAGAAAATTTTCACCTACCAGTCTACAAACTGAAGAGTCCGTTTAGTCTTGATGGTTGCTACTGCTGCATTCACATCCTTTGGCACAACATCCGCCCGGTACATGGGACAGCAAACCCCACAACTGCAGTAGAAACCTGAAAAAAGGTCCAATCCCATCAATACTTATATTTCAAGACCTAAATCTCCATGTTCATAATTTATTTAGAAATTACAATTTACAAGGTCGTGTACAACACTTTCTCTGGCCTAAACTTAACACCGGAAAAACCTCTCTCCAGCAACTACTAATGACCTGAAAACTTCGGCATCATGCATAAAAGACCTTTAAAAAAAATACAAAACAAAAATAGAAACAGATTATACAATTTAAAAATGAGTAAGTCACTATAAATGGCAAACATTTTGAGGGTTACAATTTTCCTCCAAGTACTTGGGAATGCTTGAAACCATTCCCCTCATCCTATATTGATCAGCAAAATTGTGAGCAACAAAAACAGAACATATTCATTTAAAGAACTTTGAGGATGGTAGCCCTACCATAAATCTTTAAACTATGGGGAGGCAGCACATCTAAGGAATGCTGCAGTAGACATGAGGCACTCCTAATATGCTTGATTATAACAAGAGAAACAAGGTGCATTCTATAGCCGAGATGAGGGTACAAATCCAGCAACTCTTAGTGATCTGTAACTATGCATTGAAACTAAAGGTGCATTGAATAATGACACTAGCCCAGACCCATATCGTTCATATAAATGGTAGACTTCACAAATATCGGGACTCTCCATATGGAACCTCGAACTTCCCAACCTTGAGATGCAGCACAACAGACCATAGACTCATATCTCAAATCTACACAAATGACAGACAGTCAAACTTTCAAAATCTAGATATCAACCAACAGTGTAGCAACATGGAGGTGCATATCAGGATCGTTTTAGATGGGTCCTGATAATTTCAACCTAATAATTCAACCTAATAACACAGAAAAACCCCAAATTTAAACATAATAATTCAGATGAAGGCATACTATACATGTGTGGGCAAGATATTACTATACAGCCTAATAATTCAGATGAAGGCATACCCCTTACCTCTTCCAAATTAAAGAAGCATGTCCTGAATCCTAAGCAATTGGATAGGGAGAAAACAGTGAGAAAACACCAAAAGCCACCAAAAATCAATCTTTACAGCTATCAGGCACACTACATACACCTAGAGTGTTGCAACTATAGGAGTATTGTTCGACAAATTTAATTAGCTGCCATCGTGTGAGAGGATTTCAAGTTCTGCCCACCACAATGGCGATAATTTTGGATATGCTTCCTGTGGTGAGATTGATAGAGCCTTTCTGAATTCTGAAGTGATATCCCGCATTGATGGCCTCTGTTGAGGATATGGATGAATGCATGATTGTACAACCTCACATATTTTTTCTAATTCATTGTATTTGAAAGATTTCAAGGAAGGATCTACCATATACTGTATCATGTCCTTCTTATCAAGGTATCCCATGGTCTGCAATACAATGCAACCAAATTCAGAAAACACTTCACTGAAAAATAAATTAAGTTTTATAAGTTCTCATAAATGGAGGAGACTGTACCCATTCAATAAGCATGCCTTGCCCTTGGGCATAGGGGAGCTTTCCCGAAATGATTTCAAGCAAGAGTAGTCCAAAGCAATATACATTGTTTTCAACTTCCAGTAAGTGTCTATAGCTAAATGACTTCATTTCAGGATCTGATAGCTAAAATAACCAATCCTTAAAAGGAGATATGACATCACTTAAAAATAGAGAAACACTGAAAGGGGTGTTCGAATTGGAAAAACAAACTTGTTCCAAGTCTTTAGATACCTTTGCTGCATAATCATCTGTCAAATAGACTACTTTAGAGTGTAAATTAAGATGAGTAACCAGGGGCTCCATTTCATGGTGCATATGTTGAAGACAGTATGCTATTCCCATTATAATTCTCATCCAAGCAACCCAGTCCAGATGTTCAGCTCCTTTATCTACATAGATCAAGAATAATATTATGTTTTCAACCTAATGTAGTACAGACCCTGTGATCATGTAGCATTCAGCATTGTTCCACAGAAAAAAGGTATAACCAATATTTGGTGACAATCCTTATAACTTCAAAAAAATAGATTATAAAAATTGCAAGCACTACCCCAAATGACTGAGATTAATAAAAAGATAGAATTGGACTTAAAGTAGCATAAACAAACAACATGAAAGAAGAGAAAAAATCCAATTTAAATGTGAAGGCAATAGCAATGATGTTTATGAATATTACAATACTCTTCCCTCCTTGTCTAAATACTTTCAACTTGGGCCACAAGGTGAGGATGAAAATTGCAGTAGACCAGGATAATTTTGCAATGGAAACCAAGTGGTCTCCTTTGATGACTGATGCAAGCACAATGAGAACTCATGTAAGACAGTCAAACATTTGAAATAACACTGAAGGGAGAACAAATTTTATCTCGGGAAAGTCAAGGATCATCTCGTGCAATATCAACTTCGCATCAGAATCTCCTAAATCCATCTCGGTGTTCTGCACACAGTGTGAAATTAGCTCTTTTTCAACCTTCTTCTCCAGTTTCCTTGGAATCTCCTACGTTTGCAAGTGGATAATCACAGAAGCACTCATAATCACTATAGGTAATCAATGATCAAATGGTATATTTTCTAGCTAGAAATGTGTGTAATTTTTGTTCTTGCAACGACATGTTTGTACGAGTGCTACTTGATGGCATGAGGGCTTGGTTGAAGCTTATATTTGCCATATTTGGTCTGTGTTTGCAAAAAATTCTGATCTTATTTTGCAAAACTGTATCTTATGAATTTATTTTGTCTCGAACCCCAGGGATTCATATGGAACCAAAGGAAAAGGTAAAGGATAAATAAAATAAGTTGTAATGAAATAAAATGCACACATGCTTGTTTTGAAACAAATGCATCTTATTATTTCATTAAATCACAAAATAAAATACAGGAAAAGGACGGGCATGCTCCAAACAGAGGCAAATGAAGGAAAACTGCTATCTGGTATAAGGACAAGAAAGAAAACAAGAAGTTACTTACCATGAAGATGAGTTTTTTCCCGAACCGGACAGCAGGATGATTGAGAGCATAATATTCTCTAGACGGAAATCATGATTTTTAGCCATGGCCCACCACATCTGAAGACATATGTGCTGGAAATTCTCATTATTGGGCGGGTTTGCATCGAACACATTACTCAACATTCTTACAGTGTGCTCAATAGTTCTGCTCCTCTGTTTGTTCACCTAAACAACCCAAAAAAGGCTAGGCTAAATGAGGTCAATTGATGGAAAAATACCTGGAAAATAAGTGAAGAAGACCAAACTTATAATCAAAGAAAAAATTGAAAAAAAAGGACTTGTGGTTATTATGAAATCCCTTAGTTACACACACCTATACTCTCTATGTTGAGTAAGTTTCTTAGAACTAATTTTTCTAATATGGGAAAAGAATTACCAGCAGTTTCGCTCCTAATGTCCCCCAAGGTAGGAACTGGAAGCGCCCTCAATTGGTGACATGAGTGCAAAAGTAACAATTTCATATCTTGGAACTCACATATAATATTGGGTAGATTTTCTCCTTGATAGTTAATTAGATGAAAATTATGCAAGTTTGGAGCACCTATACAAGTTAAGATCCCCTACTGACTTTGGCAGTGTTCTTATTGAAGTACAAGACAAATCCAAGACCTTAAGAGACCTGATATTTGAGAAAATTTATTGTGGAACCACTTCCAGTTCCAAGTGAACATTAGAGGCTAATACCATTTCTCTCCTTCTCAATAACAAGTTGCAGTTTACCATTTTCAACAGAAAATACTAAAAATTTTCCCAATTAACAGAAACAAATGAAAATAAAACAATTGACTGAGATTTTAAAAAGGGAAAGTGACTATTGCATGCAAGTACAAGTCATCCATCTAGAATGAACCTTTGTTGTATTTACTATTCTCATAAAATGGTAATAAAACCATATAAAAAATGAGAGTATTAGAAGAGCAAGCATGAGTGATTTTCTAAAAAAAGAAACAGAAGTTTCAGAGCTTGCGTTGTTAGGTTCGTTCTCCTCAGGCAAGACATATGATGTACCAATGCAATAATAGGCATTGTTGTCATCAGAGAATGAACAACTCAGGATGGAACACCCATTTTCATAACGATCAAGTTGATATGATAAAATAGTTTCAAATGTATGATCATCTAACAGACACAGAAAGTGTGTTTCTGACTCATCCACATTCAACTAGGAATACTTCACACTGCAAATGGAAAAAGTTCGAGACTGCTCCTTATGGAAAATACTACGAGCATGCTCTCCAAGAGGAACTGCACAAATGTAAAGTTTGTGAATGTCATCAATTGACCCAATGGTAAGCAGGTCCTCCTTTGCAATTGCAAGTCTGCTCCATCAAAACAGACCATAAATGTCAATTTCAGAACTAGAACAAAGCATCAACATCCTAAAATTAGTCAAGTGGTCCCACAGGGATGGTCTAGCACTAAGCAGCAAGGTGATTGGGCTTGTATTATGAGAAGACCATGTTCAAAATCCCTCAAGTGGTTGCAGATAAGGCCAGGTGCAAGTCCTAGGTGACTTTACAACATAGATACACCCATGATAGTGCAGCAGCTTAGGCAAAGAGACTATAAGACATATTTCTAAAAAAAATCAAGTGAAATGAATTCTACATCCACAACTTTGATAGAATTTGCAGGGCTGGAGAAAATTGTAAAGTTGAACAGGTGGAATGACTATGTTGATTAGAGACTACAGAAATTCATATAAGAGAGTGATAATTTTTTCTCCACTTATAAACATCAATGAGACACAATCCAATGTTACTGCTTAATTGCATTTTCATCAAAAACTCAAAATATACCATCCTAGATCACAGAATGACAAACGATTTGAAGTCAATTAGACTTGGTTGGGCCCCTTGGTTCTCATAGTTTCTGAAGCAAGAAAGAGTCTGATTCAAATATACATCCCAATGGAGCATTATTGTAAAATTGGCAAATAAACCCTATCTGCTTCAATCCTATAGCTGAAACTGCATACCAATAGCTTTAGCATTAAAACAATGTGAAGGCATTCCGTAGTGATAGGTTATCATTAATTAACCATGTTCAGACATTATTCTAGATACTTCTCACAATATGGAAAAGCACTAGGCTTGTATTGGAATTTGAAATTTTGAATTGCTTATAGGACCTCTCCCATTCCAGAGGCAACATATAATATCATTTTAGTTTAACATTTCTACATCTTACACCTTACAATGCAAATATAAAACAGACAACATACTCTGATATTGCATTGTATGTGTTTCTAGTTTCTACGACTTCAGGTTCTCAAGAATTATTTGGATATGGGTAAATCAAAATCTAAGTGCAGAAAAATACATTTTTTTGTTTCAAGTTGCAGGAAACACCAAAATAGTGACCATACCATGTTCTTTCAGTACAGAAACATGGAAACACATGTGGCACAGCTTGGAAATGTATTTCCAACCATACAGAAACATCCCATGGCCGGGAAGCATGTTTCGTACAGCTGGAAACACATTTCTGGGCCATGCCAACATCCATATGACGCACTTCCTTCTCTAAATCTGTCTATTTTGACTTGGTTTGACTCGGTTTTTTTACTAGGTTTAACCATAAATGCAACTTTTACTTAAATTTTTGACATTACCATCAATTGTTTTAGGATGTTTGAGAGTGGTTCCAACCTCATTGGTCTTCATCTGTGTTAGTGGATCCATCACCCTAGTCAACAGCCAAATCTCTTTCATGAACAAAAACCACAAAAATCACAAATGAAGAGACATTCACCTTTTACTAAGTCAATTATGTGAACCTAATCACACACTGGCCCTATGACACATTTACTAAAAGCATAATGAAACACAAATTATGGTATGAGCTCACCAAAGATCCCATAAAATGTCAATACAAAACTACATAAATGGGACTATAACAGACCGTAGTTGTTGTACTGAAATAAGCTTTAAATACTAGACGATAATAACTCCTCATACAAAGTTTTTAAAGTATCGAGTTTACAAAAAGGGCAAAAATGGGGATTTTTTGTTGTCCCTTGTGTGGTTTACAAGTGCAGGTAAAGTGAAAGTAATAGTTACAAAATTATTAATTTCCAACTAGTGGAATTTCTAAGCTAGACAAGTACGTATCCCATTGATCTGCTTCTGCAATGAGTACACTAAAAGCTTGAGGTTCAAGTAATTTAAGAGAAATTTATTTTTCCACTGAATCCTTTCTGATAGTTACCAATGACTTAGTAACATCGTTGTAAATACAGTTTAGTCTATCAACAGCCACAGACCTTTGGCCGATATAGTGCCGCAGATCTTCTTCAGTGAGTGTATCATACCTTTGTACATATTCATGTTCTTCTTTTACCTTGTTTGTTAATGCTTCCAGGTGGCGTTCTTTAGTAGGTAGGCGTGTAAGTTTTGAGGAAGTAAAATACTGCATTCCATATTTTCAGTAAACATACCAGCATAAACATGTTCACATCTTTGTATAATATTTGGTATTCCTGTTTGCATATTGGCAGTTGTTGTTCCGCATCTTTCAAGAAGTGCTATGTCAAGCCTATGATCTTTCAATGTCTTTTGTGATAAGTATTCTGGGTATGTTCCTTTTTTTGTAGCCACTGTATAATCCTCTTGACTTTATTGGATGCATCAAGAATGTTTTGCTGTATCATTGCAGCGTCTGTAGAGATTTCTTCAAGTCGACTTACAATATCCTTAATTTTGTATACTTCATCAGTTAACAATTTGTGCAAAGTATGAATTTGCTCTAGTAGGTTCGTTGTAGCATAGGCATGAAAAGAAGACATATCTTGTTTTCAAGTTTGTGCAACTACAAGTTGTTGTTTCAAAATAGTATTCTCGTCATGCAGTTGTGTAATTTTGGCTCTTTGGTGTTTCACTTCGTTTTGTAAGGGGCCTAGTTGAGCTTCCATTATTTCTTTTCCAATGTGTAAAGAATCTATTTGTTGTTGCAAGTGCAGTAGGTTGGTATCCAGTTTGTGCAGGCAAGCTTGCAAATATCCTTTCTCTCTCTTCAATATGAGCAATTGGACTTTGAACTGATCACTTTCATCTTGCAAATGTTGCATCTTCTATGCTATGTTAATCTTTTTTGATTCTGCAACATCTAATTTTTTTTGTAATGCAAGGGCTTCTGCATCTGTGTCTTTACTTGAACTGCTGATTTTTTTTGGTTTAACCTGTTATTAAATGCTGAAATCTTATGTGCGCCTCTATATATTTCTTCATCTTTAAGGACATAGTCAGCGTACTGAAAATGCACCTTCTGCAAAGAACAATGGTGTGCAACTTTATGTTCTCTATCATGACGAAAGAAAATCTGCTTGCCAAAATGGAATAACTCTAGATCCTTGACAAACACTTCAACTCTTTTTACATTTCGGAACTTATAGGCTCCAATAACAAATGGAAAGGGAGGGTAAGATGTCTTTTTATATTCATTCAAAAAACTGCCTATCCCATTGACAAAGACTTGTCTTACTGCTTCCTTATGGACCATGTAATATATGGTGTATTTGGGCAGTAGGGAAGGTGGTTTTGTACCGCCATACATTCTGATAGAAGTTCCCTCAGGGGAACAATAAAAACTCCCATACTGGCAGATAACAGGCATGGAGCGATCTGAAAAGCAATTTGGTTCTTCATTGTGAATTAGTGAATATAACGGGATTATAAACTCTTCACAAATCAACTTATAATATCTATGATACTTGTGCGCCCACAAGATTTGGTAGGAAACATAAATAGGCCCTTCAGATGGAGTCTAGTGGCATGCAAGCTTAGTAAAACGATTGCTTGCCAATATACAGTCTATAACAAAAGAAGACATGTAGAAATTAGCTTTTTCCTGTGTGTTTTTTCCTTGAGATGCTTCAATCATTGAAACCATACTATTTGAGATTATATCTGCCCAGTTAAAGATAGTACCATGCGTCGCAACATGATACATAATAGGAATCCAAGACAATCTATAAACAATCCCATCGGGTTGGCCAAAGAGCCTACTCAGCATAAGCGATATAATTCTGAAGGTGTCTTCAAATGTGCAGCATTATACTATCCAAAAGGTTTCTTCCTGAATTGCCTACCCGGGAGGAGCATATTCGATGTTATCAATATTGGTTGACCTAAGCCAATCATCAGTTAGCAGAACTTTTGGCTATGCCAACTTATATGCAAGACTAATGTGAGCAGCCTGGAATGAAGCAAACCCTTCCCCACTTGCACTTGCTATGATTCTAGTTGTAGTGTTAATATACGACAGTATCCAACTTATCACTTCTGAGCAGTGAAACAGTTCAGGTCTAGTAGAAGCTTTGTGAAGATGTGATCTTTTGATGTTTTCATATAGCACTTTCTCTTCAATGGCATTGGATATATTGGTATCGCGGAGAGTGCAAGATATAGCTCTCCCCATTTAAATGCAGGGGCAATACCTGTGGTGGGTTTAGTGTCCTCACACAATGTTTCAAGTCTAGTTTGTTGAACTATCTCATTATCAAAGTCCAACTCTACCACTATTGTTGTTCTCTTTCGTGCTCTCTTAGTCATATCGGAATCCTGTAAAGCAGACGATGTGCATAGTTTCGATGTTACATCAATACTAAGAAAGAACTAAAAAGTAAAATGTAGAGGATTATTCATTCAAGAGAATGGAGAAACCAAATCGATTTTGTGATTTGTTGTCTATTTGGTGGCCAAGCTTATAATATGATTTTGTTGAGCTGGGTTGTATTTTGTGGCAATGGATTTTTTGCCCACTTGTGCAACAATAAACTAGAGTGTAAAATACTTATCTTATAAAGACATACAAGCCTTTGAAGACTTATCTTCTACACGTCATAACAAAATTAGACATGTTTTTCTTTGTTTGTCACTGACTAATTATAATCAAATCATTGATTTGTTTTTGCATAGCCCAAACCATGCACAACAAAGAATCCTATCACAATTTCCAAATGGGGGTTTGAACGAAATGGTAGACAAGGTATGCTTTCTGTCCAATTATCATTTAACTATATTTTTGGAAGAATATGCAGTTTTCCTGACTTATTATATGCATTGTTTCAAATATTCATTTATGTTGTTTTGATATTTGCTTCCCATATTGTGCAAAAACTGGCATTTTCCACATTTGTGATTTCCAATGACTCAATGGGCAATGCTATTCTACAGTAGTCCTAGAATAATTGGGAAAACAGTGCAAACTCTTACTGTAAAGAACAAGATATTGCAAAAATATACAAAGAACTAAAAATAGAAGGTATCTAGACTAAGCAATATTCATTCAGTGACATGAAAAAATTGAACTCAGATAAACTTCAAATGTTCTTGCACCTAATTTTTTTAGATATTTGTGTTGTAGCATAGAAAACTAGGTTCAACCTTGCATTTTTCTTACATATGCTTAATGAAAAATGAATATGCAATTTTCTTTACTTATGATGCAAATTGTTGCAAATAAGCTTTTATGTCATTCTGATATCTCCTGCATAGACTGTGCGAAACTGGCATTTTGCAGATTTTGATTTCCAATGACTCGATGAACAATGCCATTTTACGACAGTCCAGGAATTTTGGTAAAATAGTGCAAATTCTTACTGTTAAAGAACAATATATAGAAACAAGGGACAAATAGCTAAAATGCATGGTAACCACACTAAGTGGCATTTATCAAGTGACATGAACAAATTGAACTTGGATAAACTACAAATGTTCTGGGACCTAGATTGTTTTTTTGGGCTTTGTATTGTAGCATGGAAAGCTGGGTTCAAATTTCCAGTTTTCTCACATTATATGTTTAATGCAAAAAAAAATGTCTTGCACCATCATGTCCACCATCCAAAAAGATATAAGAGTAAACAAAATTTAGTAGTGTTTTCATTTTTCATGCACATGAAAGGTCATATATTTTCTATTCCCAAATGCTATTCTATATTTGCAGAGTCCAAACTATAAAAAGCAAATAGGGTCCTGCCACAATATGCAAATGGCAATTTGAACCAAAAGCAACAAAGCCATAGGTAATACAAAGCTTCGTGATAAGTAAAGAAGAGTAGGTCGCAAGTATAAGCGAAAAGGGAGAAAGATGCAACTGTGCTACTGTACAGGTGGTTGTAAAGACTTAGAAGCAATCAAGGTCTCCTCTTTTATCCTACATTGCACATAGGGATTGTTGCGCATGCGAGAATATATAGAAAATGAGAGAGCTGGAGATATGCGAAGGCCTAACAAAGATTTGACCCTTGATATTGCAGTGAATGTAAGTCCTTATCGATCAATGTTCCCAATATCAATTGTTGCATGTTGTAGGGTCATTCCTTGGGCTTTATGGATTGTTAAACCCCATGCCATACGAAGTGGAACTTGATGACGTGAACCCCTTGTTATGGGAGGGATGGGAACATAGTGTGGATTGGAAGCATCCCATGGAGGGCCTTTGTAGTGTAGGAAGTCAACAACTACAAAAGATGGCAATGCAGGTGGTTGATTGTTGCAATTGTAGACAATGGAAATGATTTTACTGATTGAGCCATTGATGAGGCCGATCTTTACACACAAATTAGCTGTCAACCTTACCTATTGTCCAATAGCTAGTAGAATCTTGAAGGGTATTTGTTCATCGTCTGTGGAGGCATGCAGATGTGGATTCTTTTGCTCTGCAATGCAACGTGCAACTGGAATTTGAAGGAGTTTTAGCATTTGTTTGTTGTGCAATGTAACAGCGTTGTTGGTTGCGTACAAGTGAGTGAACTGATCAAACACGTGGTTCTCTTCTGTTGAAAGTGTGGAGGTTGTCCTTGACATGAGGAGAGTCCAATCTTCAAGAGTAGGTGTTATATTTCGAAGGTTGAGTAGGAGTTGGCGAAAGGAAATTTGAGAAGGGGTGCTGCCTTGTCAAAATATGGTTGAAAGGGTCACAAAAGTATCAAAAGTACACCAAGGAGCATTGCCACGTGAGGTGCTAACATACATTGGAATGTCCTTGACTGGGGGAAGTTGGCCAAAATCACCAAGGAGAATGATGGAACAACCACCAAAGGGGCGTGTTCGGTGGGTAGGGAAAGCTTCACACAATCGATCATCGATACGGGTTAAGTAGGTTGGACCAATAAAGCTCATTTCATCAATGAGAATGTAGCAAATATGACGAAATTGTTCTTCGAAGCTTGAAAGGGCTTGACCTTCAAGAGGGTGCATTTCAGCAATGGGGATACGAAGGGCAGAATGTATTGTAAGTGCATGTATGTTGAAGGCAACAACTCCAGTTGGAGCAAGGAGGAGTAGGGGGGAAGCATGTTGGGCAGAGGCCTTTTCTAGTGCTACTTGGAGGTAAGAGATTAAGTAAGATTTGCTTGTTCCTGCAGTGCCTTGAATGACCATGTGTAGTGGGTCAGGGTTTGTAGGAGTGGTGAAGTGCAAGAGCACAAGATCAAAGGCAATGTGTTGTGTGGGAGACAAGGAAGCGAGTGAATAGGAAGAGGAAGAGGAAGTCTGGTGCACTTGGGTGGAAAGGCGTGTGGAGTCAATAAATGATGTGGCTGTGTCATGGATGTGTGAAGGGATATGGTTTGTTGTCCAATCGTGTTGTTTGTCAAAATCACGATGGCCAAGCATGTCAAGGTCATCAACTTGGAGGTTGTTTCCAAGGCAAAGCTGAGAAATGAATTCCCATTCGTCCATGTTAGGGAATGAGGGCAAGTGAGATGGTTCATTATCAGAGTCATCAGAGGAAGGGTGAATGGGATTTGGTGGCAAGCGATCAACATGCCATGCAATGTATGTGTCTTTAATGTCAAGCCAATGAGAAGTGATTGCTTGATCTGTGGAGCCAATGTCATCAGGGAGGGTACCAAAAGGGTGGTAGAGGAGGAGCTCGCTCCAACAGAATGCAATAAAGGAGTCTGCATCAAAGGGTGGAATGGTAGTGAAGAGAGGTAAGATGCGCACAATCTTTGGAGAGTATATTTGTTTCCATTGGGAATGTTTCCTGCGAGGTGAGAATGACCAAGCTCATGTAGCTTCAATAAGGGAAAGGTGTTCAAGGTGTGGGGGTCTCTTCATGTATGCAGAAATGAAGCTAGTTGTTGGGGGTGTTGGAGGAGTCGTCAAAAACACGCCGGAAGACGTTTCAGCTAACATTTAAGGAAACAAAGTTGCGGCTGCAAAGTGTAAGGGGGAGTTTTTGAAGCATGTGGCAAGTCTCTTAGGCACTAATATCACGGTCGGCAACTGTTTTAGACAGGAGACACCTGATAGGTTGGAGGACAGGGCAGTCAAGCGGTGTGGCAGTTGCGAGGCGAGAGAGAATTGCATGGTAGCTTTCAGACTTTGGCTCTACCTTGGCTACATACTTTGAAATATATGTAAGGACAGCATGTTTGCAGAGTACAGGTTGGAAATCAACATTGGCTCTCCATATGGCTAAAATGGTAGGGTTATGAATGTTTAGTAGGGCATCATTCCTTGCCGGGTTGTATGTCTTATGGCCATTTGCATCAATGAACAAAGAAGAGGTAGGTTGCAAATCGAAGGGGAAGCCATAACAACATTTAAGAGTTTGGCCTTTTTTGTGGAGGCATGAAGATTGTGAACATTTTGTGTGCCTTTGTACACAATTAACAAGCTCTTCATAGTCAACAAGTTGATCAGTTGCAAGTATGGCATCTGACCCAAGAGTGCATGGGTCAGTCCCAGCAGGTTGTAGAAACGCAGGCGTTTGTAGGTGGTTGCCACGTGGATTCCAAGCTATGACAAATTTTTCAAAGTAAAGTCTTGCATCTTCAACATTGGAAGCATTATCCCAATCTAACTTATCCTTGTCAGGTGCATTTTCCAACCATAAAAAACCATGTATGTGTGCAGAGCCCCTATTTTGCCATTCATACCTACACAAGAAAGGAAAATGTGAAGAAGGGAAAAGGTGTGCAATTTTGAATACAACATGAAAGAAAATGAATAAGAGTATTGCAAACCTGCACTAGTAATCTTTTGTGGCAAGGCCTTTTTGAATAACCTCTTCAAGGAATATTTTGAATCGATTGTGCATGTATTGAGATGCAACATGTGGATTAGTTATAATGTTTTGAATCCTCCATTGGTGGTGTTGATTAGAAGTTGTTGGAGCTTTCCCTAGCATGAAAGAATGAAAATCATGCCATTTAGTGTCTGCTATGCTAAGAGTGAAGAAGAAGGTTGGCGTCCCTTGTTGAGTAATCATGTCGGTAAGCTCACCTCTGCTTTTGTTCCAATAGGAGCGTGTACCGCAGAGTGTCGAACCAAAGCGCATGACGCGTTCAACGATTTTAGCATCCGAAGAGTCCTGTAATTGATGTACAAGCTCTGAGATTGTTGGGGGGAAGGTGTCTTCAAGGTTCCGTTTGAAAAAGACCAAAGCAGTAGCATGGCTTCGATGGCGCATCATGAGGTTGTATATGTAATAGCGGAACCGAGGATGTTGACCGAATCGATGGTCATGGTATCGAATTAGGTGCAATGCATACTCGTGCATTCCAACCTCTTTCATGTGTGGTTGTTCAAGCATTGCAACACCGTTGGGAAACAAGGTTGGGAAGGCCATAGAGAGGAGGCCTATTGTGTTGTACTCGTTGATAGGGGAAATGCCTATTGGGGGCCAATCAATGGAAGTTGGAAGGGGGGCATCTCTTGTGTGCAAGAAGCGTCTTATTTCATGTACCTCAATTCTAGAATTTGTTTGTGTATAAACAAAGGAAGAGGATTGTACTTCATGGGGTTCAGGGGAGCTTGGTGTTTGCATCAGAGAAGATGATGTAGAGTTAACAGGTGGGGTGGGATTGGGGCCAACATGATGAAGAAGGGAGGAAATGTCGGTTGGTTCAAGAGGTAAAGAAGATAATGCATTTGTGTTAACTTGAACATCTTTGTAGTAGGGATCATGTGAAATTTTGTATTCAAGAGAAGCAAGAACTCGTGATCGACTAACAAAGAATTCATAAGGCGTATTTCTAGCATTGCATTTGCGTACAATCAGTATGTCAATATCTGAAAGCAAGTGAGGGAGGGAAGTGGCAATGCTAGATATGTCTTGGGGGAAGCTGATAGTGTGGCCAGAATATATGAATTGTCCACCACGAGCATGAGTGACTTGAAGGATTGGGCTAGCACGACAAATGAGCATTTCTTCAACTTGAGTGAGTACTGCAAGGACAAACAGTTGCATACCTGGGTCCATATTGTTTGCCAAGGAAAACCGATGGCCATTTCATTCCACAATACAACATGAACATGCATATGCATTAGCAAATTTCTTGGTTTTAATGCCAGGATAAGATTCCATGCATATTGAACAGAGATTCATCGAAGATAGGTTGTCCAAGCGCGTTCGAAAATGGTGTTGTGCAGCATTTAGGGTGGTTGTGGATGTAGTATGAAGTGGGTGCATGTCTAAGTTTGTTGCAGACATGGATGGTGAAGATGGTGTGATGGAACGTGGAAGAATTTGGAATGGAGATGGGATATGAACAAATTCACAAGTAGCTCTATATAGAAGGTGTTTCCGCTTGTTGTTTTCTTGTTTCCTTTGTGCATATACAACTCTTCTACGCGCATTAACTTGGTCAACATCCTGAGTATTTGACATACCTACAAATAAAATGTGAATTGTTTATGGATTTGATGGTGGCATAATTTGAATTGCAAAGTAAATAAAGTTAGATTGTAAAGTTAGCCAACCATCAGGAGAGCAAATAAAGTTAGATTGTGAAGTATAAAGGAAACATACACTAGTATGGTAAGTTTGTGTGAATATATGTGGGATGGGCTAACATTGTTCACAAAGAAACTAAGTAGAAAAGAATTGTATATTTAAGATAGGTTAGTAAGGTTACAAGTAGAATTTAAAAGAACCACGATAAATTCACACATTGTTTGGCATGCCTATTATTAAAATGCGAAGTGCTTATGAATATCATTGTTTCATAGTTGAAAACTTAACATATTATATAGGTGACCATCAAGAAAGTAAAGAAAGTAAAGTATAAAGGAAGCATACACTAATATGGTAAGTTTGTGCAAATAGATGTAGGACGGATTAACATTGATCACAAAGAAACTAAGAATAAAAGAATTGCATATTTAAGATAGGTGAGTAAGGTTACAAGTAGAATTTAAAAGAACCATGCTAATTTCACGCATTGTGTAGCATGACGATAATAAGAATGTGAAGTGGTTATGAATATCATCGTTTCATGGTTGAAAACATAACATATTATATAGGTGACCATTGAGAAAGTAAAGAAAGTTATATTGTAAAGTATAAATGAAACATACACTAATATGCTATGTATGAAACATACAAATAGCATTTAAAAGAACCATTTAAAATATAAGTGGAACAAACAAATGGAAGACGAGAATAATATAGTATTGAAAATTGTACAAGTCGGTTACAAAAATCATTTCAGTAAGAAGTGGCGATATTGCTTAGGAAATAAGTGCATGTGGAAGTTTAGTTCAACGAAATGTATTTAAGTGTTTGAATTGGTCGTGGTTACTGGCATTGCAATCTCCTCTGCCATTACTATAACCACCTTTAAACGAGCATTTGCATTGAACATCTCAGTCTTCGAACACTTTGAACAATTTCTGGAAGAGTGTTTGGTTCATTTGCGAGTAAGCAAAGGTCTTTTGCTGATACCCCCAGGAGTTGAATTGCAAGATCATCAAACGCTATGACGTTATATAGCTATCCTGTAGCATCTGTAAGTTCAAGCTTGAGTATGTATCGATAATCACATTCTGGAAACTCCCCATCACATTTAGTGCAATGCCAAACATTTCCAACGTGGTGGGAAACTTTTTTCATGCATTGTATCCCATCAACAAATAGTGGGCATGCAAGGAAATGAAAGTCTTCCATGTTAATATGTGTGATTGTAGCAAGCACCGAATACCAAGTGGATTTCTCAGAAGGTTGGAGAGTTTGTAGCGCAGAGATGGTAATGCGTTTATGTGAAGTAGAAGAAGAGGATTTGTATTTTCAGCTCAAAGAGGGGGAGGCTGAACGGAACCCATTTTCATTGAACCATGCTTGGAGAAGAACAACTTCTTCAATACTTGGGTTGATAAGGACGCTGGTATTGGAGATGGTTCCAATAGTTTTGCCGTTGAATTCTGTAAGGCGACCACCTTTGATTGCAAGGATTTGGGGGGCAGGCAAGATGCGAAGTTTAGCAAGCTGTGCACCTTCTATGTGGCAATGGTCCCCCCAGAGTGTGATGTCTATGCTAAAGCCAAACATGTCTCAGATGCCAACAGTTCGGCGGACAGCTTCTTGCACCATCCCATTTGCGTATAGTTGATGCAGGGGAAACATAAATGACAATCCCAATTAGGTCGACCATGGAGTTGAGGGGTGCAGTTTGGATGTCATGGATAGATTTAAAGTGGAAGCAATGAAAAAGAATTAAGGGGTACTCTTCATAGTATGGTTGGATAGTTGAGGATTCGATTAGGAAAATCTCAAAAGTGCCTTTCAAGTGGTTGTATGTTGGGTTGCATGGTTTGATTGTCCCATTTGAAACAATGTAGACATCGCCAACTTGTATTTGGTCATACAATGTTGTTGCTAATTCATTGAACACTGAGACATGGACCTCATCTTTTGAAGCACTAACAAGGTCAAATCCGAAGAGTTTACCTGGCCCTTTTATATTATTGTAGGTAGTGATGTTGGTTTTAGAAATAACTCGACCTTGAATGGCCAAAGTTTTGTTAGAAGGGTTGAGTGATGTGAACTCAATCGTAGGTGGAGCTAGGATTGGGGATGAATTTGGTGAGGAAGGAAGGGTTTGCGGATCAAGGAGGATGCTTTGTGATGTAGAGGAACCAGTTTGGGTAGTGGATTCAGCAGGAAAATTGAAAGGGGATGGTTCCCCAATAATTGGTGATTCCATTGTGATGATTTCAAGCGCGAGAAGTGTGACAGTCCTGGTAAGAAAAAATGAAAACAAGTAAGCAAGGGAGAAAATATGTTACAAGTAGTGGGGAGTGGAAAATGGAGTAAGTGAACAAAATGGAGGGTAAAAGAAGGCATACGTTATATTTTGTAAACTACTGCATGTACAGTTGATCACTTTGATTATAGAACCTTCTTGTAGTTGTTGATCCTCAACAGCGCTATTGTAGACAATTGGGAGCAGCGTCTCATGCCTATGAATCCCATTAGAGATATTCATTCTATATCGAGCAGTTGCTGAGTTAATAGAGTTGACTCAGTTGAGAGAAACTACTTGCATGAGTGGGCAAAGGTCAACAGTACCATGGAGCAAAAGTGACACAGCATCTTCGGTCAACAAAGTGCCCATAACTTAATAGTGCAAAATAGATAGGCTGAAAAGCTGAGCTGCAATAAAAGGGAAACCTTTGGCAGTAAGTGTAAAGAGTTAAGACACTAACTTTGAATATAGATGTCTAAATGTTTTTTGGGAAATTGAGAAGTTTTAAGTGCAAGACATGTGAAATTGTTAAAATTGCAAGAAATTGCTAAATATAACTATGTGGCAATAACTTTCATGGTTTAGCTATAAGAAGGTAAAGCTTAGCAGTACAAGTAGTGATTGCACCCATGTGTTAGCAATCAGTATGTGACAATGGCTATATAGTGGGCCCTACCAAAGTACACAAATGGGGAATCAGTACAGTAAAGGGAGGTATAATACACTGTTGGAAGATTAAACTGGTTTTATTTGCATTTTAAAAGTACAATTGTTGAACTGGAATGTTTGGAACCAGATGGAAAATAGTTAACAGGTAGACTTATAAATAAAGGTAGAATTTGAGAATTAATGTTTATTTAATAGTTAACAGGTAGACTTATAAATAAAAAACTTTACATTAATGTTTATTTAATTCCATCCATTTTTTGAGAATTTGGTTAAAATTAGTCAATGGAATAAAACCAGTTTAGATCTATTAAGAACAAAGGGGTCTGAAAGATATCAAGGTGCAACTCCACCAATGGCTACAACACCAAGGTTAATAATAATCAAGCTGACTTCAACTTTGTTTTCATTTTCATTGATAAGCTTTATCCACATCAAATATTTCATCTACAGAAGGCCATAAAGTGTACCATACTTCTCTTGGTGCAAATAACTAATTAAGATTTTTCATACTAAACTGGTATAATGTTAATGTGAAAGCAACTATTTCCTTTTCATGCATTTCATGGACATAGACCTTGCATTCTTTCATTGGCCATAAACATGGTGGCCATCAATTAGTTACACAATGGCAAGGATTTTAGTCAAGGAGATTGCTGAAAAGAAAATTCCATCATTTAAGTGCTTACTGCCCTGCAACATCCGTTGTTGTTTTAACATTCAGGTATTTTTTATCACTGAATGTTTTAATTAAGAAGTAACAATTCAATAGAACCGTCAAGGCTTCAGCATATGCTTGCTGAGATCCTGCCTATATCTCCGAGAAGTGAGGCCAAAATTATTCTTTATTATGGCATTCAAAATTGGAAAGATTATTAGATTTGACTTATGGTGGCAAGAGTGAAACTAGGAGGGGAAGATGGAGTATATGTGTTACATATACTCAAAACTGTGTACAAAATTTTACTCTAATGGAACAACAATCAGCTCCAGTCATGGAAATTAAAGATCATTTTGTATAGACTGTAGAAAATGCACATATTTGCTTTATTTCACTTTCAGCAGGAAATTCCTTTTCCTGCTCACTTAGAAAGAAAATGCACAGAAAATGCAGGTGGGGGAAATCTACAATATTACAACACTTTTGAAAGATCCCTTTGGCTAAGAAGCTGTAGGTGGGGGGCATCTATTCTTCCAAATTTTCCCATTAATTGCACTTGGACACAACTGCAGGAGTTGACCCAATTGCACAGGCGAGAAAACCCATGACGGGTGAAATGCATCTCTGGGGGATTTGATCCTTGGTAGGGGTATGAAACACTCCCAGTTTACTATCTAACCAAGACCTCATTGGAAATCCTGGGTGAATTTGATGGAATATATACCCCTTAGTGATGCTTCATAGACAAAACTGATTGGATTTAGAAGCTGATATTGTACAGTTGTTTGACTCTCTTGGCAAGAAAAACAGTTCACTTGGTAAAAAAGAAGATATAAACTTCAAGGTCAAGTATCCTCGAAGAATAAAATTTTGGATGAACCAGGAGCCAACTGGACCATCAATTCCCTGATGGAGCA
The DNA here is from genome assembly GCA_027924585.1 of Larix kaempferi. Classification (NCBI taxonomy): domain Eukaryota; kingdom Viridiplantae; phylum Streptophyta; class Pinopsida; order Pinales; family Pinaceae; genus Larix; species Larix kaempferi. The sequence goes on along the minus strand of BSBM01000093.1, from coordinate 52,994,957 downwards.
GTATAAATTTTATTTCATTACATTCCATCACCCTCTAAAAAGACAAAGAAAATCATGCTCAGTAAAACAGCCATGCTATAGGGTCACAAAACAACGAGCAAATAGTCCATTTCATGGCATTTTTGCTATGTCTACATTTTTAACCTTGTTCACATTGTTTTAGTGTGTAGCTACTATTTAGTCTCTAGACTTTTATTTTCATATCCTAGGTATTTCCTATTCTCTTAGATGTAATGTCAAGTTCCATTGACCTATCGTCATTGTGGACATTAATATAATTTATTTCTTTCTTTTGTTCTTCATATCAGTTGGCTTTACCTTTCTTCGTTTTTGAATATGTTTTTGTTTGTTAGCATTCACTTTCCTCATCTATGCTGATTTCCTCTTCTATTAATGTCAAAGTTTTGTATTGACGTTTTTTTGACAAAACCATCTACTTTCTTGAAAGTTGAGTGTCCCTCTACAGATATATTTTACTACGCTGGAGCTAAATAACCATATATTGTGATTCTAAAGGCCATGCCATCACAGCGCTTGCTTCTAGTGGCTGATATCAAATTCCAGTATCGCTTCTTCATGAAGCCCTAACCAAGATAGATTTTGCACACTGATTCTTCCAGATGAAACAAGATTGGTATCTACTTTTATAAGATCCATTTATTTTTACTGTTTAGACTCAGCTAAGGTGCAGCAGTTTCAACCACATTGGGAGTGCTTAAGTTGGTTGATAAGATGGCAAGTGATGGGTTAAATATGGAACTTGTAAAATCTAAAATAAGGATATAAGTTTATAGTAGGGTGGATATGGGGATCCTAATTGGAAGCCCACTTATTCACTCACTAAAGAAAGCTACAGTGACATAACAGGGTGGATATGGGGATCCTGATTGGAAGCCCACTTATTTAGTCATTAAAGAAAACTACAGTTGCTCATGGTCCAGTGCTGGAAGCTTCAAAGTTATTTTTTTTATAATTTAGGTGGGAATTGGGAAAAAAAGGGGCATTGTTAAAAACAGGGACCACAGAGCTACCACCTTTAGAAATAACGACAATGAAGATGTTCAAGTTGATTGGCTTTAATATCTGATAGGGTAGAAATAAAAGAGTATCAATTCGACTGTTTCACTAGTTTGTTGATGCAGGTAGAATTTTGAGGATGAAGCTTGGTAGCCAATAGCAGCGATAGACTGAGGAAAGAATTAACACCAAGGGGAAGCACAAAAGAGGATTGGAGGAGCTATGGATTGGGGTTGAGGAAGATGAAGTTTTGGACTTGGGGGTGGGCAGAAGTCCTAGTAAGAAACTTGCAAAAATCATTGCTCAAACCTTAAGGAAGACTGGGAAGACCCAAGACACTCTAGAGTGAGGGACATCATTTTTCTAGTGGCCATGAAAATGCACAAGGCAAGAGGAATTCTTGTAGGTATTGGGTGAGAGTTTCATCATTTGTATGGAAAAGTGATTGATCTGCTCAAGAGCTTTGCTAAAATGGGCTGATGTCAGAGGCATACATGGCCAAGGAGTAGCTTTGGCTAGGGAAAATTTCAGTTAAGCAGCCATTCCAGATTGAGGAAGGAAATGGTTGGATAGAAGGCTTTTTGGAAGTTGGAGGAATCACAAGGCAACAACTGGCCCATAGTCAATACTTAAGAGGTTATGAAGTATGAGCTCAAGCCTCAAATTGACAAGGTAGGGCTTCTTGCACCTTTCCAAATTTCATGGTTGGAGATTGGGGGACAGAAGGCCCAAAAAATTTCTCATGGAGACCCTAAAATTTCACATGTAATTATTATTGTAGGTTACATTATGTTTATTAGTTTGTGTGACAGTTTTCTGGGCTGGTATAGGATAGACTATGTCTCATAAAAAATAAAATCCTTTTCTGTGAAGAAATACAAAGATTTTATGGTTAATACTCACCTTTTAGCGCTTTCTGAGATCTCAGAAAAAATTCACCAGTGCAGAAATGAAGATTCGTCTTTCTTGTAAATGAAAATGTCTCTTCTATTTACTGTGTATGCAAGTATTTTAAATATGAACACCACTACACCACTACATTTTGAAATTCATGGTTCTGACCTATAAACTACTTTTACGGTTAGAGATGATAAACCGGTACATAAAAGTTGATTTGGCAGAAGAGAGCCTTACCTGTCCGAAAGTAAAGAAAACAATCTTTTCTAGAATCTGCTATAAAATGTGACATATATGTTGCAGTGATCTGGTTTTATAAATGACAGCTCTCCTATGGGTGATGATGCTTAACAGTTCATTGCATTAGTTCAAGTTTGCAATAAGAAAGGAATATTTATTAATGTTTCTTCTATAAGATACATATAACATTTTAGTTTTTAATACTTTTTATTGTCCTTTTAATATGCTTGACATTTTTATGATCATTATGAAAGGTTTGCTAATACCTTGTTTATTGCCTCTAGGCATTTCTATATTTTTTATTATACAGATGATAGTAGTCATTTTTTTTCTATGTTTAAAATAAGATATAATTCCTTTGAAATACCTTTGGTTCAATAGGTAGAAGGTCACGGTTTCCTCATATTTGGCCCTTCAAAGCATCCATGACAACATCCCAGCAAGCTCAAACCGAAACAAGTTCAGGCTCAGTCAATAGTGGAGAGACTCCCAGTAGAATAAAAATCCTCTATGTTAACTGTTAATTATCTCAAATTTTTAGAGAACCTTGAAATTACCTGTCTGTAATTGTATGTCTTTCCTTCTACTTTAGATCATGTCTCAAGCATTGCTGCCTTTGTTGTCTACTCAGTCAGTTTCTCTGAGACAGGTATCTGCAATCTGAGTTCGTGCCCTAGTTAAAGGGTTTTTTTCTACAAAATGCTGGAGAACGCTTTTTTTCTAAAAATGTTGTCAATATATCTCCAGTCTATAAGCGTATAAAAAATATCAATTTGCTATTGCCATTCTCACAGTTGCTCTAGTTTATTTACCCCATGTGTATCCTGGACTCTCCTACACTACAGAACAGGTAGAAATGTTTTCATTGCAGGTACCCACAAGTCTCAGCAAATAAACCACCCAAACCAAATACTCCATACAAATGAAAATGACAAACTATCCATACAATTTGAATTTGTGCTGGGCTTAATTTGCAGTTTGCAAACTATCCATACAAATGAAAATGACAAACTAAAAACATGGTTATGGCCATGCCATGAACATAATCCATATGGCTGGCGAAACCCTAGCCAACAAAAATACACCCACACTCATTAAAAAACGATGCAAACTTACCTGATACAATGCTGCGAAGACCACGGACGCAGAAGGCACGAACCAACAAGCACGAACAACACAATCACGAACCTTCGCTTGTGCTCTGCAAAAATAGGACCAAGTTGAAGGTGATTCGAATCCCAAACTGAGGAATATGAAAAAACAGTAACAGTTCAACAGGAATGATAGAAAAAATGGCTTACGCTATAAAATTTATCCACGGACAAAGGCGGTGCATTTCCGCTGCATTGAAGACGACATTTATGCCTTGACAGGATTCATCCATGACATGAGAGGGGTCTTCCTCTGTTTCAATCCCAATCGGGCCTCTGTGTCTGTGTCTCCCATCACCAGTTATTCCTCCATGCTCCATCATAATGGCTCCAAATCTACGTGATTCATGGCAATATAACTCCTCCTTAATGATAGAGATCTCCGGGAAATGTTCCATTCCATGCATAACATGAAGCAATGAAAATGAACCCAAATTCGAGCTAAGAATTGGCCAAATCCGATAGGGTTTAAATGTATATGCGAAGGCAGGGGGGTTCGATCCTCCATCCTTCGAACCCTTGTACGGGCAGGCGACTTGAGCCCATATTGTGAAGTTGTGAAGTGACATGAACCTTGTATGGGCAAGGCATTCGAAGTGACCAGAACCCAAGAGCAACAGAACCCAGGACCATGCGAAGTGACGGGAATGCAGGAACCCAGGACAATGGCTAAGCATGAATAGGTGGCGATGAAATACGTGGCGCAATTCTACTGGGTCTGACATGAACCTTGCCAGGACAATGGCTAAGCATGAATAGGTGGCGATGAAATACGTGGCGCAATTCTACTGGGTCTGACATGAACCTTGTATGGGCAAGGCATTCAAAGTGACGGGAACACAGGAGCAACAGAACCCAGGACCATGAGAAGTGACGGGAATGCAGGAACCTAGGACAATGGCTAAGCATGAACAGGTGGCGATGGAATACGTGGTGCAATTCTACTGGGTCTATACGCAAAGAATCCAGCTACAGGGCCAAGAATTCTCTTGGCAGAAAGAACGCCTTATGGTGTAATTATAAATTGTACTTATGAAACAAGATTCACCTAAAAGTGGATATATATTATAATAAGCAAATCAATATTATTAGAAAAAAAACAAATAAATACATCTTTTAGACAAAATTTTATTAAATTTTTTTATTTGCATTGTTTAAACTTCTTTTTGTTAATCTTTAAAAAATAAAATATTAGAATTACATATATTAATTGTGGAAAAATTGCATAAATTATATTTAAAAATTATATATATTTAACCTCATCTTAGAATTACATATATTAATTGTGGAAATTGCATAAATTATATTTAAAAATTATATATATAATTTTATTAATTTTTTCTGTTTGTTTTGTTTAGACTCCAATTGTAAATCTTAAAAAATTCTTGTCAAGGATACCGTGGCCCATTGGTGGATTAGATGGATTTCTGGCTTGGATTACCCGCTGTCAATTGTGGAAATTATATAAATTATATTTTAAAAAATTATAATTTTTAAATAAAATACTATATATTAAATAATAAATCGTACATTAATATAATTTTAAATTTAATTAATTATTATAAATATAAAAACCCATTTTTATGTCAATGGCGTATATTAAGGGGCCGGCTCCCCTCAGGCTTTCGTCGTCTGTCGACGGCCTATGGGGAGCCGCCACCTGTCTCTCAGCATAACAGAAATTTGACATCAAGCAAGCGACCGACCTTGCATCTGACAGAGCAATAACAGTAGGGCTCCTGCAGCACCCTGTCGCATGTATCACAAGAATTCCCCAGGCCCTTTGATAGTCGAGACTGTGGCCTCTGGTTTAAGAACACCACTCGAGCACTGTTGGTAAGGTAATATATGTCTGGAACACACAACATTGAAATTATAATCAGTACCTATTTACAATCATTTACCCTACATTATAAAATAACCGGTAGCCTCGACAGCTTACCTTTACCAGAGCACAGTCTATCAGCTTCTACATGTCCTGGAGCCAAATAACATCATGGTAGACTTGTATCTTCGAACCTGAAACATAAAACTTTTTTAGAACATTATAGTCTTGTATGAGGTAGTAATTCATGACAATTAAAGAGACCGACCTTTAACAAGATTTGTTGATTACCTGCAGAAGGCGATGTGAGCGATGGGAAAAAAGAAAATGTTGACAAATGCTGGCACTACAATCCACGCAGAAAATGTTGACTTCATTCTTCTTGGCCTCCATCCATGCCAGTTTTTGTGGAACAACAGAGAGAGCATATGCAACCTACAAAAGAGACAGAGAAAGCTCAATACTTTCACAATTTAGGATAGTCAAGCTCAACACCTTTAAGCCGGAGCCAAGCAAAACGGCGAACAATTCCTAAAAATAGCTCAAAATTTGCCAATTTATGATATTTGGGTACTATAATTAAGAGAGCTCAACTCCTTTAAGTTGTAGCCGGTGAAACAAAACGGTGAATATCTCAAAAATTAACTCAAATCCTCACATTAAAGACCGAGCTTCTCAACCAGCTCTCTTCAAACTTTGAAAGTAACTCAAAGCAAGGTTAGCTTTAAGAATTTATTATTTATTATTATTTGGTTGATATTTATATATTTATTATTATTATGGTTTATATTTTAAAAAGTTTAGTTCATCACTATTAGTATATTACACATTTGATATTGAGATATAGAATGTATTTTTCTTTTTTTATCATCAGAATTTTATGTTTTTTTATTTATATATTTAAAATATTTCTAAATTTTAGTGTAATATAATATTTATCCATTTATCTATATATCCACTTTTATAAAATTGCTTATTTTGATGAGTTTTAGTCAGTGAAAATTAACAAATGTTGAATTGCATAGCATGTGACAAGTAGAAACGTTTCCAAGATGAGGTCACCTTTGGTTTTGAGTTGTCAAAGAGGTTTCTTTCTGACGTGTAAGGTCATAAGTGGGCACTCGGAAGCCATTTGTCTCAGCTAAGATTTTTGTTAAGTTAACTTCAAACATGTAGCTACAAGGAAAGCCTAAATAATTTATAAATTAGTAATTAAACGAAGGTATTTTGAGAATTCTTAACCACGAAGACTATGTTTGAAACTTCAATCAAGGTTTCTTAAACGTTTTTTTGAAATAGCGAAGCATAACTGGGTAATGTTAATTTTGTAAATCAATGAAGTCATGAAGAAATTAGGGATGAATACTATAAGATCAAGAACTATGCTTTTCTTGGAGAAATTGCATGTGGTAGAGCATGAGTGGAGCCAAAGAAAGAGCCTCAGCCAGAATACGCATAATTTGAAGGATCTGTTAGTTGTTCAAGGATCTTGAATGCATTATGAAGAATCTTAGTGCACTTTCTACAAGAGAAATCAGTGACAAAACTAAGGTTTGATGAGCTTAATAATTTTAATTTTGCACCAACAAAAGGATGGATTAAAATTGGGTTATGTTGATAGCTATTGTTGATTTTCCATTACCTAGTGTTAGTGAGTAATCCCCACCAATGCACCACATTTGATTACAATTATAAATATTGTTTGAAGAGTTTTTTTTGCATAATTACATTTAAGAAATTAAATTATTGATGATGTGATACTTGGCTACATGATTATTTGGTTAGTTTTAATGCCTCTATTATTGAAATCTATTGCTTGATTTCTCACAAAAGTCATCCCTATACAAAGTGGGTGTTTTGTGAACACAATCATTGAGTAGATTGAAAATTTTTGAAAGTGATATGGAGAATCCATGGTTAGTGGATAATTTGAATGTTCCTATGCAAACAAGATATTGCATTATATAAAATAAATTGATGACTTGTAAAAATTGTATAATTGTTCTTACACATGGTCATCGAGTAAATTGAAGACTTGCAAAAGTGGTATGTAGACTTAAGGGTACTGGACGGTTTCCATGCATAATAAATATTTAAATGTCTTCACCCAATGTTGATTTAAATAAATAAATTAAATACTTGTAAAAATGGTATAGATTAATTTTACTACTACACTCCTATGGCAAGAGTGGAGGTAGAAACATAAAGATCCCACGACAAGAGTGAAAGGGTCAGCATAAGAGAGATCATTAACATCTTTTAGTGGCTTTCTTGAACTTGTGGAAAAAAGAAGTTAGTACAATGGACAAGAGATGAAGCAATAAAGGTTGGAAAAGTATGGGATTTTGCATCATCAACCTTCCTTTCTTTCCTTTTGTTTGTGTTAAAAGGTTGCAAAAATTTATTAGATGATATATAAAGAGGAGGATCATGAGGAAAAATGATAGAAATGTACATAAACATTTATCATATGATTTTTTTCATTCTTTGTTGTTGGAACACATATAATATACCTTCATAATGCATTTTAAATAACTTGCATCAAATTTAATTTCAATCTTACAAAGAGAAATTATTCCCAAAAACACTTCATCAAATTCAACGATTTCAACAAAGAAAAGGAGGACATGCACTATTGTAGTGCAACCGTAAGCCATTCTTAGAAAAATGGTGTGTATATTAAATTTCGCAGTAGTGATTGAAATCATATCTCAATATGTTATTGCAAAATGTGGAGATTCCATAGTCATGTATCTTGATGATACTGAAATAACCACCTTAGCACCTTCATAATATGCATCTAGAGCCCCCTCACAAGAGAGTATTCAACAACATGAGTTCCTTGCATTGCATGAAAAAAAAATCTTGAAGGACCCACGAAGCATTGTTATGAAACAATAATTTGTAGGTGATTAACCACGGTGTGGAGGAATCATTGATAAGAGAAGTGATGAGAGTGGCAAGTGAGTTTTTCGAGTTGCCCATGGAAGAAAGGAACAAATTTATTTCTGAATACATGATGAAGTCAGTGAGATGCAACACCAATTTCATTCGTTGAGTGATCTACTGGAGATATTTTCTAAAGCACTATTGTCATCCCTTGTCATAGGCCTATGAGGAACCGCCTTTGTTAATTTCTTCTAGGATGAGATGCGCGACTCTATCGAACATGTCTTTCCATGCCATGGAATCCAAGCTCGTCATCTCCCTATGCTTCTTGGTTGCTTCTCTTGCTGCCATTTCCATTGCCATCGAAGTTGTTGTGATTGGCCCCAACATCGACCTTTGAGTGGCTCTGGGAGGTTTTGAATTGTAAATTTGTGGAGAGATTTCCCTGTCGGTTCCCATCACATAATCATGTTCTTCGGATACTCATATTCTCATAATAAACCCTTGGACCATTCTTTGTCAGGAAATCCACATGTGTCAGTTCATGTATCTACAAAACATGTACTTAATTGATGGAGGATTACTCCTTCTAAGCTATAAATGTTGTCAGGGCTCTTGGCATTTTTTCTTGATGTGAGGTCATATGATTACCCTTAGGAAAATCCAACTATTTAGTGGTTGTCCTCATTTTTATAAACAAACCAATGTTACACTTCATATAGAATCAAATCAAAATTCTGCATCCATAGAAAACTCTAACATTCCAAGTTGCTTGATGTTTCAACGTGCCCATCCTCGAAGGGAAAATGGTTGTAATGTCTACTAAATTGTTTATTATGTACAATTTTTTATTAAAAAATTTGACATTTATTTTCAATGCAACCTATTTATGTTCATTCTCTATCCCTTTCACACTTAAAATTGCAATCCTCGATCCTTGCACTCCCTCTACCAAATGAAACTACCGATGTTGATTTTCAATATATTTAGAGTCAAACTTGATCACTACCTAGCCTTTTATTGTTTTATTCACATATGCATACCTTTTTGTATGACAAATTAATGTTCAAATCATTTTACTTGCCATCGATTACGACTTTCTATTTATTCCTTATTAGTACTTGCAACATAGTTTTCCTTTCAATTTCATCGACTACTATCCCTGCCATAAATTAGCTAGACTTTCTTTCAAACACATAAAATTATATTGTCTACGTAAACACAAATTTTTCTCATTTTACAACATATTGAATTTATTCTCGGCGTTTCATTTCCCCCGCTTTGGGGGTATGCTAGTTTATTTTTATATAAAATTAAATCTTTCTAAACATTTTAACAATTTTCAATTTTTCTATAACATGAAAATCTACACATTGTGAAAATAGTAACTTCATACAAATTTTTTTTAGAAAAAAATTTACAAATCCATGAAAATCTACACATTGTGAAAAAAATTATTTCATACACATTTTTTAAGAAAAAAATTTACAAAATCCTTAAAAACCCCGTTCTTCATTACAAAACTATTGTTAAACATGATTTAAAGATAAAATCCTAGATAAAATAAAAACAATTATGTACAATTTCTTTTACCAATTACAATGGTAAATTTAATTACTTAATATTCATTATACATAAATCAAAATAAACTTTACAGCCTTTTCTAAAAGTGTCAAAGTGGACAACAAATCTGAGACCCACTCTAAGAGTCACTCCAAGCTATCTTCTTGTTCCAAATATTTCTTTAAAAAATGGATTTCTAAGAAATAGTTTATATATTTATAAACCATTTTTATTTTAATCTTCTCATTAAATTTGAATTCGGATCTCGCTGTTAATGGAATTTCCAGATCACCATTAAACCATAGTCCATATTTTGTTCCAATTATTTATGGGGCACCATCACGCGCTTTGTTCCATTTCATAAACTTTGACTTGATATAATGTTTACAGATATATAAAGAATGAGACGGTGAGGGAAAGATTGGTCAAAATGTGACAGATTGCTCACGTAGGTCGTAAAAAAAGACTACAATGAAGCTTTACCTGTAGAAAATACACGCATGGGCCCATCGGATTTTGGCGTGTCAATCATCGGAGCTCTGATAAAGATTAAAGAAAATATCGAGATTGTAATTCTTGAAGTGCGACAGTGCCCTACATCAATCACTGTAGCCGCTAAGCTGTTGCTCGTCGGGCGTGAGAAAAATACCTTATTGTTGTTGCTTAATTGTGAGGTGCGGCTTTTCCTTTTCCTCACAGTCCACTCCATCTCTCTTAAGGCAATAGATAGTTTCACCCAACCCTACAAGCTAATAAAACATAAAAAAACTATCCATGTAACAAAACATAAAGAAAGTTATTTTTTCCACCCATTAAAAAATTAAAACGGGAATTGAGGCTTGCATGCATGTGGGTGACGTGTATACATCTGAGCGAATAGGGAATTGTTGATAGGTCTCAAATCCTAATAAATTTCATTCTAGCATTTTTAGTACTATTTGAGAAACTATTTCTATTTGCTTAGTGCATCTTTCGGTAATCCTCAAACTCGTTGGAATCCCCCTCTATCATAATTTTATGAAGGCTCTCTTCCATTGATTTCAACCACTTGTAAAAAAACACGGTAACCTCGCCTGGACTGCACAAATGCTGGTGAAGATTGGTTAGCTCTGTGTCAATCGTTCAAAGAGCATAGGTACGATTTTCTTGACAACGTTGGAAGGGATTTCTTGATGGGTTGGCAAAGATAGTTGTCATTACCTGGTGGAGATGTTGATGATGGAAGAATCTTGAATACCCTTCTTTGTTCGATGCTTAATATTATGGCCATAGAAAGGAGCTTTACTATGGAGAAGGTGAGTGAATATTTGATTTACCTTCCCATACAGAGGGCTTGCATCCCATTTTATGTTAATATTGTACAAATATTCAAAAGCTCTAACCATGATAATTACCAAATTACCAAATGTTCAGTAGATAATTTTGTTTTCTTTTAAATATCACTATCTAAATCAATTGAAAAGCAGGGCGAGCAGTGGGGATTTGAGAGAACCCCCGCTTGAAGCATGTTGTTAGGGGATAATTCAGCCCTATATATATTTTTGGTCAAGCAAAGGTAGCAACCAGAACCCTAGGAATTGGAGCTCGACCTAGAGCTAGCTGAAGCCATTCCTCCCGCATCATTAGAAGAAAAGATAGGGGAAAATCAGAAACAATAATCCAATTTAATTCAAATAGAAAGTAATCAATCCATACTAACAATATAGATGGATTTAAAATTTAGAAAACAGAGGACAATAACACAACCGATCCTCTGCCATACACACCATGTGCGTGCAAGCAAGTTTCAAATTATTGTTTTCATATTAAAGGCCTGAAAATAATTGGTAAAAAAATTCTATGAATCGATATACTCAGTGGATGATTTCAAAGTTTTATACCACCAAACTGGTAAAATCTTGATGGCTAAAACTCAACTAAAAAACCTACTAATAAATTATATAAAATCTTACCGTTCAGCGGGGCTTGGGATGAAAAACTAGCGAAGGCATGAACTGTAGAGCGTGGAGTAAGAATTGAACTGTAGGGACCGGAATGGCGGTCAGAACAAAATGAGGCGGCTAAACCATGAGAGAAGAACACTGTTGATGTTGCTAAGCATTGCTAGTTTCGGGAATCTTTAAACCTTCTCTGCTCGGAATCTTTAAACATCTCCATCTTTGCCCGGAATATTTAAACATCTCCATCTTCGCCCTCTTGTGTTTCCATCTTCGCCCTCTCGTGTTTCAGGATCGAATCTGCAAACAAGCGGATAGTGGTGGCTACTTCTCGACTCAAGGGAAAATCACACAACACAGGTAAAAAGATTTGACCTGCATAGTAAATAAATATCTTTCTTTTATTTGCTTTAGGACCTGCGCTCCACTCAGCAAATACTTTGCTCTAAATTATTTTTCCAAATAATTTTCTTCACAAATGACCTGTGTGGAAATTACCTGCGCAATTACACTTGTTACTACACGCAGATTAACTGCGCAATTCCACCTTTTACTATGCAATGATTACATGTGCATTTCGACTTTCTACTGCGCAGGTGAAATTTGCTGTGCAACTCTTTAACCTTGCGGAACTTGACTTCACAAAATACTTTGCGGAATACTTTACTTTGCATGAGCTTCGTACTTCATACAAATTACTTTTGCATAACTTTTTTTAACTTTACGAAGGTTAACTTCGCATTCCTATTTAGCTGCGCATAACCCAATATTAAACAACCTCTGTATAAATGTATTTCATGCTAAAACATAAGAACCGAAACATATGTAGAAGTTACTGTGCAGTTAAACTAAGGCATTTACCACCGTGAAATACTTAGAAATCTTGATTTGATTTACAGACCGTAAATGTAAACAACATTTATACAAGTCAATATGAAGTAGATGTGCGGGATCCATAAACCAACATTCTTGAGAATGAATGCATAAAACTAAAGACTTATATATATTACCATTGTAAAACAAAGTAACTTTCCCACACTTACAGAGAGATGAGATTTACTTCAATCTTTTGTTACAGAGCTTGGGCTCTTCATACATTTCACGGGATGAGCTTCTCCTTCCTTCACTTCACACCTACATCTCTTTCTCTATCTCTTCATCTCTTTTTAATCTTCTGTGAGTGATTTTCATTTATAGAGTTTCATTATCACTGACTCAAGATCGCTTCACTTGGAAGCTACAGGGTTTCATTAAAGACTGTAATAAATTATACCTAAGAAGTTATGAGCCTGCGAAATACAAATGCGGCTACTTGAATACTAACTTGCCGAGAGCCGGATTCACTGCAAACTGACTGACTGGCTTCTGATATTGCAGACTAACTAAGTGTCTGACAAATCCAATGCATATCAGATACATTATAAGCTCATTAATTACAATATTCCAACACTCCCCCATAATTATGAGTGGATGGGGATCATTAAACAAAAATAATTTTTACAAAATATTTCAGAGCTACGACATGCTCTGTTCATGACATAGTTCACTGCGCAGAACTTGTCACTCCCAAAACACTTCGCAGAAAGTGGAATAGGTCCTTTGCCAATGGTTTTGTAAATATGTCTGCTACCTGATCTTCAGACCTGCAAAATTCTAAACAGATTTCCTTGTTGTTTATAAATTCTCAGATAAAATGATACCTTGTGTCGATGTGCTTGGTTCTCTTGTGGAACACATGATTCTTTGATAGTGCAATAGTTGAATCGTTGTCGCAGTAAATGACTGTGGGTTCTTGCTAGTTCTGCGACAGATCACTTAACATCCTCCGCATCCAAACTGCTTGAAATGCAACACTTGTAGCTGCAACATACTCTGCTTCTGTTGAAGAAAGAGTTACAATGGGTTGTTTCTTTGAAGCCCATGATACAACAGCTGTTCCTACATGAAATGTATTCCCATATGTGTTTTTTCTATCATCTATGATGCCTCCATTATTGCTATCAATGTATCCAATGAGTTTGAAATTTTCTGAGATTGAATACAAAATACCAAAGTATTTTGTTCCACTTACATACCTCAGAATTCTTTTACTTGCTTTCCAATGAGATTCTTTTGGTGACTCCATGAATCTTGAGATTAAACTGACTCCATACATGATGTCTGGACTTGTTGCTATATGATACATAAGGCTGCCAACGAGCCTTTGAAACAGCGTAGGATCTACATTGGATCCATCATCATCCTTGCTCAATTTCAAACCTGTTATCACTAGTGTTGGAGTTGTCTTACAGTTTAGCATCTTAAATCTGTTCAAGACATCACTTGCATACTTTGACTGAGATATAAATATAACACTTTCAGTCTATTGGACTTCAATGCCCAGAAAATACTTCATAAGCCCCAGATTAGTCATTTCGAATTCACTTTCCATGACTGTTCTAAATTCTTCTATGCCAAAATCACCAGTAAATATTAAATCATCTACATACAAGTAGAGGATTAGCTTATTACCTTGCTTGTTGATTTTTGTGTACAGCGTTGTCTCACATTCACTTCTGTGAAATCCATTTTGAATGAGGTAAGAGTCAATGCGACTGTACCAAGCTCTAGGAGCTTGCTTGAAACCATAGAGTGCCTTTTTCAATCTATATACCTTGTGTCCTTGTCCTGGAACTTCATAGCCTTGTGGCTACTCAATATATACTTCTTCCTCCAAATAACCATTTAGAAATGCAGACTTAACATCTATTTGGTAAACAGGCCATTTCTTATGAGCTGCGATGGCCAAAACTGTTCTGATAGTGTCCATTCGAGTTACAGGTGCAAATGTTTCATTGAAGTCTATGCCAGGTTGCTTTGTGAATCCTCTTACTACCAATCTTGCCTTGTGCTTCTACACATTTCCATCGGCATCTTGCTTGGTCTTATAAATCCATTTCACGCTTATAACATCCTTGTCCTTAGGAACGTCAACTAGTTCCCATGTTTGATTCTTCTCAATGCATTATATTTCTTCATCCATGGCTTGTGCCCAAACTTTATCTTCAGCAGCTTCTTCAAATGTTAAAGGATCATTAACTTGAGAAAATAATGCAAAAACTAAGAATGAATTTGGTGTACCAGTCTCATATATATCTCGTGCAGAGTTCTTGTCTTTGTCGGAGTTGCAGGTGTCGAACTATGCAAGCTGCACTAACTGTTTGACGGTGTTTGTTGCGCACTTGGTGTGCTTGTCGGAGTTTCTTGAGCTGCGACTTGAGTCGGAGTTCTTTGTGCTAAAACATGCTACACAGTCCCGAGAGTAGATGGAGCTGCACAGTTTTGATTTACATACGGAGTCTCAACCACATCATCTACGCTGTCATCATGTTCAACATGTGACACGATTTTCACTTTCTTCTCTACAGTTCCATCCCATGCTTCATTTTCTACGAATTGAAAATCTCGACTGATAATAACTTTTCTTGCAATAGGATCATACAACTTGTATGCTTTGTGCCTTTCGAATAACCAATAAAAATGTATTTCTATCCTTTATTGTCTAATTTCCTTCTCCGCTCATCTGAAACATGTGCATATGCTACACAACCAAAAAATTTTAAATGTGAAACACTATGTTTCATACCTGTCCATGCTTCCTGTGGAAATTTGTTCTTAACACTCTTCGTCAGACATCGATTCTTGATGTATATAGCAGTTTCCACTGCTTCAGCCCAGTATTCATTTGACAGATGCATGGCTGCCAACATACTGCATGCCATCTCCATTATGGTTATATTCTTCCTCTCTGCGATAGCATTCTGCTGTGGTGTATACCACGTAGTGAACTACTTCTGTATGCCATGATTTTTGCAAAAGTTTAAGAAATCATTTGAAACATACTCACAACCTCTATCTATTCTTAATATCTTGATGTTGTAACCACTCTGCTTCTCTACAAGTGCCTTGAACTGCTGAAAACAACTAAACGCATCAGATTTATGTTTTAGAAAATAAAACCAAGTTTTTCTTGTGAAATCATCAATAAATGTTAGAAGATAAGTGCATCCTCCCATGGATGGTGTTTGCATCGGTCCACAAATATCAGAGTGCACGATTTCAAGTGGTGTGCAAGCTCTATATGACTTTCCGACTAGAAAAGTCTCTCTGTATTGTTTTCCAAACATATAGCCTTCACAAATTCTCTCTGGATTTTCAATCAATGGCAATCCTTTCACCATGTACTTCATATGTAGTAGCTTCATCCCACCAAAATTCAGATATCCAAGTCTGAAGTGCCATAACCAAGATTTATCTTTTATTTTTGTTTGAAACACATCTTGCATTGCACTATCTTTTTCTTCCACTGCAAAATGAGTGTCTACTCCTTTGCTCTCTGCGTAGAACGCAGTTTTAAAATTTTCATTTTGTCTTTCATGAACAACTTGAGTTGTTTGTTTTCTTATGATTGGCCTTATCCTCAAAGGAAACAAGTGATTGCTTGTCATCTGCACTTCAGCAATTAACTGATTGCTTGGATATATGTCTTTAATCACACAATGCTTTCCTGTCATGTGAACTCTATAACCTTTTTCCATCAGTTGTCCAATGCTCATCAAATTATTCTTCAAACCTTGAACATAATAAACATCAGCCATATATTTCTGCTCACCCTATTTGGTTAGAATATCAACAGTACACTTCCCCAAAATAGTGACTTGAATATTATTTCGAAATGTAACATCAGTTTGAAATGATTTATCTAGACTAGAAAATAGATTTAAATTACCAATCACATGATTGCTACAGCCTGAGTCTAAATACCATATGTCATTTGGACTTTCTTGGACAACATTGCATTCAAGTGGAGATGCACATGCTAAGAACAGTGAATTGTTCGGAGTGTTTTTGTTGCTTGACTGCATTTCACCTTGCTTTTCTTGGTCATGCTGCTTCTTCCTGCATTCATATGCGAAGTGTCCAAACCTATTACAGTAATGACATTGAATTTTTGTTTTATCATACCGTTGTCCACTTGGTTGACTGGGGGTCTGATCCTGACCTCTACCAGTGACTTCTGCAGGGCTGCTGCTGCGACCTCCTTTGAACGAACTTCGACCTCTGCCTCTAGAGTTTGATCTTCCTCTGCCTTTTCCACGACTTATGGATGACTATGCTACAAATACACCTTACGGTGATGTTTCTGAACCGCTGATTCTATGTTCATGATTGAGTAATGAGGCTTGCAACTCATCAATAGTAAATGTGGACAGGTCTTTGTTTTCCTCCAGGGTCACAACTAAATATTCAAATTTCTTTGGAATCATTTTAAGAACATTTTCAACAACCCTTTGATCACTTAGAGTTTCTCCATGAGACTTTATTTGATTAACCAGACCAATAACACGAGTGTAGAATGATTCTACTGACTCTGTATTTTTCATTGACAGAGATTCAAAATATCTTCTAAGAATTTGAAGTTTCGCAGTCTTTACCTTGTTCAAGCCTTGATAGAAAGTTTCCAATGTGTCGCACGCTTCCTTAGCCGACCGCACCGCTACTACTCTTGGGAGTATGGATTCATGTGTTGCTTGATGTATGTGGAACAACGCCTTTCCATCTATCTTCCTTTGTTCCTTCAAGACATCCTTCGCAGCTTGTGTGAGATTGTTGTATGCTGCTAGATCTGCTGGTTCTGCATAGCCATGCTGGACTATTTCCCATACATCTTGTCCTCTAAACAAAGCTTTCATAGTTAGAGACCAATATTCATAATTTTTACCAGAAAATATTGGAGTTTGCAAATTACCCGAAGTGGAAGCCATCCTTAATCACTTTTCCCTTTTTGTAAATATAATTCCTACTTTCCGTAAACCAGGCACTGATACCAGATCAAGGGAAAAGCACACTGCGCAGGTAAAAATATTTGACCTGCACAGTAAATGAATATCTTTATTTTCTTTGCTTTAGGACCTGCTCTCCACTCAGCAAGTACTTTGCTCTAAATTATTTTGCCAAATAATTTTCTTCACAAATGACCTGTGCGGAAATTACCTTCGCAATTACACTTGTTACTGCACCCATATTAACTGCGCAATTCTACCTTTTAGTGCGCGGTGATTACCCGCGTATTTCGACTTTCTACTGCGCAGGTGAACTTTACTGCGCAACTCTCTAACCTTGCGGAACTTGACTTCACAAAATACTTTGCAGAATACTTTACTTTGCATGAGCTTCCCACTTCATACAAATTACTTTTGCATAACTTCCTTTAACTTAACGAAGGTTAACTGCGCACAAGTTAACTTTGCATTCTTATTTAGCTGTGCATAAACCAATCTTAAACAACCTTTGTATAAATGTATTTCATGCTAAAACATAAGAACCGAAACATATGTAGAAGTTACTGCGCAGTTAAACTAGGGCATTTACCACCGTGAAATACTTAGAAATATTGATTTGATTTACAGACCGTAAATGTAAACAACATTTACGCAGGTCAATATGAAGTAGATGTGCGGGATGCATAAACCAACATTCTTGAGAATGAATGCATAAAACTAAAAACTTATATATATTACCAGTGTAAAACTGAGTAACTTTGCTGCATTTACAGAGAGATGATATTTACTTCAATCTTTTACAATTTTACAGAGCTTGGGCTCTTCATACATTTCACAGGATGAGCTTCTCCTTCCTTCACTTCACTCCTACATCTCTTTCTCTATCTCTTCATCTCTTTTTAATCTTCTATGAGTGATTTTCATTTATAGAGTTTCATTATCACCGACTCAATATCGCTTCACTTGGAAGCTACAGGGTTTCATTAAAGACTGTAATAAATTCTACCTAAGAAGTTATGAGCCTGTGAAATACAAATGTGGCTACTTAAATACTAACTTGTCGTGAGCTGGATTGGCTGCAAATGGATTGAGTGACTTCTGAAATTGCAGACTGACTGAGTGTTTGACAGAGCTAGCGCATATCAAATATGCTATCAGCTCATTAATTACAATATTCCAACATCGACTAAGATGTTTCCTATGCTTGGCGTTGGGTTTCCTAGCAGCCAAGACTTGAATGGAACCGCCTCAATTGGGAGCTGGCAGAGACTTCAATGGAACCTCATTTGGGAGATGGTAGAGACTTCAATGGCACCGCCTCATTTGGGAGCTCAATGTCAAATTCTAAATCAACGTCACATGAAAGATAAGATGTGGCAGAGTTTGGAGCGGTGGCGCGCAAATGGAAGAGGGTTCCATGTGCTTACCCAGACAATCTACGAACGAAATGACTCTGTTCGACGAACGATTCATCCAATGGCCAATAACCCATAAAAACTAAACTTTGCAGAGTGTTTCTCACTTGTAGAAACACCTTACGGCGTAACTTGTAGAAACGCCTTACGGTGTAGTTAAATAAATTGGGCCATAGTGATAGCAATGCATAAATGAAATATTTATTTAACCTTTTAGAAATTTAAGATTTTTCTTAATATTAAAGCTTAGATCTTATCTCTGTCATGGACATTGATTTGAAAAAAAAATTATTACGTCATAGCCCTACATCCACATCTAAATCTATTTGAAATGACAAATATCGACACAACTTTGGTCATAAGCCACATCTACATTTTATGGTGGCGGTATAGAGCTCCGATTGGTATAAGGTGCCAAATATACCAGCATGCTTGCATTTAAATCTATCTTTAGACTGTATGATCAGACGAATATGTCTCCATATCTATGTTTTTGAGCAGATAGTTTTCATCTACAACGGTCAGTGTTGTAAAGACAATGGTTGTTTGTGCAGATGATGTAATGGATACTGAATAACAAGTGTCTTTTTCTACCGGAAAAAGAAGAGAAGAGTGTAGACAAGGTGAAGTTTTGGCCATGATGCTATTGGTGTCCAGACCACCCCTTTCACGCATAAGTAATTTACTTTGAGCCAAACTTTGTGTACAGAATTCATTATTAATGCCCATATGCTAAGAGTTAAAACTTCTCCTATCAGCGTTTATCGATTAAGTGGATGTGCTAGTTGGGCTACTTGCCATTGATGATTATTGAACAAGAAGTAGAAAAGGGGTTCTCAATGCCGGTGGTGAGGATTCTTGCTTTGTAACTTTGTATTCTTGTTCTGTACTTTTACAATTGGATATAGGATCCAAGGAATCATGCTCTAATTGTGATTCTCCACGGTGAATCGGTCACATGCCTTTATATTTTCCTCTAGGTTTTTGAAATTTGGGATTTGGGAGGGTTGATTTTGTGTTCTTTACTTTTAAGACTGAATCAAGAATATGAGGATTTAGGCTTTAATCATGATTTTTTACTCTGAATCGGTCAAATGCCTATATATTTTCATCTGAATTTTTGAAATTTTGGGCTTTTGGAATGTTAATTTGGATGCCACTTGGTCTTAAGAGTAATTAGAGTTTGTAGAAATATTGTAGCTAATTTTCATCTGGGCTTTGGCAATTTTGTGCTCTGAGGATTAATTTAGATACCCACTTGGTTTTTGCAAATGAGACTTACATGATATAGAGCTCTGACTGGTATAGTGCGCTAGTGAGTAGATTCATTGCACCAACATGGTAGCATTTAAATTTGTCTTCAGGCCACCTTGACACTGCTAAATTATTGAACAAGAAGAAAAAATGTGTTTATAATGCCAATGGGGATTCTTGCTTGGTATATTAGTATTCTCGTTTTGTTTCATGTTCTGTACTATTAGGACTGGATGAAGGATTTGAGGAGTCGAGCTTTAGTCATGATTTTGTCTGTGAATTAGTCAAATTCCTATATACGAAACCTAGGCTTTTGAAATTTGGGGTTTTGGAGGGTTAATTTGGATACTCACTTGGCCTTAAAGGTTATCAGGGTTTGGAGAAATATTTTAGCTAATTTTCATCTCGTCTTTTGATGTTTTGTGTTGTGGGGTTCTAATTCATATATGCTTATATAGATTCCCAAAAATTATCATTAGTTTCCATACTACTAAACCCGTTCAGGGTATGGGCATTTTCTTTTTTTAAATGCGGTGCTTTTAAGTACAGTGTGGACATTTGTTGGAATGAGATTCTATTGGGAGACTGCCAAGATGAAGAAGCAAGCAAAGAAAAATACTGCAATGGTTGTATGGTCGGCTCTCATTCAATCTATGTAGATACCTACCATGATCAAATCCTAATTTATTCCTTTGGTGCTGGTAGAGTTTATGTATTCTTTTTAATCCACAGTTTTGTGTTGTTTCTCCATTGTTTTGAATTTTGATATTGTGTTGGTTGTTTACATTGGGTAATATTAGTGGGCATGGATTTTAATTTTTGATAGGGTTGTTTTTGTGTATTGGGTAATGAATTTATATTTTAGGCTGGTTTTGTGTTTGGGTATATGGTGGGCATGCAGTATCATAGTTGAATGGCATTTTCTCTTCCTGTCGTGACAGGGAGAGCAGTGAAGAGAAAGAACAGATTGCCATTGCTATAGTTTTGGAAAATCTTTGTAAGGATGAGACAGGCATATTTTCCCAGCAACAGAGTAGGAAGCTACCTGCTCAGAGGGATAAAAGTGTTGTTGTTTCAGCATAATTCCAGCAATATGTGCACTCAGAATTAGTGCCAAGGTTTCAGTCCCCTCAGTCTCCTGCCCCACCACCTGCTACCAAATTCTTTCCATTCATACGTTTGATTATTTTGCAGAAAACCCAACAACAATCTTTGGGCCCTCTTTGGGCTAAGAAGCGCATTCTACATCCCAGTATTAGGTGGATGTGTGATTCTGTGCCTAAATTCAATGTGGAGCTGACACATGTCACTCTTAAATAATAATAAAAAGGAAGTAAATAAAAATTGTATATGTCGGTTCTATCCTTATGCTCAATGAAACATATATACTTAAGTCTTCCTTTTGTACTCTAAAACAATTTAAGAGGAAGGGTTTTCACCTTGAGATATTTGTTCCCTCTCGACGCTTAGTAGAACTGGAATTAAGGTAGGTCTATGCTGGTATTACTTCGACATAGCCATCATGACTCCACAAATAGTTCTATATGAATCCGCAGGTAGTCCTATATTGTGGTAAACACGAAGACAAAAATATGCCATTTTCCCAACTATTCAATGAATAGTAATACTGTGATCATGGACATCTATAAGCCTCCTCCAGTGAGGTTTCAAATCACTAGAAGTGAAAGACAGGAGATCTTAATTCATTTGGAGGAACACCAACAAGAATAAGATGAATGGCTTCATGGCTCTGACACTTCAAGCGGAGATCAAAATGCTGCAAATCAAGGCTAACTATTTATTTATTGGACAAAAAATGCATTTCGGTCTAGGAGTACTTCATCTAAATCGTCTTATTCAATGCAGGCTCCTTAGAACTTCAACTACTGGATTCCAAAATTCAATTCCCTTCAATAGCAGCAATCCTCGACATATAGAAGTAGCTCCAGTTCGTCTAATTCCATATGCATAATGCTTCTAACGTCAAGGGCTTCACTTGTGAGAATCAGGCTTGTGGTTCCAATATTCTCAGCCCTTCTTTCATTTAAAAGGATTAGCCTAGAAGATGCACCACAGACTCTAGCTTCAAACTTTGTTGTGCCATTCCTGAGTCCAGGCCCTGCTGTCTGCGTTAGGTCTGCAATACCAGCATGACATGTGACTAAGGGGAACAACATACTAAGTCAATCAAACATGGATAAGCTGATGGACATGAATATGGTGAGCGGTACGGTGGAGTTGAAGATGATGTTAATGCAAGCAAACTAAGGCTGAGCTAGCTTCAACTTTGACTCACCAAATTTTGATAATTGCTATCATTATTACGGATTTATATGCTAATCAATTGTGTTCTTTGTGCTCTTCTGCACTTCTAAATGAGCTTAAACCATGTTTTGTCCATCCATTGATATTTCAACATTTTCGTCTGAATTTTTTTTGCAGGATGAAAGAAAGGAAATCTTGTTTGCTAGTAATTGTATTTTCCTTTGTTCGTTTTCTTGTGTGGAGGGTCTTTTGCTGATAAAGGTTACTCCCATCATTGAACAAATGACATTTATGTAATGGAAATCTAATAGATGTTATTCGAGCCTTTTAGATTGAATACTATATCATGTACATGGTCAGATTGTTTGTAAAGGTTGGTTGCTGTTATGATAAATATGATTTGAACTTTTCTTGTGAAGTACATCTAGCATTTGCGTGTTTCTTGATTGTAAGAATAAAAAGTACATCTAGCATTTGCGTGTTTCTTGATTGTGAGAATAAAAATGGAGTTTGTTGACTCTTGCTTTTGTGTGCTTGTTTCCTCAACTATACTTCACAAGAAAAGGAAAAATGGAGTTTGTCGACTCTTTCTTTTGTGTTCTTGTTTCCTCAACTGTCTCATGTTGACACTCATATAGAATACATGCATCTTTGCCAATTAATCCAAGAAGGAACTAGTACATTGAGGTTTAAGGTTTTGTACAAATTCACACCTATTTTTTCTTGATTGAAAGTAGAGTGGTGCATGATAGGCTTGTATATATAAAAATATTAGTTTTTGTCATTTTTATGTTAATATTTTGGATGTGGTACTTATCTTGACTAATGAACCAATCTAAGCCTAACAAGTTGACACTACTCTAATCAATCTGAGTTGATTGATTGAACAATCCGAACCTCGAGCTCTGATTGACTACTTTAAGTGGCATTGACCAAGGCCATCTCCTTTCTCCCAATTCTTATATAGAACATATGGAAGTATCTATTGATTTTGAGATGAATGAGTATTATAACTACAATCTCCATGAGAACCACAAATGAATGAGTGAAATATAGTGAGTATTTCATGATGCTTGTGCTCATTGCTTAAAAATATTCTTCTTGTATACGAAGTTACAGGGTGCTAGCTCAATGGTAGAGCATATGCATTATATAATGTAGAAGGTTGGTGGTTCGATTCCACCGTGCCCTATCATAAATATTTCCATTCTATATAGAGAGGGTATTGAGACAATATTTCTGTAAATTGTCTCAAGTTAAGACAAAAAAAACTTGTGTATCGTCTTAAATATTTTCTTTAAGCGAGTGTCTTAAACTGTTGTCTTAAACTATTGTCTTAAATTAGTGTCTTAAACTATTGTCTTAAATTTAAGACAATAATTTAAGACAATAGTTTAAGACACTCGCTTAAAGACAATATTTAAGACGATGCACAACTTTTTTTTTGTTTTAACTTGAGACAATTTATAGAAATAGTGTCTTAATACCCCCCTCTATGTAGTAGTGATAATAAGAGAAATTCCATGTTGGAAAGTACCATAAATTGGTGCTAATAATTATTTGTCACATGGACATGTACATGTAGGATTTATTTATGAGTATTTTCACCATAAACACAATCATTTCACAAATAATTTAATTTAATTATTTATAATTATTTTCATTCAAATAAATGATCAGGAGTAATTTATGAGTTTTTGTACCACAATTCCAAAAAAATTAATTTGTTATTTTTACATTATTTAAACAAATAAAGTCACACGATTCAATTCAATTCAATTATTCATTTTTAATACTATTTAAAAAATAAATACTTAGGACTTAATATTGACAAACAATAAAATAACCATTTTTTAATTATTAATATTATAAAGTAGCAATAAAAATGATTTAAATTGTAATTTGATTATTCAACTGAAATATTTTATGTTGAGCTTATATTCTTTGACTTTCATTCACTTGCATTAGTTTGGTTTTTGAAACAAAAATTTACATAAAGTTTTATAATGTTTTGCTTAATTTTAATATTTAACTTGATATTCTGAAAAACAAAAATAATTTTAAGAATTTTTATAATACATTAATTTAATTTTATGATTGGTCAAGAAGAATTGTGATGGAACATAAATCCCTACAAGAGTGCTTTTAGTTATCAAAATTATAAAAATAATGTATAAAACAAAAATTCTTAAACATGACACATGTTATCTAATACACCCAATGCTATGAACAGAACAAGTACAGTATGAATATCTGGCCAATAAAATAGGAAAGCTTCATTCTATTTTCAAAGTTCATACTTAAATGTAAGAATTAGTATTTATAGTCTTTCCCACTGTAAAGCACTATTCACACTATTCCTTCTAAAATATGTAGTTACTCCTTTGTTGAGTGACTAAGGAAAGATTAAATTCCTTTTGAGCTTAACGACGAAGGTACATTTATTCCTCCTAATCCAGATGGACATAGGTGGTCACCCACCTATTCCACTGTCTCAAAACAGTTTCCCATTTTGACAGTTTTCCAGTAATTTTTCTATAGTTTTTTGGTCCCGAACTTCAAGGGCCGTTTTGAGGCCCTAAACGACGTTTTTTGGAAATTCGGGGGGATCAATGGTTTTCAATAACATAAATTTTTACCCATTCGAAAGTTTTAAATCTCATATAGACCTTTCCAACAGGCTATCGAGTGCCCCAAACGGAGATCGTATGCAAAATTTATGACCCTGAGAAGTTGATTGTTCAACTAACCACATCTTGGGGCCACACACTTTATGACAGTTCATATTCTAGGGCTAGGTTTTTGGATGTTTAGAGTTCTTTCCCTCATGCTTATGATAAATAGGTTCTTTTGGCTTCTTCTTGTATTCAGTTTGTCACGAATGAGCATAGACGCCACATCTCTTCTTAGAGATATAGCTACCACCATTCTAGTTGCTTTTATTTTATAGTTTGCCATCTATTTCATCCATTTTAATAGAATCTGAGTTTACTGTATTACTATGTTTCTTTCCGTATATCTATGTATGTGAACATATATATACTCTTTCATTTCGTTCTCACCTAAATTCGGATTAGTGGTATCAGAGCCTTTTGCTCTTGTGGTTTCTTAGTGCATGTCCACCTGACGAGATCTGAATATCGAGAGTTGGGTCTCGAACTAGTTGAGCTTGGGGAAACCCCTCTCGTTGGCTCAAGAAGGCTCACATGGTGGGGGAAGAAAAGAGAGATGACAAAGAAGGGGATCCTATTAAGGTGTTTCTCTAGGAATCCCTCGCGTGACAGAGGAACGATATGATGGATAACTTCTCCCAGATCGTTCGAAGAATGCCGACAGCGACGGTTGCACCTTCAACGAGCAATCGTTTCAGGGGTGTGACTCCATTTAAGGTACAAGTTAACTTTGATTTTCCCTTATTTGAAGGAAAGATAGATGCAGATGATTTGGAGAAATGGTTAAATATGTTAGAGGGTTGCTTCTATGTTCAAAAACTTTTCGACAGCGAAAAATATCACATTCGCGCTCCTTAAGTCCCTTCACCATACCAAAGACTGGTGGGACGGGTACAACGAGAGACATGCAAGAGAGGAGTCTAAACTATTCAATATAGACCCCACTTGGGTTTATTTTGTTGATGTCGTCAAGGAGAAGTTCTACCCAGTCGAAAACTATGATGACCAGTACACCAGGTGGACAATGTTTCTCTAGGAGAGAGACCAGATAGTGTCATAGTTTACCAACATGTTCCATACCCTGCGCTCAAAACTAGGTATTAGAGACTCTGAACGACACTTGGTCCTAAAGTATCGCAATGGCCTACATAGTTACATTCAGATGAAGATGGATTTCCTACACATATCCTCACAGTTAGGAGCAGCTTATCGGTATGCCGTGAAGATCGAGCAGAAGTTTAAGGAAAATAATAAGCGTAATTTTGGGTCTGCAAATCAGCAGCAAAAGCCTGGAAAAGGTGGCCCTAATTCACAAAGAAAAGTACATAGCAAGGACGTCCAAAGCACCATAAACCATCCCAAGCCGCAAGCAAAGAAGGGTGATGGGAAATCGAAGAAGGACACTGGTAGGTGGTGTGAATTCCACAACAGCCCTTAGCACAACACTGATGAATGTCACTCAAAACAATCCTTGTTAACCGAGATTAAATCCCTAGATCTAGACTCTGGCTCAGACTCTGATGCAGAGACAAAAAAGGGAAAGCAGATCATTGATGCGGAACCTAGTGCCACCATGGAAACTACAAAGATCCAACCAAAAGAGTAAGAGGATCCATAGGAAGGGGAGCACCTCTTCCATTCACAACTGTGGGTGCAGGGGACTCCACTACATTTCATTGTTGATAGTGGTAGCTAGAAGAACCTCATCTCGGTTGAGGTCATCAAAAGGTTGAAGCTTCTGATAGTTCCACATCCCCAACCATACAACATCAGTTGGCTGAGCCGAGGAGGATACATCCACGTCATTCAACAATGCCTCCTTTCCTACGACATCAAGACCTTCAAAGATGAGGTAATGTGTGATGTTTTCCCACTTGAATTTGTGATGTTATTTTATGACAACCATATACATGGAAAATTCATGTTGTGTATGAGTCTAGACCTCGTAGTGTCATTATTAGTTTGGTAAAAAAACCCTAGAGGATACCAGAGACACTTCCCACTACTACAATGTCCCTCATCATAGCTAACAATGCTGAGAGGTAATCTCCGAGAGGGGGGAATTCGTCCTCTTCATGGTTCGTTCTGAAGGTGAATGAAAGATCACAGCAACATCCACCACCTCCACACAAAACCGTCTATGCAATAGAAACAAATGGACTAGATCGTGGAATCATACAGAGATATCTTCACCACACCTTTCAGGGTGCCAGTATATTTCCAGGTCAAGCATTCCATTGATTTGATACCTGGCACGCCTTTAGCTAAGGAGCCAGTATACACACATTCCCTCATGGAAAATGAATAAATTAAATTCGATATTAGATATTTAATCCAAAATGGACACATTCAACCTAGATCCTTGTTGATATCAATATTAATAGGGAAGTGTCTACACTAATTAGCTATATTACTATGAACTTGGTGAGATTCAATGATAGAAATACATTCAACACTCATTCATTTCTTTGATATTTCTAAGTAATTTTCAATAAAATAGAAGGGATGAAGAGAGTAGAATATCTCTTGAAGCTATCCACTTGAATAAGATCCCCTTGCTTGAGAATCCATGGCCTTTAGGCCTCCATTTGTAGCAACTTGCTAGGTTCTTACCTCTAGCTTCTATCTCTAAGAACTTGAAAAACTTTGCAAAACTTGAAATCTATCTACCAAACTTGAATTCAAAACTAGATCTAAAACCTAAATTCAAACACAAATTTGGGGTGGGGGGATGAATTGCATCCTATTGAATTGGGGAAAATAAATACTTACAACCTTGTAGCTTGAGGTGAATCCTTCCTCCTTTGCTTTGAGCCAATCTTCTCCATCCTTGACTTTGATCCTTCAAGAGCTTTGTTGAAGATGAGCTTTCCAACCTTGAAATTCTTCCAATATGCCTTTACTCTCACTTTTTGTATCTTACCATGCCCCAAATGCCTTTATTTTATGGCATTGAGAAATGGGAATTCATGATTCAACTTTCAATGCAGGATAATACATTTTATTGATTTTTGAATATTTTCACTCAAAAACCCACTTTTCCATTATTTTCATACTTTTGACATTAATTTCCAGGATTTTTAGGATAATTAATACACCTTTGATGTATTCTTTCCACTCCAGGAGTTGTAGAATATGGGGTTTGTCCCTTTGAGTGGTCCTAGACTTGGTCTCTTTAGGGAAACCTTTGTCTTCACAAACTTCTTCCTTTGCAGAAGTGGTGGTTAGATGAGAGATTGAAGCTCTAAATTGTTCCAAATTTCTAGTTTTTCATGTTGCGGGCGAATGGTAAAATGTGCTTCCATCTTCACTTGTTAAGGGTGTTAATTTGATTGCTAACACTCCTCACCTTGTGGGAGCCCAATTGTGTTGGTACAAAAGAAGGATGGGACATGGCAACTTTGTATTGACTACCGATCTCTAAACAAGATCACAGTCTGGAATTAGTATCACATTCCCCGGATCGACAACCTTCTTGACCAGCTCAAGGGTGCAAAATATTTCAACAAGATTGATCTAAAGTCTGGTGATTGAGAAGTCAGTAAGTACATTATTTTCAACAACATCCTTTCTAAGTTGATTCTCATTTTATCTGGCTGATAACCGCTTCTATTTTAACTCACGATATGAAGGATCAATTCTTTATTAGAGAACGTAGTAATGAAAATGCAATAATTTTATCACAAAACCAAGTTTATTTTTATGAGAAAGCATCGATTTTTGCTACCTAGTGCATGTCTAGTCTCTTAACGATGAGTATAATCAATGCACCAATAACATATTACAACTTTTGTGGGTTCTATTAAGAATTTGTAAGATGCAATCCAGTGTTACTGTTAGCAGGGTCATTTAGAAGAGGGATTGGTAGTCTAACAGAGGGGTCATTTAGAAGAGGGTTTGGTAGTATAACAGAGGAACTGTGTAATCAGTTAATGTAACTAATTTAAACCTAGATAGAATTCTATTTTTATTAGTGTTTGGAATTATATATATATTTTTAGTTGTGCCTCAAGATGAGAAATCCTTTCCAGAAGTCGACTATTTTGCTCCTTTAGATAAAACAATTTGCTATGAACAACCTCATGATCATTCTCTATGTTTATTCTCATCCCAATTGATGACCAAGAATTGGTGATTTCTCTGAGTGTTGGCATTTCCTTAAAAGATTCTCCATCTGGATCCCTTACTAGAACTCTATTGAAATGATCATCTACTATAATGTTTTCCTCTAAATTTCCAAATCTAGTTTCTAGATGGTGGTTTGATGAAGAAAGTGCTTGCACTTCACACTCATCTTCTGAAAGGTGTAATCCTACTATTGTGATGTCATGCCTGTTTATCTTTCCCGTCTTGCCTAAATTTTCAGCCATGCTTTTCAATTTGAATGGTACTCTAACTAGCAGAAACTAACTAGCCACAATTGTGTGTCATGCACTGCTTGCAAACCATCCAAATAGTTTGACTTGTATGGATGATTGCAGCTTTGAGATACCATATCTTTGTCCAAGTAAAATCAACCATAACCATGAACGATCAACCACACAAATAGAAAGAGAAAAAAAATACCACAAGTATATCGAATACTATAGGTGCATCTTTAGGCAAGAAATAAAATGAATTCATGTTGATATTCAGTCAGTATTTTATAGATCTAGACTTAGAAGACATATGATACATATTTCCGGTTGATATTGAGTAGTATTTATAATATCTTATGGTTTCTGAACTTAGAGGACATATGTTGCATATTTCATGGTGATACCCATTTTTTCATGTCTTTTCATGTTGCTACTCAGTTTTCATGATGCATATTTCATGTTGATGCTCAGTATCTAGATGTATAGGACATGAGGTACATGAAACTTTTCTTGTTGATACTCAATTGGTAATTATAGTTTGTTTATGGCATCTTAAAAAGTAAGTTATGTGGTGCACGATATGGTGTTATTACATGTTCTTAGAATGATGCCTTATAGACATGTGAGTCATGGTCATGCATTATTCATGTGAAATTTGATGTTGTTATTTCTAGCCATGAGATTTATACTCATGGGTTGTGCATGTGATACTTCTTGATATTATTTCATGACATTATGGTGCTTTATAAGATAGATGACATGTGGAACTTAAAATGATATTATTTCGTGAATATAGTAATTTAGCATTTTAATAGCTTTATCATGGAATCTAGAGATAAACGACATCTGGCACATAAATGGTATGAAAGCATGTCATGGTTAATTATGGTATTTTACAACTCTGTCATGTATTAGTGACGAATAAGAGATTATATCAGATATCTGGTATATGACATGTTACCATTTCATGCTAATCCTTATTGTTCCCCGTAGAATGCATATTTTGACATGATGATGGATTATGTTGATATTACTAATGTTCAATTATGGTAGCTTATCATGGCATATTAAAGAGATTCTTAGTGAAATTATGAAAGTATCATGACCAGTTATGTTATAATGGTAGCACAGAGCACCTAAATGCATTAGATGTTAAACTTGGCATGAATTATCGTGACAATGGCTTATGATGTATTGTAATGCAATATGAATTGGTTGCTAGACATTCTTGTTAGCACATGACTCAAGGTTGATCAATCATATATTATTATATTTAGAAATGGTTACTAATGATTATTCATTATGGTAAGGGCAAGTTGTTCCAGATTATCCACCTAAATAGCCCAGTGAGGCTAATTATTCTATGATTTTGTGGGAGCCCATAACCATGAATGAGAATGGATACTATAAATATATTATGGGCCGAGGGACAAGCCCAACAATTATCTCTATGCCAGCAGCTCTTAACTTTAGCACCAGAAGTTGGGAAGGTGGAAATTCCACGGATATTTCCTGGATGACTTCTGATGTGACCAGAGTCCACAGTTGGAGACATACTCACTGGGAGGGAGGTTTATGTAGAAGGACTTCTGATGCCTGAGGCTAGTGCCTCGAGGGTGTTGTGGAGGATGTTTAGGATATCTTTTCGAGATGCCTGGGGTATAATGATCTTGATATCAGGATCGGGGTACTGGGAACCATATGCCGGTTAATACCGATGAGGCTATACTATTACCATAATTTGGGAAGGTGGAAAATGCCGCGGTAACTTCCGGGAGAACTTCTGATGCCTACTATATGAGGATTCCAGTTAGAATCCGATGAGGTCATATTATTACCAGAAGTTGGGAAGGTGACAATGCCACGGTAACTTCTTGGGGAACTTTTGATGCCTAATGTATGATCCACGGATAGGTTATGTTGGTTAAAATTATTGATATTTAATTCACCTCAATTTAATTTATCAATCGGAGAATCGTAGACTTTGAGCTGCTACACTATATGTGCGGATAAACTAACCTTAATGCTCATTCCTCGAGAAACCCTAATCTGCTTACAACAACAATGAGGCTAACCCTAAATGACCAATACTAAAGATCACTAAATCTGTACTATAAAGAAAAAGGAAACTAATCTACTAACCTCTATCTCACTATTGAACTCAAAAATGGCCAACAGGGAATTTCCAAGTTGCAATTCTATGACTTTTAAAGAAACAAAAACAACCTGCTAGAGGAATAAACACAATCTTAGGCTACAGCAATCTTTAAAGCAACTAATAATCTCTACAGCAATCTAAGTTATTATAACTACAATCTATATAAAAATAATCAAGCTTTTATCAATCAAATGCATATGCTTAATTAACTTTGTTCCCTATCTGAACTCCAAATATAATGTTTCAAATCCACACAAATATACCCTATGGCCTTTTAGTCTTAAAGTAGTCAATACACACAGGATATCAAAGGATTGCTTGATTGTTTAGTGAAATTCTAATGTACTCTGTTTATGATTTGTGCATACAAATGCACAAAATAAAACACTAAAACACTTCAACTCTGCTCATCGATATATGTTAAAACTGTGTGATAGGCATTCACTGGTTTTGGTTTCTACTGTGAAGTTAATTATCGACTCAAGGAAACAATGTTATAAACAAGAGCTTCTCACTCACATGCAACTTCAACTTCTGTTCAATCTTTCATCCAAAAATAGATAAACCCTAAATGCTTTATGGTTACAGTCTTCAAACCCTTGACTCTGTTGCAAACGATGTTTAAATATTGCAAACTTGACAGTAAAGGAATAGGTTATTTATAAGCCACTCTCATGCTGCAATACATAGGGTGTAATATCTAGAGTCAGGCTCATGATTTAATGTACCAACGCCACATACTGGAAATTAAAGAAAAGAATTAAATCCAAACCAATTCTGAATTCATTTTACAGTCAAGTTTAAAACCATTCCTGTAGCTATTGTTATAAAATGGAAATAAAATACTCAATCCATTCGTAATCACTCATAAAATTGAATCTACTGGAAATAAAACACTCAATCTATTCGTGATCCTTCATAGAACTGAATCTACCATAACCTACATCAAATCGATCATGCGATTATATATACCCTAGGCTTTAAATAACAACCCACCCTAAACAAAACAGAGGAAATCTTAAATTCAAACCGTTAACAAGCTTTATTCATGACCATCAACTGTAAATGCTCTTAACTAGTAATCACAGTCACGCCTTCTATTGAAATCCAGTGATGAGCAAACCATTTATATTCTGAAAAGGAATGTGAATTGATAAAAACGCCAATCTATCACTGCAAACCACACACACTACTGAAGCATCACTGTTTGGTGCTGAAGGTGGGCCCTGCCCTCAACGCCTCACACATTTAACTCACAAATTTGATGAAACCACGCACTGTATCATATTCATAAAATGGAGTTTGTACAAATTCCCCTACTTAGGGTTTCCATAGTCACTTTTATACTAAATTATGCAGATTGAAATCGCCCTGGAGACAAGGGTCGATATGAAATAACAATACTCAAAATATCTTAACCACTCTGAGCCAAAAATGGAATCTCAGATCCTGGAATATACACATATTGTTGAGGAGAAAATAATAACAACCCTTGATCAAAGATCGTGCCTGAAATAGCAGTGGAGCAATCTTCAAAAGCATCTTAAAGATGATATGGATCCAACAAAAACGCCCTGATGGTAGATCGAATCCCCGATGTCCTTCTTTGAACGCTGTCCAGGTAACAAAACGAACCCTGTATAGAAGAGAAACCCATATCATTATCAGCATATGGTTTAATGAAACCTAAAATCCAAAACATATGCATAAAAATAAGAAAATACAACAAACAAATAATTAAAATTACTTACCATGGCTTTTAGCAATGTTGACCTTCAAAAGACACATAAAACTGATTATTATTGGATCCATTAAGACTTTAAATACTAGAAAATAGTACACCGAATGGGCAAAATAGAGAACCAACATCTCCCCCAGACTGAAGGTCTTGCATGTCCCAATGCAAGGAAATTTCTGATAGGCAAAAGTTTAAATCTTCAAAGTGGATTGTCAATCCTTCGACCCAACTCCAGAGACTGAAGCTGAGGTATTAAACAGGACTTGCACCTGAGGAGGAGAGGGGGCAGAATGTTGCTGTATGCTAGCCAACTGTTCAAACTGTTTGTCCTTTTTCTTTAACTGTTTTCGAAGGCTATGATTTGTCCCTTTAACTTCATCAACCAAGGTTTGCAAGGAAACTATTCTAGCCTTTAAAATGGCATTTTCTTGTTTGACAACCCGATCCAACCTCACATATTCTTGTAGCTTCTTTTTCAATTTGATATTCTTTTGCCTAAAATAGTCAATCCCCTGTGCTGAAGCCTCTGAACCAGATCTGGAAAATGATGCCCTGACAGATTTTAAACTTGATTTGGAAGAGGATACCTTGACAGACTTCAAACTTGACTTTGAAGGAGATCCTTTGGTAGATTTCAGACTCGATTTGGAAGGGGATACTGGCAGCAAGGGTTCACTGACAGGATTCAATGATGCAGAACAATGAGGGGAATCAGGAGAATCGGAGTTAGCATGGGTAGAGGAAGCATCGGATGATGACAACTCAACTTGAACAGGTTCTTTACCCTTAGACCCCTTTCTCCCCTCTTTAGCGGCCATGCTGCGAGTAAAACATCTATTTGGAAAAACAACCAAATTTTCCTACTCCTTATCCCCCCCAGACTGAGAGTGAACACACTGCCTTTTAGAGATTGGGGACTTCTTAGCATTTAATGGAGCAGTTTTCTTGGAGCTATTAACAGTGGGTTCCTGAGGGCAATCATCTTGAGGAACTGAATTGTTGGTGGAGGAAGCTTTTTCCATTAGGTCAGGGATACCAGGCTCTCCTGATTCATTCCTCAAGGGTGACTGAAGATGAGGGTTAGAGAGTTCATACACAAACTGTTCCCAACCCCGACCCGGCTTCTTTAACTCAGCTAAAACGATCATTTTAATAAGCCCATGATGATAAAGACTATGGGTTGGATGCTCCAAATTCTTCCTCACTTGCGAAGCCATCTTACTCAAACTTTTCCAAAAATAAAATGGGAAGTTCAGAAGCTTACCAAACTCGAAATGAGCTAGGAGGCGGAAATGACAGGCTTTGTAGGTGGAGAATCGACCTTCACAGGTAATTAGCTTGGTGATGATCATCAAGGAATTATGGAATTCTTCTCTGACCCACAGCTTGGAGAAACCCTTCTCACCCTTCACAGCCAAAT
The DNA here is from genome assembly GCA_027924585.1 of Larix kaempferi. Classification (NCBI taxonomy): domain Eukaryota; kingdom Viridiplantae; phylum Streptophyta; class Pinopsida; order Pinales; family Pinaceae; genus Larix; species Larix kaempferi. The sequence continues at coordinate 52,960,336 of BSBM01000093.1, read as the reverse complement.
ATTCTGGTTTGAAAACGCAGTCATAATCTTTTCGTGGCAGTCGAAAATTCTTAAACCATCTATCACCGGTGCGTGGAAGTCCCGTGGCAACTGAAATGGACTCCTCTGTCACTGCAAACTCCAATGCCCCCACTCTAGCGGTATGCCCATCGAAACTCAGGGCGAATTGTAGAGAGACAGCGTCATCGTGGCCCTGTAAATTAGTTAAAAATGCATGCCATCCGGCCCGAGTAAACATATCCTTGCATGCAACGAACTCAGGGATGGCTAATAGCTGCTCATACGCAGAGGGTTCATGCCGGTTGAGCATGGTGGAGCCACGAAGGTAGCGAATTAACAGGGAATTAGCAGAGGATTCGGACAGGCAATTCGCAGGTAATGACAATGGTAAGGATAGAGACTGTAGAAACCCGAATGAACATGGTAAAAATGGTAGGAAGTGAGGGTAATGAAGACAGCATCGTGACAAGAAAAAAAAATCATTGCAAGTGGTGGCACATACTGCCCACTTCGCAGGGGATGATAACCATGATGTAACACGTTTTTTTAACTAAACTTAATCTCTTAACACGTCAGAACCCCAATTATAATAGAACAAGGTTATAATTAGTTTTATCAAAGGTTGCCAATAATAGAAGATGAAATATTATCAAAAGTTTTTAAAGTAATTCATAACCATCGGATTTCATATAATGGCAAAAAAATATTTAATTATAACCCTTATTACTAATTAAGGTTTAGCTAATCGTACACCTTTCCTTACCTCTATTAACGTCCATTATCATATACATGCCAATTTCCCGAATATAACTTCCAGCACTCCTTACGGCACTCAATCCGGCACCTTGACAAACACAGCAGTGCTTTTAGGCTGATAACGATGTACAGCAATTTACCAATATAAAGGTAAGTACCAGCATCTGGAGCAGCTGTTAGGCTATGAATAGTGATATAAAACCATGAATCTCCCAAATAGACATCACTTAGATGAGTTCATAAGCAAATAGCCTGGATTAATAGATTCGTTGGACCCTCAACAGTTTTATGGTCTGATTTCCTTATTGCAAAGTTGCTGCTCTATCTAACCACACAGGAAACTCAATTGTGCTATGAAGCCATCTTTTATTGAAAATACAAATAACAATCAAAAATTCAAACTCCAATCAATCACTCATAACTCAATAATCAGAAATGCAAGCTTCATCAATCACTCATAATTTAAACAATCAAAAATTCAGACTCAAACAATCAACAATTCAGACTTCATCAATCAAAAATTCAGTCTTCACCCTTGTTATCCATACAGAACTTTTTCCACCAGGACATATGCCACAGGATAAGGAAAATAACAACAGAAGCTAATGGGGTACTGGTCCATTTTGACTCAGCTTCACACAGGATAATTTGAGTAGTGGAACAAATAGTACTACATTTCTCAGCTATGTTTTAGGCATCAAAATAAACCTTCTTTTTTTGAATCAGGTAACCCAAAATACCAAAACAGTTGGCGATGATTATCAACTTGCTATCATTTTATTTTTAATGAATTTAATAATTTTTAATTAACCATCCTCATGGCTTCTCTTTTACCTTCACATAGGTACGTTGTTCATATAGACAAGTATAGATGAGGCTGTTAATGAAGATATTAAAGTCAGAACCCACTGCCAGCAAGCCTGGTCAGTACTCCGGTGGGGTAATTATAACATCTTAAGAAGCTTCTTCCCCAGACAGATGCCCCATTGCCAACAGGCCTGTTCAGAACCCTGATGGGTTTGCCTGTTCATACCACAGGTCGGTACCCGCTGCCAGCAGACCTGTTCAGAATCCCGACGGGTTAACCTCTTACACCCTTTTTCTATCAGAGGCTCTTGTCCCAACTTCATCTTAAAGATAAAATTTATGATTTGCTTCAGCATAGATGAGTGGGGGAGCTGCTCTGAAAACCATCTAGGAGTGGGATGGTACCAGAATTGGAAGAGTATTCTTTGTATATGCCTGTAAAGATTTGCCCATATGAACAACTAACCTTCGTAACTGTAGAAAGTGAAAGTCATAAAGTGGCTAAAGACAGTATATATATGTGTGTTTTAATCTTATAACAGCCAAGAGATAATAACCCCCAAACTGCCCGATCTTGAACACCTTTTAATCATGATGCCTATCTTAAGAATAACTTCATGCCCATAGCTGTAACTAACATTAATTCCCACTCTTTATCTAGTGTGAAACCAACTCAAATGGTCCTCGCAGCCCATAGGTTCATAAGCAGAAACATTTGGGAAGCTTAAAGCATTAATGTAGGCAATGCCTGGTGGGCAATTACTCTTATGAATAGCCAAAACAATTCCAAAAAAAATATGACACACAAATGCAGACATTCCAATAATTCATTGAAACTCAGAAATTGACCCAAATTTACACAGTCCTTAAAAATGTCTTGCAAAAATAATCAGTATGCTGAAATAGGATAGTGATAAAACACCTCCCTTAGGTTTCAAAAACATTCTGAGTCTTACTGAAAAGAATATCTGCACCTTTTCAAAAAGAGAAAAAAAAACAAATCCCTGTACATATGTACAAAAAAACAATTCCACTGAAGATTACTGAGAGAGAGTAGGAGATGAAGAAGTCTTTTCCTCACCTACCAGTTCTAGTTCCGACTGCTGACTCATGTTATGGATGAACTCTTGCTTAGAGAGAGGTTTATGATATACTTTTAACCGATGTCCATTCACTACAAAGGCAGTTTGTTCTTCATCTATTGTTTTTATTTTGACAGAACCATTATCAAAAACAGTCACAATTTCATATGGCCCCATCCATCTAGTGGTAAGCTTACCTTTGAAGTGTTTGAATCGTGAGTCAAATAACAGAGCCCAATCACCTTCTACAAAAGTCTTCTTCTTCAAAAATTTATCATGCCACTTAGTCCGCTGATTCTGTATCAACACAGTTTGTTGGACAGCATCTTGTCTAATTTCATCAAGTTCATTTAATTGCATCAGCCTCTGCTCCTGGGCTTCATCTAAATTCAGGCTCAGTTGTGCAGCAGTACGAAAAGTTTTCACCTGAAATTCTATAGGCAGCAGGACCTGTTTACCATAAACAAGTTGATATGGGGTATACCCTGTGGTATTTCTCCACGTAGTTCTGTAAGCCCACAATGCCTCGGGTAGCCTGTCTGCCCAGTCCTTATGATGTAGCTGCACAGTCTTAGTTAAAATGGATTCTAGCACTTTATTGGTTGATTCCACCTGACCATTTGCTTGGGGGTGGTAAGGAGAAGATTTATAGTGCTTAATTCCATATTGTTCCGTAAGTGCTTTCATTGATTTAGAGACAAACTGTGCTCCATTGTCAGTCACAATTTCACGAGGAATACCAAAACGAGTAAAAATCTCTTCGTAAATAAATTCTATGACTGATTTCTCAGTGGCCCTCAATAGAGCTTTTGCCTCAACCCATTTAGTTACATAATCAGTGCAAACTAAAATATACCTCTTTTTTCTTGACATTGGTGAAATTGGTCCAACAAAGTCCAATCCCCATTTTTCAAAAGGTTCAATTTGTACCTGGGCTTGTAAAGGCATTTGATCAGCAGCAGTGGGTCTCCCCATTCTTTGACAGCTGTCACAGCCCTGTACATACCTCTCAGCATCTTTAAAAAGGGTAGGCCAGTAATACCCTTGATGTAACACCTTATATGCTGTTCGCTTGTCTGAAAAATGGCCTCCACAGGGTCCATCATGACAGGCTTGGAGGATGTCACACATCTCATCCTCCCTCACACACCTCCTGATAATCAGATCTGGACCGGTTCGAAAGAGATCATTACCTACCCATGAATAATTAGCACTTTGCTGTATGATTCTTCGTTTTTCATAAGATGACAAATGAGCAGGTAGTTTCCCTGTAACCAAATAGTTGGCTACATCTGCAAACCAGGGTGTTTTAATAGAAACAGCAAACAAGTGTTCGTCAGGAAATGTATCATCGACAGGAACATAATTATCAGCATGAGTCAATCTGGAGAGGAAATCTGCAACCAGATTTTCCTTCCCTGGTTTGTCAACTATGGTAATGTTAAATTCCTGTAGCAAAAGTAACCATCTAGTAATTCTGCCACTAGTGATTGGCTTATTCATTAAAAATTTAATAGCAGAATGATCGGTATGAACAAATACCTCGTAACCTGTAATATAATGCCGGAATTTATTGATGGCATGAACTACTGCTAGAAACTCTTTCTCAGTCACTGTATAGTTCAGTTCTGCAGGTGTTAAATTTTTACTGATGAAATAAATAGCATAGGAGGACTGATTCTCTTTCTGTCCGAGCACTCCCCCCAAGGCAGTGTCTGAAGCATCAGTTTGTATATGGAAGGGCAAAGACCAATTTGGCCCCCGCAGAACTGGTGTTGAAGACAATTCTGACTTTAATGTGTCAAAGGCTGTCTGACAGTGTTGATCCCAATCAAAACCACTGTCTTTGGCCAACAATTTGAACAGTGGGGCTGCTATCTTTGTAAAATTAGCAATAAACCTACGATAGTACCCTGCGTGTCCCAGAAAACTTCTGACTTCTTTTTGTGTAGTTGGTGAAGACAGACTAGTAATGATTTCAATTTTTGCTGGGTCAACTTTAATTCCTTCTGATGAAACATGGTGCCCTAAAACAATACCCTCAGTTAACATCATCTTACACTTTTCATGGCTTAAAGCAAGATTTGTTTCTTGGCACCTAATTAGAACTTTCTCCAAATTATCCAAGGCTTCCTTGAAATCATTACCGTAGACTGTAAAATCATCCATATATATTTCCACACAGTCATGGACCAAATCAGCCAAAATACCTAACACTGCCCTCTGGAAAGTGGCAGGAGCGTTACACAGTCCAAATGGAAGCACCTTGTAAGCATAAGTTCCCCATGGGCAGGTAAAAGTGGTTTTTTCTTGATCCTCTGGGGCTATTCTTATCTGGTTATATCCACTGTATCCATCCAAAAAAGAAAAATATTTCTTTCCAGACAATGTATCTAAAACCTGGTCTATGAAAGGAAGAGGGAAGTAATCTCTGAGAGTTGCTTTATTTAATTCACGAAAATCAACACATATTCTCCACTTACCTCCCTTCTTTGGAACAACCACCAACGGAGATACCCATTTGCTATCAGAAATGGGATAGATGAAATCTGCATCCAACAATTTTTGTAATTCTTCCTTCACAATGTCTTTAAGCGCAGGATTCATTCTTCTCTGTGGCTGCCTTACTGGTCTTATATTTTCCTGCGTATAAATGTGATGCATGCATGTGTCAGGGTGAATGCCTTTCATGTCTGTATAAACCCAAGCAAATGCCCCAGACTGTGCTTTGAGTAAATCAACTACCTGATTTTGCTGGCTTTGAGACAGATTCCCATTGATAAACAAAGATCTTCCTGGACTAATCTCCATTGGTATAGTTGCAGCTTCAACCTTCTCATCTATAAATAAAACTACTGATGATGAGGTGGCTGAAGGGTAATAGTGTTCCTGAAAATCTTCTGTGAAAACATTGTCTAAGTCAGAGAAGGACTGAGGGTACTCAATACTAGTGGTGGCTGAAATAAATTGATCTAGGATATCATCCTCAGTCTGGTGTTCCAGCCCCCTAGTTTGACTGATGGACAGTAAGGGTTGTCCCACATCCTCATCCCCATAAGGATTCTCTAACCATAACATGTTTTCCGATACAGGCTGTGCTGGAGGATAAATAATTAGGTTTTGTAGAGAAGTGCCATTTGATATAGTTAAAATACCTTCTCTGCATCCTATAAAGGCATTAGCAGTGGCTAACCACGGCCTGCCTAATATAACAGGATGTTCCCCCATTGGGTGTTTGGTTTGGAGTACCAGAAAATCCACTGGATACTCCCAAGAAGCTACTGTGACAGTAATGTCATCTAAGGCCCCCACAGGTTTGACTGTGCTCCTATCAGCCAACTCCAAAATAGTAGGAGTAGATCTGAGGAGATTATGCAACTGAAGTCTCTGCATGGTGGTCATAGACATGACATTAATGGCAGCCCCCAGGTCAACTAGAGTGTTTCCTATTGGAACCTCATTGATGTAAATGGTCACCACTGGATTCCCAGGATTTGAAAATTTTGGGGGTAAGGGACAGTCCGAAATATAATTAGACAGCTGGCCTAAAACATTTATCTTGGGTGGGTCTTTCTGTTTCCGACCAGGTTTCTTTAAACACAGTTCCCTTACCAATTTTGCATAAATAGGGACATCTCTAATAGCCTGAAGTAATGGAATTTTGATGCAAACATTTCTCAACTCACTTTCCAAATCAAACTGTGGACGCATCACAGGCTTCTCTATTAATAACCTCTCTGGGTAAGGGGGGTTGTTATTTACCTGTGGATGGGCTGGTGGTTGGAAATGAGTTCCCAGTGCTTGAGTATTTTCTGAGGAAATCTGCACTTCTTCTTCCTCTGTAATCTCTTTTTCATCACTTTCCTCTCCAGTCTCTTCATGAATAATCACTGCTGGAGGATTTTTATTCAATGTTTTCCCAGACCTTAATTGTATTTCCTGTAAAGGAGCTGAATGAATTACATAAGTTGGAGCCATTTGAATTTCAGCATTATTAAGAGGCTGGGGAGGTCGATTATTAGGGTTTGGAATAGGTTGGGCTGGCAACAATGTGGGTCGAGGTGGATTTGGATTTTGATGTTGTTGCGGAACTGGGGGTATAGGAGGAAGGGCAGGTGGTGTAAAGCCTGGTAGTAACTGCTGAATATTTGGTGGCATTGGACAGTAACTAGGAGGGGTGGTTGATTGTGTTCCTCCATAGGGTTGTCCTTGTGGTCCTCCATATGACTGTCCCCGCCATCCTTGCTGCCAAGGCTGGGTCTGAGTGGGTTGAGAGGGCCAATTCTGCCACATTTGTGGACTCCATGGCTGCTGAGATTGCTGCATGGGATAATAATATGCAGGGTTCTGGAAAACAGGCTCTGGGTACATGTTTTGAGGTCTAGGCTGCCAAGGCCTTCTTGATGCATCGGTAGGTTCTGCATTAAGCTTGTAAAAAGCTTGCAGCTCTGGTAAAGAAGGCCAATTGTCAGTTGGGTGTTGAGCAGAGCAAAGAGCACAGACTGAAATGGTATTTAGAGGGCATTCTTTCAAAGGGTGTCTTTTTCTGCATTTGGGGCAGAATATGTGTAATGCTGCTATGTCCTCCTCCTCTTGCCGTTTCTTTGTTTTCAGAGCATCAAATTGGGAGCTTAAGGTGCCTAGAATGTCAGTTTTGAAATTTTCTAACAAGTTTCCCAACTCAACTCTTGTGACCCCACTAGTTCCTGTTGTTCTAGAAATACGGGAAGGACCTTCCCTTGTGCTTTTTCCTGCCTTGGCTCTACTCCTCGAATACTTTCTGCATAGTTCAGTAATCTCCTCAAAGGATTTATGAGATACATCACCTGATGCCATCAAGTTGAGGATTTCCACATATTCATCCAGGATCCCTTTTAGAAAAAGGGTTCTGACGGCATCCTCCTGTAAGGTATTATACTTAGACTTCTGTAATACAAAGCAGAATCGTTCTAAGAAGTCCTCCAAACTCTCTTCTTCATGATGTTGCATTTTAAAGATATCATTTTGTGAATCTCGAGGCCCACGGTAGTCTCGGTATTTTCTGAGGAAAGCACTCTTCATTTGTTCCCAAGTTCGGATGGTGGATTCCCCCAAGCTCATAAACCATCTAAGTGCAGAATCCTTAAGGGTTGCTGGAAATAGTTTTAACTTTTGAGCATCCTGTAGATAATTATAACTCCTACATAAGATGTCAAACTCAAATAGAAAGGTATCCGGATCTTCAGTACTTTTCCCATAGAAGGTAGGTAATGAAGATGCTGGGATATTTTTCATACTGACATCCCGTGTAAGATCCAGAATGGGGAAGCCAAAAGTTGTTTCAGTTCGTCCCTCATGTTCTACTTCCCCTTCCATCTGGTGTTCAGTTTCCTGATCACTCATGACAAGAGGGTTCCTAAACCAGTTGACACCTAACCTGTCTCTTCTTGGGGATAGAATAGAATCCCAATGGTCTGGCCTAGGCCAAGTTTGAAAATTGAAAGGTAAATCTGTAGTGGATTCTAATTGAGAAACCACCGGATTCTGGTTATGTTCCAGAAGGAAGTTCACTTTTTCTATGTTCACTGTGTCAACCAAATTAGGATCTTCCTTTAAAGGTGAAGTTTGTTGGATCTGTTCACTGAGTATAACCTCAGTTCCTACTGGTTGGGTCCCAAATTCCGCTGAATTCTGAATGTTGTTGTTTTCAGTTTCGTTGCCGGTATCCCTATCCCTAGGGTTAGTGAAGGGGGGGGTTTTGTTGTTTACAAAAAGATCAGAATGAACCTTAATGAATCTACCCTTACTATCTCTAGGTCTCATCAAAACAAATTCTGAAAATCACAAGACTTTTAATCAAACCAAATTGAAATACCTGTGCCACAGTTGGGTTTGAAGGAACCTGCTATGAAATGCGCAATTTTTCCTTACCAATCCTCCTTCTCCAATCTGCCACAACTAGTCACACCTAACAATTGCTGTAAAATTAGATTTCTGGAATTAAACACACTTAACCTACAAAAGGATAACCACACTTGTAACTGAAAATAACACTTTTTACAGGAAATATAAACACACTTCTAATAACTCAAACTTGTGAAGAAAAACAACCATACTTACCAGAAAGGACACAACAAAAATTTGGGGTAACCCACTAAAGTGGCTGCGGCAGGCTGTTACACCTTGGGAATCCCAAAGTGAATTCGCCTTTGCGTCTTAATGTTTCCCTTCCACCTTGTTGTGTATTGTAAAAAGATTCTATCTACCTGCACTTCTCAATCAATCAATTCAAAAAAATGAGCAAAATACCAGCTTACCTTGGAGCAACTCCCCGGCAACGGCGCCAAAATGTTGGTTAAAATTATTGATATTTAATTCACCTCAATTTAATTTATCAACCGGAGAATCGTAGACTTTGAGCTGCTACACTATATGTGCGGATAAACTAACCTTAATGCTCATTCCTCGAGAAACCCTAATCTGCTTACAACAACAATGAGGCTAACCCTAAATGACCAATACTAAAGATCACTAAATCTGTACTATAAAGAAAAAGGAAACTAATCTACTAACCTCTATCTCACTATTGAACTCAAAAATGGCCAACAGGGAATTTCCAAGTTGCAATTCTATGACTTTTAAAGAAACAAAAACAACCTGCTAGAGGAATAAACACAATCTTAGGCTACAGCAATCTTTAAAGCAACTAATAATCTCTACAGCAATCTAAGTTATTATAACTACAATCTATATAAAAATAATCAAGCTTTTATCAATCAAATGCATATGCTTAATTAACTTTGTTCCCTATCTGAACTCCAAATATAATGTTTCAAATCCACACAAATATACCCTATGGCCTTTTAGTCTTAAAGTAGTCAATACACACAGGATATCAAAGGATTGCTTGATTGTTTAGTGAAATTCTAATGTACTCTGTTTATGATTTGTGCATACAAATGCACAAAATAAAACACTAAAACACTTCAACTCTGCTCATCGATATATGTTAAAACTGTGTGATAGGCATTCACTGGTTTTGGTTTCTACTGTGAAGTTAATTATCGACTCAAGGAAACAATGTTATAAACAAGAGCTTCTCACTCACATGCAACTTCAACTTCTGTTCAATCTTTCATCCAAAAATAGATAAACCCTAAATGCTTTATGGTTACAGTCTTCAAACCCTTGACTCTGTTGCAAACGATGTTTAAATATTGCAAACTTGACAGTAAAGGAATAGGTTATTTATAAGCCACTCTCATGCTGCAATACATAGGGTGTAATATCTAGAGTCAGGCTCATGATTTAATGTACCAACGCCACATACTGGAAATTAAAGAAAAGAATTAAATCCAAACCAATTCTGAATTCATTTTACAGTCAAGTTTAAAACCATTCCTGTAGCTATTGTTATAAAATGGAAATAAAATACTCAATCCATTCGTAATCACTCATAAAATTGAATCTACTGGAAATAAAACACTCAATCTATTCGTGATCCTTCATAGAACTGAATCTACCATAACCTACATCAAATCGATCATGCGATTATATATACCCTAGGCTTTAAATAACAACCCACCCTAAACAAAACAGAGGAAATCTTAAATTCAAACCGTTAACAAGCTTTATTCATGACCATCAACTGTAAATGCTCTTAACTAGTAATCACAGTCACGCCTTCTATTGAAATCCAGTGATGAGCAAACCATTTATATTCTGAAAAGGAATGTGAATTGATAAAAACGCCAATCTATCACTGCAAACCACACACACTACTGAAGCATCACTGTTTGGTGCTGAAGGTGGGCCCTGCCCTCAACGCCTCACACATTTAACTCACAAATTTGATGAAACCACGCACTGTATCATATTCATAAAATGGAGTTTGTACAAATTCCCCTACTTAGGGTTTCCATAGTCACTTTTATACTAAATTATGCAGATTGAAATCGCCCTGGAGACAAGGGTCGATATGAAATAACAATACTCAAAATATCTTAACCACTCTGAGCCAAAAATGGAATCTCAGATCCTGGAATATACACATATTGTTGAGGAGAAAATAATAACAACCCTTGATCAAAGATCGTGCCTGAAATAGCAGTGGAGCAATCTTCAAAAGCATCTTAAAGATGATATGGATCCAACAAAAACGCCCTGATGGTAGATCGAATCCCCGATCTCCTTCTTTGAACGCTGGCCAGGTAACAAAACGAACCCTGTATAGAAGAGAAACCCATATCATTATCAACATATGGTTTAATGAAACCTAAAATCCAAAACATATGCATAAAAATAAGAAAATACAACAAACAAATAATTAAAATTACTTACCATGGCTTTTAGCAATGTTGACCTTCAAAAGACACATAAAACTGATTATTATTGGATCCATTAAGACTTTAAATACTAGAAAATAGTACACCGAATGGGCAAAATAGAGAACCAACAGGTTACAGTAAGGATCCCGTGCCATGGCGAGCAGGACCATCTGGAGTTGAAGGGGAGGTTTATGGAGGTGGCGGATGGTATGATTCTTAGGGATAGGGTGAGTAAAGAAAGAGGAAGTAAAAAAATACACAGTTAATTAATAATTAATTGTCTAATGCGTCTGTGTGTATGATGCATAATTGTTGATATGGTTGCATTCTAGACTCATAGGGAATTACTTAAGAGCATGTTGTAACTTAGGGCGATTGATTGTATTAGTGTGGTTTGGAGACTTCTATGTGGTGTCCACACATATAAATCTCTTAACTTCACAATAGTACTAGCTACTTATATATTCCAGTATTTACTTGATTGATTGATTGAATAAGTATTGTATTTATTGCTTGATTATAAATTCGGAACGAAGTTTCTTGAAGGGGTGGAGTATGTAACAACCCTCATATATGAATATAAGGAATATTTAATATAATTTAATATAATAAAGAGTAAAATAATAAAAAGAAGTAACGGAAAGGAAATTTGGCATAATGATAGAAATTAAATAAGAAATGAAGAAATAAAAGGGGGAGACAAGAAGAGAGAGGGGATCTTTTGGAGGAGGAGCCTGGGAGGAGCAAAGGAAGAAGGAAGAGATTGACAGAAAGGGAAATCAATATAGGAGGGGAATAGGGTTAATTGTTGGGGGCTTGGGGGCCTCAACCATTTGGTTGGGGGTTGGTTGGGTGGAGAGTCGTCCCCCCACCTCCAATTGCACATTTTGGAGCCATCAAGGTAATCACTAGGTTCATCTGATTAGGTATGTAACTAATTCACGCAGATCTTATGGCATGCATTTCAAATTTTAATGATTTTGGTTAGTAAAAAAGTCAAGGGTTTTACAACTTACAAGCTCTTCATCTTCACTATCAAGCTTACTTAAAATCTCCAACTTGCTTCCTTATTTATACACGTCCCGCATGGATTGTATGTCCACAAGTTGGTTGTGGAATTCTTTCTTCTTTGCTTCATGGTTTATGCTTTTTCCACATGTCATGTTCTGTGCCACTGATGTATCCTTTCTTTGTGGGTCTTGTGCATACATGGTCCTCGACTTAGTGGGACTTTCACCCTTGCGATGTAGTCTTGCTCTCTTGATGTACCATTGCTTTGTGATATTTGCTCATACATGGTCCTTGAATCAGTGGGACTTTAACCCTTGCAGTACCATCACTTGTGGGTCTTGTGCACTTGCTGCATCATCGACTATTGAATTTTCGCATATACTAACTTCAACTGCAACACCATTCTTGGAAATTGTGCGCACTTCCTTATTGGTGAGACTTGCACGCTTTCCAGGATTTGTACAACTGTTCAACCATTTCTTGTTACATGTTGCTTGTGCACTCTCAATCCTTGTCCAACCAACTCTTTTTCTTGCTTACACACTTGTACCTTTGTCCAACCAACTCTTTGGTTTTTACCTTGAAGGAGTGTGACTTGGTGGACTGATGTTTGTGCATGTACATGTGTCACTTGTACTAGATGTACCTTATGTACTTATTCAAACTGGATATGCATGATGTACCTCTTGTGTACTTCTTTAAACTGAATAATCATGATGTACCTCTAGACATACTTCTTGAGACTGGATACAACTTCTATATATACTTCTTCATATTAGCATCCATGGCACAGATATATACTTTTTCATATTGGTTATTGGCATCCACATACTTCTCTATTTTTCTTGCGCATATACTTCTATAAAATGGATTCCATATACTTATTTAAACTGACATAGGAATATTGCATCCACTTTTACATCAGTTGACATCAATGAATCAAATTGAATTAGTTGACATCCTCTTTGACATTAGTTGACATCAATGGCAACCAAATTTCAACAAAATGCTTACAATGAAATTGATAATATGTATTTTATCTCATACTAATAATTTATGTTTCATGAATACACCAGCGAATATTGGAATTAATGCCATCAATAAATTTGTTCTTTACAATGCAAAGGCAATGCGAACATGGGTCACGTTATATGAAGAGAAGAGAAGGAAATGGGGCAGTGACAAGAAATAATGCAAATTGTTGAATGTTAGAATCATCCCTTATCTTAATCATTTAAAATAAAATATGCTAATGATCTATCCCAATAGTTCGGTGGTTGACCAGATCAAAGAGAAATATGGCGTGTCTATTCATTACCCGCATGGTGAACAGGATGCACTAAACATAAGGATTGGGTCCAACAACTCTGTAATAATATCTCCATGTACATTGTTCATTTTATAATGCAAGTTTGAATTATAACATGTCTTATGTTCTTATTAATGCTCACCTTACTAAACATATGGAAATGTCCATTCTTTGCATTTTTTAGGTGCATTTGTTCCCATCTTCGTGGGCATATGGACATAATTTTCTCTTTGAGGATACCAATGATGGACATGTCACATTTGATTGTGGAGTGCAGGTCGAGTTGAACCAATCTAGTCATGGTAGCCATCATGATCAAAACATAATAAAGGGGAAGCTAGGTTATGTCAGAAAGATGAAAGCTAAGATCATGCAAGTGGACTTCTCATCTTTCGAATATGTTATTTTTTGGTGCAAGTGGTGGGATACTTTCAACCAAAATAATGTAAAGGAATATTGTGATAGTGGGATAACATGTATCGACTCTAAAATGATGTGGGATGAAAAAAAGGAGCCTTATGTTTGCCCAAAACATTGCAACGAAGTGTTCTTTTACCTAGATGTGTTGGATAGGGTTTGGTGGTTCGTACTAAGACACAATCCGATATCAAAACATATTTTCGAGAACAACAATGTTATCATGCCAAGTGAGAAAGATAATATGGTTGATGGCAATGAAAAGGGATATGTACGTGTTTTATTTCAACATTTATATTATGGTTGTGGCATTTTATTATGGGAATCCATAATTGATGAAATCTTTTTTCTTCATTTTATGATGTTTGATATGAAAATTTAATTGTCATTTATTTGTGATTTGATCCAATCTTGGGTATTTACACATTTATTTTATGTATTGGATTTAAAATTCCGATTAATGGTGTTTTATTGTGTAGAGGAAGTAGATTGTATATTGAGTGCATTTATTGTGTATTGAATGTAGAGCATCATATTTTTAATGTGAATAATAATGAGTATGATTTACCTATAATGTTTTTATAACATTACAATATTTACATATATGTTACTACAACATATAAGGTGTATTCATTTGAAATTCAAATTCCACATGAAGTTATATGTGGCAAATTTGAATTTTAAAAAATAATATGATTAATATATATGAACAATAATATCAAAATCATAATATATGTCAAATTACATCTCAATTCATTTATAAAAGTCACACATATACATGTTCTTACTAACTGCTTTGAGCTAGCGAGTCCACCACTAGGTTCAGAGGCATCAGTACCTCCACTAGCAATAATCATATCTATAAGAATGTACTATGATGTAAGAGTTGGTGCTGGGTTGAAGGTGTTAGAAAGAGATGGTGGTCAGTCTACTCATTGTAGAGGAGAGGGTGGTCAATCGACCTATGGACGAGGATATGGTGGTGGGTCAGCTTAGTGAGAAAGAGAGGGTGGTCAATCGACCTATGGAGTAGGAGATGGTGGTGGATCGGCTTGGTGAGGAGAGGGTGATTGGTTGACCAATGGAGGAGGAGATGGTGGTCGTTTGACTCTACCAAGAGTAGGACAATATGGAGGAGGAGGAATAGGTGGTTGTGGTTTGACAGTTCCAAGATGAGGAGAAGGTGGAGGAGAAGGAGTTCATGGAGTACCACCACCCTCATTAGAGGAATCTGGAGAGATATAAGAAGGCCTCCACCTCTCTAGTAGATTGGTCGCACCAACAATACAACACATCAATGACATCATATCATGTGGGATTGTCCTTCATATCTATGAGAGATTTGGGTCCAATAGGATCTAATTGGACTAAATAGGGTGCACTTCCTATCGATCCAACACTCCAGATAATTGATCTGCCACCTCCTGACATAATCTACTATTTGGATTATGTCGCAAGCCAAGTTTTTGTAACTCATGTACCTCCTCAACCTCAACCATGTCCTCATCTTATTTGGGAGGTACCTCCCCAACAAAGTGTCAATATATGCAAAGTAGTACATAACAATAATTAAGTCTTTTAACTAAACAATTTAAAGAAAATGTTATAATAAATTACATATGCATTAAATTAGACAATAAAATGAAACTAGATTAATCAAAATATAATTCTACTATTACCTCTATCATATGTTGGTTCATCCTGGGTAAATAATATGTTGGGACATCCTCATCAATCCAACCCCATGTATGGGTACGTCAGAATATCCATGGTGTGATTGTCCTTGAACTGGCAATCAAATCTAGTGTCTATGTAGTTATCCTACATGGGAACTCTTCCTAGCGCTTCTTGGAAAACATATTCCCCCACATGTGCATCTGTACCTTGGTCATTGACCTAGGAGGGTGGAGATCGAATGATGACCGAGTGATTGGAAACCTCTCGAAAAATAAACAAAACAACTCAAAAGAAAATGGGAATCTTGTCCTCCCATCAAACATGGTGCGACAATGATCCAGAGAAAAACAAAATTGTTGCAAAAAAATGGAATACCACCTAATGCATCAATGAATCCACACTAAAGAATCAACATGATATAATGGCATGAAATTAATGTGTTTCCCATGATCCATGTATTGGGCCACTGTTGTGAACAAAAGTGAGAAGCACCTAACCTCCTCTACCTCAAAATAATCTAAGCGCAATTGGCCACTAGCTACCTGGAAGTCAACAAGGGTAGTGGCATCCTCACTAAGATATCTCTAAACATATGCTAGTTGACTGATTTTTGTAATGATAGGAGACACATAAGGGAAATGGGTAAAATCCTCCCCTCTCTTGGATAGCCCAGTAATGAAATAAATGTCCTCCTATGTGGGTTCGAACCGCAAATCAGAACCCACTATGAATTCCTATTGATGATGATCCCAATGACGAATCAACAACCTCAATAGTCATGAGTGCCCCCTCAGTGATGTATCCTCCTCATAAAACTTGAGGAGGCCAGCAATCCATAAGAAGACACACGTTTGTGGTGTAATAGGGAAAGGGAGAAAATCCCTCTTCCTCTCCCAAGCCTCTCACTCTCATACAAGCCTCTCACTCTTATACAACATTGTACAAGTCGAGGCACTGTTGTTGGTCCTACTAATGTTCTCATTGCTCTTGTCTCTAATTCACATATAAGTTTCATTAGAAACATAGACACAAACAAATATGTACATACATTAAAAATATAAAAATTGATTAAAGTACATTTTTATTTATTAAAACTAGAAAATAAATGCTTTTCTTACAACAAATCTTAAGCATAATCGGTGCCCCTAAAAAACACTAATGCACTATGTGCAATGCTTTTAAAACATATTCGCACTACTAAGGGTGCTTTGAAAATAGATGCACACCGCTTGCGGTGCTCTAACATAAGCAAACTGATATCAATGATCTAACACACACACACACACACACACACATATATTGTATTTTTGTAGTGTCGATGCATTGTACATAACCATATGCACTGTCGTAGTACAGAGCATTGATATCTTGGAACACTAAGTTTATTATTTTGTTGGTGTGTTGAATATATATAGATCAACCAAGCACGGCGTGCCTGTATATATATAGAGCACCGACATTGTTGAAAAAATAAAAAATAAAAACATTTATTTTGTTCACTATATGGTGCTCTTTATATATATTGATGCACAAGCTCCAATGCGTCGATATATTTAAAGAGCATCGCTTTGTTAAACAAATAGTTTTATGGTTTCAATGGAGGTGCATTTAGTTCACCAAAATGCACTATGGAGATAAATTTTATGTTTTGTATATGGTGCTCTTTATATATACATGTACATCGATGTCAATGCGTCTATGGATTTAGAGAGTACTATGTTTTTTTAAAAATGTTTTATGGTTTCAAGGCAGTGCATTTAGTTTACTAAAACACAACGTGGACCTTAACTCTTTTGTTTACTAAACAATGCTCATTATATATCCTAACGCATTGTTATAAGTGCATCAATTTATTTATGGAGGATTGCTTTGTTAAAAAAATAATTTTATTGTTTTAAGGGAAATGCATTTCGTTTGTTCTAATGAACCATGCACTTAAATTTTTTGTGCCTTATATGATACTCTTTATATATACCAACACACTAGTAGTGGTGCACCAATATATTTATAGAGCACTGTGTTTTTCTTAAATTGTTTTATGCTTGATAGGCATTGCATTTAGGGTACTAAAATACATCGTGGCCCTAAATTTTTTTGTTAACTAGACTGTGCTCTTTATATATACTGCCACACCATTAGCAGTGCATCAATATATTTATAGAGTACCATGTGTCTTAAAAATTATTTTTATGGTTTCGATGTTAGTGCAATATGTGTTATATAACGCACCAACCATGGTGCATGAATGTTTTAATTTGGACCTCGTTATCGATGTTCTATGTGTTTACACATAGTGCACCAATAATAATGGTGCAAGCTGAACTTACAACACACACTAAGCATATTTTTTAATTTTTGTTTGTAAAAATAACAAATTTATGTTAAACTTTAATTTTAATTTGCTAAAAATATAAATGAGAAGTTGATAAAGACAATACCTAGATTCTTTCCTGCTTCAGAATCATAATTGCCATGTACACAACAATGATATTTTCCATCAGTTTGGAAAAATTCCAACTCCACCAATGAACCAAACCACGGGAGAAGTCCAAGAACAAGGAGCAGCGTGTGTGTGGGGGCGTCAGTGATAAAGTACGATATCGATGCTTAAGTGGGCCTAAAAGGTTTGTAGAACTAACAAATGAGTCAAATGAGTTATTCACTACCATAATTTTATTTTTATTTTACAATATTCCAATGCACCCGAGTTAGTGAGGCACTAGTGCGCCTTGTATATTACGTGCATCAATGCACTTCTCATTATAGAGAGCATCATTAGGTATTTATATTTTTACAAAATAAAAATAGATATATTTTTTATTATAATCCAGTGCTTTATGTTATGTGGCACACTAGTGCATCTTAGAATTTACAATGCACTGGTGAGCCCTATTGGAAAAATAAAAAATAGTTTTTTCTACTCGAGGGAAATATTTTTTGACATAAAGCGATGCATTGTATTGTTAAATGCACTAGTCCATTCGTATCATTTCCACACACCGAATAAATTTGTTAGGAAAAAATAAAATAAACATATTTTTACAAATTGCATCGATCTATTTTGACACCGATGCTTTGTCATTAGGTGCATCCATGCATCGTTGATGTTGGATCCTTAGTGCCGCTAGGTATATCGGGAGCACCGATTTTGTTTATTTTAAAATTAATTAGAATTTATGTATTTTAAATGGTGTGTTTTAATCTATCATGCATTGGTGCATCTTTGTCATTAACACACACTGCCGAGTTTTGCTAGGAAATTAAAAAAAAATGGCATCAAGCTATTTTGACTTCAGTGCACATTCTAATTAAGCATAGTGGTTTGTCGATGCTTTTACTATTTTAGTGCACCGGTGTGTTCAGTTATTAAGTGCACCGGTGCAGTTGGTAATTTTATACAAATTAAAAACATCTACTAAAACCTTTTCATGCACACCTTAGCTAGCAGCTTTCGTTATAAATGGATAAATGGGCTCTTTTTGTGAAGGGTTCACAAAAACCTCCACTAGTAGGTTTTTTCCTTGTAGTGTGAAAGTAGAAAAACCCTAATCGTTATGGTAAAAATATATGTTGATTTGGTCTTCCAAATCCTAAATTCCCCACTAAATCTACAATGAAATGGGGACCATTAACATTGGGAACAGATCTTAGTGTTTTCCACATTGATTCCTATAAATACAACCCTCAAGGTCACCATTTCATATATCCATACTCATATTAATATTATGCTACCAAAATTCCCAGTAAAAGTAAGAGAAAGAACCACCAATCATTTTTCCCTCTTTTACCATTTGGGGATCAACCACACAATCAATTGGCTGTAAACTTGGGCACAAATGAGCTAGAAGAACCCTTCCTCTAGTTAGTTGTGGAGGCCCACTACCATCTACAATTGATACCAAGGTGCTATCATATTCCTTCATTCTTTGTGTAGTAAAATCAAAACTGTTATTTACATGTGTTGCACTTCCTCTTTTTGGATGGTTTTCTTATATGGTATGCATGTATCGTTAAAGGATGTACTTAATTTAGTTTAGTTTCCATTTCATACCTTGGTATGTTACTTGAGATAGCACAACCCTCAAGTAAGGAATTTTGGTATGTATGGGTTAGAAATCACCTACACCATCCAACCTCTAGATGATTCCTTGGCATAATTTCCTACCGAAGAACATCCTGAGGAACAACATTTGAATTGGTGTCATTGCTATGGAACAGAGTTGTGAAAGCTTCTTTCCTTCTTAAATGGCAATGACTAAATCTTATTCTTGGCAGTGTACAAGAGAATTAAAAAAGGTTATTTGATTCTTTTCAAGAAGATATTAAAAATAAATATTCCCTTGGTGACTCCACTTAGAAGAAAATCCTATTGTATAAAGTAATGATAAGTCTTTTGCAAATATGGTTAGCTATAATATGGAAATATTTTTCATGAAACTTTAGTTTTGATGCTTAGTCCTTTGCTTTTATTCCCTATACATTTGAAAGAATTGTTCTTTTATATTTTACACCTAAAGAGAGTTAAGTTGAGTACCATACTTACCTTCTTGAGTAGAAAATACTGTGTTCCTTACTTTAGAAATATATTCTTCATTATTTTCCACCAATCCATTTCATTATTACCTATTGAAATCCCTGTAAAGAACATATCCCAAATACCAATTCAACAAGTGGGCAATGGACCATTTGAGCAACTTTCTCAAAAAATCAATCCTTGCATTGTGAATAGAAAGAAATCCCTCAAAGTTCCATCAGTTCTTCATGATATTCCTGTAAAATATATCAAATTCCTTTCTATTTTCAATGGAGGTGGGGTTACAATAAAAGAGCACATTGCAATAGTTTAGGAATATAGTGATAACTTGAGAACTAAGCATGATGATGTATTTATGATAATGTTTTTCCCATCCTTGGAAAGAGATGTTATAATATGGATCAAAGGTTTGGTAGCTAATTAAATTGTCCCTTGGATGGATTTATAACATAGTTTCTTGTATAAATGGGGAGAAAAGAAAAGTCATCAATATTACCTTACTAGGTTTTAGTCTATGAAGAGACATGATAGTGAGACTTTATGAAAGTTCAACAAGAGGTTTGAAATTTTGTATCTCAATATGCCACAAAACAAACCCATCCCTTTAAATATGTTGCTAAGGTTGTTTATGCTTAACAATGAACTTTAACTTTCCTTTCTTCTCGGGAAAGAAGATATCCAACTTTGCAATAGATATTCAAGGATTTTGTGGAGTTAGAAAGTAATTTATTTTCCTATGGGTAGCTATCCAATCCTAAAAATAGTCATGTTCAAAAGAGCAAGTAGCAAGAATAACAAGGGGCATGGTTATCTTCTTCTATAGCGGATATGATATCCCATATACTAACTTTATTTGATAAAAACAAAAGGGATGTAAATAGTGGTTACAACAATAATTATGAGGAATATTTTATCATTGAGTTTAAAGAAGATATATCTCAAAATAACATTTATGAGGATGTTCCCAAAGAGCTTCAAGAGGTTCTAATAATATCATGTACTCTAGAGAACATGAATTTGAACTCAACTAAGGAAAGTGGAGTCCAAATATTATTAGAGAAGAAACTATTCCATAAGAGCTTGAAGAGATCCAAATACCCTCTCAATCTACACACAATTTGTTCTAGTTTTATTTTTCTACAATATTGATTTGTCTTTTTCTCTTATTCATGACTACAAATCTAAAGAATAATTAGATGAAGAACATTATGCCTATAAATCTTTGGAAAATGATGATTGTATAAAAAGGATTGATAAACCTCATCTCCAAAATTAGCAAATTGGTGAGGGCCTACATAGACCATAGATAGAGAAATTATTAGAAGATGGGGAAGGAATTAAGGAATTGGTTCATGATCTAGGTTTCCAGCCAACAAACATTTTATATTCTTACAAAAATAATTAACATAAGGATGATGAATTGATTTTTTAATTTGCATTCATCAAATTTTCCAATAGTGAGCCAATGTATGATAAGTATGAGGATGAATATGAAATTGTTGATTCATACAATGAATATTTATCTACCGCAACATGCATGAGATTTTCATCGAATATGATATATTTAATAGTGATTCTGATGATGGTTGTTCTTCCTCTTCACTCTCTGATTTGCATTTGATTTTAGAACATAGATTTTATAAAGACACCAAAGATAGTGAGAAGAAACTATCCCTTAAAGGAGATGCAACAACCTTCTCGAACTTATAGTCACATATTGAAGAAGATGCTCTTTTTGTTATTAATGAAGAGGCAGAGGTAATTGGAAATTTCTCAAATCATCGAAATTCTTGTTACATTTAGCTTATAATGACATTGAAATGTATGAACAAAAAGGGAGCAAGGAAATGATTGTATCTAAGCACTTGGTGAAAAGTGTTGTGGCTCTAAAATAAATTATTTGTATTCTTGTGACCAAGTCCTTGCAAATCAAAGGGCAAGGTTCAACATGAAAATATATTTTTAAAGTTCAATTACTTTGTTAGAATGGAGTAATCATACATTTCCTTAATCATGATCCTATTCAAGAAGAACTTAAAATTTTTACAAGAGGGGGACATCACATCAAATGCAAAATGTATCATTGACTAATATTGTTGGAAAGGAACAAATAGATAGAACAGATGGGTTGACATGGTCAATTTTCATAAGTGCATTATATGAGATATCAATTTTTTATTTGTAAGAACTAAATATCTCCTCATTCTAGACAAGAATTAACCATAGGTGAAAAGCTTATGATTCCAATATGATATGTACCAAGCTTTATTGGAGTTATGAATACTTCTATTTTTTTGTGATTTTTTTACTAGAAATATTGTAGATATCCCTCTATATAAATAAGTTCATGTTTAAGTATTAGTTTGCTTTTCATAGAAGTTTTGGTGGTTTTGTAGTAGTATAATAGAGAGTTGGTTATTGGATTGGATTGACCCCATGCCCAAGAGATAAAGAAGGCATCTAGTCTATAGTCTTGATGCCTCACAAGGAAGCCTCATCCCCAAATAGGAGCTAGATGTTGTAGTTTCACAGTTTTTGGCTTGAACTTCCAAGCAACAATTGAATTGAGAGAAAATAAATTATAAATTGGTGCTTAGTGAGACTAACACAATCATGTGACATGGTCGTTTTGTGCTCTCGGCTTCATCTTCCGATCCCAGATTACTCGTACTTATCCATGTTATATCCTATCATTGACTCACCTATCTTGCCATATGATTATCATTGATAACCACAAAGCCTTTCCATATTATGCCATTGACCCAAGCACCTCTTCCCTGCAGTGTCATATAAGAAATTCTCCAACACCTGCTATGTTTGTCTCTCCAAGTTTCCACTCACAAAATCAGGTTTTGATACTTTGAAAGTACCTCTACACCATCTTCATTTGATCATCCATCTAATGAAAATATAACCCCCCCTCCAAAAAAAACGCAATCGTAATTTCATCTAGCTCATCCACAACATTTATCATATAATATATTCATTAAACTCTTGTGTTTCAGACCTAAGCCAAGCTCTATCTTTAGGGAATCTACGCCACCACATTGTGACAAGTCAAAACCACTTGGGTATTTTGTTGTGGCCCTTCTGATGGTTTTATAAATTCGTTCTCGAAGCCCCCACAATTAACTAGTCTTTACCGTGTGCCACAAGTCGTTTTGAGATTGTAAAGACATATGGGAGAACTAAAAAGTTATGCATTTTCATCCATAGGTTTTTGCACAAAGATGGGTGGATAATGGCAAGCCTGTCTATAATTGAGACAACTTGATCACAATAGATTGAGACAACTTGATCGCAATAGAGCCGTAGTAAAGAAGGTAGTATTGTCAAATATTATTGGGGCTCCTAAGCTAGTCATGGAATTTGGTAAACAATGTTTCTAACTAGCATCTTCACGAGATACTCTCCTGTACGTAGGCATGTACCTTGCTAGTAGAAAGTCTCCACATGTTACCAATAACATGATGGTAGAGACCATCAACTTGCTCAAATGGACAAACATAATTTATTATATAGAGGAAGAGAACAAGACCCTCATTCCTATAGATCTCTTCGCACGAAAGAAAATGCATTTTTTTCTTTGAAATGACATTATGATGATCGCAATCATGACATTTCTACCGTTTTATCATGATCATGATATGACAGTCCCTTTGTTTTATCAATGATCATGCCCATGATAAAAAATGTGGAGAAAATATAAAAAGACAATCAATGTGTGGGAAGAAAGAAATTATTTCAGCACAGGGCATATTGCCAGATGTACATGCCATGAAGGTTTCTACAGAATATCTATGGTGTATGACAAGTGTAAATATTTCACAAATATACACTGCAATCTGTTTGGTATGCAATGAACATCCTTCTCTTGTGAATGATGTTGTGTGTGATGTGGTTTGTATATTTGTCAATCGTTAGATTGATCTTTTGGGTATGAGTGGAGCAACCTTTTAACTTAAGTATTGGATACAACAAAATAGCTATTCTCTCTTTAACAATTGGATCGCAGGACTATGGGGCTTTCATTTAAAAAATGGAGACGGGCTATGGATACCGCTGGCCCAATGAATTGTTTTTTTATGTCCCCAAAGGGGATTATATATATATAGTGAAACACTTATTAATTTGGTCAACTTACTGTAAATTTTATCTACAATATAGTTTGAATTATAGTTTTGAATATATTGTATTAAATTGTATTTTTTAAAATGGGTTTTTCTCAATGGTCATTGGTTGCAAAGGGGTGATGTATTTCTCGTTTTTCCCTTCCCAGGAGGTGGCTGCAGAATGACATCATCCTCATTTAATTTCTGCATTCACATGATTCTGGAGTGCAGTGTGCAAGTTTTTAATGTTAGTTTGGGCTATTCATGTGAGTGTTGGCCATCTGTGGCAATCTGCATGTAAAAACTAGGGATCTGCACCTATAGCTATAATTGCTAATAACTCCTTGCACTGTAGTCCATGACATTCTAGGGCGTTGCAGTCCATGACTGATATCGTGGCAATCTGCATGTAACAACCAGGAACCTGTTATTACCTGTATTTTAAATTGGATTGATTGGTATGCATTTGTTGGTATGCAATGATCTCAACCTCATAGAATGGTGCCCTAGACGTGATAACGTGCCGAGATCATTTGACATTTATTATTATTCCATGTATGGTGCCCTAGACGTGATAAAGTGCCGAGATCATTTGATATTTATTATTATTCCATGTCGTCTTCTCACATCTGACATCCTTACAGTCTGTGGCCTTTAGTGACCCTCAGAGCTCAGAGCGTGGTTATATCTGCATCTGTGTGTTACCCTCAGAGCTCATAACGTGGCTATCCATGCATGTTAGTTGACAGCATTTTTTGTGCTTGACAGAGCTTGTGTTGACAAAGCACTCAAAGCTTCGAGCTTAGTATTCCATGACATTGAAAATATATTGACGCAAATTGCACCTGGAGAATTTGTGTTTTGGCAATGAATTCGTCTTTTGAGAACAACTCTTCTTTTGGTTACTCTAACAGTTCAACAGTCGACGACAAGTTCAGGAGCCCGAGCGCTCCTAGTAATGGCGATAATGGAAATAAGAACAACAACAACTATGGAATAGAATTGGATATTAGATTGCAAAGGCTCTGGTTGAAGATGGTATCAAACACACTTGCCAGCAACTCACCATGAATTGAGCGACATACACATGGTTTAAAGAAGAGCTGCAGAAGCAGGTATCTTGGAATTT
Organism: Larix kaempferi; assembly: GCA_027924585.1. Taxonomy (NCBI): domain Eukaryota; kingdom Viridiplantae; phylum Streptophyta; class Pinopsida; order Pinales; family Pinaceae; genus Larix; species Larix kaempferi. Next base: position 52,935,196 of record BSBM01000093.1, on the reverse strand, counting down.
CAAAATAAATTGAACGATTTCTAGAGTTCTGTTTTTAGAAGGTATGTTTCTCCATAATCGAGATCTGCTTCAGTTTTTTGCAGCACTTTGAATATTATTGGTGTTTGAATTTCAGAGCTTGTTTCTGCTCGATTTATAGGAGTGAGACTTTTGAAACAGGTGAAGAGGCAGCCATGGCTTACTATAAGGCCTCCTTATCCATCCTCAAATTCCCTGTTGAAGTTGTTTGTAGCTCTTTCAAGTGCTGCTAGGTCCTTCCAGCGTCCAACATCAAATTCTCCAATGGCTCCTTTGAAATCTCCTCCGGCATGACCAACTCAAGTACCCAGCTTTCAGATGGCCACAGCTAGATCTAGCAGCTTTCCGACGGGCACAACTGGATTCCAGCACAGCCACTTCAGCACTGGAGATGGTGGCTGTCAGACGCCACTGCCTCCTGCTGCCGAGAATGATGATAATTCTGATGGAAACCAAAGTGTGGAGAAATGTAGTGAAGTATTGCTAATAGCAGAGCCAAAGTGGGAAGAAAAACCGTCGATATTGAAGCTGGAGGTGTTGGATGTGAATTACTTGGAGGAGCTTCTGCTATCCTAACAAGAAGAAACAACAACAGCGTCCGCTCCCACATTTGAATTCTCATAGTTATGTTTCTTCATTTTTCATGTTTAATTACTATCGATATCATGTTTTCTGCAATCTTATAGTTAGAAATGAGCAGCAAGGTCTGCCACCTCTCATGGCAATGATATCAATTTTAAATGTAAATATAGCTGATTTATTGGAATATTGTTTGTGCAAGGTGGTATAGCTAGAGGACGTGGCAGGGGTAAAGGCACAGGCAGGGGTTGGAGCCAAGGTTGGTCTATTCCATGTATGGTATTCATAATTACCTAAATTAGGAATAAGAATATTTAGGATTTTATAACCTGCTTGCATTGAAGGTTACACTACAAACTGTTTTTAGAAAAATGTTTATCCTGATATGTTCTGCAATGCCCAAAAGTACATGTTTTGATCTGTCTCATTTTGCTAGATAATGGTGGCTATTATAATTGGGGGTGGGGTCGTGGCTGTGGTAGAGGTCTACAAGGACGTGGAAGGATGATGAACATGCTTGAAGATGATAATGGTTATAGTGGAAAAAATCAACTAATTTTGCTCCTCCAGCCCATGGTGAGTGCTAATCACATGAATTGCAACTAAATAGCCTCTCAACAATTGAGCATGTATATGATATTTGTTTTAGATATTAAACAATATGATTGAAACCCCCATGATTTGTCCTTTTTTATAAACATTGATATTTAAATTCAATCTCAGAAAAACACAGAGTGAAATCCCTTGACTTGTCTTTTTATTTGAAAAGTATAACAAATATATCTCCATACCCCCATGATTGGTCCTTTTTTATAAACATTGTTATTTAAATTCAAGCTCAGAAAAACACAAAGTGAAATCCCTTGACTTGTCTTTTTATTTGAAAAGGTATAACAAATATATCTCCAACTCTTTAGTTTTGCATTCTTATTATGGTTATATTTTTTAGTATTGATTTGCAGTATGTCATAACATTTGGCTACTCTTGAATTCAAAGAGATACTTCATATTTAATTTTAACTTTGTTTTTTTATTATGGGTTTTTTTAGTATCTAGCCGTTCATCCTTAAATCCATATTGTTCAGTTAATATATATATGTGTGTTATGCTTAATTCCATAATCTTCCATCTTAACATCCTCTTTTGATTGGTAGGAGAGGTTAGAGGCAGAGGTCGAGGTGGTTGAGGAATGGGATCGGCTACAAATGAAGTTGTAGCTTGATATCTAATTTTTTACATGCAAAGAACAAGCTACTTTGGAGCAATAACTGCTGGTTATTGTAAGGTTTGGGAATTATTCAATTAGCATGTTCTTCATGTGAAATTTTGGTTGTTTATGTTGATATTGTGTGAAAAAAGAGGCTTTAGCTCTGCATTTTTTTCCGATGTTTCTGCCAACAATAGTTGATTGTCGCTTGAGTCATCTTTCTCTGCCATTCTCATGTTCACATAGCATTTGGAAACGCTACAATCTTGTGGTTTTTTCTCCCAGCTGTTGAGCCCAGAATTGGCCCCTTTTAATCATCCTTGATCACCTTTCCTTCCCCTGTCCTACACCATTTATCATGTAATCAGTCCTGTTGTCATCACTTTATTTCCCCAAGCTGCCAAGGTATGACTGATCATTGCTTTATATTATTAATGCTTATGATTGTGATAATTAAGGCTGTGTATCTCTCAATTGTGCTAATATGTTTTGATTTATGAAGGTAGTTTGAGATAAGTGGACTGCAGGAAGGTGGGGCTGAACAAAAGTCTTGAAAGGAAGGGTGTTCACCGCTTAAAAAGGATCCTTGGGGCTCAGATCATCGATTAAGGCACATGGTTCCAATGTAACATCCTAGGTGGAGCTGTGACAGGGCAGCTGTAACAGAATGCGCTATAATTGGAGATCTTTAGTATGTCGCTGCTCGAGTTTAGCTGTGATCTGGAAATATCTCTACTCCTAGGCCAATGAACAGCTTTCTCACATTTTTATGTCTCTACTTTTCCACATATTGTAACAGCTAGTGTTATTTAGGGCGCCTGAAGATCAGAGATCTTCAAGGCTACCCATTAATAGGATCGGATGTTACAATCTGTATGTATAAATATGGGGAGCTGCCTCGACCCAGGGGGTTGAACAATGTAGAATCTATCTATTGTATTAGCAGTAAAGGCAAACTATGTAATCATTCTTCTGTTAATATAAGGAGTTACCTCTGAGTTAAAGGAATACGTTGTTCAGCCAACATCTTTGTGTGAAGGCTGGGCCCGTCTTCCACAGAGATTGCTGAGTTAAAATAGGACTTTTTATTGTTGTGTGATGTTCTGTTTATGATATTTCTTTTGTACACAGCAGTAGTAATTTTGGTGTGGATTTCCAGTATAATTAAGATTATGTTTCTTTGAAATTGGCAAGTAATACAGAGTGACAGTCGACTGAGTAGAAACTTTATGCAATTTGTGTGACGATTGTACACAGCCTTGTTCATCTCACAGTTAAGTTGTGATCCCATGAGCCTCTGCAATTTATCTTTCCTGTTAGGACTGTTGATTTTCATCCCTGTAATTCAATCTCTTAGAGCAGCTAAACTCAATCCTTTGCAATTGAATTTCTAGATTAATATTTAGTTTCTGCTTATGATTTTCAAGAGTGATCAGATTGAAGAAGTGAGTTACTTGTTCTAGGATGTGAATAGGATTTCTTTTTATCTGCAATTGTCTTTGAATCTTATTTTATTTCTTGTTGATGCATGGTAGAAAGGAATTGAAATTATAGTATTTAGACAGCAACTGGGATTACACAGCTCTTTAGGATGAACATAGTTGTTAGAGGATAACAGTATTCAATTATAGTGATTTGGTGTTTAAGCATAGACTGTGCATCTATCCTTTGAAATAAAAGACTTTCTCGGGTTGACAATAAATCTCGTCTGCTCTGTATGTTGGAATAATTTATCTGCATATAGGGTGCTCGACATTTTGGCGCCGTTGCTGGGGAAGGATAAAAATTAAACACTAATCATTAGTTGCATCTGGTAATTGTTTCTAGTCAGTCTTTTCTTTGCTGAAATGATTTGGTTCGCATGAATACGAGGAGGGTAAAACGCAATCACCTCCCAACTCCCAAAACCCCACAAAATACTAACAGCGCAGGTGGTTCAGGTCGTGGTCGAGGACCACCATTGGGCAGAAGGACATTTATCGACGATCTTGTTGATAGAACTGATTCATCCACCAGGGCTCGTCATCAAGAAACTCCTATCAGAAGAAACCCTGCTGATCCTGGGGTGCTAGCGTCCACGGTGGAGAATACACGAGTAGCCGTGACTCCCTTGTATACCCCTGCTGAGGAAGACGCAGCTGTTACAACTGGACCTGCTACTACAACGGAGGAAGACGCAGCTGTTACAACTAAGGAAGATGCAGCTGTTACAACTGAGGAAGACACAGCTGTTACAAACAAGGAAAAGAACGCAGGAACGAACGAAGAAGAGGATATAGAAGAGAAGATGAGTAACAAACACGAGACCAACGAGGAAGAGGAAATGGTGGAATACCATCATGAAAATTACTCCCTGCCAGAAGGAACGACAGCTACATTACAATTTTCGATTCAGCAGCCAGAAGGGACAGCCCCTATGAAGAACATCTCACCATCGGTGTTGCCTCGCTTCCATGGAAGGGCAGCAGAAGATCCAGACGAATTCCTTTTTGAATTCGATATCCTCTGTTGTAGCTATGATTATGTCACCGATGCCCAAAAGCTAAAACTTTTTCCCGCCACCTTGAAGGACAATGCATTACAATGGTTCATGAGCCTTGGGGGAGGAACCGTTGCTAATTGGGATAAGATGAAACAAGTGTTCCTAGAGAAATATCAGGAATATTGCAACACCAAGGACAAAAGAGAGGAATTATTCAAAATGGTGCAGAAGGAGGATGAAAGTCTGGAGGATTTTGTAGAAAGGCTGATGTACAATGTGCAAAGAGCTGGGCAAACGAACATGGGGCTGTATGTGCTCAAGATAATCTTGCTTCGTGGGATCAGGGATGATTGTTTAGACATGTTAAATCTGCTAGGAAGGGGAAACATCTCCAAAGAACCTTTTGGGAAGATTGTGGAACTATGTAAGAGATACTCCAGGGGATCTTCCAGGAACAATAAGCAGGACAAACGGGATAAGCTGAAACGTGATGTCTTCGACAGGACTCAGAAGTCATCCAACGGAGGAGCTACTCGTGCAGAGATAGGCAATCTCCTTGAAAATTTTAAAACAGAAATGATGAGCTCCATCTCTTCGGAGATTGATGTCCTGAAGGAAAAACAAAAACAGGTAGTGGAGGATATCACACTAGGTGTGTTCTGTCCCCGATGTAGAAAGAATCATCCGCTGAAAGAATGCCCACTTGACAAGGTAGAAGTATGTCAGCTGTGTGAGCTGAATCATGACATGAAAGAATGCCCTTCACTTCCTCAAGTAAAGGCTGTTCTGCAGGCATCAACTCCAGAAGTGGAATCAGCCTATTTCATTGCACAGAAGAAACCTTGGCAGCCTCGAAATCAAGGTATGCCTCTGGACTCGTTTCCATTTTTGAATAATATGAGCAATTGGAATAATAACATGCAAAATGTGAATACACAATTCCCTTCAAATTATGCTCAGTGGAATCCTCCCCAACCCGCAATGCAAAATTATAACTCATGGGGTCCTTGGACACAGCCACCACATCAACCTACGTCGTGGACTCCTGGATGGAGGAACTTCCATCTTGGGAACCAGTTTCCTCAACCACCTCCACCTCAACAGTCACCATATTCTCCTCCATACCCTCAATTTCATCAATATCCTCAATACCCACCTCAGCAGTAGCAGCTGCAGCTACAGAATAATCCTGTCCCTAATATACCAATACGGCCTTAGCTGCCTGCCCAACCTAATCCTAACCCGAATAATAAAACAGTCCATCAATTGGAAACTGTCAATATGCCAGCCTACTCTCTTTCCCCTATACCTTGTAATGATATTCGTCTATGATCTAGGAAGATAATAGAACCCGTAATCACAGAAGATACTCCACCTTCTGTGCATGAAGAAGGAGAGAGTTCACAGCATCCATCCGATACAGTTCCTATCACTGAAGGTGCTGAGCATCCTTTGGATGGGATGGCTGAAACATCAAACAATAAATTGGACAATACGCAGCCGACCCAGCTGGTAAGGCAACCACCATACCCTGAGAGACTAATGCTACCAAAAATAGGGAGGCAACCTCAGTTTAACCTCTTAGGAGAGTTAAAGAATCTTTACGTCAAAATCCCCCTTCTGCAAGCTCTTCAAGACGTGCCTATTTATGCTAAAACCGTTCGGGACCTGTGCACCAAGAAACCAGGGAGGAAACCTAGAGATCCTCCCACTGTTCATGTCATAGGGAACTTATCTGCTTTGATAATAGGAAAAACCCCTGTGACCAAATATGACGACCCTGGCAATCCTACTGTCACTGTACATATAGGACAGATGCAGATACCCAACGTGCTAGTCGACTTAGGAGCAGCGATCAATGTCATAACAATTGAGACTGTCAAGAAGCTTGGGCTCACTAATTTTAGACCGACCCCTACCATTTTAGAATTGGCAAACAGATCCACCATTAGACCCGAAGGGATTCTGGACGACTTTGTCATCTCAGTAGATTCATAGAAGTACCCTGCTGACTTTTTGATATTACAACCAAAATCACAACTGGGGGGACACCCATTGATCCTGGGGAGGCCGTGGTTGGCCACAGCTGACGCTTGCATCAGCTGTCGATCAGGGTCCATGACTATATCTGATGGTATGGAGACTAAAAACCTCACCCTGTATCCTCCATCTCGGCCAAGTCTAGAAGATGAAACTTCCCTTTAGATAGAGCAGGAGGAGGAGGAGGATGTTCAGCCACTATTAACTATAGGGAAGGCCTTAACTTTTAAAAACGAAACAGAAGATGATTCTATTAGTAATTTTATTAGTGAACCTACTTCAGTGGATAAAGAGGTCTATCAAATCCTGAACATTACCCTTGGTAAGGAAGAACAAGAAAATCTTACTGAAGAAGCACTAGTTGGTGACACAAACATAATCCCAGTTATGCAAAATTCAAAAAGTATTCCTATTGAGGTAGAACCTGGAAGGACTTTGAATATCAACCCTGGTCTCTCCTTAGAGGAACAAAGGCGCCTAATCAGTCTCTTGAAGGAACATAAGGGAGCATTCGCCCGGGAGTATACAGACATGAGGGGTATTCCCTCTAATCTGTGCACCCACCATATTTATATTAAAAATGACTCCCAACCTGTGTGTCAACCCCAACGACGCATGAACCCCAATCTGAGGGATATAGTGAAGGAGGAAATCCAGAAACTTTTGGAAGCAGGATTTATATATCCTATTTCGGATAGTAAGTGGGTTTCCCCACTCGTAATTGTGCCCAAGAAAAATGGTAAATGGAGAGTCTGTGTTGATTATAGGGAGCTGAACAAAGCCACGCAAAAGGATCATTTCCCTTTGCCCTTTATTGACCAAGTACTTGATACCTTATCAGGGAAGAAGTTCTTCTCCTTCCTAGATGGGTTCAGCGGGTACAACCAAATTCAGATTGCTCCTGAGGACCAGGATAAGACCACCTTCACTTGCCCCTGGGGAACGTTTGCCTATAGAGTGCTTCCCTTTGGTTTATGTAATGCACCAACAACGTTCCAAAGAGCTGTAATTGGTATATTCTCTGAATTAGTTAATGATAGTATGGAAGTCTTTATGGACGATTTTACTCCCTATGGCAAGGACTTTGAGGAAGCACTGGAAAATTTAAAGAAGGTTTTAATTCGCTGCGAACAGGATCGCCTCTCATTAAGCACTGAAAAATGCCATATGATGATGAGTGAGGGGGTGGTATTAGGACATTTCATCTCTACCGATGGCATTCAGGTGGATCCTTAAAAAATTAAGGTGATAAAAAATATACCGACTCCTTCAACTCAGAAAGAGGTGCGAAGTTTTCTGGGACATGCTAGATATTATCGGAGGTTTATAGAAAACTTCTCCAAACTTGCTTCTCCTTTGTTTTCTTTGTTAATGAAGGATGCACAGTTTGTGTGGAGTGAAGCATGCCAGACAGCGTTTGGTAAGCTTAAAGAGAAGCTGTCCACAGCTCCTATCCTAAGGGGACCTAATTGGACCATACCCTTCCACATTTCTTCAGATGCTTCTGATACCGCCATTGGAGCAGTACTAGGACAGCAGGATGGTCAAGTACCTTATGCTATCTATTATGTTAGTAAAAACTTAGCCCCTGCTGAACTTAATTATACTGTTACCGAGAAAGAATTCCTTGCTATTGTTTACTCTATTAATAAATTTCGGCATTACATTACTGGGTATCCTACATTTGTGCACACTGACCACTCTGCCATTAAATATTTAATGAACAAACCTGTCACCAATGCCAGAGTGACCAGGTGGCTCTTATTATTGCAGGAATTTGATATTACCATTATAGATAAACCTGGAAAAGAAAATGTTGTTGCTGATTTTTTATCTCGTTTTACTAACAGTGATGACAGTTCGCCTGTTGAGGATTCTTTTCCAGATGAACATCTATTCGCACTTTCAGCTCATTCCCCCTGGTATGCAGACATTGCTAATTATTTGGTTGCAGGAAAGCTCCCACCACACATATCTAAACGAGAGAAGAGAAAAATTATCCAGCAAAGTGCCAGGTATTGTTGGCTCAATGGTCATCTCTTCTACACAGGGCCCGATCTTGAGATTAGGAGATGTGTAAGGGAAGATGAGATCTTTCACATACTGAAGGCCTGTCATGATGGACCTTATGGGGGACACTTTGCAGACAAAAGAACATGGCATAAAGCGCTGCGGATGGGATACTATTGGCCGACTCTGTTCAGGGACGCTAAAAGGTATGTTCAGTCCTGTGACAGCTGCCAAAGGATGGGCCAGCCTAATAAAACAGATCAGATGCCTCTACAGCCCCAAGTAGTAGTTGAACCATTTGATAGATGGGAATTGGATTTTGTTGGCCCTATCAGCCCTCCTTCCAGTCAGAAAGTTTACATCCTGGTTTGTACTGATTACATGACCAAGTGGGTAGAGGCTGTAGCTTTGGCTAAGGCTAATGACCAGGCGGTGATTGATTTTCTGTACAGTGAAATCTTTACCCGCTTTGGGGTACCGAAGGAAGTAGTTACCGATGGGGGATTGCAATTCATCTCACACCAATTTGAATCCTTGCTCCAGAAGTATCATGTGCAGCATAGGGTAGCTTCACCTTATCACCCTCAGGCCAATGGTCAGGTGGAAAGTACTAATAAAGTTATTGAAGCAATCCTTACTAAAACAGTTAAGAGCCATTGAAAGGATTGGGTTGACAGGCTTCCGGAGGCATTGTTGGCATATCGCACAACTTGGTGCAACACCACAGGGTTCTCTCCCTATGATCTAGTGTATGGAAAGAGTGCCATCTTTTCAACTGAGTTTGAGATCAAAACCCTGAAGACAGCCACTCAAATGAATCTGGATGTAACAGAAGCCCAGAAGAGAAGATTGAATCAACTAAATGAATTGGATGAGAAACGGTTAGCTACAGTAGACCAGACTGTGTTGCTTCAGCAACAGAGATCCAACTGGCATGACCAATTTATTAAAAAGAAAATCTTCTGTGAGGGAGACTGGGCATTACTATATGACTCTAGGTTCAAGAGGGATTTTAAAGGTAAATTACGTACAAGATGGTTGGGTCCATATTTGGTCGACAGGGTATTTGACAACGGCACTGTCCGTCTGGTGACCATCGATGAAAACCGTATACCATTACTGGCTAATGGCCACAGACTGCGATTGTATCGTAAGCCTATTTCGAAAGATGCATTCACTTCGCAAATTGCCGCCGATCCAGATTATCAGTTGGCATCAGAGCAAGAATTTCTCTCTGCCCTTGCCAATCCTTAAACTGAAAATCGTATTTTAAATTACTGTACATAAATAACTTTCTGTTGTAGCATATAATTGTTTTTTTCTTCTCTTTGCATTTGATCTTTTCGTTTGCTGTTATTTTTCAAAAATTTCCAGGGAAGCGCCAGGAGAACGACCAGATTGGGCCTGTCAAACGAGAGTCGCCCTGTGCCGTCCTGTGTTGTATTTCCCTTTTTCCTTAAAAAAAAATAAAAAAAATCCGGCAGCTGCGACATATTTTTCGGCAGCTGCAACATATTTTCCGGCGGCTGCGACATATTTTCCGGCAGCTACAATATCTTTTCCAACAACCGCGACATATTTCTCGGCAGACGTAAAAATCCTTTTTCCCAGCAGCCGTGAACAACTTTTTTGGCAGCTGCAACAACTTTTCCCGGCAGCCGTGAACCATTCCCAGTGGCTGCAACATCATGTCCCAGCGACTGCAACATCATTTCCTAGCGGCTGCATTATCGTTTTCCGTCAACCCTAAAATCGTTTTCCCGGCGGCCGTAAACCCTTTTTCCCGGCAGCTGTGAACCATTCCCAGCGGCTGCAACATCATGTCTCAGTGGCTGCAACATCATTTCCCAGCAGCTGCATTATCATTTTTCGTCAACCCTAAGATTGTTTTCCGAGCGGCCGTAAACCCTTTTTCCCGGCAGCTGTGAACCATTCCCAGCGGCTGCAACATCATGTCCCAGCGGCTGCAACATCATTTTCCAGTGGCCACATTATCGTTTCCCATCAACCGTAAAATTGTTTTCCTGGCTGCCGTAAACCCTTTTTCCTGGCAGCTGTGAACCATTTCCTGGCAGCTGCAACATCTTTCCCAGCGGCTGCAACATCTTTTCCCGGTAGCTGCGAACCATTTCCCAGCGGCTGCAATATCATTTTTTCGACGGTCGTAAAACCTCTTTCCCAGCTACTGTGAATCATTTTCCGATAGCCGCAACATATCTTTCGACGGCTGCAACATATTTCATGGCGACTGTGACATATCTCCCGCCGCCGTAAAACTTTTCCCTGATAGCCGTAATTTTTCCCGATCCCGTAAAATCTTTTCTTGGCTGTCGTGAACTGTTTTCCGGTGGCTGCAACATCTTTCCCGGCGGCTGCAACACATTTCCTGGCGACTGCGACATATCTCTCGCCGTCGTAAAACTTTTCCCTGACAGCCATAATTTCTCCTGATCCCGTAAATCCTTTTCCCGGTGGTTGTGAATCTTTCCTAGCGGCTGCAACATCTTTTTCGTCGGCTGTGATATCATTTCTGGCAACTTGCAGTGGTAACTCCTGTGTTAACGGAAGAATTGCTCCAAACCTGCTAAACTATGGCTTTGATTCATCCCAGTCGTGCCGGTGAACTCGTCATTCCGACCCCGAGGACGCGATGGTTTGTGTTTCACTGGCGGAAGGAATTATTGCATTATTTATGATTGTGCACGAGTCTGGTTCCGCAGCGTCACCTAACTGCACGCTCCACCATTCTCCACAGGTTATCTGATGCACAGTCTTATGAGGTATGGCTTTGATTTATCACGTGATTAAGTGTTGATATCATTTAAACAATATCAGTCGTACCTTTACTCGTATTACCATTATGCCTGATTAAACCTTTCCCTCGTACAACGTAAACACTAATAACTGCCACCTTCCCCAATTCGGCATGGAAATTTCGAACGTTTTTCTGTGCTCAACTTTCCAAATTTTCCCATTCTCTCAACGTCTTCGCTCAGCGATTCGTGCATCCTCTATGCTGCAACTTCCATTCTCGGATCCTGCCATCTGTGGGATAGCAACTTCAGCTTGCGGCCGGGACCATGGGGATTCCAGTTCGTCATGAACCTGTGAATACACAGGAACTCAGGAAAAATCTTTAGGTTCTTGCCATCTTTCAAGCCGCCGGCTGGATCGAATTCTTTGAGCGACTAGATGGATTCAATCAGGAAGCAGACCTGCAGTTTGCTTTAAACCTCACCAAAACTCACTCCATGGTGTGGGGGCTGTGCATAGAAGTCTCCGAGGCCATTATATCCGAGGTTACTGCTATCCCGCTGGTGGGAAAGACATGGTTTAACCGACGAGTCCCCACGACGACTGCACGGGAAGCATTTTTAATGGAGGGGGAGCAAGTAGAATCATCAAGAAGAGGGATCTCACTGCACTCATTGCCGCGGCCATGGGACCAGGTTGCTGTCTTTCTCAAGAAGTACATCACTTGTGAAGGTAGATATCAAACTGTGTATAATTTTGAACTCCCTTTACTTTCTCATCTCCGCCATGGCATTTTAATAAACATTCCTTATTATCTATTGCATGACTTGCGTCATATGGCAGCATTTGTCCAATCTGCTAAGCACCCACTTTCCTCCCTCACCCACCATGGCCTTATCAAATTAATAATTGTAAGAACCCTTGCCCAGCATCATATAACCTGGGAAAAATTCACAGCCCGAGCTCAGCAACCCGCCCCCTTGCGGGTTGTCCCATTACAGCAGATACGAGTTCCACCACAACAGGAGGACCGGAGTCCCTCCATTGAAGTTGGGGGGGGATGAAATGGAAGAAGAACAGCAACCGGGGGCACAAGCAAGGCCATATGGGGGGGATGAAACTACGGTAGAAGAACAGCAACCGGGGGCACAAGCAGAACCATCTGGGGGGGATGAAACTCCATTAGAAGAAGAACAATTGGGGGATGAAACTCCATCACAAGCAGAGCCATCGGGGGAGGGTGTAGATAAAAACCCTGTGGAAAATACAGACAATAGGGTAGCTCTGACAGCAGAAGGTGAAATTGGAGCAGCATTAAATGCTGCGACAATTGAACCTGAAGGTGACAGAGCCAGGGCAATAGAAGAAAACATTGAGCTGGTAACTGTTGAATCCTCACCTGAGTGGGAAGGAGGAGCTTTAATTGAATAAGAACAGCATGAGAGGCAAGAAAAAATTCCTTCGACCTCAGCTATGAATCCCTATATACCAGCTCCACAAAAGAAAACACCACAAAGGAAAAGAAAGGGATCAATCAATGAATTTAGCATAACCGCACCAATCAGAAAGAAAAGAACTCGATCAGCTACAGTAGTAGAGGCAGCCAGAAAGAGATGGGCAACCCTAGAGGCACAGGTTGAGCCCCCGATCCTTGTACCAAGACCAATGGATGCTCCACAAAGGCCAGTGGAGGAAGAACCCGGAATTGAAGGACTTCTGGTTGAGAATGCACTATTAAAAGAAGACCTCCAAGTACTTCGAAGGGAGTTGGAAACATGGAAGGAAACCTGCAGAAAACAAGGAGAAAGAAAAATGTATACATTGGTAGAGGCTACAGACCAACTGGAGGGATTAGATTCTGCTGAGCTTGGCAAGGAGGATGAACGAGTACTCTGTCCCACCTGTGGAGAAATCTTTAAGGAGGCAAGCCACAAGATTATACTTCGTACCTGCTCAGCACAACAGCCTGCAGCCACAATAGAGGAAGCTGCAGAAAAAGAAGATGCTGCCACACAAGAACCAGCATCTTTACACATCCTTGCTGAAGCTGCCACCAATCCTGTGACAGAGGATCTAAGGGATGAAATCATGTATGATGATGGGGATAAAGAATTGACTGTAACCCTAGAATGCTCCCACGACACAGAGCTTATAGAACAGACGGGAGAAGAACTGGGGATGGGGGACACTCTGGAGCCTAATGAGGAATTCTATACTGTAACCCCAGAATGTTCCCATGACACAGAAATTCTAGAAGATGAGCCACAAGGGCAAGACATTGATAAACTTGAACAGGGTGCTGTAACACAAGAACCAACAAACCTGAGTATACCTGTCCAATTGGCCAAGCAGATGGGAGAAGAACCTCGAATAGAGGACACTCTGGAATTTAATGATGAACTCTGGGTTGTAACCCCAGAGGGTTCCCATGACACAGAGCTCATAGGAGAAGAGTTGTAACAATAGGAGGATGAAGAGGCAAGCCAGGATGTTGCTACACAAGAACCAACATCCTTGGAGGCTGCAACAGGAACTCTTGAATTTCATTTGGAAGATAACCCTAGAATGGATCTCATTTCCGATACACAGTGGAGTGAAGATGAACAGGTACAAACACCATGCTCAGGTGACACCGAAATCTTGGAGGAGGAGCTGCACAATGAGAAGGATATCCAATCTCAGCAGCAGAAGGACAAAGAAGACACTGTTACACAAGAACCAGTGTCTCTAAAAGCAATGAAGGTAGCTGCTGAAGAGAGTCTAAAGGATGTTGTTGTTACACAAGAACCAACAAATCTCTTATTAGACTTAGATGTGCTGGAAGACACTGCCCCACAAGAACCAGTGCTTCTACCTCCTCGAAATGTCATTGATTTGGATTTAGATTAAGGATTTCCTTTCAAGTCCTCCCTAGGCACAGCATATGATGAGACTACAGGAAGAAGTGATTTTCACCTGCACCAACTGCATTTCCAGACACCAGTAGGTAGCATTGGAAGGGGAGCAGTGATGCTGGAAGGTATTGGGTTACTCACGGAGGCTTTTTAAAGACAGATGAGGTGCCTGAGTTTCCCTACAATTTTTTCCTCTCTCCATGGATAGAGCTCAGTATAGGACTCAGATTCCGAATGATGCAGGTTGTTGCATGAGGACATGCAATAGGGTAGTTGGGGGGAGATGTTGAGCCCAGAATTGGCCCCTTTTAATCATCCTTGATCAACTTTCCTTCCCCTGTCCTACACCATTTATCATGTAATCAGTCCTGTTGTCCTCACTTTATTTCCCCAAGCTGCCAAGGTATGACTGATCATTGCTTTATATTATTAATGCTTATGATTGTGATAATTAAGGCTGTGTATCTCTCAATTGTGCTAGTATGTTTTGATTTATGAAGGTAGTTTGACATAAGTGGACTGCAGGAAGGTGGGGCTGAACAAAAGTCTTGAAAGGAAGGGTGTTCGCTGCTTAAAAAGGATCCTCGGGGCTCGGATCATCGATTAAGGCACATTGTTCCAATGTAACATCCTAGGTGGAGCTGTGACAGGGCAGCTGTAACAGAATGCGCTATAATTGGAGATATTTAGTATGTCGCTGCTCGAGTTTAGCTGTGATCTGGAAAGATCGCTACTCCTAGGCCAATGAACAAATTTCTCACATTTTTATGTCTCTACTTTTCCACGTATTGTAACAGCTAGTGTTATTTCGGGCGCCTGAAGATCAGAGATCTTCAAGGCTGCCCGTTAATAGGATCGGATGTTACAATCTGTATGTATAAATATGGGGAGCTGCCTCGACCCAGGGGGTTGAACAACGCAGAATCTATCTATTGTATTAGCAGTAAAGGCAGACTGTGTAATCATTCTTCTATTAATATAAGGAGTTACCTCTGAGTTAAAGGAATACGTTGTTCAGCCAGCATCTCTGTGTGAAGGTTGGGCCCGTCTTCCACAGAGATTGCTGAGTTAAAATAGGACTTTTTATTGTTGTGTGATGTTCTGTTTATGATATTTCTTTTGTACGCAGCAGTAGTAATTTTGGTGTGGATTTCCAGTATAATTAAGATTATGTTTCTTTGAAATTGGCAAGTGATACAGAGTGACAGTCGACTGAGTAGAAACTTTATGCAATTCGTGTGACGATTGTACACAACCTTGTTCATCTCACAGTTAAGTTGTGATCCCATGAGCCTCTGCAATTTATCTTTCCTGTTATGACTGTTGATTTTCATCCCTGTAATTCAATCTCTTAGAGCAGCTAAACTCAATCCTTTGCAATTGAATTTCTAGATTAATATTCAGTTTCTGCTTATGATTTTCAAGAGTGATCAGATTGAAGAAGTGAGTTACTTGTTCTAGGATGTGAATAGGATTTCTTTTTATCTACAATTGTCTTTGAATCTTATTTTATTTCTTGTTGATGCATGGTAGAAAGGAATTGAAATTATAGTATTTAGACAGCAACTGGGATTACACAGCTCTTTAGGATGAACATAGTTGTTAGAGGATAACAGTATTCAATTATAGTGATTTGGTGTTTAAGCATAGACTGTGCATCTATCCTTTGAAATAAAAGACTTTCTCGGGTTGACAATAAATCTCGTCTGCTCTGTATGTTGAAATAATTTATCTGCATATAGGGTGCTCGACACCAGCATCGTTAGAGAGATTGAGAATTGATTTCATGGTGCTTTGAAACGTATATACGGTACAGTCAGAGAGAATAATTCCAATGTAAAGATAATTTATGTACAGATAGAATCTGATTCTCTGTGGAATTGATTGAGGTAACGTGGACAACCTGGCTCTTAATGCCGACATAATTGGAAGTAAATTACTATTGACATATATATAATAGATATTCCAGGCCACTTAATCTTTGATATTTATTTAAATTCCTAAGGAATTATAAATTAACAATATTAGCGAATATATTTAAAGTAACTAAAGCTTGTACACATCCACCACGAATACAAAATAAATTTCTCATGAGAGCACTTGCTCGGTCGTCCAATTTGACAGTGGGTGAGTAAATCGTACAGGTTTTGACATAGAAACCAATTTCGTTGACCAGCCCTTTGTATGCGGTGAACTTTACTTCTATTCTCTTAAGTTCTACCACTATTGGGAAAGAGATGTCCGTATATTTCTTACTCATTAGATTTTGCTTAGCGATCCGTGGAATGGGAAGAGTGGATGATATTTTCATACAGAACTCCTAAAATGCATTCTTTCTATAAGACATAGCAAATACCTTGCATTCAGAGATGTCGCAATTGGAGGTTCATCTGCTGCATAGCTTCAATTTGATAATGGTCATTTCTCAGATAATGGGCAAATATCCCAACAAAAGTAGGTGAATCTTTGTTTATATCTATTAATGCAGACTTAAATATGTAATGGGAGGCTAAATAAGTTTATGGATTTTTTTGTTTTTAGGTCTCTTTTTTTTTTTAAAGTCTTAAAAGCAGTGGAGAGAGTTGTAGATTAAGCTGGTCGAACTAACTCAGTCCCGACATCAAACGTGGAAACATCTCCCATGATGAGGAGGAGCTTATTACTCTGTTGCACAGCTAAAGGAAGTCTTGTTTTATTGATTTCATGTTTATTTTATCAAATGAATGGGTTAAGAACTTGTTTTATTGATTCATATTATTTTAACAAATGAAGTTGTTTCACTGATTGCATTGCCAACAGCTTCAAGAAAACATAAAAGATCAAATTCTTGACATGGACATGTAAGTCTAAAATGCAAGTCTTTATGCATTCTTCATCGCTAAAGCATATTTCATCACACCAAGCAACAACCAGTGCAAGTGAAAATGTTGAGGACATTGCCACCAAGTAGCAATGTCCGGGACATTTCCAACAAGTAGCAATGTCGGGGACTCCCATGGTTTCCACAATGAATGAGCCCCGACTGCATTTCTTGAGTGGTTTCCATCTCTCTCCACAGATCTCTGTGTGACTCTCTATACTTTCATATGTGTTATCGGTCGATTCCTTTCTTGTGCTAGAGCGGTCATGCCTTTCTCCTGTGCGTGGTGTTTCCTTATCTATGAGCTACAGTGGTGTATCGAGTTTGAGAGAAACAATGATTCTCTATTCCCAGGTTTTTCCACGTTGTGTGAGCATTTTCCAATGCTCTCCTCTGCCTCAAATTCATGTATCTCAGTGGGATTCCTACTATTTAGCTGAAATGTCTGCACTCTCTAACTACTGCCACATTCTGGAATTAGTTGTGCCTTAGTTTTTGGTTTATAAATATTGCATGTTTTTTCGCACTGTTTCTGTATTTTTATTTTTGAATTTTATTTTAATGCTTTGAAGACCACATTGCTATGAAGTTCAGAGATTTGGACCAGTTTATAAAGATTGCATGTTTTTTAATATTGTTTATGTATTTTTATTTGAATTTTATTTTAATGCTTTGAAGACCACATTGCAATGAAGTTCAGAGATTTGGACCAAATGGTGGAAGGGCGTTTGAATATGGGTATAATTCTTAACGTGGGTGATTTAAACTGGCTTGTAGAGAAACCCAAGGCAAGAGGAGCATCGATAGAGTTGTCAGTCTCATCTTCTGTGCAACGAGTTGTTATGAAATCGAGCCAATTATTAGCTCAATATGGAGGAACTAGTAGACTATGGCTGATTGGGATTGCGATGTGAGAAAATAACTGTGTCAACTCGGTTGCACACGCTCTGGTTTAGCAAACTGAAAAGTCATACAAATATATGACTTTAACTTTACATAACTCCTATATATTAAAACTAAAGTCAAACAAATTTGGAATGCATCCAGCTATGTCATACAAATCTAGATCTGGGAAATTCTACCTTTAATTTTTTGTTGACACCTAGAGCCCCCTGTACAAGTAAAGAAGATCCCCACAAAGATGAGTTGACAGTGATAAGGAACCTTTTCTCCTTTGAGATAATATTTCCCAGAAAAGACAAACTCAAGGAGCGTCTAAGGAGAGTGGAAACTAATATTTCCCTTCTGACCACTCCCCGGCTCAAGATTTGCGACTTCGATTACTCAAAGGTGAGCTGTTTAAGTTTCCATCTGTGTTTTTGTTTAATTTTTGAGAATCTGTGGTCCGAGCTTATAACAATCATGTTTTATTCAGTGTATTGTGCTTCATTCTAGGCCAAATGTGACCGTCAGGATGCCTGCTTATATCACCGCTGAGGTTTTGTCCAGTAAAGAATATGACGGTAAGGTAGGGACCGATCCCATGCATTTCTCCTATGTAAAAAACATTCATAAATGCATTTCAATTTTTACACAGACAGAGTCTATTGTGTGTTGTTTCTTTTCTAGGTTGCAGATGTCTGGTCTTGCGAAGCTACTCTGTATGCTATGTTAGTGGGCGCGTATGCTTTTGAATATCAAGGCAACTGTAAAAATTTCAGAAAAGCGATACGGGTGGGTTTATCTGTTTTGTGATTTGTCATCGATGCTAAGAGGTCTTAGGTTCAAAACCGTAGATACACACATTTCTGACTTCGCTGGATAAATAAATGTATACGGTGGGTAAAATAATGTAGTAGGAAAAGCAATTAAATAATAATTAATGTTGGTACGACATGTCAGCTTATAATGAGCGCTCAATATATGATTCTAGATTTTGTACACTTATCTCTCAAGTGTAAGCAACTTCTTGCCCGTATTTTTGTAGTTAATCCCTCCAAATTATCTTGGTGGGATTTTTTAGATTTTTTTTGGTTTTTCTTTAAGAGTTTATATTTTTCTTAATGATAACTTTATTGAATTGGATGGCATACGGAGAATCACTATATCAAACAGATAAGGAACCATCCATGGCTCTTGAAGAGCTTGCCTAGGGAACTTAGGGAAGGGGCGGATGTGGCCTACCAACATCATGATGATGCGAATAGCCCGTTCTAGCTCGTCGATGAAATATTGAAAATACTCAAAGAGGCAAGAAAACCTCCACCAACGCCCAAGGGTCTCAAAGCTTTATTGCATGAGGACGAGGAAGAGCACCGAATGTGGTAAGAATAAGAACATGAAGAGACCCTACCTAACAACCAGGTAAGGACCATTGCATGTTATAGTGGTCTATCTAACTATTGAGAAATAAATGTACACCTAGCATCGCGGTTTGCTCAACTAAAATGCACTTATTCATACCCGAGTTTATCAATAAAGGCAATTAACTTGTCAAATCAAACATTCCACCGTTGTGTGGGTGTGATTAAGAAAATCAATCGAGGAAAAGTGAACTTCTTATATAACTCGCACCAAACATGTTAGAGGGTTTATTATTTTATGAGAATTTCCATTCATGAGAGATTTATTATTATTATTAAATTGTTATATAAATCAAATCAAACAGAATGTAAAGGAGGAGATTGACATATTTAATGTCCTACAATAAAATTTTATTTGTGAATAGTAATATTATGGATTTTTTCATCATTCTAGATTTGTTTATTGTAAATGAGTTTGACAGGTTTAATGGTCTTATCATAAAAGTTTATTTGTGAATAGTAATATTATGGATTTTTTCATCATTCTATTTTACAAATTTGTTTATAATTATAAAAATAAAGTTTATTTATAAATTGTAATATTTCTCATTATTCTAATTTTTAGATTTATTTATAATTATAAAATTTTATTAATAAGAATTATATTTAAAATAAGATAATAAAATACATATAATAAATTTTAAAATAATATAATATTTTTTATTTTAAAAATAATATAATGATTTTTATTATTATGATTTTAACTATATATTTACAGTTTAATATTAAAGTTGATTACAATAGTATGTAGACTTAATTTATTATTTAATATTCTTTATATAATTTAAATTATTAATGATGATATACAAGTTTTGGTTCATTTTCATTTTGAGTATTCAAGAATATTGTTACTTTTGGGTACTCAAGTATATAGCAATTGAGTTCCAACCCATAATTACATATCAATAGGTTATAAATGTGCATAAAATTATTATCGTGTGAAGATGTCAAAACATTTGAAACTCCAATCCTTAAATTGCTCCTAAATGGTTGGATAGTTGACACTTACAAGCTAATGACATAAAAATTGAGCAAATCAACATCCATGACTATATATACCATGTGCAACTTGATACATTATTAGTAGAGGAGACAAGACCATTTGTTTTATGAAAGTGTAAAAATACTTTCTCAAATAATAACCATGTGAAGATTTTATTTGGTGGCTTTTAGTTAGGTTGAAGAAGCCATTGTAAGATCTTATAATAGATTTCACATTGCTTGTTGGTTGTTACGGTCTACAATGGCATATATGAAGCTGTGATTTCTAGATTTGCATCTGCTACTGGCTTTGTTGAATGTATTTTCTTTCTTTGGATTACATGTTCTATCAATTATGCTCCAAAGCTTCCCTTCTATGTACATGTGTTATGTTTCTTGTTGTTTCTTTGGATTTTTTTTTTTTTTCAAATTGTAAAATTAATGTTTAGTGTGGTTGATAGCTTTAGGTTGTGTTCAATGGTAAACAAAAATTAAATGGAAGTCAAATGGGTTTTGTTTCATACAATATATTAATCAATTATGTTTCATACAATATATTAATCAATTATTTTCAATATATTAAAGATAAAAAGTCAATGTTTTAAAAGTATAATTGTATAAGAGTTTTTTCTTTTAAAGTTAATGTTTATGAATTAACTTATCTTGACTCTCTTACATTGATGGTGACACTTGGTATGATGACATTTAGACCTACTCTACCTAAATGTTGTTGGTTGTGATTCCTAGTTTTATATGTTCATTGGTATGATGTTAAACGATTATTCAAATTGAAGTTAATTCTGCTATTAAAGATACTCTGTTTATTTTCATCCAAGAGCTCTTATCTACGCTCATTGTAAAGAACTAAAATGTATATATAGAACTCTTGTTTGTTTATCACATCAATAAAATTAGTTGTCAAATAGATCTAAGTTATCTCATGAAGCTTTGATGGTTGGATTTTAACCTCTAAACTTTTATTATTTGGTTTCATAACAAGTGTAAAAAAACAACTCCCATTCAACAATTGTTTCCATTGCAAAAAAAACTCCTCATAGTTAGCCTCAAAGCTGATGGCAATGTCGGGGACATTGCCACCACGTGGCTCTTGTTTATGTTTGGTATATTCCTTCCAAATATGTTTAGTTTATTCCATTGCCTCTCTTACGCATGAAAAACATTAAAATAGGTGGTTGTTTTCATACAACAAAGTTATTGGGGTCTGACATTTTAGTGGTAAAAAATCAATACAAAAGAACAAATAAAAGTCACTACAATATTTTTGTTGGCAATCTCAGCACAAATGTTACAAATGTAACTACTTTGCTTGTTTTTATGTATGTTCAAGTTATCAAATGCAAGGGTTATGTGGGATCAAAAGTTTGGCATGCCAAGGGGATTTATTTTTATTTTTGGAAAAAGCAATGAAAAGTCTTTACCTATTATCTTGATTTTATACCTATAGAACTTGTTCAATAAATTGTACATCTTTTCGCTGAATTTAGATATTCTTGTAGAGTGAAATATGTTTACATGCACGGTGACAGCTCTAAAGGACAACATATTTCTACTATGAAGAAGTTAGAGTGGACATGGTGTTTTCTACTTTAAGGTGTTTGGAGGACCTAATGGACAATGGTTTTTGAAAAAGAGCTTTATCTAAGAAAACCATGAATGAACCCAAATATAATGAGAATAATGGAGAGAAAAAAAAAAACAATAGAAAACCCATAACATATTACTTCATTATTCACTTGATTAAAAGGTCTTCTCATAGTTTTACAATGGGTCCACTTAAACTAACTATCCAACATACCTTAATAAACTAATGTGCATGTAGCTTTAATGCTAGAAAATAAATGATAAAAATATAACTTATATAACCAACATTAACTAAAAGATGGCAAGATAATGTGTGACTTCCCATATACACCTTTATTCCTTATTAGTTCCTCCTAGTTTAGATCAAAAGCATCCCCACTTTCCTCGTAAATTCAAAAATACACCAAGAAGTGAAGAGGGATTGTACTCAATAGCATTCCCTATAGAGGGGTAAATAGCATACAAAAGTGGAAATGAGAAATTATTAAGTTGAGATGTGTGTCTTAGGATATTTAGACACTTAGGAGTTAGTTAAGATCATCTTGGTATAATGTGTCTTTGCGTAAAGTGTGTTTCTTTAGTATGCATTAGTATGCATTTGTACTTATGTAATCCAATGGTCACAATATGTTCTAAACATAGAGTGATATGACAATTCATCTTCACCTTGATATTAATGGATTTTAATCTATGGCTTAGCACTCGATTGATCCACGATCTATATTTAAAGAGCATGGGGGTTCATTTGCTTGACGATCGATTGTGAGAAACTCATATGTAAAATATTTTTCCTTTGCATAATATATCTCCTCAAGTAGATATTTGGTTGGGGCCATGGACAGTTTCCCTCTTTGAGGGTTTCAACCATGTAAAACATCAGTGTGTCGATTTGTGATCGGTTTGTGTGAGCAGTTGCTCAAGGTGTTCAAACTTTTGGAAGTATCTTATGTTAGTCGAACAATATGTCACTTGCCTCTTAGTTTAGGATTGGCTCTGGATAGAGGAAAAGTACTAAATTGAACATCTTTCCATGTTGAGAGGTGAACTACAACAACGAACCTGGAGTAATTTCCTAATGTTGAATGGTTGTTATGAAGATATTCCTAGGTTTGAACCAAATCAATGTTATCTACTTATGGCAGTAGATGAGTGTGACCAAAAGTGGTTTCTAAACACATTGGAGAAGATGGTACAGGTACAAGAAGAAGGTATTCATCCTATTTGACCATAGTGACTCTCGTGTTTCCAAAAGTGTGTGTACTACTATGGTTACCTATAGGTGGGAATGATTTTTGAAAATTGTGAGTATGCTCATAATGTGATTATGCTATGACAACCATATTGTTTGCATTGACCATAAGTGTGAGTATGAGAGGTGGAGGGATGTGTAGCATGAGTGTAAAGTAAATATTCAAGACCTTAATAGTGTTGAAGTGTTGTTGTGGATTCTTATTAGGGGGTATGTAGATGGATTTGGAAAAGGTGGGAGGTGGTTGAGTGGAGGCACGTACATGAAAACAATATATTTGGGTTGGGAGAGGTAAGTGGCAGAGGAAAGAAAGTGATAGTTTGAGGCATGATTTATTGGGTACATTGATGAGGTGGAACATAGAAGAAGTGGATGGTGTAAGTTGGGGAAGGGATGGCATACGACAATATTACCTAGGGTGCAGGTGACATTTCAAGAGAGAGTTTGACATGCTTCGGGTGTCTAGAATGAGTGGGGGCTTGCTACTTACGTATTTGAAAGTATGCATAGAAATGGGAAGAGCTTTAGTCATGGTGGCACCACTGACCAATAGGGAGCAATATAAATGGGGGAGGATAATAATAAGGTGAAAAAGTTGTGGGAGTTAGTTTATGTTCCATTGATAGAGCAAGGATAAAATAGTGGTTGAATGTAGGGATCTAGAAAAAATAGATAATAACCAATAACTAAATTTAATAAGGATGAGAACCTTTTGTGAGGCAGTTACATGGAGACACTGGACATGAAGTTTGGTGAAGATATTAATGACATGATGGATTATTTGACCTAGATTTTAGCATAGTTGTAGCCACTGGCACATCAAATCCTACAGGTTCCCTAGAGAGTGAAAATTCCTGTGAAGGGCTTGGAAAAAGGGATCTTAAGTGGTAAAGGGTGTAGAATTGAGATGAATTTTAGAGTGAGACTTCCACCATGTTAGAGCCACGTTTTCTAGTTGGAATTCTAAAAGTTTTAGGTTTTGATCTTCAATTATCTATGGATGCAATTTAAAGTAGGAAATGAGACTACAATTCCTTTGGTCAAGAAGCTTTCCCTGAATTTGACCTCCATAATTAGGTAGAGAAATACATGTGTCTAGTTGAAAAGGATCGAGAGCCTAGACTTGTTGGAATATTAACTTTATAAGGGATAGAGAAAGCTCATTTGTTGCTCAAGAATGTGGTGACTCATCAAGGGGCATGAAAATGACATGGAAGCATGGTGAAAGGTTCATAGGAGGATGTATAAGGAAGATTGGATGTGTATTGTGGTTTCTAATACTCCTAAAATCCACTATGATTAAAACAATGTCAAAGAGATAAGAAAATGCCTCTAGTTGTGCTAATTGAAAAGATCTTATTTTGAGTATAAAATAGGTTTAAAATCCTCTTGGAGTTTACGATGTCATTTCCATAGTGTTTCATACACAAATAGTTTGATAGAATTTGGAGAAAACCTAGAGTATGCATCAATATATCCTCCCTTACTAAAGCAATAATTTTTTAAGATCATTAACTCACATAAATCCACATAATAATGTCCATAGGAGGGTGCCAAAATTAAATAATCACTGAAACCTAACAGCCCTAGATCTCATGGCTAAGATTTGATCTTAGCCATTGAAGATGAAAAGTCACAAGGAATTATTCTAATGAGGAAATAAAAGAAGAGCTTGAGATTTCATTTGAATATTCTCCCAAGAGAGGCATGCATCCCTAGGTGACTCGAATTCCAAAGTAAGGAAGGTGAAGAGGCAATGATTCCGAGAGAGACGGAGTTGGCTCAAATCCCAAGAGATATTGCTTGGTGAGAGGAGCATGATTTCCTAGAAAGTTTGAGCAGCAAAATAAAGGAGATGAGTAGTAGCAGAGGTAGGCACATTTCCATAGGTGAGGGCGCAGTTCCCAAGACAAAGAACCACCATTAAAGAGGGTCATACTGTATAGTTTGTAGAGGGCCGTACTATTGAGTTGAAGGGCACATAAAACAAGGCAGAGCGGGCATAGTTTTTGAGGCAACCAATAGCACTGATTTCTGTGAGTTCCGTACAACACAGGAAGATGGTTGTATTGTTGTTTTCTAGCACTTAAATCAAGGTAAACAGTATTGCATGTGACTGTACTAGGTTGCACTATTTGCACGTTTTCCTAGGCTGAATATTACACTATTTTCAAGATATATTTTTTGTTTAGATTTCGAGAAATTTAATGTACTGTATTGAATATTAATGATGTACCTTACAGCTGATGTAATTCTGAAATATTATGCTGCTATCTAATTAATTTTCTAGGACTGGTTTCCCAAGGAGGTGGGGTTTTTCCAAGGTCAGAGATTGACCAAAATTACTGTGTTTTTCTCTCATTTACAACCTGCTGTTAAAGTGATTTTTTGATGCTAATTTTGTTAGAAAAACAGGATCACAGAACAATAACAATAAATAGAAATGCAAATATAATCACACACACATTACAAGAGAGACATAGATATATCGTGGTTCAGCCCAACTTGGGCTTCGTCCACACTAAAGTTATCCGTCCTTATTATTATTCGATCCAGCAAAGTGAAGGGATAAAACCTGCAGCACAGCCGCTGCACTTCCTCTTCACTGTCTCACAGTCTCTCTTCTCAGATCTCAGAGATCTTTACAATGCATAAAACCTAATACATCTTGCCCTAGCCGTATTACAATGTCTTTCTTTTATAGGGGAAATACAATGGGAAAATACCACGGGATACCCAAAACCATCGGCCCGCAAAACAGTTGGTGAAAACACCCCCCCACAACCCCCCACACCCTCCGCTGGGGTGAGTGTACAATCCACCTACATATCATATAAAACTGGGGTACAAACACGGCTGAAACAATATCATCTATGAGATTGGAAGATCTGGCTCCACAACCAACAAATTTTGCTTTCAATTACTGCATATCAACTACAAGAAGTTACTTATTTGTGCTTGTGAAAAGTACTAAATATATAGTCTGATATCAGGGGTACTAGAAGTGTTTGACAAAAATTTTGTTTATCATTATTTAGAACAGAAGTATGCTTTTGTCATTTGTTTTCATCAAATTTGTGAACCAAAATTTCCATGGGACTTGCCTCCTTAGGGAAAAAAAAGAGTTCCAGGTGTTTCTAACAAACAAACAAAAATCATTATCTTGAATCCACATGTTGTTAAACTTAAAAGAATAATTGAGATGAGTTTTAACACCGTCAATCTGTAACGTAATTGGAACATGGTCCCAAATGGTGGAACTTATCATCCAAGTTCTGTATCTATGAAGAGACATGGCCAAATCCTCAGAAATAATGAATTTATCCGGCCATTTGCTAATCACATTAACACCGCTCTTACCATTTGACCATGTAGGTCCCAATTTAATAGGAAGAACATCAGTCAATTTGGATCTTCTTAAAAGATTGATGAAGAAATCAAAAAGAGGATGTAATCTAGATGATTGTCCCCGAACTTTTGAAGGAGATGAGGTAAAATTTAAGTCTCCAACAAGAATACGATTTGAAGGTCTTAACAAGCCATTAGCTTCCAAGGAATTCCAAAAAATCTCGCTATCTCTCTAGGGGCCATAAGAATTTAGGATAGTCAACTAATGTTCATTACCTTTGAACGTACCTTCCATCAAAATACCACCACAAGTTTTAAAATGCTTAAAGTGTGCAATTAATGAATTCTAATAGGATAGCAAACCACTAGATAACTCACTAGAATCCAAAGCACATAGCTCCCAACCAAGTAACAACTTTGAGAAAGCTTCCACTGCATAAGCCTCAAAACACATTATATCTTGCACTAAAATGATGTCAGTACTAGTTGTCTTAACAAGTCTAGAAAGGGTCCTAACCTTCCATTAAAAATATATAAAATTTATTAAATATTATTAATACTATTTAAAATGTATAAAATTTATTTAATATTGTTAATACTACTCACTAGCACAACCACTTACTTGTGGTTCATGAATAACAATAGGCCTCAAGTTGAGTGTCACAAATAAGTAATAAGTTATCTCTTACTTGTCTACCATGAAGCCCCTTACCCATGCATCAACTAAGAGTTATCCATGTATTAGTTACCACTTATCCATGCATCAACTACTAGTTATTTTTTATATTATTTTTTCTTTTATAATTGTTTATTTTAAATTTTGAACCACTGCCATAAAATCAATGTGAACAATACACTTGTCTCATCATCATACAATCTAGGAAAAGTATAGATATTAATCTACCTTATATTCTAAAATATAAATACCTATCTATATAAAAATGATTAAGTTTATTTAATATTATAAATACTACTTAATAATCATATTTAATTTTAAAAAATTGAAAATCATATCATCCCATGGTAATGTCATACGAAAGTTATGACATGTTAGAGCTTTCTATATTGACCAAATTGGTCAATGGACGCTTGGCATTTTCATCACTCTTAGACGGAGCTTAATAAGGCTTCACATATATTGTCCAATAAGATTTTGAATGTCAAATGCATACCAAGTTAATGATAAACTCATAGAGTTTAGACCCATTACTTGAGGCGGCGGGGATAGCTGGCATTCAAATCGCTCTGTTTTTTGGCGATTTGTTTTTTAAATTTGATTATAAAATTGGTGGAAATGTAGTTTTATTTTATTTATTGCAGACTTATGTTATGGAACTGTGTACTTAGCTCATTTTAGCTCATTTTAATGTTATGGAACTGTTTATTTAGAAAACTTTCAGCCCATTTTAAAACGATCTAAATCATCAAAATTCCAAAAAAATAAAAAATAAAAATGGAACTGTGCCTTGCAGGAAAATTTTCTATTTCCGAGAGGCGATTTGAGTGCGGGTTATCCCGGCCTTCATTACTTGACTGTAAGTCATGAATCAATCATTGAGTTGGCGGCGTGGATGATAAGGTTAAAACTTTCCGTTTAATATGAGACCGAAATTCTTGATAAATCGAGTGAGTCAATGATTTATGATTGTCACGGTATTTCATATATTTTAGCTGTGCACGCACTTACTATGCCTGAAAATTGTTATATTCATTTGTCATGATCCTTAGTACCTTGATTTCGCGTTCTCATTCTGTTCACATGATAGGTTGGCACCTTGATTTCGCCTTCCCATTCTGTTCACATGATGGGGTCATGATACCGACTTCTTACCATAAATCAATGGAACGTTTCGGTGGGACCTGCGTGCGACCGAATCCATGGAAGACCCTGATTTTACGTTCCCACTCTGCTCACTGAACAGAGTTACGCTCCTTGTAACTTTTCGGTAGGACCTGCGTTTTACGGCCCGAGGTCAAGTCAATGAAAGACTGATTTTGCGTGCCCACTCTAGTCACTTGATAGGGAAATGCTCCTTCCTACCATAATTCAGTCTTCTTCCAGGGTTATTCTCCTTGTAACGTTTCGGTAGGACCTGCGTTTTACGGCCCGAGGTCAAGTCAATGAAAGACTGATTTTGCGTGCCCACTCTGGTCACTTGATAGGGTAATGCTCCTTCCAACCATAATTCATGGTCTTCTTCCAGGGTTATTCTCCTTGTAACGTTTCGGTAGGACCTGCGTGCTGCGGCACGAAGTCAAGTCCATGGAAACTAATTGCAACAAAATCAGAGTCAAGCCAATCGCAGCACCATCTGCTACGCGGATAACTCCGAAGAAAATTCGGGGCTCCTTCCACACAGAATTTTCCAGCCGCCTTTAGAGTCTTAGACCCTTTTCCTTCTCGACATCGATTCGCCGTACAACAACATCGGTCAATAACACCACAACATCGGATTGGCTCCCGCTACTATAAAGTTGCTCTCGCTTCCTTACCAATGTCATATCCTTTCCTCTTCAATATCTTCCTGCGTTAGCTTTACATTTGTAGATCTCCCTCCACATTCTTCCATTATTACGTGCAGCTTGCAGCTAGCGAGAACTCAAACACCCACTATGGATAAACATGAGCCCTCTGAATTTGCCCAACCCAAGTCTGTACCGCAGAAGATTAAAGGGTTTATGTTGATACAGAAGAAAAATGTTTTGGATCTCAACGATTTCAATGCAGGCATCAGAGACAATCTTAGCGAGATCTTTGGGAGGGGAGTCTCATTCCAGCTTATCAGCACATCTCAAATCGATTCCGGTGGGTGTTGATTCTTATTCATTATAATTCAATCCTTAAGCTTTTTACATTTTTATTGATTTAGCACATTCGCCCGACTTTCATCTAATTTAATTTGAAGTTGTTGTAACTTTTTACTCGTTTTCAGGCAATGGAATTGGAAAGTTGAGCAATAATGCGTTTCTCCAGAACTGGATATCTAATCCCCAAGGGTTCGTCGCTGGCCAGACCAAGTATGACATCGAGTTCGACTGGGATTCCAACTTCGGAATCCCCGGAGCATTCTTCATAACTAATTCGCATCATCACGAGTTTTTCCTCAACTCACTCACTCTCCCGGAAGTTCCTGGTTATGGTAATGTTCACTTTGACTGCAACTCTTGGGTGTATCCTGCCTCTAAATACAATAGAAGCCGTATCTTTTTCTCTAATCAGGTAAACATGTCACTCATCTCATATATCAGATCAACATTCCTTCACCCATCTCATATACTAGATCGGGCATAGTGTTTTCAATAGGAATTAACGAATTTATGGGTGCGTTGTACTGTAATAATCTGCAGATTTATCTCCCTGCGAATAGTCCTCCCGCGCTCATAAAACTGAGGAATGAGGAGCTGTCAAACCTAAGAGGCGAATACGATGGAATGGCAGAGACCGAGAGGAATGAGTGCGATAGAGTGTATGACTATGATTTGTATAATGATCTCGGAAACCCAGACAAGAATGTGGAGCTCAGCCGGCCAGTACTAGGAGGGTCTCCACAGTTTCCATACCCGAGGAGGGGCAGAACGGGGCGCCCACGGACAAAAACAGGTGAGAATAGTTTTATTGCCATTTTATACAACAATTCAATTCCAATTTCCCCACTCGAGCAATGAGACAGGGCAGGGCGTAAAAGGCCTAATTTTGTGGTCGGTGTTGATTGTTGACAGAACCCGATACTGAAAGTAGATTGGCATTAGACATGAGTCTCGACATCTACGTTCCACGAGATGAACGTTTTGGGCATCTGAAATTGTCTGATTTCTTGGCGTATTCCCTCAAATCAGTCGCCCAAGTCTTGGTGCCAGAGCTTAAATCACTCTTCGATTCAACCCCGAACGAGTTCGACTCCTTTGAAGACATTGTGAAACTTTACTCCGATGGGATAAAGCTGCCCGACAACCCAATTCTCGACGCTGCCACGAATCTCATTCCTCTTGAGCTCATCAGGGAGTTCCTCACAACAGACGGCCAAAAATTGCTCAAGTATCCCCTTCCTCAGGTTATTGCCAGTGAGTATTTCTCTTATAAACACACCTCCACATGTTCTTATTCTGTACTTGATTTCCGGCATATTCTGTATAGCTGAATTTGGTGGAACTGGAATTAATGGTTGCAGATGACGAATTTGCATGGAGGAAAGACGAAGAGTTTGCGCGCCAGATGTTGGCTGGTGAAGATCCTGTTGTTATACAGAGACTACAAGTAATTAGCAAAAGCACTAGTCCCACTCTTTCTACTTTCTAAGTTTCTTATAAATGGCGGAATTAGATCATGATCAGGATATATAAAATCGTGAAGACGGCCTGATTCTTAATTACGCTTAGTCCACATTTTAATGTTATGAATGATTAAATTGACAGACTTTTCCTCCAAGAAGTAAACTCGACCCGGAGATGTATGGTCCTCAGGTCAGTTCTATTACTGCTTCACATATAGAAAAGAACCTCGACGGGCTAACAGTGGAGCAGGTATGATCCAACTCAACTCTTGCTGTTTAATGTAATTCTGCTCATGTCTAACTCTTTGATCTGGAGTGAAATTCATGTATTCATAGATTGGTATGTAATTTTCAGGCTCTAGAGGACAACAAACTGTTCATATTGGACCACCATGATGCCTTCATGCCTTATGTGAACCGAATAAACGCTCTGTCTACCAAGATATACGCTTCTCGCACAGTTCTCTTCCTGAAGAAGGATGGCACATTAACACCGGTTGCGATCGAGCTGAGCCTACCCCCTTCAGATCAACGCCCAGAAAGTGTTCGGAAGGTGTTTACTCCAGCAGAAGAAGGCGCACAAGGAGCTCTATGGCAGCTCGCCAAAGCCTACGTGGCCGTTAATGATTCTGGTTATCATCAGCTTATCAGTCATTGGTAAAATCTAAATAGCCACCACTAGTAGAATAAATGCAGAATCTCTTTCGTATTTACAATATCATTATATATAGGGTCTCGACTGAGTAGTAGTTGGATTTTTTCAGGCTGAGGACTCATGCAGTCACGGAGCCATTTGTCATCGCTACCAACAGACAGCTGAGTGTGATGCATCCCGTTCACAAGCTACTGAGTCCCCATTTCAGAGACACCATGAACATCAATGCTCTGGCTCGCCAAACTCTTATAAATGCGGGGGGCATTCTTGAAAGAACAGTTTTTCTTGGAAAGTATTCCATGGAGATGTCTGCGGTAGCGTATAAGGACTGGAGGTTTGACGAACAAGGGTTGCCTGCAGATCTCCTCAAAAGGTAATCATAATAATACTGACTTAAAATAGCTCTATCTGTTTATCACGATCATTCATTTGAATTTTGATTAATATATCATATATGTTACTACGACAACAGGGGCATGGCAATGGTGGACTCATCAATGCCCCATGGGCTAAAGCTGATGATTGAAGACTACCCTTATGCCGTGGATGGATTGGAAATATGGTTCGCAATAGTTTCATGGGTTAAAGAGTACCTGTCCTTGTACTACCTGAATGATGATGAAGTGAAAAATGATACAGAGCTTCAAGCATGGTGGAGCGAAATCAGAAATGTTGGTCACGGAGACAAGAAGGACGAGACATGGTGGTACAGCATGGAGACCGTGGAAGAACTTGAAAAGGCATTAACAACAATCATATGGGTGGCTTCGGCTCTTCACGCTGCAGTTAATTTTGGGCAATACCCTTACGCCGGGTACATGCCTAATCGGCCCACCATAAGCAGAAGGTTAATTCCAGAAGAAGGGTCCAAAGAATTCTCAGAGCTGGTGGAGAATCCAGACTTGTTTTTCCTGGGAACAATTAGCAACCAATTTCAGACGACCCTGGGGATAGCCCTGATAGAAATCTTATCGAGACATTCAACAGACGAGGTATATTTGGGGCAGAGAGCTACGAATGAATGGAGTGACGATGAACGAGTGACAGGGGCCTTTAAACGCTTTGGCACAAAGTTGAAAGAGATAGAGAAGAATATAACAGAGAGAAACCAAGATGCAGAGTTGAAGAACAGGTATGGTCCTGCCCAGATTCCGTATACTTTGCTTTATCCGAGCACCTCCGATCTGAGCCACGAAGGGGGGCTCACTGGCAAAGGAATTCCCAACAGCGTCTCTATTTAGTTCAGTTTGTGCGATTATAATTAATTTTCCTGCATTGTAAATAAATATCAATATCGATGCAGACGTCAATGCAGTAAACAATAAGCAAAGTGGAATTTGTGTGTGAGCCAGATTCTGATTGTTCGCACATATGTAGAAGGGCTCCGTGGCTTTCTGATATTGTTGTACTTCTTATATCAGTGCAACCGGACAAAATTTGTACGGTTGAGTTATTCACATAGTTTCTATTTGAATTTATGGATTATTTACATAGTTTATTTGAATTTAGGGAGATATTTTATTTATTTTGAGTTTTAATTTTATATTAATAGATGTTTATATTTTAAAATTCGAGGTGGATTATTGTATATACTTTTTCTAAATTAAAAAAGGATGAAACAAGTGTATTGTTTAAATTGATTTTAATATTCAAAATAAATAATAATAAAAAATATAAAAAAATATTATATAAAACAAGTATACTATTCAAATTATTTATGATATTTTATTCACCACACATATTTTAGAATAAATATTTAAATTTCCATAGTAAAAGAATAAATATTTAAATTTCCATAGTAAAACATGGTCCATTCTCTGATTATCATTCATAGTACATGACAACCACAAATGGAGTTTTGTTTGTTGTACGAATATTATAGGTTTAAATTGAATGTATTTCTTTCGCAATAAGGAATTTTATTTTAAAAATGCCTTATTATATTTTTTTAAAATAGTTAATCATGTGTGAAAATGTAATACATATTTTGTGGACTTTGATTTCTACCACATGTGATTGTTTATGGAGAGCTTTTTATACATATTACGGGATTCATTGGTTAGAATAGAGTCATAGTCATTCAATAAGCACAGTTTGGAAATACAATATTTTAATGAGACATATCGTGAGTTTTAGTTAGTTTTATTACTTTGTTAAAGTATTTACATGGGAAAGAGTTCAAAGTATTTGATATGACATGGATGATTGTAATAATTATTTAAGAAACCTAAAAGGTAATATTGAAATTACTATTGAAATTACTATCGTTATTTACGAAAAGTAGAAAAGAATATTGAGATTTTTAGAAAAATAATAACATTTTTTTGTAAAGAGTAAATAAATAATTGTTGGAACCTAATCTTTGGTGTTAAGAAAATTATTATATTATTGTTTTTTTATTATATGTATATTGGCTAATGACAAATATTGTGTGTTTAGGTTATTTATCTCTCATTTTGTTTATGTGCATCATTGTGTATATGGATTTATGTTGAGTCAATTTGTTACTTTCCCTAGTGGGAAACCTAATAGTGGTAAATTAGAGCATGACTTGTTCTTAGGCCTGTGAGAACTCCGTTTGCATAAGAATGAAGAGTTGTTGAAAAGTTGTGTTCTTTCAGCACCACATTCTATACCAGCTTGTCTTTCTACACCTCATTCTACACAAGCTTGGTATTTTTCAGAATATCTTGCTTTGCTAGTCTAAATCATTTTCTACTAAGTCTACGCTCTCTTTTTGTTGCACGTCTCTTGTGAGAATATTGCTAGAGTATTCCCTTGGCCTTGCATGTTACCATCTTTGCATCATATTGATCCAGATTTATGTGAGAACGCAATGAAAGAGCATATATATATATATTCACATACACAAATATATGGCAAGAAACACAGCGATACAGCAAACTCAGATTCTATTAAATGAAGGAGAAAGAGCAAACTATAAAATAAAAGCAGCTAGAATGGTGGTAGCTATATCTTTGAGAAGAGATGTGGCGACTATGCTTATTCGTGACAAATTGAATACAAAAAGAGGCCGAAAGGCCTATTTATCGTAAGCATAAGGGAAAGAATCCCAAACATCCAAAAACCTAACCCTAGAAGATGAACTGTCATAAAGTTTGCGGCCCCAAGGTGGTTAGTTGAATAGTCAACTTCCCGGGGTCATAACTTTTGCATACGTTCTCTGTTTGGGGTGCTCGGCAGCCCGTTGGAAAGGTCTATTCTAGATTTACAACTTTCTATTAGTACCAAAAGGTTGTCATTGGCAATCATTTGGCCCCCCAAATCGCCAAAAAACCTCGTTTAGGGCCTCAAAATGGCCCCGGAAGTTTGGAACCCAAAAAACCATGGAAAACTTACAAGAAAACTGCCAGAATGAAAAACTGTTTTGAACCAGTGGAATAGGTGGGTGGCCATTGATATTCATATGGATCATTCCTCCTCCCTTAGGAAGCAATGGTCTCCATTGCGTTGAGTGCCCCCATCAGGTGGGGAAACTTCTATTGAACTTGACTCTTGGTGAGCCACTTGCCTTGGTGAAGTAGTTTCCCTGCTTTGCCAACCTAATATAACTGGATCTTCTGCTGGAGGGTTCCCTTAACCTGTGTGCCCATGATCTGATCAATGGTTTCTTGTTCCATGCAGTCCGGATTAAGCTTTGTAGGTGTCAATTTCTCTTCCACCTCCGAGGTGTCCAACAATGGTGGAAAATATGGGTGAAGGAGCTCCACATTGAATACTGGGTGCAGGCCAAGGAATGGAGGAATTCTTAGCTCAAAGGAATTGTCACCAACTTCCTTGGTGATGGTGTACGACCCATATCGAAGTGCCTCGATGAAGCTTGCGATGGGGTCCTATGAGCCTCTCTTTCTGCAAATGAAACCAAACTTGATCACCCACCTGGAACTTGTGTGGAACCCGATGCTGGTCATATCACTGCTTGTATGTAGTGTTGGACTTTTCCCAAATTTCATGGCCCTGTTGACAGATGTGCTGGGTTCGTTCAACAAATCTGGTGGCCTTATCATCCTAGGTCTGAGCATGGGAATATTCCTCACGTGTGGATGTAATGGGAAGAGCTACATCAATTGGTGTGAGTGGTTGGAACTCCAGACACACTTGAAAAGGGTCGTGGCTAGTAGATCTATGAAGGGCTATGTTATAGCTATGTTGAACATAAGGAAGGCTCTCATCCCATGTGCGGGGATGTTTAGAATTGTACATTCTCAAAATATACACAATCATCCTGTTGAATACCTCTGTTTGTCCATTGGTCTGGGGGTGGAAGGTAGTTGATTTGGTGAGCTTGGTATCCATCAATGACCATAGGATGGACCAGAAAGTGCTTAGGAACTTGCTATTCTGATTTGAAATGATAGTCTGTGGCAGCCTGAAATAAACCCAAACACTCTCGAAGAAGAGCTTAGTAGTGGCTTCAGTAGAGACATTCTTCTTGCAAGCTATTAGAATGGCCATTTTAGATAAACGATCCATGACCACAAACACACCGTCATTTCCATGGTTGGTTGAAGGTAGTCCAGACATGTAATCCATGGAGATGGATTCCCATGGTCCATTAGGAGTGGGCAAAGGGGTGTACAACCCTTTCCTTTTTATGGAAGGTTTTGCGATGGAACAGGAAGTGCAGGATCTTATGTATCGATCGACGTCTTGTCGGAGCTTAGGCCAATAAAAATACTTCTTCAATATGGACATTGTCTTTTCGGTGCCAAAGTGCCCTGCCACCTGACTGTAATGAGCTTCTCAAATCATCTTCGCACCCTCGCTTGAAGGAACGCAGAGATGGCCCAGGTGGCATAGCAAGCCTTATTGTAAATGAAATTCTCCTACGGATGTGCCTACACATAGGGCTCGATATATGGGATAAAAATCAGGATCACTGCTATATAGTTGAAGCCATCCTGAGGTCTCATGACCACAAGAGTGGAGCATTGTGGTAAGTGCGGCTACTGGAGGCCGAATGAGGAAATCGGCGACTCAGTTGGTGCTGCAATTGTTGCAAGTAAGTGGACGAATTATGGTGGCGGTCATTTTGTAACTTCCCTTGGGTTTGCATGAACTGCAGGGGCTGTGATCAGTGTGGATGACTGTCTCTTTTCCAAGGATGTAATGCTTCCATTGGAGGCAGGCTTGGACATTGGAATACATTTCCTTGTCGTAGGTGGGGTATTTGTGGACTGTATCTGAAAGTGTCTCACTGTGATATGCCACTGGATGGCCATGTTGAGTGAGTACTGCACCAACAACATAGTCTGAAGCATCTGTTTCAATCTAAAGGGTTGTTGCAGATCTGGTAAGGCAAGGACAGGTGTCGAACATAAGCGTTTCTTTATCTCCTCAAATGCTTGTTGCTATGGCTTGGACCAGCTGAACTTGGCCCTAGATCCCCCTTTGGTCACCTGGCTAAGGGACCAAGCAATATTAGAGAATCCCAATACAAATTTGCAATAGAAGTTGGAAAGGACTAGGAAGCTGCGAAGCTCTGTGAGAGTTGTCGGGGTTGGCCAATCATGGATGAACTGAATCTTGGCTGGATCCACATGAACACCATGCGTTTCCACGATGTATCCCAGATATTGAACCCTCTTTGCCAAATGAGCACTTCTCTAAATTAACATATAGCTTGTGCTGGTGTAAGGTACTGAAGACTTGGTGGATATACTGCAGATGCTTTGCCCATGTTCTGTTGTAGATGATAATATCATCCAGATATATGACCACAAAAGAGCTAGTGAATAGCCGTAGGATACTGTCCATCATCCTCATGAAAGTTGCTGGAGCATTAGTCAAACCGAAAGGCATGAACAACCACTCAAAAAGGCCTTCTCGAGATTTGAAGGTAGTCTTCCAAACATCGGTCTGCTCAATTGGCACTTGATGATAGCTAGACTTCAAATCAATCTTGCTAAAATATTTGGCACCCTTGAGCTGGTCAAGAAGGTTGTTGATATGGGGAATGGGATACCGACTTCAGACTGTGATCTTGTTTATAGTTCGGTAATCAATGCAGAGTCGCCATGTCCCATCTTTCTTCTTTACCAACACAATTGGGATCCCACAAGGCGAGGAGCTATGTCGAATGTGCCCCTTTTGGATCAATTCTTAAATCTAGCATTTGATTTCTTCATTTTCCATGAGGGAACGCATGTATACTGGCCCGTTAGGTAAAGGTGCACTGGGTGTCAAATCAATGGAATGCTTGATCGAGCAATGTATTGGCACCCTGGTGGGTGTGGTGAAGATGTCTTTGTATGATTCCATAATGTTGTCCACCTGTTTCTGCTGCGTAGAGGGGTTCTACATGGAGGTGGTGGATATTGCTGTAATCTTCTGTTTACCTTTAGAAGGAACCATGAAGAGGAAGAATTTCCCTGTCTGGGAGATTACCTTCCTGCACTACTTAGCTGTGATGAGGGACACTGTAGAGGTGGGAAGTGTCTCTGGTATCCTGTAGAGCTTCTTTCCCAAAGTAATAATGACACTACGAGGTCTAGACTCATACAAAGCATGACGTTTCCACATATATGGTTGTCCTAAAAGAACATCACAAAATTCAAACGAGGCAACATCACACATTACCTCATCTTTGAAGGGATTGATCTCGTAGGAAAGATGACATTGTTGACTAACGCAGATGTCTCGTCCCTGGCTCAGCCAACCAATGTTGTATGGTTGGGGATGTGGAACCTTGAAAGTTTCAATATTTTGACGACCTCAATCAAGATGAGGTTTTTCTGGCTACCACTATCAACAATGAAGTGTAGTGAAGTTCCTTGCACCCACAATTGTGAATGGAAGGGGCACTCCCCTTCCCAAGGATCTTTTGACTCTTCTGGTTGAATCTTTGTAGTTGCGATCGTGGCACTAGGTTCCACACCAATGATCTCCTTTTCCTTTTCTGTCTCTCTGTTGGGCTCCGGAATTGTCTTTTATAATGATGTTATTTACATTAATTTCCCATCGTATCTACCATGATTTAATACATCTATTTTCAATAAGACTATCTTTTACTTTATTTTATTAATTAAATCTCGTAAATGAAAAGTGAGCCTAATATGTTATTTTTAAATGCATTAAATGCAATATTGCGCAAATGATAGACATCCGGTCCTTCATCCGACCTTTCTTTCGGTCCTAAGTTCTGCATTGGTTTGATGGCATGTTTCGATATTAGGTTATTGGTTTGGTCTATCCTCGTCTTCTACTTCTCGTTAGTCTTGCATGTGCAAATCAAAGCCATGACTTTATGTGAACTTTAAAATTCAAACAAATAAATGATTAAAAAGTTAACACATTAAAGTAATCATTATTTGAGAACTATTTATAAATTTGTTTGAATTTAAAATAACTATAATTTTAAATTAAGTGACAAAGATTTAAAAACTTCAAAACCATGAATTCTAAAATACATAATGAAAAGTCACATTTTTAAATTCCACTCAAAACGTAAACAATGGGAAATCATTATTTAATTTTGTTTTAAACAAACAAACTATATGCATAAACCATGAGGTGATTTAAATTTAAATAAATGAATTCAATATTAAAACATTGTTTAACTTTTAAAATAAAATTTCAAAACCCACTCATATCCAAAATTTAACCAAAACATATATAATATTTAAAGTGGATTATGTTGTGGATTTTAATACTTTATTACATGTCAATGTGAATGTGGTATTGGTTGTTTAAATTATTATATATACCATTCCTCTTTAAAAAGCCATAAAACCATTTTAAAACTCCACGTTGAATAATATAAATCATGTTGCTATTTCATACTTGGTTCTTTTTGTTAACTAAAGGATTTTTTATTCTATGCATGTCATGGATGATATGTACATGACGCAAAGGATAAACTCACTGTCCTTGAGAATTGAGAAGGATCACATGAAGAATGGATGATGTTGTATTCAATGGATTAAGGCATGATTCACCAACAATTCCAGGAATCCAGGGACACATCAAGCCAACACATCAGTCAATAAACAACCCAGCGGAAATTCAGCCTAGAAATCAGACTTATGAACTGATTTCCGTTACAGGTTATTCGGACGCTCATCCGGACGCCCATTTGGACCTTCATTCATTTTTATGTCAAAAATGTGTTTTAACAGACAACAAAATTTCGAGTAGGATTTGTGGAAAAACGGAGGCGAAATTTAAAATTCCGGCACATGGATTTTGTGCAGAATAGGCCCAGTTAGGTCACCGTGAAGAATTTTGTGAAAATTCAAAGCCATTTGGGAGCAGTTCATGGTTCTCTGAAACCAAATTTTCCAATTGGCCATTTTCTAAATTTAGAAATCAGTTGTAACAGCTCATGAACTTGGGGATTCGGTTCTATACACTCCCCAATGTTTTTTTTATGTATAAATAGAGCCCCATAGGGTTGAGAAATGATGTAATTTCTACTCTGCCTTTTTATAATGGAAGTTTTTCTCTGTTCCTGGGGTAAACTCGTTTTTATGCTCTAGTGATTGGTTAGCTCGTGGATCTGCAACCTCTGCTCCTGAGAGGGCCCCTCAGCAGCAATTCGTTTCCTTGTGTTTTATTTCTGTCTTCAACATTCAGTTATGTATTGTGTTCTGTTTTCACTGTATGCAAATGTCCCTTTCATTTCGTGAATGCTCATAACGTTCTTTCCTTTTGTTATTGTATAAATGTTTTTAATTCTGTCCATGTTTGCTATGTGTTATGTCAAATGAGCTGATTGTAATTCGCCAAGTAGGAAAAGAGATCTCTGCTGTGTGCATTTCATAAATAGTTGTTGTATTTCATAGATAGCTTTTCAATTCATAAATGTACTTTAAGTAAATTTCGTAAATAACATTTACTGTATTTAGTATTTCCATGTATTTCAATA
The DNA here is from genome assembly GCA_027924585.1 of Larix kaempferi. Classification (NCBI taxonomy): domain Eukaryota; kingdom Viridiplantae; phylum Streptophyta; class Pinopsida; order Pinales; family Pinaceae; genus Larix; species Larix kaempferi. The sequence goes on along the minus strand of BSBM01000093.1, from coordinate 52,895,056 downwards.
GTGATTAGTTTTTCTCGCACAGTAGTCTTTGATTTACTTTTCACTGTAGCATTTTAGTTTATTTCATGCAAGTAGTATTATTTATCTTAGCATAGACTAGGGTTTGAAGCTAGTTTCTCCTTCACTCATTTTATTTCATTTTTATTTCTTTGCATCATGGATCCAAGAATTAGTTTTTATTGTTGTAGCTTTCACTAATTAAAAAAAATTGCATTTTCAATTTCATTCAGTTAATTAATAAAAGAAATTAGTTTTTAGGTTGAAAAAAATTTAGTAGTTTTTATTTTTTTTTACATAGAACAATAAGTTTTAGTTTAGTCAAATAGGCTTTCATTTCAAATGCTCATAGTTAGTTTTCTTTCATAGTAGAGCAAGCTCCGCTTTGCTCAAAACTAGTTTGCAATTTAAATTGGTATAACATAAATGTATTTTAATTCTCAAAATGTTAAGTCTTTGGTTTACTTAGATCATAGAATAGATAGATTTTAGTTGTTCAATAGATGCAATGATTCTGATGTTTATAAAAAGTAATTTTCTTTTGTTTTCATGTAATATTGCATCTTCAGAATTTAAATAACCCATCATGCGTACCTCCTTTCAACTTGTCTTTTAGTTTCTCATTTGCAATTAGATAGAATTCGAATTTCAATATTTCAAGCTTAGTTTATAATCAAATTTAGTTATGTCCTCTTACTGTAGCTATGGTTAGATTTGTTTATAGTCCAACTTTGTTTTATCACGTAATAGAAAATAGTTTATTTATTTGAATGCAAATTAATGTAATCATTCCTTGGCTTTCTTTAGTTTAAATAGTTTAATTGTTTCCTGTTAAACCATAGAGTAGTATGCATAAACCCAATGGGTATTAAAATCATTTAGCCTGTTTATTTTCATAGTTTGTATCATTTTTGTCATCTCGACTATCTTCCAGACTGCCATCCGGACTTTAATATTTTCTGTTGTGTTTTTATGCTTAATTAGAGTTTAATTTCTTAGGTTTTCGAATTGCATTATTTCCTATCGCTGGCCAGTACCTGCATATGTAGTTAGAACCTTGTTTTGAATTACATAGACTTTTGTTTAAGCTTCATGCTCATTTTTAGTCCTTCATCTCTTTAGCCTACCTTTAGTTTTAATTTCCAGCTTGTATTTGGATTTGCAGTCAATACTTTAACTCTTTTTTTTTTATATAGCTTGTTAACTTCCCTAGAACTTGTTGATTCCACCTTTAGCTTAGATTAGTTCAAGCCTTCAATCCTGCACATATAGTATTTGCATCTCACAAGCTACCTTCCCGGGTTGACTATTTAAGTGTTGAATTAGATAACATATATTTTACCCAACATTTTGGCGTTGTTGTCGGGGAGGTGCTAAAGGGGTTGGAGTATAGGTAAATAGGTTGCTTTTACATTACACAACAAGGGGGAGGGGAGAATAGTAAGACGAGAGGTAAGAAATTGCGCATCCACTATAGTGGGGTGCCCCAAAGCCTTGTTGTTCCTTTCTGCACAAGTGTGATTTCCTTTTTATACGTTTGAGTGTGTTTTCTGCAAGTTAATTTCATGTAGGTGCTTTAATTCATAAAAGTGTGGCGTGTTTAGTTTGCAAATTTGTTTTCGTAGTAGAAAGTATTTAAAAACAACACAAAATTGGGTGCTGTAAGAACCCTAGACACTAACCTATGTGTGAGGCAGAACCTACCAGGCGATGACATGGATTCAAAGGTGCTTATTAGTATGAGAGAACTCTCTCAAATCCTAGCAGTAGCTGGGATCTCAATTTCTTTTTCTCAAGAAGAACATATCTTGACAGAAGTCAAGAATTTATCTACCTCTCCAGGAATAATAGAAGAACCATAGTTCCATGAGCTATAAATAGACTCTCCTTGCCAATCTACCAAGGAAACCGAAAACTTGGAGACTACATTTGATGGAGAGAGACCTGCAATTGAAGAGTTCTCCACATATCTATCAATGGATCTTTCATGTACTCAAGCAATTGAACATTCAGAAAAGAGGATTTGCATGGCATGAGGAAGGAAGGCGAGTATCAGGATTACATCGAAAGATGGTCCCAAGAGGTAATGAGGCCATAATACCATTCCTTCCTTCGACACCTTCTGTTGCAAAAGAAAGTAAGTCGGTTGATTCTCCACATCCAGGTAATCATTGCTTTAACTTTTTCATGTGTGGATATAGATATGTTTTTCATTTTGCTTCGCACATGGTTACAATGGAAAAGTTGTTACACTTGAATAAAGAGTTTTTCTTTCTTTTAGATAGCATAGGATAATATGTATATAAATAAAAAATTGTATGTGGTTAGTTAGCATTAGATATTCATACAACTTCACTTTTTGTTTTCCTTTAAAATAAAAGAACTAAGAATAAGATCATGTTAATGACTAAACCAAAACAATCTTACATCATTATTCATTTTCATACATGCATATTTCGTATTATACCAATTACTCAAGAGCAACTTTAAACATCATGGGGTTTGTCATAAATTAAGGTCTATCTAAAACCTAGAGGTCACTTGTACATCCTAGCTTCATTATCAGGGCTTGTTATTTAAGCATCTCTACTACACAGTAGCATAAGGGTGAATGAAATTCCTAGTTTGCGGGGAACACTACTATAACTCTATATGAAAGAGGCGAGCTTTGGGACTAGAGACACCTTTCATTCATTATCTTATGGCTCCATCCACTTCACATTAATAAACTCAACCATCTATGTCTTTGATTTGGTTAGCTCACTTGCAGTATCCAATATATTTATTTGGTTCAAAAAAAAATTAAATAAATTATCCTCCAACCCATATACCATCCCATCCTATAGCACAGTTTTTAGAGCTGCTCCCCCATTCACTCCTTCATAGGAAAATTTAATTGCCTAAAATCTATAGGGAGTGGAAACATTGGGACAAGAGTCTCTGATGAAAAACGGGTTTAATAGGTTGACCCGCTGGAGTACTGAACAAGCTTGATGGAAGCGGGTACCGGCCTATGGTATGACTAGGTAAACCCGATGGGGTACTGAACAGGCCTGGCTAAAAGAGGGGAATCTACCTAGAGAGGATAATTTATGCAAAGTATATGGTTTTTCTATGCCTCAATGTATGGAACTATTTGTGAGTTTAGCTAGAAAGGAGTATATATGGTTAAGTTATGGTAAATGAACTTCATCTATCTGCCATTTGAGAATGTTTGTAAGTTTCACTTAAGAATTTGTTTTCTAATTCATACTATACCTAGGATATCACTATCCTAGAAGTGGGACCCATAAACTTAGGAATCTAATGAACTTGAAATGCAAACTTTGTCCATAATTACTTGAATAACAATAAACCTTTGAGAAGTAGCAGGGATGACTAGTCTCCTATAGGCTTTACAGACTATCTATACCCTAATGTTTTCTATTTTGGGAGACATGAGGAAAATCCCCTATCATAATCTATATGTGGTCTTTGTGAGCATAAACTGATGAATTTGCATGTATTGAAGAATCTGACTTAGTATGATATTACATGTTGAGTGTTGTTGATCCAAAATGTTGACATGAGAACGCAACCCAGTCTCAATTCATTCATGGCACGAGGACGTGCCATACCTTTGGTTTGGAGGAGAGAATCTCAATTTGTATGGTCTTCATAATTATGAATTATTACTACTTGGCGAAATATTAAATAATATGAAGTTGTTTTGGTTTTCTCATAACATAACTTTAATAAAAAATTCCTAAGTTCTAGTTTTTCATGCATTAATAAAGTTGGCTTAGTTTTGCTAAAAGATTGCCTATAAAATATTGATGATCAAATATAGTTTTTGAATAAATTAAAGACCATTTCCAATTCATTCATGGCACGCGGACGTGCCATACCTTTGGTCCGGAAGAGTGTTGGGCTCCAGAATTGTTCTTTATAATGATGTTTTTTACATTAATACATCTATGTTTAATAAGGCTATCTTTTACTTTATTTTATTAATTAAATATCGTAAATGAAAAGTGAGCCTAATATGTTATTTTCAAATACATTAAATGCAATATTGCGCAAATGATAGACGTCCAGTCCTTCATCCGACCTTTCTTTCGGTCCTAAGTTCTACACTAGTTTGATGGCATGTTTCAATATTAGGTTATTGGTTTGGTCTATCCTCGTCTTCTACTTCTCGTTGGTCCTACATGTGCAAATCAAAGCCATGAATTTATGGTGAGCTTTAAAATTCAAACAAATAAATGATTAAAAATTTAACACATTAAAATAATCATTATTTTGAGAACTATTTATAAATTTGTTTGAATTTAAAATAGCTATAATTTTAAATTAAGTGGCAAAGATTTAAAAACTTCAAAACCATGAATTATAAAATACATAATGAAAAGTCACGTTTTTACCCACTCAAAACATAAATAATGAGAAATCATTATTTAATTTTGTTTTAAACAAACAAACTATATGCATAAACCATGAGGTGATTTAAATTTAAATAAATGAATTCAATATTAAAACATTGTTTAACTTTTTAAATAAAGTTTCAAAACCCACTCATATCCAAAATTTAACCAAAACATATATAATATTTAACGTGGATTATGTTGTGGATTATAATACTTTATTACATGTCAACATGAATGTGGTATTGGTTGTTTAAATTATTATATATACCATTCCTCTTTAAAAAGACATAAAACCATTTTAAAACTCCACGTTGAATAATATAAATCATGTTGCTATTTCATACTTGGTTCTTTTTGGTAACTAACAAATTTTTTATTCTATACAGGTCGTGGATGATATGTACAGGACGCAAAGGATAAACTCACGCTCCCTGAGAATTGAGAAGGCTCATGTGAAGAATGGATGACGTTGTATTCAATGGATTAAGGCATGATTCACCAGCAATTCCAGGAATCCAGGAACACATCAAGCCAACACATCAGTCAATAAACAACCCAACGGAAATTCAGCCCAGGTCATTCGGACGTTCATCCAGATGCTCATTCAGACCTTCATTCATTTTTCTGTCAAAAACGTGTTTTAACGGACAACAAAATTTCAGGCTGGATTTGTGAGAAAACGGAGGAGAAATTGAAAATTCCGGCACATGGGTTTTGTGCAGAATAGGCCTAGTCAGGTCACAATGAAGAATTTTGCGAAAATTCAAAGCCATTTGGGAGCAGTTCATGGTTCTCTGAAACCAACTTTTCCAGAAAACGTACTTGGCCGTTTTCTAAATTTAGAAATCAGTTGTAACAGCTCATGAACTTGAGGATTCGGTTCTATCCACTCCCCAATGTTTTTTTATGTATAAATAGAGCTCCATAGGGCTGAGAAATTATGTAATTTCTGCTATGCGTTTTTATAATGGAAGTTTTGCTCTGTTCCTGGGTTAAACTCGTTTTTATGCTCTGGTGATTGGTTAGCTCGTAGATCTACAACCTCTGCTCCGGAGAGGGCCCCTGCAGTTGGTTTCCTTGTGTTTTCTTTCATTCTTCAACATTCAACTAAGTATTGTGTTCTGTTTTCACTGTATGCAAACGTCCCTTTTGATTTCGTGAATGCTCATAACGTTCTTTCCTTTCGTTACTGTATAAACATTTTTAATTATGTCCATGTGTGCTATGTGTTATGTCAAATGAGCTCATTGTAATTTGCTAAGTAGGAAAAGAGATCTCTGATGCGTGCATTTCATAAATAGTTGTTGTATTTCATAGATAGCATTTCAACTCATAAATGGATTTTAAGTAAATTTCGTAAATAGCATTTATTGTATTTAGTATTTCCATTTATTTCATTAGTGATTCGTTTTTCTCGCACAATAGTCTTTGATTTACTTTTCACTGTAGCATTTTTAGTTTATTTCATGCAAGTAGTATTATTACTCTTAGCATAGACTAGGGTTTGCAGCTAGTTTCTCCTTCACGCATTTGAATTCATTTTTATTTCTTTGCATCTTGGATCCAAGAATTAGTTTTTATTGTTGTAGCTTTCACTAATTAAAAAGAATTGCATTTTCAATTTCATTCACTTAATTAATATAAAAAATTAGTTTTTAGGTTGAATACAATTAAGTAGTTTTTGTTTTTTTTACATAGAACAGTAAGTTTTAGTTTAGTCAAATAGGCTTTTATTTCAAATGCTCATAGTTAGTTTTCTTTCATAGTAGAGCAAGCTTCGCTTTGCTCAAAACTAGTTTGCAATTTAAATTCGTATAACATAATTGTATTTTAATTCTCAAAATGTTAAGTCTTTGATTTACTTAGATCATAGAATAGATAGATTTTGATTTGTTCAATAGTTGTAATTATTCTGCTGTTTATAAAAAATAATTTTATTTTGTTTTCATGTAATATTGCATCTTCAGAATTTAAATGACCGATCATGCGTACCTCCTTTCAACTTGTCTTTTAGTTTCTCATTTGCAATTAGATAGAATTCGAATTTCAGTATTTCAAGCTTAGTTTATAATCAAATTTAGTTATGTCCTCTTACTGTAGCTATGGTTAGATTTGTTTACAGTCCAACTTTGTTTTATCACGTAATAGAAAATAGTTTCTTTATTTGAATGAAAATTAATGTAATCATTCCTTGGTTTTCTTTAGTTTAAATAGTTTAATTGTTTCCTGTTAAACCATAGAGTAGTATGCATAAACCCAGCGGGTATTAAAATCATTTAGCCTGTTTATTTTCATAGTTTGTATCATTTTTGTCATCCGTACTGTCATTCGGACCGCCATCCGGACTTTAATATTTTCTGTTGTGCTTTTATGCTTAATTAGAGTTTAATTTCTCAGGTTTTCGAATTGCATTATTTTCTGTCGCTGGCCATTACCTGCATATGTAGTTAGAACCTTGTTTTGAATTACATAGACTTTTGTTTAAGCTTCATGTTCATTTTTAGTCCTTGTTCATCTCTTTGGCCTACCTTTATTTTTCATTTCTAGCTTGTCTTTGGATTTGCAGTCAATACTTTAACTCTGTTTTTTTATATAGCTTGTTAACTTCCCTAGAACTTGTTGATTCCAACTTTAACTTAGATTTGTTAAAGCCTTCAATCCTACACATATAGTGTTTGCATCTCACAAGATACCTTCTTGGGTTGACAATTTAAGTGTTGAATTAGATAACATATATTTTACCCAACACTCTCCATCAGGTTCTGAGTTAGAGTCTGGATCCAAGGATTTTGTCTCGACCAACAAGGATTGTTTTGAGCGGCACTCATAAGTGTTGTGACAAGGGCTCTTGTGGAATTCACACCACTTCCCAGTGTTCTTTGATTTCCCATTACCCTTCTTTGCCTGCAGCTTGGTATGGTTGTCGGGGCTTTGGCCATCCTTCCTCTGTCCTTTGCCTTGTGAGTTGGGGCCACCTTTTCCAGGATTCTACTACTAATGTGCATACCTAAAATCACGCTTATTCTTTTTCTTAAACTTCTGCTCGATCTTGACGATGTATCTATAAGCTGCTCCTAGTGAGGATATGTCTAGTAAATCCATCTCTGTCTAAATGTGCCTGTACAGGCCATTGCAGTACTTTAGGACCAAGTGTCGTTCGAACTCTCGAATACCGATCTTGGAGCGTAGGGTATGGAACATGTTGGTAAAATATGGGACTGTTAGGTCCCTCTCCTAGCGCAAGGTCATCCATTTGGTGTACTGGTCATCATAGTTTCCGATAGGGTAGAATTCCTCCTTGATGGCATCGAAAAAAGATGCGCAAGTAAGGTCCGTCCTGAATAGTTCAAACTTGTCTCTTGCATGCCTCTCGCAGTACCCGTCTTGCCAGTATTTAATATGGGGAAGGAACTTAAGGAGTGAGAATGTGATCTTTTCGCTGTCGAAATTTTTTTGAACAAAGAAGTAACCTTCTAATAGATTCAGCCATTTATCTAAATCGTCTACATCTATATTTCCTTCCAATAGGGGAATGTCAAAGTTAACTTGTACCTTGAAGGAAGTCTCACTCCCTAAATGGCTGCTCATTGAAGGTGCTTCCGTCGCCGTAGGCATCCTGCGAAGGATTTATGCAAAATTTTCCATCATCTCGTTCCTGTGTCGCGCGAGGGATTTCTCGAGCAACAACTTAATAGGATCTCCTGATCCGCCATCTCTCTTTATTCTCCCACCATGGGAGCCTACTTGGGTCGATGAGGAGGTTTTTCCCCAAGCTCAACTAGTTTGAGACCCAACTCTCGATATTCAGATCTCGTCGGGGACATGCACTGAGAAATTACAAGAGCAGAAAGCTATGATACCACTGATCCAGATTTATGTGAGAATGAAATGAAAGAGCATATATATATTCACATACACATATATATGGAAAGAAACATAGCGATACAACAAACTCAGATTCTATTAAAATTAATGAGATAGAACAAACTGTAAAATAAAAGCAGCTAGAATGGTGGTCGCTATATCTCTGAGAAGAGATGTGGCGACTATGCTCATCCGTGACAAGATAAATACAAAAAGAGGTCGAAAGGCCTATTTATCGTAAGCATAAGGGAAAGAATCCCAAACATCCAAAAACCTAACCCTAGAAGATGATCCGTCATAAAGTTTATGGCCCCAAGGTGGTTAGTTGAACAGTCAACTTCCCGGGGTCATAACGTTTGCATAAGATCTCCGTTTGGGGCGCTCGGTAGCCCGTTGGAAAGGTCTATCCGATATTTACAAATTTTGACTAGGTCCAAATGCATGTTCCTTGTAACTACTTGGCACCCCAAATCGCCAAAAAATGTCGTCTAGGGCCTCAAAACGGACCCAGAGTTTTGGGACTCGAAAAACCGTAGAAAAATTACAAGAAAACTGCTAGAATGAAAATTTGTTTTGAGCCATTGGAATAGGTGGGTGGCCACTGATATCCATCTGGATCATTCTTCCCCCTTAGGATGTTATGGTATCCATTGCGTTGAGTGGCCCCATCAGGTGGGGAAACTTCTTTTGAACTTGACTCATGGTGAGCCACTTGCCTTCGTGAAGTAGTTGCCCTGCTTTGGCAACCCAATATAGCTGGATCTTCTACTGGCGGGTTCCCTTAACCTGTGTTCCCATGATCTGATGAATGGTTTCTTGTTCCATGCATTCGGGATTAAGCTCTATAGGTTTTAATTGCTCTTCCACCTCCGAGGTGTCTAACAATGGTGGAAAATATGGGCGAAGTGGCTTCACATTGAATACTGGGTGCAGGCAAAGGAATGGAGGAATGCTTAACTCAAAGGCATTGCCATCAACTGCACTAGTGATGGTGTACGACCCATATCGAAGTGCCTAGACGAAGCTTGCGATGGGGTCCTGTGAGCCTCTCTTTCTGCGAATGCAACCAAACCTTATCACCCACTTGGAACTCGCGTAGAACCCGATGCTGGTCATGTCGCTACTTGTACTTAGTGTTGGACTTTTCCAAAATTTCATGGACTTGTTGGCGGGTGTGCTGGATTCGTTCAACATATCTGGTGGCCTTATCAGCTTCGGTCTAAGCATGGGAATATTCCTCACGTGTGGATGCAATGGGAAGAGCTACATCAATTGGTGCGAGTGGTTGGAACCCCAGACACACTTGAAAAGGGATGTGGCTAGTAGAGCTATGAAGGGCTCTGTTATAGCTATGTCGAACATAAGGAAGGCTCTCATCCCATGTGCGGGGATGTTTAGAATTGTACATTCTCAGAATATGCACAATCATCCTGTTGACTACCTCTGTTTGTCCATCGGTCTAGGGGTGGAAGGAGGTTGATTTGGTGAGCTTGGTATCCATCAATGACCATAGGTTGGACCAGAAATTTCTTAGGAACCCACTATCCCGGTATGAAATGATAGTTTTTGGCAGCCCCAAATGAACCCAAACACTCTTGAAGAAGAGCTTAGTAGTGTCTTTAGTAGAGACGTTCTTCTTGCAAGCTATTAGAATGGCCATTTTAGAGAAACGATCCATGACCACAAACACACAATCATTTCCATGCTTGGTTGAAGGTAGTCTAGACATGTAATCCATGGAGATGGATTCCCATGGCCCATTAGGAGTGGGCAGAGGGGTGTACAACCTATGCTTTTTTTATGGAAGGTTTTGCGATGGCACAGGAAGTGCAGGATCTTATGTATCGACCAACGTCTTGTCAGAGCTTAGGCTAATAAAAATACTTATGCAATATGGCCACTATCGTTTCGGTGTTGAAGTGCCCTGCCACCCGACTGTAATGAGATTACCAAATCATCTTCGCACGCTCGCTTGAAGGAACGCAGAGATGGCCCAGGTGGCATAACAAGATTTCCTGAAGATGAAAGTATGCTATGGACGTGCCTACACATATGGCTCGATATATGGGAGAAAACTCGGGATCACTGCTATATAGTTGAGGCCACCCTGTGGTCTCATGGCCACAATAGTGGAGCATTGTTGTAAGTGTGGCTACTAGAGTTCGACTGAGGCAATTGTTGACTCGGTTGGTGTTGTCCTTCTTATATTTAATATTCAAGTGGAATTGCTGCAAGTAATTGGACCACTTCTGGTTGTGGTCTTTCTGTAACTTCCCTTGGGTTTGCATGAACTGTAGGGGCTTGTGATCAGCATGGATGACTATCTCTTTTCCAAGGATGTAATGCTTCCATTGGCAGCAGGCTTGGACAATGGAATACATTTCCTTGTCATAGGTGGGGGTACTTGCGGAATGTATCTGAAAGTGTCTCACTGTGATATGCCCTTGGATGGCCATGTTGAGTGAGGACTGCACCAACAACATCGTTTGAAGAATCTATTTCAATCTCAAAGGGTTGTTGCAGATCCGATAAGGTAAGGACAGGTGCCGAACATAAGAATTTCTTTATCTCCTCAAATGCTTGTTGTTGTGGCTTGTACTAGCTGAATGTGGACTTAGATCCCCCTTTGGTCACATGTCTAAGGGACCAAGCAATATTAGAGAATCCCAACACAAATATGCGATAGAAGTTGGCAAGGCCTAGGAAGATGTGAAGATCTGTGAGAGTTGTCTTGGATGGATCCACATGAACACCATGTTTGTCCACAATGTATCCCAGATATTGAACCCTCTTCATGCCAAATGAGCACTTCTCTAAATTAACATATAGCTTGTGCTGGCGCAAGGTGCTGAGGACTTGGTGGATATGCTGCAGATGCTCTGCCCATGTTCTGTTGTAGATGAGAATATCGTCCAGATATACGACCACAAAAGAGTTAGTGAATGGCCGTAGGATACTGTCCATAATCCTCATGAAAATTTTTGGAGCATTAGTCAAACCGAAAGGCATGACCAACCTCTCAAAAAGGACTTCTTGAGATTTGAAGGCAGTCTTCCTGATCTGGATTTATGTGGGAACGAAACAAAATATAGCATATATAGAGATATATTGCAAATAACACAGTGATACAGTAAACACATATTCTATTAAATAGTGGAAATAGAACAGACTGTAAAATACACTAGCTAGAATGGTGGTAGCTATCTCTTAGAAGAGATGTGGCCGCTATGCTCATTCGTGCCAAGATGAATACAAAGAGAGGCCGAAAGGGCCTATTTATCATAAGCATGAGGGAAAGAATCCCAAACATCCAAAAACCTAACCCTAGAAGATGAACCGTCATAAAGTTTGCGGCCCCAAGGTGGTTAGTTGAACAGTCAACTTCCCGGGGTCATAACTTTTGCATACGATCTTCGTTTGGGGCGCTCGGTGGCCCATTGGAAAGGTCTATCTGAGATTTACAACTTTCGACTGGGCCCAAATGCATGCCGTTGGAAACCATTTGGTCCCCCAAATCGCCAAAAAATGTCGTTTAGGGCCTCAAAATGGCTCCGGAAGTTCAGGACTCGAAAAACTGCTAAAAATAGTAATTTACCAAAATTGCCAGAAGACTGTTTTGAGCCAGTTGGAAGAGGTGGGCCACCACCGATATCCACTTGGATCACTTCCAAACATCGGTCTTCTCAATTGGAACTTGATGATAGCCAGAATTCAAATCAATCTTTCTGAAATATTTGGCGCCCTTGAGCTGGTCACGAAGGTCGTCGATACGGGGAATGGGATACCGATTCTGGATTGTGATATTTTTTATAGTTCGATAATCAATACAGAGTCTCCATGTTCCATAATTATTTTGTACCAACACAATTGGGGTCCCACAAGGTGAGGAGCTAGGTCGAATGTGTCCCTTTTGGATCAATTATTGAATCTAGCATTTGATTTGTCCATTTTCCATCAGGAAACACCTGTATATTGGCCCGTTAGGTAAATGTCCATCGGGTGTCAAATCAATGGAATGCTTGATCGAGCAATGTATTGGCACCCCGGTGGGTGTGGTGAAGATGTATTTGTATGATTCCACAATATTTTCCACATGTTTCTGCTGCGTAGAGGGGTTTTGCATGGAGGTGGTGGATGTTGCTGCAATCTTTCGTTCACCTTCAGAACGAACCATGAAGAGAACAAATTTCCTTGTCTGGGAGATTACCTACCTACACTGCTTAGCTATGATGAGGGACATTGCAGAGGTGGGAAGTGTCTCTGGTATCCTGTAGAGCTTCTTTCCCAAAGTAATAATGATAGTATGAGGTCTAGACTCATACACAGCATGACGTTTCCACATATATGGTTGTCTTAAAATAACATCACAAACATCAAGCGGGGAAACATCACACATTACCTCATCTTTGAAGGGATTGATCCCATTGGAAAGGCGACATTGTTGACTAATGCAGATGTCTCGTCCCTGGCTCAGCCAACCGATGTTGTATGGTTGGGGATGTGGAACCGTCGGAAGCTTCAATATTTTGACAACCTCGGCTGACATGCGGTTTTTCTAGATATGACTATAAAAAATGAAGTGTAGCGGAGTTCCTTGCACCCACAATTGTGAATGGAAGAGGCGCTCCCCTTCCTTTGGCTCTTCTGATTCTTTTGGTTGAATCTTTATAGTTGCGATGGTGGCACTAGGTTCTGTATCAATGATCTACTTTCCTTCTTCTGTCTCTCCATCAGGTTCTGAGTCAGAGTTTGGATCTGGGGATTTTGTCTCGGCCAACAAGGATTGTTTTGAGTGGCACTCATCAGTGTTGTGCCAAGGGATCTTGTGGAATTCACACCACTTGCCAGTGTCCTTCTTTGATTTCCCATTACCCTTATTTTCCTGCGGCTTGGGATGGTTGTCAGGGATTTTCCCATCCTTTCTCTGTCCTTTTCCTTGTGAGTTGGGCCCACCTTTTCGAGGCTTCTGCTGCTGATTTGCATACCCAAAATCACGCTTATTCTTTTGCTTAAACTCCTGCTCGATCTTGACGACGTATCTATAAGCTGCTCCTACTAAGGATATGTCCATGAAATCCATCTCTGTTTGAATGTACCTGTGCAAGACGCTGCGGTACTTTAGGACCAAGTGTCGTTCGGAGTCTCAAATACCTAGCTTAGAGCGCAGGGTATGGAACATGTTGGTAAAATTTGGGACTGTTTGGTCCCTCTTCTGGCGCAAGGTTGTCCATCTGGTGTACTGGTCATCATAGTTTCCAATAGGGTAGAACTCTTCCTTGATGGCATCGACAAAAGCAACCCAAGTATGGTTTGTCCTAAATAGTTCTAACTGGTCTCTTGCATGCCTCTTGCAGTACCCGTCCCACCAATCTTTAATATGGGGAAGGGACTTAAGGAGTGCGAATGTGATCTTTTTGCTGTCAGAAAATTTTTGAATAGATAAGTAACCCTCTAATAGATTCAACCATTTCTCTAAAGTATCTGCATCTATCTTTCCTTCAAATAGGGGCATGTCAAAGTCAACTTGTACCTTGAAGGGAGTCGCATCCCCGAAATATCTTGTTGTTGAAGGTGTGTCCGTCGCCGTCGACATCCTGCGAAGGATTTGTTCAAAATTATGCATCATCTCGTTCCTCTGTCGCGCGAGGGATTCCTTGAGCAACAACTTAACAGGATATCTTGCTCCGTCATCTCTCTTTTCTTCTCTCGCCATGGGAGCCTGCTTGGGTCTACGATGAGGGTTTTCCCCAAGCTCAACTAGTTTGAGACCCAACTCTCGATATTCAGATCTCGTCGGGGACATGCACTAAGAAATCACAAGGGCAGAAGGCTTTGATACCACTGATCTGGATTTATGTGAGAACGGAATGAAAGAGCATATATTTATATTCACATACACAGAGATATGGCAAGAAACACAACGATACATTAAACGCAGATTCTATTAAATGAATGAGATAGAACAAACTGTAAAATAAAAGAAGCTAGAATGGTAGTATCTATATCTCTGAGAAGAGATGTCTTGACTACGCTCATCCGTGAAAAGCTGAGTAAAAAAAGAGGTGAAAAGGCCTATTTATCATAAACATGAGGGAAAGAATCCCAAACATCTAAAAACCTAACCCTAGAAGATGAACCATCATAAAGTTTGCGGCCCCAAGGTGGTTAGTTGAACAGTCAACTTCCTGGGGTCATAAATTTTGCATACGATCTTCGTTTGGGGCGCTTGGTAGCCCATTGGAAAGGTCTATCCGAGATTGAAATATTTTTATTGGTTCTAGATATATGTCATTGGAGAACATCTGGCCCCTCAAAACGGCCCCAGAAGTTCGGGACCCAAAAAACCGTAGAACAATTACAAGAAACCTGCTAGAATGAAAACCTGTTTTGAGCGAGTGAAATAGGTGGGTGGCCACCGATATCCATCTAGATCATTCCTCCCCCCTTAGGAAGCAATGGTCTCCATTACTTTGAGTGCCCCCATCAGGTGGGGAAAATTTTGTTGAGCTTGACTCTTGGTGAGCCACTTGCCTTGGTGAACTAGTTTCCCTGCTTTGACAACCCGATATAGCTGGATATTCTGCTGGAGGGTTCCCTTAACCTATGTACCCATGATCTGATCAATAGTTGCTTGTTCCATGTAGTCGAGATTAAGCTATGTAGGTGTCAATCGCTCTGCCACCTCCGAGGTGTCCAACAATGGTGGAAAATATGGGCGAAGGAGCTCCACATTGAATAATGGGTGCAAGCCAAGTAATGGAGGAATTATTAGCTCAAAGACATTGTCACCAACTACCTTTGTGATGGTGTATGGTCCATATCGAAGTTCCTGGATGAAGATTGTGATGGGGTCCTGTGATCCTCTCTTTGTGTGAATGCAACCAAACCTTATCACCAACTTGGAACTTGTGTGGAACCCGATGCTAGTCATGTGGCTACTTGTACTTAGTTTTGTCCTTTTCCAAAATTTCATGGACCTATTGGCAGATGTATTGGATTCGTTCAACAAATCTGGTATCCTTATCAGCATCGGTCTGAGCATGGGAATATTCCTCACATGTGGATGCAATGGGAAGAGCTACATCAATTGGTGCGAGTGGTTGGAACCCCAGACACACTTGAAAAGGGTTGTGGTTGGTAGAGCTATGATGCACATAAGGAAGGCTCTCATTCATGTGCGGGGATGTTTAGAATTGTACATTATCAGAATATGCACAATCATCCTGTTGACTACCTATGTTTGTCCATCGGTCTGGGGGTGGAAGGAAGTTGATTTGGTGAGCGTGGTTTCCATCAATGACCATAGGTTGGACCAGAAAGTGCTTAAGAACCTGCTGTTCCGATATGAAATGATAATCTGTGGTAGCCCGAAATGAACCCAAACACGATCGAAGAAGAGCTTAGAAGTGGCTTCAGCAGAGACATTCTTCTTCCAAGCTATTAGAATGGACATTTTAGAGAAATGATCCACGACCACAAACACACTGTCATTTCCATGCTTGGTTTAAGATAGTACAGACATGTAATCCATGGAGATGGATTCCCATGGACCATTAGGAGTGGGATGAGGGGTGTACAACCCCTGTTTTTTTATGGAAGGTTTTGCGATGGCACATGAAGTGCAGGATCTTATGTATCGACTGACGTCTTTGTTAACACCCAAAAAGTGTTCACTACCTCATTACCACATTATATGGATCATTTGTCCATTTTCCTACCATTTATCCCTTAAAATCCCAAAAAAATCCCATTAAAATGCCTCTAAAAGGCCTAAAATGCCTCCAAAAGGCCTAAAATGCCTCCAAAAGGCCACAAAACCCTCAAAATAGCCTAAAAAAGGCTAAAAAAACCCCCCTTTTCCTCCAAAAATAGCAAAAATCCCCAAAAAGGGAATAAAAAAATATAAAATAATGAGGAAAAGGAAGAAAAAACCCTATACAGCTGCCCAAAACTATGTGTTTCCTAAAACCATGGGTCAGCACTCCACCACCAAAAAACTATAAATAGGTGATGGAGATCCCTTATTCCATATCCACAATCACAAGCACCCTTACTCTGCCAAAATCTCTCTCGAAACCCTAGTTCACCTTTGAACTATTTTCACCTTGAGAGCCACCTTTGGCCCATCCCCAACATTGGAGAAGGAGAAAGGAGCATTCTGAAGCTTGGAGCATCCTCTTGGACACTGCAAAGGGCTTCATCAACCTTGACACTCAAGGTAACATTAATAGAAAAAGTCATTCTTTTCATTTGATGTTTATGTTTCATGCAATATTTTAGAAGTAATTAAATTGTTGTTTTAGCTTAATCATTTAATCATTATTGAACCGCTACTAAGGAGTCCATTCTCCTTAGTAGGTGCTCATTGGCACAAGCTAGGGGTAAAACCCTAGCTACAGTTTTGGCGACTCCACTGGGGAAGGAGAAAGGAGCATTCTGAAGCTTGGAGCATCCTCTTGGACACTGCAAAGGGCTTCATCAAACCTTGACACTCAAGGTAACATTAATAGAAAAAGTCATTCTTTTCATTTGATGTTTATGTTTCATGCTTGTTTGGAATTAATTTAATTGTTGTTTTAGCTTAATCATTTAATCATTATTGAACTGCTACTAAGGAGTCCATTCTCCTTAGTAGGTGCTCATTGGCACAAGCTAGGGGTAAAACCCTAGCTACAGTTTTGGCGACTCCCCTAGTTTTCGAATTTCTGGTTTCCGTTTTGAATTTTTTACTTTCGGCTGTCCCTTTCGGCCGCCGCATACCGCGTCTTTTCCCTCTGCAGTCGCGTCCCGACCGCGCCTTACAGGCCTTTACCTACGATCCGACCGCGGCTCTCAGACTGCTTCCGACGCCCTGCCGGCGGATTCAAGTCTGTTACCTACGATCCGACCGTGGCTAATCAGCCTGTTTGCCGCGATCTGACTACGCATGTCGGCCTTTTTCCTGCGTCCCGACTGCGGCTTTCTGCCTCTTTCGTGCGTCCCGACTGCGCCTGTTAGCCCTTTTTGCCGCGACCCGACTGCGTCTTGTTCCCTGTTTCCTGCGTCCCGACTGCCTCTGTTGGCCCGATAGCCGCGACCTGACCGCCGCTGTTTCCCTTAAACCCGCGGTCGGCCTGTTCCAAATTGCCACAGACCCGCGGTCTGATTTCTGCTCTTTTCCTGTTTTGAGCCCAGCCCCTTTTGCTGCAATATTTTCTGCATCTGAACAGCCCCCTGTCTTACCTGCAGTTCACTAACTTACAGCCTTTCTGCAACTTAACTTCTGTTCCTTTTACAGATTTCATTTTACAAATTTCAGTATTTTTAATTCAGAAAATTTTGCAAGTTTAACTTTCAATTTCAGTATTGTTGATAGATTGGAAGTTGCCCCCCCTTGTGGCACTTCTATTTTTGGGATCATTACCTCACGAGCACACACTCTGTCACATAAAATCAAGTGAGCCTTAAAAAGTACCTAACTAAACCAACATTCTAACCCCACTTGGGGAACACAAAAGAATCATTGTAGTTAGGTAGGATCAGGGGGATAGGCTTCCCATAACACCCCTTGGTTATTTCACTTGAGACATAGTTGTTGTCCAAATAGGGAACCAAAATCCCCTAGTACTTTTTGGCACGGTCACGACCAGTTTATCAGAGGGCCTCTCCCTTAGGAGGGTTGAAGTCGGGAGACTGGTTCCGGAGGCCTGAGTGGAATACCGCACTCCATTCAGTAACCGAAGGGCTACCTTTCGCGGTTCGCGGGATATCCCTGTAGAGGGGTATTGCGGTCAACGAACTAAACGGCAGATTCACCTTTCTGGACGTGTCATGAACGGGGTATCTTAGTTGCCATTCTTCTAGGATTGACTACCCGGTATCCCTCCCGGTAGGGGGATATCATAGCCACTTGGCTTTCCTACTCATATTGTCTGACTTGGATTTCATCACCTTGCAGAGGATATGTTTAGTTGAGTCAGAATACTTTTAGCTAGGTGTTTGCATGCTCCTTTACCTCCCTTTGGTCTAGTGAGTCCACCATTTTCTCTTTTTAGGAAACCTACTGCTTGTTGGTATTCTGACCATCTTTGTTGTTACTCCATCTATTGTAGCACAGCTGCTGCAGTGGGTGTTTTGAGTTGGTTGTTGGCCTGAGTGCCTTGCTTTTTAGCTCTCCTTCTGCACACTCGGTTGCATTAGGATTTTTGAGCTGTTTTTATACTCACCTCAACCCACAGAGACTAGACACCATCCATCACCATTGAGTCCCCGAGACATTCTCGGCGCCTCAGGGGTGAGCCCCCACAGCACGGTTCTCTTGACACCACTCGTCATAGATTCCGATCATTGTCCGTTGATACCACTCATCACAGATCTAGAGCCTTGTCACTTGACTCCACTCGTCAACGACGTAGGTCTCCGTCACCAGATAGTGACGCACCTTACTTTACCTCTGATTCTGACGAAGAGTCTGAGAACCCTATTTATACTGCCCCTACTAGCCCCATGGCTGGCACGACTTCCACTCCATTTGTCATAGGGACCATTGGTGGCACATCCACCACTACACCAGTTACTACACCTATTTTGGGTATGCCCTCCATGGGGCAACCATCTACCGTTCCCCTCACGGTACCTATTCCCACAGCGGGAATACCTATCCCCACTACATCAGTGGCTCACACTACCAATGGTGGTGCTGGACCATCCTTCACTACCTCAGTTCCCCCACTTGGGGGCACCACCTCACATCTTGTCCCTCCACTTGGGGGCACTGGCCCCAACTTGGTCCACAGCACTACTGTGTCACAGCCTTCTTCCAGTTTGCCATTCATGGCTAGCCTCAACCTACCTGACCTGGCCAGATTGACCAACGATCCTATTCGACACGACCCTATGTGGCCTCATATGCCTACCAAACTACCCTCTGACATCCCTAAATTCGAGGGTAAGGCCGGTGAGGACCCACAAAACCATATCATGTCTTTCCACCTATGGTGTTCCTCTAACTCCATCGTGGATGACTCTGTTCGCCTCCGTCTCTTACAACGCACCTTCACTGGCTCTGCAGCCAAGTGGTATATCGAGCAACCTCATGGGACCCATGCCACCTTTGCTTCCCTGGCCTCGACCTTCCTGCAGTTCTTCCAGTTGCCTGTCCGCTATGACGCGGGCGTTGAGATCCTTCTATCTTGTAGACAAAACACGGCTACCCATATCACGGACCACATCCATGAGTGGCGTCGACGCCGTAGCTTATGCAAGATCAAACTTGACGATCGTATCTTCCTAGATTGGTTCCTCAAATCCCTTCTCCCTGTTATTGCTAAGGATGTGGCCTCAGAAAGACCCCAGTCTGAAGAAGAAGCCATCCTTAAGGCACAACAGTTCGACCTCATTTACGCCCAATCGGGTTACCTTTATACCATTATACCTGACGCCCCTCGCGGCGAGTCCTCCCAGCATGATGCGCCGGGGGCATCCCACGCTGCAGATGGTATCATTGGCCGTGTTTCTTCGCATCCCCAACCATTTTCTATAGCACGACCTACCCCTGGCCCTGACCTGTCGAGGGCTACCTCCCAGTCTGGAGCAACCAACTCATATGCTCCCATGACACATCACCATGCCCATGGACCCTCATGTCCACCTCAGTGCTTCGGGTATGCAACTCCTGCTTATGCTCCTCCAGTCGCCCCTCAGCCTTACTACCATCAGCAGGCTGCCTCAGCTCCTGCGCCTTCACCAGCCCCACCAGCTTATTATCCGCCCCAGGTAGCCCCTGCGGCACATCCACAACCTGCTCCGCAGTCCTATCAGCAACCCCCTCAAGTTGCTGCACCTGCTCAGCCTCAACCTACATATCATCCCCCGCAGCCTGCTCCTACACCTGCGCAACCTCAGAACCCACCTGCTGCCCAAGGGCAAGTTTACGCCCAACAGAATCCGCAGCAAAACCAGAACAACCAACGTAACCAGGGCCAACAGAACCGCGGCAAGGGCCGTAATCGGGGAAACAACCAACCTGCAGACCAAGCTGGTCAACCGGCTAATCCCCCTGACAACAACAACGCGGCCCTCGCTAATCAAAACCCTGATCGCCCGCCCAAGCAGGCCAAAAACCCCAATTTGCGAACGAACCACCCTTGTTCTATTTGCGGGGTCTATGGACACTACACACACGCTTGCCCACACTTGGAGCGAGCTCGGCAGCTCTGGGTTGACGAGGCCCATCGCCAAGGGCATGCGGCTCCCCAAGCACCGCCCAACCCCCCCCAACCTCAGCAACCCCCTTTGGTGCTGCAAAACCCCTTGCCAACCCAAGGCGTGGTGAACACTCAGCCGTTGGCCCCTCAAGCTAACGTACAACCCCAACAACAACAGATCACTTACGCTGCCCCTGATCAACCCATGTTTGACTCAGGTACCCACCACTTGCTGATGATGTCATCTGCTGACGTCAACCTACAGACCCGTCGGAACCAATATGGCTCCACCTCTGAAGCCACTCCCACGGATAAACCTACTAACGCTCATCCCACTGATCAGGCGTTACGTATACCTCCGCCTCCCATAGACGGCGCTGCGAAAGCACCTCGTTTCCTACTTCGCCGAATCAACAATAACCCTAATGCGCGCGCTGCGTCAAACTACAACATTGTAGACGACCTAGCCCAATCTCCCGCAGCCATGTCTGCGTTAGAAGTCTTGAAGAACTGCCCTTCCCAGCGCAAGACTTTACTCTCCGCCATTGGGGGGATTGACCCAACCGATTCGCATTTGATGGCGTTTGATTTAGACCAGTCTGAACCACGCCTACCTTCCAGCTTAGCCTTCCAAGTTACTGTCTCCGTTAGGAACCTTGTTATCCATCGGTGCATCATCGATGAGGGTGCCTCCACATGCGTTATGTCCACATTTGTATGGCAGAAGTTAGGATCCCCTCCTCTCCAGCAGTCCACCACTGCGTTACGTGCCTACGACGGTCGTTCGGCCCAGCCCCAAGGCCTTCTACCCAACGTTCCAGTCCAGTTAGGTGGTAAAACAGTCCTTATTGACATAGAGGTAATCAATGCCCAATTGGATTACAACCTTCTACTTGGCCGCAGCTACATGTATGCCATGCGGGCGGTTGCCTCTTCTGTCTTTCGCACCATGATGTTCCCCCACGAGGGACGCGTGGTTAAGATTGACCAGCTCACCTACTATGATCCCAATGCTCCAGCGGCACCAGAAAATGTTCTCCCCATGGTGGAACAACCTGTTTCTCCTGCCTCCACCTCGTTTGTTTCCTCTACGGGTCCTGGAGTCTACTCAGACGCGCCGATGACTTCCACCTTTCACTCCATTCCTCCGCCGTCATCTACGCCCGAAATGTCTGACTTATGTACCTTGTCCCATGACATCCTACCACCTAACAATCAACCATCCTTGTTGCCTAAACCACCATTGGTACCTAGTCACATTGGTGTTACACCGATCCATACGATCCCCTTCCTAGTTCCTCCCGCCGGAGTAGTAAGCGCCCCGGTCATGGCTACCCTTAGCCTCCCTGGGTTAACCTTGGGATTACCTGTATGGTATCTTTCGCCTCCCGTTCGCCCGCCGACACCAGATGTCGTCCTCCAGCCGGTGCAACCCATGGCTACTACCACCCACCCACCTCCCGGTGTCTCTACCCCTTCGTCCTCTACGACACCTCCTCCTACTCCCAAACCCACTGGGGGCAGAGGTCCACAACCTTACACTGCTGTCCCACCTCCAAAGACAGTCAAGAACCCTCCAGTGTTTCGTGCTCCTCCCAAATGCTCGCTGTGTGACGAGTTGGGCCATGCGACCCATCAGTGCCCACAGTTACCCGCATTGCAGAAGCACATGCAAATGCTCGATGATGACCCCAACATCCCAACAGTCGAACTAAACCCCACTCCTAAGCCTAAAGATAAGTCCCTACGTACCAACCACTCCTGCGCCATCTGCGGTATTTACGGGCACTATTCACATCATTGTCCCGATCTCCCGGATTACAGAGCGGCTCTCTATGAGATGAACAATCTGGATCTTGAGACGGCACCACCTACCATTGAGGAGATCTACCCCCCAGACTCTTCACCTTCCGGAGAGGTTAATACCATCTATATGATCTCTTCCACCACTACCCCCTCGTCAACCGATTTGACGACGCAAATTTTCCGTACCGATGAGGAGATTCTTGAGGCCCTTACCGCCCCGGATTATCCATGGGATGATATGCATCATCGTTCCTACTTCATCCCAGAAGCGTCTTCCTCTAGCTCCGCTACCCAATATGCGGTTGAATCCAAAGACTTCCTCCCCACTAAGGTTGACTGGTTCAAGGACCCTATTCCTGCTCCTGATGCCTTCGAGGAGGGCAACATGGCCAACATCTCACCTGTCATCCAAGTTGATATTGCTGCTCCAGGTCGTGCCCCTGAACTCATTACTTTAGGAGCATTCTGCAGTAAACAAGAGATTGAGGACTACATAAACCTTTTCAAAGAATTCCGTGATGTCTTTGCCTGGTCCTATACCGAAATGCCTGGTCTTGACCCCGCAATTATAGAGCACCATATTGACACATGGCCTGATGTACCCCCCGTTCGTCAGAAACAGCGCCCCATTCATCCCTCAAAGCTCCCAGCTGTCAAAGCCGAGATTGAGAAGCTGCGCAAGGCAGGGTTCATTTATCCTATTGCCTATACCACTTCCAGTTAACAAAAAGCAAGGCACCATCCGCGTATGCACTGACTTCCGTGACTTAAACCATGCTTGTCCCAAGGACAACTTCCCCACGCCGTTCATCGATCAACTCATAGATGCGTGTGCGGGGCATGAGGTCCTCTCCTTCATGGACGTTTTTTTCGGATATAATCAGATTCAGATCTGTAAGGAAGACCAGTACAAAACTGCCTTTACTACCCCATGGGGCACCTTTTCCTATCGCGTCATGCCTTTCGGCCTCAAAAATGCTGGTGCCACTTTCCAGCGGGCCATGACCTATTGCTTCCACGACTTGGTCCATATCCTGTTAGTCTACCTTGATGACCTCACAGCTCGTTCCCGGAAACGATCAGACCACCTTAACGACCTTCGGCAAGTTTTTCTGCGTTGTCGCAAATACCAAATTCGCTTGAACCCACACAAGTGTGTCTTTTGCGTACCGGCAGGCCGATTGTTGGGTTTCATTGTTTCCCAGAAAGGAATTACTGTTGACCCTCTAAAGGTCCAAGCTATTTTAGACCTCCCCCCTCCTCGAACGCTCCGGCAGCTCCAAAGTCTGCAGGGGCGATCTAACTTCCTTCGACGTTTCGTTCCTGATTATGCCACCACGGTTCACGGTTTCTTGCGCCTACTCCGCACCCACGTACCCTTCGTCTGGGATGCGCAAGCAGAAGCTGCATTCGAGGCCCTCAAGAAGGCCCTCACACAAGCCCCTCTGATTTCCCCTCCGGATTTCACTCAAGACTTCATCCTTTACGTGTCGGCCTCTGAGCATGCCGTATCTGGAGTCTTAGTTCAAGAAGACGCTTCTCACCAGGAGCACGTCATTTACTACGTTAGCCAGACTTTGTCTGGTCCACCACTACGTTACCCATATGAGGAGAAACTTGCCCTAGCAGTCGTCTTTTCCGTTCAAAAATTGCGACACTACATCTTAATGAGTCATACCACAGTCGTCGCCGACTCTAACCCCATGGTATATCTTCTAAACCGGCGGCTACTCCAAGGTCGTGTTGCCAAATGGGTCATTATCCTCCAAGAATATGACCTTACCTTCAAAACACCTAAGAGCACTAAAGCCCTCGCGCTTGCCCAGCTCATTACTGATCTCCCTTCCCTTCTCCCGGCCAAACCAATCTCCGATGAGTTACCTGACAATCACCTGTTCACTATCTCGTCCGATGACCCATGGTACGGTGATATCTTGTTATACCTACGCACGCAGAAGTTCAGACCCAAAGTTACACGAAATGGACGCCGTCGCATCCGCCACCAGGCCTCTCGATATCTCCTCTTAGGCGATGTCCTCTACCGGCGCGGGGTTGACACAATTCTTCGTCGTTGCCTTACCCACGAGGAAGCTGAACACGTCCTTAATGACTGTCATAGCGGTGCCTGCGGAGGCCATTTCTCAGGAATGGACACCGCCCAAAAGGTCGTCCGCGTCGGATACTTCTGGCCCACACTTTTCACTGACTGCATCACTGCGGTCAAACACTGCCATAACTGCCAACTTTTTGCCCCCAAGGCCCGGACACCTCCTGCTCCGTTACACCCAGTCGTCACCGTTGGTCCCTTTTGTAAGTGGGCCATAGACTTCATGGAATGTAGACCCCAGTCTGCCAACGGCCACAAATATATTGTTGTCGCTGTTGATTACTTTACCAAATGGGCGGAAGCCATGCCTACCTTCAATTGTACCGCTGACACTGCTGCCCGCTTCTTCTTCAACCATGTCATCGCCCGATTCGGGGTTCCTAAGCAGTTAGTCTCTGACCATGGTTCACACTTCGAAGATGCCGTCTGGCGTGACTTATCCACCCTCCTTAAGTATGAGCACCAATTTTCCTCTGCTTACTACCCCCAAGGGAACGGCCAAGTAGAGGCCATCAATAAAATCCTTAAAACCATCCTCCAACGAATAGTTGACAAGCATAAGTCCAATTGGCACCACATGTTGTTCCCTGCTTTGTGGGCTTATCGCACCTCCACTAAGACCGCCACTGGTTTTACACCATTTCATTTAGTTCACGGTATAGAGTCTGTTCTCCCCATCGAGTGTCAGATCCCTGCCTTACAGATTGCCGTTGAGCTTCTCCCCGACACCACCCCCCTCGAGCAGCGTCTGCTGCACCTCGAACAGGCCGATGAAGACCGTCGGGCCACTCTCCAGAACATCGAAGCTGCCAAAAATCGCTCCAAAGCCGACTATGATAAACATGTTCACCCTCGAACTTTCCGCGAAGGGGACCTAGTCCTCGCCTACGACCAAGCCCATGACAAAACCGGTAAAGGGAAGTTCGAATCCATGTGGCAAGGCCCTTACGTCGTGCAGACCTGCCTCGGCAAGGGGGCATACATCTTAGCTGACTCTGAAGGCCGTCCTTTGCGCAACCCTCGTAATGGGTTGTATCTTAAGCGTTTTTACCCATAAAAAGAAACTCGCGGCCTCATTGGTCTGCGTTGTACAGTACTTTCTTTTTTGTTTTTTGTTTTTCCGAACCGTTTCCACCACTGGAATCAGCACGACGCGACCGTCCTTATGGTCACCTCGTTGCATTATTTTTGTTCCGTCAGTTTTTGCCCATTTTTTCAGACGCCACTAGTCGCCTCGGTTTGCGTGCCACATCGGCCGTTCTCCGTTGTTCGCATGTTTTATATCATCGGATTCATTTTTCCGAGCTGGTGATGATGCTTGAGGTCATTTCTCGCTCTCACCTACAGATTTTTCGGGTATTTTTTCCAAAACGCCCTCGTCGCCTCGGTGTGCGTGCCACATCGGCCGTTACCTATTTTTGACATCCTTTATATCGCCGGATTCATTTTTCCGAGATCGTGATGATGCTTGAGATCATTTCTCGCTCTCACTTGGTACAATTTCAACATTGTGTCCCAACACCTTGCTGCCTCGGTTTGCGCGCCACATCGGCCGCCATCGAATTGTTCCACATTTTTACATGAGCCATTCACTCCTGTCATACTGCAAATGTTTCGTTATTTTGCCACCATTTCATCTACCCCGCAAGGAGGCCCATCAGTGTTCCCCACTACCATCGTTCTTGGTCATGATTACTGTTCCTTGATTGAACACTTCCTCCTTGCCTGGCCATTCCTTTTGTTCGGTATAATTTTATCCCTTTTTCGGGCCGGACAAGTCCTTTACGAAAAAAGCACTTAGGGAGTTTCCGTTAAGCTCTTTTCTGACTCCTAAAAGAATGAAAAGATCGCCGAGCAATCTTGCTTCCTTTCATGCTCGCTAAAGTACCTGAAAGGGCGTCTATCTGGTATAAGTTTAACCCTTTTCCGGACCTGGTAGACTAATTACGAAAAAGGAATACTCTAGTCACACCGGCTAGAAGAGTTCTTCATTGCATCCTTTTATGCTTCTTTGGGCCTTGGAGACTAAATCTACGAAAAAGCAACCCCCTGGAGTCTTCTTACTTGCTTTCAGGCTCTCTAAAATTCAAAGCAACCACGAGCATGAACTGTCCTGGGCTCGTAAAATCCACACGACAGTACCATTCCAGAGTCTTCTTATCGCTTTCAGACTCCTTAAAATTGAAAGCAACCACGAGCATGAACTGTCCTGGGCTCGTAAAATCCACACGACAGTATCATTTTATCCACACACTTCTTCTAGTTCCTTAACCCATGAAGAAGTATCCTCCCGTGCCTCATGGCACTATGATCGATCATCTCGGCAGCACCCCCAATCAGGTCGCCTTTGTTCAGAGTATTCTGCAGTCTCCTGCCATTGTATACCAGCTTGAGTCTCCCTCAGCCAGTTATCCTCCCAGATCCAATACAGCTATGATCCCTTTCCCCTCAGTCAGTTTCATATGCTGCCAGATCATTCCCATTATCATACTCTGAACAAAGGAAGTTTGAGTCCACCCGCTCTACTTGCCCAGTTGTCCCCCCACAGTTTATCAGTCCTGCCATCAGCACTATCACATTTCGGTCTCGTACCTCGCGCTCCTGTCAAGGAAACATCATTGCCTTGATAGTTGCAGGTCTCCCTCTGTCGACGACAGCTCCTCTATTCCAGAGGATAGGCCCAGAGGTCCCTACGCCTTGGACTTATCACCATCTGTGGTAGGTGCCTACGGATCATTCCGAGAGGAGACATCATTGCCTCTCCGAGTGGTTGTTCCTCACATGCTCGACTTCAGCACCTTGATCGCATCGTTGAGGATCGCGTAGGATTATATTCCATCAGTTTTTAGTCGAAGACCCCGGATTTCCCCCGACTCTAGCACATTGGTGAGTCACTTTGGAACGCCCAGTTGTATGTTCCCGTGAATGTCCGGGCTGCGTTGGCGTTTGTATTCGGAAGCCATCCAGTTCCATGCTTCCTATAGTACCCAGTTTCAGTTCCAGTTCAGTGTACCATGGAGAGTTTGACCCTAGTCACTATGATCCAGCAGCTCATCAGTTCCTTTGGTACCACACTCAGTAGCACTGTTGATTGTTCCAGTGCACCAGTTCTTCAGATTACACATGATCCGCTCAGCAGTATGTCCCAGATTTGTGTCTCTTCTGGACTCTTATGATGTACACAGTGGTCATGTATCTGACAGGTCCCCCTTTTTCGGGCCTTACAGTTATATTTATGTATCTTGATACGAGCATGGGTATGCCCGCCTCGTCCATATATTGAGATTATTCCTCATTCAGTCTTTGAGGTCATGTATATTTCAGGTCCCCATTTTTTGGACCCCATTGTTGTTATTATGTTATATCCTGATACGAGCATGGGAATGCCCGCCTCGTCCATATGATCAGATGATTCCTCATCCATTATTGAGGTTATGTACTTTTAGTTCCTGCAGTTGTTCGGGATCGTTGTTCCGGGCTCCAGTTTGTTTCTTCTCTTCTCTCCACATCCCAGGAAAACCATTCATGACTTATGATGTCCATCGGCCATACGATTAGCTCCTGACCTCGCACATCAGGGGGCAATCTGTTAACACCCAAAAAGTGTTCACTACCTCATTACCACATTATATGGCTCATTTGTCCATTTTCCTACCATTTATCCCTTAAAATCCCAAAAAATCCCATTAAAATGCCTCTAAAAGGCCTAAAATGCCTCCAAAAGGCCTAAAATGCCTCCAAAAGGCCTAAAATGCCTCCAAAAGGCCACAAAACCCTCAAAATAGCCTAAAAAAGGCTAAAAAACCCCCCTTTTCCTCCAAAAATAGCAAAAATCCCCAAAAAGGGAATAAAAAAATATAAAATAATGAGGAAAAGGAAGAAAAAACCCTATACAGCTGCCCAAAACTATGTGTTTCCTAAAACCATGGGTCAGCACTCCACCACCAAAAAACTATAAATAGGTGATGGAGATCCCTTATTCCATATCCACAATCACAAGCACCCTTACTCTGCCAAAATCTCTCTCGAAACCCTAGTTCACCTTTGAACTATTTTCACCTTGAGAGCCACCTTTGGCCCATCCCCAACATTGGAGAAGGAGAAAGGAGCATTCTGAAGCTTGGAGCATCCTCTTGGACACTGCAAAGGGCTTCATCAACCTTGACACTCAAGGTAACATTAATAGAAAAAGTCATTCTTTTCATTTGATGTTTATGTTTCATGCAATATTTTAGAAGTAATTAAATTGTTGTTTTAGCTTAATCATTTAATCATTATTGAACTGCTACTAAGGAGTCCATTCTCCTTAGTAGGTGCTCATTGGCACAAGCTAGGGGTAAAACCCTAGCTACAGTCTTGTCAGAGCTTAGGCCAATAAAAATACTTCTGCAATATGTCCACTGTCTTTTCGGTGCCGAAGTGCCCTGCCACTCGACTGTAATGAGCTTCCCAAATCATCTTCACACGCTCGCTTGAAGGAACGCAAAGATGGCCCAAGTGGCATAGAAAGCCTTCCTGAAGATGAAAGTCTGTTATGGATGTGCCTACACATAAGGCTCGATATATGGGAGAAAACTCAGGATCACTACTATATAGTTGAGGCCACCCTAAGGTCTCATGGCCACAAGAGTGGAGCACTGTGGTACTTGCGGCTACTGGAAGCCATCTGAGGCAATAGACGACTCGGTTGCTGCTGCCCTTATTATATTTAATATTCAGGGGGAATTGCTGCAAGTAAGTGTACCACTTCTAGTGGTGGTAATTCTGTAAGTTCACTTGGGTTTGCATGAACTGTAGGGGGTTGTGATCAATGTGGATGATTGTCTCTTTTCCAATGATGTAATGCTTCCATTGGCGGTAGGCTTGGACAATGGAATTAATTTCCTTTTCATAGGTGGGGTACTTGCGGAATGTATCTGAAAGTGTCTCACTGTGATATGCCACTGGATGGCCATGCTGAGTGAGGACTTCACCAACATCATAGTCTGAAGCATTTGTTTCAATCTCAAAGGGTTGTTTCAAATCCGGTAAGGCAAGGACAGGTGCCGAAAATAAGTGTTTCTTTGTCTCCTCAAATGCCTTTTGCTTTGGCTTGGACCAGCTGAAATTGGCCTTAGATCCCCCTTTGGTCACCTAGATAAGGGACCAAGCAATATAATAGAAGCCCAACACAAATATGCGATAGAAGTTGGCAAGGCATAGGAAGCTACGGAGCTCTGCGAGAGTTGTCGAGGTTGGCCAATCATGGATGAATTGATCTTGGCTGGATCCACATGAAAACCATGTTCGTCCACGGTGTATCCTAGATATTGAACCCTATTCATGTGAAATGAGCAATTCTCTAAATTAGGATATAGCTTGTGCTGGCGTAAGGTGCTGAGAACTTGGTGGATATGATGCAGATGCTCTGCCCATGTTCTGTTGTAGATGAAAATATCATCCAAATATACGACCATAAAAGAGTTAGTGAATGGCCATAGGATACCGTCCATCATCCTCATGAAAGTTTTTGGAGCATTAGTCAAACCGAAAGGCATGACCAACCACTCAAAAAGGCCTTCCTGAGATTTTGAGGCAGTCTTCCAAACATCGTTCTGCTCAATTGGATCTTGATAGCCAGAATTCAAATCAATCTTGCTGAAATATTTGGCGCCCTTGAGCTAGTCAAGAAGGTCATCTATACGAGGAAAGGGATACTGATTCTGGACTGTGATCTTGTTTAGAGCTCGGTAATCAATACATAGTCGCCATGTCCAGTCTTTCTTCTGTACCAACACAATTGGGCTCCCACAAGGCGAGGATCTAGGTCGAATGTGCCCCTTTTGGATCAATTCTTGAATCTAGCATTTGATTTCTTCATTTTCCATGAGGGAATGCCTGTATACTGGCTTGTTAGGTAAGGTGCATCGGGTGTCAAATCAATGGAAGGCTTGACCGGGAAATGTATTGGCACCCCGGTGGGTGTGGTGAAGATGTCTTTGTATGCTTCCACAATATTCTCCACCTGTTTCTGCTGCGTAGAGGGGTTTTGCATGGAGGTGGTGGATGTTGCTGCAATCTTCTGTTCACGTTCAGAAGGAACCATGAAGGGACGAATTTCCCTATCTGGAAGATTACCTTCCTGCACTGCTTAGCTGTGATGAGGGACATTGCATAGGTGGGAAGTGTCTTTGGTATCTTGTAGAGCTTCTTTCCCAAAGTAATAATGACACTATGAGGTCTAGACTCATACATAACATGACGTTTCCACATATATGGTTTTCCTAAAAGAACATCACAAACTTCAAACGGGGCAACATCACACATTGCCTCATCTTTGAAGGGCTTGATCCCGTAGGAAAGGCGACATTGTTGAATAAAGCAGATGTCTTTTCCCTGGCTCATCCAACCGATGTTGTATGGTTGGGGATGTGGAACCATCAGAAGCTTCAATATTTTGACAACCTCGATCGAGATGAGGTTTTTCTGGCTACCACTATCAACAATGAAGTGTAGCGGAGTTCCTTGCACCCACAATTGTCAATGGAAGAGGTGCTCCCCTTCCTCTGGATCTTCCGACTCTTCTGGTTGAATCTTTGTAGTTGCGATGGTGGCACTAGGTTCGACATCAATGATATGATTTCTCTTTTCTGTCTATCCACCAGGTTCTGAGTCAGAGTCTGGATCCAAGTATTTTTTCTTGGCCAACAAGGATTGTTTTGAGCGGCACTCATTAGTGTTGTGCCAAGGGCTCTTGTGGAATTCACACCACTTGCCAGTGTCCTTATTTGATTTCCCCTTACCCTTATTTTCCTCTGGTTTGGGATGGTTGTACGGGCTTTGGACATCCTTGCTCTGTCCTTTTCCTTGTGAGTTGGGGCCACCTTTTCTAGACTTCTGCTGTTGATTTGCATACCCAAAATCATGCTTATTCTTTTGCTTAAACTTCTGCTTGATCTTAATGCCGTATCTATAAGCTACTCCTTATGAGGATATGTCCAGGAAATCCATCTCTTTATGAATGTACCTATGCAGGATGCTCTGGTACTTTAGGACCAAGTGTCGTTCAGATTCTCAAAGACCTATCTTGGAGCACAGGGTATGGAAGATGTTGGTAAAATATGGGACTCTTGATCCCTCTTCTAGCGCAAGGTCGTCCATTTGGTGTACTGGTCATCATAGTTTCCAACAAGGTAGAATTATTCGTTGAAGGCATCGGCAAAATCCCCCAAGTAGGGTTCATCCTGAATAGTTTAGACTCGTCTCTTGCATGCCTCTCACAGTACCTGTCCCACTAGTCTTTAATATGGGGAAGGGAATAAGGAGCGCGAATGTGATTTTTTCGCTGTTAGAAAATTTTTGAATAGAGAAGTAACCCTCTAATATATTCAACCATTTCTCTAAAGTATATGCATCAATATTTCCTTCAAATAGGGGAATTCCAAAGTTAATGTGTACATTAAAGGGAGTCACACCCCCGAAATGACTGCTCGTTGAAGGTGCGTTCGTCGCCGTTGGCATCCTTCGAAGGATTTGTGCAAAATTATCCATCATCTCGTACCTCTATCGCACGAGAGATTCCTAGAGAAACTGATTAATAGGATATCCTCCTCCAACATCTCTCTTTTCTTTTCCCACCATAGGAGCCTACTTGGGTCGACGAGGAGGGTTTTTCCCAAGCTCAACTAGTTTGAGACCCAACTCTCGATATTCAGATCTCGTCGAGGACATGCACTGAGATATTACAAGAGAAAAAGGCTCTGATACCACTGATATGGATTTATGGGAGAATGAAATGAAATATCATATATATATATTCACACACATAGATATATGGAAAGAAACACAACGATACAACAAACTTAGATTCTATTAAATGAATGAGATAGAATAAACTATAAAATAAAAGAAGCTAGAATGGTGGTAGCTATATCTATGAGAAGAGATGTGGTGACTACGCTCATCCATGAAAAGTTGAATACAAAAAGAGGCTGAAAGGAATATTTATCATAAGCATGAGGGAAAGAATACCAAACATCCAAAAACCTAACCCTACAAGATGAACCATCATAAAGTTTACGGCCCCAAGGTGGTTAGTTGAATAGTCAAATTCCCGGGGTCATAACTTTTTCATACGATCTTTGTTTGGGGCGCTTGGTAGCCCGTTGGAAAGGTATATCCGAGATTTAAAAATTTAGAATGGGGCCAAATGCATACCAATGTCTATTATGTGGCTCCCCAAATCACCAAAAACGTCGCTTAGGGCCTCAAAACGACCCCAAAAGTTTGGGACCCAAAAAACCGTAGAAACATTACAAGGAAACTACCAGAATGAAAAACTGTTTTGAGCCAGTGGAATAGGTGGGTGGCCACGGATATCCATTTGGATCATTCCTCCCCCCTTATGACACAATGGTATCCATTGCGTTGAGTGCCCCCATCAGGTGGGGAAACTTTTGTCGAACTTGACTCTTGGTGAGCCACTTGCCTTGGTGAAGTAGTTGCCCTGCTTTGACAACCCGATATAGATGGATCTTCTGCTGGCGGGTTTCCTTAACCTGTGTGTCCATGATATGATCAATGGTTTCTTGTTCCATGTAGTCGGGATTAAGCTTTGTAGGTGTCAATCTCTCTTCCACCTCTGAGGTGTCCAACAAAGGTGGAAAATATGGGCGAAGGAGCTCCACTTTGAATACTCGATGCAGACCAAGGAATGGAGGAATGATTAGCTCAAAGGCATTGTGACCAACTTCCTTGGTGATGGTGTACATACCATATCGAAGTGCCTAGACGAAGCTTGCGATGGGGTCCTATGAACCTCTCTTTCTGCGAATGAAACCAAACCTTATCAAGCACCTGGAACTTACGTGGAACCCGATGTTGGTCATGTCGTTGCTTGTACTTAGTGTTGGCATTTTCCAAAATTTCATGAAACTGTTGGAGGATGTGCTGGATTCGTTCAACAAATTTGGTGGCCTTATCAACCTCGGTCTGAGCATGGGAACATTCCTCACGTGTGGATGCAATGGGGAGAGCTACACCAACTGTTGCGAGTGGTTGGAACCCCAGATACACTTGAAAAGGGCTGTGGCTGGTAGAACTATGAAGGGATCGGTTATAGCTATGCCGAACATAAGGAAGGCTCTCATCCCATGTGCGGGGATGTTTAGAATTGTACATTCTCAGAATATGCACAGTCATCCTGTTGACTACATCCCTTTGTCCATCGGTATGAGGGTGGAAGGCAGTTGATTTGGTGAGCATTGTATCCATCAATGACCATAGGATTGTTGATGTATATGTAACTTTGGAATGTATTTCACCTATGTATATTGTACTCATATAGAGATTTTATTATTCCTCAATACATAAGTGTTGTCATTTGTATTGACAAGTGTCTCAAGTGTTGTAACTTGCAGTGATGGGTTATTAGACCACCAAGTGTGGGGTTGACCTTGATTAGTATAACCATGGGTTATTAGATTGAGTTAGACAAGTCGGCCCTGCTAGGCTATTAGGAAGGTTAGGTTATGTATAAATAGGGTGCAGGAGGGACTCTAGTTGATCATCTCATTATTCACTTCTACACTACTCAGAAAGTGGTGCACTAGTGGAGGAGGAGGTTCAGATGCTAGGAGGACTATCTCTGTGTACTTGGGTTGTATCATTGCTCTTTCTATCTCTGAGGAAGTTGTGGGGTTTTTCACCTTTATGGTTTTCCCCAGTGAAACTTTGTGTGTCTATTGTCTCATGTGATTGCTTGGTGTGATTGATATGCATTGTTATAATTGATATGATGTACATGTTATTCTCTCAGTAAAGATCCTAGAGTATGTTGAATTAATGCTCAAAAGTTAACAAGGATGGACCAGAAAGTGCTTAGGAACCTGTTGTCCCGATCTGAAATGATAGTATGTAGTATCCCAAAATGAACCCAAGCACGCTCGAAGAACAACTTAGAAGTGGCTTCATCAGAGACGTTCTTCTTGCAAGCTATTAGAATGGCCATTTTAAAGAAACGATCCACGACCAGAAACACACATTCATTTCCATGCTTGGTTGAATGTAGTACAGACATGTAATCCATGGAGATGGATTCCCATGGCCCATTAGGAGTGGGAAGAGGGGTGTAGAAACATTGCTTTTTATGGAAGGTTTTGCGATGTCACAGGAAGTGCAGGATCTTATGTATCGACCGACATCTTGTCGGAGAGTAGGAAAATAAAAATAATTATGCAATATGGCCACTTTATTTTTGGTGCCAAAGTACCTTTCCACTCGATTGTAATGAGATTCCCAAATCATCTTCGCACGGTCGCTTGAATGAATGCAGAGATGGCCCAGGTGGCATAGAAATCCTCCCTCAAGATGAAAGTCCGCTACAGATGTGCCTGCACATAGGGCTCGATATATGGGAGAAAACTCAGGATCACTGCTATATAATTGAGGCCACCCTGAGTTCATATGGCCACAAGAGTGGAGCACTGTGGTAAGTGCAGCTACTGGAGGTCGACTGAGGAAATCGACGACTCAGTCAGTGTTTCCCTTATTATATTTAATATTCAGGTGGAATTGTTGCAAGTAATTGGACCAATTCTGGTGGCGTTCATTCTATAACTTCCCTCAGGTTTGCATGAACTGCAGGGGCTTGTGATTAGTGTGGATGACTGTCTCTTTTCCAAGGATGTAATGCTTCCATTGGTGGCAGGATTGGACAATGGAATAAATTTCCTTGTCATAGGTGGGGTACTTGCGGACTATATCTGAAAGTTTCTCACTGTGATATGCCACTAGATGTCCATGCTGAGTGAGGACTTCACCAACAACATAGTCTAAATCATATGTTTCAATCTCAAAGGGTTGTTGCAGATCCGGTAAGGAAAGGAAAGGTTCCGAACATAAGAATTTATTTATCTCCTCAAATGCTTGTTGTTGTGGCTTGGACCAGCTAAACTTGGCCTTAGATCCCCCTTTGGTCACCTGGATAAGGGACGAAGCAATATTTGATAATCCCAACACAAATCTGCGATAGAAGTTGGAAAGGCCTAGGAAGCTGTGAATCTCTGTGAGAGATGTCGGGGTCGGCCAATCATGTTTGACTTGAATCTTGGATGGATTCACATGAACACCATGTTTTTCCACGATGTATCCCAGATATTGAACCCTCTTCATGCAAAATGAGCACTTCTTTAAATTAGCATATAGCTTGTGCTTGCACAAGGTACTAAGGACTTGGTGGATATGCTGCAAATGCGTTGCTCATGTTCTGTTGTAGATGAGAATAACGTCCATATATACAACCACAAAAGAGTTAGTGAATGGCCATAGGATACCATCCATCATCCTCATGAAAGTTGTTGGAGCATTAGTCAAACCGAAAGGCATGACCAACCACTCAAAAAGGCCTTACCGAGATTTGAAGGTGGTCTTCCAAACATCGGTATGCTCAAATGGCACTTGATGATAGCCAGACATCAAATCAATCTTGATGAAATATTTGGCGCCCTTGAGCTAGACAAGAAGGTCGTGGATATAGGGAATGGGATACTGATTCCAGACTGTGATCGTGTTTATAGATTGATAATCATTATAGAGTCGCCATGTCCGGTATTTATTTTGTACCAACACAATTGGGTTCCCACAATGAGAGGAGCTAGGTCGAATGTGCCCCTTTTGGATCAATTCTTGAATCTAGAATTTGATTTCTTCATTTTCCATGAGGGAACGCCTGTATACTGGACCGTTAGGTAAAGGTGCACTAGGTGTCAAATCAATGGAATGCTTGACCGGGAAATGTATTGGCACCCCGGTGGGTGTGGTGAAGATGTATTTTTATGCTTCCACATTCTTGTTCACCTGTTTCCGCTGCGTAGAGGGGTTCTTCATTGAGGTGGTGGATGTTGTTGCAATATTCCGTTCACCTTTAGAGGGAACCATGAAGAGGAAAAATTTACCTATCTAAGAGATTACTGTCCTACACTACTTAGCTGTCATGAGGGACATTGCAGAGGTGGGAAGAGTCTTTGGTATCCTGTAGAGATTCTTTCCCAAAGTAATAATGACACTACGAGGTCTAGAATCATACACAGCATGACGTTTCCACATATATGGTTGTCCTAAAAGAACATCACAAACTTCAAGTAGGGAAACATCACACATTACCTCATCTTTGAAGGGCTTGATCCCGTAGGAAAGGAGACATTGTTTACTAACACAGATGTCTTGCCCATAGCTCATCCAAACGATGTTGTATGGTTGGGGATGTGAAACCCTTGGAGGCTAGGAGGCTTAAATTGGCCGAGATGAGGATTTTTTGGCTACCACTATCAACAATGAAGTGTAGCGGATTTCCTTGCACCCACAATTGTGAATGGAAGAGGCGCTCCCCTTCCTCTGGCTCTTCTGACTCTTCGGGTTGAATATTTGTAGTTGCGATGGTGGCACTAGGTTCTGCATCAATGATATACTTTCCCTTTTCTATCTCTCGATTAGGTTTTGAGTTCAAGTCTGGATCCGGGGAATTTTTCTCGGTCAACAAGGATTGTTTTGAGTGGCATTCATCAGTGTGTTTCCAAGGGCTCTTGTGGAATTCACACCACTTTCCAGTGTCCTTTGATTTCCCATTACCCTTCTTTGCCTACGGCTTGGGATGGTTGTCGGGGATTTGGCCATCCTTGATTTGTCCTTTTCCTTGTGAGTTGGGGCCACCTTTTCGAGGCTTTTGCTGCTGATTTGCATACCCAAAATCACGCTTATTCTTTTGCTTAAAATGCTGCTCGATCTTGACAGCGTATCTCTAAGATGCTCCTAGTGAGGATATGTCCAGGAAATCCATCTTTGTATGAATGTACCTGTGCAGGCTACTGCATTACTTTAGGACCAAGTGCTGTCCGGAGTCTTGAATACCCAACTTGGAGCGCAGGGTATGGAACATATTGGTAAAATCTGGGACTGTTTAGTCCCTCTTATGGTGCAAGGTTGTCCATCTGGTGTACTGGTCATCATAGTTTTTGATAGGGTCGAATTATTCCTTGACGACATCGACAAAAGCCACCCAAGTAGGGTCCTTCCTGAACAGTTCAGACTCATCTCTTGCATGCCTCTCGCAGTACCCATCCCACCAGTCTTTAATATGGGGAAGGGACTGAAGGAGCATGAATGTGATCTTTTCAATGTCGGAAAATTTTTGAATAGAGAAGTATATCTCTAATAGATTCAACCATTTCTCTAAAGCATATGCATCTATATTTGCGTCAAATAGGGTAATTCCAAAGTTAACTTGTACCTTGAAGGGAGTCGCACCCCTGAAATGGATGCTCGTTGAAGGTGCGTCCGCCGCCTACAACATCCTGCGAAGGATTTGTGCAAAATTATTGTTGGATGCTTTTGGACAGACCCGGGTTTTCAGGAGGTGCAGCAACAAACACCCATTGGCACACTGGCCCTTTCGGAAATGGACTGCGCAGCAGCCCAAGGTCTCACCTGAAGTGGCTATGGGGGGCTAAGGAATCGGGTTTCCTTAACCGGGGTGGTGTGGAATCCACAGTCTTCTCTCTTACCTGCTTACGCAGTAACTTCTGAACAGAGCGTCTGATTCTTTCATAGGTCATACAGCGCAATAGTGCTGGAGCTTACTCGCCTTAGCCTAGCTGCGCGGTATCTCTGCACCTGCGCACGAGGCGTTTACCCGCTTCATTCGTTACACGATGTATCGTCTCTGCTCTCGCGCCACAACGTGGCAACACACTTCTTAAGCGCTGCGACGATAGTGTTCTTACCAACTCCTCCGACAATGCATGAGTATAAATTCTAAGGGAGCTTCAAGGACTTACTTTGTATACTCATTCATAAAGATAACGAAACATTCATGTAAACATAAATAGCAACACACAGACATGCATTCACGTAAAACATTACCATAACAACAAGAATTATGTGGTTCGCCTCCATGGGGAAATCACGTCCACGGAAATTGTATCTTATATTATCTTGAGAGGGGAATTACACAGTTCCGCTGCGCACATAGCTGCAGCCTTAGATCTTTCTGGGAAACTCCACGCACACAGCTGGGAGCCCTTCTCTTAGATCTACTCTCTTCTTATATAGAGATTACAATGACTCAGACATCAACTTAGTCTGTCTTCAACTCAATGACTAGCTCTACAGCTATCCAACCCTCTAACCAATCTATCTCTGACCCATCTAACATCTAACCCTTTTCCCTTTACAATTACACATATATATAGGTGGCCCTGAGGGTCGCACCTTTACAAAACTGTGGGCCTTTCCCAACAGTGATCCCCAAAAACCCTAACCATTGACACGGCTAGGTGTACTGTAGACACCTCTTGTAGTCGCGTCACAGCTTCCTGCAGGTTCCATGATTTTCGGCGCAGATCGCGGGTATGGGTGGCGCTTCATCGTTCTCTGCTCCTCGTCCTTTTCCTTCAATGCTTCGGCCCGTTGCTCTTCCTTGGTCCGAGCAACCATAACTTCTGTACTCTTCCTTAAATGAGGGTAGCTGAGCCTTCCCTTCCATCGCTTCCTTCATTTACTGTGGTGGTTGATCTTTCTACTCGGCCACCTTTTTTACTCCTTTCTTTGACTTGTGCACGCGAGCTCCGTGATCTCTGGTCCGCACTCTGTGGTGAGCTCGTCCATCTGGCACTGTACTGCGCACTGTTCACTTCTGCCTAAAATGGTGCTTTTCCTCAAAATTAGCACTTCTCCTTCAAAACTTAGTGCTTTTTCCCCAAAATTGGCAGCTTTGCCATAGCTGCGGCCTATGCTCAACCAGGCCCCTAACACTTACTTGTGGCTCGTCCCCGAGCCACCCGCACTAGCTTGCGGTTGTTTGAGTTGTACATCTGACTTGGCTTGGGTCGCAGCGAAGTCTTGCTTCCACTGCGCAATAGCGGTGTCCATGTCTTCGACGCACTTCGCAGCTGTCTGCACCATGTCTGCAGTAGCTTCTTCTCCTTCTATGCCGTCGACCAACTCTTGAGACTCAACAAATTCTTTGACCTTGGTCTCTGCTTGGGAAACAAGTTCAGCATACTCATCAATAAACGACTGAATGATGTTGGCGAGAGTAGCATCTTTGTTTCTGAGCCTGTGCAGTTCTTGCTGGACTTTATAGACTTCACTCATCTTCCTCATTTTGGCTAATCCTTCCAAGGACTTAGCTTCTTCATTCAGAACAGTTAGGGACTGTTCTGCTACTTCGACCTGTTCTACAAGAGCAAATTTAGAAGGGAGCTTCTCAAGATCCGCCCAAGCTTCCATAGCTTGCGTCATTAATTGCTGGGCTTCATCTATTTTGTGCTGCATCTGGATGGAAGCTATGCGCAGTGCTTCCAGTCGTTATTGCGTCTCATCCACGGGAGGCACTGCGACATGAGCTTCTAGCTCGGCGAGCTGCTTTCTATGGTCCTCATCCATAGAAACTACTTGCTGTTCTAGGGCTTGCGCCCTTCTGTCGATGCGTTGCACTTTCTCCACTAAGGGAAGGTCTGGTTGAATCTGGCAGGCTGGCAGCTCCTGGGTGATTTCATCAACAACATTCCTTAGCCCAGTATCTTACGCTTCATGAAGTTCAAGCTGCGCAGAGATCTCCTTGTAGTCTTCCCTTAGCTCTGCTTCCTGCATCTGCAATCTTTGATTGGTGTGGAATGTGGAGAGCTCCCTAGCTCTCAGCTCAGTAGAAACCTGCTCCTGAACCAAATGGAGAGTTTCCAACGGAATAAGTGACAAATTTATTTCAACAGCGCCAACCGCGCTTACCTGTAGTGCAGCTAAAGGATCTGGGAGTGTCATGCTTGCAGGCGGGATATGTACAACAGTGTGCCTGTCTGCAGGTACTTCAACCCATTCGTTGCTTGTAGACTCTTGCGGCGCCTGTGAGCCGGATGCTGGCGCATGGGTCTGCGCGACTCGTCCTGCAAGACCTTTCAACTCCATGAGCTGCAGGTCCAAGGCACTTCTGATCTTGGCCTGAGAGGTCCGCAGATCGTGAAATTGTCCCTTCAAGTACTGGTCGAACCCCGCGAAAAGGGTCACAGAGGGATATTCAATCGATTCTATGGGGTGTGACAACTTCTGCTTCTTTGGAGGTGGTCCCGACAGACCTTCATAATTCTTATGCGCGGCCTTTTCCTTCCCCTTATCTTTTTCTGGCGCCGCAGGGGGTGGCATCGCGGCAGCGATGTCAGCGGCCTGCTTCCATTCATCTGGCCAGGACTTCATAGTGTCTTCCACATCCCGAGTGGTCATTCGGTAGATCCCTACGGCCCATTCTTTCGAGTGAATTCTGTGAGGGCGGAAATAGATTTCATGCAAGTTGGCAGAAAAGACCAACTTCTTCCCATAGATTTATGTCGTCTCCTTAGTAAGCCTCGACATCTTCAAGATGATATCCCTGAGGAGATTGTAGTACTCAAAAAATAAGGCGCAGTTCATCTTGCGCTTCACGGGATTATTAGAATCCCAGAGGTTGACATAACGCATCCCTGTAACCTCTCCTGAACGGCGCGGAAGAAACTGAGTGTTGGGCGGTTCCTTCCACCCGACAAAGGCACACAAGATCAGGAGCCAAGAAAAATGGAACAGCTGATTGACGGTGTCTTGAGTGTTGCGGCAGTCATCCAAGAATGTATTCAGGAGGAAGAGAGACCAGTTATACTGTTCTCCTTCCACAGCTGCGACTGCGAGCTCTACAACAGCTCCAGGGACTTCTTTAGGTCGACACTTGGTTAAAAGTATGCCTGTGAGTAGACTGTCTGTGAATCTGAGTGCTTCATCTTCAACTATAGTGAGGTCATAGGCCTGACCTCCTCGCGACAAGTTGTATTTCTGCACCACCTGTGCAGCAAGCTTTCGGTCCCTATCCTTACCAACAAAGTGGACATTGGGGTCCTTACCAACCTTATATAGGCCGGTAATCCAATGAATCAAATCCACGTTCAAATCAATTGGCCTCCCTAGCCAAAGATAAACACCATGAACACAAGATAACAAGACCTTAATAACCGCATTAACTTCATTGCTACGCCCGAAGTGAGGTAGCTTGAACAGGTTCAATAGGCCAGGCCTCTCCAGATTTACTGCAAATTGCTACGGGACGAATTTGTCAACTTTCTTAACAGGGTTATGGACCACTGTCAGATAGTGATCCAGCGCGAACTGTGGATACGTTCTATAATCACCCAAATTATAATTGGAAAACTTAACAAGCGGAAGATGTCCGAGCAGGGATCCTTCTTCATGCACAATTTCCGCCATTGGTGGTAACGGAATCAGATACTTGGCATTCTTGGGAATACGCACCTCTGGTGCATCATCCGACCACGAAGGAATGTAGTTGACC
Source organism: Larix kaempferi (assembly GCA_027924585.1). NCBI lineage: Eukaryota > Viridiplantae > Streptophyta > Pinopsida > Pinales > Pinaceae > Larix > Larix kaempferi. Next base: position 52,853,347 of record BSBM01000093.1, on the reverse strand, counting down.
ATAGTGGCCAAGGGATCTGGAACGGGTTCCTTCGGCTGGTGCGGTTGAGATGCCCTTGTGCCCGGGGACTATCTGGGATTAGGAAGCTCGACAATATTGATCGGGGTAGCCATCTCGAAATCTAAACCTCTGCGTCTAGACTGTCGGACGAATTCTTCAGTTGACAGGTTCTCCGTCATGAACTTACAGACACGACTTAATACTGATTAGAGAAGGGCCGAAACATCGTAGGATATGAACTCTGAAAGAAAATGGAACAGTCTGCATGACACGGCTCTGAAAACAATGACTTAGACTTAAACAAGACAACTTATACAACTCGAGGAAAGTAACCCAAACATATACGAATGAGGGGTATTTATAGCTAAAGGCGGTAGTAGATGCGGACAAGTGGGGCTAATAACCATAGGCGCCTATGCATATGAGTTGACAACCCCCCCTACCCCTGCGCCTCTGTGGTGCATTAAATGTGATGGACGGGTTCCGATAGCCTTTCGGGAGATAAGCTAAGGCCTTCGGCTCCTTAATTAAATGCGGATATTCGAGAAATCAAGCCAAATATGTCAGAGCAAATACAATTAATTGGTGGTCTCGTCCTTCATTAAGACTCAGACGTGGCTACAGAACTTTCGTAATTCAAATTTCAAATTTTCGGTGGGTTACTTCAACATGGGAAACTGTGCATATAGAGGGGTCCACAACGAGAACTCCTCAAGCGACAACTAGACAACAGGGCACTCCGCAAGAGCGAAGGTTCGACAACCTGGGGGAACTCCGCAAGAGCGAAAAAAGGCTCGCTCAGAACAGACTTTATTACTTGCGCGGATGGTTCGAGGAAGTGCGCAGGAAGCCATAGACTGGAACTGTCTCATGACTTCCGTGTAGACTGTGATAAGTGCGATGCCTCTTTCAACTACACTGGACATCTGCACCACTTTAGCAGCTGATTAGGTCGTCAGGGCGGAGTGGCCGTCGCGGTAAAGCTTGAGCCGACTCCTGTTGATCATTGTGGGCAGCAATTCTCGATTAAGCTTCGCAAGCTGAACTGCTCCTCCTTCAGTTATCTTCATTACTTGAAAAGGGCCTAACCAATGTATATGAAACTTACCTGGAAACTTGATGAATTTACTTTCGTAGAGGAGTACCAAGTCTCCTTCTTGAAAGATTTTATTCTTAATATGCCTGTCATGCCAAGCCTTCTGTCTCACCTTCTGTACTTGTTGATGGAATCCAGCTAAAAGCTTGTCTTCTTCTAAGGAAACCAATTGTGACAGCCTTTCACTCATAGTATCAGTATCTGCCATTTCTGTAATTTGAGCAATTCTGAGACTGGGAACAATGTATTCCATGGACATAACTGCTTCTTGTCCATATACCAAACTGAAAGGTGTGTGACCTGTTAGTTTCTTGCATGTAGTTCTGTAAGCCCATAACATAGCTGTGACTCTAAGGTCCCAATCATCTCTTTGTTGGTTACAGATCTTGGTCAGGGCATTCTCCAGAATCTTATTGAATGCCTCCACCGTACCATTAGCTTGAGGGTGGTAGGGTGTACTCTTGTGGTGACTGATGTGGAATTCTTCAGTAAGGGCCTTTATAGTCTCGTTCAGGAAATGTGTGCCCTGATCACTCATTAGAATGAGTGGACATCCAAATCTAGTGACAATATTCTAAAAAATGAACTGCGCGGTAGTGACAGCGTCACAATTCTTGACTAGCTTCGCCTCAGCCCATCTGGTGAGGTATTCAGTAGCTGTGATAATGTATCTTGCGCCGGTTCTCTTTCCTGGTGGGTTGATAGGTACCACAAAATTAATGGCCCACTTATCAAAAGCACGCACTGTTATCTGGGGTTTGAGCAGCATTTCATCTCTTCTTGAAGGTTTTCCTGTTCGCTGGCACACATCGCAACACTTGCAGAATTCCTTAGTATCCTTGTGCAACGTTGGCCACCAAAGACCTGCGGCTAAGATTTTCTGCGCAGTCGGCTTTCCTGCAAAATGGCCTCTTGCGGTTCCTGCGTGCGCTTTTGTGATTATGGAGTTCTTCTCATGCAGTAAAATGCATCTTCGCAACACTTCATCAGGGCCCAACTTATAGAGCTGGCCTGCTATCAAAGTGAAGTCTGTGGATTTGACAACAAGTTGTTTCTTCTGTTGTATTGTGAACTCAACTGGTGCTTGCCCTATAGTAAGAAAATCAAGAATATCGGAATAATATCCATCTGCTGCTTGAATAGAGAACAACTGCGCATCAGGTAGATTGTCCTCCAAATTTGTAGGTTCCTCCCCTGACTCTATCCTAGATAAATGGTCAGGTCCTGCATTCAATCTTCCTGGCTTCACAATAATCTCAAAATCATACTCCTGGAAGAGGAGTAGCCATCTGCAAATTCTTCCCCCTAACACTAGCTTATTGACCAAGTACTTCAAAGCAAAATGGTCAGTATACATTTTAAAATGAGCACCCAATAGATAGTGTCTGAACTTCTGTAAGGCATACACCATAGCTAGTCCTTCTCTTTCTGTAGTGGCGTAGTTCTTCTCAGCTGTGGACAACTTTCTGCTAGAGTAAGCAATGGGGTGGTCAATACCTCCTTCTCCCGGTTGCGTAAGTACAACCCCCAATGCTATGGAAGAAGCATCTACATGAACATGAAAGGGTTTTGTCCAGTCTGGGAAAACTAGAATAGGTGCTGTGATCATCTTTTCTTTAAGTGTGTCCAAGCTCTGTTGGCATTCTTCTGTCCATTGGAATTTCGAATCCTTTTTCAACAGTATTTCCATTGGCGCAGTAATCTTTGCATAACCCTTGATAAATTTCCTGTAGTATCATGTATGTCCCAATGTAGTGCGTAATTGTTTGACTGAGTTGGGTGCAGGTAAGTTAGCAATGATGGCAACCTTCGTAGGATCCATCATGAGTCCTTGTCTGCATACAATGTGACCCAACAAAATACCAAAAGGAGCACAGAAGATACATTTTTTCAAGTTTAGGGAAATCTGATACTATCTACATTTGTCTAACATCATCCTTAGATTCCCAATATGGTTCTTTAGTAAACCAAACACAGTCCAATCATCAAAATAGACTTCTAGAAACTTATGGATGAATTCTTTAAAAACAACAACAATGAATCTAGAGAAGATAGCAGGAGCGTTTTTAAGACCAAAGGGCATTACCGTATATTGGAATGAGCCCCATTCAGTCGCAAAAGTGGTCTTATGGCGGTCCTCTGGATGGATTCTGATCTGATGGTATCCTGAAAAGCCATCAGTGAAGGAGTAAGCCTCTTGTCCTCCAACATTGTCAAGCACTTCATCTGTAAAGGGAGTTGGAAATGGATCATGCGCTGATGCATCGTTGAGCTTGCGCAGGTCCACGCAGATTCTTATTTCACCTTTTGCCTTTTTCTCTTGTACCACCATAGGACTAATCCAATCACTTTCCTCTACTGGCTCAATGATACCAGCTGCGAGCATCTTATCAATTTCTTCTCTGACCTTTTCTTTATATCGTGGGTTCAACCTGTACGGGAACTGTTTTACTAGCTTAGCATCTGCTTTCAAAGGTATGCGCATAACTCCTAAATCTCCTAGGATGCCTTTCATTTCTGTAAACTTGGTAGGAAAGATGTCCTGGTACTCATGTAGTAAATCTGCAATGTGGTCAACAGTTTCATCATCCCAATAATCTCCTATAGAGGCAACCTTGGGTTCGGCTTCTGTACCAATGTTAATTTTCTTGAGCTTGATGTGTTCTGTAATGGAAGGGATATCAAGCTGATGGCCTTCGACTTTGCGCGTCCCTTCTGACTCTGGAATATTGATATTGCGAGGATCATCATCCTCTTCTCCAGCGGCAAAATTATAGCATTCCAGGGCATGTTCCATCTAGACAGCCCAATCTGGTTGAGAATACTCTGGTAACAGACATTGTTCAAATACCTTCTTTCTAATACACTTTAAAGCCTGATCGATGCTTGGATGTTCTGACTCGAAGCTGAAAGTGAGTTGAAAACTTTCGATCATGAGAGGCCAAGTGATAGTGCCTCTGCGCAATTCTGTTTCAGTGTACCAGTTCCTTGGAACTATATCTAACGTGTGGATGAATAGGTGAGCCCACTCATCCTCTGGAATATCTAACCATTGTTGAATACATGCTTTCACATGTGTCCTGGGGTCACTCTGTCCATCATATTTGCGCAAAACTCCTGCTGTAGTCTCTTGAAATATGCGCAGTATCAACCTGCGACAGTCTTGCCATGTGTCGATATTTTCTTTATGCGCACCCCACCATCTCACGGGTGTAGCGCGCAGTGCTACATCCAATGCTTGTATGTGTTGCTCATCTGGGATTTCTTGTTCATATGCATGTATGAATTCACTTACTCCAGTTAAACCATCAAATATTGGGGTGTTATTCAATTTTGTGCCAATCCATCGAATGGATTTAGTCATCCTGGCGCAACGCCTTGCAGAAACTTCATGTAAGCGATTCTGCCAGTTTTCCAATCCTGCTTCCGAATATGATGCGCACGAGCTATCGCATCGCTAGTTGATATGGCCGTCCGCTGTGGGATTGACATAATCATTATGACTAGCAGTCATCTGGTACAAACTTTCCATGTGGCACGCTTCTTCTTCTGCTCGAATGGGTTCAATATACCGTGGTCCTTGAAGGGGATCAAGCGGTGCAATGACCCTAATCTGGTCATCCTCAAAGGTCATCTGTCTTTTCTTCAAATTAATGACAGCCAAATTATCAAATGCCCAGTCTATGCCTAAAAGTGCTGGGTAAGGTCTACTGTCATCTAGAATTTTGATTACCTCGAAGTCTGCAGAACTTCTTACTCCCTCAATATCAATGGGTACATTGGGTAATCTGCCCAATGGAGAAACGCGTTGTTGATTTGCAAGTCTTAGCTGGATAGGAGATCTGGTATGCTGAGGGCTACCCATCTGTTCCCATGTCTGCATGGTGAGAACATTAACTTCTGAGCCTAAATCCAAAATGACTTCATCCATATCAAATGCTCCAATCTGCGTTGTGAGTCTCATCTCTCTTCCAGTTCTAGTATGACTCCCAATCTGATGAATAGCACGCTGCGGTGTATTCATCAAAGTAGATTGCTGACACTGATCCAACAGGTGTTGAAGTTCCATAGTTTCTTTTTCATTGCGCAACAACTTTAAGCAGTTTCTCAAGAAAGAATGAACACTGCCTAGTGCATCCTCCTCATCAGGCCTTCCAGATGTAGTGGCCTGGTCTTGTACCCAGTTCGCTTGATGTGGCACATGCGGTCTGATATCGTTATGCGGAATTGCGACAGAACTTGAAGCTTGCGGATCTGAGAAATACTCTTGAGCTTGCTTGAATGCTTCTTTTTGCTTCTGTAGGTCAAGCGGGGATGGTTTAATATTAGCGCAGCGCACCCATTGCGTCGCTGGTTTTCCAGTTCCCGACTTTGGCGCACCAGTGGTTGCTCCACTGCGAGTCACTATATTAAATGTAGGATCTGGTTCTCTTTTTTATGCTCCAATCAACTGGATATTCTGGTTAACCTATGGCTTCTTTTCTTGCATCTTGGCCATCAACTGAGGGCATTCTTCAATGACATGATCATATTATTTACAGTATCTGCAGATGGTTGTAGGATTTTGGCAATCCCTTGCATAATGGCCTTGAGCTCCGCAGTTGTAACAAGTGATCTGTCCTCTTCCTCGACGAAAACCTGCTGCGCGTCCACGGCCCCTGTAATTTCCTCCTCTGCCTTCGTGAACTTGGTCATACTGTGGACCTGCTGTGGGTCCCTGTGGTTCTGACTGTACTCTATAAACATCATGTTTTATTTCTATCATGAGCTCATATGCTCTACAATTGTTCTCATCATGGCCCACTGATTTACAGAAATTGCAATATAGATTCTTTGGATTTTGTACATATTTCTGTAACAAGTGACACTCTTGTGGTCTGTGGCCTCTAGCTCTACAGATTTCACACCAAGGCCCCTGTGCCTGTGGTAAAGGGTTAGGTGCTCCAGTTGCAATATAATCTATGAAAACAGGACAATGGTCCTTTGAATGTCCTTGTGCTCTACACTTTGTACACCAAATTTCTTCTTTGACATCCTTTCCTTTCTTAATATCATGCACTTGCAAGGTCAGGTTTGCTATTTGGTTCTGCAACTGCGCAACATCGTTGCTTGTTCCAGCAATTGGTGAAGCTTCTAGTTTCATAGCCATCTCTAGAGCTTGTTCTTGGGTAGTGATATTCTGTTGCATAAGAGGAAGTCTAATGTGAGGAAGCAACGCAATAATGAACCATTCCTTATGTTGTTGCGGTGCAAACTCAAAGCTTACTTGATCTATCAAGGCTTTGAACTTCTGGTCAAAATCCCATACTAACTCAGTAGGTAACTTCTTTATGTCTTTGAGTTCTGTTATATACTGTGACTCTGATTTAAGTTTCTTGAATTCTTTAAGCATAGCACTTCTTACATCAGCAAGCGTCCTATTATGTGCTGCTCAGTATTTCATAAACCAGGTTAAGGCTCTCTCTCTTAGTGTGGTTGCTAACTGAACCAGCTTAACATCATCATCATTAACTTGCTTAACCATCCAAATGGCTTCACATAGAAACCAGTGCTGCTCAAGGTCTTCTAGCCCTGTTCCTCTAAAGGTTGGTAGCTTCATGTCATCACCCATCCTTCTTGCGCTAGGTTGACGTGGAGGTGCTATGGCACTGCCTCCGAGATGGTTAAACAAAGGTGGAGCCAAGGTACTAGAAGTACCGTGCGGGCTACTAGAGGGTGTTACTGTGGGGTTATGCTGAGCCCCGTCTGGCTTTTGCGGTGTAAAAGGGTGATAAGGGATATGAACACTCCCTTGTCTCTCTATATGGCTCGTTCTACGAGCTCGACTATCTTCTGGGCTAGACTCAAAAGAATGCTGGTCAAGGCCTACTTTATACCGTTTTCCACTACGAGTGCAACCAATAGCTTCAAAATTACTATCAGAATCTGCGGACATTACTTGTCTATGCTATTCATCGGAAGCTATGCATAGTTTTCCTTTTTCATATAAGAGCATTTTAATCGACAGGTTCAGAGAATTTAAGAACTTACCCCTGTATGCTTTGAAGAAGCTCCTCTCAGCCTCGCTGAAGCTCTTTCTCATATCTACTGCAAACTCGGTGATGAAGCCTTCCAGCAGACTATTCAACCAAAAGTCTACTGCGCGGGACACACGATTGTCTACCCGCTTCACAGTGCTAACTAGCTCAGGCGTCCAAACAATAGGTTGATCAACATGCACAGTGGGTTGAGTATCTGCTAGCTTGGATACCCACTCATGCAACTCGATTGAAAATGTTACAAAGAAGATTTCGTGAAGGTCAGTATAAATATGTTTCTGCAACCAGTCTTCTGCCTGAAGCCTAGGGCTTCTATTTTCACGTTCAGCGAACTCTCTCGCCTTTGAATCAAACCACTCTTGAATTTCTTTAGCTGTAGGATTCCAGCACCACATTGCCTTCAAAATAATAGGGTTAAAGCTGACGGCGGAACCATTTGTTGGCTTAACAAGTCACAAGGCAACGAAACCATTTGTTGGCTTAACAAGTCACAAGGCAACGGAACCATTTGTTGGCTTAACAAGTCACAAGGCAACGAAACCATTTGTTGGCTTAACAAGTCACAAGGCAACGGAACCATTTGTTGGCTGCTTTTGGACAGACCCGGGTTTTCAGGAGGCACAGAAACAAACACCCATTGGCACACTGGCCCTTTCGGCAACGGACTGCGCAACAGCCCGAGGTCTCACCCAAAGTGGCTATGGGGGGCTAAGGAATCAGGTTTCCTTAACCAGGGTGGTGTGGAATCCACAGTCTTCTCTCTTACCTGCTTACGCAGTAACTTCTGAACAGAGCGTCTGATTCTTTCACAGGTCATACAGCGCAACAGCGCTGGAGCTTACTCGCCTTAGCCTAGCTGCGCGGTATCTCCACACCTACGCACGAGGCGTTTACCTGCTTCATTTGTTACACGATGTATCGTCTTTGCTCTCGCGCCACAACGCGGCAACACACTTCTTAAGCGCTGCGACGATAGCGTTCTTACCAACTCCTTCGACAGTGCATGAGTATAACTTCTAAGGGAGCTTCAAGGACTTACTTTGTATACTCATTCATAAAGATAACGAAACATTCATGTAAACATAAATAGCAACACACAGACATGCATTCATGTAAAAAATTACCATAACAACAAGAATTATGTGGTTCAACTCCACGGGGAAATCACGTCCACGAAAATTGTATCTTATATTATCTTGAGAGGGGAATTACACAGTTCCGCTGTGCACACAGCTGCAGCCTTAGATATTTCTGGGAAACTCCACGCACACAGCTGGGAGCCCTTCTCTTAGATCTACTCTCTTCTTCTATAGAGATTACAATGACTCAAACATCAACTTAGACTGTCTACAACTCAATGAATAGCTCTACAGCTATCCAACCCTCTAACCAATCTATCTCTGACCCATCTAACATCTAACCCTTTTCCCTTTACATCTAACCAATTGCAACTTTACAAAACTGTGGGCCTTTCCCAACAGTGATCCCCCAAAACCCTAACCATTGACACAGCTAGGTGCACTGTAGACACCTCTTGCAGTCGCGTCACAGCTTCCTGCAGGTTCCGTGATTTTCGGCGCAGATCGCGGGTATGGGCGCCGCTTCATCGTTCTCTGCTCCTCGTCCTTTGCCTTCAATGCTTCGGCCCGTTGCTCTTCCTTGGTCCGAGCAACCATAAATTCTGTACTCTGCCTTAAATGAGGGTAGCTGAGCCTTCCCTTCCATCGCTTCCTTCATTTACTGTGGTGGTTGAGCTTTCTACTCGGCCACCTTATTTACTCCTTTCTTTGACTTGTGCGCGCGAGCTCCGCGATCTCCAGTCCGCACTCTGTGGTGAGCTCGTCCATCTGGCACCGTACCACGCACTGTTCACTTCTTCCTAAAATGGTGCTTTTCCTCAAAATTAGCACTTCTCCTTCAAAACTTAGTGTTTTTTCCCCAAAATTGGCAGCTTTGCCATAGCTGCGGCCTATGCTCCAACAATTATCAATCATCTCGTTCCTCTGTCGCGCGAGGGATTCCTCGAGCAACAGCTTAATAAGATCTCCAGATCCATCATCTCTCTTTTCTTCTCCTTCCATGGGAGCCTACTTGGGTTGACGAGGAGGGTTTTCCTCAAGCTCAACTAGTTTGAGACCCAACTCTCGTCGGGGACATGCACTGAGAAATCAAAAGAGCAGAAGGATCTAATAAGAACTGATCCAGATTTATGTGAGAATGAAATGAAAGAGCATATATATATTCACATACATAGATATATGGCAAGAAACACAACGATACAACAAACTCAGATTCCATAAAATGAATGAGATAGAACAAACTATAAAATAAAAGCAGCTAGAATGGTGGTAGTTATATCTCTGAGAAGAGATTTGGTGACTATGCTCATCCGTGACAAGATGAATACAAAAAGAGGCCGAAAGGCATATTTATCATAAGCATGAGGGAAAGAATCCCAAACATCCAAAAACCTAACCCTGGAAGATGAACCGTCATAAAGTTTGCGGCCCCGAGGTGGTTAGTTGAACAGTCAACTTCTCGGGGTCAAAACTTTTGCATACTATCTCTGTTTGGGGCGCTCGGTAGCTCGTTAGAAAGGTCTATACGATATTTACAAATTTTGAATGGGGACAAATGCATGTCGTTGGCAACTATTCGCCCCCCCAATTCACCAAAAAACGTCGTTGAGGGCCTTAAATCGACCCTAGAAGTTTGGGACCCGAAAAACCGTAGAAAAATTACAAGAAAGCTGCCAGAATAAAAAACTATTTTGATCCAGTGGAATAGGTGGGTGGACACCTATATCCATATGGATCATTCCTCCCCCCTTAGGAATCAATGGTCTCCATTGTGTTGAGTGCCCTCATCAGGTGGGAAAAATTCTTTTGAACTTGACTCTTAGTGAGCCACTTGCCTTGGTGAAGTAGTTGCTGTTGAAATATTGTAACTTCTAAGAATATTATATTTGTATTTTATTATTCCGGATATGTTTCATTCCTCTGATGGGAATTTTTCATGTATCCAGAGATGTTTATTCCTCCATGGAGAATGTGGTAACTTGGGTTATTAGAATTCCCTAGTGGGGGTCGGCCCTATATGTGTTATGTGGGTCAAAGGGTTATTAGACCACCCTAGAGGGGTCATCCCAGTCAGCTTTAGGTTAATTGGTTAAGTTGGGGCCGACCTAGTTAATTTAAAATACAAGTTGGAGTTGTGTATAAATAGAGGAGGTGTGTTCCTCATTTAACACACATTACACTCACTTGTGATTAGCGCATAGGTGAGGGAGAGATCTGCTATGGAGGAGAAGGAGCTCATTTCTAGGGTTTACATCTTTGTATTTGCTGGTCATCTATATTGAGGAAGCTTTGCTGGGTTTTCTACCCCATGAGGGTTTCCCAGGATAAATCTGTGTCTCTTGTGTTTATACTATGCTTGTTGTTCTTTCAGTGATCCTGTATATGCTATTGTTGTGAAATGGAATGTAATGCTGATATTTTCTGTCTTAGCATATTGAATCTTAACATGGTATCATAACTAGCCTGAAGGAAGGCAATGTATGGTAGTTATGACACTTGCTTCACTTGTGACAATTTGAAGGTTAGGGTTTTGTATAGCAAAAACTAGTCATCTTGGAACTTTTGATATAAATCCATTTTTGCAAAGGTTTAGGATTTGAAACCTTTACTGGTTGTAGATAACATCCCCTTGTACCTTGTGTACATAGTACAGCCTCTAATTCATTGTACTTTGTGATTTATGATCAGTACAAGTTAGGGTTTCTGCCTCTTCCATATCTAAGTCATTAACAGGTGACCTAGGAAAAAAGTTCACAACTTGGGATAGAAATATCTAAATGAAATTTCATAAAAATAAATAGGTAGAGCACAGACTGTAGTTTCTCAGGTAACTTTTTCAAAGGTCAAAGTTGAACCAGTGACATTTGGAACGCCATAGAAGTTCGCTCTCCTGTTTTATCCCATAAACAGGTCACGTTGCGACACTTGGAATAAATCTCTCTCATAGAATCCAATTGAGGTAAAAAATGTGGGGTTGGAAAGAGGACAGGTCGGGCTACCACAGATAGAATTTTCAGAACTTGTGGATTCGTAATTTCGTAGTTACACTAGAAACAATCAGGTGCATATTTCTTTCAAAACAGATTTGGATTTTGAGCACCTTCATTCTTGAATTGTCACTGCTATGGGAAATTAGGGTTTCAGAGAAAGTTGAAATTATTGGAATTGGAGACCACAACTGAATGCTACTCATCAAAATCGAAATTTAGAGACCAAGATCAAATTTTTTGGTTGGGCAAAAGGCTGGGCTTGATCAAACCCTAGTTTGGGATTTTGATCGGAAAGGTAGAAAATTAGGGCTTCTGCAAAAGTTGGAATTTTTGAAGTCTGTGACCATGGCTGGAAGCTCCTCAGAAAAATTGATGCTTAGAGCTTTGGATCGAACCTTTTGGTTGGGAAGAAGGGTGGGATTTATCAAACCCTAGTTTGGGGTCCTGTCTAGTGAATCCAAAAGTTTCAAAGGAAATTTTGAGGGGTCAAATTTTGCAGTTTTCAAAATTGAAGTATACCAGCTTGATTAGCTCAGCAAGCCACATCTTTCCATCCATTCAAAAGTTTAAAATTCAAATTTTTAATTTTTAGGGTTTCTCTGACAAACCCTAATCCACCTCCATATCCAAACTCAACAAATCAAAGTGGATTGAGTTAATCCTAGAAGAAAATTGGACATCTACATAAGTGAAGAAGTTCCAGTTTCAGGGGGAGATGAGGCTAAGGCCTTACATAAGAAGACTACAAGAAATATCGACAGGTATGACTTATGGAGATACAGGTATGTGTTGAAATATGTTCATGATTAAGTTTATGAGGTTAGTACAATCTTGATTAATCTTAGAATTGTCTTATCACCCTAGTAAAAGTATGAATGCATGTGAATGATAGAAGACATTCATTGATTAGGTTATATGATTGTACTAATGCACTTATGGTGTTTTATGAGGATGATGTTGTTTGCTAACAAGATACAGGTACATCAAGAAAGACAAATCAAGTTCTATGGCCATGATGACATAAATACAAAGACTCATCCATAGTCTTTGATCACATAAAAGATCTACTTACGAGGTATGTATGAATTTGTTCTAGTATGCTTAACTTATGAGATATGCAGGTTCTAGCACAAGGTCTCTAAATCATTGAAGAGAACAAAGAAGATATTGTTTGGGTATGTTAAGACATAACTAAGCATGTATACTAATCTAGGTATGTTTTCCTATGTCAAGTTAGAATCCTACTTTGTGCTAGGATCTTAGTATACCCATGTATTGAATGATCATGACCATACATATTCAAGATTACTTAGAATCATAATGTTGTGATAATATTGAGTTTATACTAATGAATGTATGATTATGTATGAGATCATGATGATGACACTAGTGCACACTTAAGCATGCATAGTGGTCAAGGATGGATAGAAGCTCATGACATGGAAGGGAAGTAGAGACCAAGAAGGAAGCAACCTCACAAGACATAAAAAGATAAGTATTTGAATTGTTATTTGAATTACTGAATAGTATATGATATTGCTCGTAATAGTTGTATGCATATTTGTATTCCTATAATATATAATGCTAAGTGTAAGCATTCATATAGCATTGAACAGTATACTACTAATATGCATATGATTGGTAAGTTGGACAAACATTCCATTGTTGCTTTTCTAGAATGAAACCTCTTTGCTGACATGCTGAGAGCTGTGCACGCTCTCGAGAGTATGTTCTGGTAGAGATGGAAGGCATCTAGATAACCACTATATGCATACAAGATATGGAAAAGTGTTGTGCCAAAGTATTGGTCAAAATAGTTTCATAACCATGTGAATCATATTTTTATGCATAAAAGGTTATCATGTCAACATGATTTGATGATTATGAAGTATTACAAATCATGTAATTAACTTTGATTTGTAGGAAATATCATGAAGAATGATGAACACCGAACAAGTGATGGATGTTCAACAAGAAGACTTACAAATCAAACATGCTATAGAAGGCTCATGGCTAGAAGATTCTCTTAGAAAGAGGAAGAGGATCATGACGAGCTGTTTGCTCCAAGTGGCTAGATAAGACCATTCTCTTAATGGTGTAATTGAAGAAGAAGTGCGAATTGAGAAAACTCCTAGGATTCAATTGAAGAAAGCTCTGTACGGGTACCCAGGATCGATAGTCATTTAATGAGCTTAATGATCACCATGGGTGATTTCAACCTTTGCTACAAGGTTGAAGATGGTTTCTATATACATATGACATTATTCTCTTAGATGGATGAAAGAAGGAACTCACCACAAGAGTTTGAATGATCTTGAGGCTCATACTAGTAGAACCATCTGACGAGAGATGGCACAGATAGATATGCAGAAGATCACTCAGAGTAGGAATGATGTTCAGTCACAGAGGGATAATTGATAGCTTTTTGAAAAGCTTAGGCTTTACCAAAAGTAAATATGATCCTAACCTTTACCTAAGGATATGGATGATACTATTATTATATGTGGATGATCTCTTTCTGATAGGGAATGAGAAACATATCATGGAAAGCAAGAAGAATCTAGCTACAGAGTTCGAGATGAAAGATCTTGGATTGATGAATTACTTCCTAGGACTGGAAGTATGGAAAGGCTCAGAAGAAATATTTCTCAACCAGGGAAAGTATGCTGAGAAATCTTGAATATATTTGATGTGTTGGAATGGCCACTCTCATGGATTCCAACTTGAAGCTGTTAGCGGATGACTAATTAGAGTTAGTGGATGTAACTCTGTACAGACAGATTATTGGGTCGTTGATGTATCTGATGAACACCAGGCTAGATATATGTTTTGCTATGAACACCTTGAGTTAGTATATAGTGGAAACTAGATGTGTTCACCTGATAGCTGCAAAGCATGTGATGAGGTACCTAAAGGGTACGATAGACTTTGGTCTACATTATCTTGGATATCATGAATTCATATTGTATGGATACACAGATGTTGATTGGGAAAGAAGTGTATCAGACATGAAGAGCACATCGGGCAGATGTTATTGTCTGGGATCTGCCATGATCTCGTGGTTTAGCAGGAAGCAGTCTAGTGTGGCTCTCAACACAGCTGAAGCGGAATATATAGCTGCTTGTTTTGCTAGTTGTGAAGAGGCATGGCTTCGGAAATTGTTATCAGGATTGTTTGACTTAGAGATGGACCCCACTGTGATCATGTGTGACAACCAGAGTTGTATCAAGATGACAGAGAATCCAGTGTTCCATGATAAGTCAAAGCACATAGAGATCCAATATTTCTATATACAGGATATGGTGTAGAAAGGAGCTATCAAGATTGAGTATGTGAGCACTAACGAACAAATTGCTGATGTATTGACCAAACCTCTGTCTCGAGAATAGTTTGAGTATTTTCAAGACAAGCTTGGTGTAGTTCAGAAGGACCCTCCTCGAAAGGGGGAGTTATGTGGTCGATATTGATATTTGGATACTGGTATCGATGTGGATACCTATATCGATGATGAGATTGCCTATATTGACGGTAAGGTCAATGATGAGGATACTGTATTGATGTGGATACTTGTATCGATGATGAGGCTACTTGTTTTGAAGATAAGGTCATTGTATGGTCCCTAGTGGACGTGATAGGACTACATCGTCCCTGAACGCTTGGTTCAAAATGTACGTGAAGGGGATTGCATCATTCTGAAACCACTAGTTCAAAATGTACGTGATGTGGATTGCATCATCTCGGAACCACTAGTTCAAAATGTACGTGATGGGGATTGCATCATCCCGAAACCACTAGTTCAAAATGTACATGATGGGGATTGCATCATCCCAGAACCACTAGTTCAAAATGTACATTATGGGGATTGTATCATCCCTAGACTTCATTCCTAAATAGATCCGCAGATAGATGTCTCCGAGAGGTGGTCCTTAGAATTTGTCTAAGTTGATGAGAGGATTGTATCATCCTTGGAATTCAGTCCTAAATAGATCCACAGACAGATGTCTCCGAGAGGTGGTCCTTAGATTTTGTCTAAGTTGACGAGAGGATTGTATCATCCTTGGACTTCAGTCCTAAATAGATCCGTAGACAGATGTCTCCGAGAGGTGGTCCTTAGACTTTGTCTAAGTTGATGAGAGGATTGTATCATCCTTGGAATTTAGTCCTAAACAGATCCGCAGATAGATGTCTCCGAGAGGTGGTCCTTAGACTTTGTCTAAGTTGACGAGAGGATTTTATCATCCCTGGACTTCAGTCCTAAATAGATCTGTAGACAGATGTTTCTGAGAGGTGGTCCTTAGACTTTGTCTAAGTTGACGAGAGGATTGTATCATCCATGGACTTCAGTCCTAAATAGATCCGTAGACAGATGTATCTGAGAGGTGGTCCTTAGACTTTGTCTAAGTTGACAAGTGGACTGCATCGTCCCTAGATATGATATGGTGTCTTTAATAGATCATGTGTGTTGCAGGGTATGCTGCTATTGTGCTGTTGATCGAGAGGATCCAGTTGATGCTATTGTGCTGTTGATCGAGAGGATCCAGTTGATGCTATTATGTTGTTGATTGAGAGGATCCAGTTGATGTTGATCGTGTGATGACGATGATGCTTATCATGTGATGACGATGATGTTGATTGTATGATGATGATGATGCTGATCGTGTGATGACGATGATGCTGATCATGTGATGACGATGCTATTGATCGTGATGATCTAGATGACGATGTTGCTGATCGTGAGATGATGATCTTCTATTGATCGTGATGATCTAGATGATGATGCTGCTGATCATGAGATGATGATGCTATTGATCGTGATGATCTAGATGACGATGCTATTGATCGTGAGGATCCAGATGTTGATGTTGTTGTAGCTGTTCAAGTGCTGCAGAAGATAAAGATTCAGTACTGAAGATGTTGATGTTCCAGTAACTACTTGAGTTACTGATGATGTTTAAAGAAAGATTCCAATTATTTATAGATGTATCATGTATGATGTAGTTGATGACTCCTTGCTCCTATAGATGTTGTTATAATATCCTTCTCGTTAAGTGGGAGTGTTGAAATATTGTAACTTCTAAGAATATTATGTTTTTATTTTATTATTCCAAAGATGTTTCATTCCTCCGATGGGACTTTGTCATGTATCTAGAGATGTTTATTCCTCCATGGAGAATGTGGTAACTTGGTTTATTAGACTTCCCTAGTGGGGGTCGGCCCTGTATGTGTTATGTGGGTCAAAGGGTTATTAGAAAACCCTAGAGGGGTCGACCCAGTCAGCTTTAGGTTAATTGGTTAAGTTGTGGTCGACCTAGTTAATGTAAAAGACAAGTTGGAGTTATGTATAAATAGAGGAGGTGTGTTCCTCATTTAACACACATTACACTCACTTGTGATTAGCGCATAGGTGAGGGAGAGATATTCTATGGAGGAGAAGGAGATCATGTCTAGGGTTTACATCTTTGTATTTGCTGGTCATCTATATTGAGGAAGCTATGCTGGGTTTTCTACCCCATGAGGGTTTCCCAGGATAAATCTGTGTCTCTTGTGTTTATGCTGTGCTTGTTGTTCTTTCAGTGATCCTGTATATGCTATTGTTGTGAAATGGAATGTAATGCTGATATTTTATGTATTAGCATATTGAATCTTAACATTTTCCCTGCTTTGACAACCCGATATAGCTGTATCTTCTGCTAGTGGGTTCCCTTAACCTGTGTGTCCATGATCTGGTCAATGGTTTCTTGTTCCATGCAGTTGGGATTAATCTATGTAGGTTTCAATCACTCTGCCACCTTCGAGTTGTCCAATAATGGTGGAAAATATGGGTGAAGGAGCTTCACATTGAATACTAGGTGCAGGCCATGGAATGGAGGAATGCTTAGCTCAAAGGCATTGTCACCAACTTCCTTGGTGATGGTGTACGACCCATATCGAAGTTCCTGGATGAAGCTTGCGATGGGGTCCTATGAGCCTCTCTTTCTGCAAATGTTACCGAACAATCTACCGAAGGAGGACTTAAGGCATGATCTCCCTAGTTCAATGCGAATCTAGAATAAATCAGACATAATACAAATCTACCTTCTTATATCCAATTAGATATTGAGAGATGTAGAAATATTACCTTTCATATCTGTGGATCTCTTTCTCCCTCGTCGCTCCAAGTTCCACGGTCGTCAGATCCGAAGCTGCAAGACCTGTCAGAACATGCAAGAGACAAACAAGTAGTAATAGTACATCTACACAATAATCGATCTAAGTAAACAATTAAGGAAGTAAACTATAAACATCAATGAACAACAAGACATTTATGGAAAGAGTTTTGTATTACTGTATAAATGTGGAAATACATAGAAGAGTGAGGATTACAGCCAAGCCCTAACGTTGCAATCTTCCTCCAACAAGCCAAGCTAATGCCTCCAATGGATGAATGATGATATCCTAAGCTTATTTCACCAGCATATGGATTCCATAGCCTTCCTCTCCTTGGAATGGAGAGGGATCTTGTATTTATAGGACCAAGTGTATAGAGTAGGTTGAGGATCATGGGGAGAGGGCTAAGGGATCTTCCCTCAAGGCTAGGGAACCGAAGTCCAGCTCACCTAGGAGTTAGGGATAGGTATCCACCTCATCCAACTTCTATATTTCGCTCGAAATCTACCTTTATCTCATTAAGCTGACTCCAGTGTAGGATGCATGAGGACAACCTGTACTGATGCTTCTTGCTCAAATAAAACATTCGCTGGCCTATCTAGGAATGAGGATAAAGGACATCAACTTTCTCTAACTGACTAACTTGATCATGGGAGCTCAGGGATTGAGGCACTGAGTTGATATATGTCTCATGATGGTGAGATTTTGGGTGTAATAGAATGCCCCCCAAATCATGAAGCTGATAGAACTAGACATGTGAAATGATTTGACAGATGGATGGAAAGGACTTGTCAGATGGAAGATGCTGCTGAAGTACAACTGAATCTAAGAACACAGTCTTGTATGACTCATAACATGGTTGCTGACCAATACATTGCAGATCCATGGTAGTAAAGACCGACTGAACACAATCATGGCTACTAGACACAAGCGTAGATCCATGATGAGATGGTAACACAGCCACAACCAATACAAAGTGTATCTGTGTGATATAACTCAAACAATCCCCATCACAACCTGGGTAAAACATGGCTCCCCAGGGTATTCAAGCCGAACCTACAATGATACGAATCTATCCATGTGATTGCAAATGTCTTGATGTCGAACATGGTAGAAACCACTTGATTATCGGTCATTGATGTATACCGTTAACAAGCGCTAGGGAAATCACCATTAATGGCAATGATCCCCAAGGTATCATAGTACATATCATCAAGCATGAATGAATGAGTTGAAGTCGAACGCTTGACAAAATATTTCAATCAAGAGTCAATGATTTAAACTCATGTCGAAAGCGAGGTAACCTACCTTTGAGGCATGCAGACCCAAGGTACTCGATTGGTTTCTAGATTCAGTCCTTGGATGATGTGTTGGAGTTGACAAGGATGAATTCGTCGAATGAGGGCCATGATGAATCCCCCATCATCGACACAAAACTCGATAACAGATGTTTGGAGTAGATTGGATGGTACAGTAACACACAAGATCGACTCAGAGTAGAACGACATGATAGAAGGTGTGATGACTGCAGAATGACGAGCGGTGAATGTATCTTGAACATGGGCATGGCATGAATTGGTAGTATTGATATTATGAGAATGACGCTAACTCCTAATGCAACTGATGGTGGAAGTATTCTCTGGATGACTCAGAGGAGTAACAAGACTCAGGAAGTTAGTAAGATTCAAATACAAACGAATGACCCAAGTGCTGCATGCAAATGCAAATGAGTGCCATGTTCAAGAACGACTAGGTACTGCCACAGGTAAAGGTGTAACACAAAAAATTTCCTTTTTCCCAATCATGACTAATGAGTGCCTCATGTGTTTTTGACGAGCTTGATGAGGGTAAAAAAATGCTCGGTATAGCTCATCTCATAGATGATTCCAATCACAAATGTTTTCCGAACCTGGGAAATGAGGGGTTCATCCCATGACGGGCCCTTCAATGTTGAGTTTTAGCGAGTCCATAGAAGGAAAAATCGGTGTCATTTCATGTTTAGAGAGTCTAAAAAAAACTAAAGAAGACTCCAAAGGTATTTTCTCGTAAAGTTAGCCTCTTCTCCCGGAAAAGGGTAAAGCAACGCGAGAGAGGACTCTTCCAGTCATGATTGGCTAGAGTATTCCTTTTTCGTAAGTAGTGCCCCTGGTCCAAAAAAGGGGTAAACTATCACCAGGAAGACGACCATTCAAATACTTTAACAAGTGTGAACGTGACAAGTTCACTTGGAGATCTTTTTGTATCTTGAGAGCCTAAAAAGAGCTTAAAGAAAGACTTTGGGGGGGTTCCTTTTTCGTAGGAGTTTAACGAGCACAAAAAAGTGATAAACTATAACTTGGTAACTTATTCTCATCGTTTAATGAGCACGAGAAAGAACAAAGAGTTAGCTCAATTGTCATTAATAATTTGTATTTAGTGAGTGAAATAATGACAAAAATATACTCGATGAGTGTTCGTACCTGAGAATATACGCAAAAATATCATAATCGCAAAAAAATGGATCAAAGTGGCGTTAAAATTCATCTGCAAGCTTGAAACTAGGTCAAAATTGATTAAACGGATATAAACAAGCCCAACTATAGCAAAATAACCCATTCTAGAATAAATTAAAAGGGAATATTCTCTTTTTCAATATAAATAGGGGTAAATAGTAAAAATAATTACTATTTGTTTTTTACCAAGTTGGAGAGGTGAAAAGTGCCCTTTGGAGCCATTCTTCTTCCGCTGATTCTGGGAGCTGTGATCCGTCATTTCAGGTGTCGTCAGCGACAGGTAACCCTAAAATTGTCTCTTTAAATTTCTAGTGGTTTAGAATTTCATTTTTCTTGCTTTTAGGTAGGTTTTTAGTATGTTAAGTTGGTAGGTTTGCGTTCACAGGCCGACTCAGGTAAACCCTTCGAGATGTGTGCCGACGCAGAACCTGAAAGGGGGTTCTGCACCAGCGTCGCACTGTCCACATGGACATTCTGTGCTGGCGCAAACGACCAATTTAAGCTCAAAACCTAGGAAAAATAAAAACTTTTTAAAGGTTGGGAAAAGTTATAAAGGTGTCAAAATGTATTTCTTGATAGGTTTGGGGTGAGGACAATGGTTCTTGAGTGGCGGGAAGGCGAGCATGAGCTCGAAGATATGAAAATAGAAAATAATCCACAATGTGTTGCAGTGCTGAGGAACTGTGGGCTACTCAAGTATTTCCGAGTGCCGGGGATGAGATCCCAAGTACAACTACTAACATACCTGGTCCAATGTTGGGACCCTGTTTAGCAGCACTTCTAGATAGGTGAGCACATGCTTACCATGGATGACGAGGACATCTACTTTTTGACAGGGTGATCCCAACGAGGGAGCCCTGTGTCCTTAACCGGATCATGAGGTGGTGGTCTCTCGGTCGAGGACATGATAGATCAATGGTGTACTCTGGGTATTGCGATGGTTGGTGGGAAAATTCCCATCAAGGATGTCAGGGACCAGGCTCTTCGAGCGATACTCTTTACCGTTGTGTGAGTTGCTAGCAACCGATCTGCTCACTTAGCGAGCAAATTGCAAATGATGTATGTCGAAGAGTGCATGACTCCTACTGTGTGTAACTGGTGTGAGGGGCTTCTCACCGGCCTCCGAGATCAGTTGAACAAATCTCACCATGGGGTGCTGAAGCAATTTGGGTATGGTTCGGTATTGGTATCCTTTATGCTGGAGCGGGTGCCTCACTTGTGCCCGCAAGTGGACTTCAAGGATTGATATGTACGTGATCCTCACATGATGAGGTGGAAAGAGGTGATGGATCGCCCTGGTGGCGGGGGTCCCATCATCAGCTTTGGTACAAGTTTCTTCTCGTGGCAGCAGGGATAGATCCTCATGGTGGAGGATTACCCATACGCTGGTACAAACTTCTGAGGAGACCTTTACTTGGTGCTTCTTGAGGGGGCATAGTGGGGCGACATTGGTAAGAACAACTGCTTGTGTTTTTATATTTTATGCATTTTATGTTTTTTTTTGTAGTAGAGTTGATGACGTTTACATGTTTGTTGTAAACATGGGTCCAGAGCGACCACTTGGAGTTTCTTGCCTCGTGCGAAGAGCAGGAGTACTAGAGATGGAGCCTGCGGTCCGTGATGCTCTTGAGGAGCAAGAGGCGATTGAGGGGAAGCTCGAGAGGATGACCTCAGATATCCCAGAGCCTACTGTGGATGATCTACCCATCAGTTATCAGGAGTTGATGGTTGGGGTATCTGCTCGTTTCAGCATGATTCTCCAGAAGGTGGTGAGGGTTGTATCCTGCTACCTTTCTCAACTTGGAGTTGAGCGGCCTATGGAAGTGGGATGTAGAGTTTAGGCACATGTCTTATATATGTATAGGCTGAAAGCTTACAGGCTTCATATTTTTTGTAGAGATGACTCTTACTGAAAGTTATCATGCTTCAAGATTTTGTATCAGCACTACCATTTTGTATCGATTAATATATATATACAGACATTATCAACAGTTTTATACATTTTGTGTTATAATGGTGAATTATGAGATCTTGTGTTGGCCCGGTTTTGCAACTAGGCTTAGTGCTATGGGCACCTGCTAACTAGTAGCAGCAGTTTCAATAGAAATAAAAACAATAAACTAAATAAACAATACTTTTCATGGATCTAAGCAAAGATATTAAGCAAATAACAAAAATAATTTAAAATCAAGAACAAGAACATATAAAATAAAGAATTTGTATTGAAAGAATGGTGCAAGAAAGTGCTTGCGGAATCAATACCTCTAATGGTGAGGTTGAATGGCTCCAAGGATGAGCAACTCCAATCTCCAATGGTCTCTTCTCCAATGTGGTTTGCAATGGCTAAAATGCTCAGGGGAGATTTCAGCAGCATAAGGATGAGATAATGGATGGATATGAAATGAGGAGCCCCTACCACCTTTTTATAGGTTTTGGTGGTGAGGAATACCATTTGTGGTTTTGTGGAAACCAATGGTATTGACCAACATGGTTTAGGTAATTTTCCCTCCTTTTTCCTTTTTTGAATAAAAATAATATTTTAATTCCCTTTTTAATATTTTTGGGAATTTGGACCATTTTTGAGGGTTTTTTATGATTTTCTTGGAAAAATAATCTTTTTAAATGGAAAAAGGGGTGTACCAAGGTCTTTTGGTGACCTTTTGTTGGTTTCAGAGGCTCAGATGGTGGAAAAGTGGACAAATGGGTCATGTGAGTAAGGGAATGAGCTAGTGAGCACTTTTTAGGTGTTAACAGATTGCCCCCTGATGTGTGAGGGCAGGAGCTCATCGTATGGCCGATAGACATCATAGTTCTTTTGTCCTTTTTCTGGGTTTTAGGGGAGAGAAGAGAACGTTTGGAGACTGGAGCCACGGCCCTTGGAAGCTGCAAAAACAAAAAATATTACATGGCCTCAACATGAATGAGGTATAATCTCTGATAAAGGACGAGGCGGGCATTCCCATGCTCGTATCAAGGCATATACAAAACAATTAGTCCCAAGAAGGGGGATCTAATACGTGAAGAAATATACTGGTACATCATAATGGTCGAGAGGGGACATGATGGTGGGATATACTCATGATCATGAATGATCTCAATAAGAATGATCTCAATAACTGATACACTGGATCAACTGTGGAACTGCTGAAACTGAAGGTGTCCAACATCTGTAGGGACTCAAAGACTATGAGTCAAATCTGGGAATAAATGTAACTGTATACTCAAGGGAGTATGAAACAGGTGTGAATCTGAATATTGTCGCCATGCGCAGCCCGGATAACCATAGGAAAAGTGTAACTGATATTATCCATAGGAAGACTCTCAAATGTGGAGGAGTCAGGAGGTATCCGGGGTCTTCGACTAATAACTGAACGGACCAATACCCTGTGCGAGTCTCAACGATGCGATCAAGGTGTTGAAGTCGAGCATGTGAGAAACAACCATTGGGAGAGGCACTGAGGATTCCTCTCGAAATGATTCGTAGGTACTCATCATAAATGGTAATGAGTCCAAGACACAGGGGCCTCTAGGTCTATCCTCTGGAATAAATGTGGTTGTCGTCGACAGAGGGAGACCAGCAACTAACAAGGCAATGATGTTTCCTTGCTAGGAGCGCGAGGTGTAAACTGAAGTGATGTAGTACTGCTGGTAGGACTGACATACTTGTGGGGATGGGAAATAACTGGGTCAAAAAATGGGTAGACTCAAACTTCCTTTGTTCAGAGCATGATGACATGGTTGACCTGGCAGCGTAGGGAACTGACTTGTAGGTGCAGGGATCATAGCTTTGACTGAATGGTATATATTGACTGTGGGGGGGGAGGACAAGCTGATGGTAGCTGTCGAGGGAGTTTCAGGGTGACATACTGCAGAATACTCTGAACAAAGGCGACCAAAATGGGGAAGCTGCTATGCGAGTAGATATGATCTGTCGTGGCGCCAAGAGGTACCATTGATTCCTTCTTCGTAGTTTTAATGAGCTCCAAAAAGGGATAAAAGTGTGCTCTGAAATGGTGCGGTCCTATGGATTTTGTGAGCCCAGGACGGCTCATGCTCATGGTTGCTTTCATGTTTAGAGAGTCTGAAAACGGTAAGTGGACTCTGTTGGTGTTCTTTTTCGTAGTTTAGTCTCCAAGGCCCGAAAAAGCATAAAATGATGCGGATGGAGAACTCTTCTAGCCGATGTGACTAGAGTATACCTTTTTCGTAATTAGTCTACAAGGTCCGGAAAAGGGGTAAACTTATACCAGGTAGACGCCCTTTCAGATACGTTTATCGAGCATGAAAGGAAGCAAGATTGCTCGGCGATCTTTTCATTGTTTTAGGAGTCAGAAAAGAGCTTAACAGAAACTCCCTAAGTGCCTTTTTCGTAAAAGGGGTTGCTTGGCCCGAGAAAGGGGTAAAATTATATCGAACTAAAATGGAATGACGAGTGCGAGAAAAGGTCTCAAGCATCGTCATCTGTGCGGAAAACTGGATCCGGTGACATAAGGATTGTCGAAAACGAAGAACGGCCGATGTGGCACGCAAACCGAGGTGACGAGGGGGCGTGGAAAAAATGCCCGGAAATTCTAGAGGTGAGAGCGAGAAATGATCTCTAGCATCATCAAGGGCGCGGAAAACTGAATCCGGCGATATAAGACACATCGAAAACGGAGAACGGCCGATGTGGCACGCAAACCGAGGCGACGAGGGGGCGTGGAAAAAATGCCCGGAAAATCTAAAGGTGAGAGCGAGAAATGGTCTCAAGCATCATCACGAGCGCGGAAAACTGAATCCGGCCATATAAGGTACTTCGAAAACGGAGAACGACCGATGTGGCACGCAAACCGAGGCCACGAGAGGGGCTAAGAAATGGTAAAAAATGGACCCCGGGAAAAACGGGAAACGGGAGGAACCTTTATGAAGTTCTCGCTGTGCTGATCCCAACGGTACCAACGGTTTGAGAAATGGACTTCGTATGACACCGCAATGGTTGTTTGAAATTTGTGGAATTTCTATAAATAGGACGTGGGGCCCAATATGACTTGTCATTGTCACGTGCGAGTTTGATAGAGCAGTCAGAGCTTTTTCTCGATTTCTGGGAGATTTCACCGTTGGTTTTCGATTTAGCGAGTTGCAGGTAACTCTATTCGCCTTAACCTAGTCAATTATGTCTTTTTTATTTGGCGGTGGGCCCCCGAAAGCCGCGAAACTCCACGTTGACTCTCCAACGTGGAACCGCGCGGGTTTCGGGGCGGAACCCGCGATGAACCGCGCGGGTTTTAGACTCACAGTCGCGATGTTCATCGCGACTGTGAGGTCGGAACCCGCGATGTTCATCGCGTGTTCATGGGTGACAGTCGCGATGTTCATCGCGACTGTCTGGACGAAACTCGCGATGTTCATCGCGAGTTTTTTATGGAACTCGCGATGGTCATCGCGGCTTTTGTGGAAAATCCGCGATGGTCATCGCGGCTTTTTGTGAAAAAGGCGCGATGGGATTTTTTCTAAATTTTTTTTTATGCTGGGGCTAAAATTTTCTGTGTTTTCTTGGCAGGATGTTGCGGAGGGCTCAGTCCGTATGGCGGGAGAGAGATATTGATGCCGAGATTGTGGCAAGGATCGAGAATGATGGGGGGGTGAGACAGACCCTAGCCATGAGCGGACTCTTGAAGTTCGCTCAGATACCTTATATCCGTTCAGTGAGGAGACTCCTGAACAAGCTCGTGCAGTGGTGGGTGCCGGCAGAGGGTGCCTTTATTATTGGTGGTGAGAGGTTGGAGATTACTCTCACTGATGTATATTTTTTGACGGGTTTGCCTCGCTTGGGTGAGGTGGGTGATATCTCTCCGAGGTTGCCTCCAGGCGTGGACATGGAGGACCTCTTACAGACCTTTTGTGGGGATGACACTGTTTTGGTAAACAGCTCTATCAGTCTGAAGTTCCTACGTGAGTGGGATATGCGGGCCGTTGGTGCCTGTGTTCTGAGGGTTTTGGGTGCTGCTGCACCACATCGTATGTCTGGGGGGCAGACGGTGTTGGTGGACTCCGTTCTACGGGGTACGTACTATGCTTGGGCTCAGATGTTCTTGGCCGGTGTCCGGAGAGATCTGGACAAGGCCGTGAGAGAGGGAGGTGAGTTCTGTTATGCCTCCTTTTTATGTTGTTTTTTCTTTGAGCGGGTGCCGACCCTACGGCCACACGTACCGGTTCGTGCTGGTCTTCCTAGCGAGCCTCGTATGATGAGGTGGGGGCAGATGATGCCTCGTGCTGGCGGTGGTATCCGTGGCTTCTTTACAGAGGATTTTTTCCAGCAGTGGGAGCAGATGCCACTGGTGATCGAGGACTATCCATATGCCGGTATGGACTACCGGGGAGACCCAGAGATGCCACGTGCCCCAGGACAGGCCTGGAGCTTAGACGGTATGTTTTTGTGTCTTATGTTATGTTATATCATATGTATTATGATTGATCATGATGATATCTGTTGTATAGTATCTGATGGTTCTATTTGCTTTGTGCAGATATTGGTCCAGTACCGCCACCTGAGTATGTGGCTCGGCAGGGGCGGGCGATAGTGGTTGCTCGTCCCCCAGTACCTGTACGTCCTCCTCGTGGTGGAGGATATGGAGCCCGTGGGCGAGGGGTTGGCCCTCAGGACGATGCTATAGATGGTGTTCGACGGACTTTGGCCCGGATCGTAGCTAGACTTCCGGAGGATGGCTGGAGGGACCTTGATCGGGACATTTTGCAGGGATGTCTCGGTGCACCGCCTGAGTGGCAGTCACTGTTGTTGAGGGCAGCGGTGCTTGCTGCGAGACACGGGGGTGGTGGGGGAGATGCTCCGGCAGAGCCGGCACCGGGGAGGATACGACTGAGGGACGACCCAGCAGGGCCAGCCGAGCGGTGAGTTCGGGGTCGTCGTGACCCGGCTGGGCCAGCGGAGGTGGAGTCGGAGGAGGAGCCGGAGGAGGAGCCTGAGGATCCGGAGGATCCTGATGATTAGACGTCATTGTACTTGCCCCCAAATGCTCATGAGCATATGGGGAAGCATTTTTGTATGACAGATGTATTTTGTGTATATCGAGTGCTGAGGGCACTTATGACATGTAGACTATTTGGTTCGTATATATATGTGGATATATATTTTGGATATTTTGATGTGTATGCACGTGGATGCACTTTGTCTTTTGTATATGCCCATGGAGGCACATGTTATGCACGTGGATGCAGTGTGTTTGTAGATTTAGGTATGCCCGTGGAGGCACATGCTATGCATATGGATGCAATATTTTGGTTTGTTTGTTTTTATGCCCGTGGAGGCACATGTTATGCACGTGGATGCAATATTGGTTTTTGTATATGCCCGTGGAGGCACATGTTTTGCACCTGGATGCATGTTTGTTTATGGATATGACATGATGTGATTGGTGTGCCAGTCGAGGACACTGTTGGCCATATTATCTGCTACACTATTGAGGTGTCTTGGGACATGTGTGAATGTAATGGATTCAAACTGTCTAACCATTTGTTTAGTGCGCAGGAATTTTCTGAACAGACAGGGATCGCGTACCTGGTAATCATTGTTGAGCTGGGAAACTAGGAGCTGTGAGTCCAAGAAAACGTTGAGGTGACGTATGCTCATCTGGAGAGCAGCGGCCAGGAGACCGGTCACGGCATCGTATTCAGCTTGATTATTGGTGGCGGCACCTAAACATACTCCATCGATGTGAATTAACTCATGTGAAGGGGAGTATATTACCCAAGCTGCGGAGGCGAGATTGGGAGACCAACGGCTTGCACCATCAGCGAAACCGATATGGCAGAGTGGAAGAGGCTCCATCTGTGGTCATGCAGGGAAAACAAATATTTAGGTTTTTTGAAAATTTTTTGTGAACGAAAAACGTATGCCTATACTAAAAAATGGACGATGGTGTCCATGAGATTTTCTATGGGTAAAATCTTTTAAGGTACAACCCGTTGCGTGGGTTGCGTAAGGTGTTTCCTTCTGAATCGGTCAAAATGTATGCCCCCTGCCCGAGGCAGGTGTGTATGATGTAGGGGCCTTGCCACATAGACACGAACTTTCCCTTTCCGGTTTTATCATGAGCTTGATCGTAAGCGAGGACAAGGTCTCCCTCCGAAAAGGTTCTTGGGTGGACGCGTTTGTCGTAACTTAGTTTCGATCGTTGTTTAGCAGCTTCCATGTTTTGAATGGCTGTGCGCCGATCTTCATCGGCCTGCTCTAGGAGCAGCAAACGTTGCTCGATCGGGGAAGTGTCTGGTAGAAGTTCAACGGCGATATGTAAGGCTGGGATCTGGCACTCAATAGGGAGGACAGATTCGACGCCGTGAACTAAATGAAAAGGGGTAAAACCGGTGGCGGTTTTGGTCGAGGTGCGGTAAGCCCAGAGTGCTGGGAAAAGCATGTGATGCCAATTGGATTTGTGCTTGTCTACAGTGCGTTGGAGAATGGTCTTCAAGATTTTATTGATCGCTTCGACTTGGCCGTTTCCTTGGGGGTAATAAGCGGAAGAGAAATGGTGTTCGAATTTCAACATGGTTGATAATTCCTTCCAGACGGCATCTTCAAAGTGAGAGCCGTGGTCAGAGACTAGCTGTTGTGGTACTCCGAAACGAGCAATGACGTGGTTGAAGAAAAACCGCGCGGCAGTGTCGGCTTTGCAGTTATAGGTCGGCATGGCTTCTGCCCATTTGGTGAAATAATCTACGGCCACGATTATGTGTTTGTGACCGCCGGCTGACGGGGGGTTGCAGTCGAGGAAATCTATGGCCCATTTGCAGAATGGTCCAACAGTGATGACTGGATGAAGGGGGGCAGGGGGGGTTCTTGCTTTGGGGGCAAAGAGCTGGCAGTTCTGGCAATGCTTGACTGCGGTGATGCAATCAGTAAACAACGATGGCCAAAAATAACCTGCCCGAATGATTTTCTGGGCGGTAGCCATGCCGGAGAAATGGCCTCCACAGGCACCGCTATGACAATCATTGAGGACTTGTTCTGCCTCATTATGGGATAGGCAGCGGCGTAAGATAGTATCAACGCCGCGTCGGTAAAGTACATCTCCAATAAGTAGGTATCGGGGTGCGTGGTGTCGTATGCGACGGCGTCCATCACGATCGATGTGTGGTCGGAATTTTTGCGTACGGAGGTAAGTCAAAATGTCTCCGTACCAAGGGTCGTCCGACGAAATGACGAAGATCTGCTCGTCAATCAGGTCCGTATGGATAACGGGTGATGTCGAAGAGGACGGGAGATCTGTAATTAAGTGAGCAAGCGCGAGGGCTTTGTTGCTTTTGGGAGTCTTGAAAGTAAGGTCATATTCCTGGAGGATAATGACCCATTTAGCGACACGACCCTGAAGGAGTCTCCTGGTGAGGAGGTAGACCATGGGGTTGGAGTCGGCCACGACCGTGGTATGACTAAGCAAAATGTAGTGTCGTAGTTTTTGTACGGAAAAGACTACAGCTAGGGCTAATCTTTCCTCATATGGGTAACGTAGAGGTGGGCCAGACAAGGTCTGGCTGACGTAATAAATTACATGCTCTTTGTGGGAAGCATCTTCTTGGACCAAAACTCCGGATACGGCATGTTCGGATGCCGAGACGTAAAGGGTGAAGTCTTGGGAGAAATCCGGTGGGGATATCAAGGGGGCTTGTGTGAGAGCCTTCTTGAGGGCTTCGAATGCCGTGTCCGCTTGTTCGTCCCAAACAAAGGGTATGTGGGTACGAAGTAAGCGTAAGAATCCATGGACTTTGGTGGCGTAATCAGGAACAAAGCGCCTAAGAAAATTGGACCGCCCTTGCAAGCTCTGAAGCTGTCGAAGCGTGCGAGGAGGGGGGAGTTCTAAGATGGCTTTGACCTTCAGGGGGTCGACAGTGATCCCATCTTGGGAAACAATGAAACCCAACAACTGGCCCGCTGGGACGCAAAAGACACACTTGTGTGGGTTCAAGCGGATTTTATATTTGCGACAACGCAGGAAAACTTGCCGGAGGTCGTTAAGGTGGTATGATCGTTTTCGGGAACGCGCTGTGAGGTCGTCAAGATAGACTCGCAGGATGTGGACCAAGTCGTGAAAGCAGTAGGTCATGGCTCGCTGGAAAGTGGCACCATCATTTTTAAGGCCAAAAGGCATGACTCGATAGGCAAAGGTGCCCCATGGGGTGGTAAAGGCAGTCTTGTACTGATCCTCCTTGCGGATGTGAATCTGATTGTATCCGGAAAACCCGTCCATGAAAGATAGGACCTCATGGCCCGCACACTCATCAATGAGTTGGTCAATGAATGGCGTGGGGAAATTGTCTTTTGGACAAGCGTGGTTTAGGTCGCGGAAATCAGTGCATACTCTAAGGGTGCCTTGCTTTTTGTTGACAGGGACGGAGTTCGACACCCATGTGGTGTACGGAATAGGGTAGATGAACCCTGCTGTTCGAAGTTTCTCGACTTCAGCCTTGACAGCGGGGAGCTTGGCAGGGTGAATAGGTCGCTGTTTCTGACGAACAGGGGGTACTTCCGGCCATGTATCGATGTGGTGTTCAATAATGGCGGGGTCGAGACCAGGCATCTCGGTATAGGACCAGGCGAAGACGTCTCGGAACTCTTGAAAGAGTTTTTTGTATGCCTGAGTTTCTGCTTGAGTGCAAGATGCGCCCAGCGAGATGAGCTCAGGTTTCCCTGGTGTTATGGAAATGTCTATCTGTATGGTGGGGGAAATGTTGGACATGTTCCCTTCTTCAAAGGCATCCGGTGCTGGGATGGGGTCCTTTAACCAATCGACCTTAGCAGGTATGAAGTCTTTCGACTCGACTGATAGCTGGTTGGATGCGGTGGAGGTAGATGCTTCCGGGAGGAAGTACGAGCGATGATGCATATCATCCCAAGGGTAGTCGGGTGCAGTGAGTGTTTCCAAAATCTGCTCGTCAGTATTGAAGTAGTCAGACCATAAATCAAGGGGTTCTGGTTTGAAGGTTGTCGAAATCATATATATCGTATTGACTTCTTCTGACGAGGATGATGGTGGAGGGTGAATCTCCTCGATGAGGGGAGGAGATATCTCTAAATCGGCATTGTTTAACTCGTACAGCGCTGCTCTATAGTCTGGTAGATCAGGGCAATGGTGTGAGTAGTGGCCGTAGACACTGCATATAGCACAAGGATGGTTAGTGCGCAGTGATTTGTCGCGAGGTTGTAGAGGTGGCTCTAATCTGACTACTGGGATTCCTATGTCATCGTCCAACATATTCATATGTTCTTGGAGTGCCGGTAAATGTGGGCATTGGTGAGTTGGATGGCCAATTTCATCGCATAATGAACATTTGGGTGGAGCTCGAAACACCGGTGGGGGTTTGGCTGCCTTAGGAGGTGGTATGGCAGTGTAGGGTTGTGGACCTCTGCCCCCAGTGGGCTTAGCAAGGAGAGGGGGATCCTTTGACGTCGACGCAATCGTGAGACCCGGAGGAGGTTTCATTGACGACGAAGGAATATTGAGGTTTGGAGGAGGTGTCGTTGCCGACGAAGGGATCGCGACGCCAGGAGGAGGTTGATTTGTGGTAACAATAGGTTGTACCGGTTGGAGGATGACGTCTGGTGTCGGTAATCGAACGGGAGGCGGAATATACCACACGGGTAATCCCAATGTTAGCCCGGGTAGGCTAAGGGTAGCCATAACCGGGGCGCTTACTACACCCGAAGGAGGAAATAGGAAGGGGATGGTGTGGATGGGTGTAACACCAATGTGACTGGGGATCAATGGTGGTTGACCGCCGGGTGTTTGCGTATTCTGCGAAACAGTACAGAGGTTTGCGACTTGGGTCTCCGGTGACGGTGGTGGAATGGCCTGGAATGTAGAGGTCATTGGTGTATCCGAATACAGTCCGGGTGCCACAGAAGACACAAAGGAGGTAACTGCACTAGAAGCGGGTTGTTCAATCATGGGGAGAACATTCTCCGGTGCTGCAGGGGCGTTGGGGTCATAGTAGGTGAGTTGGTCAATTTTGACCATGCGGCCCTCATGGGGGAACATCATGGTGCGGAAGACGGAGGAGGCGACTGCTTTCATGGCGTACATGTAACTGCGGCCAAGTAAAAGGTTATAGTCAAGCTGGGCGTTAATGACCTCTATGTCGATGAGCACAGTCTTCCCACCTAATTGGACGGGTACCTTGGGTAATAAACCTTGAGGTTGAGCTGACCGGCCGTCGTAGGCCCGCAATGCAGTGGTGGATTGCTGGAGAGCAGGGGAGCCCAACTTCTGCCAAACAAAAGTGGACATGACGCATGTGGATGCACCTTCGTCGATGATACATCGATGAATGACAAGATTCCGAATAGAAACGGAAACTTGGACTGCTATGGTAGAAGGCAGTCGTGGTTCAGATTGGTCTAAATCAAAGGTCATCAAGTTCGAATCATTTGGGTCAATCGCCCCAATGGCGGAAAGTAAAGTCTTGCGCTGAGTAGGACAGGTTTTTAAGACTTCTAACGCAGACATGGCTGCGGGAGATTGAGCTAAGTCATCTACGATGTTGTAATTGGACGCAGCTCGTGCATTGGGGTTGTTGTTGATTCGGCGAAGGGGGAAGCGAGGTGCTTTAGAAGCGCCATCAAGTGGAACCTGAGGTATACGCAATGTCTGATCAGTGGGATTAGCAGTGGTATCCTTTTCGGCGGGGGGGGCTTCAGAAGTCGGTCCGTATTGATTCCGACGGGTTTGGATATTGACGTCAGCGGTGGACATCATCAATAAGTGGTGGGTGCCTGAATCAAACATGGGTTGATCAGGAGCTGTGTAAGTAATTTGTTGTGGTTGCACGTTGCCCTGTTGGGGGGCTAACGGCTGGGTGTTTACCACTCCCTGTGTTGGAAAGGGGTTTTGGAGAACCAGAGGTTGTTGTGGAGGTGGTGGGGGGTTGGGTGGTGGCTGAGGAGCCGCCTGCCCTTGACGATGGGCGTCATTTGTCCATAGTTGTCGAGCTCGCTCGAGATGTGGGCAAGCGTGGGTATAGTGGCCATAGACACCGCAAATGGAACAAGGATGGTTTGTCCGTAAATTAGCATTTTTAGGTTGCTTAGGTGGCCGATCAGGATTCTGATGAGCGGGCGCCGCGTTATTGTTTTGCGGGGGATGGGTAGGCTGTGGAGCTTGGTTACGGTTTTGATTGTTTCCACGGTTGCGTCCTCTTCCGCGGTTGGGTTGTCCACCCTGGTTGCGTTGGTTATTTTGATATTGGGGCTGCTGTTGTTGTGCGTACACATGCCCTTGAGCATTGGGGGGATTCTGAGGAGCCGCAGGTGCGGGAGCAGGTTGCGGTGGATAGTATGCAGGTGGAGCTGGAGGTGGTCCAGTTGCCTGTTGGGGTTGTTGGTACCCCTGCGCTGGTGGAGGTGTGAGGTTAGCCGGTGCAACCGGTTGTGGGTAATGCATGGGCTGTTGTGGAAACTGCATGGGGTTTTGTACCGTAGGTTGAGCATAGTATGTAGGAGGTACATATGCTGATGGTGCTTGGCCATAACAATGTTGTGGACAAGAGGGTCCATGAACATGATGGGTCTGGTTTGTTGGAGCATAAGAAGTTGTCGCTCCGGAACTGGATGTAGCCCTAGAAAGGTCTGGGGCGGGCATGGTGCTCACCATACTGAAAGGTTTTGCTTGCGGTGTAATTTGGCCAATAATGCCATCAGCGGCATGGGATGCCCCCGGTGTGTCACCGCGTGCAGAGTCACCTCGTGGGGCGTCAGGTATGATGGTGTATAGGTAACCTGACTGGGCATAGATAAGGTCAAACTGTTGGGCCTTAAGGATGGCTTCCTCTTCAGACTGGGGTCTTTCAGAAGCTACATCCTTCGCAATGAGGGGAAGGAGGGATTTAAGGAACCAGTCTAAAAAGATTCGATCGTCTAATTTGATCTTGCATAGGCTTCGGCGCCGACGCCAATCATGAATATGGTCAGTGATGTGCGTGGCTGTGTTCTGTCTGCAAGACAGTAGGATCTCGACGCCCGCATCATAGCGGACCGGTAGCTGAAAGAACTGCAGGAAGGTCGAGGCAAGGGAGGTAAATGAGGAATGCGTCCCATGGGGTTGCTCGATATACCATTTGGCTGCAGAGCCAGTGAAGGTGCGCTGTAATAAACGGAGGCGGATAGAGTCGTCCACTATGGAGTTGGAGGAACACCATAAGTGGAAAGACATGATGTGGTTCTGGGGGTCTTCTCCGGCCTTTCCCTCAAACTTAGGGATGTCAGAGGGAAGCTTAGTGGGCATATGGGGCCAAGCAGGGTCATGCCTGATGGGGTCATTTGTGAGCCTAGCTAAATCTGGCAGGTTGAGACTTGCCATGTATGGTAGACTAGCGGATGTAGTGACCGTAACCGGGACCTGCCTAGCCATTGTGGTATGGTGTAGGGGTCCAGTAGCGCCTATAGGTATGCTAGGTATGGAGGGTATGTGCCCTCCAAAAGGTGTGGCCTGATATGGGTTTGCACTCCCAAGTGCAACTTGGGTTATACTTGGGTTAGGAATCGCGCTAGGGATTCCTGGTATAGCACTACCGAGTGCAACATGGGTTACACTTGGGTTAGGAATCGCACTAGGGATTCCTGGGATCGCACTCCCAAGTGCAACAGGAGTTACACTTGGGTTAGGAATCGCACTAGGGATTCCTGGGATAGGGTTTGTGGAAACCGAAGGGGGTATGACCCCCATGTTGGGCATGCCCATGACAGGTGGTGGTCCTGTGCTAGGCATTCCTGAATGTGGAGTGGTAGCCATATTGGGCATACCCAAGGGGGTGGATGTTGTCATGGATGGGGTCCCCGCAGAAAGGTCTGCGGATGTCTGACCTATGGTTAATGTAAATTGTGGATCTTCTGGTGTTCCAGACATAATTGTGGTCGGTGGTAACTCTGTGGGGTTTTCGGATTCTACCTCCAAATCAAAGGTGAAGTGGGGTATGTCAGAATCGGATGACCGTCTAAATGATCGACGATGTGTCGAATCAAGGGATAATGCTCTGCGTCCGTGACGTGGAGAGCCAAGTGGACTGAACTCTGGGAGTTCGCCCCGTAGACGACGAGAACGTCTAGAATTCTCAATGGTGAGAAATATGTTTCTGTTTTATTATTTTTTTTTTTTTTTTTTTTTTTTTTTTTAAAAGTTGTTTTAAGTATCAGGTGGTGATATATGTATGTAAAAGACTCAAAACCCTAATGCAACCAAGGGTGCAAAAAGGGGAGTGAAAAAAGAAGGCTCACAGGCCAAAAAATCGATCCTCAAAAAATGCACTTATTCTAGCAGCTGTGCTACAATAAGTGGAGGAATGCAATAACCGGTCAGAATACCAACATGCAAGCGGCTCCTAGAAAAAATAGGTGTAACTAGACTCAAAAGGTGGTAAAGATCATGCAAACACCTAATCTAAAAGTATTGTGACTCAAACAGACGATATCCCCTGCAAGGTGATGAAATCCAAGTCAGACAATATGAATGTAGAGACAACGGCTAGATATCCCCCTACCGGGAGGGACACCGGGTAATCAATCCTAAAAAGACAGGCTACTAGGATACTCCGTTCATGACGCGTCGAGAAAAGGTAAATCTGCCGTTTGGTCCTTTGATCGCAATATCCCAATACAGGGATATCCCGAGAACTGCGAATGGTAGCCCTTCGGTTACTGAATGGGTTTCGGTATCCCACTCAGGCTTCCGGAACCATCCTCGCGACTTCAACCCTCCTAGGGGAGAGGCCTTCCCACAAACCGGTTGTGACCGCGCCAAAAAGTACTAAGAGATTTTAGCTCCCTAATTGGACAACTTCTATGTCTCAGATGTATGAACTGAGGGGTGTTATTGGAACACCTATCCCCCCAATACTACCTAGCTACAAGAATTCTTTTCGTGTTCCCCAAGTGGGGTTAAGAGTGTGTTCAAATTAGGGTAAGTTTTAAGTCTTAGTTCAATTAAGTGATCGTGTGAGTGCACGTGAGGTGTTGTAAACTGAACTTGAAAAAATTAAATGCTTTAAGGGAATTTTTTCAAAAAATAAAGGACTTTTCGAAAAATAATAAGCAAATATTTAAGACTTTTTTCACTAAAAGAAATTAATTTGCTTTTTCAAAAATAACTCAAAAAATAATGGATTTTTTGGATTTATGAAAGCAAATAATAAACTTCTAAAAGAAATAAATGGATTTCTTCGTTTCAGTAAAATTTGCTAAGGGCAAGATTCTAAAGAA
Source organism: Larix kaempferi (assembly GCA_027924585.1). Lineage (NCBI taxonomy): Eukaryota > Viridiplantae > Streptophyta > Pinopsida > Pinales > Pinaceae > Larix > Larix kaempferi. The sequence continues at coordinate 52,817,268 of BSBM01000093.1, read as the reverse complement.
GTAAACAAGAAAAAATTTGAATCTAGATAAAGAATGCAAAATGAATCTTTCTTTCACTTTCTTGAAAATTTTTAAAAAGATTTCTATGTATGCACTTTTAAATAGTAAAATTTTTTTCTAAATCAGGAAAATATGCAGAATTTGATACTGTAAAAAATGTGCTATGGGCAGAAAGTACAGTAAAAAATATTTTTCAAAATCGGGATGGCCGAATGAAAAAATTCAGCCGCGCGGGTATTGGACGAACAGCCGCGATGGGCCGCGCGGGTTTTGGCCGAACAGTCGCGATGGACCGCGCGGGTTTTGGACGCACAGTCGCGATGGACCGCGCAGGTTTTGGGCGCACAGTCGCGATGGACCGCGCAGGTTTTGGGCGCACAGTCGCGATGGACCGCGCAGGTTTTGGGCGCACAGTCGCGATGGACAGCGCGGAAAAAGGCCGCGAAGCCGCGGTGTGCAGCGCGGAAAAACACAGAAAAGTCGCGATGGACCGCGCGACTGTCTGGTAAAAGGGCGCGATGGACCGCGCGGAAAAATGCAGAAAAGTCGCGATGGACCGCGCGACTGTCTGGCAAAAAGCCGCGAGGCGGAAGCCGTGCACGGAAAACGAGAAACGAACTCGAAAATTTAAAATTTAGGGCTGTTTTTTGGGGGCCAAATCTCAGAACAGCAATGGATCTGCTGTCTAAGATGGCAGATCTATGGATCTAATGGTTAAAAACTCATAAAAACTAAGATTTAATGGCAAAGCTAGAGATCTAAAGTTCAAACCAAAGCGGAGTCGCCAAAACTGTTGGCTCGGTTTTGCAACCAAGCTTAGTGCTATGGGCACCTACTAACTAGTAGTAGCAGTTTCAATAGAAATAAAAACAATAAACTAAATAAACAATACTTTTCATGGATCTAAACAAGAATCTAAGCAAATAATGTAAATATTTCAAAATCAAGAACAAGAAACATAAGAAATAAATTTTGTATTGAAAAGTGGGGGGCAAGCAAGTGCTTGCGATATTACCTCCAATGGTGAAGGTTGATGTTGAGCAACTCCCAAGATGAGTAGCTCCAAACTCCAATAGGTCTCTTTCTCCAAGGTTGCTTCAATGGCTAAAAGTGCTCATGGGAGATTTCAGCAGCATAAGGATGAGATAATGGAAGGATGTGAAATGAGGAGCCCCTACCACCTTTTTATAGGTTTTGGTGGTGAGGAATACCATTTGTGGTTTTGTGGAAACCAATGGTATTGACCAACATGGTTTAGGTAATTTTCCCTCCTTTTTCCTTTTTTGAATAAAAATAATATTTTAATTCCCTTTTTAATATTTTTGGGAATTTGGACCCTTTTTGAGGGTTTTTTATGATTTTCTTGGAAAAATAATCTTTTTTAATGGAAAAAGGGGTGTACCAAGGTCTTTTGGTGACCTTTTGTTGGTTTCAGAGGCTCAGATGGTGGAAAAGTGGACAAATGGGTCATGTGAGTAAGGGAATGAGCTAGTGAGCACTTTTTAGGTGTTAACATCTTGTCTTACATGTTTACTTATACAATGGATGATTTACATGTTATTTCTATTTTCTATATTTTTATGAATATGTTATGTGTGTGCAATGTACCAATCTAAAATGAAGTTGGCCATCGAGTCGGCAACTGTATTCATGTCTCGTGGAATGTGCAGATATTGAATAGATTCAAAAGACCTTTCCAGAAGATGGAATTGTTGGAAGAGATAGAGTAAAGTGGGGTTGCGGATAGCATAGACCCGGTTGAGATGAGAAACCACTAGTTGTGAATCCAGATGGATAACAACATGGTTCATAACCAAGGAAAGAGCATCGGTTAGGGTTCCAATAACCGCCTTATACTCTACGGCGTTGTTGGTTGCAAATCCTAGGCAAATTCCTCCTGATCTAATGAGCTCGCCGGTCGAAGAATAAAGTACCTAGGCTGCCGAAACAAGGTTACGGGTATGCTGGCTGGCATCATCCACGAATCCATAGCAAGTTTCGATCTGTACATGCAGATAGAACATGGTATAAAAAGCGAAAACAAGATCTAGACACACTAAAACAAAAGCATCACACCACACAAAACACACATGCCATGTATAGTATATACAAGATATCTATGCATGAAAATCTTAGCCATAGTACCTCTTTAGGTCGATCCCATTGCGGGGCTCACCCAAAGATATCCCATCATAGTCCTCTAGTTCGTAGGCTCCCTTCTCCAGAACATGTTTCACTATGTACAGTCCATGCCACATGGGCTCAAACTTACCTTCCCCCATCTTATCATGCTTTTGGTCATACATGAGGACCAAATCACCCTCATTAAAGACACAGGGTTTGACCGGCCTATCTTATTATTGCTTGATGCGCTTCTTGTGTGCCTCGTTGGCAAGAACAACATCTCGGTAGGTCTCGTCAAGTTTTGATAGGTAAAGGAATCACTCTTTCTCGGTAGTGGTGTTCGGAAGAAGTTCGAATGCGAGTTTGAGTGATGGAATTTCACACTCTATTGGTAAGAATCCCTCCAATCCATAAACTAATTGGAAATATGTAAATCTGGTGGCAGTCTTAACGGAGTTCGGGTATGCCCATAGTGCAGAAAATAGCATGTTGTGCCAGTTAGACTTGTGCATACCCACCATGCGTTGAATCATGGTTTTCAAGACCTTGTTAATGGCCTCTACTTGTTTGTTGGACTGTGGGTAGTAAGGGGTTGAGTTTTCATGACAAAAGCCCAATCTAGCACTCAATTTGTCTACCATGTGGTTCTAAAAGTGAGATCCATGGTCAGTGACTATGGATTGTGGAACTCCGAACCGTGCAATGACATGATTAAACATGAAGAGTGTGGCGGTTTTGCTGTCATCAGTGTATGTAGGCATAGCCTCGACCCACTTTGTAAAGTAATCCACGGCTGCTATGATGTAACCATGCCCCCCAACCGAGGTAGGCTTACAGTGCATGAATTCTATGCCCCATTTTACAAAGGGGCCAATGGAAATAACCGGGTGTAACGGGGCAAGGTGGGTGTGCTTTTTGGTTTGAAAATGCTGGCATGGGGGGATATTTTTTAATGGACTCGATGCAATATTTAAAGATAGATGGCCAATAATATCCCATGCATTGTATATTCTGGGTTGTAGCGATCCCAGAGAGATGACCGCCACAATCCCCAGATTGACAGTCATTCAAGACATGTTTAGCCTCTTCATGTGTCAGACATCATCGAAGAACCGAATCAAAACCACGACAATACAGGGTATCAATAACTATCAAGTAATACTTGGCGTGGTGGCAGATACGACAATGGTCGTCATGAGATAGTTGGGGGTTGAAACATTGGGTTTGAAGATATAAGGTAATATCTTCATACCACGGTTTATACGTGCTGATAAGGAAAAATGATTTGTCTGGAAGAGAATCATTGGGCTCAAATCCTAAATTGGCATGGGTAAGGTTGCAAATGAGCTCGACAAACACCAACATTAGAGGAAATTTTAATTTAAAATGGGGCTTCCAAAAATAATACAAATTCCATGTCATCATGTATTAGCCAATCAAAATGCTTTAAAATTCAACAAGGGAGCACCTAAAAAAATTGGAGGGAAAAAATAAAAAACTATTTTTTTGGATTGTATTTTCAACTTATCTGCTTGTAGGTTTACTCAAATTTCAAGCGAGAGGACTCATTGGATGAATAATTAAATTATGCATCCAACGAGTACCCATGTTGCATACTTTTAACAACATCCACACCATGAAAAATAAAAAATACATTAAAAAACGTGTTTTCTCTCACTAAAAACATGTTTTTTTAATGTATTTTCGATTTTTCATGGTGTGGATTTTGTTAAAAGTATGCAACATGGGTACTCATTGGATGCATAATTTAATTATGCATCCAATGAGTCCTCACACTTGAAATTTGAGTAAACCTACAAGGAGGTAAGTTGAAAATACGATCCAAAAAAGTAGTTTTTTACTCTCTCTCTACTATTATTTTATTATTTTCCTTAGGAGGCCCATTTTTTACCCAAATTTCCTCTAATGAGACTTCTTAGACTTAAATTTATCGAAGAGGAGGTCAAACTCCTAAAGTATCATGATCCAGCGTGAATAATTTCCCCCAAGTACTTGGCGTGTTAAAACGTGGTACATGGGGTTCAAGTCAGCGATGATGGTGGTGGTGCGGAGCAGTATGTAATGACGAAATTGTTGGATGGCGATGACTGCCGCGAGAGAGAGTTTCTCGACATGTGAGAAACGAGTTTCAGATTCAATAAGACCCTTACTTAGGTAATATATCACATGTTCCTGGGTGTTGTGTTCCTCTTGCACCAAGACCATGGCGATCATGGTGGCAGAAGCGGAAAGATAAAGAATGTAATATTTGTAGTAATTGGGTGGTTGGAGCATAGGGGCATGCGTAATGACATGTTTCAAACTATCAAAGGATTGCTGCGCTTGATCGTCCCAAATGAACGGGACGTCCTTCTTCAGTAGTCTCATGTAAACCTGTGTCTTTTGAGCGAAATTACAGAAAAAAATGTCGTAGGTAAGTTGCCTTCCCTTGCAAAATTTGTAGTTCCATAATGTCAGTAGGAGGTGGGAGAGAAACAATGGCTTCCACCTTCAAGGGATCAATGTGGATCCCGTCCTTCGAAATGATAAAACCTAGGAGGCGTCTGTACTCGACGCAGAAGATACACTTGTGAGGGTTCAGGATGATGTTATACCGCCTGCATCTGAGAAAAACCGTCATCAGACGATCAATGTGGAACTCACGTTGTCGTGAATGGGCAGGTAGATCGTCAAGGTAAGGTTCCACGAAGTCCTTCACATCATGAAAAGCGTACGACATGGCCCACTGGAATGTGGCACCAACATTTTTGAGAACAAAAGGGAGCTTGGGATAAGAAAACATGCCCCAAGGGCAGATGAAAGCTGTCTTATGTTGGTCAGTCGGGTGGATCTCAATCTGGTTGTAACCAGAGAAGCCATCCATGAATGAAAAGATAACACTTTCGGCACAATTGTCTATGATCTGATCGATAAAGGGAGTGGGGTAGTTGTCCTTAGGAAAATCCTTGTTCAAATATCGATAATCGACATAGGAATGAATGGTGCCCTGCTTCTTAGCCACGGGGATGACATTTGAGACCCATTCTATTAATGGAACAGGGTAGATAAAGCCATCCTTCAAAAGCTTCTCAAGTTCTACCTTGATTACCACAATTTTTCGAGGGTGTATCGGTCGTAACTTTTGGCGGACTGGTTTGGCATCGGGATAGGTTGTGATTTCATGTGAAACAATAGCAGGGTCTATCCTGAGCATTTCCTCCTAGGTCCAAGCAAACACGTCTCGTAATTGCTTGAATAAGGTCGTAAAAGTAGTAATCTCTTCAGGGGAACACTTCTGGCCTAAACGAATATGTTCCACTACACCAGGGGTAACTGAGATGTCAATTGGGGTGGTGGCTTCGATGTTTGTCAAGTTTCCCTCAGTGTATGTATGACACGTGAGTATCTGGGACTGAGGGTAAGGGTGGACATCTGGTGTAAAAATGGTGGTGATGTTGTTCTCTATAGAATCTAATGGGGGAAGGAAAGATGATTGATGGTGGAGGTATTCCCACAGAGGGTCACCCGCACTCATAATCTCCATGATAGACTCGTCAGATGGAAAATTCTGGAGCAGAGGATTGGGTAAGGATGACGTCCGCTGTAGAGAATAGGGTGTAGAGGCCACAACCAAGTGGTCCTCGGGTGATGACTGGATAGTCTCTTAAGTGAGTTCAACAGGTGAAAGAGGCATGATATCTCCAACCAAGTGCATGGTGGCTTCATCGGGAACAAGCCATTGATCGTTAGAGTTGGGAAAAAATGGAATCGTAGAGGAGATCATGTTCACCGTGGCAACATGGTTAGGGGGATCCAGGGTTGGAAAGATGCCCATAAGGGATGATTCTTTTATGAGGCCGACCCCCACACTCTCATACAGTTGTGAAGATTGTCCAAGCAATGGGACATTATCACCGAGATGAGTAGCGGTGTCCGGTGTGTAGAAGTCCAGTTGGTTGATAGTGACAATTCAGCCTTGGTGGGGGAATTGCACTACACGGAAAACTGATGATGCGACCACAGTCATGGCATAAAAACAATTACGACCAAGTAAGATACTATAATCCAAAGGGGATTTGACTACTTCCATGTTAATGGTTGCGGTCTTACCCCCCAACTCGACTGCTAAGGCTTGTAATAGATCATGGGGTTGAAAGCCACGATCGTCGAATGCTTTCAAGGTAGTGGGAAAGCGGGTCAGTTCAAGAGAACTAATGGCTCTCCAACATGACAGTTACATGACTGAGGTATAAGCCCCTTCATCTAGTACAGTACGATGGAATGTTTTCCCAGCAATGTTCATAGAAACTTGAAATGCCAACTGGTGGGAAATCCTGGGTTTAAATTACTCGAGTCAGAACATGATGGTATTAGAGGAATCCAGAGCAACCGCGCCGATGGCAGCGAGGAGATTCTTGCATTGATTGGGACAATTATGCAAGACCTCTAGCATTGACATAGCAAAAGGAGCTTGTGCCAGGTCCTCTACAATATTGTAGTTTTGAGTTGCCCAATCATTAGTTTTGAAAACTGCTTTTCGAATCGTTCTCTTGGGCAGACGCAATACTGACTCTAAAGAAGGCTTCTCAGTGGTGAGAGAAGCGGGTGGTACGGTGACATCAGGAATAGAAGTGGAATATTTTTTAGTATTACTTCCAACGGGTTCCTTTTGAGGGTCTGAGTCATATGAACGCGATCATGTGTTCAAATTAACTGTCTCACTAGGCATCATTGTTGATGTATATGTAAATTCGGAATGTATTTCACATATATGTATATTGTATTCCTATAGAAATGTTATTATTCCTCTATACGGAAGTGGTTGTATTTCTATTTGATGTTATTATTCCGCTATACGGAAGTGTCGTCATTTATATTGTAAGTGTCGTAACTTATACTTGATGGGTTATTAGACCACCTTGTTGGGGTCGGCACTGTATAAGTCATGTGGGTCAAGGGTTATTAGAACAGCCTATTGGGGGTCGGCCATGTGGGTCAAAGGGTTATTAGACCACCCTAGTGGGGGTCGGCCTAGTCAGCATTATGTTAAGTTGTTAAGTTGAGGCTGACCTAGTTGAGTAAAGGTCAAGTCAAGTTAGTGTATAAATAGAGAGTGTGTCTCTCTCATGTTACACATTCTATTCTCTCACTCACACTTGGGAGAGTGGCACACTTGTGGAGGAGGAGGATCTGCTACTAGGAGAAGACTATCTCTTGTATTCTGGTTGTATCATTGCTCTATCTATCTCTGAGGAAGTTATTGGGGTTTTTCACCTTTATGGTTTTCCCCAAGTAAACTCTGTGTCTCTTGTGTGCTTGCATTATTGTGTCCATGATTGATATGCTATAGATTTGCTGTACATGTTGTTCTCTTAGTTAATATCCCAGATCAGATTGAATTAAATTCTGAAAATTTAACATGGTATCATAGCTAGCCTGAAAGAAGGCATGATATGGCATGTATGACACTTGTTGCACTTACGATGCTAGGGCTTGATATAGCAAAAACCAGTCATTGTAGCACTTTCGCTATAAATCCATTTTGGCAAAGTTGTCAGATCTAAAACTTTTACAGGTGGAATATCCGATTCCCATGTACCTTGTGTCCAAAGGACAACCTCTAATTTGTTGTACTTTGTGATTTATGATCTGTATAATATAGGGTTTCTCCCTCTTCCAGATCTGAGTCAAAATCAGGTGACCTTGGGAAAAAGGTCATAACTTGGGCTAGGAAGCTCCAAATGAAATTTCATAAAAAGTGAAAGGTAGTACACAGACTGCACTATCTCAGGAATATTTTTCAGAGGCCGAAGTTGAACCAGTGACATGTGGCACGCCGTACAAATTCGCTCTCCTATATTATCCCATAAACAGGTCACGTTGCGACACTTGGAATAAATCTCTCTCAGAGAATCCAATTGAGGTCAGATCTATCGGGATGGAAAGATAATAGGTCGGGATATCTCAGAAAATGTTTCAGAGGCATAAGTTGAACCAGTGACACGTGGCACGTCGTACAAGTTCGCTCTCCTGTATTATCCCATAAACAGTTCACATTGCGACACTTGGCATAACTCTCTCGCAGAGAATCCAATTGAGGTCAGACCTGTCAGGATGGAAAGATAAAAGGTCAGGCTATCTCAGGAAAACGTTTCAGACCTTGTGGATTGAAACGTTCGGAGTTACACCAAAAACAATCAGGTACATATTTCTGTCAAAACATAATTATTTTTGAGCACCTTCATTCACGGCTTCCGAAATTTAGGGCTTCAGAGAAAGTTGGAATTTCTCTAATCGGAGACCACAGCTGGATTCTCATCAAAATCAAAATTTAGAGACCAGGATCATATTTTTTGGTTTGACAGAAGGCCGGGCTTGATCAAACTCCAGTTCGGGACTTTGATCGGAAAGATGGAAAATTAGGGCTTCTGCAAAACTTGGAATTTTGGAAATCTGTGACCACGGCTGGAAGCTCCTCAGAAAAATTGAAGCTTAGAGATTTGAATCAAATCTTTTGGTTGGGTGAAGCTCTGGGAAACTCAAACCCTTATTCAGGGTCCTCCCTAGTGAATCTGGAAATCTAAAAGGAAATTTCGAGGGGTGAAACTTTGCAGTTTTCAAATTTTGAGTATACCAACTTGATCAGCTCGTCAAGGCGCATATTTCTATCCTTTCGAAAGTTTGAAATTCAAAGTTTGAATTTTTGGGGTTTCCTTGACAAAACCTAATCCAGCCCCTGTTCCAGTTCTTGCAAATCAAGTGGATTGGGTTAATCCTAGAAGAAGATGGATTGGTCACTTGCATAAGTGAAGATGTTCTTGTCTCAGAGGGAGATGAGGCTAAGGCCTTCCATAAGAAGATTATAAGCAATCTTGACAGGTATGGCTTACAGGTATGTTTCATGGTTAATTTTATCATATGTTTGTCTTCACATCATTACAGTACAATCTTGATTAATTACTAGACTTGTTGTATCACCTTAATATAAGATATTCATTGATTAAGGTTTTGACACTTATGAATGTACTAATACATTGTGATGTTGTATGAGGTCTATGTTGTTCGCTAACATAAAAGGTACACCAAGAAAGGAAAATCATGTTCTACTTCAAGAACATATGATCATGGTGACATGAAGACAAAGATTCATCCATTGTCATGGATCACATAGAAGATATACTTTTGAGGTATGTATAACTTGGTCCTACAATGGTTAACCTATGAGACATGCAGGTTACTAGCACAAGTTACTAAAGAGAACCAGAAGACATTATGTGGGTATGTTATACATAACTAGCTAGCATGCTAATCCAGGTATGTTTTTCCTATATCAAGCTAGAATCCTACCTTGTGTTAGGATCTTATACTGTTGTGTTGTTGATAATGATTATTCATGAAGTCATAGGTTTGAATAGTCATGGATGTATGCATATTATGTTTCTTACCATAATTGATGATATGAATAACCAGAAGAATCATGAAGGTATAGGTTTGAGTGATCACGGGTTTATGCATTGATGATTTAACTATTCAGAAGAGTCCTATGATCAAATAAGAATATGCATGAGTAAAAGAAGACTTCCCTGAAACCTTGAATACTAATGTTGATTATCTGTGAATGATCATGACTATACATGTTTAAGATTATTGTGTTTTGATAGTATTAAGATTATACTAATAAATGTGTGATTATGTATGAGACCTCAAGGATAACACAATGATGATACTAATAAGAATGCATAGTGATTAAGGATGGATGTAAGTTCAAGGACAGGTAATCCAGGAAGCAAAGATCAAGAGGGAGCACACTCCAGTTATTCCTGCAAGAAAGCAAAGGAGCACACTTCAGTAGTTTCTGCAAGGATGCAGATATTCAGAGGGAGTTAACCATCTTTCTACATTCCACAACAGAAAGGTGTAGAAGAAGCTACTTCAGCAGCTCCTGTAAGGAAGCAAAGAATCAGAGGGAGTCCACCCAGCAACCAAACAAAGATAAGTATTTTTAATTATCATCTCTTGCATATTTGTTTATTTAAATAAAATTGTTCAATGATGTATATGCTCATGTTCCTAGACTTAGGATATGTATTGTGCATATTAGAATGATTGCATTAATGAACAGTATACTACTAATATGCATGTGATGGGTAAGTGGCCTATTGCACTGTACAACATTCCAGTGCTACTTATCTAGAATGAAACCTCTTTGTTGACATGTTGGGAGTAGTGCAAACTCTTAACAATGTTCTGGTAGAGACTAGAAGGCATCTAGAAAGTTGTGGAACACGGATAAATGTTGTATTGAAGCATTGGATAAGATAATTGCATGACTGTACGACATATTTCTTTATGTGTAAGAATTTGTCTGAAAATTATGAGATGTTTCTAATCATGCAATTTAACTTGTTTTGTAGGAAAGACCGTATACCTTCGCCTACAAAAGAAGGACTACAACATTTGTTCAAGAAACAAAATTATCTATTGAAGATATTGAAGTTCCTAGGATACGAGAAGAATGCCATGATCTGTCGATCATGAAGAACGATGTTTGGGATGCGGTCCCAAGAGCTGAAGGGAAGTCTGTTGTGACTTCCAAATGGAACTATCAGATCAAGCATGCTGCAGATGATAGCATAGAGAAATATAAAAGTGATGAAATAGAAGATACACCAGATGGATTTCAAGATAGCTTTCTTGAATGGTATAGTCATATATGTGTGCAGAACTTGGTAGGATAGAAAACTTTCTATCTATTTTGGGATTTACCGAGAGTAAAGCGGATTCCAAACTTTACTACAAGGTTGAGGAAGGCAATCCAGTGATACTACTTTTGTATGCGGATAACCTGTTTGTTAGAGGTGAAGATAGATTGATTGCCGACACGCAGTGGAAGCTTGCTGCCAAGTTCGAGATGAAGAACTTGGGGATGATGCACTATTTGTTTTTGGCATGGAGGTGTGGCAGAGTGCAGATGGAATCTTCCTTGGACAAGGGAAGTATGTAGTAGAGATCCTGAAGAGGTTCGGGATGATGGATTGCAAGGCCATGACCACACCTATGGCATCGAATCTGAAGCTTCTTTGGGACGCTTCATCTGAGCCGGTTGATGTCTCTATGTATCGTCATATGATTGGGTCCTTGATGTACCTAACAAACACGAGACTAGATATTTGCTTTGCAGTGAACACATTGAGACAGTTCCTGACGGATCCGAGGAGTGTTCACCTAGTTGCTGTAAAGCATGTTCTGAGGTACCTGAAGGGTACAATGGATTATGGGCTCAAGTATGAAACGAAAGAAAAGTTTAACCTGTAGGGTTATGTTGATTCAGATTGGGCTGGCAGTGCTGCAAATAGGAAGAGCACATATGGATGCTACTTTAGTATGGGATCAGGTGTGATCTCTTGGTTTAGCAGGAAGCAGTCCTGCGTAGCACAAAGTATAGCTGAGGTAGAGTATGTTGCAGCCTGTTCACCTAGTTGTGAGGCAGTATGGCTACGGAAGCTACTGTCTGAGTTATTTGATCTCCCATTGGATGATATTGGTATCTTTTGTGATAACCAGAGTTGTGTGAAGCTGTCCGAGAAACCAGTGTTTCATGACAGGTCGAAACACATAGAGATCAAATATCACTATATCAGGGATATGGTGCAGTGAGGAGTTGTGAAGCTCCTGTACATTGCGACGGACGAGCATATTGCAGATGTGTTGACGAAACCACTATCCAGAGTGAAGTTTGAGTACTTCAGAGAGAGGCTTGGTGTTCTTCGGATTGATGACACTTAGAGGAAGAAGTGATGGACACATTTGCAGAGGCCATTCCAAGCATGTTGGAAGGAGGATCCTTCACATGGCTGTGGATGTAAGCGCTGGATGATGAGCATCAGGACGATGCTCCAGTTACTGCTCTCTATATGCATCAGGAGGATGCTGGATATGATCAGTTGGATCATGTATATGTATGTACGCATCATGTTGGATGCTAGATGCTCTTTCAAGGTTTTGTCCTATGGCATATAATATGTCCCTGGGAGATTCGATAGGTTGGGCTGTGTGCCCATAATAAGTCCTGGGATGCTCTTGCGAGGTTTTTCCATGACCACATATAATCTGTCCCTGGGAGATCCTATAGGTAGAGCTGTGTGCTCATAACAACCTGGGATGCTCTTGCGAGGTTTTGTGGTGACCACATATAATCTGTCCTTGGGAGATCCTATAGGTAGAGCTGTGTGCTCGTAACAACCTGGGATGCTCTTGCGAGGTTTTGTGGTGAGGTCACAGATAATATGGCCCTGGGAGATCCTATAGGTAGAGCCGTGTGCTCATAACAGCCTGGGATGCTCTTTCGAGGTTTTGTGATGCACGTAATAAGTCTTGAGGTTTCCACAGTATGGCCAGTGATGACGAAGACCTGCAGGTGGTGGGCCTACATCCAGTATGAAAAAGGACTAGCTCTGTAGAAATTCCTATGATGAGTATATTCAGAGATTGATTGAGATAGCAGCAGCAGTGACGATGATGATGAAACGATGACGATTATCCAGTGATGATGATCCAGAGAAGATGACTTGTGCTAGAAGACCTGTGTCGAGAAATACCTTCCTAGTTAAGAGGGAGTGTTGATGTATATGTAACTTCGGAATGTATTTCACATATATGTATATTGTATTCCTATAGAGATGTTATTATTCCTCTATACCTAAGTGGTTGTATTCCTATAGAGATGTTATTATTCCTCTATATGGAAGTGTCGTCATTTATATTGTTAGTGTCGTAACTTATACTTGATGGGTTATTAGACCACCTTGTTGGGGTCGGCCTTGTATAAGTCATGTGGGTCAAAGGGTTATTAGACCACCCTATTGGGGGTCGCCCATGTGGGTCAAAGGGTTATTAGACCACCCTAGTGGGGGTCGTCCCAGTCAGCATTATGTTAAGTGGTTAAGTTGAGGCCGACCTAGTTGAGTAAAGGTCAAGTCAAGTTAGTGTATAAATAGAGAGTGTGTCTCTCTCATGTTACACATTCTATTCTCTCACTCACACTTGGGAGAGTGGCACACTTGTGGAGGAGGAGGCTCTGCTGCTAGGAGAAGACTATCTCTTGTATTATGGTTGTATCATTGCTCTATCTATCTCTGAGGAAGTTATTGGGGTTTTTCACCTTTATGGTTTTCCCCAAGTAAACTCTGTGTCTCTTGTGTGCTTGCATTATTGTGTCCATGATTGATATGCTGTAGATTTGCTGTACATGTTGTTCTCTCAGTTAATATCCTAGATCAGATTGAAGTAAATTTTGAAAATTTAACAATCATGAGAACATGCGTGGTGGAGGATGCCTCTCCATGCGAAGGAGAGGTGTGTGCGATCAGTTGTTGGTTCTGAATGGGGAAGGGATTGTTGAGAACTGTTGGAATAGAGTTTCCTTTGAGAAAATTCTACACTTCGTCTCGCTGAGGACATTCCTTTGAGAAAAGGTCACCACCACACAGTAAACAAGGATAATTCAACTTCCTCTTTTGTTTGGTGTCTTTGGGGGTGGGCTTGGTCTCCTTCTGATTAGAAGGTTTCTTAGGTTTCCCTTTGTTTTTATTCTTACCACCGAATTTCTAAGGTGAATTTGTTTGAACATAATTCACTTCTTCGGTGGAGGCAGGAGTGGGTGACTTGGTGGTGGCGTTTCTAGCCTGTGGTGGGGATGGGGAAGAACCCTGGGGGTTCAATGATCCACCAGTTTGAGTAGGAGGATGGGTGGTAAGGGAACCAATGATGCCATTGGATTAAGGTCCCTTAGGTGGTTTCGTAGGGTCATACGTAAGGCGGGGTGCGTCAGGAATGATTTCATATAACATGTCGGATTGAGCATAGACTAAGTCTAAGTAATGGGCACGGGAAATAGCCTATTCCTAGGTGACGACCCCTCCCATGGCCACGTCTTGAGCTACGACAGGTAAAAAAGACTTTGTGAACTAGTCAACTAAGAGTTGGTCTGGAATATGAGCCTTAATAAGATGTCGTCTCCTCCGCCACTCATGGATACGGTCTGAGATATGAGTTGTGGTATTCTGGCGAAGAGAGGTCAATAAGTCCATACCAATATCATAGCGAATGGGCAACTGGAAATGGGTCAAAAAGGACATAGCAAGAGAATGGAAATCTGGAAAGGTGTTTGGTGGCAATTCAATATACCACTTGGCAGTTGGGCCAGTGAGAGTCCGTTGGAATAACCTAAGACAGATCGATTCGTCCATCAAGGAGTTGGATGAACACCATAAGTGGATATCAGAGGGTAGTTTGACTGGAATCGATGGCCAATTATGTCCGTGGAAGATGAGGTCATTCGTTAGGTGAGATAGGTTAGGTAGTTCCAACGTAGCCAAAAAATGCAGTCATTGATGTGGCTACGGGTAGTGATAGTACTAACTAGTAGGACCTTGTATCGACTGGTTGTAGGGTGTTCCTGGAGGAAAATCGCCGTAAGGCGATATGCTTCCTGGAACATAAGTAGGTCTGCCACCATAATAAGGTGGTCCATTTCCATAGGGTGGGGGCCCACCACCATCGCCAAGGGGTGGAGGTCCACCGTCACCGCTAGGAGGGGGTGGAGGTCCACCGTCACCGCTAGGAGGGGGTGGAGGTCCGCTGCCACCACTAAAATAAGGTGTTCCTCCACTTCCTCTGCCAGGAAAGGGTGGTGCACCAGCTCCTCCTCCAGAGGGATGGGGACATCTGCCACTAGAAGGGTATGGTCCTCCACCGCCACCTCCACCAAAATAGGGTGGTCCTCCACCATAAGGTGGGAGTCCACCGCCACCAAGAGGAGGTGGCCCTCCACCTCCGCTGGGATGGGAAGGGCCTCCACTTCCACCACCAGAGGGGGGGGGCATTGTTGCCAAAATGAGGTGGGCCTCCACCAAAAGGTAGAGGTCCTCCTCCTCTGGAATTAAATGGGGGCCTATTGCCTCCCAGAGGAGGCGGAGCGGGACCAAACGGGGGTGGTGGTACTTGAGGGACGGTTGGTGGGGGTCCATTTTGTAAAACATTTTGGTGCCCCCATAGAGTGTATGGATTTTCGGGATAAGGTATCCCGTAGAGTGCATTTCTAGGATTAAAGTGTCCGGACACAGGGTTAAGATAAACTGGATACGCTTGACTCCATGGTGGTTGGTTGGAATGGGATGGTCCCCCAACATGAGATAATACCATGGTGGATGGTCTGGCGGGTAGGGAAGTTCCAACGGAAGGACCGATGGGAACTCCTCCTCCTTCAACAGGTTGAGTCATTTGGGGTATAGAATTGGTCTTCTATCTAAGAGGTGCACTTGCAGGAAGCGAGGGTTGACCAGATTCATAAGTGGCCACATTTTGGATGGATGGTTCCGGTGAATCATAAGATAAAGTGTGAATCAGGATTTGCCGATATGCGGGTAACGTCAAGTCTTCAACCCTTCATAAAAGACTTTGTCTTCAAAATTCCTCACCCATGGTACGTAATTGATTCAAGTGATCAAGAAAGGGTCTGAAAATCTCGTCGGGAGTGGGCCAACTAGGTGGGGATGTAGTGGAAAAATGGGCCACTTGTTGACCTAGAGATGTTTCCCAAAAGGGTGTAGCTGGACCAAACGCAGCTGATACAGGGTTGTCTTGGGAGGGATTTAACCATTCCATAGATCCAGGCTCTCTCGGTAAAATAGGAGGGAGAGGTACATCTTGAGAAGTGGAAGTTTCTGCCTCTTCATCCCTTGAAGGGTGGGAGGTGGGTGAGTCTGAAGGGAACATGTGTGCCCAACATTCAAAGTAGGATTTTCTACTTCAGGTGATGTGTGGGTCCATTCTTACCTTGGAAATTATCTCCTGATTAAGGGGATATTTGGGTGGTAAGTTCAAAATCCTATGGGACCTTCTCCAAGGAAAGTCAGCCAGAGTGATTGAACCAGAGTTTCTTCTAAGAGTATTCTAAACAAAAGGAAAGAAGTCCAGAAAAATCTACACAAACTAAGGCCCCAAGAAAACTTGTGTGACAAGTGTGGATTCAAAAGTCTGGAACCTCACGGGATTGTCAAGGCTTCGCAACTCGCGATATAATCCAGGGTCCAATAGTTATACTCGGCCCAATTTTTCAGAGCACTAACTAGGGAGGATTAGGACCATACCCCTGACCATATAACCCAACTACCTGATAGTACATGCGTAGTAGCTTCCCGAGTGTTGCTCTCGGTGTATTGCTCCACCCAGATGTCCAAATGGTTAGCTCATTTGGTTTCAGGAATCCTAGGAGTGTCTCCTAATATAATCAAGGTATGTGGGAGCTCAAATCCGTGTTGGTGTTGTCTAATTCACAACCGTACGGCACAAGCACTTCCGATATACTACCGAGTACGTGAAACACCTTTCTATATACACCAAGTACGTGAAGTGTCTTTCGATATACCCTAAGGTACGTGAAAGAGCCTTTGATATACTGGTTGGTACATGAAAGAGCTTCGATATACCGGTTGGTACATGGAAGACTTACAATACCCCCGGGTTGCAGTGCAGGAAAATAACGTCAGCTGCCATGTTTTAAGACGTCGGAACACATCTCTAACTTAACACACAAGTTACTAAATATTTTACCCTAGTTCTACCGTTAATTTTATCTGGACGGTTAGGTGAATGCATGAGGTGAGTACATAAATGTAAGCATAATGCATGCCCTAACTACATGAAAAAATGTACTTTTTCTTTCGATGAGACCTATATACAGGAAGGAGAAATATTTTCCAAGTGGTTTTACCAAAACAACAAAGTGCAACACAATCCCAAATCTACCAAATTTGACAATGAAAGTGCTCTTTTTTGTTTTTTCAAGAAAAACATGGAAATCAACAACACAACAAATCCAAATCAAAGCATTTTCTTTTTGTCTTTTCGAATAAAAAATGAAACTAAGTGTTGAAAAGAGAGAATTTCTACTTAGAGCACACTAAATCTTCAAATTTCACTATGGTAGCCTAAAAGCATAAAAAACCCAAAATGCATATAACTTTTTCAAGCATGGAATCACTTTTGCAAAAACTTGATCTTACTTGGGTTCTTCAAGAAAATGAATGTTTCATAATTCGTGAAAAACAAAAATAATTGAATTTTCTTTCAAACTTTCCAAAAGACTTACGAATGATAAACTCCAATGCATGACAAAACTTTTACAACAATTCTCAAATTAACTTGAAAAAGGTAAAAATGAAGCACTTTTTTATTTTCCAATGAATGCACCAAGACAACGCTTGACAATAATAACATTTTCAAATATAAATGGCTGAAAAGAAGTGATTACTTGCAGTACTCTGATCATTCAAAAATTCTCAAGAAAATGACAAGCACTCATATGAATTGAAAACACACAAGACACTCAAAAAACAACCGAATGCAAAGAAAACTAAAAGATGTGCGCAGAAAGAGGTATGGAATCAGATCCAATGCAATGACTAGATCCAATGAGGAAATGAAGGAATGAAAGGTCAATTGGATGAAGGTGGGGGAGACTAAAGTGTCCACCACTACCAAGTCTCAAGCTTGTCCAAAATGGGACCCAAAAACAATCCAAACAAATCCAAACACTATCAATGCAAAAACACAACATCCCTGACTGGAAAGTACAGTACAGAGAGGTCTGCAAATCAAACCAAACACAAGAAAGGAGAGAGGATGAGCCAAGCCCTAGGATTGACTGCTCGGCGCAGGTTGCGGTCAGGAACAGAGCGACCGACGCAGGTTATGAACGGATGATCCGCACCGGCAATGCAAGATGTAGATCTGGGTTTAGTTCCAGAGGCACAGCCTATAGAGAGGTAAAAAGCGCCTGTGAGAGGATGACGCTCCGACTATACTTCCCAGGTGTGCCGAGAGAAATCCCAATGCAAAAATAAAAAAATATCTCAAAGGATGAGAAACAAAAAGGGTTTGATAATCACACAGACTCAAGGAAAGCTAACATGCTCTTCAACAAGAAGATATGATGGTGAAAAAGGCTTAGGAGGAAAATGAAATGGCTCACAAAGAAATCAAAGAAGATGACATTCAAATTGAAAACTTATAACAACGTACATATCGCTAGCATGGTGGCCAAATTTGTTACCGGACAATCTACCGAAGGCGGACTTAAGGCATGATCTCCCTAGTTTAATGCGAATCTAGAACAAATCAGACATAATACAAATCTACCTTCCTAGATCCAATCAGAGATTGAGATATGTAGACATATTACCTTTCATATCTGTAGATCTCTTTCTCCCTCGTCGCTCCAAGTTCCACAGTCGTCAGATCCAAAGCTGCAAGACCTATCAGAACATGCAAGAGACAAACAAGCAGTAATAGTACATCTACACAATAATCGATCTAAGTAAACAGTTAAGGAAGTAAACTATAAATATCAATGAACAACAAGACATTTATGGAAATATTTTTGTAGTACTATATAAACGTGGAAATACATAGAAGAGTGAGGATTACATCGAAGCCCTAACGTTGCAATCTTCCTCCAACAATCCAAGACAATGCCTCTAAGGAGAAATGGGTGCCTCCAATGGATGAACGATGATCTCCTAAGCTTATTTCACCAATATATGGATGCCATAGCCTTCCTCTCCTTGGAATGGAGAGCGCTCTTGTATTTATAGGACCAAGTGGATAGAGTAGTTTGAGGATCATGGAGAGACGGATAAGGGATATTCCCTCAAGGCTAGGGAACCGAAGGCCATCTCACCTAGGATTTAGGGATAGGGATCCACCTCATCCAACTTATAGAATTCGCTCGAAAGCTACCTTTATCTCATTAAACTGACTCTGGAGCAGACTGCATGAGGACAACCTGCGCCAGTGCTTCTTGCTCAAAGACGACATGCGTTGGCCTAATTAGGAATGAGGATAAAGGACATAAAATTGCTCTAACTGACTAACTTGATCACGGGAGCTCAGGGATTGAGGCACTAAGTTTATATATGTCTCATGATGGTGAGATTTTGGGTGTAACAACGAATGCAACCAAACCTTATCACCCACCTGGAACTTGCGTGGAACCCGATGGTGGTCATGTCGTTGCTTGTACTTAGTGTTGTCCTTTTCCAAAATTTAATGGACCTGTTGGCAGATGTGCTGGATCCATTCAACAAATCTGGTGGCTTTATCAGCCTTGATTTGAGCATGGGAATATTCCTAACGTGTGAATGTAATGGGAAGAGCTACATCAATTGGTGCAAGTGGTTGGAATCCCAGACACACTTGAAAAGGGATGTGGTTAGTAGATCTATGAAGGGATCTGTTATAGCTATGCCGAACATAAGGAAGGATCTCATCCCAGGTGCGGGGATGTTTAGAATTGTACATTCTCAGAATATGCACAATCATCCTGTTGACTACCTCTGTTTGTCGATCGGCCTGGGGGTGGAAGGCAGTTGATTTGGTGAGCCTGGTATCCATCAATGACCATAGGCTAGACCATAAAGTGCCTAGGAACCTACTATCCCGATCTGAAATGATAGTCTGTGGTAGCCTGAAACAAACCCAATCACGCTCAAAGAAGAGCTTAGCAGTGGATTTAGTAGAGACATTCTTCTTGCAAGCTATTAAAAAAGCCATTTTAGAGAAACGATCCACGAACACAAACACACAATCATTTCCATGCTTGGTTGAAGGTAGTCTAGACATGTAATCCATGGAGATGGATTCCCATGGCCCATTAGGAGTGGGAAGAGGGGTGTACAACCCCTTCTTTTCTATGGAAGGTTTTGCGATTGCACAAGAAGTATAGGATCTTATGTATCGGTCGACGTCTTGTTAGAGCTTAGGCCAATAAAAATACTTCTGCAATATGGCCATTGTGTTTTAGGTGCCGAAGTGCCCTGCTACCCTACAATAATGAGCTTCCCAAATCATCTTCGCATGCTTGCTTGAAGGAACGCAGAGATCACCCAGGTGGCATAGAAATCCTTCCTGAAGATGAAATTCTGCTATGGATCACTGCTATATATAGTTGAGGCCACCCTGAGTTCTCATGGCACAAGAGTGGAGCACTGTGGTAAGTGCGGCTATTGGAGGCCGACTGAGGAATCAACGAATTGGTTGGTGCTGCCCTTCTTATATTTAATATTCAGGTGGAATTGTGGCAAGTAAGTGGACCACTTATAGTGGTGGTCATTCTGTAACTTCCCTTGGGTTTGCTTGAACTGTAGGGGCTTGTGATCAATGTGGATGATTGTCTCTTTTCCAAGGATGTAATTCTTGCATTAGAGGCATGCTTTTACAATGGAATACATTTCCTTGTTGTAGGTGGGTAGTTTCAGACTATACCTAAAAAATTTTCATTGTGATATGCCACTGGATGGCCATGCTGAGTGAGGACTGCACCAACAACATAGTTTGAAGCATCGGTTTCAATCTCAAAGGGTTGTTGGAGATCCGATAAGGCAAGGACAGGTTCCGAACATAAGCGTTCCTTTATACCCTCAAATTCTTGTTGTTGTGGCTTGGACCAGCTGATCTTGGCCTTGGATCCCCCTTTGGTCACCGGGCTAAAGGACCAAGCAATATTAGAGAAGCCCAACACAAATATGCGATAGAAGTTGGCAAGGCCTAGGAAGCTACGAAGCTCTGTGAGAGTTGTCCGGGTTGGCCAATCATGGATGACTTGAATCTTGGCTGGATCCACATGAAAACCATGTTCGTCCACGATGTATCCCATATATTGAACCCTCTTCATTCCAAATGAGCACTTCTCTAAATTAGCATATAGCTTGTATTGGCGCAAGGTGCTGAGGACTTGGTGGATATGCTACAGATGCTCTGCCCATGTTCTGCTGTAGATGAGAATATCGTCCAGATATACGACCACAAAAGAGTTAGTGAATGGCCGTAGGATACTATCCATCATCCTCATGAAAGTTGTTGGAGCATTAGTCAAACCGAAAGGCATGACCAACCACTCAAAAAGGCCTTTCTGATATTTGAAGGAAGTCTTCCAAACATCGGTCTACTCAATTGGCACTTGATGATAGCCAGAGTTCAAATCAATCTTGCTAAAATATTTGGCGCCCTTGAGCTGGTCAAGAAGGTCGTTGATACGGGGAATGGGATACCAATTTTGGACTATGATCTTGTTTAGAGCTTGGTAATCAATACAGAGTCGTCATCTCTCATTTTTCTTCTGTACCAACACAATTGGGCTCCCACAAGGCGAGGATCTAGGTTGAATGTGCTCCTTTTGGATCAATTCTTGAATTTGGAGTTTGATTTCTTCATTTTCCATGAGGGAATGCATGTATACTGGCTCGTTAAGTAAATGTGCACCGGGTGTCAAATCGATGGAATGCTTGAACGAGCAATGTATTGGCATCCCGGTGGGTGTGGTGAATATGTATTTGTATGCTTCCACAATCTTGTCCACATGTTTCTGCTGCAAAGAGGGGTTCTGCATGGAGGTGGTGGATGTTGCTGCAATCTTCCTTTGACCTTTAGAAGGAACCATGAAGAGGACAAATTTCCCTGTCTAGTAGATTACCTTCCTGCACTGCTTAGTTGTGATGAGGGATACTGCAGAGGTGGGAAGTGTCTCTGGTATCCTGTAGAGCTTCTTTCCCAAAGTAATAATGACACTACGAGGTCTAGACTCATACACAGCATGACGTTTCCACATATATGATTATCCTAAAAGAACATCACAAACTTCAAGCGGGGAAACATCACACATTACCTCATATTTGAAGGGCTTGATCCTGTAGGAAACGCGACATTGGTGACTAACACGAATGTCTTGTCCCTGGCTCAGCCAAACGATGTTGTATGGTTGGGGATGTGGAACCGTTGAAAGCTTAAATATTTTGACAACCTCGGTTGAGATGAGGTTTTTCTAGCTACCACTATCAACAATGAAAAGTAGCGGAGTTTCTTGCACCCGCAATTGTGAATGGAAGAGGCGCTCCCCTTCCTATGGTTCTTCTGACTCTTCTGGTTGAATCTTTGTATTTGCAATGGTGGCACTAGGTTCTGCATAAATTATCTTCTTTCCCTTTTCTGTCCCTCCATCAGGTTCTAAGTCAGAGTCTGGATTCAGGGATTTTGTCTCGGCCAATAAGGATTGTTTTGAGTGGCACTCATCACTGTTGTGCAAAGCGCTCTTGTGGAATTCACACCACTTGCCAGTGTCCTTCTTTGATTTCCCATTACCCTTCTTTTCCTGTGGCTTGGGATGGTTTTCAGGGCTTTGGCCATCCTTGCTCTGTACTTTTCCTTCTGATTTGGGGCCACCTTTTCCAGGCTTCTGATGCTTATTTCCATACCCAAAATCACGCTTATTCTTTTTCTTAAACTTATGCTCGATCTTGATGACGTATCTATAAGATGCTCCTAGTGAGGATATGTCCAGGAAATCCATCTTTTCCTGAATGTACCTGTGCAGGCTGCTGCGGTACTTTAGGACCAAGTGTTGTTTGGAGTCTCGAATACCGATCTTGGAGTGCAGGGTATGTACCATGTTGGTAAAATATCAGAGTGTTTGGTCCCTTTCCTGGCGCAAGGTTTTCCATCTGGTGTACTAGTCATCATAGTTTCCGACCGAGTAGAATTCTTCCTTGACGGAATCGACAAAAGCCTCCCAATTAGGGTCTAATTTGAATAGTTCAGACTTGTGTCTTGCATGCCTCTTGTAGTACCCGTCCCACCAGTCTTTAATATGGGGAAGGGACTTAAGGAGTCCGAATGTGATCTTTTTGTTGTTGGAAAAATTTTCAACAAAGAAGTAACCCTCTAATAGATTCAACCATTTCTCTAAAGCATCTGCATCTATCATTCCTTCAAATAGGGGAATGTCAAAGTTAACTTGTACCTTGAAGGGAGTCGCACCCCCGAAATGGCTGCTCATTGAAGGCGCGTCCGCCGCCGTTGGCATCCTGCGAAGGATTTGTGCAAAATTATCCATCATATCGTTCCTTTGTCGCGCAAGGGCTTCCTCGAGCAACAACTTAATAGGATCTCCTCCTCCGTCATCTCTCTTTTATTATCCTGCCATGGGAGCATGCTTGGGTCGACGAGGAGGGTTTTCCCCAATCTCAACTAATTTGAGACCCAACTCTCGATATTCATATCTTGTCAGGGACATACACTGAGAAATCACAAGAGCAGAAGGCTCTAATACCACTAATCCAGATTTATGTGAGAACGAAATGAAAGAGAATATATATATTCACATACACAGATATATGTCAAGAAACAAAGTGATACAACAAACTCAGATTTTATTAAATGAAGGAGATAGAACAAACTATAAAATAAAAGCAGCTAGAATGGTGGTATCTATATATCTGAGAAGAGATGTGGCGACGACGCTCATCCGTGACAAGATGAATACAAAAAGAGGCTGAAAGGCCTATTTATCATAAGCATGAGCGAACAAATCCCAAATATCCAAAAACCTAACCCTAGAAGATGAATCGTCATATAGTTTGTAGCCCCAAGGTGGTTAGTTGAACAATCAACTTACCGGGGTCATAACGTTTTCATACGATCTCCATTTGGGGCGCTCGGTAGGACGTTGGAAAGGTCTATCCGAGATTTAAAACTCTCCTCTAGTGACAAATGCATGCCATTGGCAATTTTTCGGCTCCCCAAATCGCCAAAAAACGTTGTTTAGGGCCTCAAAACAGCCCCAGAAGATTGGGACCCGAAAAACTGTAGAAAAATTACAAGAAAACTGCCAGAATGAAAATTTGTTTTGAGCCAATGGAATAGGTGGGTGGCCACCTATATCCATTTGGATCAAACCACTACGTATATGTGTGTTGTATAAAATATAGTGCCAACATTTGACTCAACTAACTATACACAACAAGTTGTCAAAATTTTCAAATTATCAAAATATTAATCAAACTTGGTTGTACGAGATCTTATATGTGGTTGTAGTCGGTTGAAATTATTGATTGGTCCTCCTCCGACTGGGATAATTCTGTAGCCATGCGCCAACCAATTTGGAGTGATACACAGACCCAACTATCAACCCAATCCGTGAATTCACATGCATCCCATTCACCACCAGTGCATGAAGAACAAAAACAAGAGAGTTTCCTTGTCCACATTTCAAGTATATCATTGTCTAACATTCTAACTTAATGAAATGCATGACTTTCCTAGACAGTCTTGGACTCATATAAGTTTTTATCGATCTACATCCACCATCTCCCAAAAATATCTATGTACATGTGCTTTCTTGGTTGATTGATATTCATGCCTTCTTGTTCCCCCCCCCATGACTGAAGGACACCATTCAAAAATGGTATTTACATCTTGGATGAGCGATACATTTGTGAACTTCATTTCTTTCCTACATCATGCAGTCTTGATGCACGCACCTGCTCCATCATGTTCACCTTTTCCGTGTCCGGTCTCAAAATAGTTCCAAATATGTGGCACCTTATGCCTTTTGTGGAGCATACACAACCATTGGAAGACATGGGCATTTTTTAATTTCCCTGCACAACCATCAGTCCTAACCCAATGTTGTTCCATCTGCATATTGTTGTCCTTCAAGTGATTGTAGAACATTTTAAAGATGTGTTGTACAAAAGCCAAGTTGTGACACATGTCATCACTTATGTAGAAGTGATACTCCTTCAATATAACCATGTTCTCTTTAGTACTATCTGCCCCATGTCTATAGGTGATATGGACCATTATTCTAACTTGGTATGAGTGATAGTATTGACTCTGAATCTCGTTTTGCGGTTGAAGAGTGTATTTTTCCGCAAAATCGACCACTGATAAAATGGTCCCAATGGGAAATGTATCCTTGTACGTTCTAAACTGCTCATATTTTGAACGAGCCACATGTACATGCTTTACATATTGTTGTGTCTTTTCAAGAATCCCTCCATGAAGTCACAAAACCGTACTTGGTAGATCAACAATAAAGACATATATCAGTAGATTGTTACATATGAAATTGCAATCCGAAGAAAAAAATAGTATTCAACAACTCATTACTAACCTGAGAAGTGACCAACTGTATTTTTTTTCTTTCATTCCCTTCGTCAATATCATACATGAAATATTTGAATGACTGCAATTCCACCTCTTTCCTCCCACGTTCATTGTCATCGGTCACATGTATGCATTTTTCCAATAATGGCATTCCAACGCACACTTTCCATGTCCCATCTACACAAGAATTTTGATCAAATGTGCAACCTTTTGGCCTACTGCACAATATGCTATGAATAAAGTCTCTATAATACATTGGCAGCAATGTAGATGAGCATTCCTGCATAAGAGTGTTATGCAATACATGCAATATATATATGTGTGTGGGGGGGGGGGGTGTTATAATAATAACCATACTCAATGTGGTATCAACACCATGTGTTACGAGTTGTGGTTATTTTAACATACCATGGTTTTCATTTCTCGAAATATCTTTGGCCCAAGACAAGTTTATTATGTTCATACCTAAATCTCTCATATAGTTATGTTTGTGTCATGTCAAGAAAATTTTTAATGTGGGGTTCACGATCCCTTGAACCCCTTCTCAATTTTAGTACATATTTTTGGTTGTAAGAAGGTCTAGTGTTGTCATTCCAAAAATATTGCACTAGTCCCTTTACCGCATCAATGAGCTTCATATCAGAGCGTGGCAGCCTGCCAATGAAGGCCTAGACATCTATTTGACTAGTTTCAAGTTGCTCCCTTCTAACACAATACCTATAGATTTTTTTGACATTAAAATTAATAATTTTGAATGTAGTCTTAAGAAGACGAAGGTCCCTAGTGCTTTTGTTCATGATTGATTATGACAACACACAGTGAGCTGCATTGCGATTCTTTGAACAAGATTTCTTTCTAATTGTACCAAATGCATATACTAAACTTTTAACAATATGAGAACTTGGTTCAGAACTATTTACCATATTTACATTTAACTTTCTCATAACAATAGTCATACTCCTAGATTTTAATAATGATAAAAATAATCTACATTTATTTCCGTCACATTTAGAATCAAAATAGTTAACAAGTATTTGTTGAGTTTGGTATGCAATATTGCATTTAGATAGCATACCTCCAAGCAAACCAATGAGACTTTCATCAATCTGTATGCACTTTGGAGTTCTTTGTCGTGAACTTGCTAATGGAGGTAGGGAGGTTGGAGCTTCATCACCTGGTCGGTTTGGCGTTTTAGCAATTGCTTCGTGTCCTTCTTTCTCTTGCTGACATCTAGATGATGGAAATAGGACATCCTCTTGAATGGTCTCAATGACATTGTCATCGTTGAGCATATATTATCCATGCAATGCCTCTCTAAATTTGTCACTTGTATAACCACAACCTACCAAATTTTACATTGCTTCAGGTGTCCTTGTTGTACACATACGTTTTACTCCTTGATCAGGGCCATGGGGTGCTTGTTCTTCAATTGTTGTGGAAATCGAAGACCCCACAAGTGAATGATACGGTCATCTTTCTTGTTGTGGAATGGTTGGAAGAATCATGATATCCTCTGTAGCTGAAATTGGTTGAGTGTCAATAGAATGTCTTCAATTGGTCATGTCATTTCTTCTATTTTGTCTAATTTCTTCAATGATCTCTTTAGGTAGCTTCTTCCTTGTGGATTTTATTTTTCAATTGCATATATTGACCATGACCACAATGATCAATGATCTAAGGTGGTCTTCAATTGGAGACTCTCCAAGCTTAGTTTTTTTATTTCTCAATTGTGTTATACTCCACCACAATGATCAATGAGATAAATTGCCTTTAATACTATTCAATTGTAAGAAAATCAATGGTGGAGATGGTCTATGGTGCTTCTCAATTGGATATTCTTCAAACTAGGTATTTTTCTTGCTCAATAGTTTCTACACTCCACCACAATGATCAATGAAATGATGCCTTTGATGCTCCTCAATTTTCAAACCATGAATGGTGGGTATGGTTAGCGTGGAGGGTTATGGGTAGAGAGAGAGAGAGAGGGTTGGGGGTTTAGGAATGAGAATGGTGATTAGGGAGAAACGGGGGTATAGGTGAGGAGCATGAGTGTTTGGGTTAGAGAGAGAGATAGAGGTAAAGGGAGAGATTTTAGGGGGTGGTAAGGGGTTAGAGGTAGAGAGGGAGGGGGATTGTTAAGGGGTTATATGTAGAGATAGAGGGGGGTGTTAGGATATTGGGGTTAAGTAATATTTAGGGGTAGAGAGAGATATAGGGGGTTAGTGTTGATATACTTGTAACTTCAGATGATATTCTTCTATGTATTACACTTGTACTTTATTATATTCCTAATGGAGATGTATTATTCCTCCAATCAGAAGTGTCGTCATTTGTATTTGTAAGTGTCGCGAGTGTCGCAAGTATTATTGTAAGTGTTGCAACTTATATTTGATGGGTTATTAGACCACCAGTGTGGGGTCGGCCCTGTATGAATCATGTGGATGGGTTATTAGGCTTCCTTAGGAAGTCGGCCCTGTTAGAGTTAAAGGTAGGTTAAGTTGTGTATAAATAGAGAGTGAGTGTCTCTCATTCTATTCTTTCACTCACTCATCCAACTCGCATAGTTGAGAGAGAGGAGTGTGCACAAGTGGAGGAGGAGTAGCTGCTGGAGTCATCTGTCTTTTGGGGATTGATCTTTGTGATCTTTGTATTGGGGCTTATTCTATCTCTAAGGAATTTGTGGGGTTTTTCACCTTCTTGGTTTTCCCTGGTGAAATGATTTGTGTCCATTGTCTCTTGTGATTGTTATGCTGTGCTTGTTATTCTCTTAGTGATCCAAGATAATATTGAATGAAAGTATCAGAAAATTAACATGGGATCAGAGTAGTGCTAAGAAGAAGACATTGTGCAGCTGTGAAAGATAGGGCTTCTTAATTTTTGGGTTTCTCTCCTCATATCATCAAAGGAAGGAGGCGAGGCTAACTCTCCTTACAAGGGCGCATCTTTATGTCGAGACAGAATTCAATTCTGAGCAATTTCAGTTTTTGGCCCGTCACTACTGCGGGAAATTAGGGTTTTGTAGAAAGTTGGAATTTTTGGAATCTGAGATCATGGATGGATGCTCCTCAAGAAAATCAAAGTTTAGAGACAAAGATCGATTTTTTTAGTTGGGCAGAACCCCGGGCATCATCAAACCCTAGTTCGGGATTTTGATCGGAAAGGTGGAAAATTAGGGTTTCTGCAAAAGTTGAAATTTTTGAAATTTGTGACCACGACTGGATGCTCCTCAGAAAAATTGAAGTTTAGAGCACAAGATCAAACTTTTTGGTTGGGAAGAACCCTAAGCATTATCAAACCATAGTTCGGGATTTTTGACCAGAAGATCCGAAAGTCTCAAAGGCATTTTTGAGGGGTCAAATTTTGCAGATTTTAAAATTGAAGTATACCAGCTTTATTAGCTCAGCAAGGTGCATCTTTCAATCTATTTAAAAGTTTGGAATTCAAATTTTGAATTATTAGGGTTTCTCTGAAAAACCCTAATCCAGCTCCAGATCCAGTTTTCAACAAATCAAGTGATACGACCTAAATCTTTTATTTCCATTTGAGTTTCTCATTAAGATGTCTCACCACACCATGCTTGAGGATAAGCTTGAAGGAGCTGACGACTTCCGAGCATGGAAGTATAGGATTGGGTTAGTCCTAGAAAAGAATGACTTGGACACCTACATAAAAGAAGAGGTTCCAGTTCCAGAGGGAGATGAGGCTAAGGCCTTACATAAGAAGAGCTTGGTCAAGGCCAAGAGAATCATTGTTGATTCTATAAAAGACCATCTCATAACCCACGTGTCTTCCCTAAAGACACCTAAGGAGATGTTTGACTTCTTGACCAAGTTGTTTGAAGAAAATAATATAAATTGGAAGATGACTCTACATAATTAATTGAAAGGGGTAAAGTTCCATAATGTAGAGACCATCCAATCTTACTTTACTAAAGTCTCTCAAATCAAAGAACAACTTGAAGCTATGGATGAAGTAGTGGAGAATGGAGAAATTGTCATGACACATTGAATGGCCTACCAAGGTCATGGGACCCCTTCATCCAAGGTATTTGTTCAAGAAGGAAGTTTATCTCCTTTAGTAGATTATGGGAGGAATGTTCACAAGAAGAAGCTAGGTTGGTGGCCCGAGAAGAAAATATGGGAAATGAATATCAAGCTCTCACGGCACACACCAAGAAAGGTAAGCCCAAGAGGGAGCAATATTTTCACAAGATATCTTTACACCACCATCATCAAAGAGATAAGAAAGATCTAAGATTTTTCACCTGTAATGAGAAGGGACACTTTGCCTCAGAATGTCCCAAGAACAAAAGGAACTCCAACAACAACAACAAGAAGAGGAGAAACAAGAAGAGATATCATGCTCATGCTGCTGAGGATGATGAACCTCCCAGGAAGAAGACTAAGGTAGAAAGTGAAGACTCTTCAAGTGACGATGAATATGTCCTAATCTCTGCTCTCTCGGGTAGTGTTACACATGGGTGTAATGATTGGCTTATTGATAGTGGGGATTCTAAACATATGATGGGATTCAAAGAATCTCTTATGGACCTATCTGAACATGAGTCACCTTACAAGGTGAAACTTGGGGATGACTATAAATACCCTATAAAAGGAAGTGGTGAAGCCTCCTACAAGCTAGACTCTAGGAAATATTTAAAGATGCAAGATGTTCTATATGTACCTGGACTCAAGAAGAATATTCTCTCCATATCATCGTTAGATGCAAAAGGGATGAGAGTTGGATTTGTGGATGACCAAGTACTTATGTGGCCAAAAGTTAAGACCATAGATGATGTAGTAGTGATTGGAGAGCAAGAGGGAGTTGACAACTCCTTACAATCCACAACAAAATGGGGTTGCAAAAAGGAAGAATAAAACAATCATGGAAGTAGCATGAGAAATGCTTCATGACCAAGATCTACCCATGCACCTATGGGAAGAAGCAACAAGAATAACGATATATGTACAAAAAAGAACACCACAAAAGATACTTGACAACAAGACACCAGTAGAAGTTTTCTTTGGTAAGAGACCAGAAGTTAGCCATCTCAAAATATTTGGCTGTCAAATATATACACATGTTCCAAAAGAAAAGAGGACAAAGTTAGATCCTTCAGGAAAGAAGGGTATATTTGTGGGGTATAGTGAAAGCTCGAAGGCATATAGAATCTACTTTCCAGGGTTCAAGAATATTGACATCAGCAAGGATGTGATTTTTGATGAAAAATCAGCATACATCAAATCAAGGAAGACACCTGTTGAAGACTATGAAGAACCAAGGGTACTCAGAACACAAGACACCACCATGAATGAAGCAATACCAGAAGTGGATCGTGAAATAGAAGATCCACAAGAACCTGTAGATCCACTCCGGGAGAATAACTCTCAGAAGAGGAAACTAGCATGGGCTAGAGAGCTCATCCAAGATGCAAAAAGGTATGGTATTCCAGAGGAGGAACACAGAGAAAGAAAGAGGACAAGATCACACACTAGCTATGTTTCCTTACTCTATGACATTATGAACAAAGAACCTTCCAGTTATGAAGAAGCAACAGAAAAGAAAGAATGGAAGGATGCCACGGTTGAGGAATACCAGTCGATCATGAATGATGTAAGTGCTATGTGATGTGCATCTGGGTTGTGCTCCATGGACTACGTGGTGATCCGGAGACAATGATGTGACAATAGGGTACACAGGTTTTGCAGAGGCATGTAAACAGTCCTGAGATGCTCTTGTAGGTTTTGTAGAGGCAGTGTAATCAGTCCTGGGAGATCTTGCAGGTTTTGCAAAGGCAGTGTAATCAGTCCTGAGGTGAACCTACTTGATGGCTTGCTCGTAGAGATGATGAAGAACTACATGGAGGCTAGGCCTACATCCAACATGAAAAAGGGCTGGCTTTGTAGAAATTCCTATGACGAGAAAAATTATGAGATAGCACCAGTGATCGAGATGTCGAGTACAGCAACAGTGATGATAATGATGCTCCGTGATCCAGTGTTGATGATCCAACTCCAGAATTGAAGACTTGTGCTTATATGTATTGATGACTTGTGTCAAGAGAATTCCTTCCTAGTCAAGAGGGAGTGTTGATGTAATTGTAACTTCGGAAGATATTCACTTGTATATTGTAATTGTACTTGATTGTATCCCCAACGGAGATGTATTATTCCTCTGATTGGAAGTGTCGTCAGTTGTATTTGCATGTGTCTCAAGTTGTATTGTAAGTGTTGTAACTTATACTTGATGGGTTATTAGAACACCTTGATGGGGTCGGCCCTGTATGAGTCATGTGGTTCAAAAGGTTATTAGACCACCCTAGTAGGGGTCGGCCTAGTCAGCATTATGTTAAGTGGTTAAGTTGGGGCCGACCTAGTTGATTAAAGGTCAAGTCAAGTTAGTGTATAAATAGAGAGTGTGACTCTCTAATTTTACACATTGTCTTATTCACTCACTTCGAATTAGTGAGAGAAGATAAGGGTGCACATAAGTGGAGGAGGAGCATGCTGCTGAAGATGTCTATCTATTAGGTTTGATCATGGTGATCCTTGTATTGATGCTTATTCTATCTCTAAGGAAGTTGCGGGGTTTCTCACCTTCTTATTTTTCCCCGGTGAAATGTTTTGTGTCTCTTGTCTCTTGTCTCTTATGCTTGATATGCTGTACATGTTGTTCTTTCAGTTAAGATCTTAGATCTATTGAATTTGTTGATGTATATGTAACTTTGGAATGTATTTTATCTATGTATATTGTATTCCTATAGAGTGTAACGTCCCCACCCATCATACCAGTGCAATGGAGAGGATCGTGATGCTAAAATTGGGCATCTAGCCCCATAATTATTAAATAAAACATTCACATAATATAAAAATACATATGCAAATGTATAAATCTAAGAAACACATCGGAAGTAAATTCATGTTAATATCTAGCATACATTTAGCATTTCATGACAATTATTAAATAAATGCATTGCAGAATTATAATAGAGAGTACTTATCTTAAAACAAAGTAGTCCATGAGCAACCAACTATGCATCTGCAACATTCCACCCAACCATAGGACAGTTGTGCTTATCAATCTCTCAATGCAACTACCACCCCCGAGCTGGGCATGATTTCTACAAGGAACCAGGGAACAATATACTCACACATAGCCAAACATACACCAAATTGAGCCAAGCCAATCTACAATTGGGTTTATCAGGTTGCTAGGAAATGGAAAGTAAGAATTGCTAAGCTAGTGAGCTCAACCACAGAGCTATGGATACCCCTACAAGATCTATCTAGCTTGGCACCCACAATGCCTACACACTCCACTCAAGGAAGTATTCCCTTCACCAATACACAGTCCCTCAGGCCATACCTTCCCATCTAGAGTGTCCAAGGTGTGCATAGAAGAATAGCCAGCCCTCTTGCTCTTCTTGAGAGGTTATTTCCCCACTAGGTTTATCAAACCAATTCTATCCACTACCACTCCAAATGTTTTGCTCACAGGTTCAAACCAAAATAGGGATGGATGCACATAACAACAAAAGTATAAGTGCTGGGCATGAAGAAACGTTTATACAGTGAGAACGTGGGTAAGCATAAACGTTTTATGAAAACGTGGGTAAGCATAAACGAAATGGAAAATGGGGAATAAACCCGGGAAAGGAAAAATTCATTTTCAGAAAACGTTTATGGACAGCCCAAGAGCAAAAACGACCTCCATCAAACCCCCAATTCATGTTTCTCTTCTCCCAGCCATTGTGCTAATAAAAAACGAGTTCCCATGCATGGAAAAATGCAGAAAAAGGATGAAAAACGTGCAAGGAAAGACCCAGGTAGCTCAGATTGCATGAGAGAGGAAAGACAAATGGGTGAAGAATTGATTTGGGCACCATTTCATGGGTGTTTTCTTGCCCCAGAAGCAAAAGTACGTTTTTCCAAGTTGATGGCTTTCCCATGCACGAAATTGGTTGCCATACCTCTTCATTCCTAAAGCATTAACTGTCTCAACCAACTCCTAGAAGAATTAAATGATTGGGTGCATAAGTCAGAATGGGTAGTTGGGGTTCATTCATTGACATTTGGCTTATAACTATTGGCTCAAGGGTTTGAATAATTTCCCTCCCTATTCCTTGTAGAATCATGCCCCCATCTCTTTGTTGCATTGCATAGCTAGTTGTGGGTATTTCA
Source organism: Larix kaempferi (assembly GCA_027924585.1). Taxonomy (NCBI): domain Eukaryota; kingdom Viridiplantae; phylum Streptophyta; class Pinopsida; order Pinales; family Pinaceae; genus Larix; species Larix kaempferi. Next base: position 52,783,963 of record BSBM01000093.1, on the reverse strand, counting down.
TTAAAATTCGTATTTACATGATGTCTTAATTTACATTGTGCATGTCCAGCACAAGAACCATAGGCATCTTGTTAATATTTAATATGCTAAGACAGAAAATAGCAGCATTACATTCCATTTCACAATAATAGCATATACAGGATCACTGAAGAAATAACAAGCATAGCATAAACACAAGAGACACAGATTTATCCTGGGAAACCCTCATGGGGTAGAAAACCCAGTAAAGCTTCCTCAATATAGATGACCAACAATATAAAAAGATGCAAACCAAAGATATGATCTCCTCCACCATAGCAGACCTCTCCTCCACATGTGCGCCTCTCTCTCAAGTGAGTGTGTGTATCAAATGAGGAACACACCTCCTCTATTTATACACTACTCTGACATATCTTTTACACAAGTACATGTAGGCTCGTATTTAACCATTATGTTAAATACCCTATTATAACTGACTGGGCTGACCCCACTAGGGTGGTCTAACAACCCTTTGACCCACATAACACATACAGGTCCGACCCCCACTAGGGAAGTCTAATAACCCAAGTTACCACATTCCGACGGAGGAATAAACATCTCCGGATATACAATAAGATCTTTATGGAGGAATGAAACATCTCCGGAATAATAAAGTACAAATATAATATTCTTTGAAGTTACAATATTTCAACACTCCCCCTTAACGAGAAGGATATTATAACAATATCTGCACGAGCAAGGAGTCATCAACATCATACATGATACATCTATAAATCATTGGAAGCTTTCTCAACATCATCAGTAACTCAAGCAGTTATTGGAACATCTTCAATACTGGAACATCAACATCTTCAGTACTGAGTCTTTATCTTCTGCAGCACTCGAACAGCTACAACAACATCAACATCTGGATCCTAACGATCATCAGCATCGTCATCACACGATCATCAGCATCGTCAGCATCGTCATCACACGATCATCAGCATCGTCATCACACGATCATCAGCATCGTCATCACATGATCATCAACATCGTCATCACATGATCATCAGCATCGTCATCACACGATCATCAGTATCGTCATCACACGATCATCAACATCGTCATCACACGATCATCACCATCGTCATCACACAAGTATCCATACCGATACAAGTAACCACATCATTAATACGAGTATCCATACCGATACAAGTAACCACATCAACACACACAATCATATTATAGGATGATCAATCCTGCTCTCTTTAGGACATAGGTCCATGGATGATGCAATCCTGTCATGTACCTTTTGAACTGAGGTCCAAGGACGATCCAGTCCTACCATGTACCTTTTGAACCGAGGTCCAGGGACGATCCAGTCCTATCATGTACTTTTTGAACCGAAGTCCAGGGACGATCCAGTCCTATCATGTACCTTTTGAACCAAAGTCCAGGGATGATCCAGTCCTAACATGTACCTTTTGAACCGAAGTCCAGGGATGATCCAGTCCTAACATGTACTTTTTGAACCGAATTCCAGGGACGATCCAGTCCTATCATGTACCTTTTGAACCGAAGTCCAGGGACAATCCAGGCCTATCAATTCTCAGAGACCTCATGTCTATGGTTCAGTTCAATAGGACCAAAGTCCGAGGATGATCCAATCCTTACCATACATTTAGGATCGCATCCAAGGATGATCCAATCCTTACCGTACATTTAGGACCACGTCCAAGGATGACTTAATCCTCCACTGTACATTTAGGACCACGTCCAAGGATGACTTAATCCTCCACCGTACATTTAGGATCACGTCCAAGGATGACTTAATCCTCCACCGTACATTTAGGACCAAGTCCAAGGATGACTTAATCCTCGACCGTACATTTAGGACCACGTCCAAGGATGACTTAATCCTCCACCGTACATTTAGGACCACGTCCAAGGATGACTTAATCCTCCACCATACATTTAGGACCACGTCCAAGGATGACTTAATCCTCCACCGTACATTTAGGACCACGTCCAAGGATGACTTAATCCTCAACCGTACATTTAGGACTACGTCCAAGGATGACTTAATCCTCCACCGTACATTTAGGACCACGTCCAAGGATGACTTAATCCTCAACCGTACATTTAGGACTACGTCCAAGGATGACTTAATCCTCCACCGTACATTTAGGACCATGCCCAAGGATGACTTAATCCTCAACCGTACATTTAGGAATACGTCCAAGGATGACTTAATCCTCCACCGTACATTTAGGACCACCTCCACCGTACATTTAGGACCACGTCCAAGGATGACTTAATCCTCAACCGTACATTTAGGACCACGTCCAAGGATGACTTAATCCTCAACCGTACATTTAGGACTACGTCCAAGGATGACTTAATCCTCCACCGTACATTTAGGACCACGCCCAAGGATGACTTAATCCTCAACCGTACATTTAGGACCACGTCCAAGGATGACTTAATCCTCAACCGTACATTTAGGACCACGTCCAAGGATGACTTAATCCTCAACCGTACATTTAGGACCACGTCCAAGGATGACTTAATCCTCAACCGCACATTTAGGACCTACGTCCAAGGATGACTTAATCCTCAACCATCCACCAAGGAATTCATTCTCGAAGACATACGTCTACGGCTCTTCTTTAGGACTGAAGTCCAGGGATGATCCAATACCCTCACATGTTCAGCAAAAACTTCATTCTCGAATACATACGTCTACGACTCTTCTTTAGGACTGAAGTCCAGGGATGATCCAATCCCCTCACATGTTCACCAAGAACTTCATTCTCGAATACATACATCTACGGCTCTTCTTTAGGATTGAAGTCCAGGGATGATCCAATCCCCTCACATGTTCACCAAGAACTTCATTCTCGAAGACATACGTCTACGGATCTCTTGAGGATGATGCAATCCTATCATGTCCGCCAAGGACTTCATTCTCGAAGACATACGTCTACGGCTCTCTTTAGAACATATGTTCAAGGATGATGCAATCCCCTTGTCACCTTTGACCCTGTCTAAGGACCATCCACCAACCTCTCTGTCGGAATCACTAATATAGGTATCCTCATCATCGACCTCACTGTCGATGCAGGCAATCTCATCATGAGTTATCACATCACTCCCCCTTTCGAGGAGGGTCCTTCTGAACTATATTAAGTTTGTCTCGGAAAACTTTATTTGAGGTAGAGGTTTGGTTAGTACATCAGATCGGTAAAAGTTTGGTTAGTACATTGGTAACTTGTTACAAATTCAAACTTTTGGTTCCTTTCTGCACCATATCTTGGAACAGTAGATTCTCTGCCATCTTGATACAACTCTGTTTGTCACATAGGATCATAGTTGGGTCTATCTCTAAGTCAAACAATCCTGAAGCCAGACTGTTTCATAACTTAGCAGAGCAAGAAGCCATATATTCTGCTTGTGCTAAGAGCCACACTATATTGCTTCCTTCTAAACCATGAGATCATGGCTGATCCCAGACAGTAACATCCTCTCGATGTGCTCTTCCTGTCTGATACAATTTCTGCCCAATCAACATCTGTGTAGCCATCTGAAGTCATGATCTCTAAGATAACATAGATCAAAATCTATCGTATCCTTTAGGTATTTCATCACATGCTTTGCAACTAACAGGTGAACAAATCTGGTTTTCCACTAGATACTGACACAAGGTATTCACAGCAAAGCATATATCTGACCTAGTATTTGTTAGACACATCAATGACTCAATATTTTGTCTATATAGAGTTCTATCCACTAACTCTGATGAGTCATCTGATAATAACTTCAAGAGTGGCCATTCCAACACATCAAGTCCTTTTAATATTTTTCAGCATGCTTTCCTGGTTGAGAAAGATTCCTTCTGAGCCTTGCCATACTTCCAGACCTAGGAAGTAATACATTAAACTGAGATCTTTCATTTTCTTTTATGCAGCCATCTATCTATGCCATGTCTCGTTAGATGGCTCTACTGATATGAACCTCAACATCATTCGAACTCTGAGGTGAGTTCCTTCTTGTATCCATGTCATCTGTGCATAGAAGCCATATTCAATCTTGTAGCAAAGGTTGAGATCCACATCACCCATGATGATCATTAAGCTCATCAATTGATTATCGATCCTGGGTACCCATACAGAACCTGATTCACACTTCTTCTTTAATTACACCATTAAGAGAATGGTCTTATCTATCCACTTGGAGCAAACATCTTCTTATGATTCTCTTCCTCTTTCTAAGAGAATCTTCTAGCCATGAGCCTTCTATATTTTGTTTGATTTGTAAATCTTCTTGTTGAACATCCATCACTTGTTCGGTGTTCATTATTCTTCACGATCTTTCCTACAAAACAAAATTAAGTACATGATTAGTAATACTTCATTATCATGAAATCATGTTGACATGATAACCTGTTATGCATACAGATATCATTTACATAGTTATGCGACTATCTTGACCAATACTTTGGCACAACACTTTCCCATATCCTGTATGCATACAGTGGCTATCTAGATGCCTTCCATCTATGCCAGAACATACTATCGAGAGTGTGCACAGCTCTCAGCATGTCAGCAAAGAGGTTTCATTCTAGACAAGCAACAATGGAATGTTTGTCCAACTTACCAATCATATGCATATTAGTAGTATACTGTTCAATGCTCTATGAATGTTTACACTCAACATCATATATTCTATGCATACAACCTATTACAGGCAATATCATTTACTATTTCAAATAACAACTCAAATACTTATCTTTTATGTTTGTGTGGTTGCCTCCCGCTTGATATTCTGTATGTCTTCTGAACTTCTATTCATTCTGTACCACTGTGCATGCTCAAGTGTGCACTAGTGTCATCCTCATGATCTCATACACAAACATACATTCATTAGTATATTCTCAAAACATTCTAATTCTAAATAATCTTGAATATGTATAGTCATGATCATTAGTATTTAGGGTTTCAAGGAAGTCTTCTTTTACTCTTGCATATTCTTGCTTGATCATAGTACTCTTCTGGTTAGTTAATCAAGATAAGAGATATAATGTGCATAAACCCTTGATTAACTTTATTAATAAGAATAACCAATCATACCAAGTATACTTATATAGGGGATCCTAACACAAGGTAAGATTCTAACTTGACATAGGAAAATATACCTGGATTAGTATACCTGCTTAGTTATGTACACCATACCTAAACAATCTCTTCAATGATTTAGAGATCCTGAGCTAGAACCTGCATGTCTCATAGGTTAAGCATAATATATCAAAGTCATACATACCTCGTAAGTAGAACAAAGATTATGGATGAGTCTTTGTCTTCATGTGGAACTTGATTTGTCTTTCGTGATGTACTTGAATCTTGTTAGCAGACAACATCAACCTCACACAACACCATAATGCATTAGTACAATCATATAGCCCTAATCAATGAATGTCTTCGATCATTCACATGCATTCATACTGTTACTAGGGTGATAAGATAAGTCTAACATTAATCAATATTGTACTAACAAATAATATGAAGACAAACACATTATGAATTTAATCAGGAATCATATTTCAAGACATACCTGAACCTCCTTGAGTCATACCTGTCGAGACTTCTTGTAGTCTTCTTGTGTAAGGACTTAGCCTCAAATCCCCCTGAAACTTGATTTGGAGCTTGATTAGGGTTTGCTAGAGAAACCCTAAAAATTCAATCTTTGACTTTCACACTTCTGAATGGATGGAAGGATGTGTATTGCTAAGCTGATCAAACTAGCATACTTCAATTTTGAAATCTCCAAAATTTGACCCCTCAAAATTGCCTTCGAAACTTCTGGATCTTCTAGACAGGAACCCAAAATAGGGTTTGATGAAGCCCACCTTTCTGTCCAATCAAAAGGTTCGATCCAAGGCTCTAAACTCTTATTTTTCTGAGGAGCTTCCAACCGTGGTTACAGAATTCAAAAATTCCAACTTTTGCCGAAGCCCTAATTTTCCATCTTTCTAATTGTTTCTGCTATAACTCTGAAATTTTTGCTCCATAGGGTCTGAAATTTTTTTTCTGCAGTAGCCTGACCTGTCATCTTTCCATCCTGACAGGTTTGACCTCAATTGGATTTTCTGAGGGAGATTTATGCCAAATGTCGCAACGTGACCTGTTTTGGGATAATACAGGAGAGTGAACTTGTACGGCGTGCCACATGTCATTGTTTGAACTTCGGCCTCTGAAAACATTTCCTGAGATAGCTCACCCTGTTATCTTTCCATCCTAACAGGTATGACCTCAATTGGACTCTCTGAGAGAAAGTTATGCCAAGTGTCGCAACGTGACCTGTTTATGGGATAAAACAGGAGAGCGAACTTGTACGGCATGCCACGTGTCACTGGTTCAGCTTCGGCCTCTAAAAACATTTCCTGAGATAGTAAAGTCTGTGTAATACCTGTCACATTTTACGAAATTTCATTTGGAGCTTCCTAGCCCAATTTATGGCGTTTTTTCCTAGGTCACCTGATTTTGACTAAGATCTGGAAGAGGCCAAAACCCTAACGTGTACTGATCATAACTTACAAAGTACAATGAATATGAGGGTTCCCTTTGGACATAAGATACCTGGAGATGTTATCTACGACATGTAAAGGTTTCAGATCCTGAACCTTTGCCAAAATGGATTTATAGCGAAAGTTCCACGATGACTGGTTTTTGCTATATAAAACCCTAACCTTCAAATTGTCATAAGTAAAGCAAGTGTCGTAAGTGCCATACCTTGCCTTCCTTCAGTTTAGCTCTGATACCATGTTAATATTTAATATGCTAAGATAAAAAATATCAGCATTACATTCCATTTCACAATAATAGCATATACAGGATCACTGAAGAAATAACAAGCATAGCATAAACACAAGAGACACAGATTTATCCTGGGAAACCCTCATGGGGTAGAAAACCCAGTAAAGCTTCCTCAATATAGATGACCAACAATATACAAAGATGCAAACCAAAGATATGATCTCCTCCTTCACCATAGCAGACCTCTCCTCCACAAGTGCGCCTCTCTCTCAAGTGAGTGTGTGTATCAAATGAGGAACACACCTCCTCTATTTATACACTACTCTGACATATCTTTTACACAAGTACATGTAGGCTCGTATTTAACCATTATGTTAAATACCCTATTATAACTGACTGGGCCGACCCCACTAGGGTGGTCTAACAACCCTTTGACCCACATAACACATACAGGGCCGACCCCCACTAGGGAAGTCTAATAACCCAAGTTACCACATTCCGACGGAGGAATAAACATCTCTAGATATACAATAAGATCTTTATGGAGGAATGAAACATCTCCGGAATAATAAAGTACAAATATAATATTCTTTGAAGTTACAATATTTCAACACATCTATTTTTAATTGCCGATACATAAAACGCTAAATCAATGGTGGGGCCTTGACCTTGAGCTCCTCCCCATGATTAAATAACAATATTTACATCATTTATGATTTAATGAAAAAGGGGGTCAAAATGGGGATGTTACATAGAGATGTTATTATTCCTCTATACGGAAGTGTCGTAACTTATACTTTACGGTTTATTAGATCACCTTGATGGGGTTGGTCCTGTATAAGTCATGTGGGTTAAAGGGTTATTAGACCACCCTATTGGGGGTTGGCCCTGTCAGCATTATGTTATGTGGTTAAGTTAAGGACGACCTAGTAAAGGTTATTAGGCAAGTCAAGTCAAGTATAAATAGAGTGCGGGAGGCACTCTATTTTATCATTCACTTTCTCACTCATACTCTCATTGGAGAGTGGCGCACTTGTGGAGGAGGAGAAGTTGCTACTAGGAGAAGACTATCTCTGAGGAAGTTGTGGGGTTTTTCACCTTTATGGTTTTCCCCAATGAAACTCTGTGTGTCTATTGTCTCTCGTGTGCTTGCATTATTATGTCCATATGCTGTAGATATGTTGTACATGTTGTTCTCTCAGTTAAGATCCTATATCAGATTGAAATAAATTCTGAAAAACTAACAGGTAGAAGGGAAGTCTGTTGTGACTTCCAAGTGGATATATAAGATCAAGCATGCTACCGATGGTAGCATAGAAAAATACAAGGAAAGATTTGTAGCTCGTGGCTTCTCCCAGAAAGAGGGGATAGATTATGAAGAGACTTTTGCACTTGTAGCCAGATACACTTCCATCAAAACAATACTTGCTTTGGCTGCAATGATGAAGTGGAAGATATAACAGATGGATGTCAAGACAACTTTCTTGAATGGTGTAGTCGAAGAGGAAGTGTATGTGGAGCAGCCACTTGGTTTTGAGACACATGATAGGGAGTCATATGTGTGCAGATTGAAGAAATCCTTGTATGGCTTGAAGCAATCACCTAGGACATGGTACGCTAGGATAGACAACTTCCTGTCCAGTTTGGGCTTTACCAAGAATAACGCGGATTCCAACCTTTACTACAAGGATGAGGAAGGAAATCCAGTGATACTCCCATTGTATGTGGATGACTTATTTTTGACAGGAAAGGATAGGTTGATTGCCGATACGAAGAGGAAGCTTGCTGCCGAGTTTGAGATGAAGGACTTGGGTATGATGCATTACTTTCTAAGTATGGAGGTGTGGCAGAGTACAGATGGAATCTTCCTTGGACAAGGGAAGTATGTAGTAGAGATCCTGAAGTGGTTCGGGATGATGGACTGCAAGGCCATGGCCACACATATGGAATTGAACCTGAAGCTATTGAGTGATGCTTCATCAAAGTCGGTTGATGCCACGATGTATCGTCAGATGATTAGGTCCTTGATGTACCTGACGAACACGAGACCAGACATTTGCTTTGCGGTGAACACCTTGAGCCAGTTTCTGATAGATCCTAGACATGTTCACCTAATTGATGTAAAGCATATTTTGAGGTACCTGAATGGTACAATTGATTATGGGATCAAGTACGATGCGAATCAAAAGTTTAACCTGGAGGGTTATGTTGATTCAGATTGGAAAGGCAGTGCTGTAGATAGGAAGAGCACTTTGGGGTGTTGCTTCATTATGGGATCAGGTGTGATCTCTTGGTTTAGCAAAAAGCAATGCTGCGTAGCACTAATTATAGCCGAAGCAGAATATGTCGCAACTTGTTCGGCTAGTTGTGAGGCAGTATGGCTAAGGAAGCTACTGTCTGATTTATTTGATCTCCAGTTGGATGCTACCCGTATCTTCTGTGACAACCAGAGTTGTGTGAATTTTTCTGAAAACCTGGTGTTCCATGACAGGTCGAAGCACATCGAGATCAAATATCACTATATCAGGGATATGGTGTAGAGAGGAGTAGTGAAGCTCCATTATGTTGTGACAGATGAGCAGATTGTAGAGGTGTTGACCAAACCACTAGCCAGAGTGAAGTTTGAGTACTTCAGAGAGAGGCTTGGTGTTTTTCAGATACAAGATACTTCGAGGAAGAAGTGATGGGACACATGTGTAGGATCCATTCCAAGCATGGTGGTAGGAGGATCCTTCCCATGGCTGTGGATGTAAGTGCTGTGTGATGAGCATCAGGACGATGCTCCAGAATATGTTCTACATGATGATGATCGGGGTGATCATATGTGATGATATGCATCAGGACGATGATTAGGATGATCATGCGATGATTATATGCATCAGGAATGTTATGCATCAGAATGATGCTGTGACGATGATCATGCGATGATGATATGAATTAGGACGATCCTGTTACGATGATCAGGATGATCATGCGATGATGATATGCATCAGGACGATGCTGTGACGATGATCAGGATGATCATGTGATGATGATGTACATTAGGATGATGTACTACATGATGATGATCAGTATGATCATGAGCATCAGGATGATGCTTCGTGCGAGAATGATCAGGTGGATCATGAGTATCAGGATGATACTCCGTGGCCATGGACAGGTTGTGCGATAAGCATATAATCTTGCCCTGGGAGATTTGCAGATACTCTTGCGAGTTTTTTCCAATGGCATATAATAGGTCCCTGGGAGATCTGGAAAATGCTCTTTCGAGGTTTTGCTTGGGAGGACATATAATCTTTCCTTGGGATATTTGCAGATACTCTTGTGAGGTTTTTCCTATGGCATATAATAACTCCCTAGGAGATCTGGCCAATTATCTTTTGAGTTTTTTTCTTGTGGCATGTAATAGTTCCCTGGGTGATCTGATAGGTTGAGCAGTAATCTCGTAATCAGTCTTGGGATTCTCTTTTGAGATTTTTATAGACCACATGTAATGAGTCCTGGATATCCAATAGGTTGTGCTAGGCACGTAAAAGTCCTGAGATGCTCTTTACAGTTCTTGTCGGTCGTGCTATGCACATAAACGTTCCTGGGACACTCTTTTAGGGTTTTGTGGTGGTCACATGTAATAGCTCCCTGGGAGATCCAATAGGTTGAGTAGTAAGCTCATAATCAGTCCTGGGATATCTTTCGAGGTTTTGTTGACGCACATAATCAGTCCTGAGGATTCCACAGGATGGCCAGCTCACAGAGATGATGAAGACCTACAGGAGGCTAGTACTACAACCAGCATGAAAAAGGGTTGGCTCTGTAGAAATTCCTATGACGAGAAGAATAGAGAGATTACCCAGTGATCGAGATGACGAGTACAACAGTAGTGGCAATGATGCTCCGTGATCCAGTGACGATGATCCAACTCCAAGATTGAAGACTTGTGTCGATATGTATTGATGACCTGTTTCTAGAGAATACCTTCCTAGTTAAGAGGGAGTGTTGATGTATTTGTAACTTCAGAATATATTATTCTATGTATTACACTTGTACTTTATTATATTCCTAATGGAGATGTGTTATTCCTCCAATCAGAAGTGTCGTCATTTGTATTTGTAAGTGTCATAAGTGTCGCAAGTATTATTGTAAGTGTCACAACTTATATTTGATGGATTATTAGACCACCAGTGTGGGGTCGGCCCTGTATGAGTCATGTGGATGGGTTATTAGGCTTCCTTAGGAAGTCGTCCCTATTAGAGTTAAATGTAGGTTAAGTTGTGTATAAATAGAGAGTGAGTGTCTCTCATTCTATTCATTCACTCACTCATCCAACTCGCATGGTTGAGAGAGAGGAGTGCGCACAAGTGGAGGAGGAGTAGCTGCAGGAGTCATCTATCTTTTGGGGATTTATCTTTGTGATCTTTGTATTGGGGCTTATTCTATCGCTGAGGAAGTTGCGGGGTTTTTCACCTTCTTGGTTTTCCCCGGTGAAATGCTTTGTGTCCATTGTCTCTTGTGATTGTTATGCTGTGCTTGTTATTCTCTTAGTGATCGTAGATAATATTGAATGAAATTATCGAAAAATTAACAGTTAGTAAGAGAGAGAGAGAGAGAGAGAGAGATTGGGAGGTGGCAAGTAGTAGAGAGAGATAGATTGGGGGGTGGCAAGCAGTAGAGAGAAAGAGATATTGGGGCCCGGGTGGCAAGCAATAGAGAGAGAGAGAGAGGGTTAGGGGTTCGGGGATGAGAAGGGCGATTAAGGTGAAAGGGGGGTTATAGGTGAGGATCATGAGTGTTTGGGTTAGAGAGAGAGAGAGAGAGGTAAAGAGAGAGACATTAGGGGGTGGTAAGGGGTTAGAGGTAGAGACGAAGGGGGATTGTTAAGGGGTTAAGGTAGAGACATAGGGGGCTATTAGGATATTGGGGGTAATTAAGAGTTAGGGGGCAGAGAGATATAGGGGGTTAGTAATATTTAGGGAGAGAGAGAGAGAGAGAGAGAGAGATTGGGGGGTGGAAAGGGGTAGAGAGAGAGAGAGAGGGTTAGGGGTTTAGGGTTTGGGGATGAGAAGGGTGATTAGGAAGAAATGGGGTTATAGGTGAGGAGAATGAGTGTTTGGGTTACACAGAGAGAGAAATAGGTAAAGGGAGATAATTTAGGGAGTGTTAAGGGGTTAGAGTTAGAGACAGAGGGGGATTTTTAAGGGGTTAGAGGTAGAGACAAAAGGGGGTGTTAGGATATTGGGGGTAAGTAAGAGTTAGGGGGATAAAGAGATATAGGGGGTTAGTAAGATTTATGGAGAGAGAGACAGAGAGAAAGAGATATTGGGGGGTGGAAATGGATAGAGAGATATATATATAGAGAGAGAGGGTCAGGGGTTTGGGGGTGAGAAGGGTGATTAGGGAGAAAGGGGGGTATATGTGAGGAGCATGAGTGTTTGGGTTAGAGAGAGAGAGAGAGATAAAGGGAGAGAATTTAAGGGTTGGTAAAGGGCTAGATGTAGAGACAAAGGGGGATTACCCCCTCATATCCCTATAGGGGATAAACAGTGTGAGAGAAAGGGCTAGTAAGGGTTAGGGACAGGAGGGGAGAGAGAGATAGGGGGTGGGCGTATCGTTAAAGGGTTAGAGGTAGTGATGGAGGGGGATTGATAAGGGGTTAGAGTAGAAGCAAAGGGGGGTTTTAGGATATTGGTGGTAAGTGGAGAAAGGGAGAAAGAGTGAGAGGAGGAATTAGTAAGGTTTAGGGAGTGGATGGGAGAGAGAGAGAGAGAGGAGGGGGGTCAGTGGTAGGCAGAAGCATATGGATGCATGCATGTGTGTGTGTGTGTGTGTGAGAGAGAGAGAGAGAAGGGGGTGCTAGTGGGTTGGGGGGCTGTTTTATATTAATGTGACGGTCCTTGGGAGTTGTAGGGGGTGCATTAGAGGGTTTGGGGGGTTAGGAGCGTATCTAAACATAATTCGCACGCGTTTCTGTTAACACAAATGCATACACATTTTGGATGAATAGAACATGCATGTGTTTTATGTTCACTAAAACGCTTATGCGATATGAAACATCACAATTCTTTCATGATATTTAACATTACAATTTTGTCGCGATATTTAAAATTACGTTATCGCTATCTTTAACCTTACAACTATATTGTTTGGTTTGGTGAAAAATATATTCATAGGAATTGGGGGGTGGTAAGGGCTTATAGGTAGAATGAGAGGGGGGGTGTTAAAGGGTTAGAGGTAGAGACATAGAGGGGTTAGTAAGAGTTAGAGAGAGGGGTTAGAGGTTAGGGGTCAATAAGGGTTACGGAGAGAAGGCATAGAGAGATATGGAGGGGAGGTGGGGTTTAGGTTGTCTTTAAAAAAAAATACCACCCTTATCCCTTTTCATCGATTTCTATTGATGACATTATTTGGACGGAGTTATACCACCCTTCAAGTGATAAATTCTGCAACCATTTTCTATAAGATTGTGTGGATCAAATTAGAAAAATTATTGTCTTTCAAAGCATGGGAAACAACATGAAGATTGGATTTTGGGGGAAATAACTATGGAATATATACTAGATCAAGGTGTCTTCAAAATAATGGAACCAAATCATTAATTGAATACATCAAACCTCCTGCACAAGGTTGTAATGTAAGGTAATCTTCATAAAGGGTTGAAAATCCCATAGTAGTCAAGGGATTCATTTCCATTAACTTGGCCCAGTTACGTGTGGATGCAGGAAGAAAAAACTTTGGATAGCCTCGTTCCCTACTAGTATTCCCACATTCAGATACGAGGAGAATAAATTTTGGTGTAGATGGAAACATATGATACACATTCCAAATCTGTGTTGTTTGAAGAACTTACATACTTCAACAAATGGGCGTTTTGCAGGTGACTTGAAAGTCCCTTTCAATTTTCAGCAAAGAAATAAAAAAGTTCAATGTATAGATTTTGAGGCAGGCCTTTTAACCAACCAGATGATTGAATATAGGGAGAATACCATTTCTGTGGGAAGAAAATCACAGAATCCTCTCAGCCTCCATATTTCCTCCTGTAAGTCATTCTCCCAATGGAAAATCTAATGTAATAGCCCATTTTTTGACATCTTTCCTCTGCTCAACCCTACACTCGTCTTCCATAGGAAACCACTGCCTCCACATGTAATAACTATATTGTGTTGTCATAAATTGGTCTCCTTCTGGTAACAAATGTAGAATGAAGGATTCCTTGTCTTTGCTCCAAGAAGTTCAAAGGTTAGTGTCCCATAAAATAGAGATTCTATAAATCTTGTTAAGATGCATATGTTCCATCTAACGAAATGAGAGCTTCTTTATATTAGACATAAAGAAAAGAACTTCAGGATGAATACTAGAGAGTTGTTTCTTTACAACTTCAACCTTTTCAAGGAGTAGGGGTAGAACTAGAACATTATTCGGAAGCTGACATACATAAATTTCTTCGAGTTGTGTTGTGCATGGCCTATCTTCTATTCATTCAGGAATAATATATCAAATATTAACATCGAGGGAGGTTCATTGAATCTTATCCTATATCCGTTTTTGAAAATGAAGGGATGGATTGAAACTAAGAAAACACTCTTAAATCCAATACCTGCAATGAAAACAATATTTTTCCATTCAAAACAGTAAAGAAAACCAGAGGGTTATATATTTTCACTAATATCTAATTTAATAAAAATTCTAACACACATATTGTTCTTGTTATATTTTTAAAAAAAAATCCCACCCTTACCTTTTTTGTGGATTTGTGTTGACAACATTGTTTGGAGGGAGTTATCCCACCCTTCCCGTGATAAATTTCGCAGCCATTTTTTGTTGGATTCTATCCATCAAATTAGAAAAAATACAACGTTTATTTCCTTATGGTTATCCCCTTGAAGTCCTATATTGGTGATATTTGATGCCCTAGGTTTTCTATATTTGGAATACATGAAACACCCCCCTCTCACTTTACCTCTAACCCATTACCACCCCCCATTATCTCTCCCTTCACTTTTTTGTCTCTTTGTTTCTCTCTAACCCATTAACACAACCCCCCCACCTTTTATCTACCTATAACCCCTTACCACCCCCACCCCCCTTTCTCTACCTCTAACACCTTACCACCTCCTAGCCCCCTTTTTCTACCTCTAACCCCTTACCACCAAGATTTATTTTTAATATTATAAACAGCGCAAAATAAAATTATACACCCCCTTCAGCAAAAACAATTATATTGTTACAAAACGCGCATATGTTATGTAACAATAAAATGCTCACACGTTATGCGCGTTGTATTTTGGTGGGATTTAAAATTTAAATTTAAACAAAACGTGAGCACGTTACTTAGCACTATGCCTGAACCTCCACACGAGCTAGTGTAGCATTCCTATGCCTATGTGTCTGCTTTCGAATTTGCTTTGGATTTACCATGCCCGTGCCTTGGAATAAGATATACCATGGCTAATTGAGCATTGTATCCAATTTTTTAAGTGTGCCCGTGTTTAGCCACTGGTTACAGTATGCTACACCATCATTTTTTATGAAATTTTAGACACAGATAGCCTTTTTCCTACAGATTCTAAATGTGTAATTTTTAAAAATAATATACATATTTTTATTTTTTTTTCTTGTTTTTATTGTGCCATGACTCTTTAACTCAAAAAACACATTGTTAGTGTTTTGTCCATAACTCTTCTGTTTCTAAACCACTTTGAAAAAAAATGTATAGTGCACTAAAGGACATTGACCTCTACATGTGATAAAAATATAGTTTCAAAATAATTTCATTAAAACCTTCAAAGGATGCACCCACAATTGACATACTATTTTAGAGGTTCGATCACTTAGATAATTAAAGAAAATAATTAATTATTAATTTTTTGGGGTAAAAATAGCGATGCACTAGTACTACTTGTTCTCTATATGTCTACTAGTTTTCGTAAGTTGATTCCATCATTTAGGCATTCAAAGGTTGCACCCACAAAAACATATACCTTATAATTTGTCCAAAAAAAAAAGTGCATGTTACAAATGATCAAACTTCGGATAGTTAAGAAAATTTTCAATAGAAAAAAATTATATATTCGGAAACATCATTCAATTTCCTACGTTTCATATTTTTTACTCATCACAAGATTCATTGTGTATGTGTGTCAAAAAATCCATGTAAGTTGATGGATTACTGTTTTTTCAGTATTCCATTCCATCTAACGTGTCAAAAGAGACCCTCATTAGATTCCACACACCCTCAATGTCATGTCCCTTCTCGTCGATTCGATGCAAGGGAGGAAACATGACCAAGATTCCGGGGCTTATTTGATTTTACTCAACCCCATGCATTTCTTACAGGTCATAACAAATAAAAACTTATGTGTGCAGATTCATACTCAATGTAAACACAATGGAAATAAACTTATCCACACACAACTACATCATGCATCCAATATATCAATAATAGACATCAATCAAAAACATGGAAGAACACATAATTAACATAATTTGAACCACAGAGAATACTTATCTTTAAGAAGAAACTGTCCAACAACTGGCTATGGGAGAGAAAATTTCCACCTAACCATAGGTCTCTATCCAGCCTGTATTCTTTCATCTAAGAGACCACCCCCGAGCTGGGATGTGTATCCACTAAGGAGGAACTAAACACGCTCACTCACAACCATGCTCTCCCACAAATAGCCATGTTAAGCCAACACATTGTTGGGTTTATAAAGCATGCAGGAGGCCAAGGAGGAGGATGCTAATCCAGTGAGATCAACCTCAAAGCTATAGGCATCTCAATTAAACTCAAATAATCATGTTACCCACAATACCTACCACACCCAACACAAGGAAGGTCCCCTTCTCTGCTTTATAGTCCATCAGGTGCCCTTTCCCTCCAGTTCTCTTCAGGGCGGGCATAGAAAGGTCCAGCTGATAATTCCTTGAGATTCTAGCCTTCACTTCGTTTATCAAGCAATCCCAACCTCTGTTCAAACATTTACACTTGGATTTTCTCAATTCGGTGGCCAAATAACTCAATCCCGTAATTAGATTTTTGGGCTATTAAAACTGGGTTTTTCTATGGATTTATGGGCATCTAACACTCTCAAATTTGCCCCAAGGTTCATGTCTATGGATCCCATTGGATTTTTCTATCAATACGAGATTCTGGGCATTTGTGGCACTTCAAAATGTGGGTTTTTGCAAAGTTGTGATTTCTGTTTTTTCTCATTGTTGGCTCTGTGTAATGGATGAAAAGTGAAACTTAGATGTTCAACAATGGAATGGGAATGAGTAAAAATGAATTCCCATGAAGTAGAGTGACGTGTGGGTTAAGAAAAATAGATCCCATACCTGCCATACGAATTTCTGGGATGCCCATGCTCCATTGAATCCATGGACTGGTTTCTTCAATAACTTTCTTACACAGAAATAAATGTCAGCAAATAAATTCAAATGGGTTCATAAGATTACATTTGGCAGCATATGGTTCATCCCCACAACCCCCCCACCATTCCCTAGTGGAATACACATGGCCCCCTCTGATTAGTTGCTTCCATAGCTAGTTTTTGTATTTTATTGCAATATTAAATATTTACGGTTGATGTATATGTAACTTCGGAATGTATTTCATATATGTTGTATGTACTCCTATAGAGATGGTATTATTCCTCTATACGGAAGTGTCGTCATTTATATTGTAAATGTCGTAACTTATACTTGATGGGTTATTAGACCACCTTGTTGGGTCGGACCTGTATAAGTAATGTGGGTCAAAGGATTATTAGACCACCCTATTGGGGGTCGGCCATGTGGGTCGAAGGGTTATTAGACCACCCTATTGGGGGTCGACCCAATCAGCATTACGTTATGTGGTTAAGTTCGAGCCTACATGATTTATGTAGAAGACAAGTCAAGTCAAGTATAAATAGAGTGCGGGAGGCACTCTATTTGATCACTCACTTCTCACTCATGCACTCAAGGAGGAGTGGCGCACTTATGGAGGAGGAGTATCTACTGCTAGGTTATGTCTATCTCTTATGGTTGGGTTGTATCATTGCTCTATCTATCTATGAGGAAGTTATTGGGGTTTTTCACCTTTATGGTTTTCCCCAAGTAAATCTTTGTGTCTCTTGTGTGCTTGCATTATTGTCTCCATGATTGATATGTTGTAGATATGATGTACATGTTGTTCTCTCAGTTAATATCCTAGATCAGATTGAAGTAAATTCTGAAAATTTAACATGGTATCAGAGCTAGCCTGAAAGAAGGCATGATATGGCATGTATGACACTTGTTGCACTTACGATGCTAGGGCTTGATATAGCAAAAACCAGTCATCGTAGTACTTTCTCTATAAATCCTATTTGGCGAAGTTTTCGGATCTGAAATCTTTACAGGTCGGATATTAAATCCCCATGTACCTTTTTTCCAAAGGACAACCTCTAATTCATTGTACTTTGTGATTTATGATCTGTACAATATAGGGTTTCTGCCTCTTTCAGATCTGAGTCAAAATTAGGTGACCTTGGGAAAAAGGTCATAACTTGGGCTAGGAAGATCCAAATGAAATTTAGTAAAGAGGGACAGGTAGTACACAGACTTTACTATCTCAGAAAAAATGTTCAGATGCCGAAGTTGAACCAGTGACACGTGGCACGCCATACAAGTTCGCTCTCCTGTATTATCCCATAAACAGGTCACGTTGTGACACTTGGCATAACTCTCTCTCAGATAATCCAATTGAGGTCAGACCTATCAGGATGGAAAGATAACAGGTCAGGCTATCTTGGGAAACGTTTTCAGACCTTGTGGATTGAAAAGTTCGAAGTTACACCAGAAACAATCAGGTACATATTTCAGTCAAAACAGAATTATTTTTGAGTACCTTCATTCATGGCTTCCGGAATTTAGGGCTTCGGAGAAAGTTCAAATTTTTGTAATTGGAGACCAAGGATAAATGATACTCATAAAAATCAAAATTAAGAGACCAAGATCAGATTTTTTGGTTGGTCAGAAGGCCGAGCTTGATCAAACCCCAGTTCAGGACTTTGATCGGAAAGATGGAAAATTAGGGCTTTTGCAAAAATTGGAATTTTGGAAATCTGTGACCACAGTTGGAAGCTCCTCAGAAAAATCAAAGATTAGAGTTTTGAATCAAATATTTTGGTTGGGTGAAGCTTCGGGAAACTCAAACCCTAATTCAGGGTCCTCCCTAGTGAATCCGGGAATCTAAAAGGCAATTTTGAGGGGTGAAACTTTGCAGTTTTCAAATTCTGAATATACCAACTTGATCAGCTCATCAAGGCGCATATTTCTATCCTTTTAGAAGTTTAAAATTCAAAGTTTGAATTTTTGGGGTTTCTTTGACAAACCCTAATCCAACTCCAGGTCCAGTTCTTGCAAATCAAGTGGATTGGATTAATCCTAGAAGAAGATGGATTGGTCACCTGCATAAGTGAAGAAGTTCCTGTCTCAAAGGGAGATGAGGCTAAGGCCTTCCATAAGAAGATTACAAGAAATCTTGAAAGGTATGGCTTACAGGTATGTTTCATTGTTAAGTTTATCATATGTTTGTCTTCATATCATTACAGTACAATCTTGATTAATTACTGGACTTGTCGTATCACCTTAATAGAAGATATTCATTGATTAAGGTTTTGACACTTATGATTATACTAATGCATTGTGATGTTGTATGAGGTTTATGTTGTTTGCTAACACAAAAGGTACACCAAGAAAGTCAAATCATGTTCTACTTCAAGAACATATGCTCATGGTGACATGAAGACAAAGATCCATCCATTGTCATGGATCACATAGAAGATCTACTTTCGAGGTATGTATAACTTGGTTCTACAATGGTTAACTTATGAGACATGCAGGTTACTAGCACAAGTCACTGAAGAGAACCATAAGACATTATGCGGGTATGTTAGACATAACTAGCTAGCATGCTAATCCAGGTATGTTTTTCCTATATCAAGCTAGAATCCTACCTTGTGTTAGGATCTTATACTGTTGTGTTGTTGATAATGATTATTCATGAAGTCATAGGTTTGAATAATCATGGTTGTATGCATATTATGTTTCTTACCATAATTGATGATATGACTAACCAAAAGAATCATGAAGGTATAGGTTTGAATAATCACAGGTTTTATGCATATTATATCTCTTATCTTGATTGATGATTCAACTAACCAGAAGAGTCCTATGATCAAATAAGAATATGTATGAGTAAAAGAAGACTTCCCTGAAACCTTGAATACTAATGTTTATTAGCTGTGAATGATCATGAATATACATGTTTAAGATTATTGTGTTTTGATAGTATTAAGATTATACTAATAAATGTGTGATTATGTATGAGACCTCAAGGATAACACAATGATGATATTAATAAGCATGCATAGTGATTAAGGATGGATGTAAGTTTAAGGACAGGTAATCCGGGAAGCAAAGATCAAGAGGGAGCACACTCTAGTTGTTCCTGCAAGAAAGCAAAGGAGCACACTTCTGTAGTTTTTGCAAGGATGCAGATATTTAGAGGGAGTTGACCACTTCTCACAATCCACATAAGAATGGAGTTGCAAAAAAGAAGCAAAGACTGAGAGGGAGTCAACCCAACAAACAAACAAAGATAAGTATTTGAATTGTCATTACTTGCATATTTTATTGTTTAAATAATACTGTTCAATAATGTATATACTAATGTTCCTAGAATTAGGTTGTGTATTATGCATATTAGAATAGTTGCATTGATGAACAGTATAGTACTAATATGCATGGGTAAGTGGCCTATGGAACTGTACAACATTCCATTGCTACTTATCTAGAATGAAACCTCTTTGCTGACATGTTGGGAGTTGTGCACACTCTTAACAATGTTATGGTAGAGATTGGAAGGCATCTAGAAAGTTACGGGATATGGATAAATGTTGTATTGAAGCATTGGCTAAGATAATTGCATGACTGCATGACATATTTCTTTATATGTAATAATTTGTTCTGAAAACTATGAGATGTTTTCTAATCATGCAATTTAACTTGTTGTGTAAGAAATATCGTATGCCATCACCTACAAAAGAAGAACTACAACATTTGTTCAACAACAAAATTATCTATTGAAGATATTGAAGTTACCACGATATGGGAAGAATGCCATGATCCGTCTATCATGAAGAATGATGTTTGGAATGTAGTCCCAAGACCTGAAGGGAAGTTTGTTATGACTTCCATATGGATCTATCAATATCAAGCATGCTGCGGATGGTAGCATAGAGAAATATAAAAGTGATGAAATAGAAGATACACCAGATGGATTTCAAGACAACTTTCTTGAATGGTGTAGTTGAAGAAGAAGTGTATGTGGAGCAGCCACTTGGTTCTAAGACACATGACAGGGAGTCATATATGTGCAGAACTTGGGTATGATGCACCACTTTCTAGGTATGGAGGTGTGGTAGAGTGCAGATGGAATCTTCCTTGGACAAGGGAAGTATGCAGTAGAGATCCTGAAGAGGTTTGGGATGATGGATTGCAAGGCCATGGCCACACCTATGGCATCGAATCTGAAGCTTCTATGCGATGCTTCATCTGATCCGGTTGATGTCTCTATGTATCGTCAGATGATTGGTTCCTTGATGTACCTGACGAACACAAGACCGGATATTTTCTTTGCTATGAACACATTGAGCCAGTTCCTGATGGATCCGAGGAGTGTTCACCTGGTTGCTGTAAAGCATGTTCTGAGGTACCTGAAGGGTACAATGGATTATGGGCTCAAGTATGAAGCGAATCAAAAGTTTAACCTGCAGGGTTATGTTGATTCAGATTGGGAAGGCAGTGCTGCAGATAGGAAGAGCACATATGGGTGCTTCTTCAGTATGGGATCAGGTGTGATCTCATGGTTTAGCAGGAAGCAGTCCTGCGTAGCACTGAGTACAGCTGAGGTAGAGTATGTTGCAGCTTCTTCAGCTACTTGTGAGGCAGTATGGCTACCGAAGCTACTGTCGGAGTTATTTGATCTCCCGTTGGATTCTACTGGTATCTTTTGTGATAACCAGAGTTGTGTGAAGCTGTCTGAGAACCCAGTGTTTCATGACAGGTCGAAACACATAGAGATCAAATATCAATATATCAGGGATATGGTGCAGAGAGGAGCCGTGAAGATCCTGTATATTGAGACGGACGAGCAGATTGCAGATGTGCTGACGAAGCCACTAGCCAGGGTGAAGTTCGAGTACTTCAGAGAGAGGCTTGGCGTTCTTCAGATCGAGGACACTTCGAGGAAGAATCGATGGACACATTTGCTGAATCCATTCTAAGCATGTTGGAAGGAGGATCCTTCACATGGCTGTGGATGTAAGCACTGGATGATGAACATCAGGATGATGTTCTGGTTTCTGCTGGATATGATCATTTGGATCATTTTTATGTATGTATGTACGCATCATGTTGGATGCTGGATATGATCGGTTGGATCATTTATATGTATGTACGCATCATGTTGGATGCTGGATATGATCGGTTGGATCATGTGTATGTATTTTGTATATGCATCATGTTGGATGCTTGGACCATGTATCTGTATATGTATCAGGTGGATACATTGTATGATCAGGTAGATCATGTATATTGATATGTATCACATATGATCAGGTAGATCATGTGTGTTGATGGATACATTGTGTGGATCATGTATCTATGTATCAGGTGGATACACTATGTATGATGATATGTATCAGGTAGATACGTGGTGTGCATCAGATGGATGCATTGTATGATCAGGATGATCGTGGATGACGAGCTTCTCCAAATGACATGCAGCAAGATGTTGCAGTGATGATGATCAGGGTGATCATGTGTACATCAGGATGATGTATGATGAGTATCAGATGATACTTTGTGGTCGTGGATCAGGTTGTGCAGGTAAGCATGTAATCGATGCCCTGGGACATCTGGCAAATGCTCTTTCGAGGTTTTGCTTGGGAGGACATATAATTTGTGCCCTGGGAGATCTGCAGATAGTCTTTCGAGGTTTTGCCTATGGCATGTAATTCGTTGCCCTGGGATAGCTGGAAGATGCTCTTTCGAGGTTTTGTCCTATGGCATGTAATTTGCTCCTGGGAGATCTGGATAAGATGAAAAAGGCCTCAGATGCTTCAGCCAGGTTTTTCCATGACCACATGTAATTTGATCCTGGGAGATCTGGACAGGATGAAAAAGGCCTCAGATGCTTCAGCCAGGTTTTGTGGTGGACCACATGTAGTGTGCTCCTGGGAGATCCGACGGGTAGAGCTGTGTGCTCGTAACATCCTGGGATGCTTCAGCCAGGTTTTGTGGTGAGATCACATGTAATGTGCTCCTGGGATATCCGACGGGTAGAGCCGTCTGCTCTTAACAGCCTGGGATGCTTCAGCCAGGTTTTGTGATGGGTCACATGTAATGTGCTCCTGGGAGATCTTACAAGTAGAGCTGTGTGCTCGTAATAGCCTGGGATGCTGCAGCCAGGTTTTGTGATGCACGTAATAAGTCTTGAGGATTTCACAGTATGGCCAGTGATGATGAAGACCTGCAGGTGGTGGGCCTACATCCAGTATGAAAAAGGACTGGATCTGTAGAACTTCCTATGACGAGTAGATTCAAAGATTGATTGAGATAGCAACAGCAGTGACGATGATGATGACTCGATGATGATTATCCAGTGATGATGATCCAGAGAAGATGACTTGTGCTAGAAGACCTGTGATGAGAAATACCTTCCTAATTAAGAGGGAGTGTTGATGTATATGTATTTCATAAATGTTGTATGTACTCCTATAGAGATGTATTATTCCTTTATACGGAAGTGTCATCATTTATATTGTAAATGTCGTAACTTATACTAGATGGGTTATTAGACCACCTTGTTGGGGTCGGCCCTGTATAAGTCATGTGGGTCAAAGGATTATTAGACCACCCTATTGGTGGTCATCCATGTGGGTCGAAGGGTTATTAGACCACCCTATTGGGGGTCGGCCCAGTCAGCATTATGTTATGTGGTTAAGTTTGAGCCTACATGATTTATGTAAAAGGCAAGTCAAGTCAAGTATAAATAGAGTGCGGGAGGCACTCTATTTGATCACTCATTTCTCACTCATGCACTCAAGGAGGAGTGGTGCACTTATGGAGGAGGAGGATCTGCTGCTAGGTTATGTCTATCTCTTATGGTTGGGTTGTATCATTGCTCTATCTA
This sequence comes from Larix kaempferi, assembly GCA_027924585.1. NCBI lineage: Eukaryota > Viridiplantae > Streptophyta > Pinopsida > Pinales > Pinaceae > Larix > Larix kaempferi. Next base: position 52,759,978 of record BSBM01000093.1, on the reverse strand, counting down.
TCTCCGAGGAAGTTATTGGGGTTTTTCACCTTTATGGTTTTCCCCAAGTAAATCTTTGTGTCTCTTGTGTGCTTGCATTATTGTCTCCATGATTGATATGCTGTAGATATGCTGTTCATGTTGTTCTCTCAGTTAAGATCCTAGATCACATTGAAGTAAATTCTGAAAATTTAACATTTACATCAATTTACAATACTCCACGGCTTAATAGCACATGGATAACATAATATCAAATACTTGTCCATTTTAAATAAAATTCGAGCATATACTATCTAGGCCTTGGCCTTGAGCTCCACGTTAGGGAAACACACATCACATGTATACAATATTTACATTAAAATCCAATATATCCCAAGGGTCAAAATGGGGTATTACATTCCCCTCCCCCTTATAACAACACCGCCCTTGGTGTTCTCAAAACTAAACAAAAATGGGAATGCCTCTCTCATGGCATCCTCCAACTCTCATGTAGCCTCATCGGGAATAAGGTGCTCCCATTGGACCTTTACCTGCCTGATGGCTCTATTCCAAAACAATGTGACCTTCTTTTCGAGGATGCGCAGAGGCTCTACTTGGAACTCTCCCTCGGGTTCCACTTGTATCGCATTCCAATCAATCATATGATTAGGATCATGTACATACTTCTTAAGCAAAGATACATGGAAAACATTATGATCTCTTATATTAGCAGGAAATGCAATTCTATATGCAACTGGCCCTATCCTATCAAGGACTTCAAATGGTCCATAATATCTTAGTTCCAGCTTGGCACAAATTCCCAACTTGAGAGAAATTTTCCTTGGTTTCACTCTCAAATAAACATGATCCCCAATCTGAAATTACTTATGCACTCTTTTCAAATATGCATAACTCTTTTTTCTGTCTTGAGCTTCCTTTAAATTCTTCCTGATCTTAGCAACTTCTTGTTCCATTTCCTTGATCATCTCTGGTCCAATACTACCCTGTTCACTGAGTTGTCCCAATTCACTGGAGTCCTCCAATATCCCTTGCCATACAATGCCTCAAATGGACTCATCCCTAATGATGCATGATTCCCATTATTGTATGCAAATTCTACCAAGTGTAGGTAATCTTCCCACTTGGATGGTTTATCCATCACATGTATTCTCAGCATGTCTTTAAGAACCCGATTCACCCTCTCAGTCTGAAAATCTATTTGAGGATGATATGATGTACTGAAATTCAATCTAGTTCCCAATTCTTCAAACAATCATTTCCAGAAATTGGAAGTGAACTTTGTATCACGATCATAAATTATTGCCTTGGGAAATCCATGCAATCTGAATATCTCTCTCATGAAGATATTTGCAATGTCATTATCCTTGTGAGTGGACTTGACTGGAATGAAATGAGCTACCTTCGATATATTGTCCACCACTACCATGATTGAATCATGCTTCTTCACTGTCATGGGTAGACTTGTTATAAAATCCATATAGATCACTTCCCACTTCCACTCTGGAATGGGTAAGGGATGCAACAAACCTGCTGGATGTTGGTGCTCTGCCTTGACCTGTTGGAACTTTTGACACCTAGCAATGTACTTAGCTATGTATTTCTTCATACCATGCCAAATGTATTGCTTTCTTGTTGTTTTTATAGTCTTCTGATATCCTAGGTGTCCAGAATATGGCATTTGATGTATTTCATCCATCACAAGCTTCTTCAAATATGCACTATTTGGAATGTACAGTCTAGTACCATCATAAATGAGAACATCATCATCACCCATCTAATATATTGCACATGCTTCATCCATGTTATCCTGCTGCAACTTCTCTTTAATTTGAAGGTAAGTTTCATCGCTACTTTGAGCTTCTAGAACTCTTGTCTTCAAATATAATTTGCACATACTTAATGTTGCAACATGAAATTTTCTACTAAGAGCATCTGCAACCTTATTCTCCTTCCCTTTTACATGCTTAATTTCAAAATCAAATTCACAAAGAAATTCCATCCACCTGGCTTGCCTAGCATTCAAGTTTGGTTGGTCAAACAAATACTTCAAGCTCATGTGGTTTGTCCTAAGCTCAAATCTTCTTTCCAACAAATAATGTCTCCACATCTTGAGAGCATGTACTATGGTTGCTAATTCTAAATCATGCGTGGCATAATTATTTTCATGTTCCTTTAATTTCCTTGACTCATAGAAAATCACAAATATTTCTTGTATGAGCACTCCACCTATCCCTTCAATGCAAGCATCTGTGCACACTACAAAATCATTCATTGGATCTACTATCTTCAAAATAGGAGCGCTGGTAAGTAACTCCTTTAACTGCTAAAAGATTTTCTCACATTTTTCAGAGCATACAAATTTGATATTATTCCTCTGCAATGAAGTGATTGGATGTGCTATCTTGGAGAATCCTTCAATAAACCTTCTGTAGTAACCAACAAGACCCATAAAACATATGACATCTGAAACATTCTTTGGAGTAGACCAATCCATGATGGCATTAATCTTTTCTGGATCCACTGCAATTCCTTCTTCAGAAATAACATGACCCAAATATTGCACCTTCTTTTGATAGAATTTACACTTGCTTAACTTGGCATACATCTGATGTTCTCTAAGGACTTGCAACACCATCCTTATATGCTCCTCATGTTCTTCTTCATTCCTTGAATAGACAAGAATGTCATCCAAGAACACAATCACAAACTTATCCAAATATTTGCTGAAGACACTATTCATGAGACACATGAATGTGGCAGGTGCATTGGTAAGACCAAATGGCACCACAGTGAACTCATAATGACCATATCTATATTTGAAAGTTGTCTTGTGAATTTCTTCCTCTTTTATTTTCACTTGATGATATCCAGGCCTCAAATCAATCTTTGAAAACACTTTAGATTCCTTCATTTGATCAAATAAATCATCAATTCTTAGCAATGGATACTTATTCTTGACTGTCACTTTATTAAGCTTCTTGTAATCAATACACAACCTTAAAGTCCCACCCTTCTTCTTAACAAATAGCATAGGTGCTCCCCAAGGAGATACACTTGGCCTTATATACCTCTTGTCCATTAACTCTTGTAGCTGCATCTTTAACTCTACCAATTCTGACGTACTCATTCTATAAGGAGCTTTGGAATTTGGTGCTGTCCTTAGGACCATATTGATGGTAAAATCAATATCTCTCTTTGGTTGCAGTCTCTGCACTTCATCCAGAAACACATCTTTTAACTCTTGCAACTATTGAAAATATTCTATCCTTAGTCCTTTGTCCTCTGATGAATATGATATATGAACTGCATATAACTGGTACTTATAAAACTTCTTCAACTGTAAGGCTTAAATATGTCTTACTAAAACTTGCTTGGGAATTCCTCTTACCAATATTGGTCTTCCCTCTTCATCAATGCATTCAAGTGCTTTCTCATAACAGTCCAACTTGGCTCTATGTCTTTCCAACCAATCCATGCCAATTAAGGCATCATAAGATCCTAATGGTAGTACATTTAATTCTGCATATGTTTGAGGTCAATTCAATTCTATGGGGCACTCCACCACTACTTCACTTACTTTTCTCTTGGTCCTCGTGGCTAATTGAACTAGCCAAAACTTATTATGCTTCACTTTCCTAAGAGAACAACCTTCAACCACTTTTGAGAAACATAACTATGAGTAGATCCTGGATCAATCAAAACAGAAATAGATTGCTTAGCAATCTTACCTTCAACTTCCACCACTGTTGACTGATGGTATGCTTGATGATTATCCAATGCTGCATAGATTCGAGGCGTTTTCCTTGCCATATCCTCCATTGTAGATGCTCCCTTTATGTTGTGCAAGTTCTGGGATTCTCCTTCTGATGTGGACAATATTTAAGCATGTGATTTTCTCCACATCCCCAACATTGAAGCAGTCCCTTTGATGCTTTATCTATTGCTACTGCTGGCTTGAATCCACTCCTTGCTTGCTTCCCCTATGGAAAGGTTTTGCTTGCTTCCCCTATGGAAAGGTTCTGGGTTGATTTTTAAATGGTGGCTTGAAGCCACTTTTCTTTTGATCAAACCTCCCTCTTGGCTTTCCTTTCCATGCTGGGTGAACCTATGATTTTTCTTTATTCGTCTCATAGCAATGCATTGCCATTCTAATGGCTTCATCCAGACTTGGTGGATTAACAAACTCAATTTTATCTTTGAAACCTTGAGGTAGGCTTCCAAGGAAGCATTGGATCTTTATCCTCTCATCTTTGATATAGTCCACATACCTCAACAATTCCAAAAATTTGTGGACATGCTCTTCCATAGATTTATGTCCCAACCTGAGTTCATTGAACTCTTTTCTCTTACTGTCATAATATCTATCATAAAGGTATTTTCCCTTAAAATACTTCTTAAATATTTCCCAGCTGATCTTCCTTTCATTGATCCCTTTAACTTCCAAGAGGTTATCATACCAAATTGAAGCTCTGCCATTTAGATTGTAAATGGAAATTATGTCCTTTTCATTTCCTGAGTAATCATGAATTCTGAAATATTTCTTCACCCCAAGAAGCCATGCCTTTGCTTCTTGGCCTGTCTTGTATTCTCCATCAAATGTGGGAGGCCTTGCTTTCCTAAATTCTCCCTGTGGAATTCCTTTGGACTTATTTCTTCCATCGAACTTGCTAGAAGTATGCCTTGGAATTCTTTGAGAGCCCCTAGAGTCACATGATCTGCTAGAAGAAGATCTAGAGGAAGGTGTTCTATGCATTTTTCTCATAGAACTCTTCCTTAGGCTTGGAGTCCTCTTCCTTGAGAGACCTCTAGAGCGACTCTCTGCATCTCTTCCTTCTTCACCTACATTGCTTGGGTTGGACCCAAGGTTTATCCTCTGCTGCATATCAGTGAGGATCTGCAAAATAGCAGCATTGAGCTGATTATGTTCTTCTTGAGCCTTCACCAACCTTTCAATGAAGCTTTCCATGGTCTCAACCAAATTCCGAGGAGTTATTTGCTCCCTTATCCCATTGGATTCAGTCTCAGCATTCCCTTCTTGCACATTTTATCCTATCACATCTTCATCATGCTCATAAGGATCATGAGCATCATTTATGGTCACCATTTTCCTTTGTAAACCCTTTCTCTGTAGGCTGCCTCTGCTACACTATTCAAATCTTATGTGCTGCAAACGCTGTACATTATGAAAATATTTATTCGACATCTTATGAATACATATAGAAACACAAAACATCATTATTTAACATAATTAAACTCATGGAACAATTCACAGAGCTATTTTGTCTTCATTTCCTTTGCCCATTCATGCAATTCTGGAAATTGCCCATATTGTCAACAATTTGACAAAATAGCCACTGGCACTTTTTTGCTCTAAATATCTATGATGTATGATAACCCCATTCAAATTCTAGTTATGCAACATTGTTCCCTGTCAGATAAGCTTCACAATTCCTATCCCCGTGCTTTATTCCGAAATCGGGTGTGGAAATTACATTACTTTGAAAATGACAATTTTTACCAAAATTATGCACTTTTATACTGTTGTAATATATTATGAAATGCCGACTCAGCCACTTGTAGAAGCAAATCTAGGAAGAATCACGAAAACTTTTCTATCGGGAGAATTTAGTACATATAACAAGGAACACTCAGCAACCTTCGGATCTCTATTTCGATGTGCCATTCATCTTCCATAAAATTTTGGGTTTGACTACTTTTAACTTTCCACTTTTTCCAAAATTTCAAAATTTTGGCAAAAAATGGCTATCTTTCAAACTGAGCATTTCTGGAAAATATCTGTCTAACAGAAAATGTCTGTCTTAATGAGAATATGAATTGTTGAGTTCAGTAAATTTCTTGAATCCTAATTATAGGGTCACTTTCATCCACTGAAGGCTTTTCCAAATCCTCAAAAAGTGGTCCGGAATAGTGCTTTTTGGCCTTCTCGCTCACCCCAAATCCACATCCTTTGGATTTTGGGTCCATGATTCCAAACTTAACATTGTACCTGCTCCATGGCCGCTCCATATCAGTTTCCGCTCAATCCAACCTTCTGTTAAGCGTCGGGACTCTGATTTATAAAATCCATTAATTCTAATTTTATGCCAAATTGGAGCATAATGGGCTCGGGATCGTCACTAGTTCTTTCATGGCCTTTGTTAATGGCCTCAAAATACCACAAAACTCATCCAATTCTTATTCCGCAACCTCAAATTCCGCAATTCGCAATCCATACTGCGGGTGCGGAAATGCCAATTTTCCAACCCAAAAAATACTCCTTTCCGCAATCCGCAATTGCGGGTGGGGATATGCCAATTTTCCAACCGGAAAATACTCCTTTCCATAATCCGCAATCCTCAATTGCGGGTGCGGAAATGCCAATTTTCCAACTTGGAAAATACTCATTTCCGCAATCTGCAATTGCGGGTGCGGAAATAACAATTTTCCAACCCGGAAAAATACTCCTTTCTGCAATCCCCAATCCGCAATGCGAGTGCAGAAATGCCAAAACGCAAAATTGAAAATTTAACGTTTTCGCAATCCGCAATCCGCAATTGCAGGTACGGAATTGTGGAAATCCAAAATGCAACTTGAAAATGTTACGTTTCCGCAATCCATAATTGCGGAAACACCTCTGTTCCGGCAAACTTTCATAGCTCGTATCTCCCTCGTCCCTTAACCAAATAAGGCGAGTTTGGTACCATTGGAAAGCTCTTGTAGATATCTATGCAACTGTGTGATCCTATGCCACACCTAAGAAATATGATCCTATCATTTTTTCAATCCAATATTCCAACCAAACTTCCTCAATACCACATTAAAACATTATGATATCTGTCTGTAACTCACCGTTTGGCCCAAGCAACCTCAGTGCTGCAACATGGGCTCTGATACCATTCTGTCACGTCCCCTCTCTTTGATCCGATGTAAGGGAGGAAACATGACTAACATTCTAGGTCTTATTTGATTTTACTCAGCCCCATGCATTGCTTATAGGTCATAACAAATAAAAACGTATACGTGCAGATTTATAGTCAATATAAACACAACGGAAATAAACATTATCCACACACAACTACATCATGCATCCAATATATCAATAACAGACATCAATTAAAAACATGGCAGAACACATAATTAACATAATTTGAACCACATAGAATACTTATCTTTAAGAAGAAACTGTCCAACAACTGGCTATGGGAGAGTAACGTTCCACCCAACCATAGGTCTCTGTCCAGCCTGTATTCTTTCAGTTGAGAGACCACCCCCGAGCTGGGATGTATATCCACTAAGGAGGAACTAAACAAGCTCACTCACAACCATGGTCTCACACAAAATGTCATGCTAATCCAACACACATTTGGGTTTATCAAGCATGCAAGAGACCAAACAGGAGGATGCTAAGCCAGTGAGCTCAACCTCAGAGCTACATGCATATCAATTAAACTCAAGCAATCATGGTACCTACAATACCTACCACACCCAACACAAGGAAGGTCCCCTTCTCTGCTTCACAGTCCATCAGGTGCCCCTTCCCTCCAGTGCTCTTCAAGGTAGGCATAGAAAGGTCCAGTTGATAATTCCTTGAGATTCTAGCCTTCATTGGGTTTATCAAGCAATACCAACCTCTATTCAAAAATTTACACTTGGATTTTCTCAATTCGGTGGCCAAATAACTCAATAACGTAATTGGATTTTTGGGCTATTAAAACTGGGTTTTTCTATGGATTTATGGGCATCTAACACTCTCAAATTTGCCCCAAGGTTCATGTCTATGGATCCCCCATTGTATTTTGTTGTCAATACGAGATTCAGGGCATTTATGGAACTTCAAAATGTGGGTTCTTGCAAAGTTGTGATTTCTGGTTTTTCTCACTGTTGGCTTTGTGCAATGGATGAAAACTGAAACTTAGATGTTCAACAATGTAACGGGAATGAGAAAAAAATGAATTCCCATGAGGTAGAGTGACTTGTGGGTCAAGAAAAACAGATCCCATACTTGCCATACGACTTTCTGGGCTGCCCATGATCCATTAAAGCCATGGACTGATTTCTTCAACAACTTTCTTACACAGAAATAAATGTCAGCAAAGAAAGTCAAATGGGTTCACAAGATGACATTTGGAAGCATATGGTTCATCCCCAAAACCCCCTCAGCACTCCCTAGTGGAATACACATGGCCCCCTCTGATTAGTTGCATCCATAGCTAGTTTTGGTATTTTATTGCAATATTAAATATTTACATCAATTTACAATATTCCATGGCTTAATAGCACATGGATAGCATAATATCAAATACTTGTCCATTTTAAATAAAATACGAGCATACACTAGCGGGGCCTTTGCCTTGAGCTCCATGCTAAGGAAACACACATCGCATGTATACAATATTTACATTAAAAGCCAATATATCCCAAGGGTCAAAATGGGGTATTACACTCAATCTTTTGCACGTTAAAGAAGGGATTTTGCAGCTATCGAAAGAGATTATTTTCATCCATTAGAGAGATCGTTTGCAACCATAAAAGAGCTCATTTTCAGCCATTAGAGAGCTTATTTTCATCCATGGGTCTCCTATCTCCCCAACTCAATTTCCACATAGTTGGTATGCTAGATCCAGTCTTGTTGAAGGTTGTAGCTGGGAGTTTACAACCATCAGAGAGCTCATTTTCATCCATTACAAAGCTCATTTTTAGCCATCAAAGAGATCATTTTCATCCATTATATATCTCATTTGCAACCATGGATCTCCTATCTTCCCAACTCAGTTGTTCCATAGTTGGTATGATAGATCCAATTTTGTTAAAAGGCGTTTCACGTCCCCTCCTGTCGATTCGTTGCAAGGGAGGAAACATGAACAAACATACCGGGGTTATTTGACAATCTCAGCGCCATTCATTAGTAAGAAAGTCATGGATAAATGAAAACTTATGCGTGCAGATCATTCTTAATAACACAACGGAACTACAGACTATCCACACACCATTTCATCATGCATTCAACATATAAACAACAGTCATTCATTAAAACATTGCAGAGGACAAAATTAACATAACTCAAACCACAAAGAATACTTATCTTGAAATGTAGTGCAAAATCATACTCAATATAAACACAACAAAATAACCATAATAGCACACACGCAGAAAGGAATACATCAGCCTATTTCTTCCAGGAAGAATAATGAAACAATCATACAATAATCAATCCCATCCGCATGCTATGCACAAGCTTCATATCAACCATATTAAGATAATCATTTCATTTCATTAACATGAATAATTAACATTTAGAACAGAGCATAGAATGATCACGATTTAAACCACGAAGAATACTTATCTTTAGGATGAAACTGTCCAGCAACTAGCTATGTGAGAGAAACATTCCACCCAACCATAGATCTCTATCCAACCTATATTCTTTCAGCTGAGAGATAACCCCCGAGCTGGGATGTGTATCCATTAAGAAGGAACTAAGTAGGCTCACTCACAGCCATGGTTTCACTCAAACAGTCATGTCAAGCCAACACACGGTTGGGTTTATCAAGCACGCAATAAGAAAAGGAGGAGGGTGATAAGACAATGGGATCAACCACAGAGCTACAGACATCTCAAGCTAAATTCAAGGAATCCAATCCTTTGTTCAAACATTCACACTTGGATTTCTCACAATTCTATCATCAAATAACTCAATCCCGTCACTGGAATTCTGGGCTATAAAAACTGGGTTTTCCAATGGATTTTGGGGTATCTAATACTCTCAATTTCGCCCCAAGGTTCATATCTATGGATCCCCCATTGGATTTCACTGTCAATACCCAATTCTGGGCATTTGTGGCACTTCAAAACATGAGTTCTTGCAAAGTTGCGATTTCTGGTTTTTCTCACTGCTGGGCATGTGTAATGGATGAAAACTGAAGTTGGGATCTTCAACAATGGAATGGGAATGAGGAATAACCACTCCCCATGAGGTAGAGTGACTTGTGCGTCAAGGAAACATATCTCATACTCCACCATACGAATTTCTCAGCTTCTCATGCTCCATTGAATCCATGGACTGATTTCTCAACAACTTCCTTACAACTGAAATAAATGTTAGCAAGGAAAGTCAAATGGGTTCTCAAAATAACATTTGGAAGCCTATGGTTCAATCCCACAGCCCCCTTACCACTCCCTAGTGGATACACATGACCCCTTCTCATTAGTTGCTTCCATAGCCAGTTTTGGTATTTTATTACATGATGTTTATTTACATCATTTTTACAACGTTCCATGGCTAAATAGGACATGGATAACATAATCTCTAATACTTCCCTTTTAAATAAAATTCAAGCATCCACTAGTGGGGCCTTGGCCTTGAGCTCCACACTAGGAAAACATACATCACATATATACAATATTTACATTAAAAGCTAATATATCCTAAGGGTCAAAATGGGGTATTACAAGGCACCCTAGAAGCTTCACAACACATGTCCTACAAGGACATATTCACATACATTAATAGGATGAAAGAGGCCCTATAAGCGTTACAACATTATTAGTTGTGGATCTTGATCTTCCTTACTTAGAGGTCTTGTTTCAGTCATGTCTAGATCCCAACCCATGAAGGGGGAATTTCGGGGGGGATTTCCCCCCGAAAATAGTCGCCATGGGGGATCCAGCGGGGGTAGAGACTAGTTTGGGAGCCCCCACCCCCCTGTCAGGGATTCAGGGGCAGTGCCCCTATAGTGAAAATTTTGAAAAAATGTCTTGTAAAATGTTGTAATTTCATAGTCATGACTTGGTCAATAATGGGTGATTTATGGGCCCATGGTATTGGCTATTCCATAGTATTTTCTCATGGTAATCACTCTTAAAAGGAATACATTGTAATACGAATGTATATTGTAGCATTGTAAATATCTCTATGATTGTGTGAGAGAGACTGTGAAAGAGTGAAGAGGAATTTGTAGCAGTTGTGCTACAGGTTGTATTCCTTCATTTGTTGGATGATATAATAATAAGGACTGGCAATTTCTGTGTGGACGTAGCCCATCTTGGATGAACCACATTATATTGGTGTCTCCCTTGTATTGTGTTTATGGATTTATATTTGCATTTTTTTTATTGTTATTGCTCTGAGATCTTGTTTTTCTAACAAAACATATGGACTACGAGGACATATACACATCCATGATCCACCACTCAACCGAGGAATACCTTTTACAGGCCTAGAAGAAGAGGTTTTCTACCAATTTCTTATATCCATCGAAAAAATTGTCCCAAATAAAGTTCAAATTAAATAAGTCTTTGGATAAATTGTCCCAAATAAATTTCAAATTAAATAAGCCATTGGATAACTTGTCCCAAATCAATTTCTAGAATTTCTTCTCATTCTCCAAATCTACCGCTTTTGCTCCTATAATTCACCAAGTTCCACACGAAAGCTTCAAAGTATTTCCTCCATTACAAGCAAAGTGTGGTCAAGAACCACCATTAAAGCACTTCAAAGTGTTTGGATCTCATGAATGGTCTCACATGCACTTCAAAAGAAGGAGGAGTTCACAAAGGTCTGCAGGGATCTTCACAAAACCCTTCATCGAGTAGAAACTCACCTAGTTGAGAGCTACTTTGGGAGTGAAGAGATCTTTTGAGCAGGCTTCTTAAATATTTATCTTCACATTCTCTTTTATGGGGGGGATTAACATTGTGGTTTTTCCCTCTTTCCCATTTTTTCAAAGAATTTTATATGTGTGCATAAATACCTAATATGGCTGCAAATTACTAGGACCCATTTTTATTTTTATTATTTAGCATGTTAGGCTTATAGGGGGGTGTTAGGACAAATAACCCTTTACCTAGCCACCTAGAGCTTGACCTAATGACTCTAGTGGGACATACCGCATCCAAATTGACCAAAGGAATCAACCTTGAGTTGGATTCCTATAATTGGGGGCAACCTTCCTTGATTTGGGGGCACATTCCCTAATTTGAGGAATTGTTCCTTGATTATAGGAGTGACTAAGCCTATAATTGCTTGAGGACTAGATGCAATTTACTAATATAGGTCCTAACTGACCTAATGCTCCCTAAAAAACCCTAAGCTCCCTAGTTGAGTGATTTTATGGATTTGCATGCAGATATAGTCAGTTGCTTGCACATCACTCAGTCAAAATTAGTGATTAGGGATTCTTGGGTTAGTTAAACTCAGTCTAGGTGACTGTGCATAACTTACTAAGGGTATTTAGTTCTAGTTAATATTGACTAATATCTAATCACTGCATGGGAAAATTGAATAGCCTCCTGACCTAATTTGAATTTCCTTGCTATATATTTTGTTCACCTCCATTCATTACAATTAACGATATACATCATTATTTTCATCTTATATGCTTCTATATTTTGTGTAATGATTTATGGTATCGCATTTGTTACATGCTTAGTTGATTGTTGATTTTATTTTCATAGTATATCTCTTTAGTTTATGTTCCTAGATCTATATGCTCAAATCTTACATGGAAATCGCGGTGGGACTCGAAACCACAATCTCCTACTCCAAAGGTGAGTAAATAACCCTCTACTTAGACACCTAGACCTTAACCTAATGAGTCTAGTGGACCAAACCCCATCAAAAATTGACCAGCTGAGTCAACCTCGAGTTGGATAGCCTAAAAAGGTGAAATAAATAAATAAAAAGAAAAATGGGTGCCAACAATTTGCATCCATATTAGGTACCCATGCACACAATATTCTCTGTAAACTGGGTAAGAAGGAAAAAAACCACATGGGTAAAAAAAACCCATAAAAGAGAATGTAAAAAAATTAATCTACTTAGAAATTTTTGTATGGTAATTGGTGAGCAGTAGGAGCAAAAGTTGTAGTTATGATGGGATTTGTCTTCAATGAGAATTTGATTTGGGACAAGTTCTCCAATGTATTCTTCACATAGAACACTATTTGGGACAAGTTCTCCAAAGTCTTCTAAATCAAGAATGTATAGAGTAGAAATTGTTGAAAATGCATACATGCAGCTAGCTTTCTTGTTGCACTCCTTTTATTTATTTTCTTCAAAAGAATATTTGTACAAGAAAAATTCTTCTTTATGTGGTTCGTTATTGTAGTAAGGACATCGTGGTTGCTTCTCTTCGGTATTTCCATCATCGGAGTTGAACTATTCATGATAAATCCTTGGTTTTTTCTTCTTTTTTCCTTTGTATGGGGGCTATTTATTTCTTGCACCGTTCTTCCCCTCATTGGATGCAAGTGCATGCACTTTTGAGGTATTTTGGAAGCCCATTTATGAGATCTTATATTTCTCGTGAAGGAAGGAGGTAGAAAATGAATCCAAAGAAGGAATTTTGTAGGAGGCTCCTAGAGCCAATTTAGTAAAGCAGAAATGATACTGTAATCAACACTCAATTTGGAGAGAATAAATTTGTAGATCACATCTTCTTCTAGTCCTATGAAAGGTTCTTCCTCAATTGAGTGGTGGATCATGGATGCGCATATGTCCTCGTAGTACATATGTTGTGAAGCTTCTTGGGAATCTTTCATCCTCTCAATGTATGTAAATATATTCTCGAAGGACGTGTTGTGAAGCTTCTGGGGCCTCCTTCAACAAGACTGGATCAAGCATACCAACTGAGTTGGGGATATAGCATATCCATGGATTCAAATGACCTCTTTGGTGGTAGAAAATGCATTTCTTTGATGATTGTAAATGAGAACTTATTTGATGGCTGCAAATGCAATTCTTTGATGGATGGAAATGAGAACTTTGATGGTTGTAGATGAGAAATTCAATGACTTAAAATTAGATGCAAATGAGCTCTTTGGTGGCTGCAAAATCCTTTTTGATGGATACAAAATCCCTTATTTAACTTGCAAAATATTGATCCCTAACAAAAAATTACTAGTACACTAATTAGTTTAGTACCCCTACTGCTATGATACAATATGATATTTGAAAATATAGATATAGGAACATAAAGTAAAGAGATATATAGTGAAAATCAAATCAGAAATCAACTAATAATGTAACAAATGATTTATCATAGATCATTGCACTAAAACTAGAAGAATATAGGAAGAAAAGAATGATGTATTTCATTAACTTGATTGAATGGAGGTGAATAATATTTAAAGGAAGGAAATTTGAATTAGGTCAAGAGGAAACTAATATTGCTCATCCAATGTAAGATATTCTAGTAAATATTAAATAGATCCAAGGACCCTTAGTAGCCATTCTTACTCTCCTTAACTGAGTTACACTAACTCGTGACTTCACAACCACTAGTTATGGATGAAGGATGCTCAGTTAATTGACTGGATAAACATGCAAAAACTTAACGAGACGCGAGAAATGCGCTAATGGATAAAGTTAGATACTGAGGTCAGTTTAGGGCCTAAATTATGGGATCACTTTCAATTATGAATTGAACTTGGACTCAAGTCATCCTAAAATCATGGAAAAGTTCCCCTAATCAAGGAAGGCACCCCCAAATCTAGGAATGCACCTAGGTCAACAAAAAATAGACTTTAGGATTTTCTTTCAGTGGTAGATAAGGTGGTTTGTGACCCTTATAGATTATAATTAGGCTCTAGGGTGACTCAGGTGATCAATATTAGTGATATTTGTCCCACTAGTGTCATGAACTCAAGGTCTAGGTTACTAGGTAGGAGAATTATGCTATGGAGAAGGTATTTTTCTTCAACAACTCTAGCACATGTTGAAAAGGAATTCTATGGATTAGGACTCCAAGGGATGCAATTGTATGACATGTTCATATATGCACTAGTTTCCTACAGGGTTAAGGCATGGTTAATTTGTATATGGCATCTTTGGTCTTTTGATACCACTCCTAGGTACCGTTCTCTACAATTTCTGATGAAGTTTGAACCATGATTGATGGAAGTTAGGTTTCCATAATGAATCTTAGAAAAAATGCATCCCATATCCAACTAAACTCTCCCTTTTTATTCACATGGATTAATGTTTCCATGTCACTTCGCAAATCATAACCCTTAATCAAGGCTTAGGGACTTAGAGTAATAACTAAAGTTAAGGTTAAGATTAAGGATCTAAGCTAAGACTACCATTGTCATATTTCCCCTTACAGTCCTAGCACTTCCCCTCTTGTGGAGTTTCAAACCCCCATATCATATTTGTCCTTCCACCCTACATCTATCAAATATTTTATATCAATATTAACATATACATAATTACAGTGCTTTGGTTCTCGCAGGGGTGTAGCTCAACTTGCGATTTTCTTGGTATGAATGAAATGTTGTAAATGGAGTTCACGAGTTCAAATCACCGTGGCTTACTCGATACCCATGATTGTGGGATATGTGGGTGCACCTATGGATATAGTGATAGAGGACAGGATTGGACCCCTGGACCCCATGCCATGCGAATACCAACCCCATCCTAGTTGTCGATTTCCCTAGTTACAAAAAGAAATAGTTTTTTGGTCATATTGGCCATTTGTTCTTGGATTCCAACCTTTACATCAAAAATATACATTTTAAAATTATTGGTTTAAACTGGGGATGTTACATTCCCCTCCTCCTTATTTTATGCACCATCCTCGGTGCATACAAAGACTATATGCATTACAAAAATATCAACAAAACTTCAAAATAACTGCGGGTGTGCCTTCCACATTGCATCCTATAGATCCCACATTGCTTCTTCAGGACTATAGTGGGTCCATTGGACCTATAGCTGTCTGATGGCCTTGATCCTCGGAAACGTGACTTTTTGATCGAGAATATGCAATGGTTGCACCCGAATATCTCCTTTTGGTTCGACATGAATCACAATCCAATCAATTATGTTGTTAGTATTAGGCACATACTTTTTATTAAAGACACATGAAATATATTATTCACATGAAGGCAAGTAGGCAATTCTAATACATAATCTACATATATTATCTTATCCAAAATTTCATATGGCCCACAAAATTAGGAGACAAGTTTTGGACAAATTCCCAATTTTAGGGAACTTTTCTTTTTCTTGAATCTCAAAGATACATGATCCCCAATTTTGAATTATTTTAACATTATGCTTCTATCTACAGAACTCTTTTTTCTTTCCTATGTTATTTTAAAATTTTCCCTAATTTTCACCATCTTCTCTTCCATTTCTCTTAGTAACTTTGGTCCAATTATTATTCTTTCAATTCGATTTTCCCATCTTATTGGAGTATTACACTTCATGCCATACAAGGTGTTGTCCCTCAAGTTGTACCTCTACCGGATAGAGTGCATCTCTTTGATTTTCGTGCCAATTATAGCTTCAAACAATATAAATAATGGTTTTGGTCAAAATACAAATTCCAAGGAGGGTTGTGCAAATAGCACCATCGTTGTTCCACTATAGGTTAGTAAGCTAGTCCTCTGACCAATAGAGGGAAGCCCTAAAAAGTGGGAGGTATGAATCCTAGTATGTCACCCCAGGTACCTTTCAAATATGCATGAAAACATTTACTGGATTTACAACTGAAATATAAGGTGCATGAGGGAAAATATCATCCGCGAAACAACCTATGAGTGTTGAAATTAAAAGGGAGGAACAACTATTCCAAAATACAACAAGCTTAAATCAAGGGCAGACAAGGCGCCTTAATCATAACCCAATTCTTGAAATGGAGAAAAGCAATCATGAAATACATTTCAACAAGAAAGCATTGTCGAATATCCATTAAAATGCATTCAAGAAACCTATAGAAAATCACACAAGCATAATAAAGTTCTAATCCATGTGACTTAGGAACTCATATGAATACTTATCTACTACTTCGAAATATAATGGCATCATTTCCTAGGTCTTTGTTAAAAAATGCTCAACAATTTTATTTCATTGGTATAACATAGTACAATCAGGGGGTATTAGTTCATCCCTACCCTAGTCCTATCATATATTTTGAACAACAGGAGAATTTCTACAATCTTGTACAATGAAGAATGAGAAAAGAAGAAAAGAACAAGGGTAATGTTGGAGATCCTAGCAACTTCTCTCGACTCTCAGAATTTTGGAAATGAATGAACCTATATTTCACCTCTTCATGAAGATCATTTTATTTAGTTGCAAATGATGAATATGCCCTTAGGTCATAGCAACAAGGAATTTACTTGTGACTGCAATCTGTGTCTTCTTGTTGAGGTGGCATAACTATTTCTTATGGAAAACTCACTGCTGAGAGTGTGGGGTTCATTGAACCTATCTTTTATTATCCTTTTGATATTGAGTTTTAACAAATAAAACCAATTAAGGTACTAAAAAGCATCGATGAATATGCTTTTTCTATAATCAACATTGACAATGGAGATAATTTTCCCAATGATGTACCGCAAAAAGGAAAACTACAAGAGAGGTTTCATTTTTCCTTGTCACAATGTGTTAGGGGACAAAGTTGTCAGAAGAGGCTTTATATGAAAAAATTTTATTGTTGAAGGCTCCATTGTAGAAGGAAGGTTGTTGCATGTTGATGCTTATCTAGTTTGAAGAATTGGGCAAACATTCACTCATGGATAGCCATGCTGATTTGGCTAGTATTAAATGATACATTCACATTCTAGAGGTGAATGGATCTGGAAGGGGTAGTGATTATCCTAGTCATATGGTGTGGAGATGGACCCCAAGGAAGCTATCACATTTCCTTCTCCAGTAATGGAGTGACATATTATGTATTAAAGTGTTTGAGTTGTTTATTCTATTAGGTTCTTTGATGCCCTTGTGAAATATACAACTCTACTCTAATGTTGAATTTGACATGAGCACTAAGAAGTGATCGGGACTTCTTAGTGTGGGTCAAATAAACATTAGAGATTTATGTGGCGAATAGATGTGCATGTGAGGGAGAAGTATAAAATCATCACAATGGAAAACCTTTCCTAAGAAAGTGGGAAATTCCAATAATAAAGTGGTCAAATAGCAAGTCATCCCCAACTAAAGAAGACAAGTTGGCCCCAAGTGAATTTCAGGTGATTTGATGAGTATAAAAAAGTAGCTCCAACTTCTCATTTGGACACACAACTTGTCCAAGTTCATCTTCTCCTCTATTTTTTGAAATTTAGATGGGTATAGCAAATATTAAGGAATCATAATTTTGAAGTATTCTCATCTCTCTTTATGGTTTGTTATCTCTCTTCTTGAGGTGCACACCCTATGTACCTAGTGATGTTTGAAAAACCCTTGTGAACTAGGGATCTTCTACTATTGTTGTTGTACTCTTATTATTGGAAATATTCTTCTTAATAAAGGTTGGGTTCTTCTCTCGAGTTTGGGTTTCCCAGGGTAAAAGGTTGTGTCTACTGTGTGTGGTTCTCTTTCAGTGATCCTTTTGTTGTTTGCTACAAATATGAAGTTGAATTTTTCAATGTATAATTGTGCAATGATAAAAGTGGTATGATAATCATTAGGACATAATTATCAAGATCTGGAAATTGTACTGCTAAGCTAAAAATTCAACATGGTTCATAGCAGTACTGAATAGAATCCATTTCCAGTGGTTATTTATGCCCTAATCTAAAAACTAGGGATTCCAAGTTTGGACATCTCTATCCATAGATTGGACTTGAAAATAGCATTTTGGAGCTCACCCTAGGAGGGCGCACTTATCTATGGAAGCATATCACAGTTTCGTGAAGATTCAATTTTGACCTAATTTCTATTGGAATCAAGGAACTAGGGCTTCCAATTTTAAAATATTATGGCCACAAATTAGACATAAAAATAATGTTTTGAAGCTCTACTCAAGAGAGCGCATTTATCTGTGGAGTCGGTTTTCATTTTTTATGAAGTTCAATTTTGACCTACTTCCTGCTAGGGCTTTTGGGTCAGTTTTCAGCCTTTATCAATATGGTGTCCAATCTTAGAATAAAAGACAGATTGGATGATGTTGTGATTGAATATGAACTACAATGTTCTTTTGTCTCCTCTCTTAATGGTACTATTTCAGATAGTAGTAACATATTGTCGGTGGATAGTGGTGCTTCTAGGCACATGAAAACTCAAGAATAGAAGAAGGATATTTCAAAAGTTGAATGCTTTCATTGTCATAAGTATGGACACTATGCTTTCCAGTGTCCTCAGAAGAAAGGAAAATGAAGAATAAAGTTTGAGAAGAAGATATATACAAGTGAAGGATCAGCCCCAATTCAAAATAAGAATAAGAAGGATCTTTCTAAGATAAAATGCTTCAATTGTAACAAATTTGGTCACTATGTTTCTTATTGTCCTCAAATAAAAAGGAAGATAAAGCAACATGCATCAACATCTAATGTTGATGAACTTCCACCTAAAAATTAAAACAAGAAGAAGACATATTTTATTAATACTACATATAAACTTCAGAAATAGTACTTCTAAGTACTCCAGATCTTTAGCATGAAGGTGTTTTCAGAAGATGTATACTTGACATGAATTCCAACAGAATTCTTTACATGTAGTGATAGTAGGTCCAAAGGGGATATTGGACCTAGTACATCCATATACATGTAGACCGATGACAGTGGCATCCTTGGATGTCTTCTTGTACTATGTATGATTTTCTCCAAAAGGCATGAAAACCTAAGATGAATACTTCAAAAAGTTCCATAGATTCAAGACTTGATTAAGAAGAAGATCAATATTTCATATTAGATGATGAAGAGTACACTTCCAGAAACTCCAGTGATTTCTCCGGGGAGGTAGAAATTGAGATGGAGTCAACAAAACAAGCAAAGATAAGTATTTAATGTTTTGTGAAATAAGTGTTATATATTCAAATTGAATTGTTATTGATAAATAAGATAAATACTTAAATTAGTATGTGTCAACCCTTGTGGACATTTCTGTCATAGGTCCATTGTAAATATTGTGTAGATGATGATCTGTGATCAAGATCTACCCATGTTCTTATGGGAAGATGCATGATGTACGACAATTATGCTCATATTAAATGTCCTCACTAGATATTAGGGAACAAGATTCCTGAGAGATATTCATGGGAGTAAAGCCAGAGAGGATATTTGGATGTCTAGCATACACCCATATGTCAAGGAAGAAGAGGACAAAGACCGTAGCCTTCAAAGGTTTCACATGGAATTTGATAGTGAGGAGCAGGAGGATCTGAAGGATGAGGGTACAAATACCTCTAGTATAGTTGATCATCCTTCAGATTATTAGGAGGATATAGTAGAGTCAACAGAGTTAGTAAATCTACCTACATATGTTATAGTAAAGAGTCCAGTATAGATTCGATATACGTTGCGATATGCAGACGAATGCAGTGGTACTTCTAGGATTCAGTTCCTAGATCAGAGGGAGGTCAATGGTGACTTCCAAAAGGATATACATAATCAAGCATGCAGTTACAGACTCAGAGACAATCATGGATTGTATTCAGTTTTCTTGAGGGAGAAAGAGGCTTGTCTCAGTGGACCCACTTGGTGGGAGATGACACAAATGGATACACAGATATCAATAATGCAGAAGGTAGAAGGTTGATTCAAGTGTAGGATACTCAAATGTAGAGGAAGTATATTGTCCAGATGTAGAGGGAGTGGGATACTCTAGTGTAGAGGGAGTAGAACACTTCCACAGAGAAGGAGTTGTAGTTGCAACATGGTTTTTTGTTGATAAAGAAGACTTTGTATGGATTCAAGAAATCACATAGGACTTGGAATACTAGGATAGATGTGTACTTGATGAGCTTGGGATTCACTAAGAATGATGTGGATTCCAACCTTTACTACAATTTTTTTTATGGTGATCCTTTGATCTTGGTGCTATATGATTGATGATCTATTCCATTGCGGGAACATAAAAGCTTAGTGTCAAGTGCAAGAAGGATTTGGCCTATGAGTTTGAGATGTCATATCTTGTGTTGATGTATTGTAGGTGTGGTAGAGATCAGATAAGATCTTATCAGTCAATGGAAGTACACAGTTGCGATCTTAAGTAGATGATGGACTACAAGTCCATCGATACACATATGGAGACAGATATGAATAAGCTGAGTGGTTCTACTTCAAATTCAGATTTGGTGTATTAGGAAGTTGATTGGATCCAGGATTTTCTATGAACCAGTTTATGGTTGGTCCAAGGCATGTACATTGGGTTGCGGTAGAGCATGTGTTGAGGTACCCATGTGATATGGTTGGATATAGTACGATATAAGTTTCAAGTGTTGGAGAGATGTTTCAGATATATACAGATTCTAACTGAGTAGGGAGTGTAGTAGACAAAAAAGAGCACCTCGTGGTGCTTCTTCAACTTGTGATCAACTATGATGAATTGGTTTAGCAAGAAGCAGAATTCTAGCACACTTAGTACAATAGATGTGAAGTATAATGCACCTAGTGTCATAAGTCGTGAAGTGGTATGGATTTAGAAGCTTCTTGCAGAACTATCTGGTCAGGATATCAAATATTACTTCATCTGAGACATTATGCAGAAGGGAGCATTGAATCTCCAGTACATGTCGAAAGATGAGTAACAGACATTCATGAGAGGTGAATGGCCTAGATATCGTGACTATGAGAGATATACATTCACAAGAGGTGAATGACCCAGGCATCATGATGGTTCTACAAATGAACGATAGTCATTCACAAGAGGTGAATGACCCAAACATTGTGATGGTTTGACAAATGAGGAACATACATTCACAAGAGGTGAATGGCATAGATACCGAGATGGTTGTACATATGCAATTGTAGTATAGATGCAGTACAAATGAAGTATGGATGTAGATGCAGTATAGATATAGTACATATTCACTTGCAGTATAGATGCAGTACAAATGTATATGTAGTATAGATGCAGTTGCATTACGGATGTAGATGCAGTACGGATGTATATGCAGTATGGATAAAGTACAGTGAAGATGTAGTATAGATGAGTTTCATCGAGTATACATTCTCCATAGAACATACATGTTAGTGGAGAATGATACATTCACTCATAAAAATAGCTAGTTTGGATAGTGGTGAATGGACCAGGCATATTCTTAACATACTCGAGATGCAGATTGTGGACATTCTCACCAAGTATGATGCTTGGCCTCATGCAGAATGTCTCCCTCACTAAGAGGGAGTTTTGATGTTTCTCCAGTTTGTAGCATCAGGAAGAAATTCACTCACAAATATTCATGATGATTTGGATAACTTGAGGCCATGCTTATTTGGATAGTAATGAATGATACATTCACATTCTAGAGGTGAATGGCCCGGGTAGGGGTAGTGCTTATCCTAGTCATATGGTGTGGATATGGATTCCAAGGATTCTCTCACATTACATGCTCCTGTAATGGAGTGATCTATTTGATATAAGAGTGTTTGACTTGTTTTTTTTAGTAGGGGATTTCATCCCCTTGTGAAATATACAAGTCTAGTCTAATGTTGAATTTGACATGAGCACTAAGAAGTGACCATAACTTCTTAGTTTGGGTCAAATCAACTATAGAGCTCTATGCGGTGAATATATGTGCATGTAAAGGAGAAGTATAACATCATCACAATGGACAACCTTTCCTAAGAAAATGGGAAATTCCAATAATAAAGTGGTCAACATTAAAATCAACATTGAAGTGGTCAAATAGCAAGTCGGCTCCAACTAAATAATACAAGTCGGACCCAAGTGAATTTCGGGTGATTTTATGAATATAAATAAGCATCTCCAGCTCCTCATTTGGACACACAACTCGTCCAAGTTCATATGCTCCTCTCTTGTGTGAAATTTAGCTGGGTATAGCAAAGTTCAAGGAAGCATTCTTTTGAAGTGTTCTCATCTCTCTTTAGGGTACTCTACTATACATGGTTCTCTTTCAGTGATCCATTTGTTTTCCACTGCAATGATAAAAGTGGGATGATAATCATTAGGACATCATTATCAAGATCTGGAAACTGTACTCCTAAGTTAAAAATTCAACATTGCACGCTAGCCCAATCATATGTAATCCTTTCCAAGGAAAACCAACATACATCAAATAGATGCATGAAACTAAGATGGAGCATGAGCATGAACACCTGAAAATTTAGCAGACCTGTCTTGGATTGAACCACTCACTCTCTCAAAATCCCAAATTATGTTGCAATGGAAGAAGGGGGCATGAGAGGGCGAGATGTGGTGAGAACAAAAGGGCTACAAATGCCAAGAAATCATTGGGATTTCTCGAAATGTTTATTCAATAGGAGCCATGAATTCCGGCCAAGAGTGGGGCATTGAAATTTTCATCCAGTATGATCCATGACTTGGAACGATCAATATTAAGACACCTTTTGGGCCATTGAATTCTTATTATTTTACAACTTCATTTCCATATATTTAATCAATTCTTGCTCACCCATAACCTTGTATTAATGCCTAACTAATCCATTTTTATGCTTATGTGTGGGATATAGACATAAGGTGTTTTCCATTACATTTCCTTAGTATTTCATGTGAATTATGATTAAATATTGGAAAAATAACATATTTTGCATTTATCGTTGAAATGTGGATGAGTTTGATGAATTTTGTAGAAACAGGTTTTATGTTGTTACTTGTGGACACTTGTCATTAATTCCATATTAGAAGATCCATGAAATGGGTACTTGATATTTATTGTATGAGGAATCATTGAATCAATATAAGCCTATATTCAAAGCATCTCAAAGACCCAGATTGTACTTTGTGGAAAAATGACATTTTACTATTTGTTGTTACTTCGACAAGTAACAACAATCCGTGAACAGTTTTGAAAGTCCACAAAAATCCATTTTTCAATTATGGAAGATTCATCTTAGATTGAGATCTTGGATGAGGAGAGAATATTGAAACAAGAGATGGAGATTAATTTGATTAGTTTGGGATAATTAGCAAAGGGTTTTGGGATTAGATTTGAATTGATTTTGAGATCCAAATTTTAGTAGTTTGTTGAGGATATTTTGGGTCCTCATTTATTATTTGTTATGGAAAACTCACGTATAAATAAGAGCTCCTTATCCATTCCAAGAGGAGGACCCTTAGAGAAACAAGTCCAAGTTATGATGGAATATGATTCTTACAAGACTCAACATCTATTGATGATTCAACCAAGTTACCCACCCAATGGTTCTTTTTTATTGGTGTGGTTGTGATATTTTAGCTAGATTATTCACACCAACTAGTGCAAAAATACACTTACTAAGACTTGTGGAAATATTAGGAACATATCAGAATGGTGCATGCATGTGGTAAAAAATAGTAAATAAGAGTAAATGCAGAAAATAAAACTAACATAAACATTTGAAATCCTTTCACACATATGAAAGAGTAGGGAAATAATATTTTTTATTTTATTATAAATGAAGTATGAGAATACAATAAGAGTTACCTAAAGTGGAATGAGTAGGGGTCCATTGCAGATGGTTGAAGCAACAATTTCTTGGTCTCCAAGAAGCTTCGGTTGTTCTCCACATAGGTGTCACTAATGGTAGCCAAAACTCACAATGGGTGAAACTAGAAGTCAAATGGAGGCTTCAAGGGTTTCGGGTGAAATTTCAACAAAGTGACGGTAAGGTAATGAGTGAATATATGTATAATGGGATCGTTCACCATTTATTTATAGTAAGTTTTTCCCAAGGTTTCTTTCCCATGGTATTGGCTCGTGGTTGTGGGTGGTAGTTTAGGGTTTTCCTTCCTTTTTTTACTTTTTGAATGTTTTCCCCCTTTTTTTGTTTTTTGCCTTTTTGGAGGGAATTTTCCCTATTTTGGGGGACTTTTTGTGTTTTTGGAGGAAATAAAGCGATTTTTCCTTATTTTGGAGAAGGAAAAATAATTATGAGCCAATTTGTGGGTTTTTTACTTAGGCTTTAGTGATTAGTGAAGGATTTTAATGGGGAAAAATAAGGAATGTGGTGATATCATTATGGGATGAACATGGTGAGGAATTTTTTGGTGTTAACATATTGCCCCCTAATGTCTGAGGGTAGGAGCTCATCGTATGGCTGATAGACATCATAGGTTCTTACTTTTCTAGGATAAGGGATGTGGCAATAGTATGGAGAATAGTAGTTGCATTGAAGGGTAGGAAAATTCCTACACCAAGACTACAAGGGCTGAATATGCAGATACAACATTCAATATGGATGAGGTACATATAATCTCAAATATATGGATGAGGTGGGCATACCCATGCTCATGTCAATGTCTCAAGATATACAAATAATTATGAGGCCTAAAGGGGACTTGAACAATACAAAGATAATTGTTGTGTACATCATAATGGTCCAGAGGGGAGTCAAATATGGAATGTAATCATGGTCCAACCATGTTTGATCTGAAGAAATGGTACATGGAAACAAATGGCATTCATCCTAAATGCGGTATCACAACAACTGATGCTGTGTTGGATATGAAGGTTCCCAACAAGGGTGTGGGCTCAATGACTAAGAGTCAAAATCTTGGAGGTACAATAGACTGCATCTGAATTGGATACTCTATGAAGCATATGACATTGTCGCCAACGCATCCCATATGTCCACGGGAACGAACTATTGGAGGGGTTCCAAAGAAACTCACGAATGTGCTAGAGTCAGAGGACATCCGAGGTCTATGACCAATAATTGAAAGGACCAACACCATGTATGAATCTCAACAGAGAGATGATGGAGCTGAAGTCTAACACGTGAGAAACAACTATGTTAAGGGGCACTAAGGGCTCCCCTAGGATGGTTTGTAGCAACTCACCACTGATGGTGATGAGGCCAAGGTACAGGGACCTCTGGGTCTATCCTATGGAATAGATGTGCTGGCATCGACAAAGAGTGACCTGCAACTACCTATGCAGTGAGGTTTCCTTGATAGGAGCATGAGGGATACAACCAATATGTGATAGAGATGGACATGGTACTGAGAAACTGTTGGGGGATATGAGGGTTGCTGAGTAATGGAACTCAAAGTTCCTTTGTTTAGAGAATGATGGTAGGGCTGAACGGGCATAATATAAAACTGAGGAAGAAGATCATAGCTTAAGGGATCAAGGACTGTGACTGGAATGGGGGACAAAAAGACATCCATACTAGGGAATGTTTCCATAATATGGGACTAGATGTGATCTGCAAGGGCACTGTGTTGGAGCCGAGGACGTAGCTATGGTAAAGCTGCGAATTTTGAGGAAAAAGCACAAGTATTGAAGGAAAGTACTAATTTTGAACAAACACCAATTTTTGGGTAGAAGCAGATGGTGCGCAGTACGGTGCCAGATGGACGAGCTTAGCACAGATTACGGACCGAAAATTGCGGAGCTCGCACGCACACGTCAAAGGAGAATGAATGTGGCTGAATAGAAAGCTCAGCTACCATAGTAAATGAAGCGACAGAAGAGAGGGCTTAGCTACCCTCATTTAAGGCTAAGTACAGAAGTTATGGTTGCTCGGATCAAGGAGGAGCAACAGACCAAAGCATTGAAGGAGAAGGAAAAGGAGCCCATACCCGTAATCTGCGCCGGAAGTCACGGAACCTGCAGGAAGCGGCGACGTGACTGCAAGCGGTGCCTACAGTACACCTAGCCATGTGCATGGTTAGGGTTTTTGGGGAATACTGTTGGGAAAGGCCCACAGTTTTGTAAAGGTGTGACCGTCATGGCCACCTATATATATGTATAATTGATAAGGGAGAAGGTTAGCTGGTTAGTTGGTTTTCAGTCAGTCAGCTAGTAAGCTAGCCATTCAGTCTTCTATTGTGTTGTTAGAAGAAGAGTTAGAGTCGGGATAGCCGTGGAGTTAATCCCTGAGTTGTAGACAGTCTGAGTCGACGTCTGAACTATTGTAATCTCTGTAGAGGAAGAGACTAGATCGAGAGAAGGGCTCCCAGCTGTGTGCGTGGAGTTTCCTGGAAAGATCTAAGGCTGCAGCTGTGTGCGCAGCATTATTGTATAAGTTCCCCTTTGAGTTAATACATGAAACACTTCCCGTGGATGTGGTTTCCCGTGGAGGTGAATTCTTTACATCTTGTTGTTATGGTAATGATCGCGTGAATGCATGTATCAATTGTTATCTGTGTTTCTATGAATGTTGCGTTATCTTTATGAATATGTTGAGTACGTTCTCGAAGCTTTCTTAATAGTATAATTGTCAAGTGTCGAAGAAACCTGTAGAACGATGTCACTGCGGCGATAGAGGACTGCATTACTGCGCTGGGCGCGCGGGCAGGAAAAATACATAGAGCGTCGACGCAGGGGATAGTTGCCTCGTGCGTTAGAGCGGAGATGCCGCGCAGCTAGGCTGTCGAGAGATAAGTTCGACGCAGTTACGTAGAGGAGTCTGCGGAAGAGTAAGGCATTCCGCTTTGAGGAATCGTTAAACAAGGAAGAAAGAACAGTCTTCGCATCGCCTAGGTTAAGGAAATCTGATTCCTTAGCCCCCCATAGCCACTTCGGGTGAGACCTCGAGCTGCCGCGCAGCTCGTTGCTGAGAGGGCCAGTGCGCCAAGGGGTTTTGTTGCTGCGCTTCATTAAAACCCGGGTCTGCCCCAAAAAGCAGCCAACAAATGGTTTCGTTGCCTAGTGACTTGTTACTGTGAGTCTTGATTAATTCGGCGACGTGTGAGATTGATGCGCAACCTAGAGAAAGAAGGATCCAACAAATGGTTCCGTTTCCTTGCGACTTGTTACTGAGACTTATTACTCCCACGACGCGAGATTGTTGCCTTATGGTTGGTTAAGCCAACAAATGGTTCCGTTGCCTTGCGACTTGTTACTGTGAGACTTACGATTTCCGCGACGTCTGAGATTGTTGCTGAAGCCAACAAGTGGTTCCGTTGCTCAGCTAACAAATATGTTACTGGCATCCTACAGCTAAAGAAATTGAAGACTGGTTTGATTTAAAGGCTAAAGAGTTCGCTGAACAAGAAAATAGAAGCTCTAGGCTTCAAACAGAAGACTGGTTGCAGAAGTATATCTATACTGACCTTCATGAAATTTTCTTTGTCACGTTTGCACTAGAATTGCATGCGTGGGTAGCCAAGTTAGCAGATTCTAGACCCACTGTGCATGTTGAGCGACCCGTCGCTTGGACGCCTGAGCTAGTCAGTATTTTGAAGCGGGTAGACAATTCTGTGTCCCGCGCAGTAGACTTTTGGTTGAATAGTCTACTGGAAGGTTTCATCACTGAGTTTGCAGTAGATACAAGAAAGAGTTTCAGTGAAGCTGAGAGGAGTTTCTTCCAAGCACACAGAGGTAAGTTCTTAAATTCTCTGAACTTATGGATTAAAATGCTTCTGTATGAAAAAGCAAAACTATGCATAGCTTCCGATGAATAGCATAGACAAGTAATGTCTGTAGATTCTGATAGTGATCCTGAATTTATTGGTTGCACTCGTAGTGGAAAACGGTATAAAGTAGGCCTTGACCAGCATTCTTTTGATTCTAGCCCAGAAGATAGCCAAGTTCCTGGAGCAAGCCATCTAGAAAGACAAGGGAGTGCTCATATCCCTTATCACCCCTTTACACCGCAAAAGCCAGACGAAGCTCAGTATAACCCCGCAGTAACACCTTCTAGTAGCCCACACGGTACTTCTAGTACCTCAAAACCACCTTTATTTAACCAGCCCAGAAGCACTGCTACAGTACCTCCACCTCAACCTAGCACAAGAAGGATGGGTGATGACATGAAGCTACCAACTTTTAGAGGAACAGGGATAGAAGACCCTGAGCAGCACTGGTTCTTATGTGAAGCCATTTGGACAATTAAGCAAATTAATGATGATGTTGTTAAACTGGTTCAGTTAGCAACCACACTAAGAGAAAGAGCCTTGACTTGGTTCATGAAATACTCAGCAGCACAGAATAGGACGCTTGCTGATGTAAGAAATGCTATGATTAGAGAATTCAAGAAACCCAAATCAGAATCACAGTGTATAACATAGCTCAAAGACATCAAGCAGTTACCTACAGAGTCAGTATGGGACTTTGACCAGAAGTTCAAAGCCTTGATAGATCAAGTAAGCTTTGAGTTTGCACCACAGCAGCATAAGGAATGGTTCATTGCTGTGCTGCTCCCACACATTAGACTTCCTCTTATGCAACAGAATCTCAATACTCAGGAACAAGCTCTAGAGATGGATATGAAACTAGAAGCCTCACCAATTGCTGGAACAAGCAACGATGTTGCGCAGTTGCAGAACCAATTAGCAAACTTAACCTTGCAAGTGCACGATATTAAGAAAGGCAAGGATGTTAAAGAAGAAATCTGGTGTACAAAATGTAAAGCGCAAGGTCATTCAAAGGACCATTGTCCCGTTTTCATAGAGTATATTGCAACTGGAGCACCTAATCCTTTACCATAGGAACAGGGGCCTTGGTGCGAAATCTGTAGAACTAGAGGTCATAGACCACAAGAATGTCACTTACTTCATAAATATGTACAAACTCCAAAGAATCTATATTGTAATTTCTGTAAATCAGTAGGCCATGATGAGAACAATTGTAGAGCATATGATCTTATGATAGAAATAAAGCATGATGTTTATAGAGTACAATCAGAGACACAAGGACCCACAACAGGTCAACAGTACGACCAAACTCGCGATGGCCGAGCAGGAAATTATAGGGGTCGCGGACGCACAACAAATTTTGGCCACGGAAGAGGACAGATCACTTGTTATAATTGTGGAGAGCAAGGTCATTTTGCAAGGGATTGCCAAAATCCTACGACTATCTGCAGATACTGTAAATCCTATGATCATGCCATTGAAGAATGCCCTCAGTTGATGGCTAAGATGCAAGCAAAGACGCCACAGGTCAATCAGAATATTCAGTTGATTGGAACAGAAAAAAGAGAACCAGACCCTACAGTTAATATAGTGACGCGCAGTGGAGCAACCACTGGTGCGCCAGAGATGGGAACTGGAAAGCAAGCGACGCAATGGGTGCACCATGCTAATATTAAACCAGCCCCACTTAACCTGCAGAAGCAAAAAGAAGCATTCAAGCAAGCTCAAGAGTATTTCTCAGATCCGAGAACTTCAAGTTCTGCCGCAATTCTGCATAATGATATTAGATCGCAAGTGCTAAGACAAGACAACCTGGTACAAGAACAGACCACTACATCTGGAAGACCTGATGAAGAAGATGCACTAGGTAGTGTCTATACTTTTCTGAGGAACTGCTTAAAGTTGTTGCGCAATGAAAAAGAAACTATGGAACTTCAACACCTATTGGATAAATGTCAACAATCTGCTTCGACGAACACACCGCAGCGTGCTGTTCACCAGATTGGGAGTCACACTAGAACTGGAAAAGAGATGAGGCTCACAGCGCAGATTGGTGCATTTGAAATGGATGAATTTATTTTAGATTTGGGCTCAGAAGTTAATGTTCTCACCATGCAGACATGGGAACAGATGGGAAGCCCTCAGCTTACAAGATCTCCTATCCAGCTAAGAGTCGCAAATCAGCAACGAGTCTCTCCATTGGGCAGATTACCCAATGTACCTATTGATATTGAGGGAGTAAGAAGTTCTGCAGATTTTGAAGTAATCAAAATTCTGGATGATAGTAGACCTTACCCAGCACTTTTAGGCATAGACTGGGCATTTGATAATTTGGCTGTCATTAATTTGAAGAAAAGACAGATGACCTTTGAGGATGACCAAATTAGGGTCATTGCACCGCTTGATCCTATTCAAGGACAAAGGTATATAGAACCCATTAGGGCAGAAGAAGAAGCGCGCCACATGGAAAGTTTGTATCAGATGACTGCTAGTCAGAGTGACTATGTCAATCCCACAGCAAACGGCCATATCAGCTGGCGATACGATAGCTCGTTCACATCAGACTCATATGCAGGATTGGAAAACTGGCAGAATCGTTTACATGAGGTTTCTGCAAGACGTTGCGCCATGATGACTAAATCCATTTGATGGATTGGCACAGAATTGACTGACACTCCAATTTTTGATGGTTTAACTAACGTAAGCGAATTCATACATGCATATGAACAACAGCTTCCAGAACAGCAGCGCATACAGGCACTGGATGTCGCACTACGCGCTACACCCGCAAGATGGTGGGGTGCGCATAAAGAGAATATTCACACATGGCAAGACTGTCGCAGATTGATACTGCGCAGATTTCAGGACACCACAGCAGAAGTGTTACGCAAATATGAGGGACAGAGTGACCCCAGGTCACATGTTGAAGCATGTAATGAGCAATGGTTAGGTATTCCAGAAGATGAGTGGGTTCACCTATTCATCCACACATTGGATACAGTTCCAAGGAACTGGTACACTGAAACAGAATTGCACAGAGGCACTATCACTTGGCCTCTTATGATAGAAAGTTTTCAACTTACCTTCAGCTTTGAGTCAGAACATCCAAGTATCGACCACGCTTTAAAATGTATTAAAAAGAAGGTATTTGAACAATGTCCATTACCAGAATATTCCCAACCTGATTGGGCTGTCCAAATAGAACATGCCCTGGAATGCTATAATTTCACCATTGGAGAAGAGGACGATGATCCTCGCAACATCAATATTCCAGAATCAGAAGGGACGCGCAATGTTGAAGGTCCTCGGCTTGATATCCCTGCCATTACAGAACACATCAAGCTCAAAAAGATTAACATTGGTACAGAAGCCGAACCCAAGTTTGCTTCTATAGGAGATTATTGGGATGATGAGACTGTTGGGCATATTTCAGATTTATTACGTGACTACCAGGATATCTTTCCTACTAAGTTCACAGAAATGAAAGGCATCCTAGGAGACTTAGGAGTGATGCGCATACCTCTGAAAGCAGATGCCAAGCCAGTAAAACAGCGCCCGTACAGATTGAATCCGCGATATAAAGAAAAGGTTAAAGAAGAAATTGATAAAATGCTCGCAGCAGGTATTATTGAGCCAGTAGAGGAAAGCGACTGGATTAGTCCTATGGTTGTACAAGACAAGAAGACAAAAGGCGAAATAAGAATCTGTGTGGATTTGCGCAAGCTGAACGACGCATCAGCGCATGATCCATTTCCTACTCCTTTTACAGACGAAGTGCTTGATAATGTTGGAGGCCAAGAGGCTTACTCCTTCACTGATGGCTTTTCCGGATATCATCAGATCAGAATCCATCCAGACGACCGCCATAAGACTACTTTTGCGACTGAATGGGGCTCATTCCAGTACACGGTAATGCCCTTTGGTCTTAAAAACGCACCTGCTATCTTCTCTAGAGTCGTTGTTGTTGTTTTTAAAGAATTCATTCACAAGTTTTTAGAAGTCTACTTTGATGACTGGACTGTATTTGGTTTATTAAAGAATCATATAGGGAATCTGCGCATGATGTTACAAAAATGTAGACAGCATCAGATTTCCCTTAACTTGAAAAAATGTATCTTATGTGCTCCTTTTGGTATTTTGTTGGGTCATATTGTATGCATACAAGGACTCCTGATGGATCCTGCGAAGGTTGCCATCATTGCTAATTTACCTGTGCCCAACTCAGTCAAACAATTGCGCACTACATTGGGACATACAGGATACTACAGAAAATTTATCAAAGGATATGCAAAGATCACAACACCTATGGAAAGACTGTTGAAAAAGGATTCGAAATTCCAATGGACAGAAGAATGCCAGCAGAGCTTGGATACACTTAAAGAAAAGATGATCACTGCGCCAATTCTAGTTTTCCCAGACTGGAGAAAACCCTTTCATGTTCATGTCGATGCTTCTTCCATAGCATTGGGGGTCGTGCTTACACAACCGGGAGAAGGAGGTATTGACCACCCGATTGCTTACTCCAGCAGAAAGCTATCCACAGCCGAGAAGAACTACACCACTACAGAAAGAGAAGGACTAGCTATGGTGTATGCCCTACAGAAATTCAGGCACTACCTATTGGGCGCACATTTTAAAATGTATACTGACCATTCTGCTTTGAAATACTTGGTCAATAAGCCAGTGTTAGGGGAAAGAATTTGTAGATGGCTACTTCTCTTCCAGGAGTATGATTTTGAGGTTATTGTGAAGCTAGGCAGATTGAATGCAGGACCTGACCATTTATCCAGGATAGAGTCAGGAGAGGAACCTACAAGTCTGGAGGACAATCTGCCTGATGCGCAGTTGTTTTTTATTCAAGCAGCCGATGAATATTATTCCGATATTCTTGAGTTTCTCACTACCGGGCAAGCGCCGGCTGAGTTTACAATCCAGCAGAAGAAGCAACTTGTTGTCAAAGCCGCAGACTTCACTTTGATAGCAGGCCAGCTCTACAAGCTGGGCCTCGACGAAGTCTTGCGCAGATGTATCTTACCGCATGAAAAAATCTCTATCATCGCAGAAGCACACTCAGGTACCGCAGGAGGCCATTTCGCAGGAAAGCCGACTGCGCAAAAGATCTTAGCCGCAGGTCTTTGGTGGCCGACATTGCACAAGGATACTAAGGAATTCTGTAAATGTTGCGATGTGTGCTAGCGAACAGGAAAACCCTCAAGGAGAGATGAAATGCCGCTAAGACCTCAGATAACACTGCGTGCTTTTGATAAATGGGCCATTGATTTTGTAGGACCTATCAACCCACCAGGAAAAAGAACCGGCGAAAGATACATCATTACAGCTACTGAATACCTCACCAGATGGGATGAGGCGAAGCCAGTTAAGAACTGCGACGCTGCCACTGCCGCACAGTTCATTTTTGAGAACATTATCACTAGGTTTGGATGTCCAGTGATTCTCATGAGTGATCAGGGTACACATTTCCTCAATGAGATTATAGAGGCCCTTACTGAAGAATTCCAAATTAGTCACCATAAGAGTACACCCTACCACCCTCAAGGTAATGGTACGGTGGAGGCATTCAATAAAATTCTTGAGAATGCCCTGACAAAGATCTGTAATCGACAAAGAGATGATTGGGACCTTAGAGTCACAACTGTATTATGGGCTTACAGAACCACATGCAAGAAACTAACAGGTCACACACCTTTCAGTTTGGTGTACGGACAAGAAGTAGTTATGCCCATGGAATACATTGTTCCCAGTCTCAGAATTGCGCAAATTACAGAGATGGCAGATACTGATACCATGAGTGAAAGACTTTCACAATTGCTTGCCTTACAGGAAGACAGACTTTTAGCCGGATTCCATCAACAGGTACAGAAGGCAAGACATAAAGCTTGGCATGACAGGCACATTAAGAATAAACACTTTGAAGAAGGAGACTTGGTACTCCTCTATGATAGTAAATTCATCAAGTTTCCGGGCAATTTTCGTGTACATTGGTTAGGCCCTTTTCAGGTGACAAAGATAACAGAAGGAGGAGCAGTTCAGCTTGCGAAGTTTAATGGAGAATTGCTACCTACAATGATCAACGGGAGTCGGCTCAAGCTTTATCGCGATGGACACTCCGCCCTGTCGACTTAATATATTGATAAAGAAGTGCAGATGTCCGGTGTAGTTGAAAGAGGCATCGCATTTTCACAGTCTACACGGAAGTTGTGAGAAACTTTCAGTCTCCGGCTTCCCACGCAGTTCCTTGAAACATCCGCGCATGTCGAATAAAATTTGTTCTGAGCGACCCTAGTTTGCGCTCTTGCGAAGTTGTTCCCCGGGTCGTCGAACTGTCGCTCTTGCGAAGTTCCTTGTGTCAATTTCCCGCTTGAGGAGTTCTCGTTGTGGACCCCTCTATATGCACAGTTACCTAAGCTGAAATGACCTGCCGAAAAATTTGAATTACAGCAGTTATGTAGCCGCGTTTGAGTATTAATGTAGGATAAGCCCGCCATTTAATTGTAGCCGCTCTGACAGATTCGGCTAGATCTCCGTAAGATTTGCATTTAACTCAGGCGCCGAAAGCTTTAGCTTCTCCCGAAAGCCTGTCAGAACCCATCCATCACTGTTAATGCACCACGGAAGCGCGCGGATAAGGGGCTTGTCAACTCATGCACAGGAATCTACAGCTAGTAACCCCACTTGCCCGCATTAACTATCACCTTTGGCTATAAATACCCCGCACTTGTATATTTTCGGGTTACTTTTCTCGAAGTTGCATAGTCTTGTTTGAGAATCTAAGTTATTGTTTTCAGAGCCGAGTTGTGCAAAGTGTTTCCTTTGTTTTCAGTGTCCATATCCTACGATGTTCCGCCATTTGTCTGTCCAAGTTCTTGTTGTCTATACCGGTTCACGACGGAGAACCTGTCAACTGAAGAAGTTGTTCGCCAATTCTTGCGTCGAGGTTTAGATTTCGGCATGACTACTCCGGTGACGGCTTCAACTTATGTACACCCTGGTTGGTCTGATCCAAGACAATCTCCTGGAACGAGGGCATCTCAGCAGCAGTAGCCGGACGAGCCTGTTCCAAAGCCGTTAGCAACTATGGTGAATTATATCCCGCCGCGTCCAGATGATGCACCAGAAGTGCATATCCCGAAGAATGCAAAGTATCTGATTTCGTTACCTCCACTGCCCGTTGGCGTGCGACAAGAAGGGTCCTTGCTTGGACACCTTCCACTGGTCAAGTTCTCTGATTTCAACTTGGGCGACTACAGAACATATCCTCAGTTTGCGCCAGATCGTTATCTG
Organism: Larix kaempferi; assembly: GCA_027924585.1. NCBI lineage: Eukaryota > Viridiplantae > Streptophyta > Pinopsida > Pinales > Pinaceae > Larix > Larix kaempferi. Next base: position 52,724,487 of record BSBM01000093.1, on the reverse strand, counting down.
ACGGTAGTCTATAATACTGATAGAAAAGTTGATGAATTTGTTCCAAAAGATTTCACAGCAAATCTTGAGCGGCCCGGACTCCTGAACCTGTTAAAGCTACCGCATTTCGGGCGTAGCAATGAAGTGAGCGCAGTTGTTAAGACACTGCTATCCTACGTTCATGGTGGTTACCTTTGGCTGGGGAGGCTAATCGATTTAAATGTTGATTTGATTCACCGTATTACCGGCCTATCTAAGGTTGGTAAGGACCCTAATATTCATTTTGTCAGAAAGGAGAAGGACAAAAAATTGGCTGCACGGCTGGTGCAGAAATATAATTTGACAAGAGGAGGTCGAGCTTATGACCTCACTATAGTCGAGGATGAAGCACTTAGATTTACAGGCAGTCTGCTTGCAGGCAGACTTACAAAGTGCAGACCCAAATAAGTTACTGGAGCTGTCGTGGAGCTCGATATCGCAGCTGCGGAGGGAGAGCAGTACAATTGGTCTCTCTTCCTCCTCAATTCTTTCTTGGAAGACTGCCGGAACGTCCAAGACACCCCCGGTCAGTTGTTCCATTTTTCTTGGCTTTTAATTTTATGTGCTCTCGTCGGGTGGAAGGAACCCCCGAACACTCAGTTCCTTCCGCACCGCGCAGGAGAACCTGCCGGCATCCGTTATGTTAATCTCTGGGATTCCAATAATCCCGCGAAGCGCAAGATGAACCGCGCTGTATTTTGTGAATATTACCATCTCCTTAAGGATACCATTCAGGAAATGCCGAGGCTGAGTGAGGAGACAGCAAAAGTATTTGAAGGAAAGTTGGCCTTTTCTGCCGACTTGCATCAACTTTACCTGCGCCCCTGCAGCATTCAAGAGGAATGGGCCGTAGGACTTTACAGGATGACCACTAAAGATGTTGAAGAAACTATCAAATCTTGGTCAGATGAATGGAGGGAGGCTGCCGAAATCGCATCTGCGATGCCACCCGCTGCTGCGAAAGAGAAGGATAAGGGCAAGGAAGCCCCTGAGCAAAGAAGTGATGAAGGTTCCACAGAACCAGCAACCAAGAAACAAAAGGTGTCGCATCCCTCTGAGGCTATTCCCTCGGGGATCGACCAGTATTTGAAAGAGCAATTTTGTGAGCTGCGGACCGCGCACGCTCACATCAGAAGTGCTCTGGACCTACAGTTTGTAGAACTAAAAGGTCTCGCAGGAAGAGTTGCGCAGACCCATGCGCCAGCATCTACTTCGCAGGCACCGCAAGCAACCACAAGTACCGAGCGAGTTGAAGTACTTGCAGAGAGGCATACTGTCATGCACATTCCGCCTACAAGCATGACACTTCTGGATCCGCTATCTGCACTACAGGTAAGCGCAGTTGGGCCCGTTGAAATAAATTTGTCTTTAATTCCTATAGAGACTCTACAGCTCGTGCATGAGAAAGTTTCTGTTGAGTTGAGAGCTAGAGAGCTCTCTACCTTCCATGCAAACCAAAGACTGCAATCGTAGGAGATAGACTTGAAGGCAAGCCATAAGAATATATCTGAGAAGCTCGCACTTTATGAGGCACAAGACACTGGGATAAGAAATGTAATTGATGAAACTGCCCAGGAGTTGCCAGCCGGCGAGATTCAACTAGACCTTCCTCTGGTTGAGAAAGTTCAAATTATTGGAGGAAGGGTGAAAACCCTGGAGCACGAAATAGTTGCTATGGCTGAAGACCATAGAACGCAGATCGCAGAGTTAGAAGCTCGTGTTGCAGCGCATTTTACAGATGATAGCCAGGAACAATTTGAAGCGCTGCGCAGAACTTCTACACAACTGAAGAGCAGAGCAGAAGAAGCAGAGAACCTGATGAACCAAGATATGGAGGCTTGGACGGAGCTTGAGACGCTCCCTTTCAAAGTTGGTCTTTTTGAACAGGTACAAGCCGCAGAACAGTCCCTAACTGTTCTGACCGAGGAAGCTAAGGCCTTAGAAGGCTTAGCAAAAATGAGGAAAATGAGTGAAGTGCGCAGAATCCAACAGCAACTGCACAAGCTCAGAAATGAAGATGCTAAACTCACCAACATCATTCAGCCATTTATGGATGAGTATGTTGACCTTGCTGCCCAGATCGAGGCAAAGATCAAGGAAATTGCAGAATCTCAACAGGTGATTGATGGCACAACTAAAGAAGAAGCCACTGTAGAAACGGTGCAGACAGCTGTGGAATTTGTCGATGAAATGGACTCCGCTATTGCGCAGTGGAAGAAAACAGTCGCGGAGACCCAAGAAAAAGCAGAGGCACAAGTACAGCGACCACACGCTAGTGCGAGTGGCTCGAGGGCGAGCCACAAGTAAGTGTTAGGGGCCTGTTGGAGCCGAGGACGTAGCTATGGTAAAGCTGCGAATTTTGAGGAAAAAGCACAAGTATTGAAGGAAAGTGCTAATTTTGAACAAACACCAATTTTTGGGTAGAAGCAGACGGTGCGCAGTACGGTGCCAGATGGACGAGCTTAGTGCAGATTACGGACCGGAAATCGCGGAGCTCGCACGCACATGTCAAAGGAGAATGAATGTGGCTGAATAGAAAGCTCAGCTACCATAATAAATGAAGCGACGGAAGAGAGGGCTCAGCTACCCTCATTTAAGGCTAAGTACATAAGTTATGGCTGCTCGGATCAAGGAGGAGCAACGGACCAAATAATTGAAGGCGAAGGACAAGGCGCCCATACCCGCAATCTGCGCCGGAAGTCACGGAACCTGCAGGAAGCGGCGACGTGACTGCAAGTGGCGCCTACAGTACACCTAGCCATGTGCGTGGTTAGGGTTTTTGGGGAATACTGTTGGGAAAGGCCCACAGTTTTGTAAAGGTGTGACCGTCATGGCCACCTATATATATGTATAATTGATAAGGGATAAGGTTAGCTGGTTAGTTGGTTTTCAGTCAGTCAGCTAGTAAGCTAGCCATTCAGTCTTCTATTGTGTTGTTAGAAGAAGAGTTAGAGTCGGGATAGCCGTGGAGTTAATCCCTGAGTTGCAGACAGTCTGAGTCGACGTCTGAACTATTGTAATCTCTGTAGAGGAAGAGACTAGATCGAGTGAAGGGATCCCAGCTGTGTGCGTGGAGTTTCCTGGAAATATCTAAGGCTGCAGCTGTGTGCGCAGCATTATTGTATAAGTTCCCCTTTGAGTTAATATATGAAACACTTCCCGTGGACGTGGTTTCCCGTGGAGGTGAATTCTTTACATCTTGTTGTTATGGTAATGATCGCGTGAATGCATGTCTCAGTTGTTATCTATGTTTCTATGAATGTTGCGTTATCTTTATGAATATGTTGAGTACGTTCTCGAAGCTTTCTTAATAGTATAATTGTCAAGTGTCGAAGAAACCTGTAGAACGCTGTCGCTGTGGCGATAGAGGACTACATTACTGCGCTGGGCATGCGGGCAGGAAAAATACATAGATCGTCGACGCAGGGGATAGTTGCCTCGTGCACTGGAGTGGAGATGCCGTGCAGTTAGGCTGTCGAGAGATAAGTTCGGCGCAGTTACGCAGAGGAGTCTGCGGAAGAGTAAGGCATTCCGCTTTGAGGAATCGTTAAACAAGGAAGAAAGAAAAGTCTTCGCGTCGCCTAGGTTAAGGAAATATGATTCCTTAGCCCCCCATAGCCACTTCGGGTGAGACCTCGAGCTGCCGCACAGCTCGTTGCCGAGAGGGCCAGTGTGCCAAGGGGTTTTGTTGCTGCGCTTCATTAAAACCCGGGTCTGCCCCATAAAGCAGCCAACACACTGAAAGGCACTGTTTGGGCCTTCTTCATGGTTTAATGAGCTCAAAGAAGGGATAGAAGTGTGCTCTATATGGTACCGTCGTGCAGATTTTGAAGAGCCCAAGATAGTGAATGCTTGTTGGTGAATTAAATTTTAGAGAGTCTGAAAGCGGGAAGAAGACTATGTGGGTGTTCTTTTTCATAGGTTCGTCCCCAAAGCCCAAAAAATCATAAACGTATGAAATGGAGAACTCTTCGAGATGAAGGTACTAGAGTATTCATTTTTCGTAATTAGTCCATCCGACCTAGAAAAGGGGTAAACTTATACCAGATAGATGCAATTTCAAATACTTTAACAAGCAGGAAAGGAAGCAATATTGTTCGATGACCTTTTCATTCTTTAAGGAGTCAGAAATGAGCTTAATAGAAACTCCCTAAGTGCATGTTTCGTTAGTAGTCTTCTCGGCCTTAAAAGGGGATAAAAATGTACCAGACATATGTGGAAGGAAAGCAAGGAGTAAGTGTTCATATCAGGGGTTGGGTATGAGTGGACCAATGAGAGGGAGGGTAGAACACTGATGGGGCCTCCTTGCGGGTAGATGGATGGCGGAAAAACAACGCAATCGCTACATTATGGAGGGAGCGAAGGGCTCGTAAATATGACATGATAGAGGGAGTTGTAGAGAGGTACAAGTAGGAATCAACCTATGTGATGGCATGCAAATCAAGGAGGGGACATAAAACAAAGGCCCAAAAAAATTTTCCGTGAGAGAGAGAAAAGGTATCAAGCATCATCACGGGCTCGGAAGACGGATTATGGCGGTGTGAATAATGCGAAAAACGGAGGTCAAAGGAATCTGGTATGGTCAGAGGGAGAAAAAGGGGCCAAAAGGAGCTATAAATTAGGGGGATCCCACTGATTGGAGGATGTAGTGGGTTGGGTTTTTACTCAAAACCATTTTACTTAGTGGTGATAGTTACTGGTAGTCATCGAGGACTACCCATATACATGCATGGACTTCAGGGGAGATGTAGAGCTACCACGTCCTCCTGGGCAGGCCTGGGGACCTGACGGTATGTATACAGTTACTTTTACAGTACCATGTTTTATATTTCATAGCATATATGGCAGCTATATATTTTGATATAGTGATGGTATTGATGACTTGACCATGTGTGTGTGTATATGTGGGACCAGTTCCCCCAGTAGGATATCGAAGGCACAGGGGTAGAGTAAATGGTATTGACCCTCTCAGTTGTGGGAATCAATATCGACATAGTGGTTCAATGACTTTGGAGTCGTTGCGGGTTGGGATTTATAAACTGCTAGAGGGGTTCATGGATGATGGTTGGCAGCATCTGGACGATGACTTGATCACCATATGCTACCAGGCTCCGCGAGAGTGGAGACTGATTATGTGGCAGATCACAGTGGTAGCTAAGACTATGATATCCATGGCCGAGGCTTACGTTCCCTTAGATGAGGAGGAGGAGGACATTGAGGAGGATGAGGACTATGAGTTAGCGGACTCAGACTAGTATTCAGAATCTTGTGGAGCTGCTCCCCAATGCTATAGGCATGGGGATTTTTTTTGAACTCAGATTTTATTTATGATGAGGAAGTTGTTGGGGTGCCTCTATGTAGACATGCCTATGTGATGACGTAGACATTATGAAAGTTTATATATCTATCTATCTATATATATATATATATATATATGCATTTGGATGCACTTTTTATGATATTTTGATGTTGCTAAGCCTTTTATCTGATGATGAGTCCTATATGATTTGTATGTACATGCGAATGCAAAATGATATGATGATGCATGTTGATGATTTACTTCCTATATGCGGTGATTGACAAGCCATTCTAGAATGTCATTAGCCATCTAGTCTGTAACACTAATGAATTCAAAATGTCTAATGGGACATGTGCGAATGTAATGAATTCAAAATGTCTAATCAATTGTTTAGCACGTAGGAAATTTCTGAAAAGGCAAGGATCGCATATCTGGTAACAGTTGTTTAGCTGGGAGACAAGGAGATGGGAGTCTAAAAACACATGAATGTGACAAATTCCCAACTAGAGGGAAGCAGTTAAGAGACAGGTCACGGCATCGTACTCATCCTGGTTATTGGTGGTAGTGCCAACACACACTCCGTAGAGGTGGATTAAATCATGCGAATGGGGAATATAGTACCCAAGCTGCTAAGGTGAGGTTAAGATACCATCTACTTTCACCATAGACGAAGCCGACGTAAACCAGGGGAGCGAGATCCATCTGGTACCAATCATAGAAGAAAACCATAAGGCTCAATTGTCAAGAAGTTGGAAAAAAAACTATAAAACTCCAACCGATGTGTCTGGTGGGGTTAAGGGTAGAATCTCTTGAGGTACAACCCATTACGGGGGTTGGTCAAGAGGTGTCCTTTGGAATCAAAGAGGATGTATTCCCCCTTTCCAAGGTAGGTTTTAATGACATATGGGCCTTGCAACATGGATTCAAACTTTATTTTCCCATGCTTGTCATGGGCTTGCTCATAAACAAGCACAAGGTCTCCCTATTTGAAGGTGTGGGGATGGATGTGAGTATCGTAATGAGATTTGGATTGATCTTTAGCAGCCTCGATCATTTGGAGGGAGGCTCGACAATATTCATCTTCCTACACCAAGAAGAGTAAGCGTTGCTCCGGGGGGTGTCTAGGAGGAGTTCGAAAATGATGTGTAAGGTTGGGATCTGGCACTCAATGGGGAGAATAGTTTCCATGCCATGAACCAAGTGGAATGGCATAAAACCCATTACAATTTTGATAGATTTACGGTAATCCCGTAAGGCTAGAAAGAGCATATGATGCTAGTTGGATTTATGTTTTTCCACCATACGTTGAAGCATGGTTTTAAGGATCTTGTTGAAAGCCTCAACTTGGTCATTTCCCTATGGGTAATAGGAGGAGGCGTATTGATGCTCGAATTTCATGAGGGAAAACAAATCTTTACAGACGGCACCTTCAATATGATACAATTTTTTTATGGACCACAAAATGCATAATGATGTGATTCAAAGAAAAAATGTGTTGCAGTCTCGGCCTAGCATTTAAACATAGGCATGGCCTCGACCCACTTGGTGAAGTAGTCTACAGCCATGATGATGTACTTATGGCCCCTAGTCGAGGTCCCATTTGCATAAAGCGCCAACTGTGATGACTAGTCGGAGCGATGCAGGAGGGGTCCTTTCTTTGGGGGCAAAAAGTTGGAAATTGCGGTAGTTCTTAAGTGCTGTGATGTAATCAATAAAAATAGTCGTCTAAAAATAACCAGCGCAGATAACCTTTTGGGTAATTTCCATACATGGAAAGTGGCCATTGTAGGCTTCGCTATGGAATTCGTTCAATACCTTATCAACCTCGTCATGTGTGAGGAATCAACGTAAAATGGTGTCGAAACCACGATGATAAAGGACATCGCTGATAAGGAGGTATGGAGAGTATTGATGGAGGATGTGACATGAATCATCGCGACTAATGCGAGATCCAAATTTTTTCATGCATAGATAGACTAGGATGTCTCTGTACCATGGGTCAAGTGAAGAAATGGTCAACAAATCTTCATCATGTAGATTGATCATGATCAGAGATGATGAAAACGAAGATGCTAAGTCGGTAATGAGTTGTGCCAAGGTGAGTGCCTAAGTACTTTTGGGTGTAACGAATTCAAGGTCATACTCTTGAAGTATTACGATCCACTTGGACACTCGGCCTTGGATGAGGCGATGGCTCAAGAGATAGACCATCGGCTTGGAGTCTACCACTATTGTAAATCGGATCATAAGAATGTAAGGGCATAGTTTCTGAACTGAGAAGATGATGGCAAGGGTTGTTTTATCCTCATGGGAGTAACACAATGGTGGGACAAACAATGTCTGACTCACGTAGTATATGACATGCTCTTCGCAAGCACTATTTTCTTGGACTAGAATTCCTGCGATGGCATAATCAGATGTTGAAATGTAAAGGTTAATGTCCTTCGTCAAATCAGGTGGTGAAATCAAGGGAGCGGAATTCATGCCTTATTTCAACACATCAAAAGCATCTTGGGATTGCTTGTCCCAAAGCAAGATGCACAGGAAACCATGGAATTTAGTAGCATAGTCCAGGATGAACCGACGAAGAAAATTGGCCTTGCCTTGAAGGCATTGCAACTGGCGCAAGGTGTGAGGGGATGGAAGGTCAAGAATGGCTTGAACCTTCAAAGGATCAACTATGATACCTTTTTGGGAAACGCTGATTACCAACAATCGGCCAGCAGGGATGCAAAACACGCACTTGAGGGGGTTCAAGAAAATATTGTACTTGTGACATCGAAGAAATACTTTCCAGAGGTATTCCAGGTGTTTTGATCTTTTCTTGGAGCGAGTTGTAAGATCATCAAAGTAGACAAGAATGATGTGAACAAAGTCATGAAAACAGAAGGTCATGGACCACTAGAAAGTGGCTCCGCCATTTTTAAGTCCAAACGGCATAGCATGATAGGAGAAGGTTCCCCACGGGGTGGTAAATGTAATCTTATGTTGATCCTCTTTATGGATCTGAATCTAATTGTAACTAGAGAAACCATCCATGAAGGAAAGAACCTTGTGGCCCGCGCATACGTCGATGAGTTGATCAATAAAGGGTGTTGGGAAGTTGTCTTTGGGACACACCAGGTTCAAATCTCGGAAGTTTGTATAGACACGAATGGTTCCTTGCGTTTTTTTAATGGGAACATCGTTAGACACCCACATGGTATATACAATGGGGTATATGAACCTAGCTTGGCACAATTTTTCAATTTTGGCCTTAAATGATGGAATTTTGGATGGGTGGATAGGTTGTTTCTTTTGGTGGAAATGCGTAATGTTGGTCGATGTAGCTAGGGTTTTACCCCTAGCTTGTGCAAATGAGCACCTACTAAGGAGAATGGACTCCTTAGTAGCAGTTCAGTAAATGTAAATTATTAAGCTAAAACAAAAATGGAAACTACTCTATAACATGTGCATGAAAAATAAACAACAATTTATAAACAAGGGTTTTGTATTAATATTACCTTCAATGTGAAGGTTGATGAAGCTCCTTGCAATGTCCAAGAGGGTTGCTCCAAGCTCCAATGTGCTCCTTCTCTTTCTCCAATGGTGGGGATGGGCCAAAAGAGGCTCTCAAGGTGAAAGTAGTTCAATGGTGAACTAGGGTTTCGAGAGAGATTTTGGCAGAGTAAGGGTATACTTGATTGTGGATATGAAATAAGGGATCTCCATCACCTATTTATAGTTTTTTGGTGGTGGAGTGTTGACCCATGGTTTTGGGAACCATATGGTTTAAGGCAGCTGTATAGGGTTTTTTCCTCCTTTTCCTCATTATTTTATATTTTTTATTCCCTTTTTAGAGGGATTTTGCTATTTTTGGAGGAAAAAGGGGTTTTTTAGCCCTTTTTAGGCTATTTTGATGGTTTTGTGGCCTTTTGGAGGCATTTTAGGCCTTTTGGAGGCTTTTTAGTGGGATTTTTTGGGTTTTTAAGGGAAATATGGTGGGAAATGGACAAATGAGCCATGTAATGTGGTAGATGAGGTAGTGAACACTTTTTGGGTGTTAACAGTCGAAATATAAATGAAATGTTCAACGATGGCAGGATCGAGGTTAGGCATCTCACTGTATGACCAAGAAAAAACATTGTGGAACTCTTGAAAGATATTCTTATAGGAAATGAATTCTTCAAGGGTGCAAGATGCACCTAACATAATGTTCTCCATGGAATTGGGTTTAACATAGATATCCACTTGGATAGTGGGTGAGATGTTGGCCATGTTACCTTCCTCGGAGGCATGCGGGGTTAATATGGGGTTCTTCAACCAATACATGTTGCCATCAATAAAATGTTTTGATTAGACCGAAAGCCGATCATATGAAGAGGTGGTAGGTTCGACGGGAATAAAATAAGCACGATGATGCAGACCATCCCAAGGAAAGTGAGACTAAATTAATGCTTCGAGGATTTCTTTGTCACTTTGAAAGCATCAGGTGGAGAGATTGGAGGGATCAGGTGAAGCTGACAATGTGACTGTGGTATCACTAGTTGAGATAATGTAAATGGTGTTGACTTCAACCGAGGAGGATTTCGAGGGGTGGATTTCCTCAACAATGGTGATCTGAGATTCCAAAGATAGCTAACGCAACTTAGCCAACACCGAACAATATTCTGGTAAATCAACGCAATGGTGGGAATAATAGTCGTAGAGGCCACAAACCGCACATGACTAATTGGTATGAAACAATTTGTTTTGTGTATCAGGAGGGGCTGGTACTTGAATGATTGGGGTGTTCTCTCCATCATCCAACGTAAGTATGTGAGTGCGGAGGATGGGAAATTGCGGACAATTTTGGGTAGCGTGACCCAGGACATCGCACAAAGCACAAGGTGGAGGTTCTCGAGCTGAGGAAAAAGAAGGAGGACTAACGGATTTGTTTGTGGGTGCCGAGGAATTAGTCTTTGTAGATTTTCCCCTAGCTTTCTTGGGAGAAGGGGCATTGGAGTTAGAGGATTTTTTCATAGACACACTAGGAGATGGATGATTAGTGATGTCAATTGGTTGGACGAGATAGAGCACAACCTGAGGGGTCGAAGTCGGATTTTTTGCAGGTAACTACAAGAAAGGAATCCCTAATGTCAATCCCGGGAGGTTCATAGTTTCCATTACATGCATGCTTACAACTCCTGATGGTGGGAACAAGAAGGGGATCGTGTGTATCGGGGTGGATCCCACATGGATGGGTACCGATTGTGGTTGAGGTTGTGGTTGGGTTGTCGTGTGAGCTGCAGGATGTGGTTTAGGGACCGATTTGCTTGATGAAATGGTGCATAAATATGATATTTTAGCAACCGAAGGAGGCAGGGGAAAGGTTGTAAATGTGTTGTTCATGGGATCCTCATAATAAATAACCGGACCTGTGGTGGAAATCGATGGAATAGATGCACCAAGGGAAGATTTTTCGACCATGAGGAGGACATTATCTGGAGTAACAGGCTCGTTAAGGTCATAATAGGTAATTTCGTTGAGTTTGACTACTCTTCCCTCATGGGGGAACATCATGAACCAAAATACAGAGGAGATAATGACCTTCATTGCATACATATAACTACATCCTAGAAGAAGGTCATAGTCGATTTGGGAATTAACGACTTCAATTCCGATCAGGACGATTTTTTCTGGCTAACTGGACAGGGACATTTGGGAGAAGTCCATATGGTTGATATGGACGACCATCATAAGCATGGAGTGTCTTCGTGGAAGACTGTTGTTAACACTTATTATGGTTTCCACCAGGGAAGGTAGAGGAAAGCCCTCCCCAAAGCCCCAAGGTCACCCATCAGTCAGTTACACCAAATGAGGAGGCATGAAGCCCAAAAACACCCAAGTGTCAAGCAAATACAAGCTAAATGACCGAATCGTAGCAAGAAAATGAAAAAAACAAGGCCATAGGGATCTTCCGCAAGAAAAAATAGAAATAAGAGATTCTTCCACAGCTAAAGGAGGTTCAACGGCCCGAATTGAACGGCAGGATCAGATAGACAGTTGAAAATGTGTTCCGCAAGCGGGTTTTCGAGTTCTGCATCTCACATTGCGGATTGAGGATTGCGGAATTGCATTTTTCCTAGGATATAAAAAACAAGGTTTCTGATTGCTGTAATCCGCATTGCGGATTGTGGATTGCAAAAAATCAATCTCCAAAGGGTGTAAAATTAAGTTTATGAATCCAGCATCCTGCATTGCGGATTGCGGAAAGGCCATTTTCCAAGGGGGCAAAAAAGTGAGTTTCCTAATCCCGCATTCCGCATTGCGGATTGCAAATTGCAGAAAGGTCATTTTTCAGGAACACAAAAAACAAGTTTCTGAATCCCGCATCTTGCATTGTGCATTGCGGATTGCGGAAAGGCAATTTTCCAGCAGGCATAAAATCAATTTTATGAATCCCACATCCCGCATTGAGGATTGCGGATTGTAGAAAGGTCAATTTTCAAAAGGGACCAAGCGGGGGTTCCGAATCCCATAGTCTGCAGTTCACATTATGGATTGCAGATTGCGGAAAGGAAGTTGCAGGTTGAAAGAATTTTTGCAGAGAAAATCGCAGCCGCAGGGAATGAATATTTTGACAGAAAAGTGGTGCGTTTGAGAACAACGAAGGGGTCTGTTTCAATTATTTGTCCTAATCAACCTAAAACGGCTTGATCCGAAGGATGAGCAGGTGGCTTCCGTGGCCCAATGGTGCACCTCCAATGCACATGATTCCCTTCCTCCACGTATGGAAGAATCAAAGGCTGTTGATTCGGGTGGCCCTGCTCGAGCAACCTCATCATTACTAGTCCGAGTTTCTTCTAAATCAGTTAGGATATTTTGATACTTTGTAAGCCTATAAAGGCAGGTTCCAAAGAAGACCAAAAGGTTGGATGTTTTTGTTTTAGAGAGATTACTGTTTTGCGCCTGTATTTGAATTCAGCCTCTTAATTCGATGAGAAGACCCGATTCTAGAGCTTGATATTCCTATGATGTTTGTTCTGTTGTCTGTTATTTCCTATGTATGTGTTCTCGCATTTGTATTTCCATTGATTGTTTACTTCTAAAGTACCTAAATATCAATATTACATGGTCTGGAATTCATGCCCACATGCTCCAAATGCATATGACTAGGCATTCCACCTATTTCCTCTTGAATTTGCAGGTTAGAATTCATTTTTTAAATTCTTTGACCTTGTAATGGAACTTGTCCCATTTTTCTGCCTTCACTTGCTAATCATTTTGACTTGAAAGAACCCCATCTATTGCAGCAACCATATCCGGTTGGATGTTAATAGTCGAATCCGACTCTCATATTGAATGATAAAATGATAATATTATAGATAGATGATGATGATTATTACAATTAGTGGCCACCCTTATATAAGGTGTGGGAAGCCATGTATGAGGAGACACGCCCCTTAACCTAGTACTAATTATTATTTATTATTATTATTACATTTATACTTTATATTCGTTGCATTGCCACCCCTTTTAAGGGCAGCTTTGTCCTCAAAAATGATTTTACTGATATCAACCTGATTTTGGATCTGCGTTGAAGCGCTAAATGAGATGTATATTCTGGAGTGGTTCCTTTCTTTGGATGTGAACCTGGACATTCGTGTTGTAATCCTTTATGTTTGAGTGGTGAGTTTTTGAAACAATACACTTTGTAATTATTTGTTTTCCATATCACCTTTTGGATTCCATTTATGAGCAATTGTGGACCTCTTGTCACAATTTCTTTTTATTTGGACAACTCTTTGATCATACCATCATCAGTGGTGTCTTGAAAATAACATTTTGCTTCTTTCAAAACAACTATTTTTAAGGCTAAAAGTCTATGTTCATGCTCTTCTTCTGTTGCATGTCTTCTCGTGTGTTTTTAGGGGTTCTTGACTACCTTGCATGATGATTCACTTGACGAACCTATTTCAAGCACCACTTTGTGTGTATAATTAGAAGCACTCGCATCATCTTGTGTTTGTTGTTGTTGGTCATTGAGATCAATGGAAAACTTTGCCAGTTGATTCTAATAACATTTTTTATTCAATTGCTTCTAATTCTGAGAATGAAGTTTCTTCTTGCTCTTTATCATTTTTATCTTCTTTATCTGGTTTTTCTTCCGGACTTTGAAAATCATATTTAGATTTAGTTTCGGAGTCCTTGCCTTCAGAGGCCTTCGTGTTGCTCTGTTGGATTATTTTATTGAAGGTGTCGTCAATAGCTTTTTGAGCAGCTCTTACAACTGATTGTTCCATCTGATCAAACATTTCGTCCATTTTCCTATGAAATTGATTGGAGATTTGATCCAATTATTCCCACATTGACTTCATGGCTAATTGTAAAAATTTTCAAGAGAGAATCAATAATAGACGATAATAATTATTATTATTTTAAAAATAATAATATTATTATACACATATATAGTTTTCAATAGTTTTTTTTTAATATAATTATAATTATAATTATTAATAAAAATTATAATTTTATTTTTTGAAATCCCATGGAGGGAATTAGGGTTACAAAGATGGAGTGGCCAACTAGAGTAGCTAAGGTGTAAGTATGGGTCGTTGAGCAGGGGAAGAATCAGATGGAGGGGAGAGGCTGGAGCGATGGAGGAGGGGGTCTGCTGGACGTGGCCGATAGAGGGAGAAGGAGGTTGAGGTAGTGGTGGGAGGAGGCACTGGAGGGGGTGGCTCGGTGGTGGGTGGATGTGTGGATGGAGGGCACAATAAGATGGTGGAGGGAATTGTGGATGGTGGAGCCGCTGTATGGGGGAGAGTGCAGAGCGTGGGGCAGGCAGGAGAAGGGCGCAGTAGTAGAGCGCGGGGGAAGGGCGCAACAGGAGGGAAGAGCGCGGAGGGAAGAGCGTGGGGTGGCTGGCGGGGGAGGGTAGGATGAGGGGAGGCACGGTGGTGGATGGGAAAAGGGGTAGCGACGGGGGTGGAGCATGGAGGATGCAGCAGGAGGGTGTTGTGAGGGATAGGGAGAGGACACGGGTGGAGGATGGAAGGTGATGGCGTGGGGGTGTAGGTAGAGAGGAGTAGAGGGGGGCCGGTGGAGAGTGGGAGGAGCTGGAGCGCAGGGTAAAGGAGAGTCTGCTGGGGAAAGTGGGAGGACGTGTGAGAGGGAAGCAATGGAGTGCATAGAGAGCCATGGGGGAAAGAAAGCAGGAGCGAGAAGGATGTGAGGAATGTAAGGTGAGAGGAGCGACAAAGGAACTGGAATGTGAGAATTTCCAGAGTGGAGTGGGCACAGGGATTAGATTGTGTGAGGTAGTAGTGGATGGAGGAGTGAAGTGAAGTGAATGGGGTGAGGGAAATTGTTGATGATCCGAATCCAAGCTCAGGGGAACGAATGCAGCAACCGTATACGGTTGGACTTGAAGGGAGAGCCGAAACTGAGCTCTAATACCAAATGCAGCAACCGTATCCGGTTGGATGTTAATAGTCGAATATGACTCTCATATTGAATGATAAAATGATAATATTATAGATAGATGATGATGATTATTACAATTGGTGACCACCTTTATATAAGGTGTGGGAATCCATGTATGAGGAGATGCGCCCCTTAACCTAGTACTAATTATTATTACATTTATATTTTATATTAGTTGCATCTACCTTGCCTCGTTCCTCTGCATTTGTGGTCTGAATTTGTCATTGGTGACATTAAACCCACCGAAGTTGATTCCATGCCCAACTGTACTCACGTTCTTAACTCCAACCAAATGAAAACATTCCTTTAATTTGTTGTTTGAAGGTCTAGCCACCACTTTTACCAATATCCCAGGCCATTCAAGCTATATCTCGTTGCTGGAAGCATTAAAGAGAGATCCCTCTCCATGGTTGGAAAGGCTAGTTTCCATCCACTAAAGATTGGTTTGCAACAATTACCTCATGGTATTTCTTGCCACAACCCAAGAAAATATTGAGTGATAACATTTTGGTGACTTTGTTGGGGAAAATATCTGGTTTCCATAGTATTAAATCGGACCTCTGAGGGAAAACAGAGAGTCTGAGGTTCCAAGGTTGTATCATTTTCCCTGGCGACTCCAAATTTCAAACAGACGATTCCACTGGAGATCGAACTTAATTCAAAATATTTGTAGCAGATTAGAGTTGATTACTGAGGGGGAATAGTAGTGATATGCTAAGAGGACCGTGTATTATTCCCGTGGCGAGTCCATATTCCGAATCAGTGAGCTCCTAGGAGGAATTTTGGCTCCCAGGAGGATACCTACCATAAGTCATCCATATCCCGAGCTACCAAATATTACTTCCGACCCAGAGAAGGTCATCAAGAAAGAAAAGAAAGGCCAAACAGGTATTTCTCCATTAACTAGGTCCTTTTATTTACCTAAAAAAGAGGCATATACTATAGAAATCATCTCCTCAAGTTTAAGGACTCAGTCTTCCCCGTTCAGATCTAGGTATGAGACTAATCTAAGAGGATCCTTGTTTGACCAGAGAGGATTCCAGACCCATTTCTTGAGTGCTTTGTGGGAAAATTTACAAGCCTGGGAAGAAACTAGTGGCCTATTTCCCTTCGCTAAATCTACTGGACAAAATACCCACGTCTTGAGTACTCCTCCTATTGCTTCTAAAGCTCCCTCTGCTCCTAAGAAAATCCCAAGAGCCATGGTTTCCTGATGTTCCCCTCTATCCCTCCCAACCAATCTCGATGACTTACCAGTGGGCTACACCCAACGCCTCATGAGATTCGATGGGGAGGGAAAACTTTATGCACAACAACATATAGACCAGTTCAATGATTTCACAGACCTAGAAGAGGTGGGTGAATATGATGTCAAGATGAGGTTGTTTTCCCAAAGCCTTGCAGGGGAAGTGAAGAAATGGTTTAGGGCCCTTCCGAATAGAGAAATTGCTACTTATGAAATATTTGAAGAAGATTTCCTAGCTAGATGGCAGGATAAAAAAAATCCTCTCTAGATTCTCACTCAATATGAGAATACAAAGAAAACAAATGCTGAGACTGTCCAAGAATTCTCAACTAGGTTTATGAGAGTATACAATTCTATCCTTGTGGACATAAAACTCCCTATAGGGGCAGCCAAGCTTCATTTTTACAACTTCTTTGACAGTGAATTTACCCTCATGCTGAGAGAAAGTAGGTATCCCACTCTCCCTGATATGTTGAAAGACGCATTAGAAGTAGAAGCCAACTTGATGGCCTCGGGTAAAATGAAGCACATAATTGAAGCTAATAAAAAGAGATGCAATGAAGCAGTGCAACCTTACACATCCCAATCCATGGATGCTAAATATGAGCAGATGATGAGAACCATGGAAATACTGGTGGATAGGATCTCCCTTGACAGCAAGCTTCCTGCCAGAGAAAACTTAGAGCCTCAAGCTCGAAATAAAAATCTCAGAAGGCCCCCTGCTCCACAAGGAAGACCCAGAGAGCCAAGAGACCCTAGAAAACCTGAGAATCAACCAATCAGACCACCTTTTGCTGATAATTTCATAGATGAAGAAGAAGAATATAGACATGTTGAAGACCAAATCCAACCCCAGTTCTATTCGACTAAAGATGAACATGACCGATGTTCCCTGAAATTAGATGATGTCCTAGGTGAGTCAGAATCTGACCAGTACCAAAGAGGGCTCCACAACGCAATATGTGAGTTCGAAAGGAAGCATAATTTGAGAAGTAGAAAAGTAGTAGTAGAACGAGGAAAGGATATTGTTGATCCATCCTCTTCTCAACCACAAAGGAAAGAAATATCTAGAAGCAAAGACCCAAAAATTACAACCTCTAAGGAGACTCTTGGGAAGGGGGCATAACCTCCTAAAAAGAGTCCAAAATGGAGAGATGAAAGTGATACCAAGAAAACTGAGAGGGTCCATGCTTCTTTCAATTTGGAAAATGAAATATCTAATAGTAATATATCCATCCCCTTAAATGAGTTGGTAAAAAAATTGAAATACGAAGACCAGATTCTGAAGGTAGTAAATCGTGGAGAAGGAAAGCAACCTGATACTCTCAATCTGCATGATGACAAACCCATTCTTTTATTTGGTCCCCATGTTGAAAATGCCTCAAAAATTGATGTCCCTCCTTTCTATATCAGTCTCAACATACATCACCATATCCTGCACAATGCCATGTTTTCAGGGGCCTCTCATAACCTCATTCCAAGTTCAGTGGTGGACAATATAGGGTTAGAAATCACAAGACCCTATAAATACATGTTCTCCTTTGATTCTAAAAGAGTTCCATGTGTAGGGATGATTAAATACATGGTGGTATCACTGACTCGGATACCTCAGAAGAATATGATCATGGATGTAGTAGTTGCTGATATTCCACCTAAGTTTGGGATGTTTTTGTCTAGGTCATGGACAACCAAGTTAAAAGGAACCATGCAAATGGACATGTCTTATGCTACCATCCCCGTCTTTGGGGAAACAGAAGGTTGTACAGGGAACATAAACTGTCGTACGTAGTAAGAAAAAAAGACATGCTTGATAACCACCCCATATTCTCTGTATACACAGATGTAGGTTCCTTGATCCTCTGTTATGATCGAGGTTCAGTGGAAGAAAGTGTCAAAGTTTCCCATTTGCCTGAACCGAATGATAAAACTGATGGTGGGAATGGGGTACAATGCCCTGAAAGTTGGACCAACACAGAGAACGATGGGAAACAGATGGAAGAGGGAAGTAATGAGAAATCAGAGTTGGAAACAGAGGCCACGGTCACCCTCCCAAGGGAAGATCACTAGGTCATGAGATTCGATGGATTTGTGAATAAAGAAGGAGTTGGAGCTGGAATATGGATTACCCCAATAGACGAGGGAAATGCATGCGCCAGATTTCATACTTCTAAACTAATGTTTGACTATTCAAATAACGTGGCGGAATATCAAGCTATGTTATTGGTCTTGAATGTTCTCAAAGGCCTAAAAGCTAAGAAGATCAAGGTCTATGGAGATGAAGAGCTAATAATCCAACAAGTGAATGGAAACTATGAGGTGAAACACCCCAGGTTGAGGGCTTACAGAAATGCGGTGTGGGATCTGTTTGACAATTTCTTCATAGAACATCATATTTCTTTCATTCTCATGAAGAAAAATGAAATAGCATATATTCTAGCCATCTCCACTAGCCGATTTCAACTCCATGCCTATCCTACCAAGACTCACATGATTAATATAAGGCATAGACCCTTTGTCCCAGACAATACAAAGCATTGGGAAAAATTTGAAGATAACCAGCAGAGAAAGAAATTATTGGAGATGACTGGAGAATTTTCCAATGTCCAGATTGATCAAGAGGACTGTGAAGTGGAAGAGGGGGGGCCCGATCCACCAGAGCTCAAATCCACTTTGGGAGGCAAAGAGATTTTGCAGTTAAAAAGAAACTACATACCCAAAGGGTTGGTTCCACTGGAAAGAATGTTCAATGAAAATGATGTGGCCAAGGATCACAAAGTGGCTCCAAACCCAAAATAAATAGAAGACTATAACATTGGGAGCGACGAAGAGCCCAAAATTGTCAAACTATCAAAATATTTGGCCCTAGGTACCAAAAAGGACTATATGGACTTAATGAGAAAGTTTTATGATTTGTTTGCATGGTGCTACAGAGATCTGAAATAATATGACACAACCATCATCCAGCATACCATACCAGTCAAGACAAGGGAGAAGTCATTCAGGAAGAAGCTGAGAAGGATGGATCCCATGCTACTCCTGCTAATAGAAAAAGAGGTAAAGAGGTTGTATGAAGCCAAAATCATAGTCGCTTTGAGGTTTTCAAAATGGGTGGCTAACATAGTCCTAGTGAGGAAAATGAATGGTGAGATCAAACTATGTATTGACTTCATAAATCTCAACAAGGTGTCCCTAAAGGACAACTACCCTCTGCCCAAAATGGACAACATTTTACAGAAGGTTGTAGCGGCAGCAAGAATGTCCATTAAGGTAGAATCAGATTAAGGTGCATCCAGAAGATCAGAGTAAGACAGCCTTTACCACACCTTGGGAAACCTTCATGTACGCTAAGATGCCATTCGGTCTGTTGAATGCAGGAGCCACCTTCCAAAGAGCTAAGAAAATAGCTTTTGTGGTGTTAGGATATTTAGACACTTAGGAGTTAGTTAATATCAACTTGTGTAATATATCCATTAGGAAAAGTGTATTTCTTTAGTATGCATTAGTATGCATTTGTAAATATTTAATACGACAGTCACGATATGTTTTAGACATAGAGTGATCCGACGACTCAACTTCTCTTAGATCATACCTAACCTTCATCCGTGGCTTAACACCCGATTGGCCCATGATCTCTATTTAAAGAGCATGGAGGGTCATTGTCTAGTTGATCGATTATGAAAAGCTCATTTGTAACTTTCTTTCTTTGCATAATAAATTGCTCCGTAGAAGCTATTTGGCCGGGGTCGTGGAGTGTTTCCCTCTCGAGGGTTTAAACCACGTCAAAACATTGGTGTATCGATCTGTGATCTGTTTGTGTGAAGTGGTTGTTATAGGTGTTCGATCTTTTGGGAGTACCCTGTGTACCCGAACATGGTATCATAGCTTTTATGAAAAGTCGCTTCCGGTTATGATCTAGATCTTGAACTGTTGTTGCCGAAACTTGAAAAGGTTTCTGGTTCTGATATTTATATGCATTTCTGGGCTATTGGAGGTGTTCTGTTGCATCCGGAGCACCGTTTCCATTGGTAAATAGTTTTTGTTTGATCAAAAAAGGTTCTCGGTTGCTTCAGAAACGCATTTTTCATCAGATCTGAAGGTATAATGTTACAATGATGTTTTTTTATTTTTTGTTTTAAAATAAAAATAAATTTCATATTTTATCAATTTTCATTATTATACTTTTGTAGTTTCGGATTGTTTCTTTCCATGTCTGCGTATGCTCTTTGCCGTGCACCTTGTGCGATCTCGACGAATCAGAAATAGAAAGGGAAAGGGTTTTTTTCGGCTGCGTATGCTCTTTGCCGTGCACCTTGTGCGATCTCAGCAAATCAGAAACAGAGAGAAAACGTAGACTTTTCAAGCAAGGTAACGAGATCTAACCCCATAAGCGTGGAATTTTTGTTTTGGTTTGGTTTATGGTGTGATTTGCAGGAAAGAAAAGGCAAGCACGAAAATCGAGCAAGAAGAGTAAAAAAAAAACCTTCCTCCTTCCCATATTTTGCATACCTTTTAATCTAGCTCACTTGGTTCAAAGTTGCTTTATTCCTTAATAGGTCTTGAGTTCAAGTCTTAGGAAGTAACTTTTAAAAGAAAAAGTGCATGCAATTTCTATTTTCAAGTTACTTTATTGTAAAAGTGCATCTCACTTAAATAATAAAAAATAAAAATAAAAAGTGAGTCACTTAAGTTCTTTTTTATTGCTGCACTATTTAAAGTAACATCATTGTAAAAGTGAAGTCACTTATTTTATAAAAGTGATTCACTTAAAGCATCTTTCTTGTAAAGTGATTGTCAAAGGTTCATCTTGGGAAGAGGAGGGTTCTTTTTTTTAGCTGGTCATTCTTTATCTGCCACATCACTATCGGGGACATCTTCAACATTTTCTTTGATCAAGCATAACTTCATCATACAGAGTCAGTTTTCAGTGCCGTTTTTTTTAAACAATGTATTTTTTTGAGCTCTTCACATACAAACTATTGGTTTCTACTTTTAAATCCATTAATTTACCAATATGGCCACCCCTTGTGATATTCTACTTACTAGTTCCAACTATTTCTCATGGAAATCTCATATGGAGGATGTTCTACAAAGTAGAGGACTTTTTAGGATTACCTCAGGGAAAGAAACAGAACCCATTGATTATGATAAGAAAATCAAATGGACAAATAGATGTGACGAAGCTCGTGGATTGATTGGGATGTCAATCTCTATTGATTTGCGATTCCACATACCTAGAATTGATGAACCTGATGCTGCTTGGGACAAGTTGGAATCTGTGTTTGGTAAACACAATGAAATTCGAGGTCACCAACTCGAAAATGAGTTGATTTCTTTAAATCCAAGTGATTTTTCATGTATACAAGATTATTTATCTAAGTACAAAACTCTTAAACTCTTATGTGAAGAATACACGATTAAGAGGGAAGACAAACAATGTATTTATCATATTCTTTCCAAACTTGGACCTGCATATTCTGTTTTTGTATCTACATTTTATTCCATGAAAGAATCCTTGATTTCAGCTAGCTATCAAGAGCCTAGTCTAGAATCCTTTTGTGATAGCTATCAAGAGCCTAGTCTAGAATCCTTTTGTGATTCCTTGATTAGAGAGCAAGATAAGCTCATCCATCTTGGAATATTTAACAATGCAGATACATCTAGGAAAGCCTTATTGTCCCAACAGAAAGAAAAGTCCAAACCTCCCAAGAAACAAAATTTTCACAATAATAAGTCACACAAGGGTCCCAAACCCTCTCAGTCAGCTCCTTCTTTAAAAAATGACAAAGGATCCAAGCCAAAAGGAAAGAAGACTAAGCCTCATTGCAACTATTGCGAGAAAGATAATCATGATGAATCTAAGTGTTTCAAGAAGATGACATCCTTGGAAGCAGCAATGAAGAAGCACCACATCAGCCTAGATTCGCCTTCAGAATCTACCTCTCATGGACATGCACTTTGTGCTTCTGGTTATTCTTATAATGCATATTCTTCTTCTACTTCAAATGAATGGATCATTGATTCTAGTGCATCTTATCATATGGCTAAGGATCAAGCCATCTTTTCTACTTTGCATGAATGTAACACCAAACAAATATTTGTTGGTGATGATAGATATCTAAGTGTTGTAGGAGCTGGAACAGTTCTAGTAGATAATGGTCATTTAAGTGATGTACTATGTGTTTTAAGAATTTTCTGCAATTTGTTATCAGTCTATCAAATCACTCGTTCTGGTGAAGGTAAAACTGTGACATTTACACCTCACCAAGTTGTAATCAAGGATTTTAAAGATCCTCAACAGGTCCTAGCTACCAGAATTGTTGATGATATTACCAAGTTGTAAAAATTTAACAAATTTGGGTCATCACCTTTTCCTTCAGTTTTTGTTTCTCATAGTGATAACTTGAGCAAACTTTGGCATGAGCGATTTGGTCACTTAAATTATCGCTCATTGCAACAACTATGTAAAGACAATATGGTGACAGGTCTTCTGATGGTATCTTGCAGGGATGGTGTCTGTTCTGGTTGTGTACTCAAAAAACATCATCGAGACATTTTTGACAAACGTGCCTCTTGGCATGCCTCGGTTCCCTTGGAGCTTGTGCATAGTGACTTGTGTGGTCCTCTTCCATCTGGTTTCAAATATTTCTTAACTTTCATTGATGATTACACCAGACTCACTTGGGTTTATTTCCTAAAACTTAAGAGCGAAATATTTAACATGTTCTTGGCCTACAAGGCCCTTGTGAAAAAAAATCTGGTCATCAAATTATTAAGTTAAGATCTAACAATGGAGTAGAATATGTTAACAAAAATTTCACTACTTTCTGCAGTGAACAAGGAATCCAACAACAATACACTGTTCAATATACACCACAACAAAATGGTGTAGCTGAATGGCAGAACCACACTTTAAAAGAAATGGCTAATTGTATGATCCAATCTAAGGGACTAAGTCTTCAATTTTGGGCCGAAGCCATTAATTGTGCAAATTACATAGTTAATCGCACCCCCACTAAAGCATTACAAGGTATCACACCAGAAGAAGCATAGAGTAAATCTAAACCTGATGTAAGTCACTTCCATTTGTTTGGTAGTGAAGCATGGACTCACATTCTGGATGAAAAACGGAAAGCATTGCAGCCTAAAAGTGAAAAGTGCATATTTGTTGGATATTCTAAAGATGTAAAAGGTTATATACTTCTTCAACCACATTCTCATGATATAATCATTAGAAGAGATGTTAAATTTGATGAAAATCTCTTGGCCTACAAGCCTAACTCGGCGATTGTGCCATCTTTGGCCTGCGAGCCTGATTCGATGATTGTACCTTCTTCTTCCTCCCACTTTCTTGACAGGTTTCCAACTCCAGTTTCTGATGATGATAGTGAGGATGAAAATCCACCTCCACCTACTCATGTTTCTCTAGTTGCACCAGCATAAGTGCTTCCTCGATGGGTCCATTCAACTTGTGAAGCAGATGGTGATCTTGCCGGTTATCCTAGAGATCAATGTCGAACACGTTCTCAGTTTCTGCGAGCCTCTTCTCTTTTGGATCAATTTTTCGAGAATCATGATCCAGAAACCTTTGCAGAAGCTTCAAGAAATCCAGATTGGGATGCAGTTATGGATGAAGAATATCGTTCCTTAATGGCAAAGGATACTTGGGATCTTGTACCTCTTCCAAAAGAAAGAAAACTTGTCAGATGTAAATGGGTCTTTAGAACTAAGTATGCATCAGATGGAAGTGTTGAACGACTTAAGGCAAGTTAGTTACCAAATTTTTTTCACAAGTTGAAGGGATTGACTACAATGAAACATTTGCTCCTATCGCAAAAATGAACTCCATTCGCTTGTTCTTTTCCTTGTAGCCTTACATAACTGGGAAGTCCATCAAATGGATGTCGAGTCTGCCTTCTTACATGGTGATCTACAGGATGAAATTTACATGGAACAACCTCCTGGATATGTTCAAAATAACTCTAGCCTTATATGTCGCCTTAAGAAATCCTTATATGGCCTTAAGCAAGCTCCTCGAGCTTGGTATGCCAAAATGGATAGCTTTCTTCTTGACACTAGTTTTTCTAGATGCCATTCTGACCCCAATGTCTATACCAAGAAACTATCTCATCATACTTGTTCAATATGTTGATGAACTTATTCTTACTGGTAGTGACCCTAAGCTTATAACCCATGTGAAACCTAGTCTTAAGCAAAATTTTGAAATGTCAGACTTATGACATTTGCATTATTTTCTTGGTCTCCAAGTCCTACAAACAAAAGAAGGAATCTTTCTTTCTCAGTCTAAGTATGCTTGTGACCTTCTTCGTCGCTTTCACATGGAATATTGTACACAAACCCCTTCTCCCATCCATTCTGGAGTCAAACTTTCTGCCACTTGTACTTCACTTGAAGTAGATTCCACCTTGTATCGTCAGCTTGTTGGTAGTCTCTTATACTTGACTCATTCCCTTCCTGACCTTTCCTTTGTCGTTGGTCGTGTTGCTTGTTATATGCAAACACCTCATGAAAGTCACTGGAAAGCATCTAAAAGAATACTTCGATATATTCGAGGTACAATTCAGTTTGGGATTCATTACAATACAGGGGGGGAACCTTTGTTGGTTGGTTTCACTGATTTAGATTGGGCTGATGATCCTGATGATCGAAATTCTACTGTAGGTTATGTTTTCAGTATGGGATCTGGACCTATCACTTGGGCTTGTAAGATACAACAAGCTCTTTCTCTTTCTTCAGCAGAGGCAGAATATCGAGCTGCAATTAATGCCAGTTAGGAAGCTTTATGGCTTTGATAGATCCTTTCAGAGTTTGGATTCGAGCAGCAGCAGCCTACTCCACTTTGGTGCGACAATCAAAGTGCCATCAAGCTTTCCAAATATCCATTCCTACATCAACACAACAAAAACATTGAGATACATATGCACTTCATCAGAAATCTTGTTCATGATCATGTTCTTGAAGTGCTCTTTTGCCCTACAAATGATCAAGTTGCAAACATTTTCACAAAGTCTCTTACATAAGCGAAGTTTTCTAAACTTCGATCTATGCTCGGAATTCAGGAATTTGTCATTAAAGGGGGATAGGCTCTAATGCCTCCTTCCTTCTCCTAATAGTGTCACATTTGTAAATCCTTCAATCCTATAGCAAGTTGTTCTTAAGGGGGGATATTAGGATATTTAGACACTTAGGAGTTAGTTAAGATCAACTTGTGTAATATATCCGTTAGGAAAAGTGTGTTTCTTTAGTATGCATTAGTATGCATTTGTAAATATTTAATCCGATGGTCACGATATTTTTTAGACATAGAGTGATCCGACGGCTCAACTTTTCTTAGGTCATACCTAACCTTGATCCGTGTCTTAACACCTGATTGGTCCATGATCTCTATTTAAAGAGCATGGAGGGTCATTGTCTAGTTGGTCGATAATGAAAAGCTCATTTGTAACTTTCTTTCTTTGCATAATAAATTTCTTCGTAGAATATATTTAGCCAGGGTCATGGAGTGTTTCCCTCTCAAGGGTTTAAACCACGTCAAAACATCGGTGTATCGATCTGTGATCTATTTGTGTGAAGTGGTTTCTCTAGGTGTTCGGTCTTTTGGGAGTACCCTTTGTACCCGAACTTATGGGAGAGAAAGAAAAATTTGTGGTTGTCTACATGGCTGACATCACATGTAGCATCCCCATATCACCTCGGTGTCCTTCAGAGGCGATGGGAGACTCTGATACTTTTTTTTCTTCAAAATGCTACCATTCACGCCTTTCCACAATTGCATCACTGGATCCGCAATCTGCAACTCTCTTGGATCCACAATCCACAATCCGCAACTCTCTTGGATCCACAATCCACAACTCTCTCAGATCCGCAATCCACAAGTTACCTCGGATCCTCAATCTGCAATCCGCAACTCTCTTGGATCTGCAATCCGCAACTCTCTTGGATCTGCAATCTGCAACTCTCTTGGATCCACAATCCGCAAGTTTCCTCGGATTTGCAATCCACAATCCACATTGCGGGATGTGGAAGACGGATCCCAAACATATTTCTCCAACACCCTTCCACAATCCACAATCCGCATTGTGGAACTCAGGATGGAAGAAGTCTACTTCTTCCATCAATTTCCTTTCCGCAATCCGCAATTGTGGAACTCCAACTTCAATTTACCGAGAAACTACTATTTCCACAATCAGTAATCCGCGTTGCGGAAGTTGGAATTACGGAATTCCAAACATGACCTTCTGAAAGCTCTCCTTTCTACAATACGCAATCCTCATTGCGGAAGTTGGAATTGCGGAAGTCCAAACATGACTTTCTAAAAACTCTCCTTTCCACAATACGCAATCCGCATTGCGGAAGTCATAATTGCAGAAGTCCAAACATGAATTTCCAAAAAAAAAATCTTTCTGCAATCCACAATCTGCATTATGGATGCGGAAATGCAGAACCTCCTTCTCTACATATGCAAACTTTCCAGATTTGTTTCTCCCTTGTCCTTGAGCCAAATGAGGCAAGTTAGGTACTGTTGGAAATCTCTTGGAGAGCTCTTTCCACTGGTATAACTCTCTCATCCATATGAGGATTATAACCTTGTCATTATTTCAGCTAAATATTCTATCATAACTTCTCTTTTCCATGCCTTGAACTTCATAAAACCCCATTTGTCTTCTTCCATGACCTTCCCCCTTCACCTGATCCACAAAGGAGTTTTGAAACACATCAGGGTATCCCCCTCCCTTCCCAAATATTAGGTGTAGTCACACAACTCATTCAAAGGGTTAATCAATCATATCTCAACATGTACAGTGCATAAAGTTAGATCTAACGATTATATCTGTCACATGCAAGACTTATAATGCATTAAACTCATGCAATACAATGGTATTCATAACAATAACTCATCCTCCTACTTAGGTTCACATATGATCTTCCTATCAATCAAATTGATCCAAACTTGCATTCCATAAATGAACATAAACAACCATATTATAACAAAGTAACATCATCATTAATCATAACAAGGAAGTACTTATCTTTTAACTTTCTGAAGCTGCCAAGAAACTAGCTAAGTGAGAGCAACGTTCCACCCAACCTTAGATCTATGTCTAGTCTATACTCTTTCAGCTAAGAGATCACCCACAAGCTGGGTTGTGTATCCACTAAGGAGGGATATCAAGTTCTCTCACGGCCAAGGTTCCATCCCAATGCTAATCCAATCTGCAGTGGGTTTATCAAGCATTCCATGGAATCTACCCATGCTAAGCCAACCTACAGTGGGTTTATCAAGCATACAGGGATATACTAGTCATGCTAAGCCAACTTCCAGTTGGGTTTATGAAGCATACCAAACAACACAGTCATTCCAAGCCAACATACCATTGGGTTTATCAAGCGTATTAGAAAAACTGATCATGCTAAACTAACATGCAGTGGGTTTATCAGGCATACAGGGATAACAAGGAATGCATTGCTAAGCCAGTGAGATCAACCACAGAGTTGCAGGCATATCAACACTCAGCAGACCTAGCACTCACATTACCTACTGCACCCAACACAAGGAAGACCCTCTTCTCTGATGCACATTCCCTCAAGGCCTCTTCCCTTCCAGTTCTATTCAGGATGGGCATAGAAAGGTCCAGTTGCTAGTTCTATGAGATTACAGCCTTCACTGGGTTTATCAAGCAACCCAACCTCTTCCACAGTTCAACAAGTTGACTCTTTTCATCCTTGCGGGAAGGGCTCTGTTCCGCAAGCTACTCTCTGCGATCCAATACCGGGTCCTCACGGTTTTCTCTGCACTATTCAAGCTTCTAATTCCCCACAGGTTCTTACCACTCTATCCCGGTTAGATTGGGTTCGCACACATAGTTCCTATGGCTACCAACTCTCCGGTATTATCTATTACACAAGAAAAAATGATTATCTTCAGGCTTCCACACGGTTGTCTCTGCGTATACAGGAATGTATGAGCAATTTCTCTCTATGGATTGTTGGAAGACGGTTTGATGAGTCATCATCGCGGATGCTGCGCAAGTCCAAAGGTATCGCGAAAGGAGGAAAGTAGCGCGCATGGCAATAGTACTTTTTTGTAGTTTTTGGGTCATTTGGATCGCATCATATGTATTTTGGGTCATTTCGACCGTATTATGTGGGTTTCGGGTCATATTTTGTCGAATTTGTTAAAAAATAGTTAGGCGGTTGCCTAAGTGGACCGTAAATGTAAAGGCACAAGCCTATAAATAGATGTAGGTTTGTATGAGTTGAGATCATCTTTGGTAAGTGTTGTTGAATCTTGATTGAGTCGAGAGACGCTCTACAGCCCAGGATGGGGGATATCTTGTCACATGTAACGTTCCTCACATAGTGGATGGGGGAGATCTTGTAACATGTAACGTTCCTCACATGTAACATGTAAGTTACTTTTTACTTGCCGATTATGGTGTAGATGTTGTAACATGTAACGTTCCTTACATGTAACATGTAACGTTCCTCATGTAACAAATTAAAGTTAAAAGTTGTTTTTAGAAAGTATTTTAGTCGGCCAGTTAGAAAGAATTTAGAAACAACAATGACTATAATTAAAGTTAAAAGTAAAGTCCCTCATGTAACAAATTAATTTTAAGAGTAATAAATATATTTGATCGGCCATTTAGAAATGACATAACGGCGAATAACTAGCTAATTTTAAATCTTAGCAAAGTGTTCTGAGCACCAAATAGATAATTTTAAATTTGTTTTAAATTTAAAATTTTAATTTCTCTTAAATTTGAAATTATATTTACATCTTATTGATCCATTGAAATCAAAATATACTCACTTTGTAAATTTTGTTAAATAATTGTAAATTTTGTTTAATATACTCACTTTTTAAAATAATAGTTTTAATTGTAGTGCTTTAAATTTGAATTTAGTTTTTTTTTAAATAGAATTCTAAATTTTGTTTAATATACTCATTTTTTAAAAATAATAGTTTTAATGGTAGTGGATGTGTAAAAACATAAATTTGTTTAATATACTCACTTTTTAAAAATAATAGTTTTAATGGCAGTGGATGTGTAAAAGCATAAAGAAGTAAAAAAAATATATTATAGCTAACATAAAATGTAAAGAAATAAAGAAGTAAAAAAAATATTATAGTGGACATAAGAAGTAGAAACCAAAGAAGTAAAAAGAATATTATAGCCGACATAAGAATAGAAAAGAAAAGCAGCCATAATAATAGTTAGATTTACTAACTAATAATTAGAATTGATAACTAAATATAACTCCAAACAAAAAGATATTTGAATCTTGGTCTCTACGTTTTGATTTGACCGATTGCATTGATTTCAACAATGGATTGTTTTTTACATGTATGCATTGAATTTATCAATTTAATAAAAAAACATGCTTGCATTGATTTTAAAAATGCATTGGTTTTTGTTATTTACATCTATACATTGAATTTATCAATCTAATAAAAAGATGTAAAAAAATATATTGTAGCCAACATAAAAAATAGAAATATAAGAAGTAAAAAAACACAAGATGCATGTTGATTTGATTCGTTGCATTGATTTCAACAATGCATTGTTTTTTTGTTTTTTACATATATGCATTGAATTTATCAATTTAATAAAAAAACATTGTTGCAATAATTTCAACAATGCAATGTTTAATAAACCACAAACAAATGCAATGTTTAATAAACCAAAAACAAATAATCTTAAAAAACATTGATTTCAACAATGCACCCATGATAATAGTTAGACTTGATAACTAACTATATAACTCCAAGCAAAAAAGGTTTTGAACCTTGGTCTCTAGGTTAACACAAGCCCAATCACCTTAATTCCTACCAATAGACCACACAAATGTTGTTAAACAACAAAATATGCATATTTATTTCATTCGTTGCATTGATTTCAGCAATGCATTTTTTTTTTGTTTTTTACTTGTATGCATTGAATTTATTAATTTAATAAATAAAAAAATCTTTCATTAATTTCAACAATGCATTGATTTATACATTGAATTATCAATTTAATAGAAAAACTATTCTGCAATGATTTCAACAAATTAAATTTTGGTGTTCTCTATTTCAGGGTATATCGTGGATCCTCATGATAATATTGCAAACAATGAATATATTGATTATCAAAGAATAAAAGTACAACAAATGTATAGAAGAGAGAGAAAAAATAATCTTTGTAGCAAGATTTATGTGGTTGTTGATTTCAGGAGGTTTTGGAGAATCCACAGTATCCATGTTCTTTATTCGACGTTACGAATCCATAACAGAAAAAGAAGCATCAGAACATACAGAAGAAGAAAGAAAACACGACCGTGAACTAAATAGATCGTGAATAAGTGTTATTTGTGCAAAGGGATTCTCAAAAGCATGAATGGGAGATAATTTCAGGGTTATATAGGAATCAATATAACTACCAATGAAAATGCAATACTTGGATACATGGAATGTGATAACAAGGAAAATTTGAAATCTAATTTTTTTGATATGGAAACTTCCAATCATCCACTGCAGTTCATATCTGAAAACCAACAATATCGATACCATATGAAGAAATGTATACTAGACATCGAAAATTTCGTGAATGAATTGATCAATTAGCAGAAGTTCAAATGTGTCATGTCTGCGAGGAGTCATATGTTGGAATACAAGTACATAATACAAGTACAGGTCCAATGTAGATTCTCATATGATCGATATGAGAAGATGTCAAAACTACCAGGTGTGAAGATAAGAAAATATGAAGAAGATAGACTAAGAATGATCACGATGTGAACCATATTTTTATTTATTTAATCCTTACAAAACTATTGTCTCTATCTTCCAGTTTAACAATTTACTCATACTTATTAATTACATTATTATAATCCTCATAACTCTTTCTGTGTTTTCAACTTAACCTGTTCCTTACAATGTTGAAATTTTTTATTGCATATTTTTCAATGTAGATGTTATTCTGTGGACGCATTGATTTCAGTGTATGGGGGATTTTATTGCATATTTTTCAGTGTAGATGTTATTATGTGGATGCATTGATTTCAGTGTATGGGGTTTTTTATTGCATATTTTTCAGTGTAGATGTTATTATGTGGACGCATTGATTTTAGTGTATAGACACATAGATTTCAGTGTATGGATGCATTGATCTTAGTGACAACAAAAGAACGAGAAGAAGACTTGAAACGAAAAGCAGAAGAACAAAAAGAATTTCGAAAAATGAAGTTGAATGAAATGATATTAGAAGAACTAGAAGAACGAAGAAAACGAAACGCAGATTGACAAAAAGAATATCGAAAAGAAAGTTAGATGAATTGACAGCAGAAGAATGAGAGGAACAAAGAAAACGAAACGTTGATCGATAAAGAGTGTATCAAGAGAGAAAGTTGAAGCAGTTGGAAGAACAAAGAAATCAAGTTGCAGACCAACAAATAAATCAAAATGTACGAAATGGTGAAATGACGGCAAAAGAAGGAGAAGAACGAACAAAACAAAATGCAGATCAACAAAACGAAAATCTAAAAAAAAAATTAGGCGAATTGACAGCCGAAAAACAAGAAGAACGAGAAGAACAAAGAAAATGAAACATTGATTGACAAAGAGCGTATCGAGAGAGAAAGTTGAAGCAATTGGAAGAACAAAAAAATCAGTTTGCAGAACAACAAATAAATCAAAATGTAGGAAATGACGGTAGAAGAAGGAGAAGAACAAACAAAACAAAACGCAGATCAACAAAAAGAGAATCGAAAAAAAAGTTAGGCAAATTGTCTCTATTTTCTAGTTTAACAATTTAATCAATCCTTAATACTTATTACTTACATTATGATAATCCTCGTAAATGTATCTATGTTTTCAACTTAACCTATTCCTTACAATGCTGATCAAACTCCTTTTTTGTGTCACCACCCACAACTGAAACCATCCTAGATCCAAATCCTAGGCTCATGAAGCGCCGAGAGGGATCAAATTTCCCGAGGTGCAAACATTTCCTCGAATAGCTCCTTGAGTACAATACCTGAGAAGAGGTTTGCACCTCGGGAGATTTGATCCCTCTCGGCGCTTGATAGAGCCTAGGATTTTATCTAAGAGATCTTGATCCGAAGAAGCTGAAGGCTGAGTCTCTTGTTGTATCTGAGTTTTTGCGGAGATAAATATGATGTGACAGAGTTTTTGAGCAGAATCCTTCTGTTGTTCCCATCTCTCTGTGGTAAATGCATTATGCGATATGACTCTGTGAATGATGCGATGTTTCCTTGCTGTGATTAATGCTTTACTGTTATATCTGTTGCATATTTATGGTTCTATCAATGATGAGATATGTTGAATGATGTCGCAATCATGCTTAATGTGTGAGTCGAAGGCTTAAATCTATTTATGAATGTTGCAACAAGTTAATTAATTGATGCACAACATCCTCCTTCATTCAACGAAAACATGGTTCTGTCCACTCTCCCTTGAACATCTCAGGTGAGACCTCAACTACTCCACAGGTGTTACTGGACAAGGTAAAACCTGTCTGGGTTGGTGCTCAGGGAGATAACCGTGGGTAGGGTTTCAATAGCGTGTGGAACCCCTGTCGAATGGGTTTGTTTCAACAAATGGTTCCATTATCGGAGTCCTCATTCTGCACCAGGTTCTGGATACTGGAGGATGAGTTTGAGAACACATGACAGCAAGCCGGAGGATCACCGCTTGAGGTTGAGAAGTACATGACAGCAAGCCGGCGATCATCGTAGCAGAGAGAGTAGTACATCACAATGAGATCCATACAACAAGAACAGTTGCAGAGATAGATTCCAGCAATAGACGGGGCCGAGTACACCATGCCCGCCTGGCTTGGCTTGAGGGCAAGCCACAAGATTGTGTTGGGGGCCTATTGGCAGGCGGTTTGATGAGTTAGTATCGCGGATGTTGTGCAAGGAGAAAGGTACTGCGAAAGGAGGAAAGCAGCACGCATGGTGATAGTAATTTTTTTATTTTTTGGGTCATTTGGACCAAATCATATGTATTTTGGGTTATTTGGACCGTATTATGTGGGTTTTGGGTCATATTTTGTAGAATTTGTTAAAAAATAATTAGGTGGTTGCCTAAGTGGATCGTAAATTTAAAGGCGCAAGCCTATAAATAGATGTAGGTTTGTAGGTGTTGAGATCATCTTTGGTAAGTGTTGTTGAATCTTGATATCTGAGAGATATTGATCTGAAGAAGCTGAAGACTGAGTATCTTGTTGTATCTAGGTTTTTGAGGAGATAAATATGATGTGACAGAGTTTGAGCAGAATCCTTGTGTTGTTCTCATCTCTCTGTGGTAAATGCATTATGCGATATGACTCTGTGAATGATGTGATGCTTCCTTGCTGCGATTAATGCTTTATTGTTATATATGTTGCATATTTATGGTTCTGTCAATGATGAGATCTATTGAATGATGTCGCAATCATGCTTAATGCTTGAGTTCAATGCTTAGATCTATTTTTGAATGTTGCAATAATTTAATTAATTGATAAACAACATCCTCCTTCATTCGGCAGAAACATGGTTCTGTCAACTCTCCCTTGAACATCTCGGGTGAGACCTCATCTGCTCTGCAGGTGTTGTCGGACAGGGTAAAATCTGTCTGGGTTGATGCTCAGGGAGATCATTGTGGGTAGGGTGTCGATAGCATCTGGAACCCCTGTCGATTGGGTTTGTGTCAACATGGATCAATGGATCATGAATGGCGAGTCATGAATGAACATTCCCCCCCCCACAAACAGGTAGTCAAAACAAGTTCTGTGAGTTTACCCAACGATTGAGTGTCTTCTAGGATAAGCCATCAGAGCCATATGTCATCACGGGGTTCTTGAACACTCTCTGCAACCAAGTTAATGTCATCACGGGGTCGAAAAGGGTTCATAATCGGACATGTGGCAACATGGAAACCAATCCCATAACCCCCTCACCTCTCCCTAGTGGATACACGTGGCCCTTTCTCATTAGTTTTCTCCTTAGCCATCTCCTCAGTTATTTTAATCATTAATAAATAATTACATCATTTACATTTCTTCATGGCTTAACAACCCATGAATAATCAAACTGTCAAATACTTTCCTATGAAATCACCTTAAGCATCCACTATTGGAGCTTTGGCCTTGAGCTCCACACTAGGGCGAATACACACACACCACATATACACAGTATTTACATTGAAGCCAATAAACATCAAGGGAAAAATGGGGTATTAAAACTCCCTCTCCCTTAAAATGACACCATCCTTGGTGTTCTCAAAACTGAACAAAAATGGGAATGCATTTTTCATGGCATCCTCCAGCTCCCACGTGGCCTCTTCTGGGATAAGGTGCCTCCATTGCACATTTACCTACCCTATGTACCAGTTCTGGAGCAAGGTAACCTTCATGTTGAGGATGTATATAGGCTCCACTTGGAACTCTCCTTCTAGTTCCACCTGTATCACATGCCAATCAATGATATGATTAGGATCATGTACACATTTCTTAAGCAAAGATACATGGAAAACATTATGAGATTTCATGTTAGTAGGAAATGCATTGCTATACGCAACAGGCCCTATCATATCAAGGACTTCAAACGGTCCACAATATATTGGTGCCAACTTGGCACAACTTCCCAATTTCATGGAACTCTTTCTTGATTTCACTCTCAAGTAGACATGATCCCCAATCTAAAATTCCTTATGCATTCTTTTCAAATATGCATAAAGTTTCTGCATGTCATGTGTTGCCTTCAAATTCTAGATGATCTTCACAATCTCTTGCTCCATTTTGTCAATCATTTCTAGTCCAAGCACTACCTTGTTCATTGGGATATCCCATCTCACTGGAGTTCTGCATCCTTTTCCATACAATACTTCAAAGGGACTCATTTTCAATGATGCTTGATGTCCATTGTTGTAGGAAAATTCCACTAAGTGTAGGTAGTCTTCCCTCTTAGATGGCTTGTCCATCACATACATCCTTAACATGTCTTCAAGAATCTAGTTTACTCTCTCAATCTAACCATTCGTTTGAGGATGATAGGCTGTGCTAAATTTTAACTAAGTTCCTAATTCTTGGAACAATCCTTTCCAAAAATTAGATGTGAAATTTGTGTCACAGTCTGAAATTATTGCCTTGGGAAATCCATGCAACTTGAATATCTCTCTCATGAAGATATATGCAATGTCATTATCCTTGTGAGTGGACTTAACTGGAATGAAATGAGCTACCTTTGATAGCTTGTCCACCACCACCATGATTGCATCATGTTTCTTCACTGTCATTGGAAACCCTGTTATAAAATCCATAGAGATCACTTCCCATTTCCATTCTGGAATGGGAAATGGATGCAACAATCCTGTTGGATTTTGATGCTCTGCCTTGACCTATTGACACTTCTGACACCTATAAATGTACTCATCTATCTCTCTCTTCATACCATGCCAAAAGTACTCCTTCCTTCAGTTGTTATAGTCTTCTGATATCCTAGGTGTCCTGAATATGGTCTTTGATGTATCTCATCCATCACCAACTTCTTCAAATATGCACTGTTTCAAATGTACAGTCTAGTATTTTGGTAAATGAGAACATTACCCTCACCTATCTGATATTTTTCATACTTTTCATCCATAACATCCTGCTGTAATTTCTCCTTGATATGAAGGTATACTTCATCACTATTTTGAGCCTCTAAAATCCTTGCCTTCAAATCTGATTCACACCTACTTACTGCTGCAATATGAAATTTTCTGTTGAGTGCATCAACGAATTTATTCTCTTTGCCTTTAACATGTTTTATTTCCATATCAAACTCACATAGAAACTCCATCCATCTATTTTTCCTAGCGTTCATATTTGGCTGGTCAAACAAATACTTCAAACTCATATGATCAATCCTGATTTCAAATCTTCTCCCCAATATATAATGCTTCTATCTCTTGAGAGCATGAAGTATGGTTGCTAGTTCTAAGTCATGGGTGGCGTAGTTCCTTTCATGTTCTTTCAGCTTCCTTTACTCATAACAAATTACAGACCCTTCCTACATTAGTACTCCACCAATTCCTTAAATGCAAGCATCAATGCATACTACAAAATCCTTAATAGGATTTGCAATCTTCAGAACAAGGGCACTAGTGAGCAATTTCTTCAACTGCTGGAAGCTCTTCTCACATTTATTAGACCATGCAAATATGATACTCTTCCTCTGCAATGAGGTGATTGAGTTAGCTATCTTGGAGAACCCTCCAATAAATATTTTGTAGTAACTAGCAAGACCCATAAAAGATCTTGCATCTGCAACATTCCTCAAAGTAGGCCAATCCATTATGGCCTCTATCTTCTCAGGATCCACTGCAATACCTTCTGCCGATATAACATGAACCAAATAATGCACTTCCTCTTGATAGATATTACATTTACTCAGCTTGGCATACATCTGATGTTCTCTGAGGACTTGTAACACCATCCTTAGATGCTCATTATGATCTTCTTCATTTCATGAATAGACCAAGATGTCATCTAGGAACACAATCACAAGCTTATCCAAGTATTTATTGAAGACACTATTCATGAGGAACATGAATGTGGCAGGTGCATTGGTGAGAGCAAATGGCACCACTGTGAATTCGTAATGACCATACCTCATCCTGAAAGCTGTCTTACGAATTTCCTCTTCCTTAATCTTCACTTGGTGGTATCCTGACCTCAAGTCAATATTGGAGAACACTCTAGCTTCCTTCATATGATCAAGCAAGTCATCAATCCTTAGCAAAGGTTACTTGTTCTTAACTGTCACTTTATTGAGCTTCCTATAATCAATACACAGCCTCAACGTTCCACCCTTCTTCTTAACAAACAACACTGGTGCACCTCAAGGGGATACACTAGGTCTGATATATTCCTTGTCCATAAATTCCTGCAGCTAGAATTTCAATTCTATCAATTCTGGTGTGCTCATTCTATAAGGAGCCTTGGAAATTGGTGTTTCTCCTGGAATAAGGTTAATGGAAAAGTCAATATCTCTCTTGGGTGACTCCCAACACTTCATCGGGAAACACATATTTGAACTCTTGCAACAATGGAAAGTCTGTTATCCTTGGTCCCTTTTCTTCTGCAGAATCTGATGTATGCACAGCATACAATTGACAACCCTTCATTTAGAACTTTCTCAGCTGTTGTTCGGTAAAATATGCTATCTAATTCAACAGTTAATTGTCAACCCGATAAGGTATCTTATGAGATGCAAACACTATATGTGCAGGATTGAAAGTCTAAACTACCCTAGCCTTATTGCAATAAAAGAAACTACTATTCTAGGACAATGCTTGGCCTAAAAACAACCAACTAACTGAAGAAAAACCACTTTAAGCAAACTATTAATCTATTCTATTTGTCCAGAATTAAATATCTATCTAAGAATTCAATTGCGGCTGACTACTAAGGATCTAAGCTATGTAACTTATAAACTAATTACTTCGAATCAGAAAACTATGTTATTTCTACGCAAGCAAACTAATTACTTTGATCTATGTAATTTAATTCGACTAATTAACTACAAATTCACAAAATCAAATAAAAAACACTATTCTAAAGACCAAGTGTAAATAAATTTGTTGCAAAACAATAAACTAATCAAAGCAAACTAAACTTGGAGTTCAAGCAGACCTAAGTAAACCTAAGCATATTCAAATGGATGGAAATGAACTTGGTTTGTAAACAAAACAAAAACAAGATATTTTCTCATCTACTTCTAAAGTAAATCAAACTAAGTCATTCTAAGCAATTATGAGAAAGTGATGTAACTAATCTATATTTCGAAAAGCAAGTCTATACTATGTTAAGAATGGAATCAATAAGTTCTAGGGCAACAATAAGCTATAAAAACAAAGTTAAAGTGTTGACTGCAAATCCAAGTACAAGCTGGAAAATGAAAGCTAAAGGTAGGCTAAAGAGGTGAAAAGAACTAAAGTAGAAATGTTTGAATAGATTCTATGATAACATTATGTGATTCGAAGTAAGGTTTTAACTACAAATTCAAGTACTGGACAACTATAAGAAGTGAATGCAAACAAAAAATCTAAGAAATTAAACTCTAGTTGCTCATAAAAACATAGCGGAAAATATTAAATTCTGAATGGAAGTCTGAATGACAGGCTGCATAACAAGTTGAATGACATACTGAATGACAAATTATAAAGAAAAACAAGTAAAATGATTCAAAGACCAACTGGTTTATGCATAATAATCTATCTTTCATACATGGAAGCAATTAAACTATTTAAACCAAAAACTAAAAAGCAACTACACTTACTTTTGCATTCAAATAAGAAAACCATTTCCTATCATTTGGTAAAACAGAGCTAAAGCGTGAATAAAATTAATCATAGCTACAGTGAAAACAACAGATCTAAATCCTACTGGAAATTAATCTTGAAATGCTAGAAACGAATTTGAATGCTAACTAGTTACAAATGCAAGGTTGAAGACAATCTGAAAGAGAATGCTAATGACCGGTCGTTTAAACTCTGAATATGCAAAATACATATAAACAACAGAAAACTGGAATTTATAAATAGCTAACCATCATCTACAGGAAAATAAAATATACACACACTAGAAATTAAAATTACTTATCTGCAAATAAAAAGAAATTGTTGAATATACACAAATGAAACCTCTGGTTGTTGAGGGGCCCTTCTCAAGCAATAGGGTTTGTTCCTATCTTAGATCAGTCACCAATCATCAAGCAAAAATTGAAATAACACTAACAGTTGAGCAGAGCTTTTATTAAAAATCTAAGCACAGTTTTTACAAAAACGTTTTTCACTCCCCATTTCTCAACCTTGGGTGTCTTTATATAAGGTTTACAAAGAGACAGTAGGTCGACCATTTCAGTGGTTGACCTCTCTAAAAATAGAAGGTCTTTTATTGCTGAAACAACGACCTATCAAAACATGAACAAACTCAGAAAAACGGCCAACCACGTTTTGATGTTTTCTAGGCAAATCCGTTTCAAGGAACCACGAACTGCTCCCAAATGGCTTCGAATTTCCACAAAATTCCGCATGAGGACCTAAATGGGCCTATTCTGCACAAAACCCATGTGCTGGAATTTTTAGTTTCGCCTCTGTTTGCCCGCAAATCCATCCCGAAATTTTTTTGTCTATTAAAAACACGTTTTCTGGGCAGAATCTTTGAATGAATGAAGATCCGAATGGGCATCCGGATGAGCGTCTGAATGACCTGTAACGGAAATTAGTTCATAAATCCGGATTATGAGCAGAATTTCTACTGGGTGGTTGGCCACATTGACGCCTGGGTGCTTGAGTTCTATTGGCTGAATCACCATCCATTTATGAGTTTGTTGCTTATATTGATCCATTTTTTGTTGAACGTTCTCTCCTTCAATCTTTAAGCGATCTACCTTGCATAATATCACCATGTGGTCCATTTTAAAATAAGGCACCTACATACAATTAAAACATTCATATCTATTAAAACTTAAGATGTGAGGGCTTCCCACCATATGGTCCGTGAATGCTAAAATACTTCTACTTATATAAAATGGTAACTTAATTAAGATTTAAGAATTCGTTTTTATTCAATACGTTTGTATAAAAGTTTTGTTTAAAAATATTATTTTATGATTTAACTTTTATTTATAAATAATAATTATTTTGATGCTTTAGTTATAATTATTCATTTGGATAATGCAAAAGCTTATTAT
The DNA here is from genome assembly GCA_027924585.1 of Larix kaempferi. NCBI lineage: Eukaryota > Viridiplantae > Streptophyta > Pinopsida > Pinales > Pinaceae > Larix > Larix kaempferi. The sequence continues at coordinate 52,684,735 of BSBM01000093.1, read as the reverse complement.
CAACCTTATGATTTTAATTTGTGTATGCATGTATGACAGGTTTTAGTGAGGACAAAGGAGCAAAGATAGATCAATTTGCTAACAAAGTAAGTCAAGCCATTTAAACCAACAAGAAACATATTATCAAACCCAATTCAGAACTCGGGACCGGAAGAAGGGCTGAATCAAAGGTCGAACGTCTATCATTTGCACAATATTACTTTTAAGACATTAAAAATAACATATTATGCTGACTTTACATTTACGAGATTTAATTAATAAAACAAAGTAAAAGATAGCTTTATTGAACATAAATTTACTAAATTACGGTAGATAGGATGGGAAATTAATGTAAATAGCATAATTATAAAAGATAATTCTGGAGCCCAACACTCCCCCGGACCAAAGGTATGGCACGCTCGCGTGCCATGAATGTATTGGAAGTGGTCTTTCATTTATTCAAAAACTCTGTTTGATCATCAATAGTTTATAGGCAAACTTTCAACAAAACTAAGCCAACTTTATTACTGCATGAAAAACTAGAACTTAAGAAAAAAAGTATTAATGTTATGTTATGAGAAGACCAAAACAACTTCATATTATTTAAGATTTCATAATACATACAATTCTACCAACTAGTAATAATTCATGCTTATGAAGACCATATAAATTGAGACTCTCTCCCCCAGACCGAAGGTATGGCACGTCCTCGTGCCATGAATGAATTAAAATTGGGTTGTGTTCTCTTATGTTAACACTCTAGTTCAACAACACTCAACAAGTAATATCATACTAAGGCAGATTCTCTAATACATGCAAATTCATCAGTTTATGCTCACGAAGACCACATATAAGCTATGATAGGGGGTTTTCCTCATGTTTCCCGAAATGGAAAACATGAGGGTATAGATAGTCTATAAATCCTATAGGAAACCAATCATCCCTGCTACTTCTCAAAGTTTTATCGTCATTCAAGTAATTATGGAGAAATTTTTCATTTCAAGTTCATTAGATTCCTAAGTTTATGGGTCCCACTTCTAGGATAGTGATATCCTAATTATAGTATGAATTAGACAACAGGGTCTTAAGTGCAACTTACAAACATTATCAAATTGTAGATAGATGAAGTTAATTTACCATAACTTAACCATATATACTCCTTTCTAGCTAAACTCACAAACAGTTCCATACATTGAGGCATAGAAGAACCATATACTTTGCATAAATTATCCTTTCTAGGTAGATTCCCCTCTTTCATCCTGGCCTGTTCAGTACCCCGTTGGGTTTACCTAGTCATACCATAGGCCGGTACCCGCTGCCAGCAATCATGTTCAGTACTCCGGTGGGTCAACCTCTTAAACCCATTTTGAATCAGAGGCTCTTGACCCAGTGTTTCCACTCCCTATAGATTTTCAGCAATTAAATTTTCCTATGAAGGAGTGAATGGGAGAGCAACTCTAAAAACCGTGCTACGTGATGGGATGGTATATGGGTTGGAGGATAATTTATTTAAAAAATTTTGAACCAAATAAATATGTTTCTCCCAATATATTGGATACTGCAAGTTATCTAACCAAATCAAAGACATAGATGGCTGAGTTTATTAATGTGAAGTGGATGGAGCCATAAGTTAATTAATGAAAGGTGCCTCTAGTCCCAAAGCTCGCCTCTATAGAGTTATAGTAGTGTTCCCCACAAACTAGGAATTTCATTCACCCTTATGCTACTGTGTAGTAGAGATGCTTAAATAAAAAGCCCTAATAATGTAGGATGTATGAGTGACCTATAGGTTTTAGATGGACCTTAATTTATAACAAATCCCCATGATGTTTAAAGTTGGTCTTGAGTAACTGGTATAATAAGAAATATGTATGTATGAAAATTAATAATGATGTGAGATTGTTTTGGCTTAGTCATTAACATTATCTTATTCTTAGTTCTTTTATTTTAAAGGAAAACAGAAAGTGAAGTTGTATGAATATCTAAAGCTAAATAAACACATACAACTTTTTATTTATATAAATACTATCCTATGCTATCTAAAATAAAGAAAAACTCTTTATTCAAGTGTAAGAACTTTTCCAATGTAACCATGTGCGAAGAAAAATGAAAAACATACCTATATCCACATATGAAAAAGTTAAAGCAATGATTACCTAGATGTGGAGAATCAACCGACTTACTTGCTTTTGCAACAGAAGGTGTCAAAGGAAGGAATGGTATTGTGGCCTCATTACCTCTTGGGACCATCTTTCGATGTAATCCTGATACTCACCTTCTTTCCTCATGCCATGCAGATCCTCTTTTTCTAAATGTTCAATTGCTTGAGTACATGAAAGATCTATTGATAGATATGTGGAAAACTCCTCAATTTTAGGTCTCTCTCCATCAAATGTAGTCTCCAAGTTTCTGGTTTCCTTGGTAGATTGGCAAGGAGAGTCGATTTGTAGATCATGGAACTGTGGTTGTTCTATTATTCCTGGAGAGGTAGATAAATTCTTGACTTTTGTCAAGATATGTTCTTGAGAAGAAGAAATTGAGATCCCAGCTGCTGCTAGGATTTGAGAGATTTCTCTCATACTAATAAGCACCTTTGAATCCATGTCATTGGTTGGTAGGTTATGCCTCACACATGGGTTAGTGTCTAGGGTTCTTACAGCACCCAAATAGATATATATATATTTTTAATGATTTGAATAAAAAAATACAAAACAAATTTACTCAAACTAAATATTAAGAAGTAGTTGCAAATTGAAGAATAGATCACACCTATAGCACTTGAAGAAAAAGAAAGTAAACTTTGTGAAATAAATTGCGGAAAATTGAACATTCTAACTAAAAAAAAACTTAACAAAAATAAATAAACAAATCAATGGAAAAGAAATAACACTTTTGCAAAAAAGGAACAACAAGGATTTGGGGAGACCTACTAAAGTGGATGCTTCAGGCTGCTACACCACGAAAATTCCATAGTGAGGTCGTCTTTGCGTCTTACCACTTCCCCTTCCCCTTATTGTGTAATGTAAATGCAACATATCTACGTACACTTCAACCCCTTTAGCACCTCCCCAGCAACGGTGCCAAAATGTTGGGTAAAATATCCTATCTAATTCAACACTTAATTGTCAACCTGGGAAGGTAGCTTATGAGATGCAAACACTATATGTGCAGGATTGAAAGCCTAAACTACCCTAGCCTTATTGCAATAAAAGAAACTACTATTCTATGAAATCAATGCTTGACCTAAAAACAACTAACTAACTGAATAAAAAACACTTTAAGCACACTATTAATCTATTCTACGAATTGTAAATCTATTCTATTTGTCCAGAATGAAAGATCTATCTAAGAATTCAATTGCAACTGACTACTAAGGATCTAAGCTACGTAACTTATATAGTAATTAATTCGAATCAGAAAACTATGTTATTTATACGCAAGCAAACTAACTACTTCGATCTATGTAATTTAATCTGACTAATTAACTACAAATTCACAAAAGCAAATCAAAAACACTATTCTAAAGACCAAGCGTAAATAAATGCATTGCAAAACAATAAACTAATCAAAACAAACTAAACTTGGAGTTCAAGTAGACCTAAGTAAACCTAAGCATATTCAAATGGATGGAAATGAACTTGGTTTGTAAACAAAACAAAAACAAGATATTTGCTCATCTACTTCTAAAGTAAATCAAACTAAGTCATTTTAAGCAATTATAAGAAAGTGATGTAACTAATCCATATTTCGAAAAGCAAGTGTATACTAGGTTAAGAATGGAATCAACAAGTTCTAGGACAACAACAAGCTATACAAATAGAGTTAAAGTGTTGACTACAAATCCAAGTACAAGTTTGAAAATGAAAGCTAAAGGTAGGCTAAAGAGGTGAAAAGAACTAAAGTAGAAATGTTTGAATAGATTCTATGATAACATTATGTAATTCAAAGTAAGGTTCTAACTACAAATTCAAGTACTGGCCAACTACAGGAAGTGAATGCAAACCAAAAATCTAAGAAATTAAACTCTAGTTGCTCATAAAAACATAGCATAAAATATTAAATTCTGAATCGATGTCCAAATGACAGGCTAAATAACAGGTTGAATGACATACTAAATGACAAATTATAAAGAAAAACAACTAAAATGATTCTAATACCAATTGGTTTACACATAATAATTTATGTTTCAGACATGGAAGCAATTAAACTATTTAAACCAAAAACTAAAAAGCAACTACACTTACTTTTGCATTCAAATAAGAAAACCATTTCCTATCATTTGGTAAAACAAAGCTAAAGCGTAAATCAAATTAATCATAGCTACAGTGAAAATAACAGATCTAAATCCTACTGCAAATTAATCTTGAAATGATAGAAATGAATTTGAATGCTAACTAGTTACAAATGCAAGGTTGAAGACAATCTGAAAGATAATGCTAATGAACGGTCGTTTAAACTCTGAATATGCAAAATACATATAAACAATAGAAAACTGGAATTTATAAACAGCTAACCATCATCTACAGGAAAATAAAATATACACACATTGGAAATTAAAATTACTTATCTGCAAATAAAAAGAAATTGTTGAATATACACAAATGAAACTTCTGGTTGTTGAGGGGCCCTTCTCAAGCAACAAGGTTTGTTCCTATCTTAGATCAGTCACCAATCATCGAGCAAAAATCAAAATAACACCAACAGCTGAACAGAGATTTTATTAAAAATCCGAAGCACAGTTTTTACAAAAACGTTTTTCACTCCCCATTTCTCAACCTTGGGCATCTTTATATAAGGTTTACAAAGAGAGAGCAGTTCAACCCTTTCAGTGGTCGACCTCTCTGAAAATAGAAGGTCTTTTATTGTTGAAACAACGACCCATCAAAACAGGAACAAACTCAGAAAAACGACCAACCACATTTTGACGTTTTTTGGGCAAATCTGTTTCAAGGAACCACGAACTGCTCCCAAATGGCTTCGAATTCCCACTTAATTCTAAACGAGGAGCTAAATGGGCCTATTCTGCACAAAACCCATGTGCCAGGATTTTCAGTTTCGACTCTCTTTTCCCGCAAATCCAACCCAAAATTTGGTTGTCTGTTAAAAACACGTTTCCTGGGCAGAATCTTTGAATGAATGAAGGTCTGAATGGGCGTTTGGATGAGCGTCTAAATGACTTGTAACGGAAATTAGTTCATAAATCCATATTCTGAGTAGAATTTTTGTTGGGTTGTTGGCCACATTGACGGCTGGGTGCTTGAGTTCTATTGGATGAATCACCATCCATTTATGATTTTGTTACTTATATTGATCCATTCTTTGTTGAATGTTCTCTCCTTCAATATTTAAGCGATCTGCCTTGCATGATATCACCATGTGGTCCGTTTTAAAATAAGGCACCTACATACAATTAAAACATTCATATATATTAAAACTTAAGATGTGAGGGCTTTCCACCATATGGTTCGTGAATGCTAAAATACTTCTACTTATATAAAATGGTAACTTAATTAAGATTTAAGAATTCGTTTTTATTCAATATGTTTGTATAAAAGTTTTGTTTAAAAATATTGTTTTATGATTTAAATTTTATTTATAAATAATAATTCTTTTGATGCTTTGGTTATAATTATTCATTTGGATAATGCAAAAGCTTATGATCAACCTTATGATTTTAATTTGTGTATGCATGTATGACAGGTTTTAGTGAGGACAAAGGAGCAAAGATAGATCAATTTGCTAACAAAGTGAGTGTAATACCCCGATTTTGACCCCATTGCATTAAAATGTAAATGATGTAATATTGTTATAAAATCGTGGTGAGGAGCTCAAGGCCAAGGCCCGACCATTGATTTAGTGATGCATATGGTTTACGTGTTAGCCAGGCATGTTGGAATTGGAAATATTATGTAAATATGCATTTTAATAAAATACCCACAACTAGCTATGCAATGCAACAAGAGATGGGGGCATGATTTTATAAGGAATTGGGAGGGAAAACATTCAAACTCTTGAGTCAATCAAGTCAAGCCAAGTGTCAATGAGAGAACCCATCAAACCCTCTACTACCCATGTTGACTTTTGCACCCAATCATTCATTTCTCCCAAGAGTTGGTTGAGGTAGTTAATGCCTTGGGAATGGAGAGGTATGGTTGTCCAAATTCGAGTATGGGCAAGCCACCCTTCATGAAAAAACATTTTTTGCTTCTTGGACAAGAAAACAGCCATGACTTGCTCCCCAAGCCATTAGCCATCAACTAGTTTTGCTCTCCCACGAGTTTGGAGCTTCCTGGGAGTTTTCCAGCCATGTTTTTCTGGTTTTTCCTTGTTTCTTAGCTGGGAGAAGGGCGTTTTTTATTTGGTTACAAGTGGGGAAGAGAACGGATCAATTTGGTGGTTTCCTGGAGGTCGTTTTGGCCATTGGAATGGCCACAATCTGTGGGATAAATCGTTTTTCTCCATGTGGTCGAATTTCCCTTTCTCACAGTCCGTTTTGGTGTGCCCATGATTTGGGAAAATCCATGGCCATCGTGTTTGTAAATCTCATTGCTGAAAATGTGTATCCATGCCCAGTTTGAGTTGCTATGTGTGAAAGAATGATGGGGCGAGATGGGTTTCTATTGCTTTGGCTGTGTATGAGCTTGAATGTCCGCTTTTCCTTGTAAGAACCATGCCCATCTCGGGGGTGGAAGTTGTGTTGAGAGATTTATGAACACAACTGGCCTATGGTTGGGTGGAACGTTGCAGCAACATAGCTAGTTGTTTGGGGACAATTACACTATGAAGATAAGTGTTTTTCTGTCTATGCATTTACTTCTAAAATGTTTAAATTGTGGATTGTTTTTTATATGTTGTAGGCATATGATATGTGTGTGGATGAGTTTTAATTCCGCTGTGCATATTGGCTTAATTTGCATCTACACACTCTTTATTTTAATGATGTGAATATAATGAATTGGGCTGAGTTTTATGAAAAGTCCAGAATTTGGAATCATGTTCCCTTCCTGGAATTGGATAGATGGGAGGGTATGTGACAGTAAGTCAAGCTATTTAAACCAATAAGAAACATATTATCAAACCCAATGCAGAACTCGAGACCAGAAGAAGGGCTGAATGAAAGGTCGAATGTCTATGATTTGCACAATATTACTTTTAATACATTAAAAATAACATATTAGGCTTACTTTACATTTACGAGATTTAATTAATAAAACAAAGTAAAAGATAGCCTTATTGAACATAAATTTACTAAACTATGGTAGATAGGATGGGAAATTAATGTAAATAACATAATTATAAAAGATAATTCCAGAGCCCAACAGCTGTAGGGCTGAAATATGCCTCATTGAAACTCGCTTCAGAATTCCTTTTACCAGCCTTGGCTTGCCTTCATCATCAAGGAATTCAAGTGATTTCTCATAACAGTCTAATTTGTCCCTATGCCTTTCCAACCAATCCATGTCAATTAAGGCATCATATGATCCTAATGGTAAGACATTCAATTCTGCATGAGTGAGGAGTCCATTCAATTCTATGGGACACTTCCCCACTACTTCACTTACCATACTCCTGGTGCTCGTGGCTAATTGAACTAGCCAAGCATTAATATGCTTTACTTTACCAAGAGAACAACTTTCAACTACCCCAGGAGATACATAACTATGGGTAGACCCTGTGTCAATCAAAAAAGAAATAGACTGCTTAGAAATCTTACCTTCAATATCCACCAATGTTGATTGGTGGTCTACTTGACGGTCATCCAGTGCTACATAGATCCTAATAATTTCTCTTGCCATGTATCCCACTGTATTTTCTCCTTCAATGTTTTGCACGCTCCTTGGGTACTCCCTTTTAGTTGGACAATCTCTTTGCATGTGGCTTCCTCCACATCCCCAACACTTAAGTGGTCCTCTCTATGCTTTGTCTGCTGCTACTGCCGGCTTAAATCCAATCCTAGCTTGTTGTTCCTGTGGAAAGGTTTTGGTTTGATTTCTAATAGGTGGTTTAAATCCACTTCTTCTTGGTTCGAACCTACCCTTGGTATTACCTTTCCATGATGATTGCATTTCGGATTTACCTTTACCCTGCTCATAGCAATAGTCTGCATTCTAATGGCTTCTTCCAAGCTTGGTGGACTGACAAACTCAATCCTATCTCTGTAACTCTATGGTAGACTACCAAGGAAACATTGTATCTTGACTCTTTCATCCTTGATGTAGTCCCCATACCTCAACAGCTCCAGAAACTTATGGACATGCACATCCATAGTGTTCTTCCCAAGATTGAGTTCATTGAACTCTTTCCTTTTATTGTCGTAGTACCTAGTTGACAGGTATTTCTCCTGAAAGTACCTCTAGAATATATCCCAACTAATTCTTCTTTCACTAATCCCTTTCACTTGCATGAGGCAATCCCACCAATTAGAAGCTCTTCCACCAAGTTTATAAATAGAAAGCTTACCCTTTTCATTCTCTGAATATTCATGTATTCTGAAGTACTTCTTCATTCCAGGAATCCACGCCTCTGCTTCTTGACCTTATTTACCTTCACCATCAAAAGTGGGAGGTCTTGATTTCTGGAACTCTCCTTGCTGGATACCCCTGTACTTCTTTTTGATCCTACTCCTGTTGAGAGTATACCTTGGGTTTCCCTTGAAGACCCTAGGAATCAACCGACCTACTAGAATGAGATCTGGGAGAGGGTGTTTTGTGTTTTCTTCCCACAGAATTCCTTCTAGGGCTTAGAGTATTTCTCCTAGAACGACCCCTTGATTGAATTTATGCGTTCATGTCTTCTCGGCCTTTGTTGCTCGAATTAGACCCACCATTTACTTTATGTTGTATATCTGTGAGACTCTGCAAGATAGCTACATTAAGTTGATGTTTCTCTTCTTGCGCCTTCATCAACCGTTCATTGAAGCTTACCATGGTATCAGCCAAGTTTGGGGGCGTTACTCGTGCCCTCCTTCCATCAAAATTTGCATCTGTATGTGCTTCCTGCACATTTTCTCCTACAACATCTTCCTCATGTTCGTAAGGATGCTCGTAAGGGTCCTGGGAATCATCAAAAGTCGTCATCTTTACTTATCTGCACGTGGATTTTCTGGACAACTCAACTTACCGTTGTTGTTGCTGTCACTGTGCATAATAGAAACATCTATTAGATATTACAAGCATACAATAAATATTTTACATCCATTCAAATCTGGAAATCGTCGAACAATCAATCAATTAATACACATTCATCCAAAACCCGCGTCATATATGCATTCTTTGCATATAAATATTTCCATGGGTCATCCCAATAGCTCCAGTGCTATGACTGAAGCTTTGATACCACTCTGTAGCATCCCCAGATCACCTCAGTGTCCTTCAAAGGTGATGGGAGAATCTGATACTTTTTTTCTTCTTCAAAATTCTACCATTCACGCCTTTCCACAATTGCATCACCGGATCCGCAATCCACAATCCGCAACTCTCTTGGATCCGCAATAAGAAATCCACAACTCTCTTGGATCCGCAATCTACAAGTTGCCTCAGATCTGCAATCCGCAAATTTTCCTGGATCCGCAATCCGCAACTCTCTTGGATCTGCAATTCGCAACTCTCTTGGATCCGCAATCCGCAATCCGAAAGTTGCCTCGGATCCACAATTCGCAATTTGTCCTTCTGCAATTTGCAATCCGCATTGCGGGATGCGGAAGATGGATCTCGAACATATCTCTCCAACACCCTTCTGCAATCCGCAATCCGCATTGCAGAACTCGGTATGGCGGAAGTCTAATTATTCTGCCAATTGCCTTTCCACAATCTGCAATTGCGGAAGTGGCTTTGCAGAAGTCCAACTTTGATTTACCGAGAAACTACTCTTTCCGCAATCCGCAATCGGCATTGCGGAAATCAGAATTGCGGAAGTCCAAACATGACCTTTCGAAAACTCTCCTTTCCACAAATCTGCAATCCGCATTGCGGAAGTTGTCATGTCCCCTCCCTAGTGACCTTGGTCACCACTTGGATCATCCTATCCCTAGGGGTCTAAGTTCACAATTAATTGAGAAATTAATTAATTGGGGAAGTTTTGAGGCAATTACACCATAGTAGTTAATTAATTACTGGATAATTTATTAATTGCTTAGTTAAATTATTTCTAAGTTGTATTATTGTCATTTAAATGTTTATTACTAATAAATGTGCCAAGTGGTTGATGACTTGGATAGGAAATTCGAATTGGTCAAGTAGGCCAAACTTGCCTAAGTGTTAAATCTCAGAAAAGCTAAGGAATCTAGTGGAGACAAGTTGGAAAGATGCACCAAGATGAAAACTGACAAAAGATGGAAAAATTAGACAAAAGCAGGAAAGTAGAAAGTAAATAAAGTGCAGAAAGCAAGAAAAGCAGTCAGAAAAGAATAGCAACTATCCAGAGAAGCTAACCTAGGCGCACTTGCTAATCTGAGTAGAGGAAGACAAAAGAAGGCAATTTTTTCTAGTTAGATGTTTCCATTCCTATCAAGGAATGCGCCCTCCTTCACCCACACATGTTGCTAGCTTGAGGAAGAAGTCCTCTCTTCTATTTAACAATGTTTCTAACTCCATCTCTCACTTTTGATCATTATTAGAATTTTGCATGAGAACTCTAATCCCTCTAGTTGAGTGATGTGCCTCAGCTACGTTTCTTGGGTGATGTGCCCCAAGGCCATGTGAGTTTTCCTGTGATTGTTATTTAGGTCCAATATTCAGTATTCCAGCCATTGATATTCAATTCAGGTCACCATTGAAGATTCAGTGCCAATTTGGAGAGGAGATTACCAAAGCAGCAGTTTACTAGCTAGTTTTGGAGAAGGTTCACCAGCAAATGAAGATAGCTAAGGAGGAGAGTTCCCAAGACTTCCAGTGAGCTCCAGAAGTTATTATCAGCAGTTATTAGAGGCTTCCATGTTCATAGGTCGACTTCAGACCTGATCTCTCATTCCTCTCCCAATTCTCCAGTTATTCATCCAAATCTAGAGGTGTTTCCATTGGTGGAGACAATCAATTCAAGGAGGGTGCAGCAGTGGTTTCATCCAAATCAGTCCTCTGATCTACATAGATTTTTATCACTACATCAGAATAGATCCCCTATAAAAAATCTCTTCTCTTTTCATGTTCTCCATCCAATGTACCATAATTTCTAGCCTGTGAGGAAAATTGTTTAGAGAAGAAATCCACTGGAATAAAATGATGGTTTTGTTATGATAAAATCAATGTGTCACTGTTCATATGAGTATATCAGAGCTGCATAATATTTTAGTATAGAGATTTTAATTCATTAAAGTCACTTTTTCAGTTAAAAGGCAAGACTAGCTCTTTGGATGGTTTTCCTAGACTAGTTTTAGTGATTTCCTTGTAAAATGCAATATGAGCACCCTTTTGACCTCCCGTATTTTGCATTAGGTCAATAAATTGATATATTAAACATACCAGCTCACAAAACTAGAATTTGGAAGCCTTTCCCTTGCGCTTGGGAAGCTAGCAAATTTCTTAGCTCCACAATCCTGGTTGAGCCTCTGTCATCCAATACTTCCCAAACCTCCCCAAATCTGCTCAAGCATCTTCCTATACCTTCTATGACTGATAATGTCTCTTCCCTCTACCCTAGTATCACCCTACCTGTCTAGTTTGTAGATGCCAGCTTCCTAGGGAACCTCGAAGTAGGAAACAGTGCATCACTGTTGTTGAAAAGTGAATGGTTATGGTACTTAGTGCAAAGGACACATTTGTTCTAACCTTTAGACATGTTGCTGCACCTAATGCCATATATTTTCCAGAATTAAAAGTTCATCCTACCAAAATCACCTTGAGTTTTGGTCCCCGTCACTAACTACCCACTCTGCTCAGAAAATTGTCAAGAAAAATCACTAGTGATTTTGGTTAAAAAATTAAATTGGAGTTAATATCTTGGTCAAATATTACCAAGGATATTACAGAAGTCCAAACATGAATTTCTGAATTCTCTCATTTCCGCAATCCACAATCCATATTGCGGAAGTCGGAATTACGGAAGTCCAAACATGACTTTCCTAAAAACTTTCCTTTCTGCAATCCGCAATTCGCATTGCGAATGCGGAAATGAGGAACCTCATTCTCTACATCTGCAAATTTCCTAGACTTGTTTGTCCCTCGTCCTTGAGCCAAATGACACAAGTTTGGTACCGTTGGAAATCTCTTGGAGAGATATTTCCATTGGTATAACTCTCTCATCCATTCGAGGATCATAACCTTGTATTTATTTCATCTAAATATTCTATCATAACTTCTATTTTCCATGTTTTAGAACTTCATAAAACTCCATCTGTCTTCTTCCATGACCTTCCCCCTTCACCTGATCCATAGAGGAGTTCTGAAACACATCAGGGTATCCCCCTCCCTGTTGATGTATTTGTAACTTTGGAATGTATTTCATATATGTATATTTTATTCCTATAGAGATGTTATTATCCCTCTATACGGAAGTGTCATCATTTATATTGTAAGTGGCGTAACTTATACTTGATGGGTTATTAGACCACCTTGATGGGGTTGGCCCTGTATAAGTCATGTGGGTCAAAGGGTTATTAGACCACCTTATTGGGGGTCGGCCCTGTCAGCATTATATTATGTGATTAAGTTGAGGCTGACCTAGTAAGTTTATTAGGCAAGTCAAGTCATGTATAAATAGAGCGCGGGAGGCACTCTATTTGATCATTCACTTTCTCACATATACACTCATTGGAGAGTGGCACACTAGTGAAGGAGGAGAAGCTGCTGCTAGGAGACTATCTCTTATGCTTGGGTTTTGTATCATTGCTCTATCTATCTCTGAGGAAGTTATTGGGGTATTTCACCTTCTCGATTTTCCCAAAGGAAACTCTATGTGGCTAATGTCTCATGTGATTGCTTGTTGTGATTGATATGCTTGATATGCTGTACATGTTATTCTCTCAGTAAAGATCCTAGAGTATGTTGAATTAATGCTCAAAACTTAACATGGTATCAAAGCTAACCTGAGAAGAAGACACTATGCAGTTGTGGAAGCTAGGGCTTCTTGTTTTTTGGGTTTCTCTCCACATATCTTGAAAGGCAGTAGGCTAGATTGACTCTCCTCAGCAAGGCACATCTTTCTGTCGAAACATAATTCAATTCTGAGCATTTTCAGATTTTGACCTAAAAATTAGGGTTTCCACAAAAAGTGGAATTTCTGAAATCTGAGATCATGGCTGGATGCGCCTCAGAAAAATCAAAGTTTAGAGTTTTGGATCGAACTTTTTGGTTGGGTGAAGCTCCGGGAAAATCAAACCCTATTTTGGGGTCCTCTCTAATGAAGCTAGAAATTAGGGCTTCTGCAAAATTTGGAATTTCTGAAATCTGAGACCCTGGATGCAAGCTCCTCTGAAAAGTCGAAGTTTAGAGATCAAGATCAAACTTTTTGGTTGGGTGAAGCTCCGGGAAAATCAAAACCTAGTTTGGGGTCCTCTCTAGTGAAGCTAGAAATTAGGGCTTCTGCAAAAGTTGGAATTTCTGAAATCTGAGACCATGGTTGGAAGATCCTCTGAAAAATCGAAGTTTAGAGACCAAGATCTAACTTTTTGGATGGATGAAGCTCCAGGAAAATCAAACCCTAATTCAGGGTCCTCACTAGTGAATCCAGAAGTTTGAAAAGCAAATTTGAGGGATGAAACTTTGCAGTTTTCAAATTCTGAGTATACCTACTTGATCAGCTCATCAAGGCGCATCTTTCTATCCTTTCAGAAGTTTGAAATTCAAAATTTTAATTTTTAGGTTTTCTCTAACAAACCCTAATCCAACTCCAAATCCAGATTTATGCAAATAAAGTGGTAAGACCTAAATATTTGTATTTCATTTGAAGTACTCTTTAAGATGTATCACCACACCAAGCTTGAGGATAAGCTTGAAGGGGCTGATAACTTCTGAGCATGGAAGTATAAGATTGGGTTAATTCTAGAAGAGAGTGAGTTGGACACCTACATAAGTGAAGCAGTTTCTGTCCCAGAGGGAGAAGAGACTAAGGCCTTACACAAGAGGAACTTAGTCAAGGCTAAAAGCATCATTGTTGATTCTATCAAAAACCATCTCATGCCACATGTGTCATCTCTGAAGACACCTAAGGAGATGTTTGATTCCTTGACCAAGCTATTTGAAGGGAAGAATATAAATCGGAAGATGACCTTGAGGAATCAATTGAAGAATATCAAGTTCCAGAATGCGGAGACCATGCAGTCTTATTTCTCAATGGTCTCCCAGATAAAAGAACAACTTGAAGCTATGGGAAAAGTTATAGAGAATGGAGAAGTGGTAATTACCACTCTTAATTGTTGAGATATTGTAACTTCAAAGAATATTATATTTGTACTTTATTATTCCGGAGATGTTTCATTCCTCCGTGAAGATCTTATTGTAAATCCGGAGATGTTTATTCCTCCGTCGGAATGTGGTAACTCGGGTTATTAGACTTCCCTAGTAGGGGTCGGCCCTGTATGTGTTATGTGGGTCAAAGGGTTATCAGACCACCCTAGAGGGGTCGGCCCAGTTAGTTGTAGTGGGGTATTTAACCTATTGGTTAAATACGAGCCTACGTGTACTTGTGTAAAATACATATCAGAGTAGTGTATAAATAGAGGAGGTGTGTTCCTCATTATACACACTCACTCACTTGAGAAAGGCGCATTTGTGGAGGATAGGTCTGCTATGGAGGAGAAGGAGCTTATGCTTAGGGTTTGCATCTTTGTATATTGCTGGTCATCTATATTGAGGAAGCTTTGCTGGGTTTTCTACCCCATGAGGGTTTCCCAGGATAAATCTCTGTCTCTTGTGTTTATGCTATGCTTGTTGTTTCTTCAGTGATCCTGTATATGCTATTATTGTGAAATGGAATGTAATGCTGCTATTTTCTGTCTTAGCATATTGAATTTTAACATGGTATCAGAGCTAACCTGAAGGAAGACAAGGTATGGCACTAAAGACACTTGCTTTACTTACGACATTTTGAAGGTTAGGGTTTTACATAGCAAAAACCAGTCATCGTAGCACTTTCGCTATAAATCCGTTTTGGCGAAGTTTTCGGATCTGAAATTGTTACAGGACGAAGCTAAGATCTCCCGGTACCTTGTGTCCAAAGGACAACCTATAATTCGTTGTACTTTGTGATTTATGATCTGTACAATATAGGGTTTCTGCCTCTTCCAGATCTGAGTCAAAATCAGGTGACCTTGGGAAAAAGGTCATATCTTGGGCTAGGAAGCTCCAAATGAAATTTCGTAAAAAGTGACAGGTAGTACACAGTCTGCACTATCTCAGAAAACTTTTTCAGAGGCCGAAGTTGAACCAGTGACACGTGGCACGCCGTACAAGTGCGTTCTCTTGTATTATCCCATAAACAGGTCACGTTGCGACACTTGGCATAACTCTCTCTCAGAAAATCCAATTGAGGTAAGACCTGTCAGGATGGAAAGATAACAGGCAGAGCTATCTCAAAAAACTTTTTCAGAGGCCGAAGGTCAAACAGTGACACGTGGCACGCCGTACAAGTTCGCTCTCCTGTATTTTCTCAAAACAGGTCACGTTGCGACATTTGGAATAACTCTCTCTCAGAGAATCCAATTGAGGTCAGACCTGTCAGGATGGAAAGCTAACAGGTCAGGCTATCTCAGAAAACTTGTTCAGACCCTGTGGATCAAAAATTTCGGAGTTACACCAGAAACAATCAGGTACATATTTCTGTCAAAACAGAATTATTTTTGGTAACTTCATTCATGGCTTCCGGAATTTAGGGCTTTGAAGAAAGTTGAAATTTTTGTAATCGGAGACCACGGCTAGATGATACTCATCAAAATAGAAATTTAGATACCAAGATCAGAATTTTTGGTTGGGCAGAAGACCGGGCTTGATTAGACCCTAGTTCGGGACTTTGATCAGAAAAGCGGAAAATTAGGGCTTCTGTAAAAATGGGAATTTTTGAAATCTGTGACCACGGCTGGAAGCTCCTCAGAATAATAGAAGCTTAGAGATTTGGATCAAACTTTTTGATGGGGAAAAAGAGTGGGCTTCATCAAACCCCAGTTCAGGGTCACGTCCAGTGAATCCGAAAGTTTCAAAGGAAAAATTGAGGAGTAAAACTTTGCAGTTTTCAAATTCTGAATATATCAGTTTGATCAGCTCATCAAGGCGCATATCTCTATCCTTTCGGAAGTTTGAAATTCAAAGTTTGAATTTTTGGGGTTTCTCTGACAAACCCATATCCAGTTCCAGGTCCAGTTCTTGCAAATCAAGTGGATAGGGTTAATCCTAGAAGAAGATAGATTGGTCACCTACATAAGTGAAGGAGTTCATGTTTCAGAGGGAGATGAGGCTAAGGCTTTACATAAGGAGATTACAAGCGATCTCGACAGGTATGACTCATCGAGGTATGTTTTGAGATTTGTTCATAATTAAGTTTATGGTATGTTTGTCTTCATGTTATTACAGTTAGTACAATCTTGATTCTAGATTTGTTGTATCACCTTAACAAAATTTTGAATGCATGATAGAAGATATTCATTGGTTAGGGTATTGACACTTATGATTGTACTAATGCATTATGGTGTTGTGTAAGGTTGAGGTTGTCTACTAACAAGATACAGGTACATCACAAAAGACAAATCAGGCTCCATGACCATGAAAACATGAAGACAAAGACTCATCCATAATCTTTGTTCTACTTACGAGGTATGTATGACTTTGTTATATTATGCTTAACCTATGAGACATGCAGGTTCTAGCTCAGGATCTCTAAATCATTGAAGAGGTTGTTTAGGTATGTTGTACATAACCAAGTAGGTATACTAATCCAGGTATGTTTCCCATGAATCTTACCTTGTGTTAGGATCCCTTATATAAGTATACTTGGAATGATTGGTTATGCTTATTCATAAAGTTAGTAATCAAGGGATTATGCATATTATATCAATAATATGCATGAGTAAAAGAAGACTTCCCTGAAATCTTGAATACTAATGTTTATTAACTATAATCATGACTATACGTTTTCAAGATTATTTAGTACTATAATGTTTTGACAGTATTTAGAATATACTAATGAGTGTATGTTTGTGTATGAGATCATGAGGATGACTCTTGAGCATGCACAGTGGTACAGAATGAATAGAAGTTCAAAAGACATACAGAAGATCAAGCGGGAGGCTGCCACACAAACATAAAAGATAAGTATTTGAGTTACTATTTGAAATAGTAATGATATTGCCTGCATGCATATTTGTATTCCTAGAATATATAATGCTGAGTGTAAACATTCATAGAGCATTGAACAGTATACAACTAATGTGCATATGTTTGGACAAACATTCCATTGTTGCTTGTCTAGAATGAAACCTCTTTGCTGACATGCTGAGAGTTGTGCACACTCTCGATAGTATGTTCTGGTAGAGATGGAAGGCATCTAGATAGCCACTGTATGCATACAGGATATGGGAAAGTGTTGTGCCAAAGTATTGGTCAAAATAGTTGCATCACTATGTAAATGATATCTGTATGCATAATGGGTTATCTTTTGATGATTATGAAGTATTACTAATCATGTACTTAATTTTGATTTGTAGGAAAGGTCATGAAGAATGATGGACACCGTACAAGTGGTGGATGTTCAAACAAGAAGATTTACAAATCAAACAAAATATAGAAGGCTCATGGCTAGAAGATTCTCTTAGAAAGGGGAAGAGAATCACGACAAGATGTTTGCTCCAAGTATGGTGTATTTAAAGAAGAAGTATGAATCAGGTTCTGTATAGGTACCTAGGATCGCTAATAATTTGATAAGCTTAATGATCACCATGGGTGATGTGGATCTCAACCTTTGCTACAAGGTTGAATATGATACACATATGACATGGATGCAAGAAGGAACTCACCACAGAGTTCGAATGATATTGAGGCTCATATCAGTAGACCCATCTAACGAGAGATGGCACAGATAGATATGCAGAAGATCATTCAATGCAGAAATGAAAAAATGAAAGATCTCAAATTGATACTTTACTTCCTAGGTCTGGAAGTATCGCAAGGCTCAGAAGGAATATTTCTCAACCAGGGAAAGTATGATGAGAAATATGACTTGAGGTGTTGGAATGGCCACTCTTATGGATTCCAACTTGAAGCTGTTAGGGGATAACTCATCAGAGTTAGTGGATATAACTCTGTACAATCAATTTATTGGGTCTTTGATATATCTAAACTAGGTTAGATATATGCTTTGTTATGAACACCTTGAGTGAGTATCTAGTGGAATCTAGATGTGTTTACCTGATAGTTGCAAAGTATGTGATGAGGCACATAAAGGAGAATTTGATCTATGCTATCTTGAAGATCATGACTTCAGATGGCTATTCAGATTCTGTTTGGGCAGGAAGTGTATCAGACAAGAAGAACACATCGAGAGGATGTTATTGTCTGGGATTAGCCATGATCTCGTGGTTTAGCTGGAAGCTGTCTAGTGTGACTCTCAGCACAAGCGGAATATATGGCTGCTTGCTCTGCTAGTTGTGAAGAAGTTTGACTTTAGGATTGTTTGACTTAGAGATAGAACCAACTGAGATCCTATGTGATAATTAGAGTTGTATCAAGATGACATAGAATCTAGTGTTCCATGATAAGTCAAAGAACATAGGGAACTAACAAGATATGACACAGAAAGGAACTCTAAAAATTTTGAATTTGTAACAGGTTACCATTGTACTAACCAAGCCTCTACGTCAAGTGAAGAAGTTACAAACCAAACCTCTGTCTCGAGTGAAGTTTGAATACTTCCGAGACAAGCTTGGTGTAGTTCAAAAGGACCCTCCTCGAAAGGGGGAGTAGTATAGTCACTACTGATGAGATTGTCTCATCAAACAAAAAGGTCGTTGATGAGGTAACATGTTCTCTACACCCAGTTACTTAGAAATATTTAGATTTAGGACTCTTACATTATTTATTTTGATGATTAGATGTATACATGCTTTTGATGATAGATGTATACATGCTAGATACTTTTGATGATTAGATGTATACATGCTTTTGATGATAGATGTATACATGCTAGATACTTTTGATGATTAGATGTATACATACTTTTGATGATAGATGTATACATGGTTTTGATGATGATGATACATGTTGTGTTTATACATGTTGTGATGATGTTGATACATGTTGTGGTTATACATGTTTTGATGATGATGATACATGTTGTGTTTATACATGTTTTGATGATGATGATACATGTTGTGTTTATACATGTTGTGATGATGTTGATACATGTTGTGGGTATACATGTTTTGATGATGATGATACATGTTGTGTTTATACATGTTGTGATGATGTTGATACATGTTGTGGTTATACATGTTTTGATGATGATGATACATGTTGTGTTTATACATGTTTTGATGATGATGATACATGTTGTGTTTATACATGTTGTGATGATGTTGATACATGTTGTGGTTATACATGTTTTGATGATGATGATACATGTTGTGTTTATACATGTTTTGATGATGATGATACATGTTGTGTTTATACATGTTTTGATGATGTTGATACATGCTGTACATGTTGTGATGATGATGATACATGTTGTGGTTATACATGTTTTGATGATGAGGATTCATGTTCTGCTTTGGTGAACATGTGAAGGGATTGGATCATCCCTGGACTTTCAGTCCTAAAGAGAGCCGTAGACGTGAGGTCTCCGAGAATGAAGTCCTTAGTGGACAGTTGAGGGGATTGGATCATCCCTGGACTTTCAGTCCTAAAGAGAGCCGTAGACGTGAGGTCTCCGAGAATGAAGTCCTTAGTGGACAGTTGAGGGGATTGGATCATCCCTGGACTTTCAGTCCTAAAGAGAGCCGTAGACGTGAGGTCTCCGAGAATGAAGTCCTTAGTGGACAGTTGAGGGGATTGGATCATCCCTGGACTCTCAGTCCTAAAGAGAGCCGTAGACGTGAGGTCTCCGAGAATGAAGTCCTTAGTGGACAGTTGAGGGGATTGGATCATCCCTGGACTTTTAGTCCTAAAGAGAGCCGTAGACGTGAGGTCTCCGAGAATGAAGTCCTTAGTGGACAGTTGAGGGGATTGGATCATCCCTGGACTTTCAGTCCTAAAGAGAGCCGTAGACGTGAGGTCTCCGAGAATGAAGTCCTTAGTGGACAGTTGAGGGGATTGGATCATTCCCGGACTTCAGTCCTAAAGAAGAGCCGTAGACATGAGGTCTCCGATAACTGAATGACAGGACTGAATCGTCCCTGGACCTCGGTTCAAAATGTACGTGACAAATCCTAGAATTACTCTAGGTTACATCCAGCATGAAAAAGGGCTGGCTCTGTAGTTGTGATACATCCAGCATGAAAAAGGGCTGGCTCTGTAGTTGTGATACATCCAGCATGAAAAAGGGCTGGCTCTGTAGTTGTGATACATCCAGCATGAAAAAGGGCTGGCTCTGTAGTTGTGATACATCCAGCATGAAAAAGGGCTGGCTCTGTAGTTGTGGTACATCCAGCATGAAAAAGGGCTGGCTCTGTAGTTGTGATACATCCAGCATGAAAAAGGGCTGGCTCTGTAGTTGTGGTACATCCAGCATGAAAAAGGGTTGGCTCTGTAGTTGTGATACATCCAGCATGAAAAAGGGCTGGCTCTGTAGTTGTGATACATCCAGCATGAAAAAGGGCTGGCTCTGTAGTTGTGGTACATCCAGCATGAAAAAGGGCTGGCTCTGTAGTTGTGATACATCCAGCATGAAAAAGGGCTGGCTCTGTAGTTATGATACATCCAGCATGAAAAAGGGCTGGCTCTGTAGTTATGATACATCCAGCATGAAACAGGGCTGGCTCTGTAGTTGTGATAAGGATTGATCATCCTGGAACTTGATCTGGATTGTATCATCCATGGACTCATGTCCTAAAGAGAGCAGGATTGATCATCCTGTAAATATGATCGTGTGATGACGATGCTGCTGATCGCGTGATGACGATGCTGCTGATCGTGTGATGACGATGCTGCTAATCGTGTGATGACGATGCTGCTGATCGTGTGATGACGATGCTGCTGATCGTGTGATGACGATGCTGCTAATCGTGTGATGACGATGCTGCTGATCATGTGATGACGATGCTGCTGATCGTGTGATGACGATGCTGCTGATCGTGTGATGACGATGATGATGATCGTATGATGACGATGCTGATGATGGTGTGATGATGATGCTTATGATCATATGATGACGATGCTGATGATCGTGTGATGACGATGCTTATGATCGTGTGATGACAAAGTTGATGATCGTGTGACGATGATGATGATGATCGTGTGATGACGATGCTGATGATCGTATGACGATGTTGATGTTCCAGTAACTAGTCAAGTTACTGATGATGATGAATTGAAGAAAGCTTCCAATGATTTATAGATGTATCATATATGATGTTGATGACTCCTTGCTCGTGCAGATGTTGTTATAATATCCTTCTCGTTAAGGGGGAGTGTTGAGATATTGTAACTTCAAAGAATATTATATTTGTACTTTATTATTCCGGAGATGTTTCATTCCTCCGTGAAGATCTTATTGTAAATCCGGAGATGTTTATTCCTCCGTCGGAATGTGGTAACTCGGGTTATTAGACTTCCCTAGTAGGGGTCGGCCCTGTATGTGTTATGTGGGTCAAAGGGTTATTAGACCACCCTAGAGGGGTCGGCCCAGTTAGTTGTAGTGGGGTATTTAACCTATTGGTTAAATACGAGCCTACGTGTACTTGTGTAAAATACATATCAGAGTAGTGTATAAATAGAGGAGGTGTGTTCCTCATTATACACACTCACTCACTTGAGAAAGGCGCATTTGTGGAGGAGAGGTCTGCTATGGAGGAGAAGGAGCTTATGCTTAGGGTTTGCATCTTTGTATATTGCTGGTCATCTATATTGAGGAAGCTTTGCTGGGTTTTCTACCCCATGAGGGTTTCCCAGGATAAATCTCTGTCTCTTGTGTTTATGCTATGCTTGTTGTTTCTTCAGTGATCCTGTATATGCTATTATTGTGAAATGGAATGTAATGCTGCTATTTTCTGTCTTAGCATATTGAATTTTAACATTAATGGCCTTCCTAGGTCATGGGATTCCTTCATCCAAGGAATTTGTGCTAGGAAAAAACTTATCTCTTTCAGTAAGCTGTGGTAAGAATGCTCAGAGGAAGAAGCTCGGATTGTAGCTCGAGAAGAGAAGATAGGGAATGAAGATCAATCTCTCACAACACATACCAAGAAGAGGACACTTTTCCTCAGATTGTCCTAAGAACAAAAGGAACAACAACAACAACTACTACAAGCAATCTAACAGGTATGACTTACAGGTATGTTTTGAAATCTGTTCATGATTAAGTTTATACTATGATTGTCCTCATGTTATTGAGTTTAGTAACAATCTTGTTTAATTTTAGACTTGTCTTATCACCCTAGTAAAAGAATGAATGCATGATAGAAGACATTCATTGATTAGGGCTATGACACTTATGATTGTATTATGTTTGTACTAATGCACTGTGGTGTTGTATGAGGAGAATGTTATCGACTAACACGAAAGGTTCAAATCAAGCTCTAGATCAAGACCATGATGACATGAAGACAATGACTCATCCATAGTCATGGATCACATAGAGGTATGTATAATTTGGTTCTACAATGGTTAAATTATGAGCTATGTAGGTCATTGAAGAGAACAAGAAAACAATGCTAGACATAACTAGCAAATATGATGACCAGATATGTTTTTCCTATATCAAAGGATCTTATACTTTTGTATGATTGATAATGATTACTCATGAAGTTAAAAGTTTGAGTAATCTAGGGTTTATGCATGTTACGTTCCTTACTTTGATTAATGATATGACTAAACAGAAAAGTCCTATATAAACCTTGAATACTAATGCTTATTATCTGTGTTTGAAATGATCATGACTATACATGCTTAAGATTATTGTGTTTTGGTAGTATTAAGATTATACTAATAAATGTATGATTATGTATGAGATATCGAGGATAACACAATGATGATACTAGTAAGCATGCATAGTGATTGAGGATGGATATAAGTTCAAGAACAGGTAATCTAGGAAGCAAAGATCAAGAGGGAGCACACTCCAGTAGTTCCTACAAGGAAATAAAGATTGAGAAGGAGTCCACCCATCAAACAAACAAAGATAATTATTTGAATTGTCATTTCTTTCATATTTGATTGTTTAAATAATACTATTCAAAGATGTATATACTTATGTTCCTAGACTTAGATTGTGCATTATGCATATTAGAATAATTGCATTAATGAACAGTATACTATTAATATGCATGTAATGGGTAGTGGCATATGGCACTGTAGAACATTCCATTGCTACTTATCTAGAATGAAACCTCTTTGCTGACATGTTGGGAGTTGTGCACACTCTTAACAATGTTCTGGTAGAGATTGGAAGGCATCTAGAAAGTTACGGGATATGGATAAATGTTGTATTGAAACATTGGCTAAAATAATTGCATGACTGTATGACATATTTCTTTATGTGTAAGAATTTGTTCTGAAAACTATGAGATGTTTCTTATCATGCAATTTAACTTGTTTTTGTAGGAAAGATCGTATACGAGTACCTACAAAAGAAGGACTACAACATTTGTTCAGCAACAAATCTATCTATTGAAGAATCTAAAGTTCCCGGGATCTGGGATGAAGTAATGATGCCATGATCCATTGATCATGAAGAATGATGTTTGGGATGTGGTCCCAAGACCAGAAGGGAATTTTGTTGTGACTTCCAAGTGAATTTATAAGATCAAGCATGCTGCAGATGGCATCATAGAGAAATATAAAGCAAGTGATGAAATGGAAGATACACCAGATGGATGTCAAGACAGCCTTCTTGAATGGTGTAGTCGAGGAGGAAGTGTATGTGAAGCAGCCACTTGGTTTTGAGACACATGATAGGGAGTCATATGTGTGTAGGTTGAAGAAAGCCTCATGTGGATTGAAGCAAGCTCCTAGGACTTGGTGAGAATGGATTGATTGTCGATACCAAGAGGAACCTTGATGCCGAGTTCGAGATGAAGGACTTGGGGATGATGCACTATTTTCTAGGTATGGAGGTGTGGCAGAGTGTAGATGGGATCTTCCTTGGACAAGGGAAGTATGCAATAGAGATACTGAAGAGGTTCGGGATGATGGACTGGAAGGCCATGGCCACACCTATGGAATCGAAACTTAAGCTTCTATGTGATGCTTCATCTGAGCCAGTTGATGTCATGGTGTATCATCATATGATTGGGTCCTTGATATACATAATGAACACGAGACCAGATATTTTCTTTGTGGTGAACACATTGAGCTAGTTCCTGACAGATCCCAGAGGTGTTCACCTGGTCGCTGTAAAGCATATTCTGAGGTACCTGAAGGGTACGATTGATTATGGGTTCAAGTATGATGCGAATCAAAAGTTTAACCTGGAGGGTTATATTGATTCAGATTGGGCAGGAAGTGTTGCAGATAGGAAGAGCACTTCTGGGTGCTGCTTCAGTATGGGATCATGTGTGATCTCTTGGTTTAGCAGGAAACAATCCCGCGTAGCACTGAGTACAGCCGAAACAAAGTATGTTGCATCTTGTTCGGCTAGTTGTGAGGCAGTTTGTCTTAGGAAGCTACTATCTGAGTTATTTGATCTCCTGTTGGATGCTACTGGTATCTTTTGTGACAACCAGAGTTGTGTGAAGCTATCTGAGAACCCAGTGTTCCACGACAAGTCAAAGCACATTGAGATCAAATATCACTATATCAGGGATATGGTGTAGAGAGGAGCAGTGAAGCTTCTGTATGTTGCGACGGATGAGCAGGTTGCAGATGTGTTGACGAAACCACTAGCCAGAGTGAAGTTTGAGTACTTCAGAGAGAGGCTTGGTGTTCTTCAAATTGATGACACTTCAAGGAAGAAGTGATGGATACATCTACAGGATCCATTCCAAGCATGGTGAGAGGAGGATCCTTCCCATGGCTGTGGATGTAAGTGCTGTGTGATGAGCATCAGGACGATGCTCCAGTTACTGCTTGGTATGATCAGTTGGATCATGTATATGTATATGCATCAGGACGATGCAGTGATGATCATCAAGATGAACATGTGAGATGAGTATCAGGATGATACTCAGGATGATGCTATGATGATGATCAATATGATCATATGTGATGATATGTATCAAGTGGATACATTACATAATCAGTTGGATTATGTGCGATAAGTTCCAAAGACACAGATGCACATGGGCCATTCGAGCGTGGTTGAAGTATGTCTTCCCATGGTTGCGGTATAAGTGTTGGGGCCATTCGAGCATGGTTGAAGTGTGCCTTCCCATGGCTGCAATATAAGTGATGGGTCCATTCCGACATGGTTGAAGTGTGTCTTCCCATGGTCGTTGATGAAAGAGTTGTGCCATTCGAGCATGGTTAAAGTGTGTCTTCCCATGGCTGCGATATAAGTGCTGTGCCATTCCTAGCATGGTTGAAGTGTGTCTTCCCGTGGCTGCGATATAAGTGCTATGCCATTCTTGCATGGTTGAAGTGTGTCTTCCCATGGCGTAGATATAAGTGTTGAGCCTTTCACGGATGGTTGAAGTGTGTATTCCCATGCCGGTGAATGTAAGTGCTGTGTGATGTGCATCTGGGTTGTGCTTCGTGAACGATGTTATGATCAGTATGATCATGAGTATTAGGATGATACTTTGTGGCCGTGGATAGGTTGTGCAGTGGCATGTAAAAGGTCCTGGGAGATCTGATAGGTTGAGTTGTGTGCTCATAATCAGTCCTAGGATTCTCTTGCGAGGTTTTGTTGACGCACGTAATAAGTCCCAAGGATTTCATAGTATGGACAGTGATGATGAAGACCTACAAGTGGTGGGCCTACATCCAGCTTGAAAAAGGTTTGTCTCTGTAGAAATTCCTATGACAAGTAGATCAGAGATTGATTGAGATAGTAGCAACAACAACGATGACGATGATTCAATGGTAATGATCCAGTGACGATGATCCATAGAAGAAAACTTTTGCTAGCAAATCTGTGTCGAGAAATACCTTCCTAGTTAAGAGGGAGTGTTGATGTATTTGTAACTTCAGAATGTATTTCATATATGTATATTGTATTCCTATAGAGATGTTATTATTCCTCTATACGGAAGTGTCGTAATTTATATTGTAAGTGTCGCAACTTATACTTGATGGGTTATTAGACCATCTTAATGGGGTTGGCCCTGTATAAGTCATGTGGGTCAAAGGGTTATTAGACCACCCTATTGGGGGTCGGCCCTGTCAGCATTATATTATGTGATTAAGTTGAGGCCGACCTAGTAAGGTTATTAGGCAAGTCAAGTCATGTATAAATAGAGTGCAGGAGGCACTCTATTTGATCATTCACTTTCTCACATATACACTCATTGGAGAGTGGCGCACTAGTGAAGGAGGAGAAGCTGCTGCTAGGAGACTATCTCTTATGCTTGGTTTTTGTATCATTACTCTATCTATCTCTGAGGAAGTTATTGGGGTTTTTCACCTTCTTGATTTTCCCCAAGGAAACTTTGTGTGTCTATGGTCTCATGTGATTTCTTGTTGTGGTTGATATGCTTGATATGTTGTACATGTTATTATCTCAGTAAAGATCCTAGAGTATGTTGAATTAATGCTCAAAAATTAACACTCCCTTCCCAAATATCAGGTGTAGTCACACAACTCATTCATAGGGTTAATCAATCATAGCTCAACATGTAAGGTGCATAAAGTTAGATCTAACGATTATATCTATCACATGCAAGATTTATAATGCATTAAACTCATGCAATACAATGGTATTCATAACAATAAATTAGCCTCCTACTCAAGTTCACATGTGATCTTGTTGATGTATTTGTAACTTCAGAATATATTCACTTGTATATTGTATGTATTACATTTGTACTTTATTGTATCCCCAACGGAGATGTATTATTCCTCCGATTGGAAGTGTCGTCATGTGTACTTGCAAGTGTCGTAACTTATACTTGATGGGTTATTAGACCACCTTGTTGGGGTCGGCCTTGTATGAGTCACGTGGGTCAAAGGGTTATTAAACCACCCTATTGGGGGTCGGCCCAGTCAGCATTATGTTATGTGGTTAAGTTAGGGCCGACCTAGTTGAGTAAAGGTCAAGTGATGTAGTGTATAAATAGAGAGTGTGTCTCTCTCATTTTACACATTCTATTGTTCACTCACTTCGCATTAGTGAGAGAAGAAGAGCCAGACCCTGAACTAAGGAGAGTTAATCAGCTAGTGGAAGTGAAAGAAATTAGAGAAGGGGTATAAGCTGAAGCCAAGGAAGCTCAGGACTGGATCAAGAAGACATTTGACAGGAAGACTAAGACAAATGATTTCCAGGTAGTAGATCTAGTATTAAAATGGGATGCTAGAAGAGAAGATCAGGCCCAAAAGTTTGATAACCTTTGGCAGGGGCCCTATACAATCACCTCCTACCATGGGAATAATGCTTTCCTCCTACAGGACGAAGATGGTGAACCAGTCGGCAAGGGATCCGTCAATAGACGATTCTTGAAGCACTATTTCAAGTAAAAAAGCAGGTCCGTCAACCCACCTCCACTGTACATTACCATTTTTTATTTTTCGTTATTCATGTTCCATTTTTTGTGATACGAAGAAGGAAAAAGAGGAGGGGAGTAATGGCCACTAGTTTACATGTTTTTTCTACCTCACAGGGAGGATAGCATCCCCAGTTGGAGCCGTTGTTAACACCTATTATGGTTTCCACCAGGGACGGTAAAGGAAATACCCCACCAAATCCCCAAGGTCACCCATCGGTCGGTTACACCAAATGAGGAGGCAGGAAGCCCAAAAATACCCAAGTGTCAAGCAAATCCAAGCTAAATGACCGAGTCGTAGCAAGAAAATGAGAAAAAACAAGGCAATAGGGCTCTTCCGCAAGAAAAACTAGCAATAAGAGCTTCTTCCACAACCAAAGGAGATTCAATGGTTAGGATTGAATGGCAGGATCATATCGGCAATTGAAAATGCATTCCGCAAGTGGGTTTCCGAGTTCCGCATCTTGCATTGCGGATTGTGGATTGCAGAACCACATTTTTCCAAGGATATAAAAAGTAGGGTTTTTTATTCCCGCAATCCACATTGTGGATTGTGGATTGCGAAAAAGAAATCTTCCAAAGGGCGCAAAAGTAAGTTTTTGAATCCCGCTTTGCGGATTTCGGATTGCAAAAAGGCCATTTTCCAAGGGGGCGAAAAAGTGAGTTTCTGAATCCCACATTCCACATTATGGATTGTGGAAAGGTCATTTTTCAGGAATGCAAAAATCAAGTCTCCGAATCCCGCATCCTGCTTTGCAGATTGAGGATTGTGGAAAGGCAATTTTCCAACAAGTGTAAAATCGAGTTTTTGAATCCCGCATCCCGCATTGCGGATTGCAGATTGCCGAAAGGTCAGTTTTCTGAAGCCACCAAGCGGGGGTTCTGAATCCTGTAGTTCACATTGCGGATTACAGAAAGGAATTTTTGGATCAAAAGAATTTTTGCAGAGCAAATCGCAGCTGTAGGGAATGAATATTTTCACAGAAAAGTGGCGCATTTGAGAACAGCGAAGGGGTCTGTTTTAGTTACATGTCCTAATCAAACTAAAAAGTCTTGATATGAAGGACAAGAAAATGGATTCCGTTGCCTAATGGTGCATCTCCAGCACAAATGAATCCCTTCCTCTACGCATGGTAGAATTAGAGGTTGTTGATTCAGGCGGACCTACTCGAGCGGCCTCATCATTACCAGTCCGAGTTTGTTCTAAATCAGTTAGGATATTTTGATACTTTGTAAGCCTATAAAGGCAGGTTCCAAAGAGGACCAAAAGGTTGGATGTTTTTGTTTCAGAGAGATTACTGCTCTCCACCTGTATTTGAATTCAGCCTCTTAATTCGATCAGAATACCAGATTCTAGAGCTTGAGATTCTTGTGATGTGTGTTCTGATGTATGTTATTTCCTGTGTATGTGTTCTCGCATTTGTATTTCCATTGATTGTTTACTTCTATAGTACCTAAAGATCAAGATTACATGGTCTGGAATTCATGCCCACATGCTCCAGATGCATATGAGTAGGTATTCCACCTATTTGCTCTTGAAGTTGAAGGTTAGAATTCATTTATAAATGCTCTAACCTTGTAATGGAACTTGTCCCCTTTTTCTTCCTTCACCTACTAATCATTTTGACTTGAAATTGTTAAAATTTAATATGCTAAGACAGAAAATAGCAGCATTACATTCCATTTCACAATAATATCATATACAGGATCACTGAAGAAACAACAAGCATAGCATAAACACAAGAGACACAGATTTATCGTGGGAAACCCTCATGGGGTAGAAAACCCAGTAAAGCTTCCACAATATAGATGACCAGCAATATAAAAAGATGTAAACCAAAGACATGATCTCCTCCTCCACCATAGCAGACCTCTCCTCCACAAGTGCGCCTCACTCAAGTGTGTGTGTGTATCAAATGAGGAACATACCTCCTCTATTTATACACTACACTGACATGTATTTTACACAAGTACATGTAGGCTCGTATTTAACCATTAGGTTAAATACCCTATTATAACTGACTGGGCCGACCCCCACATGGTGGGTCTAATAACCCTAGTTACCACAACCAATTCGGAGGAATAAACATCTCCGGATTCATAGTGTAATCACATCGGAGGTATGGAACATCTCCGGAATAAATAATATACAAATATAATATTCTTAGAAGTTACAATATTCAACAGAAATAACCCCATCTACCTTGCCTCTTTCCTTTGAAATTGTGGTCTGAATTTTTCATTGGTGACAGTAAACCCACCGAAGTTGACTCCATGCCCAACTGTCATCATGTTCTTAACTCCAACCAAACAAAAACATTCCTTTAATTCATTGTTCGAAGGTCTAGCCACCACTTTTACATCCAATATCCCAGCCCATTCAAGCTATATCCCTGTAAAATTAGTCACAGCAGATCTAATGAACAAGTAAATCAATCACAACAAATGAACATAGAAAATATGGTGTAAAACTGTGTAAAACATGCACAGTGCTCAATATCCCAATAAGGGTGAATAATTACAATACAATACAGTAACATGTGAGTGAGCAATTTGAATTGACTAAGAAGTTCATTCGAATCACTGAATGGAGTATCTTGACTCCAATTAGGAGTCCTCATCATCAATCAGTGGTGGTCATCAATGCACAAGAACCAGTCATCCAGGTGTCAAGCTGAGTCTAACTGAGTGTGTCATGTGTAACTAAAGTGTGTAGCACTGATATAGGGAAGGAGACTCAGTGGAGGGCGCATGGGAGGCTTAACTGAATTCAAAACAAGTCATCTAGTCAATCTGGAGGTCCAACGGAGTGAAACAGTCAGTTGGGAGTGAAACTAGCCTCAAATCAAGGAGAATCGGAGCTAATTGAGTGTAACTGAAGTGGAACTGCAGTGGTAGGTGAAGAAGTGCACCCTTCTCTGGAAGTAGGTGAGAAGTGGGCGCCTTCCTGACTAGTAGGGCTAAAACTCTAAAGTAAGTGGCTCCCGTGTGCTAGAATAAGGTGGGTAAGGTGCTGGAGGCATCAACTTGGTGACTGGGATGCATGCAAAGTGCATGCAAACCCTAGAATTTGCATGCAAACCCTAATTGCATGCAAGATCCTGAGATGTGGATATCCGAACACCCCCCCTCAAGCTAGACTATGATGTGCAAAAAATAATGTGGGGCCCTGGTAACTAAGACCAAAGGTCACCCCAATACAATAATCCAAAAAATGTTTAAAATAAACTAAGTGAGGAAAGAGGGAAAACCCAGTGGGAAGAAATCCCCCCCACAAGATAAAGCATAATAATGGATCAATCTGTCTCCACCATGATGGAACTCACCCCCAACAGTGAATGGAGGTAATAGAACTTCTTCTCAGTGAAGCTCTTGGTGAAGATGTCTGCAATTTGCTCATCAGTAGGGAAATATTGCAGAATGATGGTGCGATCATGCACCAACTGTCGAATGTAATGCATATGAATCTCAATGTGTTTGGTCCTTTGTTGATGAACTGGATCTGTGGAGATCTTGATAGCACTTTGATTGTCACAAAATAGGACAGTCGAAGTAGTGCTACCAAAACAAAACTCGGAAAGAATACCCTGCAACCAAACTGCCTGAATGCAGGCATTGACTGCCCCTCGATACTCTGCCTCTGCTAAAGAAAGTGCAATGGCTTCCTGCTTTTTGCTGGACCAGAAAATAGTGCCATGACCAATCATGAAAACATAACCGGAAGTGGACTTCCGATCAATGCTATCACCTGCCCAATCTGAATCAGTAAAACCAATGAAATCAAGCTCAGAATCTGCAGCATAATGTATGCCAAAATGTTTCGTACCTTGCACATACTGCAAGATCCGCTTGGATGCTCTCCAATGAAGCTCATGGGGATGCTGCATATACCTTGAGACGGCACTCACGGCATATGAAATATCAGGCCTTGAGTGTGTCAAATAAAGTAGTGAACCAATCGACTGTCGATACATACTACAATCTGCAAGCAGTGTAGAATCTCCCTCCTCAAGACTGATTCCTGAGAGGAATGGGAATGGGGATGCCTTACATTCAGACATATTAAACTTCAATAACAGGTCGGAAGAATATTTTTGCTGAGATATAGTGATCCCATCAAAATTTTGAGCTATCTCCAAGCCCAAAAAGTGACTCAACAAGCCCAAATCGCTCATGTCAAAAGCTAGATTTAAGGCAGGTTTTAGCTTGTTTATTGAAGTAAGAGTGCTACCAGTAATGAGAATATCATCAACATAAAGTACAATAACCAAAAAATTACCTTTAACTCACTGAAGATACACATTCGGATCAGATTTTCATCTTTGGAAATTCTGAGAAAGAAGGAAGGAGTCCATCTTTGCGTACCAAGCTCTTGGGGCCTGTTTTAACCCATACAAAGATTTCTTCAATCTGCAAACTAATGATGGATCTGATGTGTATCCCTATGGCTACTTCATATATACCTCTTCAGCAAGATCTCCATGTAGAAATGCACTCTTCACATCCATGTGGTGCACTTCTCAGTGCTTGGATGCAGAAATAGCCAAAACAAGGCGGATGGAATCCATCTTTGCAACCGGTGCAAAGGTCTCAGTGTAGTCTACTCCTTGGACTTGGGAGAAACCTTTTTCCACCAACCTTGATTTGTATTTGCTTATAGATCCATCAGCAACAACTTTCGTGTGGTAGACCCATTTACACTTCACTAATTTTCTTCCAGGTGGAAGAGAAACTAGCTCCCATGTATTGTTCTTTTGAAGAGAATTGTACGCTTCATCCATAGCACTTTGCCATCTCGGATATCGGTGGGAAGAATAGTATGATGTGGGATATGAACCAGTAATCAAATAACAAATATCAGGAAGTAATGGATCAGAAATAGATGGAGCCATACCTGCTCTTTGAAAGTCTGTTGTTGTTCGTCTCGGATCAGCAGGATTTCCAAGGTTCGAACCAGCAGATTGAAGAGTGTTTTGGGCCCACTTTGGTAATTGAGGAGGATCATAATGGTAGAATTCCAAACCTGATATGTCATGATCATCATGTGCTGCAAAAATATGAGAAATATCAGAACTCATACCTTCATTATTGCTGCACGGATCTTCTTCTGGTGAAGGCGGTGAAACGTCGCTTTCTTCCTCGAATAGTTGCAATTCTTGAAGCGGTTCTTCAAATTGCACACTGCGCTCTATGAATATCTTTTTAGATCTGATATCCATGATTTTATATGCTTTTGATTCTTCCCCATATCCTATCAGTATGCACTCAATACTTTGTGGATCCAAAGCTCATCTCTTCTTGGAAGGAATTCTAGCCCATGCAGTAGAGCCAAAAACTCTCAAATTTGACACATCCTGTTTGTGACCAAAGAATGCTTCGAAAGGAGTCATACCTTTCACGGATGAATGTGGAACATGGTTCTGTATGTATGCAGAAACATTGATTGCTTCAACCCAAATATTTGCAGCCAAACCTTTTGATTCAATCATGCATGTAGCCATCTCTTTCAGTGACCGATTTTTCCTTTCCGCTACACCGTTCTGCTAGGGTGTGTAGGGAACTGTATGTTGGATCTAAATTCTGCTTTGGGCACAAATTTGTAGCAACTCGGACTTGATATATTCTCCACCATTATCAGATCTAAGAGCTTTGATCTTTATCTCAATGGCGGTCTCAATAGAAGCCTTAAAATCCTTTAATTTTCCAAGCACTTCTGACTTGTTTTTGAGAAAAAATTACCCATGTAAAGCGGGAAAAATAATCAATAAATGTCAAAACATACCTTGAACCATTTAATAACGTGTGGGGCAGAAAACCACTGATATCAGAATGTATCATCCCCAAAACTGTAGAATCTCTTCTAGCTTTTCCGCGATCGAATCT
Organism: Larix kaempferi; assembly: GCA_027924585.1. Lineage (NCBI taxonomy): Eukaryota > Viridiplantae > Streptophyta > Pinopsida > Pinales > Pinaceae > Larix > Larix kaempferi. The sequence continues at coordinate 52,651,167 of BSBM01000093.1, read as the reverse complement.
ATGCTCGGGTTGCTTCCCAATAATGCAACCAGTGCATATTCCCTTCGAGGAACGGAGTTATGGAAGACCATCTACCATGGAATTTTTTGATAACAGCAGAAAATAATTATAATTAAGATGTCCAAATATTTCATGCCAAATCCTACTAAGCTCATTACCATGTGTGCGAAGAGCAGTGGGCTTTGCAAGTGGAATAAAGTGTGAAAACTCATAGCATTTTGCAGTGTGGTTCGCATTTCCAACTGCAAAAAGTCTTCCACTTTTGATATCATAAATTTCAACTATATTAGGGGTGAATGTAACTTGCTTCGGTTCACCAATGTATGTCATTTGATACACAGAAAGAAGATTTGAAGCCAAGGAAGGAACATAGAGAACATTCTGAAAGCTTCCATGATCTACATGAATCGTACCTTTTCCCTTTGAAGAAATTTTTGAGTCATCTCCCAAATGGATGGGGATGGAGCTGTTTGGATCGAATGAAGAAAAATAATCAATATTTGCAGCCATACGATTCGATGCACCCGAATCTATCAAGAGAGTAGTGGGCTTCGAAACAGTTGCCATGAGTGTTTGTCCTCTTTCATGATCATCATTCCTATCCTTCTTCCTTGCACCATCAGGAGGAGTTATGTTATTCTTTTCCAAAAGGAGTGCCATTTGATCTATAGTCTTCTTCATGCATGAACTTTTGGGATGAAAGCCACGGTTGCAATAAGTACATTTAGAGTTTTGGTTACCTTCTTTGCCCTTTTGCTTGAACTTCGAACTAGATGGTGCATCCGTCTGTTTGCCTTTCTCTCTTTGCTTGTGAGGTTCGAATTTGGGCTTCTCCTTCTTTTGCTTTCCTTTACCATTCAAGATCTTGGGTCCTTGAACATATAGGGCTGAATCTTTGGAGCTTATGGACCCCATTTGAATCAACTTATCATGCTCTTTTGTGACAGACTCAATGAAGGCATTCAAGGTAGGCATCTTCCAAGTCGGGGTAGTTAGCCGACCGGAATTGAAAGTAGAGATAAATACCGAATAATCTTTACCAAGCTTGCTGAGAATGGAGAGGATCATGTGCTTATCCTCTTTGATAACTCCACTGTTCTTCAACTGCATGTTCAAGTTCTTGAATTTTGTGAAGAATTCATTAATGGTCTCGAAATTCTCAGGACCAAGGGCAATCAATTCATTCTCTAATTGAAAATCCCTAAGCTCGTCCTGCTTGCCAAATAGTGTTTCAAGTTTCTCCCATATAGCTTTTGGAGTCTTCAATCCGCTGAGATGGAAATGAAGATATTTGGAGATGGAGAGACAAAGAAGACCATAATCTTCATCAAGCTTGTTGTAGTGTTTGGTTCTATCTGACAAGGTGTTTGGCTCCAATTCAAGACCAAGAGTGACTCAGTAGTAACCTTTTGAACGTAATATGATCTCCATATCATCTTTCCAATCAAAATAATTGAATGGGGTGAGGATAGGCTTTGAAGAAGAGTATTCCATTGCTAGGCGCGAGTGCACACTGATGTAGAAATGCTTGCAAGGGCAAAGTAGCGAATGCAATTGATGGAGACAATAACTTGCAAATCACAATAAAACCAAGAACAATGAGGTCGAACAATCCACCCTTTTAGAGTTGCATCACACCTGGGATTGGAGATCAAGCAATGTTGAATGGGTCCAATGTATCAGATCCAGGATTTATGTGGAAACTCAAGCTTCTGGAGTGGTATTGGAAGTATTTTCAAGCTTTGCATGCACAGGAGCGAATGCCCTTGAGATCTTTCATGCCAAAACTTTTTGTAATTTTTTTGAGCAAATTCACTCAAATCTTCTTGTAGAAACACCTATAGAAAAGAGATCTTGTCCCTGCAATGGCTCTGATACCATGTAAAATTAGTCACAACAGATCTAATGAACAAGTAAATCAATCACAACAGATGAACATAGAAAATATGGTGTAAAACTGTGTAAAACATGCACAGTGCTCAATATCCCAATAAGGGTGAATAATTACAATACAATATAGTAACATGTGAGTGAGAAATTCGAATTGACTAAGAAGGTCATTCGAATCACCGAATGGAGTAGCTTGACTCCAACTAAGAGTCCTCATAATCAATCAGTGGTGGTCATCAATGCACAAGAACCAGTCATCCAGGTGTCAAGCTGAGTCTAACTGAGTGTGTCATGTGTGACTGAAGTGTGTAGCACTGATATAGGGAAGGAGACTCAGTGGAGGGAGCATGGGAGGCTTAACTGAAGTCAAAACAAGTCATCTAGTCAATCTGGAGGTCCAACGGAGTGAAACAGTCAGTCGGGAGTGAAACTAGCCTCAAATCAAGGAGAATCGGAGCTAACTGAGTGTAACCGAAGTGGAACTGCAGTGGTAGGTGAAGAAGTGCTCCCTTCTCTGGCAGTAGGTGAGAAGTGGGAGCCTTCCTAATTAGGAGGGATAAAACTCTGAAGTAAGTGGCTCCTGGGTGCTAGAATAAGGTGGGTAAGGTGCTGGAGGCATCAACCTGGTGACTGGGATGCATGCAAACCCTAATTGAATGCAAGATCCTAAAAAAGATGATGTGGATATCCGAACAATCCCATTATTGGAGGCATTAAAGACATATCCCTCTTTGTGGTTGGAAAGGCTAGTTTCCATCCACTAAAGATTGGTTTGCAACAGTTACCTCATGGTCTTTCTTGCCACAAACCAAGAAAATCTTGAGTGATAACAACTGCAATGGAGGATACCTGAGCTTCTTCCACACAAATATGGCATGACTCATGTAGAGGCGCCCTCATCGACTATGCATCGATGTATAACTAGGTTTCTGATCGAAACTTAGATCTGAAACATGACGGATGAAGGAATGAGAGGTTCAGACTGATCCAAATCAAATGCCATCATACGTGATTCAGAGGGGTCGATCGCACCTAAGGTAGACAACAATGATTTTATTTGCATTGGATAGTTCTTTAGAACTTCCAAGGCTAACATGACGGTGGGGGATTGGGCCAAATCATCTACCATGTTATAGTTGGGGGCAGTGCAAGCTTAGGGGTTGTTGGTAATGTGGCACATAGGGAATTTGGGGGCTTTGGGGTCCCTGTCAACCGGTGGTGGGGGGAATCATAAATACTGGTCTACAGAGGTAGACGTGGCAGCCTCATCCACGGGAAGGGTCTCAATAACTAAACCATACTTATTATGGTGAGTCTGGAGGCTTAATTCAAAAGAAGACATCATTAAAAGATGGTGTAATCCCATCTTGGGGACCTGACTAGAAGACGCGGTGTAAGTAACTAGCGGTTGTGTGGTGATGACCCCTTGTGTAGGTAAGGAGTTCTGCAGTACCATGGGTTGTGTCGTTGGCTACAGTGGGTTAGGTGGTGTCGATGTAGAATCTCTCCCTTGACTTTGGTTATCTTCATTCCAAATATGTTTGGCTCTATCCAAGTGGGGACAATGGTGTGTTTAATGGCCATAAATACCACAGAAAGAACATGTGTGGTTTGTTGGTAACTAATGGTTCTTATCGTGATTGGGTTTCTGATTGGGTTTTCGATGGCAGGAGCACCACCATTATTATATGGAGGATTAGGAGGTTGTCCACCCCCTCCCTATTGTTGTTTGTTACCATGGTTTCTACCTTGTCTCCTATTGGATTGTCCTTGTTGGTTCTGTAGGGCTGGTTGGTTTTGAGACTGATTTTGTTGGGAATAAACCTGAACTTGGGGAATGAGAGAAGCTTGAGGTTGGGAAGGTACAGGATGACCGATGGTGGAACCTAATAAGGGGGAATAGTTCGGCCCAAAACTAGGTGCAGCATAGGTCGACCCATGGGCATAGGGAGTCAGGACTAGAGGAACATACAAGGGTGTCACTCCAAAGTGAGTCGTTTCACATGAAATATCGAGTCCACATCTCATGGTAAATTGTGTAGGACTAAGGGTGGGGTTCTACACGAGATTTGGTGCAGGGGGCATAAGCACATAGGGCCTTCCGGTGGATGCAGCGTGACCAATGATGCCATCAACAGCATGAGGTGCCCCCAACACATCCTTCCAAGATGAATCGCTATGAGGGATGTCAGAAGAATCGTGTATAGGTAGCTGGATTGGGCGTAAATAAGGTCTAAACCTGGGTTATGAGGATGGCTTCTTGTTTGGTTTGCGGACATTCTGATGCCACATCCTTAGCAATGGTTGGGATAAGAGATTTCAGGAACCAACTCTAAAAATACTCATTCGTACAATTTGATCTTGCATAAACTTTGGTTTCTACACCATTCATGGATATGGTCCATGATATGTGTGGTTGTACTCTATCTACAAGAAAGGAGAATCTCAATGCCAGTGCCATAACGAACTGGTAACTGAAAGAACTGCAGGAAAGTCAAGGTGATGGATGCAAACGTGGAATGCGTCCCATGGGGTTGATCAATATACCACTTGGTTGCAATGCCAGTGAGGGTTCGTTGTAAAAGGCGTAGTCGGATAGAGTCATCCACTATGGAGTTGGAGGAACACCACGAGTGGAAAGACATGATATGGTTATGGGGTCCTCGCCACCTTTCCCTTCAAAATTCAGGATATCTGAAGGTAGCTTGGTAGGCATGGGAGGCCACGTAGGATCATGTTGGATCAGTTCGTTAGTCAATATAGCCAAGTCCGGGAGGTTGAGACTTGACATGAATGGAAAACTAGTAGGACAATGTGACATGGTGGTACCAACCTGCGTGTTGGCCACAGCAGTGATCGTGGTGCCACCTCAACCGAAGGGTGGAGGGGATGTGGTCATCATGGGGAGGACTGTGGAACCAACTGCGAGGACTGGTGGAACCTAGAAGGATGGGCCAGTGCCCCCATGGATAACTCTAGTAACTAGAGGGACTGTAGTCATAGGGGGATTTACTGCTGGAAGGAAAGGAGATAGTAGTTTGAATTTCTAGGAATATCAAACTAGCGCCTTTATTTCTATGTGGCTATGGAGTCAATATTCAAATGACATTTCAAAAATGTTCAGATAACTTCCTTGAAAAACATATTATGTTGATTGTGGACTTGTTTATTTGCTCGATGGAGCGAAGGGCATTGACTACAATTCTCTAGGGAAAATAGAAACTATACAAACAAGAACATTTAAAAAGGAAATAAGGAAACTATGATACATGATTGGGGTGCTTTCTGTTTATGGAGGAATAAAGTTTAGACACCTTCCATTGGAAAGTATTCTAGTGGTTGTCCTCCCAAATCCGCGGGCTTGAACATGTTGGGATGTTGACCTATGTCTTCTTCGATCATAAATGGATTTGGCCACAAATTATCAAAATTTTCATGTTTTCCAGGGTCTTCATGCCTTTTATCATGTATTAACATTAGATTTATTTTAAGGGTACTTTCATATTTGGTCTTCTTGTTGAAAGAAGTCTTCAATTTTTCTTGGTACATCCTGAAATTTATTCAGTACTTCTTCTTCTTAAAAGACTCAACATCTATTGATGATTCAACCAAGTGTGAAGAACCTGCAATAATTAATTAATGCAAATACACGAGATATCAGAAATAATAGAACTCAGAATCACTTTTATATTGATCATGGACCACTTTGAGGGGGAAACCTCCTTTGAGCAAGCTCAATACAATTAACTTCACGGTGCCTTCAATGACCTCAACACACACTTATATACTAAGTCTATGCCCAATACTATGAGTCAAAACCATGGGACATATAATACTACGGGATGACTTACAAAGCATATGCGTCCAATACTATGGGTCAATACCATGGGCTAATATAAACTATGGATCAACAAATACTACGGAACGACTTACAAATCATATGCGTCCAACAACAATATACTAACAAAGTAAAGAGAAGGGTTGACATGGGTTCCTAACATCCCCTCTCCCTTAGAAAAAGATTTGTCCTGAAAGCTTTGGTTGGGGAAATTGATGCAGAATCTGAATGAGTGGTTCCCCGGTAGCATCCTCAGGTTGCATTTCGGGCCACTAACGTCTTTGGAGTTTCAGGGAGGATTGCTTGGAAGGATGTAGACAAAGAAGAACCATATCAGCTGCATGAAAAGTGAGCTCAGAATGGTGCCGATCAGCTTGTTCTTGCAGTCGAATTCTGGCCATGTGAAGATTGTCCTGCAGAATGAGAATAATTTGATCAAGGTTTCGAAGAACCGAGTCAATTGCCTGAACTGGGGAGCTACTAAGGGTGTATGGAAGAAGAACTGGTGGTGTTTGTCCATAGACTACTTCATATGGTGTCCTTGTAGATGTGGTATTGTACCACCGGAGCACTTCTAAGAAATCCATAGAAATAGTTGGCCAAATCTGTGCAGGGATGGGAAAGGGTTTGAGCAGTACCGAAAGGAGTGTCTTTTCACCCTTGTTGACCTAGAAAGTATCACAGTCAGCCACCATCTGTTGAATTGTCATTTTCAGTCCCTGCCAAAAGAAGTTACATTGTTCCCGGTCATACATTTTGAAGAACCCAAAGTGCCCTGCTGATGAAGAAGCATGGAGTTCATAGAAGAGATAGCCCTGTTGAACATATTGCAACCAATTTGGAACAAGCAGAGAAATAGTTGTAAGAGAAACTGGGTCATCAATTGTGCGAGAAGGAGCATCTGCCACCATATTGTCCTTACTCTTATTGTAAGTGATCGCATAGGGATAACCCATGAGTTGGATAACCCATTTCAGGTGTGTTGGGGAGGAGACCCATTGTTCCAGGAAATTTTCTAGACCCTGGAGATCAGTCTTGATGCAGAAATAATTCCCTAATAAGTATGGTTGCCACTTCTGTACTGCATGCAAAATAGCCATCATTTCATGCTGAGATGTAGATGTGGCTAAATTCTTACCGGAAAGGTCTCTTGAAGGCAGCAAACTCATTGGTTCAGCAAAGACACCTGCATATCTATCCAAGGAAGTAGTGGAGACTGTTGATGGGTACATTTGAATGGAATGGAGCTAAGCGATGACACCATGTGAATTCTTCTTAAGGATTTTTTTTCCAGACGATGTGAACTGATGAGGCAGAGAGACCCTGGTTGTAATCCCATAAATTTGTGTTGTGCCCCATTGACTGAAAAATGCATCCAAAGTTCAGCAAAATCCCATAAGATGGGGCCAAGTGTGCATAAGCATTGAACGCCCAAAACCACATCACATCCGCCTAAGGACAAGGAAAACATGTCAGAGCGCAGGTTAAATCTTCCATAGAGATACGCACATTGTGACACTTCCCCTTGCAAGGTAAGGTGCCCCCATTGGCAACCATGACTTCAAAGTAGGAGCAAGGATGGACAAAACAATCAACCTATTTGGCAAGCCGAGGGTCAATGAAGTTATGAGTGCTACCAGAATCAATGAGTATGGCAAGAGGGAGCTTCTTGAAGTATCCCCTGACCCGCATTGTTTGTGGGGTGGTGACACCAGTTACATCATGGAGAGAGATCTCGGGTGGGTCGTCCTGAGATGGGGTGTCAACAGGCGGGTGTTGAATGTCAACCTGATCATCTATTATATCTAGAGCTTCTTCACCAAGTTCAGAGGCAGGCAGAGAATCCACATCCAAGAGATAGAGCTTTTGTTGAACACATCTATGTCCCTGAGTGAATTTCTCATCAAAATTATAACAAAGCCCTTTTTCTCGGCATGCCTGCATCTCTGTTTCAGACAAATGCTTGATAGGAGTTGGTCGAGGAGCAGGCGTGATGGGAGGTCGTTGGGAACCCATATTTCTGAAGGGAACAAAGGTGGGTTTGGAGTGTTGTTGAGCTGTGATCTTGTCCTCGGCCAGCTTAGCCAACACTGGGACTTCCATCATTGTGTTGGGACATAACATTTTGACCTCTGAGCGGATTTCATCCTTGAGACCACTAATAAAACAACTCCTACAGAATTCATCAGACAAACCTTCTGTGTGATTGACTAGTTTCTCAAATTCCATCTGATACTCTCTCACTGTGCCAGTTTGGTGAAGTTTAGTGAGTGCTCCTGTGAAGTCGTCAAAAGCACTAGGACCAAATCGTGGCAAAATGAGTTGGAAAAAATCTGTCCAATTTGGCTCGGGATGAGCTTTGATGTACCAACGGTACCATTGAAGGGCTTCTTGTTCCAAATGAAAAGATGCAAGTGGAACTCTCTGGACATCAAAAGTATTATGCAGACTGAAATATTGTTATGTTCGATATATCCATCCAGTCGGATCAGTACCATTGAAGCGAGGAAAATCAAGCTTCGGCCCATGAAAATTGTTGGAAGAAGAGAACCTGGTGGCTGCAAAAGATTCTGGCTGTCGGTTATTGTTCATGGCTGAATGCTGAAGATGGAGTCTGATAAATTTTTCATCTAGATCTTGGGGTTTGGTTTGGATGGTTGCAAGTGCTTCCTCCATGGTTTTTGCTCCTGCGCGGGTGACAACCACAACCATGAGTTTTTTTTTTATTGGAAATGGATAGAAAAACAAAAACAAAAGCTTATTTAGTAAAGAAAAATTTGGATTTGGGAAAAAATCGGATTGGTAATTGGGGTTTGACTAGGATTTGGACACTTTCTGATGGACAGGGAGGCAAAAAATGGAGATTTCAGAAGCGGGGTGAAAGAATGAGAAAATTTGGTAGAGAGGGACAAAGAAGCAGAATTAGGAAAGGAACACGGTGGAAAAACTTGAAGGTGTTTGGGTGAAAATTGGAGTTATGGCAAACCCTAAAAATAGACAAATGTGGTAGTTATGGTCTTGGGTAGTGGAATTTGGGATAGGGTCTTCAAGAATGAAATATGCAGAATGGGAGTGCAGGGATGTCAGTGAAGTTTCAGGGAAAACAAAGTTGAAACAACGAAGATATTGTTATAGGTCAAACCTGCACCTCTCCGTCCGTGATCACCTTGAGCTATTGATCACACAAAAGGACAACTTCGATGGAGGAGCATGTTGACCCTAGATGAAACTTTGATTTACTCCACCTCCAGACAACACTAAAAAAAACCCTAAAAATATCATTCTGATATATGAGCGCTACTCTACTTAAATAGACTTGCTCCTGTACGCTACTCCCGTGTATAATAGTAGCGCTTAAAGCTTTATAAGCGCTACTCCTCTTCAGCATAGTAGCGCTCAACATTTAAAATCAATGAGCACTAGTTTACAAGCACCATAGTAGCGCCCTAAATGCTACTTCACTGAACAATTGTAGCGTACATATCAAAATATGATTAAAAAATAATTAATTTCACGAAGAGGATTAGTTTCTGGTAGTTTTCCAACTTCCCCAACTTCCTCCATAACCATCTCTCGACCTGAACTGTTTCTCTGATCCTATAAATACAGGGAAGAATAAAGAGAGGGGTTAGATGGAGAAACTGAGAGACATGAATGTTGTGAAGAGACCTTAAGGAGAAATTTGCATTGGAGGAGTTTATGCTGGAAGATATCCAAGTCAGATAAGAGCAAGAGCCCAGAATCAAGTTGCAGGAGTATGTCACAAAGTCAGGTATATTTGTAACATCAATTTGCATTTGACGATAAAAGGTTGAAGTGTCTTTCTTGTCCCAAATTAAGTGTTCTTTGAAATAATATATTAATTTGGATCTGTTTTGGTTAATATCGAATGTTTAAAATTGCTTTTGTTTCTTTCAATCATTATATATTATCCAAGATACGCTGAGAAAGGTATTTGTATTGCAGGTTTACTGAACAGAAGATGGACTTGAGGATTGAGCGCAAGATCAAATAAGAGCTAGGATCGAACGTCGGTTAAAAGGTATGTTCTCAAGGTCTATAACTCATTTATTTTCATAAATATCTCTGTAATATAGTTAATACACTTACCTGTCACCCCATTCCAGTTGATAGTATCAGTTTCCTTGCTATAGGGTAGTTTTTCCCGCCAACATACTAGCGACTCCGCTGGGGATAGTTGTGTTTTTGCTCTAGGAAACCTTTTCTTGTTTGTCTTCCCAGAACTGTTTTGACTCCTTTTATGTGCTGAGAAACCCTGTAGGTACCCCCTGCCTGTTTTTCTCTGCTTCAATCAGTCTTTTTGCATCTTTTCAAAGTCATTTTTTAAACTTTTAAGATATGAGCGCTACTTTGTTGTACATATAGTCGCACCCATACGCTACTGTGCTATACATACAGTAGCGCCCATCACTGCAGGAGTGCGAGTTTCCCTACTGCACAGTAGGGTACATTTCCTGAAGCCTTCTGTTAGTGGTCTGCTTGAGTTTTTAGCCTTTTTGGTGGTCTTCTGACTTTGCTTTTAGATCTCCTTGACTGGTGTATGAGGTTTTTAACTTGTTTTTAAGTCATAGAAACTTTCTTTGAGTCTTTTTTCCATATTTAGATCGCTTGTTTACTTGTGGAACGTTTGGACTGTTTATGACTTTTTTGGAAGACTAGGTTGTGTTTTGTGGTGAACATTTCTGCTTTTTTTTTTGCCCTGACTGTATGTTGCTGGTTTACAAACCTGCATACTTTTGTATCTGATGTTTATAGCAACATTTGTCTGCTCTTTACCTATCCTATCCTTTGTTTTAGGGTTTGGTCTGTTTTAGAGCCTCTAGGGTGTCTTCTGAACTTGTTGATTTCCAACCTTCTTGGACTTGTCTTTTTCTGGTTTCAAGTGTATTTAAAGTACTTTAGGTTGATTCATTTCTCAGTTCCTTGTGTTAGTAGGGTAATTGGTATCTTGCTTGTCTACTTTTTGCTTGGCATAGTGGTCTTGCTAGGGTTAGATGCTTTAGGTCAGTCCTCTTGTATCTATCTCCTTTGTTTTCTCCCACTTTGTTTCCGAGTATAGAGGTTTTTTCTTTGCAAAAAACCTATAGGTCAAGTCTTTTTTGAGCTAGTGCCTTGACAGCTATAAGCTTAAGAACCATTTTTAGCCATACTTACACATTGCACACAAGTCTTATTTGCTTTCCATGTTTATAGTTTTGTTTTGTTTATGATAACAGAAAAAGCAAAAACTTTGGTAGTTTAAGTTTAATAAGGCTTAGTTTTGTTACAAGATAGCATAGGTTATTTTGTGTACAAGTTCAAAAAGAAAACAAAAAAGAGATTTAAGTAGATTTGCTCATTTTTTCAGTTTGGAAAAGAAGTTTAAATGAAAAAAAAAGAGCTTTTTTGTCGAAAGTTAAAATTTATGCACTTTTGTTTTCCTATCGCAACCACGCCACACAAACACACTACCTTTTGAGTAATAACAGCCCTAAATTTTTTTTTAATAAAATGAAATAGAAACAATTTTTCTTTTTTAGGGATACACTACACCAACTAGTTTTGGTTAGGATCTTGAGTTTAAATCATCTTAAACCACTCAAGATCACACATTACGCAAAAATCGTAGTTCGACTATCACAGGTAAATCCATTTCACTCAAAGCTTGCCTGGGATTTATGTAGTAGGTCTTGTGAGATCAGATTGTTGGGAATACTCCTCCTACTTTCTGTTTCAAGCATATACCAGGATTGGATCACGTATGGGGACTCTTTAGAGTTTCGGGCTCAGTTACCCTGCCCAAGCCTTCTGATTCGACTAGCGACTGTTCCCCCAGGAGTTTTCAGTGTTGTGGTATCCTTAGTATCTGACTCTAGGTTCATACACAGGTGACACCAGAGGGTATATCTGCTATACCTAAGACAGACGTGGGAGGAAATCCCTTACAGGTCTTTGGGAGGGCGGTTGGGTGATTCCAGCGCTTGCACCCTTAGTCATTGTATTGTGGACCCCGGGTAGCTGTCTTTCTTCCTTCGTTGATCTGTTCTGGGCCCTCATCATCCCAGACTCTTCTCCGGAAGGCATCTCGTTTGCCTGGTTTGCATACTTAGGATTTTTTTTTTAGTTGGCATGCTGTTTGCCCCCTAGTCGTAGTGGCCACTAGGTTCTAGTTTGTTATTTTATATATATAATCACAGAGAATCAAGAACTTTGTAGATCGAGAAGGCTTCAAAACCTTCCACCAGTTAGAACAGAACCTTTACCGCCAACTAGAAGACAGCGGGTAAACCCCAGTGTTTCTTCAGAAACCACTCCTGAAACATAATTTCCTGAGGAAATTTTTACAATGGAAAATCCTGAAATAGGAATTCCTGAGGAACTACTACTTGAAGTTGATTTTCCTAAATAACAACAAACAGCAATTGAAAACCCTGAAATAGAGGTTCCTGAGGAACCACAACCAGGTACTCTAGATCAGCGACACTTTAGTTCAGTTGAAATTGAATATCTTACTTCTGCGGAGTATAGCACTCCCTTCAATCCTCCTCTGACCAATCCTAGAAATCCGCTTCTGTTACCTGTTGGTTTTCAACAACCCCATTACAGTGCATATAATTCCTTTCCTGGACATCTGATGTCTACTCTAGGAGGTGAACAGGGAGTTCCACAAACTCCCACCATAGGTATGAACACTAACATGGTAAATCCTGCTTTTACCGCTACACCGAGTTTGGCACAGACAACCTCTGTGTCTACTCCGTCTTTCATTTTTAATACTGGTACATTAGGTATGCCAAGTTCAACAACTATGACACCTACCTCTACACCTATTGTTAGACCTAGCAGTACAGCCAATTTAGTGACACCTCCTGCGTTTCAACCGTTATAGCAGATACCCAGTACTTGGATTTCCACACCCACTGTAGGGCCAAGTGCTTCTGCAACTGTGCATGTCATGAGTACCATGACCGCACCATCTACATCAGCTTCCACTGGTTTCAATACCTTTGCAGGTCCCAACATGAATCAATTTAATATGCCTGCAGGTAATGTCCCTTTTTCCTTATTCTCAGGGGGAGGGGGTAATATTTTTAACCAACAATATGGCGGGGCTAATACCCAGCCACAGTGGATGAATCCACAGAACACTAACCCGCTTTCATATGGGTGGGGAAATTTCAATAATATTTTCGCACAACAACAGATGGTAGGGGGCAACCCCTACCAACAAGTAGCTGGGGGCAACCCCTATCAACAGATGGTAGGTGGAAACCCCTATCAATAGATGGCCGGTGGAAAACCTTATCAACAGATGGTTGGGGGAAACTCCTACCAGCAGACAGCTGGGGGCAACCCCTACCATCAGTTCATGGGTCAAACTATGGGTGGTTCCCCTTTTTCGACCCCATCTTATCAAGTACCGTCTTACCGGCCTCGTTTACCATTTCTGGCAACTTTGAATTTGCCAGATCTTTCCAAATTGACCAACGATCCAATGTATCATAACGCTACATGGCCACCAGTTCCTAACAAGTTACCTTCGGACATTCCAAAGTTCGAAGGCAAAACAGGTGAAGACCCTGGTGACCATGTCACTACTTTCCACTTATGGTGTTCCTTGAATTCATTAAATGAAGATTCCATTAGATTGAGACTGTTCCAAAGGACTTTAACCGGTGTCGTAGCCAAATGGTACATTGAGTTACCTGTAGCTACATTCTCTAATTTTGGGGATCTCGCGACTGTCTTTTTGAATCACTTCCAGCTTCCTGTTCGGTATGATGCCGGAACAGACCTTTTGTCTACATTTAGGCAAAATTAATCCACTCATTTATCTGACCACATTCAGGAGTGGCGAAGACAGAAGAGGCTCATTAAAGCCAACATACCTCCAGAATTCCTTCTTGAGTGGTATTTGAAATCACTCCTTCCTTACATTTCTAAGGAAGTAGCTATGTCTGGAGTGTCTAACGAGGAAGAAGCCATCCTACGGACCCAGCAGTTAGATATCGTTTATGCACAATCTGGGTTACTGTATGAGATCATACCTGATGCACCGCGATTGAATACCGATCTGAGTAGACCTAAACCTAGACAACATGCTGACGGCATAGTGGGTTCAGTTGACTCTGCAGCTTTCGAAGCATTGACCAAACAGGTTCATGCCTTATCTGTTAAACAATCGACTGCAGAAGTTTCATCTGTCACAACCTATCCTTCTACTTCTGAGCCTGTCAACCAGGTTTAGAACAATCAAAAGGGCCCTCGGTATCCCAATAACAAAAAGAAAGGCAAGAAAGGAGAGGGGAACCAACAAAATCCCAAAAAAGAGAATACCGAAGAGGGTAACAAAGAGAAAAAGAAGGTGAAGTTCCCTTGTAAACTTTGCAAGCAGGACCACCTTACTCACCAATGCCCTCTGCTTGAAGAAGCCCAGAAGCTCTTAAGAGAAAAGAAGCCTGTCGTACTGAAAGATCCATTCCCTAAAGTGCAGAGCTCAACTTCTGAAACCTCCAACACTGGGGGCACTACACATGCTACGGTTGATCAAACTTTTATTAACATGGTTAATTTGGATGCACTCTTACAAACGAGAGCCAGGAACTATACCCCGGACGCACAGAAAAAGGATAAAGAGATTCCAAAATCCTCCACTCCACTCCACATACATGTGGACCCAATGCCCAAGATCCCGAAAGGTGTCTTGAAACGGACATCGCACAATCCCAACACTCGGGCCGCTTCCAACTACAACGTGGTTGAAGATTTAGCCCAGACCCCTTGTGCCATGTCTACTTTAGAAGTCTTGCAAAGTTGTCCTTTACAACGGAATGCACTTCTGACAGCTTTTGGAAGTATGGAATCCTCTAACATGTATGCCCGATTTGATATGACTGATGTCAAATATCGGTTGCCCTACCACGTTGCTCTTCAGATTGAAGTCATCCATGGCCCAATGACCATCAGAAGAGCTGTCGTAGATGAGGGCGCGTCGACCTGCGTAATGTCAATTTCCTGTTGGAAAGCTTTGGGTTCCCCCGAGTTAGCCCCTTCTAACACACTGCTTACTGCATTTGATGGCAGGACTTTCCATCCACATGGGGTTTTTCCATCATTTGATGTCACATTGGCCGGTAAGACAGTTGCTATAGAAGTAGAAGTTCTGGACGCTCCGCTTGATTACAATATGTTATTAGGTAGGAGCAGGACATATGCCATGCGAGCCATTGCATCGGCAGTTTTTCGAGTTGTTATGTTCCCATTTGAAGGTAAGTTTGTTACAGTCGATCAACTTTCTTTCACTCAGAGAAACAACCAGACTTCTTCGGAGACCACAGTTCCCCTAGTTGATCAAATCGCCCCGGTTAATGAGAGTTTAGGAGCAGGGTTGTACGGGTCGTTAATAGGCACTTTCGACCTCCCCTCCCCTGTTATTTTTATGCGTTCTGATGTGGGTACTGCTACCGAAACATTCACGGTTGGTTTAAGAACTGATCCTTGGATCCTTCCTACTACGTCAAAACCTTTTGTGCCTCCATCCATTGCAGAAGTGGCCTATATGGAAACACAACACACTGCAATGGAACATATCATGACTCCACCAGTCTCTGTTGAGTCAAATATGGACTATGCTCCGGCATGGTCACTGAATTCCACTCACTCGTTCGATTGTTTAGATACGGTTTTGTCATCTGATGAAGCCATATTAGAAGTCATGATGGGCCTGGACCAACCATGGGAACATATGCACCACAGGTCCTACATGCTTCCAGATCTAGACAGGATTGAGAGAGGGGAATTCCCTATGAGACCCGGTGGATTGGTCGATTTGTCATCTTTGCCTTCTACTTTGAGAGTTGTTTATGCTGAAGGAAATATCGCTAATATATCGAGAACAATTCTGATCAACATTTCCACCAAACTCGGGGTCGTGGAAAACATTTTTATTGGTGCAGACTGTTCTCCAGAAGAGATCGTTCTGTATACAAAACTTTTTAAAGAATTCCGCGACGTTTTTGCTGGGTCATATGAGGAGATGCTAGGTATAGACCCAGCCATCGTGGAAAATGTCATCACGACATACCCTAACGCAAAACCTGTAAGAAAAAAGCTCCGTCCTGTGAACCCTAGAAAAGCGGCCGCCATCAAGGCGTAGGTTGAAAAATTGCTTAAAGCCGGTTTCATCTATCTGATTGATATGATGGAATGGGTTTCAAAACCCGTTCCGGTTGATAAGAAGAAAGGTACTATTAGAGTCTGTACTGACTTCCGGGATTTGAACAAAGCTTGTCCAAAAGACAACTATCCCACACCATTTATCGATAAAATTATAGATGCTTGTGCGGGACATGAGATGTTCTCTTTCATGGATGGTTTTTCGGGATACATTCAAATAGAAATCAAACCTGAAGACTAGCATAAAAAAGCTTTCATTTTCCTGTGGGGGACCTTCGCTTATCGAAAAATTCCATTTGGCTTGAAGAATGCTGGAGCTACCTTCTAGCGTGCGATGAATTTCTCTTTCCATGATATCAAACACATTGTAGAACCTTACCTAGATGATCTCCCAGCGCGATCTCGAAAGAGACGGGATCATCCAGCTCATCTTAAACAGGTGTTTGAAAGATGCAGACAATATAAGATTTGTTTGAATCCTAATAATTGTGTGTTATGTGTCGAATCGGGACGTTTACTGGGCTTCATTGTTTCCAGTTATGGCATAATGGTTGACCCACTGAAAGTAGAGGTGATTGTAAATCTGCCTCCTCCTCGCACCTTGCGACAACTCCAAAGTCTGCAAGGCATGTCTAATTTCTTACAGCGATTCATCATAAACTATGCTAAAATTACCAAATGTTTTATGAGGCTACTCAAACAAGACTCCTACTTCGTGTGGGACGAAGCTGCTCAAGCATCCTTTGAAGCTTTAAAAAAGGCACTCCTTTTAGCACCCTTGTTGAGCCCGCCAGACTACTCAAAAGATTTTCTCTTATATCTGGCAGTGTCTCTTAATACAATTGGTATAGTTTTAGTTCAGGAAGACGATGCGCTCCAAGAGAATGTTGTCTACTATCTTTCTCGCACATTGATAGCCCCTGAGGTTAAATACTCGCACGTTGAGAAGTTAGCACTTGCCACGGTCTATACGGTACAGAGACTTCGTCACTATATACTTTTAAGAACTACTACTGTGATAGCAGAAGTCAATCCTTTTCAGTACGTTCTTACCTGACGAATCATCGGGGGGAAATATAATAAATGGATTGTAATGCTACAGGAGTTCGATTTGGTCTTCCAATCAGCCAAGTCGAAGAAATCACTACTGTTCGCCGAGTTAATCTCAGAATTTCCAAGTGACCTAGAATGCATTGAGGAAGAATCATCATTCCCAGACGAACATATCTTCCTCATTGCTTCCTCTGACCCATGGTACGGGGATATCTCAGTATATCTCCAGAATTTGAGGTGTCCTACTACTTTTTCTCGAGAAGAGCGACGCAAGCTCAAAATCCATGCGAAGTTACCTTATCCTCTCAGATACTTTATATCGACGTGGGGTAGATTCCATTTTACGACGCTGCTTAACTCGAGAAGAAGACGAAGCAGTATTAAATGATGCCCATAGTGGAGCTTGTGGGGGACATCTTTCCGGGTTGGCAACAACTCAGAATATACTGCGTGCCGGATATTTTTGGCCCACGATCTTTAAAGATTGTGTGGAAGCGGTGAAACACTGTCGTCCATGTCAGCTTTTCACTAAGAAAATGAGAGCACACCCAGCTCTTCTTCATCCTATGATTACAACAGGTCCCTTCACAAAATGGGGGGTTGATTACATGACATGCAATCCAGTTTCGGCTAGAGGACATCATTACATCATCATTGTCGTTGACTACTTTACTAAGTGGGCAGAGGCAATGCCTACTGTTAAGGCAGATGGAGAAACTGCCGTTTATTTTGTGTTTAATCAGTTTATTGCACGGTTTGGCATACCTAAAGAGATAGTGACTGATCATGGCAGTCATTTCTAAAATAGCATGATGACCGAGTTGTATACAATGCTTGGTTTTTGACAAGAACATTCGTCTTCATACTATCCACAGGCGAATGGACAAGTCCAAGCAGTGAACAAAACTTTAAAGGTTATACTGCAGAGAACTGTTAATGCCAGTCGAAATAACTGGCACGTCATGTTGTACCCGGCTCTTTGGGCTTACCGAGCCAATGTTAAGACTGCTACCGGATTCTCTCCCTTCCAACTCGTGCATGGGATAGAAACAGTCGTACCGATTGAATGCGAGATTCCTTCGCTAAAACTAGCAGTTCAGTTACTACCAGACACTTCAATACTAGAAGAACGTTTGTTACACTTAGAACATCTAGATGAACAGCGCCGCGATGCGCTCACAACAAACGAGGTCCACAAAAAATGAGTCAAAGGACAGTATGATAAATCCGTCAAACCTAGCGTTTTCATTGAAGGAGACTTGGTCTTACTTTGGGATAAAGACAAAGAACCCTTAGGACCTGGCAAATTCAAATCCAGGTGGCTCGGACCTTTTATAATTTCCAAAGTATTGAAGAAAGGTACCTATGAACTGATAGATTACGAAGGTAATAAGTTGGCCGAGCCTAGAAATGGGCTCTACCTGAAGAAGTACTAGGCTTAGGCTGAAGTACTTTTTCTTGTAACATAGCTGTATATTTTTGTAAAGCTAGTTTTTGTTATGCTTGTTAGTTAATATTATGTGTGTTTTTCGTTTCATGTACCAGATTTCAATCGAACATTTCTTAGGATTTGCTGATGGCGCCAGTCGCCACACCTGTCAGTTGGCTGCAGCAGCTTGGGTCATTTATTCACCCGCTGGCCAACTTGTTTCCTCGGGGGGGGTTTGTTTGGGTCCTACCACGAATAATGTGGCTGAATACAGTGCAGTTATAGAACTTCTCTGAGATGCTCTCAGTCATGGCATTTCACATTTGGAGGTAAGACTTGACTCACAATTAATTGTATTTCAGTTAACAGGTGTCTACCAGATTAGAGATCCTGTTTTGCTACATCAATTTATACAAGTTATACTATTGGAAAGACAATTTGATTCTATTATATACGAACACATTCCAAGAAGTTTAAACGCATTAGTTGATTCTTTAACAAACTATGTGTTATACTGGCATTTGCATCATACACTTTCATAAACAACATTGCACACATAAATTTCAAACACATACATATGTAAATAACTGATACTGTATATAGCTGATACTGTATCAAAAAATATATGAGTTTTGGGTCACAAGTCTATCAAGTCAAGTCATAAAAGTACAAAAACTGGGCATAGTTGCCTCAAAAATATATACATAGAATGTATCCCACTCCTATGGAGAAGGAGGGACCTCATCATCATCTACTGCATTGCGATAGCATATGACTAGCCTAGCTATCTTCCGCAGCACCCTAAGCCATGCTGGGGGCACCCCAACAACATCTTCCTACATGTCCATAGGTATCTGATCCATACGGCATGCAGGAACTTCATGAGTCAACCGACTCACTTTTCTCTCTATGGTCCCCAACATAGCATCTGCTGCAGTAATATCAACTAGCCTCACAAAGATGGTAGGATGTCCCTCAGGATGAACATGCCCAAGATCTGCATATGACACTTGATTAGCACTTCAAAATTCATTCATAAAAATCAAATACTTGAAAAAGTTTGAAAAAATTAAATAATTCTCAAAATTTAAACATACCAATATCTCCCTAGGCTCCACCTAGAGGAAGCACCAGTTCTGGATCATGACGAAAATCCAATCCAACATATGGAAACTGCTCGAAAGCGGGCACTTGCCTCTCCCACCACCCCCAGAAATCATCAGTATGATAACAGTAGTGACTTTCCCCACCACCCTGGCAGAGGAATATGTCACCCCAACGGCCTAGTCTAGGCCCACGGGGGTTAACCTGAGGTAGAGGCATCCCCAAACTAATAGCAGGCATCTTCTCAAAGGAAAAAGTACACAAAATGCTACCGTACCCAAAATTCTTCATTGTGCCAGATTTGCAACCTGTCAATTGAGATTTCATGCTTGCCAGTAAACTAGTACACCAATGATATACATGACCGTGTAAGCATTGTACACCAATATGCATAGAGTTCCTGGAAGCTAAGTGTAGTGAGGCACTACCTGCCACCCGGTTGATCATGCTCACTATCACTTTCAATGGGAGGCCTTCAATGGTTGAAATCAAGACTTGGCTTCCCGATTTCTCAGCTCCGGCAATACAATATGAATTCACGTACTCTTGCACAGATCTTACACCCACACGAGAATACCCTTTCAAATTAATTACATCTCCTCTCCGTGAGAGACCAGTAATGAAATATATGTCATCAACTATAAGCTCCAAAGTTTGCCCACGGATGACAAAAGTATTGGTATCCACATCCCAGTACTGAATAAGTCTTCGAAACAGTTTGTTTAAGGCCCTCATGTTTACGGTTCGGTAAAACTTCAATAAAACACATCTTCGGAGAGCATGGAAAGTGGCCGGATCTTGCATGGCCAACCTATCCATGTCCTCATGTTCTCTCTCCCTCCATTGGAGAACCATCCTCCACAAAAAATGACAATTCTTTGAGTCTCGGCGCTTGTTTATAAGTTTTCAAGAGTGAGCGCTACTGTGTACACTACACAGTCACATATGGGCGCTACTTTGCTTGAGCACAGTAGCGCTCATGTTGTTTACACGCTACTACTATTGTTACACAGTAGCGCCCACGCAGTAAAGGTTGTCGGCATCATGTTGCAAGCAATTTTTCGCTCAAAAAATGAAAACTAAACCATGAAAATGCAAGTAGGGTGAATTCTAACTTACTTGGTGGAAGAAGAACGACGTTTGGATGCTTGGTTTGATCGCCACGGAGATTTGAAAATGCAAAAGGTTGCCCCAATATTTGCCCTACAAAACAATTTGGAAATTGATTTTTAAAATGAAATTATATATATGAATTGGAGTTAGATTTTTACCCACCATTGTTTAATTTTCTATAGTTTCAAAAATTTTCAAAAATACTTAATTAATCAATTGGAACACACATATGGTGCAATACTAATCCAAGCTCAATTTTCCTTTAATTTTTGTAGGATCAATCTCCTAAGTTTAAAAACTCTTGATGTTAGACCTTGTCAACTAGTTAAATAGTTCAAATTCATATATCATTCGAGATTTTTTGCCGCATCAACTAATATTTTGTTGAAGACCTAGTTTTGGCAGAGTATGAAGCTATGATCCTAGAAGCTGACCTTTAAGTCATTTTAAGCTCTTGTTTGGACTATTTAAACCTAAACAATATTTCCAAGCAAGCTTCTCCTCTTCGAGCTCATTAAAGTAATCGAAGGCTCATCCACTCAGGTATAGAATTACCCCTTTTCCGGGCCTAGTTGGATTAACTACGGAAAAGGTATACTCTAGGTATACTTCTGTATGTGCTAGAAGAGTTCTTTTCCCTTTGTTTTATACTTTTTCGGGGGAGGAGACTAATTGCACGAAAAAGGACCTTTTGGAGCCTTTATTAAGGGTTTTCAGGCTCTTTAAACATGAAAATACCAAGCAACCATTCACCTACTCGGGCTCGATGTGAAATCCACGAGAGGATAAGTAGAGGACTGTTTAAGTTTTTCAACTCTATAAAAAAGAAAACACCGCCAAGCACATACCAATCCGGGCTCGATATAAAATCCACGGATAGGTGAAAAGAGGATTGTTTAAGTTTTTCAAACTCTATAAACAGGAAAACAACGACGAGCATTAATCTGCTTGGGCTCGATACTAAAATCCACGAGCAGATATATGGAGTTATTGTTTAAGTTTTTCACACTCCTTAAAATTGAAAACACAGGCGAGCAAGAACACTTCTCGGCTCGATATTAAAATCCAGAGATCAGTAATATAGAGTAATCTTCTATCTCTTCTTCGAACTCTGTAAACAATGAAGAAGGTCCTGAGTCTTCCTCCCATGGGCTCATTAAATTTTTACATGGTTGGATCTATTGAGTTTTCATTATTTCTTGGACTCATTAAAACAACAAGAAAGGTATTCTTTTATCTAAAAAGAATAAGGGATGGGAAAGACGTATCATATCTTCATTGTCAAAGGAAGTTCAGTCAGTTCTATCCTTGAACACAGCACCTACTTGAGTCTATCTTGTCAGTTGGGTTTATTTTTTGACCTCAGGGTGAACTTGTCCTCCGATTTGTTTACTCCCCTGGTTGGTTATTCTTCTAACCATATGGAAGGTCTGATAATGTCTCTTACATTTCAGGTTTATCATTTACCCCATTATGTCAAAAACTGTCTGAGTCACTTTGTGTCGTGTTCAATGTTCAAGGATATACCCTGTGTCGGCCATTCTGCAGTTTACCTTGATCTCATGTGTTGGCCATCCTAGTGTCAGTCTTGTTACATATTATTCCATACCAGCTCTTATCAATTGAGTGTCCCTCGAGTTGGATGATGGAGGATGCCTTAAGGCCTCCCTTCCAACGAAGTACCTTGGAGATTGCAGTCACCAGTGGCAATTTTCCTCGCTGTTGAAAGATGAGAATACATCAATGTCTCTTCTTCAACAGGATTCCCAAGTGTTCGACTCCAAGTCCATCTATTCACACTTGGAAAATTTTACTTGGTACCTTGGACCCCATCATCATTATCGGTGGAATTCCTTGCGTTTGTTAACGGTATACATTAATTACCGGTAATCAAACGATACCCCCCATGTTCGACTGTCAGCTCATCTATTCACATGGTTAGGGTTTGTACCTAGAGTTGTTTTGGATGAATACCTTGGGATTTTGGATGACATTACCTCATTATGTTATCACTCAAGTTGCGTAAGATTGAGCCTCACTTATATTCGGCTCTCCATGAGATATAGATCCAGTTTGTTGTTATGGCTATAATCTCTCAGTTTGACATGGATCCACGCTTGTATTCCAAGTGGCCATGCTATATATACATCTCCTTGTTATGTATCGTAGATCATGTTGTACCACACTGCACATCTATATGATGTCAAAAATGTAATTGCTTGCTGACCTTGATCTTTGTTTCAGGTGTTCTTGTGACTTGTTTCTGCGGTTCTTTGCTCCTCCTCTGGCTTTGGATTATAATGTATTTCGGCCATCATTTCCCTCTGACCTCACACATTAGGGGGCATCTGTTATAGGTCAAACATGCACCTCTCCGTCCATGATCACCTTGAGTTGTTGATCACACAAAAGGACAACTTGGATGGAGGAGCATGTTGACCCTAGATGACACTTTGATTTACTCCACCTCCAGACAACACTAAAAAAAACCCTAAAATATCATTCTGAGATATGAGCGCTACTCTACTTAAATAGACTTGCACCTGTACGCTACTCCTGTGTATAATAGTAGCACTCAAAGCTTTATAAGCACTAGTCCTCTTCAGCATAGTAGCGCTCAACATTTAAAATCAATGAGCGCTAGTTTACAAGCACCATAGTAGCGCCCTAAACGCTACTTCGCTGAACAATAGTAGCGTACATATCAAAAGATGATTAAAAAATAATTAATTTCATGAAGAGGATTAGTTGCTGGTAGTTTTCCAACTTCCTCCATAACCATCTCTCGACCTGAATTGTTTCTCTGATCCTATAAATACAGGGAAGAATAAAGAGAGGGGTTAGATGGAGAAACTGAGAGACATGAATGTTGTGAAGAGACCTTAAGGAGAAATTTGCATTGGAGGAGTTTATGTTGGAATATATCCAAGTCAGAGAAGAGCAAGAGCCCAAAATCAAGTTGCAGGAGCATGTCAAAAAGTCAGGTATATTTGTAACATCAATTTGCATTTGACAATAAAAGGTTGAAGTGTCTTTCTTGTCCCAAATCAAGTGTTCTTTGAAATAATATATTAATTTGGATCTGTTTTGGTTAATATCGAATGTTTAAAATTGCTTTTGTTTCTTTCAATCATCATATATTATCCAAGATACGTTGAGAAAGGTATTTGTATTGCAGGTTTACTGAACAGAAGATGGACTTGAGGATTGAGCGCAAGATCAAATAAGAGCTAGGATCGAACGTCGGTTAAAAGGTATGTTCTCAAGGTCTATAACTCATTTCTTTTCATAAATATCTCTGTAATACATTTAATACACTTACCTGTCACCCCATTCCAGTTGATAGTATCAGTTTCCTTGCTATAGGGTAGTTTTTCCCACCAACAGATATGGCCGAAGGGATCCGCAACAGATGGATTGGCAACGGTGACGCGAAAGGGATCTGCAATAGATGGATCTGCAATTGCATGGAAGGGATCGAAAAACGGCTGGATCTGAAACGACGACTGGATCTGGAACGACTTTCAGAATAGATCTGAAACGGTTGGATCTAGAGCGGAAGTGATCGACAACAGTTCAACTGAAAATAGATATGGACCCCAGGTGTGTGCAGCTTCCTATCGGTTCAGAGGATTCACTTGGCCACCAATGTTGTCTGACGGCTTGCATATTGGGGGAGTACCCCTCACTCCACGGTTCAGGTAAAACTGATAACTGCTTTTCCACAAACGACAGCTCTTGGTTTACCTCACGGGTGGGAACTAGTCAATCGGGTAGGGGTCATTTCCCTTTTCGCTGGTAGGTCCTCTCAATGGGCCAGCTACTTTGGGGTTCCTGTGATACTCCTCACAATGAGTTTTAGGGATTATGCCCAAGTACTTCCCACAGTTAAGCGGATAGGGATTATTCCCAGATCCGAACTTGCAACAGATGCGAAAAAAAAAATTGGCAGAAATTCCACCCAACGAGCCCAAGAAAGTGCTCTGATACCAGATGTGAAGAACCTGCAATAATTAATTAATGCAAATACACGAGATATCAGAAATAATAGAACTCAGAATCACTTTTATATTGATCACGAGCCACTTCGAGGGGGCAACCTCCTTTGAGCAATCTCAATACAATTAACTTCACGGTGCCTTCAATGACCTCAACACACACTTATATACTAAGTCTATGTCCAATACTATGAGTCAAAACCATGGGACATATAATACTACGGGACAACTTACAAAGCATATGCGTCCAATACTATGGGTCAATACCATGGGCTAATATAAACTATGGATCAACAAATACTACGGAACGACTTACAAAGCATATGTGTCCAACAACAATATACTAACAAAGTAAAGAGAAGGGTTGACACGGGTTCCTAACACCAAGTTACCCAGCCAATGGCTCTTTTCTATTGGTGTGGTTGTGATATTTGTAGCTAGGTTATTCACACTAGCTAGTGCAAAAATACACTTACTAAGACTTGTGGAAATATTAGTAACAGTTCAGAATGGTGCATGCATGCAATTAAAAATAGTAAATAAAAGTAAATGCAAAAAATAAATCTAACCTAATCATTTGGCATACTTTCACACATACGAATGAGTAGGGAAATAATATTTTTTATTTTATTAAATGAATGATAAAAATACAATAAGAGTTACCTCAAGTGGAGTGAGTAGGCGAACCTTGAAGAAGGTTGAAGCAACAAGTCCTTGGTCTCTAAGTAGCTTCGATTGTTCTCCACACAGGTGTCACTAATGGTAGCCAAAACTCACAATGGGTGAAACTAGAAGTCAAATGGAGGCTTCAAGGGTTTCGGGTGAAATTTTGGCAGAGTGACGGTAAGGTAATGTGTGAATGTATGTATAATGGGATCCTTCACCATTTATTTATAGTAAATGTTTCCCAATATTTCTTTCCCATGGTATTTGGAAGACCATGGTATTGGCTTTTGGTTTTAGGTGGCAGTTTAGGGTTTTCCCTCCTTTTTTGAATTTTTGAATGTTTTTCCCGTTTTTCTTTTTTCTTTTTTTCTTTTTTTCCTTTTTTGGTAAATTTTCCCTATTTTTGGGTACTTTTTGCTATTTTGGAGGAAATAAAGCCATTTTTCCTTATTTTGGACTAGGAAAAATAATTATGAGCTAATTTGTGGGTTTTTTACTTAGGATTTAGTCATTAGTGAAGGATTTTAATGGGGGGGATAAGGAATGTGGTGATATCATTAGGGGATGAAGATGGTGAGGAATTTTTTGGTGTTAAAAATATTGCTAGCCCCAAATAAATTATCAAATGATTCCCTGACATCACACTCAAACTGTCCTACTGTGGGGTGCTTCAACTAGATATTTCTCCTATTTTGATTAACTGTTGACTTTAAATCTCCAATTATCTCAAGATGTTGACCCCATTCTTTCCTGCTGAAAAATATTTGAGCGTCCCACCAGCTTCATTTCCACTTTTATTACCTGCAGCATTGGAGAGCATATCCCTTAGCCTAGGTATGCCTAAAGGAATCTCTTCGGTAGATAACAACAACTTTGTTTGGTTCTGAGGGGGAATTTGGTGGCTAAGAAAAAAGATTCCTAGCTCATTGGGGTATAGGTAGGGATTTTTCGTTGGGATTTTTGGATCACTAATGACTTATGTCATTTTGAGATATCTATATAGTTGGTGATTCTCTCCCCCAAAGATCGGAATGGTGGCATAATATAAGTCAAATTGGATATTTCCCCCAACATAGGTTCCCTAGTGTCTGGAAAACAACATACCATATGAAGGTGGGATGTCAACTATGACTACATCCATCATGAAAAACGTTTTAGGAATCTATACCATTTCCACCACCAAATATTTGATCATGCCTATACATTGCACTATTTTGGAATCAAAAGAAAATGGACCTTTATAGGGTCCTGTGATATCTAGGTCGATCTTGTTCATGACTGCTAGAGGTATCAAAGAATGGGTTGCACTGGAATCATATAAACAATTGTGCTAGTGGAAATTCTGAAACTCCAAAGTAATATAAAATGGGGGAGTAACATGATCTATTTCATAAGGCATATTTCCAAGGACTATATTGGGGTATCATCTTGTACTTGTAAGGGAGGTTCATCACGTATACCCATTACATTAGAGGAAGAAGGGATTTATTTATCTAGGGAAGGATGAGCTTTGAGTGCAACAAAATCATTAGGACCTTTGAGGCCCAGATAAGACGATATTTATTTTTTATGAGAAGGGATTATTAGGACTTCTGATAAAGGCATTAGAATTTTTAGCTTACTCAATTTATGCTTAATATCAAAAGTAAGGGCAAGGATAGGAATTGTATCTACTACCTTGGTAACTGGAGGTTGTTTTATTGATGGATAAATTTGGCCCAGTTGTGCTTTGTTGACTCCTATACTTTTGAATTCTAGATTGAGTGGAATGTAACTTTTCTTGACATTAGCATCTTTTAGGACTGTATCTCCTTTCGATTTGTATGTATACTTACCATTAGCCCTGTGGTTATCATTACAAGTCCTATAGAGTTCATCTCGTCGAAAATTTTGAACATTAAGTCGGGGCCTTATGTCATAAGCTCTCCTAAATTCTACCATGATATTATATGTGACCAACTTCAACTAAGAAGGAGGTAGGTATGGAACTCTCTATTGTTGGTGTATTGTTTCCTCCTCATTGATGTACGCCTTGTATTCCACCATGCACATACCTTCAAACCCCAGCAAGTATTCTTTGCATTGCATCTCATCTGAATGTAACAACATGTTCAGACTTGAAGAAGGAATTTTTGGATCTGACTGTTGAGGCTCATAGTACTCCTCATATCCTTCCTCTACTAGTGGAGCAATGTTAGGAAGTGGCTTGGGATATTGTGGGGTATTAGGGTTTTCCCACCTCATTTCTCATTGTGGATCCATCAAAGGAGTTCTTATATATGGCAATTGGCCCTGAATCTAAGGATTCTAGGTTTGGAAAGGGGGTTCACCAAAAGGATTCATAACCTCACCTTGATTGACTTTAGTAAGGCCATTAGCCATATCATTTAAGAGTTTAGTTACCTCTGCTAGAATAAGTGCATATTGGCTTGAAGAGATTTCAAGTTCTTTCCTTCTCCTCCTATTGGGATATATTCTATTGTATGGGTCTTTTGTTCTAGTATTCATGGGGACCTCAATAGCCTTCATATTATCCTCCAAGTCTATTGCATCACAAAAAAAAGTCTCCAGGTTGGCCAACTTTCTTTCTCTTAGGAGTAAAGAAAACTTAGAATCAAAAGCAGTAGAATATGTGAGAATGGCTGTTGCATCTGAGGGTTTGGATGCATTATGTATTTGATGATATAGCTTGCAAAACTAAGTGGTGAACTCTATGGCAATTTCACCATCGTTCCTCTTCAAGGCGTTGAACTCGGTTAGAATATGCATATCATCTTTCTAAACGGCCCATTCCTTTGTAAACGTCTCGATGAACTGCATCCATTGAGTGATGTATTTGTTAGGAAAATTTATGAACCACTTTCTAGCATCATCCTCTAAAGAATGTGCAAACATCCTGGAAAATACATCATCCTCTTCAACTGCAAATTTGTATGTGCAATCTTAAAAATTAGTGAGGTGGTCTTTAGCTGAGACACCATTTTCTCCATTTAATTTAGGGAGTACCTTGATATATCCATCAGGGAGAACACCTAGTTAGTGTGCAGGAGGAAAAACCAATGGTTTAAATCTAGTTTCCAACCAAGAGTTGGGAAGATTAGGAGCTTCCATATTAGGGTTTTGTACAGGTGTATGCATCTGAACAATCAGAAAACAATGAGGAACGGGAATGTGTAGGACGATGGAAATGAGGATAGACTTGAAAAATATATGAAAGGGATGTGAGGCTTTATTGGGTGTAGGAGACCCCAAGAGGGAGCACTCGCTACATGGGGTGGTATTATGCGTATGAAGGTTTAATGATGATGGATATGAATTCTAAACTAGTGGGTTGTGTGCAATTCCTGGCAGTGGGCTAAAGCTTCTGACAATGAATAAGGTTATCGTGGGGATATCTGAGCTTATCCACACAACTCGAGGAATTGCTTATTTCCTCTTTTTCCATATGGGTCTAGGATATGCTAGGGGAGAAATGAGCATTCCCTTAGCTTTATTTATGATTATTATGGTTCTCAATTCTATATTTTCAACAAATAAACATGTTTCCCCAATGGATTCTATCTGAGGGGTTGAGTCACCAATTAGAGACTACTTCTTAGGATTCATTTTGGGCATAAGTGTTAGAATTTTAAGTGAAATAACAGTAAGGATCACTGAAAGATAAACAAGCACAACATAGAAAATAGTACACAATAGTTTATCCTGGGAAAACCCTCACGGGGCATAAAAACCCAGCAAAATTATTCAATATAGAGTCGTCATAATGTACAATAGTAATCCTCATGCAATAATCCAAAACAAGAAGACTCCAAAAGAATCTACTCTCTTTTACTCTATCTCTCTACTCATGTAAACTTGATCAGTGAGTGTGGTGACCAAATGAGGAGGGAAAGCCTCTCATTTATACTAATCAACTTGATCTTTTTCCTCAACAAAGCCGACTTAAATCTCCTAATAGGGCCAACTTGTCTAGTTAACAATAAAATAATATTTTCTGGATCTTTCTAGGTTAGCCTAACAATTAGGGTTTGCGTTGACTGTTTCAATTATACAAATAATACAAATGATACAAATAAGAATATCTTCTGAAGTTACATTCTTCAACACTTCCTCTTAACAATGAAGGTATTCTTCTGACACTATCACCATCATCTTCCAGCTGCTACACTTTTGTACTCTGACTATTGACATCTGACATCTCCTGAATCTATACATCACAAGAAGTTTCATAGAGCCAACCCTTTTTCATGTTGGATGTATCTAACTTTGCAACGCCATCCATTTTTCATACTGGATGCAAATCTCTACATAGCTGGCCCTTTTTCATGTTGGATGTATCTATCTTACAAATCTATCCCTCTTTCATGCTAGATGAAAACCTCTACAGAGCCAATCCTCTTTCTTACTAGATGTATCTATCCTGCAGAGCCATCCCTCTTTCAGAATGGATGCACCTCTACAGAGCTAGTCCTCTTTCATACTAGATTTAGATATCCTACAGATCCAATCCTCTTTCATACTTGATGCACCTCTATAGAGCCAATCCTCTTTCATACTAGAAGTAGCTATCCTACAGAGCTGTTCCTTTTTCATACTAGATGCAACTATCCTGCAAAGCCAGACATTTTCTATACTAGATGCAAGTGTCCTGCAGAGCTAGTCTTTTTTCATACTAGATGCAACTGTCCTGCAGAGCCAATCCTTTTTCATACTGGATGCAACTGTCCTTCATAGCTAGTCCTTTTTCATAGTAGATGCAACTGTCCTGCAGAGCCAGTCCTTTTTCATACTGGATGCAACTATCCTACAGAGCTAGTCCTTTTTCATGTTGGATGAAACTGTCCCATAGAGCTAGTCCTTTTTTATACTAGATGCAACTGTCCTACAGAGCTAGTCCTTTTTCATACTAGATGCAACTATCCTACAGATCTAGTCCTTTTTCATACTAGATATAAATGTCCTGCAGAGCTAGTCCTTTTTCATATATAACGTCCCCATCCCTCAATCCGGCTAGTAGGAGGGTACATTAACTGAACCAAGGCCTCTAAATTGCACCCCATAACAATAGTTACGAATTGATAACATCTAAAATGCATGTGCGGACATAAAAAAAAACAAAAACAAAACATAATGAAATAAGTCCACACACACAACATGCAATTTACAAGAATAATTATCACATGAATACAAATAAAATCATTCCACATAAAATACACAAGAATACTTATCTTTAAATAAATAATATCCAAGCAACTGGTTGTGTAAGAGTGATTTCCCACCCAGCCACAGGCACTCTGTCCATCATATACTCTTTATGTTAAGAGGCCACCACCAAGCTAGGCTATGAGGCCACCACGGGAAAGGAAACACCTACAGGATTCTCTCTCTCAAACCACAACCCATTCTTCTCATTGTGCTTATCCAAAATCTCAACTAGAGCTCTATAGGGGTCTCACTAAGCCTTCACCACCATGGCACTCCTTCCAACTACCCCACACAACACAAGCAAAGCATTTACCTTCACTGATCCACAGTTCCCTCGAGAAATCCAACCCTTAGAGTGATTACCAGTGTGTGCAATAAGATTCCAACCTACTATAAGCAATTGGATAACCTACTACAACATTAATCCATGGATTCTCAAGCATCCAAAAGTAGCAGAGCTCAATGGGTATAGGTTCCTAGATTTCCCAACCTCCATGCTCACTTACAACCATCTATTTTCCCTTCCAAAAATGCATCTTTGTCTCCAAATTCGAATTTATGGGTTAAACATAGTTTGGTAATGGACATGAATAGCAGTGGAAAACTCTACGTAGTGTAGAAAACATGCATGAGAGAATGAGAATGATCCAAAGAGTGTTGACGATAAGGGATGTGAGGTAAGGGTGAAAATACAACTAACATAGCTTTTGACCATAAAAGAAATAGACTACTTATAGATGACATAACTGTCACACCCCCCATGCTTCAATAACTACATGAAGTGACTTTTCCCACCAACCTCACATGTGCATTCATTGATTGGATTTAATATTCAAGGGAAGGTAATTGGATAATTTAAGGCACG
The DNA here is from genome assembly GCA_027924585.1 of Larix kaempferi. Taxonomy (NCBI): domain Eukaryota; kingdom Viridiplantae; phylum Streptophyta; class Pinopsida; order Pinales; family Pinaceae; genus Larix; species Larix kaempferi. The sequence continues at coordinate 52,619,830 of BSBM01000093.1, read as the reverse complement.
TGGAAGATTATAGATGAGTTCTAAGGTTGACACATGAAACATAGGATTTGGTTTCACCATAGTACCCCTTTCCTCTTCCCCTCTGGTGGAATCATAACCGCTCTAGTGCTCTTTACACAGCCATCTTGGACCATTTTATTAATTTTCAACATAATATTTGCATACATTTCGAATTGGCATGATAATCCAATCATATGGTCCAAATAAAATATATACATCATACATGCCTAGCCATTCACTAGGTAAGCTTGGCCTCAAGCTCCACACTAGGAATCCATACTAGCATATTTACATCATTTACATAATTTTTATTAAATACATTCCAAGTCAAAACTGGGGGTATTACAATCCCCTCCCCCTTGGAATAACGACGTCCTCAGTGTTTTCTCAAAATCAGAACAAAAATGGGTATGCCTCATTCATGACATCCTCCAACTCCCACGTAGCCTCATCGAGACCAAAGTGCTTCCATTGCACCTTTACATGTCCGATGGATCGGTTCCAGAGCAATGTTACTTTCCTGTCTATGATGCATAGTGGCTCAGCTTGGAACTCTCCCTCGGGTTCCACCTGAATCACATCCCAATCAATCACATGGTTAGGATCATGTACATATTTCTTAAGCCAAGAAACATGAAAAACAGTATGAGCTCTAGTGTTAGCAGGTAATGCAATTATATATGCAACTGGTCCTATTCTTTCAAGCACTTCAAATGGCCCACAATATCTTGGTGACATCTTGACACAACTTCCAAGCTTCAAGGAACTCTTCCTTGGCCTCACTCTAAGGTAAACATGATCCCCAACATTGAATTCTCTATGAATTCTATTCTTATCTACATAGATTTTCTTCCTATCTTGGGATGCCTTTAAATTATGCCTAATTTTTGCAACCTCTTGTTCCATTTCCTTAAGCAATTATGTCCCAATTACAATTATATTCACTGTATTATCCTAGGTCACTGGTGCCCTGCACTTTCTTCAATATAAAACTTCAAAAGGACTCATGCCCAACGAAGCTTTTTTCCCATTGTTATATGCAAACTGTACCAAGTGTAGATAATTTTCCCACTTGGATGGTTTGTCCATCACATACATGCGAAGCATGTCCTCAAGAACCTAATTTACTCTTTAAGTTTTTCCATTTGTTTGTGGATGGTAGGAAGTGCTAAAATTCAATTGTGTTCCCAAGTCTGCAAAAAGACTTTTCCAAAAATTTGAAGTAAATTTGGTATCCCTGTCCGAAATTATTGCCTTGGGCAATCCATGCAATCTAAAAATTTCCTTCATCAATATACTTGCAATGGCATTTGCTTTATAGGTGGATTTAACTAGAATAAAGTGTGTTGATTTTGACAATTTATCCACCACAACCATGATGGAATCATGTTGCCTCACAGTCATTTGCAAACCTATAATAAAATCCATGGAAATTACTTCCCATTTCCATTGTGGAATTGAAAAAGGATGCAACAAACCTGTTGGGTGTTGATGCTCATATTTCACTTGCTGACACCTCATGCATTTAGATATATACTCAGCGATATCCTTTTTCAACCCTGGCCAAAGATATTGCTTCCTAGTAGTAGCAATTGTTTTATGATACCCCGGGTGAGCAGAATATGGTATTTTATGGATTCCATCCATAAAAATTCTCCTCAAGTCCTCCACATTTGGAATATAAATTTTGTTTTTATAAATAAGAAGTCCATCATCTTCCAAATGATACCCTTCATGCCTCTTTTCAAAATTTTGTTGCTATAATTCTTCTTTTGTTTGCACATAAAATTCATCTTCGGCAAGAGAATTAATAATCTGTTGTCTTAAATCTGATTGGCAAGTTGCGATGGTTGCCACATGAATTTCATGCACCTTTCTGTTGAGTGCATCAACCACTTTATTCTCTTTTCCTTTTATGTGTTTGATTTCAAAATCAAACTCATATAAAAATTCCAGCCATCTAGCTTTCCTTGCATTTAGTGTTGGTTGCTCAAATAAATATTTCAAACCACAATGGTCTGTCCTCAATTCAAATTTTATGCCCATTAAATAATGTCTCCACATTTTTAAAGCATGAACTATGGCTGCAAGTTCCAAATCATGTGTAGCATAATTCTTTTCATGCTCCTTCAATTTTCTAGACTCATAACACACCATGTGATTTTCTTGCATAATAACTCCTCCAAGTCCTTGTTTACGTGCATCTGTACACACAACAAATTCTTTTTATGGGTTTGAAATTTTCATAATTGGAGCACTTGTGAGAAGCTTCTTCAATAGTTGGAAGCTCTCCTCACATTTATGTGTCCTTTCAATTTTTGTTTCCTTCTTTTGCAAAGAATTGATCGGGTGTGCAACCTTGGAGAATTTTTCAATGAATATTCTATAGTAACCAACAAGACCCATAAAAGATCTCACCTCTGTGACATTCTATGGAATTGGCCAATTCATAATGGATTCAATGTTTCAAGATTGTTCAGTGTAATTGCTACAATTTCATAAATGTGCATATAGATCTCATAATATAACTTGTTGATCTTATCAAACTGAGACTCTATTTTCAAAGATGTTTGGTTTCTTAGCTTGCTTGAAAATCCCTTGCTCATCAATATCACTTTTTCTTTCTTTTTAACAAACTCAGTATAGCTCATTAAGGTGCCAAGGACCATTGCATGGGAATCCATATCCTTGCGAGGCATCCTAGCTTGACGAAATTAGACAACTTTGTGGGTGCCTATCCACCCCCAGGTTAATGATATGGATCATTCCCCAATAGAAAACAATTAACCACTACCCCTTATCTTCCACCTTTGTACAAGACAATTGGTTCAACATAAGATTATTTCTAATTCCATACATTTTCCTTTTGTACAATTTAATTTGTAGCCTGCTTGGAATATTATGCATATATGGCAGAGATATAACCTTAAGGTAATTTGCAATGGAATGGAAGATAAGACAATTTGAACTTACATGATATTCCAAAAATTACAATAAATTGTTATAAGTATTTTTACATGTATTATTATTATAATAATAATAATATAATTTTAAATTCAGTCTTGCCAAAGATCAAATTGATTTATGAGAACTCTTGTTTGTGGGACAAGGGACCCCTATAAGCAACAATTTGACTACCAAAACCTTGTTGATATGAGTAGGGTGAATATGTTGAAAAATATTGAAATATAACGTCGGATACAAAAATATTAAATGTATACTATTTTGAATTAAAGATGTTAGTTAGGAGGGAAGATTGAGGAGCTTCATACATTTTTTCCATAAATTTACATTTATTCATAACTTCATTGTGTCCAATCAAAAACCATATCACGTTGTTGAACCCTCATGTCACTCTGCGTTCCCCTGCCAGGGTTCTTTCCTCCTCGTGGATTAGGGATGGATCCTCCCATCGACCCCATCCCGGAGGATCGTCGCAAGCTCCTCGACGCAGCCTTCATGGCACTAGTGGCCTCAACGCCCCCTCCTCCATCCTCTGTGACCACCCTCGGTGATGGGTTTTTCAAACGCTTGGAGGCCCCCAAGATTCAGATCATGTCAGTCGCTTCAAAGTTGAAGGCCCTGGCCTTGAGTGAGCGAGGGATGATCAGTCAGTTTACTGGTATCTGGCCATCGCCGAAGACCATGGATTCTTCGATTAAAAAAAACTAGATGCCATTGATCTCGGGAGGAATTCAACATTGCTTCTGTGGCAAAGGTTACTTTAATTTTTTGTTTGAAGTTAAAGAAGACAAGGATCTTATTTTTAGAAGCAGACCATACTTCATGGGCCCTAGGGGACTATACCTCAATCATTGGAGCTTATCTTTTGACCTGGAAAAGGACGTTCCCTCAACTATACCAGTTTGGGTTCAGTTACCACACCTTCCTTTGCACTGTTGGAATGATGAATCTCTTTAGGCGATCGGGAACTCTCTCGGCAAGTTCATTGACAAAGCTAAACCAACATGACCCATATTCTTTTGCACTCAAATTTGTGTGGAGGTGGACTTGGAGAAGGGTCTTCCTAAGACTGTCTACCTCTGCATGAATGGCTGGGAATATGACCATAAATTCGACTACAATCAGCTGCCCTTCAAATTTAAAAAATGTCACGAATACGGCCACTTTGTAAAAAAATGCCCTAAAGAAGTAAAAGAGACTCTGGAGAAACCACAAGAAGCAGAATGGTAGCAGGTGAGAAAAGGAAAGAAAATGAATGTTCAAAACCTTGACCCAAAAAAGCAGCATCAAGTTCTTGAAATAGAGAAAGTCCAAATGGAAAAGACAGATCCTTCTAGCAATCAGTTCGTAGCCCTAGATTTTGAAGAGGGTGAGATCCCTGAAGTAGAAGTACCCATTGTCGAAGCAGGAACCGAGCTAAACGACATCATAATCCCCAGCACCATCACTCCTTCCTTTGTCATTGACAGATCGGACACTACATCAGAGGGCTCCCCTCCACTTGGAAGCTTGTGGACAGAGATGATCAAGCAAAGCAAGGTCACTTCTTTCTCGGTCTCCCCTGAATCATCCTCAAAGACTCTTGAGCACCTATATTTAGGGCCCCCTACAAATACTATAGGTAGAAAGTCTCTAAGATTCCACCATGAGCAAGAAGCAGAAAGAGAAATGGAGTTAGGAAGACAACGAAGCATAGAGGAAACTAAGTTGTTGCAATCCTCCAAAGGCTCAGGAAAGCCGGAAGGAAGGGCTCGAGCAGGCCCACAACAAGGGAAGAAGTAATGAAGCTGGTCTCTTGGAACTGTACGGATTTGGGCGGTTCGATTAAAGTTAAAGAAATGAAAGAAATCATCAAATCGGAAAGACCGGATATTCTACTGATCCAAGAGACAAAAATGAGTGATGTGGAGGTCATGGCGCTCTCACGTCACTTCTAGAAGGACTGCCATGGAAGTGCAGTTAGCTCAAGAGGAGCCTCTGAGGGTATTATGACTCTATCTTCAAGTAAGTACTCCAGTAAAACTATCAAGGAATGTCAGCATTGGATCCGTAGTGAATTCTTCAATAAGGATAACTCCACCATTTTTTATGTTTGTAATGTTTATGGGCCTACCCATTACAAAGATAAACAAGCCTTTTGGAATAATCTATCCTCCCTAAAAGACGTGGTAAAAGTGGAAGACCTCATCCTCGTCGAGGATTTTAATGTCACAAAATCTCAGGATGAGAAGCATGGAGGCTCTAGAGTTACAGATCCATTTGGCGAAAATCTTGAAGATTTGGTCTATGAACTTGATCTATTGGACCCGCCCCTTAAAAATGGCAAGTTCACCTAGAATAATAGAAGAATTGGGGTGGGTCACATTGCTGCTAGGCTCGACCGGTTTCTGATTAGTTCCTCTTTTCTGCAGAAGAATATCATCCCTATTTCCTTTTCAGTACCCTCATCTGTTTTGGATCATAAACCTATTTCTTTGTCTCTTTCCCCTCCTGTTAATCTTGGCCCTATCCCCTTTCATTTTAATACCGCTTGGTTACACGATGAGAAAGCCATGATCCTTATTAATTCGGCTTGGAGCCTCCCTTGTTTTGGCTCTCCAAGTTATATTTGGGAAAGTAAGCTCAGAAATGTCCGCTATTCCTTAAAGAGCTGGGCAAAATTGGAATTCAAAAACCTAGGCCATATGAAGATTCGACTCCAAACTGACCTTGTCACCTTGCAATCAGAAATGGAAAGGGTCGAAGTCACTCCAACTCTCATATGCAATGAGCAAGAAATCAAAAGGAAAATCCCCAACACTGCTTGCAAGGAAGAAGAGGAATGGCGTATCAAGTCCTGACAATTGTGGCTCAAAGGGGGGGACAACAATATGGTTTACTTTTGTTACACCGTAATCTTCCACCCTGTGAGCATCAGCATTATTTGGCCTATAGGATTCATTTCAGTGACTCAAATCCACTTATATCCTTCAGACACTATTTTTCCCTATTTTTCCTCTTACCCGCCTGTTGCATCCTTATAGCAGGCGTACCCGCAAGTTGCATCACTATAGCCCGCGGGTATTAATTAAAATGGTAAAAATCACTATTTATTACTTTTTACTCCCAGAAAGCGGTCATTGGGTGACCTTTGGCCCTCCATCTACCCGAGTAACGCCTCGATGTGTCATTTCACCTACCTTAGAGAGGACTATATATTGAGCACATATGGCTTATGGACAGGAGGAGAAAAGAATAACAAGAGAACTCTAGTGTATTTTTTCCCTATCTTGAGTCTGCACTCATTGATCCTTGTAGTTGTGAACCCTTTATGTTCACCTTCCAAACTCCTATCTAGTTTTAGTTTGCCATTCATGGAGGATTGAAGTGGTGGAGGCACAAGTGGATTGATCCAGATCTTGGTTCAGATTGGTTGTCGGCAAGAGGTTGTATCACCTTGTACTTCTTCTTGTTAATTAATATAAATACTCATATTCTCGTCCATCATGTTGTAAATGTTGTTCATTATACATTGGGTTACATTTGCTTGTGATATTATGGACCATTGTTATTGATAATGTTAATGTCATTTATATATTATATGTACTTGTTGGATATTGGCTGTCAAGGCTAATTTGCAGATTTCAAGTGCATGAATTGAAAGCTCCAATGGGGATCTACATCAAATGTTTGGATCGATGTTGGTTACATTTCTCCATTATCTTAACATTATCACTTATAATAGCATTGTTTTGAGAATTGAGTTGATTTCTGGTACTCATCTGTCTATTGTGGTGTTCCCAAGCCATAGTGATTTTTCTATGGTTTATCTTAATGGCCAATAAGTGACACGGAGCTTCGATAAACAACAACTCTAATTAAGTACTAATGCTCAAAAAATTTCCCAAACATGGATGTTTTCCCCAGCGGAGTCGCAATTTATGTGTTGGAGAAAACTCACTATGGCTAGGGAACACCACAACAGACAGATGACTACCAGAAATCAACTCAATTCTCAAAACAATGCTATTATAAGTGACAATGTTAAGATAATGGAGAAATGTAACCAACCTCGATCCAAACGTTTGATCTAGATCCCCGTTGGAGCTTTCAATCCATGCACTTGAAATCTGAAAATTAGTCTTGACAACCAATATCCAACAAGTACATATAATATATAAATGACATTAACATTATCAATAACAATGGTCCATAATATCACAAGCAAATGTAACCCAATGTATAATGAACAACATTTACAACATGATGGACGAGAATATGAGTATTTCTATTAATTAACAAGAAGAAGTACAAGGTGATATGACCTCTTGTCGGAAACCAATCTGAACCAAGATCTGGATCAATCCACTTGTGCCTCCATCACTTCAATCCTCCATGAATGGAAAACTCAAACTAGATAGGAGTTTGGAAGGTGAACATAAAGGGTTCACAACTACAAGGATCAATGAGTGTAGACTCAATATAGGGAAAAAATCCACTAGGGTTCTCTTGCTATTCTCTTCTCCTCCCATCCATAAGCCATGTGTTCAATCTATAGTCCTCTCAAAGGTAGGTGAAAGGACACATTGAGGCGTTACTCGGGCAGATGGAGGGCCAAAGGTCACCCAATGACCGCTTTCTGGGAGTGAAAAGTAATAAATAGTGATTTTTACCATTTTACTTGATACCCGCGGGCTATAGTGATGCAACTCGCGGGTATGCCTGCTATAAGGATGCAATAGGAGGGTAAGAGGAAAAATAGGGAAAAATAGTGTCTGAGGGATATAAGTGGATCTGGTCACTGAAATGGATCCTACTGGCCAAATAATGCTGATGCTCACAGGGTGTAAGATTACGGTGTAACAACTTTCATAGACAAACCAAATCCAGGCTTAGCCACAATATGATAAAAGAACTCAAAGACAGAGATGGCTCCAAAATTCTACATCAGGAAAAAATTAAAGACCATATCTTCCAGCACTTCCAAGAGCTCTATTTGGATAAAAATGAGGCTGACCTAGTGGCCCAAGCTGATCTTCTTTCAGATATCCCTGCTTTCATCACTGATAGTGAAAATAGAGACCTCTCTAAACAAATTATGGAGTTCGAAATCAAAGATGCCATGTGGTCTCTGCACGCTGACAAAGCTCCTGGTCCAAACGGTTTCACCATTAATTTTTATCGAGATGCATGGGACATTATTAAGGAAGATATGAAGAAGATGTTAAATTGGAAGTGGAAAAAGGACAAGATCGGAGGAGCAACAAAATTCCTCCTTCCTTGTCTTGATCCCCAAAGACAATAACCCTTTCTTGGTTAGCCAATTCAGGCCCATCTTGCTCTGCAACACTGCTTATAATATCCTTGCCAAAATTCTAGCCAACGGAATAAAGAAATTTATGGGCCACATTATCTCTGAGGAACAAGGCGGCTTCATAGCGGGAAGACAAATCTTAGACAACATTATTATTGTCCAGGAAGCTATTCACTCCAGCTTGGATCGCAATCATCAAGGTATGGCAATTAAAATTGATATGGCTAATGCTTTTGACAGAGTTAACCACTTTTTCTTGTTTGAAATCATGTCAAAGTTTGGATTCTCTATGAGATTCATCAGGTGGATTAAGGCCTGCATAAGCAGTCCTTGGATTTCCCCTTTGGTTAATGGAAGACCAGCAAATTTCTTCAAAGCCTCTCGAGAAATCCGGAAGGGATGCCCATTATCCCCTTTTCTTTATATCATCGTTGTTGACTCTCTCAGCAGAAGACTAAAATGTCTTCAGGACATTGGAGAATTAAAAGGTCTGAAAATAGCTAGAGGAGTGCGTGCTGCTAACAATGCTCAATTTGCAGATGACACCATTCTGCTAGGGAGCATGTCAACTATCATAGCTGAGAGATTCAAAAAATCTCTTTCTACCTTTTTGGATGCCTTAGACGGCAAAGTAAATGATTCCAATCCGAAGGTGTTCGGGTGGAATTTCCTACCTGGTGTCATGGCTAGGATCTCTAGAGTCCTTGGTTTCGAAGGTATCACAGTCTGGAATTCCTTCAACTACCTAGGTATTCCCATTTTTGAGGGGGGGGGGAAATAAGATGTATTGGTAAGGCCTGGTAGATAAAATTAAAAGGAAAATTAACTCCTGGGGATTCAGATGGCTAAACCCTACTGGAAAGCTTACTCTTATTAAATCCATCCTATCTGTGTATCCTATCTATGTTTGTTCAATCTCTCTAGCTCCTAGTCAAATTATCCAGGAAATTAATAGAGAACTTCGAAAGTTTCTCTGGTTGGGTGGCAAGGAAAGCAATACTAGGAAATATCATTTGTTAAGTTGGGACACAGTTTGTAGTCCAAAAAAATGTGGCGGTGCTAGTGTAAAAGATCCCATAATTACGAATCTAGCCCTTGGTGCTAAAATACTTTGGCAAATTTTCACGGACAAAGATGCTTGGTGGAAACAAGCTCTCCGAAAAAAATACATGACTGGTATGAGAAGGCGTTGCATTGAAGACCTGGACATGGGAAAAAAAGGGACTCCCATTTGGGATCTCTGCGAAAAAATGCCTCAATCATTTAGGATAAAATTCATTGGGATGCTGGAAATGGTAAAGATATCAAGCTCTGGCAAGACAACCTTGGTAGGAACTCCCCAACTAACTTTCAAAATGAATTAAGAGATATCAAAAAATGGCTAGAGCATAATAATACTCACACTCTGTACGAAATTTCAAATTGGACCATCAGTGGTAGGTGGGTCGGCTGGTGTTGAGATATTGTAACTTCTAAGAATATTATATTTGTACTTTATTATTCTAGAGATGTTTCATTCCTCTGTGAAGACCTTATTGTATATCCGGAGATGTTTTATTCCTCCGTGGAGAATGTGGTAACTTGGGTTATTAGACTTCCCTAGTGGGGGTCAGCCCTATATGAGTCATGTGGGTTAAAGGGTTATTAGAACACCCTAGTGGGGTCGGCCCTGTCACATTATGTTAAGTGGTTAAGTTGGGGCCGACCTAGTTAATGTAAAAGACAAGTCGGAGTAGTGTATAAATAGAGGAGGTGTGTTCCTCATTTATCACACTCACTCATTATTCACTCACTTGTGAATGGCGCATAGGTGAGAGAGAGAGATATTATATGGAGGAGAAGGAGCTCATGTTTGGGATATACATCTCTATATTGTTGATCATCTGTATTGAGGAAGCTTTGCTGGGTTTTCTACCCCATGAGGGTTTCCCGGGATAAATCTGTGTCTCTTGTGTTTATGTTGTGCTTGTTGTTGTTTCAGTGATATTGTATATGCTATTGTTGTGAAATGAAATGTAATGCTGATATTTTATGTCTTAGCATATTAAATCTTAACATGGTATCATATCTAACCTTAAGGAAGGCAATGTATGGCATTTACGACACTTGCTTCACTTGCGACAATTTGAAGGTTAGTGTTTTATATAAAAAAACCAGTCATTGTGGAACTTTCGCTATAAATCTATTTTGGTGAAGGTTCGGGATCTAAAACCTTTACAAGTCGTAGATAACATCCCCCTGTACCTTGTGTCCAAAGTGAAACCTTATATTCGTTGTACTTTGTGAGTTATGATCAGTACAAGTTAGGGTTTCTGCCTCTTCCAGATCTCAGTCATAAACAGGTGACCTAGGAAAAAAGGTCTCAACTTGGGCTAGGAAGATCCAAATGAAATTTAGTAAAAAGTGACAGGTAGAGAACGGACTTTAGTTTCTCAGGTAATTTTTTCAGATGACGAAGTTGAACAAGTGACACATGGCACACCGTACAAGTTCACTCTCCTGTTTTATCCCATAAACAGGTCACGTTGCGACACTTGGCATAACTCTCTCTCGGAGAATCCAATTGAAGTTAGAACTGTGGGGTTGGAAAGAAGACAAGTCAGGCTACTACATGCCAAATTTTAAGACCCTTTGAATTCGTAATTTCAGAGATGAACCAGAAACAATCAGGTGCATATTTCTGTCAAAACATATTTGGATTCTGAGCACCTTCATTCTTGGCTTGTCACTCCTACAGGAATTTAGGGCTTCAGAGAAAGTTGGAATTTTTGGAATTGGATACCACGATTGAATGCTCCTCATGAAAATCGAAATTTAGAGACCAAGATCGAATTTTTTGGTTGGGAAGAAGGCCGAGCTTGATCAAACCCTAGTTTGGGATCTTGATCGGAAAGATGGAGAATTAGGGCTTCTGCAAAAGTTGGAATTTTTGAAGTCTATGACCACGGCTGGAAGCTCCTTAGAAAAATCAAATTTTAGAGCTTTGGATCGAACTTTTTGGTTGGGTAGAAGGGTGGGATTTATCGAACCCTAGTTCAGGGTCCTGTTTAGTGAATCCGGAAGTTTCAAAGGAAATTTTGAGGGGTCAAATTTTGCAGTTTTCAAAATTTAAGTATACCGACTTGATCATCTCAGCAAGCCACATCTTTCCATCCTTTCAGAAGTTTGAAATTCAAAGTTTGAATTTTTAGGGTTTCTCTAACAAGCTCTAATCTAGCTCCAGATCCAGTTTCAGTAAATCAAAGTGGATTGGGTTAATCCTAGAAGAGAATGAATTGGACACCTGCATAAGTGTAGAAGTTCCAGTTCCATAGGGAGATGAGGCTAAGGCATTACATAATAAGACTACAAGAAATCTCGACAGTTATGACTTGAGAAGATACAGATATGTGTTGAAATCTGCTCATGATATGTTTGTCTTCATATTATTGAGGTTAGTACAATATTTATTAATCTTAGAATTGTCTTATCACCCTAGTAAAAGTATGAATGCATGTGAAAGATAGAAGACATTCATTGATTAGGGTTATATGATTGTACTAATGCACCTGTGGTGTTGTATGAGGATGATGTTGTCTGCTAACAAGATACAAGTACATCAAGAAAGACAAATCAAGTTCTATGACCATGATGACATGAATACAAAGACTCGTCCATAATCTTTGACCATATAGAACCTCTACTTACGAGGTATGTATGAATTTGTTCTATTATGCTTAACTTATGAGATATGGAGGTTCTAGCACAAGGTCTCTAAATCATTGAAGAGAACAAAGAAGATATTGTTTGGGTATGTTAAGACATAACAAAGCATGATAATCTAGGTATGTTTTCCTATATCAAGTTAGAATCCTACTTTGTGTTAGGATCTTAGGTAAGTATACCTATGTATGAAATGATCATGACCATACATACTTAAGTTTATTTAGAATTATAATGTTTTGATAGTATTGAGATTATACTAATGAATGTATGTTTATGTATGAGATCATGAGGATGACACTAGTGCACACTTAAGAATGCATAGTTGTATAAAATGAATAGAAGTTCAAATATATATAGAGATCAAGCAGGAGGAAACCACACAAACATAAAAGATAAGTATTTGAGTTGTTATATGAATCTCTGAAACAGTAAATGATATTGCTTGTAATAGTTGTATGCATATTTGTATTCCTAGAATATATCATGCAAGCATTCATATAGCATTGAACAGTATACTACTAATATGCATATGGTGGGTAAGTTGGACAAACATTCCATTGTTGCTTGTCTAGAATGAAATTTCTTTGCTGACATGCTGAGAGCTATGCACGCTCTCGATAGTATGTTCTGGTAGAGATGGAAGTCATCTAGATAACCACTGTATGCATACAGGATATGGAAAAGTGTTGTGCCAAAGTTTTGGTCAATATAGTTGCATAACCATGTCAATCATATTTGTATGCATAATAGGTTATCATGTCAACATGATTGAAGTATTACTAATCATGTAATTAACTTTGATTTGTAGTTAAGATCATGAAGAATGATGAACATCGAACAAGTGATGGATGTTCAACAAGAAGACTTACAAATCAAACATACTATAGAATGCTCGTGGCTAGAAGATTCTCTTAGAAAGAGGAAGAGGATCATGACAAGTTGTTTGCTCCAAGTGGCTAGATAAGACCATTCTCTTAATGGTGTAATTGAAGAAGAAGTATGAATCGAGAAAACTCCCAGGATTGAATTAAGCTCTGTACGGGTACCCAGGATCGATAGTCATTTGATGAGTTTAATGATCACCATGGGTGATGCAGATTTCAACCTTTGCTACAAGGTTTAAAATGGTGTCTATATACAGATGACATTCTTCTCTTAGATGGATGCAAGAAGGAACTCACCACAGAGTTCGAATGATCTTGAGTCTCATATCAGTAGACCCATATGATGAGAGATGACACGGATAGATATGCAGAAGATCACTAAATGCAAAATGTGAATGATGTTCAGTCATAGAGGGAGAATTGATAGCTTCTTGACAAGCTTGGGCTTTACCATAAGTAAAGATGATCCTAACCTTTACCTTAAGGTTATGGATGATGAACCTGTCATACTATTACTGTATTTGGATGATCTCTTTCTGACAGGGAATGAGAAACAAATCATGGAAAGCAAGAAGAAGCTAGCTACAGAATTTGAGATGAAAGATCTCGGATTGATGCATTACTTCCTAGGTCTGGAAGTATAGCAAGGCTCAGAAGGAATCCTTCTCAACTAGGGAAAGTATGTTGTGGAAATATTGAAAAGATCTGATATGTTGGAATCGCCACTCCCATGGATTCCAACTTGAAGCTGTTAGCTAATGACTCATCAGAGTTAGTGGATGTGACTCTGTACAGACAGATTATTGGGTCATTGATGTATCTGATGAACACTAGGTTAGATATATGCTTTGTTGTGAACACCTTGAGGCAGTATCTAGTGGAACCTAGACGTGTTCACTTAATAGCTGCAAAGCATGTGATGAGGTACCTAAATGGCACGATAGACTTTGGTCTATATTATCTTGGAGATCATGACTTCAAATTATATGGCTACACAGATATTGATTGGGCAGGAAGTGTATCAGACAGGAAGAGCACATCAGGTGGATGTTATTGTCTGGGATCTGCCATGATCTCGTGGTTTAGCAGGAAGCAGTCTAGTGTGGCTTCCAGCATAGCTGAAGCGAAATATATTGTTGCTTGCTCGGCTAGTTGTGAAGTGATATGGCTTCAAAAGCTGTTATCAGGATTGTTTGACTTAGAGATGGACCCCACTGTGATCTTGTGTGACAACTAGAGTTGTATCAAGATGACAGAGAATCCAGTGTTCCATGATAATTCAAAGCATATAGATATCCAATACTTCTATATACAGGATATGGTGCAGAAAGGAGCTATAAAGCTCGAGTATGTGGGCATTGACGAACAAGTTGCTAATGTATTGACCAAACCTCTGTCTCGAGTAACATTTGAGTATTTCCGAGACAAGCTTGGTGTCATTCAAAAGGACCCTCCTCTAAAGGGGGAGTGATGTGGTCGATGATGATATTTGGATACTCGTATCAATGTGGATACCTGTATCGATGATGAGGTTGCCTATGTTGACAGTAAGTTCAATGATGAGGATACCTGTGTTGATATGGATACGTGTATCGATGATGAGGATACTTGTATCGATGATATGGATACTTGTATCAATGATGAGGATACTTGTATCAATGATGAGGTTATATGTTCCGACGATGAGGTTGATGATGAGGCTACCTATTCTAACAATGAGGTCATTGTGTGGTCCCTAGTGAACGTGATAGGACTGCATCGTCCCTTAACGTTTGGTTCAAAATGTACGTGATAGGACTGCATCGTCCCTGAACGTTTGGTTCAAAATGTACGTGATAGGACTGCATCGTCCCTAAATGTTTGGTTCAAAATGTACGTGATAGGACTGCATCATCCCCGAACGTTTGGTTCAAAATGTACGTGATCGGATTGCATCGTCCCTGGACTTATGTCCTAAAGTGATAGGGATTGATCATCCCATAAGTGGATCAGGATTGCATCATCCTTGGACCCATGTCCTAAAGTGATAGGGATTGATCATCCCGTAAGTGGATCAGGATTGCATCGTCCTTGGACTCATGTCCTAAAGTGATAAGGACTAATCATCCTGTAAGCTTATTCGGGATTGCATCATCCCTAGACATGGTGAGATGTCTTAAAGTGATAAGGACTAATCATCATGTAAGTTGATTCAGGATTGCATCATCCCTAGACATGGTGAGATGTCTTAAAGTGATAAGGACTAATCATCCTGTAAGCTGATTCGGGATTGCATCGTCCCTAGACATGGTGAGATGTCTTAAAGTGATAAGTAATAATCATCCTGTAAGATGATTCGGGATTGCATTGTCCCTAGACATGGTGAGATGTCTTAAAGTGATAAGCACTGATCATCTGTAAGCTAATTCGGGATTGCATCATCCCTAGACATGGTGAGGTGTCTTAAAGTGATAAGGATTAATCATCCTATAAGCTGATTCAGGATTGCATCGTCCCTAGACATGGTGAGGTGTCTTAAAGAGATAAGGATTGATCATCATGTAAGTTGATCTGGATTGCATCGTCCATAGACATGAGAGATGTCTTAAATTGAGAGGGACTAATCATCCCGTAAGAGGATCAGGATTGTATCATCCTTGGACCTATGTCCTAAAGTGAGAGGGATTGATCATCCCGTAATAGGATCTTGTACATTGCAGAGTATGTTTCTATGTTGATGATGTTGATCGAGAGGATCCAGATGATGATGATGTTGATTGGTAGATCCAGACGATGAGGTTGTTGATCGAGAGATCTAGATGACGATGATGCTGATCGTGATGATCTAGATGACGATGTTGTTGATCGAGAGGATCCAGATGTTGATCGTGATGATCTAGATGACGATTTTGTTGATCATGATGATCTATATGATGATGTTGTTGATCGCGATGATATAGATGACGATGATGTTGATCGTGATGATCTAGATGACGATGTTGTTGATCGCGATGGTCTAGATGACGATGTTGTTGATCATGATGGTCTAGATGACGATGCTGCTGATCAAGATGGTCTAGATGACGATGTTGTTGATAGTGATGGTCCAGATGACAATGATGTTGATTGGTAGATCGAGACGATGAGGCTGTTGATCGGGTGATCCATATGATGATGATGTTGTAGCTGATCGAGTGCTGCAGAAGATGAAGACTCAATACTGACGATGTTGATGTTTCAGTAACTGAATGAGTTACTGATGATGATGTATAAACAAATCTTCCAATGATTTATAGATGTATCATGTATCATGTAGTTGATGACTCCTTGCTCGTGCAGATGTTTTTATAATATCCTTCTCGTTATGGGGGAGTGTTGAGATATTGTAACTTCTAAGAATATTATATTTGTACTTTATTATTCTAGAGATGTTTCATTCCTCTGTGAAGACCTTATTGTATATCCGGAGATTTTTTATTCCTCCGTGGAGAATGTGGTAACTTGGGTTATTAGACTTCCCTAGTGGGGGTCGGCCCTGTATGAGTCATGTGGGTTAAAGGGTTATTAGACCACCCTAGTGGGGTCGGCCCTGTCACATTATGTTAAGTGGTTAAGTTGGGGTCGACCTAGTTAGCGTAAAAGACAAGTCGGAGTAGTGTATAAATAGAGGAGGTGTGTTCCTCATTTATCACACTCACTCATTATTCACTCACTTGTGAATGGTGCGTAGGTGACAGAGAGAGATCTGCTATGGAGGAGAAGGAGCTCATGTTTGGGATATACATCTCTGTATTGTTGATCATCTATATTGAGGAAGATTTGCTGGGTTTTCTACCCCATGAGGGTTTCCCAGGATAAATCTGTGTCTCTTGTGTTTATGTTGTGCTTGTTGTTCTTTCAGTGATCTTGTATATGCTATTGTTGTGAAATGAAATGTAATGATGATATTTTATGTCTTACCATATTAAATATTAACATCTGGAAGGAATTAGACCTCCCTGAACATTTGAAACCTGATTATGAAGCATTCCTCTCCTTACTACAGGAACAAAGTCCCACGAACCGACACCACAAAGACAGAAGGGGTTGGCGGAGGTCTAGAAATTACACGGTTAAACAGGGATATCTGCATGTTTATAATAGTAGGAATGAAAGTAATAAAGATGCCAAATGGGTCAAAATATGGAACAAATACGGGTTTCCAAAAGTGAATGTGTTTTTCTGGATTCTCTCCCATAGGAAAATCTTAACCACTGAGAACCTAAGAAAGCGTGGAGTAGAAGGACCACTTCGTTGCACTCTCTACAAAGACTCGGAGGAATCCATGGATCACATCTTCCTTGAGTGTAAATTCTCTCTAGAGGTATGGAGATTGGCCTTTAGCAGTTTGAACTTCAACATTGTAATACCTACAAATTGGAATGATCTTTTAAAATGCTGGAAGAATTATTACCAAGGCTCCCTCTATAGGAATCTGGATCTCACCAAAGCTTGGGAAGCCTTTCCTAGATTCATCTACCGGAAAATTTGGACGACCAGAAACAAAGAAATCTTTGAGGGTACTTCCACAAGTTCCACTTGGGTCTACTCTTCATGCAAATCCCGCTAGATTGAATCACTGTCTTCTCGGGGTATGCATAACATACACCAGGAACCTCTCTCGGTCAAAGAAAGGAATTGGATGGCTGAATTTATTTCTCCAAACTACCCATTCTCCTGGAGAAAACCTCCAAAAAAACCAAGGCCTAAGGCTTGGAAACTAGCTATGCATGAGCCAAGATGATTTCCAGGACTGGAGGAAGAATATGAACTACAATTCTCTTTTCTTTAATGGAGCCTCGAAAGGCAATCCCAGGCTGGCGGGTGTGGGGGGAGTAATCTTTGACTCCATAGGGAATAAGAAGAAAGAGTTTTCCTGGGGTATCGGGAGGAAGACGAACAATGGGGCGGAATGGCTTGCGCTCATCAAAGGATTAGAGATTGCTTTAGATATGGGCATTGAGAACCTGAATGTTATTGGAGACTCTCTCATCGTCATCAGAGACGCCAAGAATATTGTCAACAAAAGAAAGAATCCCTCCTCCAAATTACACCACCTCCCTCTCAGCATCAACAAAGAATTTAAAGAGGTTTCCTATTACCATGTTCTTAGAAATCTCAATGGACAAGCTGACGCCATGGAAAATTTTGGAGTTGGACTCCCATATGGCTCCCTCAAATGCGATAATGTCATCTCCAAAAACATTTGGATCCCCTAACCCAAGGTCTCCACGTGGAACCTTGGTCCTACTCTTCTCCTTAATGAAACCTCCAACTCTCGATTTGATTTCAAACTATAGAATTTCAAATTTCTTGGTTTTTGATAACCACGCCACTCAAAGTGACGGTCTGCACATTCCCCATAAGATTTGGAGGCACCTCAATATTCATTTCTTCTGGTCGACCTGCCAGTTGGCCAGCATGCGAATACAGGGGCTTGGTTTAAGACAAGGAAGGGGGAATGTTCTTTTCACTCCTGTTGGTTGCACCTTGCTCTGGTTTTTACTCTGTGTTGAGTTGGGTCTGCGCTTATCTTCACATTTGTGTGTTTTCGTGTTGGGTAGAAGTATGGAGCATCACTCACATTCACAGGATGGGGATAGCCTCTATCTGAGGTGCTTCAGGTGCATAAAGGCCATTAGAAACCAAAATGCAGCTTGTGTCAGGGAAATTCCGATGGTCAATGATGAGTTAGGAATCTTGGTAGATAGTAGGCACTCGGTGCATGGCCCTGTCGCAGGCAGGACAGGGTCGGAAGCTTCCAGAAATTGGAAGAGAGGCATGGCCTCACAAAATTTTAATTGGATATGAAGAGTCGTTTGCAGGAATTAGAGGGCCAAGTCCGGTTGATACGTAATGGAATTCAAGAAGGTTTTGATTTGCCTCTACTCTTTGACTCAAACTACACACATTGAAGTAAAACACCAAAACAGTATGGTGGCAGAGAAAGTGGAGCATCTGGAAGAAACGTTGGGTCTCAGTTACCCACATAAAAACCACAACTCCGGTGCTGAGAGCATTGAAACGGTCAACCTTCGCAAGAAGATGGAAAATCTCAAGAAATTCATGTCCCAAGGAGGGAAATTCGTTGACCTTAGCCTAGATAGGAATGGGATTGTTGGTTCCAGCAGATCAGTCATGAACACCGACAGTCTCTAGCTGCTGATGGTTGGTTCAGTCTCTTTTGGTTTTCTATGCATCTATATCATACTTTTTGTTTTCGGTTATGCATCACTGAAATTCATGGGATGGGAGTTCTTCATAGGAATGACAATCTTTTGGATAGTTTCACCTTTCAGTATTTTTGTTTAAAATTAGCAGTACAGTTATGTATTACTTATGTATTAGACTCCTAGGGCAGTTTGTTAAGAGTTACAGCTTTCATGGACCTGGAAGATGTTATTATAGCTATAAGCATGTAAAATATGACCAGGGAGCGTTAGATGCTACCTTGCTAAAGGAGCATTCTTCCTCTGCATTATGTACTTTTCAGTTTTATTTTTAATCAAAGCTACTCAACCGTCTGTGTTAAAAAAAAAGGGAGGGAAGATTGAGATTTTTTGAAGAGAGAAATCATATCTCTACTTTTAAAACATAAAAAGAAACAAGAGGTTTAAGGACCTTGGCAAAAGAGTAATGATGTTTTCCAAAAAAAAAAGAAACAGGGTTTGCTTAGGCCTAGCTTTATTTGGGAGAAGAATCCCAGGATACATTGTGATATAAGAAATAAAAAGAATCAAGGTTTGCTTATGCCATCTTTCATGGCTTTTCCATTTCTGGTTTAACAAGCAACTACATCCACAGATATTTCACTTGATAGGGATTGTGGAGATGGCCCTTTTGGTTGGTTAGCATTTCAGGAACGACAGAGACTGAGATTTTTTTGTGGACCTACTATGATCCATGTTGGATGTGGAGGTTGTCTAGCTATGATCCATTTTTTGGATGGTTCTGGTGTTGAATTAATAGATCCTCTTGCTACAGATGTTTCTCCAGGCGCAGTAATGAGATTGTTGCAGATGTTTCTCCAACAACAGTAATGAGTTTGTTGCAGTCAGACATTAGAATTTCCTTGAAAACAACTTTTGGAAATACCAATTTGGATGGGCCCTTGTTAATTATAGATTGGTGCAGGGGTCGTGTGCAACTGGGTGAGGGTGCTCGTATAGCTGAAGGTTATTCTGGTGAAAAAGATTCAAATGATTCTAAAGAGGCTACAAGTATTGTGACAATAACTATTGGGGAGCCTATTACACCACCACAATGTTCAGTTGGTGGTTCAGTAAATCTTAGAGTAACACCTTTGCAACAAATGGATCATCAGATTTATGAAGTTCAACGCAACACCAAGAATTGGGGTGTAGAAACTTTATCCATTCAATATGGACCAAGGTTGGATGATGGTAGTCAAAGATGCCTAATTTAGAATCGGAGTTACACATGAGCCTCTCTCGCTATCAATTAACACTTCTGGCACTTCCATTTCCTGCTTTGCTTGTTGGATACCAGGATGACTAGTTGAAGACAACACATATCACTCTTCAACTATGGGACAAATCTCCACTTGAGCCATATGCGCTTCCAAAACCTATTTCATATTATGTTTTTTGTTTAAATATAGATCCACTACTTTCTGCATCAGCTGATTTTTTTCAACAGTCGGGTACTATATACGAGGCCTGTAAGCTTGGGAAACATACTTCTGCAAATATTGGGGGGGAATTGAGCTTCAATTCAAGCAGATGGGCTTCATCAGGGGGTTGTACCTGTAGAATGTTCTACACAGCTTCGAAATACATCCCACAATCTATCTTTCACTGGTTCGATAAATGAGTTATTAATGACACTTGAAAAATATTTGGATGTTATCTACTTACGCAAATCTCTTTCAAAGGTGCTTAAGAACCTTCAGATTGGTACAAATACATTAGGAAATCAGAAAGACACTGACAGTCTCCCTTGCACGGTTCTTTATGTGATATGCCCCTTTGTCGAGCCATCTGCATTAATTCATACTGTTGTTGAAGCTTTCAGTTCTCTTGGAGTAATAGTTAACTCTCCAAATAGAGAGAGGAAGTTGCCAAACTATAGTCAAGTTAGGAAGGCTCTAGACTATGCATCTACTCTAGATGAAACATTGAATTTAATTGTTCCCACTCTATTGTGGTTCAATTTTCCTAATCTTGTTTTACAATTCCTTATGGAAAAAATGATTCCCAAAGATAGCATCCCTTCAATGACTGAGTTAGTCCCTCTTCAAAAAATAGCTTTTACTGTGTATAACAAGCCTCATCGGATCCCTCGCTTGACTCATGTTTATGACACGTCACAACAACCCTCACTATCACTTACAGCCCGACGAAGAGCTATGCACCAGAGCTCAGTTGTTGTTACAACGTAATTTTCCACCTTGTGAGTATCAACAGTCTTTGGCCTGCAGGATCCATTTCACTGACTCGGATCCACTTTATCTCCTTCAGACACTATTTTTCCCTATTTTTTCCTTGTACGCTAGCTGCATCATTACAGTGGGTGTACCCGCGAGTTGCATCACGATAGCCCGCGGGTAGCATGTAAAATGGTAAAAATCACTAGTTTATTATTTTTTACTCCCAAAAAGCGGTTATTGGGTGACCTTTGACCCTCCATCTACCCAAGAAATGCCTCAATGTGTCCTTTCACTTACCTTTGAGAGGACTATATATTGAGCACATATGGCTTATGGACGGGAGGAGAAAGAAGAGCAAGAGAACTCTAGTGGATTTTTTCCCTATCTTGAGTCTACACTCATTGATCCTTGTAGTTGTGAACCCCTTATGTTCACCTTCCAAACTCCTACCATAGTTTGAGTTTGCCATTCATGGAGGATTGAAGTGGTGGAGGCACAAGTGGATTGATCCAGATCTATTGGTTGTCGGCAAGAGGTCGTATCACATTGTACTTCTTCTTGTTTATTAATAGAAATACTCGTCCATTAGTGTTGTGAATGTTGTTTATTCTACATTGGGTTGCATTTACTTATAATATCATGGACCATTTCTATTGATGATGTTAATGTTGTTTATATATTATATGTACTTGTTGTATATTGGTTGTCAGGACTAATTTGCAGATTCAAGTGCAGGGATTGAAAGCTCCAATGGGGATCTACATCAAACGTTTGGATCGAGGTTGGTTATATTCTATCTTAGCATTGCCATTTATATAGCATAGTACTGAGAATTGAGTTAATTTCTAGTAGTCAACTGTCTGTAGTGGTCTACCCTAAGCCATAGTGATTTTTCTCCAATACAGTTGTTCCAGGACTTTCGAAGGATTGTGGTATACCTCGCACTATTGGAGGAACACCATCATTATCAAGAGACAATTTACTTGATACAAGATGCTTATGATATAGTGCTTGAGGTAATTCTTGGCAAACAACAAGGCAGGGGGATTCAACTACATGTGATTCCAGTGGGCAAAGAATATTGGAAAAAGAATATTGGCAAGTGTTAATATTTAATATGCTAAGACATAAAATAGCAGCATTACATTCCATTTCACAATAATAGCATATACAGGATCACTGAAGAAACAACAAGCACAGCATAAATACAAGAGACACAGATTTATCCTGGGAAACCCTCATGGGGTAGAAAACCCAGCAAAGCTTCCTCAATATAGATGACCAACAAATACAAAAGATGTAACCCTGAGCATAAGCTCCTCCTTCTCCATAGCAGAACTCTCTCTCATAAGTGCACCACTCTCAAGTGAGTGAGTGTGTGTGTAATGAGGAACACACCTCCTCTATTTATACACATCTCCGACTTGTACTTTATATTAACTAGGTCGGCCCCAACTTTACCACTGGGTTAAACACCCCACTATAACTGACTGGGCCGACCCCACTAGGGTGGTCTAACAACCCTTTGACCCACATAACACATACAGGGCCGACCCCCACTAGGGAAGTCTAATAACCCAAGTTACCACATTCCGACGGAGGAATAAACATCTCCGGATATACAATAAGATCTTTACAGAGGAATGAAACATCTCCAGAATAATAAAGTACAAATATAATATTCTTTTAAGTTACAATATCTCAACAGCACGGCTCTAGACAATACCTATGTACAGGAGGAAGAGGTGCTAAAAAAAATTGCAGGTTATAATTAGGAATATTTTTCTTTCTTCCCATGCCATTTGCATACTTAATGAAAATATATTTTTGAAGAGTTTTATGCATATATTTGCTTGCATTACATGTGTTGAGTATAGATTCTTTTGCTTTATAAAAGTTGTCGAAAATGCGGGAATAATATTTTATTATGGTTGATTCGTTTTGAGTTAATGAGTGAGTTAGCTCTTGTAAAATGCTCTGGTGTGTAATGTAGAGTTGTTATTCCCAATCAATGCTATGTTCTCAACCGACCACTCTATTTTTGTGAAAGGGGATCAAACAAATTTTGAAATTGGACCCGATGGTGTGAAGGCTAGTAATATCTACCCATAGGTGAAATTCGCAACCATTGAAGAATATCTCAGTTGATTGGGAAAGTTGCTTGGTAGATTACTTGTGGAGCACTCTTTATCCAATTTTGATAATGTTGTTTCCAATGTCACATTTTTGCATCGAGAGGCACTCTACAGCCCAGTATGGGAGAGATCTTGTAACGTGATGTAACATTAGTAACATTAGTAACATGTCGGCAAAAAAAATAGTGATAGTGAATATTATGGGAGAGATCTTATAACGTGATGTAACATTAGTAACGTTTGTAACATGTCTGCCTAGTAACATTAGTAATAGTGATAGTGAATAGTGAATATTATGGGAGAGATCTTGTAACATGATGTAACGTTTGTAACGTTTGTAATATGGAAGTAACAATTACATGTAACGTTTGTCTTTATTATTTTTGGCCATTAATTAAAATGTAAAAAAACATAAAATCCATGTCACCTCATAAATAAAATATTATGAAAAGTAATTAAAAAATAAATATTCGTTTATAAAATAAAAACTTAAAACTTAAAACGGGATCTATCAATCAAGAGAGATTAAATTTCTTAAGTTTGAATTTAAAAAAAGAAATACACCTCAATAAATTGGATCCCTCTTAGTGCTTGATAGATACGGGTTTAAAATGGATCTATGTTGGTTAGTGATTAATACAAGTAATTAACAACAACAAATGTGACAGATAGTTAAGATAGCTTATGCCTTTTGTTTTGTATGAGTTGTGTGGAACCATTTATCAATAAAAAATCAGAGTTAAGATCGAACATATCTTAGCTTGTGGATACGTTGCTATTATGTTAAAACACTCCTTTTCTCAAATATACAGTCGTGATTTTACATGGCTTTGCATTGCAAACTATGTTGGGAGGTTGTCTTCCCCTTTTGCTTCATTGCATTCCTTGTGTGATTATGTCCAAGAAGGTGTTGAAACTTGCATAGCAATTTGCTTTCAATTTTTTTTTTTTAATTTTGGTTGAACAAAGCTATTGGGTATAGCAATGTAGCGAAGGTTGGCTTTATAAAACGGAATCTAAACTTTGTGAAGTCAACACTAGAAAAAATCGAGTGCTAATTCGAATTCAGCAAAATCTTATCTTGGGTAACATATCTTTGTGTTTAATATTTCACATACTCAACCTAGGGCAAGGGTTTGGCATTGTATATTCTGAGTAGCTCTGGTATTTTAAGACCCATGTCAATATGCTTTCCTAATCCAGATATATTAAATACTTAAACTTGTCTTTTTTATATGCATCTTTATTAGAATATGTAAAGGCACTGTGCATTGCAGTTTTGTCGTTCAACCGGGGAGGTATTTTTTGTTTCGTGGAATGCAATTGTGGATGATCTTAGCACAAATTTGGATTCTCATATCAAAGATGGGCTTAGTTTGAGTGTAACTAAGCCCACCTTTATGCAATAAAGTGCAATTTTGTTAAAAAGAAATGGAGTGTTGTTGTTTGGATGCAATCATTTTTTTGTAACATACCATTTCAAGTCTTGACTGAAAAAACCATTTCAAAGTTCGACTTCTTAAATAAATGAACTTAGTTATCATTCTATGGGAAAAAGAAATATTATGCTCAAAACTAGGGCATATTCAATTTTCTTATTAGACTGACCTTACACATATCCTCCAAATTTGTGAGCTCTTTTCTGAATTTTTAAAATGTTATGCAACTAGGGAATATTCAATTTTCTTATTAGATTGTCTTTCACCAAAGCAGACCGTTTTTCCTTTTCCAAAAAAATATCCTCCCCAAGTTGGATTTGTACTTATTCTCCCCAATGTACAAGACCATGTCTCCGCCAAATCAATTTTAATTCTCTTCTTTAACTTTTTTATCCTCCAACAACAACCTATCAAGGTATTATTGCACCTTCGAGGGGTAGTTTCACCTTCGTGGGCAATGACTAGTAATAATATGGTGTAAATCTTCATCAAGAGAGTGTCATATAGCGTCTTCGCCTGTTCAAACGTGTCAATAAGTTTAGAATAATCAGATCACCTTATGAGCGAAAATATCTAGTCTTGGAAAGTGCAATCATTTATGAAAGAGAACTTGGTAGTTACTAGTGGCCTGTGATGATTGGTACTCAAATCGCTTCGGTATTTCGGTGACTGGCGACTCTTGATCATACAGGGTTTTGCATAGCTGAATTATTGCGGTAAATCTTTAGTTTGCTACCATTTATCAAACTTGGCAAGGGGAAATTTTTCGGCGAAGCATAGTTCCACTTCTTCTCATTATTTTTTTGGAATTTTTACGATCCGGATCATCTTGAAATGGGCCAAAACCCTAAAGTCAAATTCCATGGTATAATTCCGCACTAAGTAAAACTATGATTCCAGCGGTTTTTATAACGGGGTCTATGGAACAAATCACGGAAAAAGCGACGCTATTTGAATGCCAGTCGTTACTAGTTACTGGCCGATAATTTACAGTGAACCCTCTTGCGTGTTGAATGGGTTCATCGCTTTAATTGACTTTGAATGAGCTCTTTTCTACCCAAGTTGGCACGTTAATTGACTTTGAATGAGCTCTTTTCTACCCAAGTTGGCACGTTAATTGACTTTGAATAACCTATTTTCTACCCAAGTTGGCACGTTAATTGACTTTGAATGACCTCTTTTCTACCCAAGTTGGAATGCTTAATTGACTTGAATGACTTCTTTTATCTGGAAGTTGGAACACTAATGGCTTTATAACATTCAAATGCTCATCGCTGGATCATCTATTGATTATCATACGACATCGTTTTTATATCTATGCGAGACGGAATTTTGTGGAACATTCATGTCCGTCTAGACACTCCACTGTCTCTTTGTCCAATGGCCATGGTAATCCTAGCAAATATCAACTTCCACCATGGAAGGGATTCTGGATGCTCTCTCATGATCCTGAGCAGGCTGTTCTACCTAACTCTCGTTCTGCCCTTACTCTTTATTCTTCATGGAGAGATGTGCAACGCAGTTCAGCCAAATGCTTTTCATATTTGCAACGCCGATGAGTATACAAATGGCAGTAAGTTTGAGAGCAATCTGAAAGCGGTATTCAATCATCTTGTTCAACACACGTCCCAAACCGGGTTCAACACTAGTGTGTATGGCCAAAGTCCCGACCAAATATTCGGCCTGCTTCAATGCAGGGGAGACACAACACTGGACCAATGCTATAATTGTTCACAATTGGTAACGACCAACATTCAACAATTGTGTCCGAATAGCGTTGGCGTTAGAATTTGGTCTGATTTATGTTACTTGCGTTATGAAAACTATAGTTTCATCGGACAACTCGGAGACAGTGGACTGTATGAAAACACAAAGGCCAATGTCACGAACCCTTCTGTCTTTATTCCGGTTCTCGTGAAGCTGTTGTCCAAATTGTTAGCTGAAGCACAATCTGCAATCAAACGATGTGCTTTCGGTATAGATGAAGACCCCTTGTTTCGGAAGATTTACGCTCAGGCCGAGTGCACCAGAGATATATCTACAGACGACTGCAAAACATGTTTGTCAAATACAATCAATAGTATTTTGGCACTTTATCCCGGAATGGAAGGCCTTGAGGGTTTGATGGGAAGCTGCATAGTTCGTTATGACATCGATCTTTTCTTTAAGTTGTCTGCTCTTCCACCAGCACCTGCTCAAGCACCGATGAAGCAGATCACGCCGTCAAGTAAACATAACAGTCCGCATATCAACCACTCGGCCATAATTATAGGTGTTGTGGGCGGCTTCTTTCTGGTGTTATTCGTAGGCCTCTTAATAACCTGGAGAAGATTGAAGTCCGCCATATTTGGAAGGCAAAACGAAGGTATTGCATATGATGATATGATCTGGTTACTGGTAATACCATCAAAGTACTCATTCCTTTTTGCTCTATTGGCTTGTTTCTGTGTGATTTCTGTGTCGGTTCTTTAACTTTGTTTTCTGTCTTCACTAGCAGATAACCATCTAAACTGGGGCTCTGATCATAGGCTCATAAGCACATCAGGCTCAAAGGTGCATATGATCAGACGCAGGTTTAGATGGAATTTGCCAGTTCCCATAGTGAGTACATGGTGTAGAATTGTTAAATAGAGCCGAGCCATTTTTTTCTGATGTAGCTGTCAATGTTCATTGTATAGGTCATGAGGACGACGCACTAATCGGTCAGGATCAACAAATTGTGATGTTTAAGATGAAAACATTGGTAGCTGCTACGGAGAATTTCCATGATGATAACAAGCTCGGAGAGGGAGGATTTGGTCCTGTATACAAGGTAATATGGGCTATATAGAAAGCTTCTTAGTTTCTAAGAATTGGCGGGTTGCTCCCACCTCACCCTTGATTCCTACATTGAAAACAAATACATAGTAGAACAATTAATCTTATGTACTTTACAAAATCACTCTTACGGGTCTTTTCGTCTAAATGTCTCAGGGAACTACTCAAGATGAAAAACAAATAGCCGTCAAGAAGTTATCTTTAAAATCTATGCAAGGAAGTAAAGAATTTATGAATGAAGTTAAGCTTGTGGCCAGAATTCAGCATCGAAATGTCGTGGACATTCTCGGCTGTTGCGCAGAGGGATCAGAAAGGTTGCTTGTTTATGAGTATTTACCGAATAAGAGCCTTAATAAAATCCTACACGGTGAGTAACTTCCATTTATTTATTTAATTAATTATATATATATATATATATATATATATATAAAATCCTAGTGAGTGCACTCATATAGATAATTAATTAGTGTCCTGCGTGCATGGATGCAGACCCAGACAAACATCTTGATTGGCAGAAGCGTTACAACATCATACTCGGAGTTGCTCGAGGGCTTGTCTATCTTCACCATGATTCTCACCTGCGGATTATTCATCGAGATATCAAAGCCAGCAATATTTTGTTGGACGAGCAACTGAATCCTAAAATAGCAGATTTTGGCTTAGCGAGACTTTTTAATGAAGATGAGACTCACATCAGCACAAGAGTTGCCGGAACTTGGTATGATTCCAACAGAATCATGATGCACACACTGTTCAAAACTATTAACATTTAGGGATGCATAGGTTTTTATGTATGCTTTTTAGCATTGTAATTGTACTTTATGCCATCTTTGATACCGGGAATTGCATCATGGTTCATCTTCTACCTTCTGGGATTTAAAGCTGCAAATAACTTTCCCTTTTTCATTACTCAATTCTTAAATTTTGCCTCTTTGTATCTCTGACATTATAATTTGAATCTGCAGCGGGTATGTGGCACCAGAGTATGCTCTGCACGGACAATTATCTGTAAAAGTCGATGTCTATAGCTTTGGTGTTGTTCTACTGGAACTTGTGACTGGAAGAAAGAGCTCGGATTATAATTCGACATCTGAAATGCAAACGCTTGTAGGATGGGTGAGATAATCTGATAACGTTTTCATTAAATTTCTGCATCATATCTACTTTGTTTAAAGCAGGTGAGCTTAACATCCATAATCCATTTAGTCGAAGTACAAGATGAGGGGGTTCACTGATCCATTTGGATGTGAATTCCTTATACATTGACTTCTGTAGTAATTGACCATAAAACTAAATTAACGCTTCATGTTTATGAAATGCAGGCATGGAGATCATATAAACTTGAAAATATCGTGCAGATGATAGACCCAGTAATAATTGAAGCATGCGACGAGGAGCAAGCTTTGAGATGTATTCACGTTGGTCTTTTGTGTACGCAAGCTGACCCATCACTTCGGCCATCAATGTCTACAGTCATGTTGATGCTTTCAACTCAATTTGGGGGGTTACCCGATCCCACAAAGCCTGCATTTGTGATTTCTGTTACCCAAAACCCGAAGCCCACCAATTCTGGCTCAAGTTCTATCTAACGCTGATGCTTCCAGTACTTTGTCCCGAGTTAATGTTTCCATCTTCTGCGCCTCCTTCAGCTTCGGCTGTGAAAATTTGATTTACTTCTTCCGCTTTTGGTCAGCGTCATCTTAGACTTATTGTATATTTCTGAATCTTTTTTCATTCCAAGTTTGTTTCTCTACGAGATTCGTCGTCTACCATTTCATAAAAAAAAAACTCCACCTGTTTGTGACAAACCCTGGGGATTCGTATACATCACGACATGACGCTGCAGCTTCCAAGCCAATTAGTCAGTTTTCCGAAGACACGGTAAAGTGATGACCTGGACATTGCATCGATTTTGTATTTAATTGGTATGACTTTATAGTCACTGAGGAATGGGCTGGAGTCTGGACAACACAAATTTCAAAGAGCAAGGGTTAGGCAGTTGCATTGATAGCCGTCATAAAGGGAGCAATTGTAGCGATGGGGAAAAGCTGGAGGATAGCCTTAAATTGTAGGTTTGAATTGGTCCTCTTACTCTTTTTGGTGTAGGGAACATTATAAAGTAAACAATGTGATTAAACGCTATATGTATTATGTTGATTATAAATTTAATATATGAGTGTTAATCATTTCCATAATTATGAAGTATTTTTTTTTTTTTTAATTTATTAATTTGTATGATGTTATGATAGTCTATGTTTAATGAATATTATCTTATTATATTTTTTTTTAACCATAGGAACAGTAACTTTTCAAGGGTATATCCAATAGCCCGTTAGATATACTAGAAACTTGTATTATATTATTTCATCTTTATTTTTGATACATAAAGTATGAATTAATAAATAGAAGGTATTTTTTTTTTAACCATAGGAAGAGTAGCCTCCCAAGGGTATATCCAACAACCCGCAAGTCAAATATACAAGAAACTTATATCATATTATTCCATCTTTATTTTTGATACATAAGGTATGAATTAATAAATAGAAGGAGCAATGCATCCAAAAGCCAAATACTGAATGAAGTTAAATAGAGCATGTTTACTAAATTGGACTAAGGAGAGTGCACTAATGTGATGATGCAAGAGTAGTAGTTATGCAATCTTAGTATAGCAAACCATTATTATCTTTGATGAAACCATAAGCATAATATTGATTAATGTGTCTCCTAGATTATATCTCATTAATGGTACAAATTATGGGATTAAAAAGAATCTTTACTAATTTTCAATGTAAATATGTACATAGGATCTTGTTTGATCTACTAAACAAAGAATTACATGTTGATGCAAATATGTTCATAGGATCTTGTGTGATCTACTAAACAAGGAATTACATGTTGATGCAAATATGTTTTTCCAAATAATTTTCATCAAATAAGTTGATGATGTGGCAAAATTGTGGACACAACATCATGTTAACATAAATACTAAAATGAAATATGTTAGATTCAAAGTATGGTAGCTTATTTTGAAAACAACTAAAGTAGTTGTGTTAGAGCATTATTGTTCTTACATAAATAATCGATTATCAAGTGCCTAGTTTGCAACAATGTATGGAAGAGAGTGGTAAGGCCACACTAGATGGTATTGTTCTTACATAAATAATCGATTATCAAGTGCCTAGTTTGCAACAATGTATGGAAGAGAGTGGTTAAGGCCACACTAGATGGTTCGTGGTAGGATTAGGATGAGAATGCTCTACTTTATAATATGAAGGTATTCACTTTGAATCAGTGCTTTTCACAATGTATGTGTGTTATATGTCTTGCAGTTCTTGTCAATCACTTTACTACTAATCTCTCATAAGTTCTTTTGCTACATCATTAGAATAGGTAATTTAAAATGTAACAAGTTTCACACCATTAAATATTGGCACAACCCTCGGTTTTTTTAAAAGTTTTAATTAAAAACTTTGTCCATTCTTAAAGAAGAATGTTAGCCATTTGTACAAAAACAAAAACAAAATTTAATTTTACTTAACAAAAGATATCAATTAATGTAGGGAAGCATCCCTTAGGTTTTCTCACTAGGTTTTCCTTGGATTAAACAAAAAACTTATAATTCACATTAAGTGTGACGCATGCGGGCGTACACACACACACGAGAAGAGTCTTTGTCAAAGTTACAATTTTGGATTTATGAAATTGTAGTTTTAATGTAAAAATTGATTTATCACCCTTGAATACCTCTACCGCAACCAAGTTCCTGCATCAATTCTAATTGATTCTTTAGCTAAAAATTGTGTTTCCCTTCTTGTTATTTTGTGTAGTAAAAAAAGGGTGAACTCATAGCATGTTTAGACTACAACTATATATAGTTGTGAAATTGTGTGAGTTATTTTTTTCTAGCTGAGCAAATTTTTACATTGATCAACTATTTTTTCATAATTCCGATGATATACATTCTCTTACAATAGGCCAAAACCTTTAAGGGTGAATTTCCATTGTCAAAGTTCCCGTTGTCAGGTGGAACTATAACTTCTAGAAAAGTTCCTATAGGATTTAAGGAAGAATTTCAGCTAAAAAGTGGTTGAGTTTGTTCACTAATTAATTTGCTCCATTGTAAAATAGTTGAAATGGTCATCATCCAACCATATTTACAAATAAATAAATAAATGTCCATTAATTTAGGTGTTTAGTGTACCAAATTTCAACATTCTTTTTACACTCAATCTCTAACCACTTCAGCCTCATCACCAAAAATATTTATAACATGAGACTATTTGTAAAGTCCCCGAGGGCTATCAAAGGGTCTTAGGGACATATCATTAGCTCTCTAGGGATAATTAAAATATTTTAGCACAACTAAATAATTTTATAAATATTTAATTTCTTTTTTCTACAATTTAATTATGACAACATATCGATAATTCCAAATAAATTAAAATAAAATTCATAATTGATCAAGCAAATTGAACCAAGGTTGGGAAATCTTATCCAACACTATCTAACATCATTATGCATCCATCCCAAGCCGCACCTAAAAAGATCATTTTCACTTATTCATGATCAATTAGTAATTAGTGTACTAATTGTGACACTTAGCGTACGACGGCACTTAACATAACTTCATTTGTTTATCACCTAATCATCATTTATCAATCCCAATGGCTAATTAATACCTAATATCATGTAAATAAGGCCTAATTATGATTTTCCAATTAATTAAACAAAGCAATTACGAAAATGACTCCACAAGACTAGTTAACTAGTATTTAACACAAACAGCTAGTCTTGCACAAATTCAACACACAACCATGCCAATGAACCAAAATGTGAACCTACATCCATTATACATATATTTAAGCATGCACATACAACCAAATAAATTTGCATTTGCAGTTCAAATCCTTTCACATAAACAATGATTCTTTCAAGCTAAATCAATGCAACTAGTTAATAAACATTGCTAGGAATTTAACCCAATCAATTGTACTAAGTTTCAGAGCACACAGAGGTGAGGGTAAAGATCTGGAAAATAAAATTCTACAACAAAATTAAAGTGCCAAAAACATAGCATATGGCTGTACATTCCAAAAATTACGAAAACATAGATTCAATCTACAAACTAGTTACCAATTTCCACCGATTTGAAGCTAGTTTCTGTTTCTAGTTTCCAAATGCAAAACAAAAAGAAAGTATTGGCTACTGTAGCTCATGTCCATCATATCATAGGTCCACTAAAGCCAAATTGCTGTAGCTTTTTGCTTATAAACAATCCTCTTATTAATTCATCAAACTAGCTAAATCTACTTCTCCAAATTGGCTAGAAATTGAGGAATCAAGTAAGATAAATGCATAAACAATTTGCAAAGTCATTCAGAATCCATTCCAACTCTAAATACCATGTATTATCAGTCTTATCAGAGGTATAACTCATGTAAACATTTCTTTAAACACTTCTCATGCAAATTCATAAATCCATTTAAAACAATTCTTTCAAAGGAGCTAGTGAATGGAAACAAAACTAGGATTTCGATAAGAAAATATAGAACTATCTAGGAACTCTTACACACATTTCTTCATACATTTCAAGTGTAATTATAAGATCTAATATCAGTTATCTCACTTAGGAATTTTATCAAACATTTCACATGCCAAGTCTTGAAACTACATCAAACAACCCAATTGGTGAACTAGTTTTCGAATAGAGGCTAGAAACAATGTAGAGAGGTGCTTCCAATCATTCCTAAGCTATTGCACAATAAAAGTACACATAGTATAAATTATAGAGGCACAATATTAGATATGTAGCAGAGTTTCCAAGTAAACATTTTTCTCAAGCAGTTGTTCACAAAATACCAAAAACTAGTTAGCTATTTCCCCCAAAAACTAGTAGTATAATGAAACTAAAATCTATGAGAGATTTCTTCCATAATTAGATCATATATTTTATCATACATTTCATGTGAAACAATATTAGAATAAAATCAGAGACAAATAATTCAAATAAACATGAAATAAAGTACTTATCTTGCAAAATACACAACCGAAATCGACTGTGCCATGTTCCACCTAGCAGTAGATGCAATGCAAGCCAAAACTCACTTTGCAATGGTCACCCTCAAGATGGAACCATGATGCCACAAGAAAGAGTGAAATCAACTACAAAACCCTTCTGATATTGGTCCAACCACAATCCAATATCAAGTGGATTCCACATCACTTCCAATCCAGGATCTCTAGTGACAATTCCAAGACAAAGTTTTCAAGAGAAATCAGTCCAACCACAACCCAATGGAAATTATTCCTCGACTTCCACTCCAGGGAAAATCCAGTGGCTCCAGAACAAAAGATTAAAAAATATAGCAGTCCAACCTCAAATCCAATGGAAAGTGGATTCCATATCACTTCCAATCCAGGATCTCTAGAGGCAATTCCAGGACAAAGCAATTGCAATTCCAGAGTAACTCAAGTTGGGCATAGGATCAACAAGGTGGCACCAACAACAAAAAATTATGTCAAGAGAAACCAAAACCAACCACACCAGTACCAAAGAAAAAACAAGATCCATGAGCATGCATAACCGACCAGAGAGACTAGATCCCATCCACCCAAATCCCATTTCCCAAGAGCAATTTGAATTGGGGGGAGAGAGGGAGACACAAGCGAGGAGTTACATTCCCCAAATTAGAAAAATGGGAGTTACACTTCTCAAGAGGGCACATTAGAGGGGAGAGTAAGAGTCTTCATCAAGGTGGGAGTTACAAATTTTCATGAGGGACACACTAGGTGAGGGAAAAACTCTAACTCCAAATAAAATTGATCCTGGAATAAAATAAAAACCAAGGGGTATCATAACACATGAGGGTGCATAAATCAAGAGGGTCCACCAAGTCCACAAGAAGGGTATATCACATCCACATAGGTAAAAAAAAAAAAGGTAACGCTTTTCCCACAACCCCTTGCTCGTAACATCATGGTTCCTCATACTCTTTTTCGTGGTATCAATCGATTCAATTATTTTATTTTATTAATTAATAATTTTCAACATAATAATAATAATAATAATAATGTGAAAACCATAGTCTCAGCACCTTGTGCCATAATATCCAACATAATAACAACAATAATATGCCTAGGGGCTAAACCAAAGGGTATTACACTATTAAACGATCGATGCATTCAATCACCTCCCTCTCATTAAGACAATTGACACTACCAACAACTTTAAACAATACTAGCATCCAATAACCTCCCTCACAACAAAACTCTTATCACTAGCACTAACTCCACCAAAATCATTCAATGAAATCCCCCCGCATTTGCTAGCCATATCTTCCACAAGTGAAACAAAGATTTATAGATTCCTCACAAATGGAAACAAGGAAGAGAAGCAATCTCTTTTGCATTGTTGAATAATGCAAAGCAATTCATATTTGTAATGCCTTCATTGGCATTATAAATTTTAATGTAATTAAACATACATTTTGTGACTAAACAACAAATAATCAAAGTGTAACCATAACAACATATAAACAAAATATAAGCATTTGGCAATAGCATCAAATAAATTAGAATTTTTAAAACTTCATTGGTGATTCACACAACATAAATTAACATCCTAAATCATGTAGCAATAGCATCATATGATAATTTTACAACAACATATAAACAATTTAAAATCACAAGAAACATACCTCGTTATAAGAATGGTGACGGAGTCCAAACTGAGCAAGCTTCCCTCTTCCATTCGAGTTGCTTCCATCTTCATTGCCCAAAAGAGGGACCACGATTTTACCTCCCAGCCAACTAGGGGCCTAGCCGGCTCCCTAGCCCCAGGAAACCATTGAACGGTCCCATCCAAATGGCCTCCTGGCCCTCCGTGCCCGAGACCCCCAGAGAACAGAACAGTGATGCACCAGTAGGCTATGTATCAAATCTTCCAAGAGTTCTCAAACTCATCCAACTCTTCAAAACTTCTCATACCCCAAAATACCCAAATTCTCCATCCTAGAATACTCTCACCAAAATAATCTTCAAGATAAAAAGAACCTCCCTCCTTCCACTCTCAAGTCTCATATTTATATCCAAAAATCCTCATCCATCAATAAATTCCCATAAATAATAGTCATCAATCAATAAATTCATTTTCTCCAAATAAATATAAATTTGATTTAAATAATTAAAATATTAATAAACATGGATGCAAAGTCTCACTTGTCATGCTTCCATATTAATGCAACTATGACAACCAATTTCTAAAAATTTGTGCAAATCCTATCTATCCATTTATTTATATTATCCTTTCATTCATAAGTCAAATAAGATATTTTCATATACTATATTATATTATGACATATTTTATATTATATGTATATAATTATATATGTTATTTACTAATCCAATCAATTATATAAATCTAAATCATTATAAACAAGTCAACAAACTCATACTTTCAACACACAAGTAATGCATTCATCAATTCGTCAACCAAGTTACTAATAGATAATATAATCATATTAATTTATTCATCGATCGACCAATCATAGTAATGTAATCATGAATTGACGTATGCATGGCCAGTGCACACGTCTTAAGCGTGCGTACTAATAATCACATTTAATGCTCCTAATAAATCGTTATTACATCCTCTCAAACAACATATAGAAGAACAATTAAACACTGCATCATTCATCATTCATAATCATTCATACAGAAACAATAAGACAAAATTAGATAAACATAATGGTGAAATCAAACATATAATCATGATGGTTAATAACAATCAAGAACACCATTCAATCCATCATTGGTACCATCCATCACAACAGTAATCCAGCCCCTAAATCACCACTACTTCCATCTCCTGACCTCACCATCCCGTCCTCTGCTGCAATATACTGTGGTGTCGACTGCACAACCTAACCACATATAGAACACGTAAGCGGAAGTGTCGATTGACCACATCGACCAAGCTTCCCCAGCAGGCATTCGCTAGTCGTCATCACACGTCTAGGGGAGTGCGCTACACAAACCTCCCACGACTCCAGGTTTCGGGGGATAAAAGGTGGCAAATTCCTCCACCCCCCCCCTAATAGTACTAGGGTCAACACCCTACATCAACCATACTATGCCATCATTGTTCTAAGGGGTCCCGTCATTGAAAAAACACTTTGGGAAAGTCACAATTCCTGTCAAAACTCACACTCACCCACAAGTCATAGAAATATTGGAATTCACAATTAAATAGCATGAAATTTGATATAACATCATTATACTCATGATGTTTAATACATCTTGTACCCCTTGGCAATATAGGAATCCGCCTATCTCATAGCCAATTAACATGTGGAATAGTTCATCATTAACATGAGACATATATATAAAGCCATACCCAACTCTTTTAAGTGTTAATCCATTTCACTAATACAACATTTACAAATAATCATGTAAGTACTTTTGCAAACAACTAAATTAGCATTCCTCATATGGATATTCTATATTCAATTTTGAATGTTCAAATGAAATAACATATTCATTGTCATTAATAAATTAAAACATTATATTCCATTTATTGTCCACACATAGGGAGTCCATATATTCACATAACAATAGTCTTACTCAACTTAGATGAGTCTAACATATAATAAACAAATGAAAATGTTAAGCTAATTCACATTAGAGTTTTAATTACTAAGTGTGCAATTATGGGGCATTACATACACCCACCGTTCAAAAAACTTCGTCCCGAAGTTATGGTCATTTTCAATCTTAAGGGAATTTTGTTTTGATGCGATACCCCTATTCCTTCATCATAGAATATATTAACCACTTTGGTCCCACTTGACCATCACATGATCCACATGTCGATACTATCTAATTTAACTTCTTTTATCACATGGGATGTGTTATCATATTACATGTTGTAGACACATTTGGGCTAACTTTATCATGCTTATCAATTCATTTATTCCCAGTTAGTTAACATACAATCATAATTTGTTGTTGTTTTCTATATCATAGTTCATAAGAAGACTTTGTCTCCCATATAGCATTTCCTGAGGTTCAAGGTGTATTGTTATGACTCATTTATTGATTCTTAGCTTCATTGAATATAAACATCATTTACTTCCTCATTAGAAATGTTAATTATATCCAAATTTCGACTGTATTTTAAATGAAATACTAGACATAATAACCTAGTAGTGCTATGCCTATCTACCAAGTACACTATATCAATTAACATTTGCGAAATGATATCTCATACACGCGAGTCTCACATTATCCACAAAATACTTACGATTTCAATTTTAACACATAGATCGTTTCCAACCTTATAGTTTTAACTAAATTGTCTAATAGAGTGATGAACTCATGAACATCATGAATCTCGACCTACATATATACATAGGTACATCATATAGCTATAAGTTTATATGACGAGGCTTCCACATTATCAACAATACCTTAGTCTATTTTCACAATGTGAAGGGTGCTTCTTTACTTAATGCAATTAATCGGATATGTATACCCACCATGATGTATATGACTTAGAAATGTGATACCCATACTCATCCTACTTACTTATCCAATGGTTTTGGTAAAATACACAGGTTCCCACATAACTAACCTCCTCATACCTTAACGTGGGGAAAATGTGTTATTAAGCCCAAGGCATTGCTCAAATATGATTATCCTAGGAAGTGAATCTTTGTCTACTCATAACTTAGTCAATGAAAGACATGTTTCCCGTTATGATATCCTCTTCTAATTCATATTTTAAAGTATAACTCCTTCGCTAGTCCACTATCCATGACCTTATCTCATTATTTCAAGTCTTATTAATTATAGCCAATTTATACTTTAATTTTAATTATCACTACGTCTTGATTGGTGTTATATGCTCACCACCCCTCAAGGGATTGGCATAAGAAGGTTCCCTCCAATTAGGAATATTTACTAAAATATTATTAGTATTTTTCAAAGAAAATCATATATATATATATATATATATATATATATATATTTCCAGTTTTGGAAACATTGACTTAATACTTACATTGTATTAATATATTTACCTTAGTCATTCACTAGAAATGGTTTAGTACAAATTTTCTTAATTTTGGAAACATGGTTATTTAATTATGAGTTTGTTATCTAATTATGAGTTGTAATTCAATTACACGAGCATATATCCATTCCTAAATGTAGATCTGTTAGGCCTACATGCATCCATCAAGGGTCTAAGATTACACTAATACCTTCTCACATAGATCTACAACCATGACCTCCTCGAGACTCCACATTTATAACACCTATGTCAAGGTTCTTTGTGCCTTACTAGACTGGTATCCATAACAATTTAGATACTTTACAACATTTTATAGTCCTTTTGGTGTTACGGTTCATAAGAAGATGTTATTTGCCATATAACATTTATTTTGGTTCCTGGGGTATCATTATGACTTTTATTAATTGCCCACTTTATTGATTTTCTCTCAAATTTACACCACTTACTTTCTCATTAGAAATTTTAATTAAGATCCATCTTGACAGTTTCTTGATTGGTCTACTGTATATAATAACATGAACAACACCATGTTTATTTTTCAAGTACCCTTTATCACTCAATACTCATTAAACATAGCTCTTACCCATTGAATTGCACATTATACATGTAGAACACTGCATTTCTTTCTTTTTTTCTTTTGTTTTTACACATAGGTAGAGCCTAGCCTACCACTTCTAGATAGGTGCTTGATACAACTATACATTATGACTAGGCGTGAAATACACATACTCATGCTTTTATTTCTAAAATTTCATCAATGTCCTCATTCAAACCTTTGAGTACCATAGATATGTTAGGTCAACTCCAAAGCTATCTTACACTTCTTATAATTACTTAATAGTTGTTAATATTGAGGTAATAGTACACATTTGTGGTCGTTATCTTGTCTTCAACATGATGATCTCTTTATATATATAGATAAGAGGGAGACAAATTCTTTTGGGAAAATATAAAATACATTCCTAGCATTTATTAAAAGTAGAAAATATTTACATATTGTGATATTTGATCCGATGTAAATTTTAAGACCATGACATTTCATCATTTAATTTTGACATCTCATCGTTTATATATGAGCTTTTATTAGAACATCCCCTCTACGAATTCTATAATTTAAACATAAGAACAATAACCCTATATTCTTAGTCGAATTCAAAGTCAACTCATTGAATGGCTTACAAACTTAATCTAACATAATTTAAGCATTAAAAATGTAATCTCCTTTATATATATAAGATATTATTTTCCTTCTTTTAGGAATTTAAAAGCTTTGATGCTTCAACTACTTGGATGATGACTTTACTTTTACTCCATATATATGTATGGATTTTTCAAGAAAGATTAATATACTTGAAAACTTGAATGCAAACCTCATCATATCTTTTTAAGATAGAAAAACATTAATCGCAGCTTGGAGAATTATATTAATTTAATAGTATAATTAATATTAAATTGGGACCCACTATATATTACTTGAAATGGTTGTTCTTATCATATTGAATTACCTTTGGAATCAATTTTTAATTTTTAATTTTTTTTTTCCTTGGGTTATAGTAAGATCTCTAACCTACATTTCTCATTAATACCTTGTTTTTATATATTTGTTTTCAGTAATTTGATATTATAATATAATGTAATTGCTTGGAAATTCCCTTTATCCATGTAATTAATAAAGCAAGCTGTTACATATATTTATTTTCGTGTTAACACAATCTTTCCATAATTTCAATCATTCCTTTCTTTAAAATAAAATAAGAAAATTTTTAAGCCACACACCAATTTTCAATAGTTCTTATATTATCCTCCAATCAATTTTAGGTTTTCCATATATTTGCTTTTATATATATAGCTACATTTTAAAACAATGCAGTTCCCTTACCTATTGTTCCATTACTTTATATTTTACGAGGACTTAGCTAAAGGCATCGTGGCCATGAGTGAGCTTTTAAATAATGAATAAATATATTTTGTAATAATAATTTCCAATGTAGAAAGGAATATATCTCACCCCAGTGATGAACTCAAATTAGTTGGATTTTAGACACGACTCAAATTCCA
Organism: Larix kaempferi; assembly: GCA_027924585.1. Lineage (NCBI taxonomy): Eukaryota > Viridiplantae > Streptophyta > Pinopsida > Pinales > Pinaceae > Larix > Larix kaempferi. The sequence goes on along the minus strand of BSBM01000093.1, from coordinate 52,579,057 downwards.
GATCACTCTTGTCTTGTCAATATTTAAGGCTTGCAAGCGGTGGCCAAATTTTCTTCAAATGGCATTAAAAGCTAGGTCACGTCAAATACTAGGCTTGAGGTTCTATTGTCTGTATCCATTATTGGGCTTTGGTTCAATGTCACCTCTTCCCCAAAAGTCTAGTGAAGGGAAAAAAAAATACCATAGAATACCTTAGATTTCCCTGAACTTATCTTATAATAATAGTCGACCTACTCAAGGCAGAAATGTGACGGTGTCAGTAGCTCGGCCAGAAGCCCATTTATTTATTTAAATATAAACTTATTTCCACCTATTTTCAAATTTATTTCACTAGTACATATACAAGCATTGACTTTGTCCAATCTACATTGGGATTTATTGTATATTGATTAACTCAAGATATATACGAATTAATGAGATGGAAAATTAACACGACTTTTGTCAGGTTGTGAACATGGCTCAAGACTCAAGAGGATGATGGACAATAAATAGAATCCAAAGTAATAAATGATGCATGCTCTAAGATCTAGATAATGCATCCAAGTGAGTAGATGGGCTGTGAATAGACACGCTCGGGGCTCTAGACTCATATCAAATCCTTGAGAAGATATGTATGTATTAAATGGGTGTGACATGATGGTTGTGAGGATAAATATGTACAATTGTGGATTAAAATGCAATCAATTGAATGCCAACCTATTGAATACCTAACCACATATTTATGACTATATTACCTGAGAAAAAACACATTTTATTATAGTTGTCGAATATTGAATGGATACAATCTTTCTCCCGTAAAGAACAGAGCACATTTTGATGATAATTAATTTCAATGTTGTAGGGTTACATAAGGGTAGTTGTGCTTCCTATTTCAAAGGACTATGAGGAAAACGTTTTAAAATCTCACAATCATAGTTGCCATGTTTTACTGCCTTGGTAAAGCAGTTCAAACCTTGTCACTCTTAATTAATTTCCGTGGTGGTTAATTGTATCATTATCCTCACCCAATTCTCTCTCAATCAATCAGTCTAATGATTTACAAAACATTGTTCCGAGTGAGATTTATTTTCAATAATCTATCCATACAACTTCGAGCACTGTTATTATTTTGTTGTCTGCTCATCTTGATACACATTTCAATACGAAAAGGGCTACAATGTATGGAAAGGTTGGTATATTTGGAGAGTCGCAGGTAAAGAGAACCCTCCACGCGGTTGCTCCAGGCGTGCCCTAGTGAGGGCGCAACCCCATACTGATAGTTGTGCGCAGAAATTCTTCTTGGACTGGACTGTGGATACAATCTTATTGATTTTTTTTTTTTGTAAAACATAAGCCTGGAATACATCACATCAGCCATATTGTTGACCGATAGCAACTTCCAGCCAGACAAATGAACGTGGAATTCAATGCCACACAAATGAATGTAGAATTAATTATTATTAAATTTATAAATTGTTTCCCTTTTGGTTTTGTCAAAGATTATATTTATTCATTGATTCGATCTCTACGCATACACTACCCACATCTGAACCCCACTATTGTTGTTACTCCAACATGTGAACCTCGATGGGATTAATACTATAGCTACGAACAATCAATAATATATCTAATCCAAGGGAAATCGCCTTGCTTTGACAAGAGAGTAGTGCTTAGCACCATTTACCCTATTATCTATTATCTGGGTGGTACGATTCCCTAAACTAGCTCTTCCACATGGACATTGGAGAAAAAAGGAAGAAGAGCTTCCAAGTATGGAATCATTGGTATCTTTAGAACAGAATAATCACACATCGTGCATCCATTAATTATTGGTAGGCTACTAGATCCAGGGACGGCCAAGTGTTATTAATGCCGGGAATTTATATGATCCCTCCCATGCCGGTACTACACCATGAAGTTTCTCTGACTCTCGTCCTATTTGGACCTAGGAGGAGACGCGAATGCATAGATAATGGTGACCTCCACATGAGCACGATCTAATTAGAGTCTTACCCTTCGCTAAAATGTGCTGGATGTGCTTCCAACCCTGTTAAAACTCCAGTTCGAGTGGGTGGGATAATCAGTGCTGTTGAAACATTTTAATATTGTTCCTCTAAGTATTATGGTAATTGGAAAGGAGTGCAGTACTCAGTCTGCGGTTCATTCTTAAGCAAGAGTCAATCCATTCTAATTCAATTGATAAGTAAGTAGCTGTCGCTTACTGCACTTCGTTTGGTTTCCAATTCTTTTATATTAAGGCTTCATTCATTAGTCATCAAGGCACCGTCAAAGTCAATGTACGGGATTGGCACAATCAGCTTCCCCTTGTTTTATGGGTGTCATAATCCCACACTGTAAGAAGTGAAGCGACTAAGGCAGTCAAGGACTGCGTTGGTTTTTACTTTCTGTGCTTATTGCTTAATTACCAATTCAAATTGTTTTGCTTCTATCGGTGACCCTATCTCTGTTAATTGATTCTAGCAATTCAAGGCAAGAAGATAAGAGACAACCTAGGAGCAAAGAAAAATTATAGTGCCAGTAAGGCTTTAAATAAATAAGCTAATGCTTCTTCATCAAATGCTACAAATGAACCTGAAATGGTTACGGCTAGCATGAATAAGGGAATTTATTTGCATGAAGACTTTTCGCTCTGGACGAATTCCGGACTTGAATGGCCATAACATTGGAAATACTTGGAAGAAGAAGCTATTGATCTGGCAGGTTGTCCGGGAATGAAGGAGCTTTGCGATTCCTCGGGACTTTTTTTTTTTTTTTGGAGTTATATCAAACTTTAAACAGGAGTTCAACCGGCGAAGGCAAAGATCAAAAGGCATCCGACCCCAATTAACATATCGCTCAGGGCTGCTTGGAATAAGAGTAAAAAAAAAAAAAAAAGTGTGAGTGAGTGACCAGGGATGCTTTGAAGATTGAAGGAAAACAATTTTTTTTTTATATGGATGCCCAGCGGGCGGAACATAGAATAGGCAGGGCAGACAAAAAGCGTAGAGGCAGCAAGGAGATAAAGTGGCATGGGAGTCATCATCAAAACGAAAGGAGTGTCAAAGATAGCACGAGTTAAATTTAATTGCACCAAAAGCTCATTGGGATGTTAGGAATCAAAGACTGTATGATTGAATTTGAAGTCTCTCATTGAGAATTTATTTTGCTTAGTTAACAGAGATTCAGAGAAAGATTGATTTACTTATCAAGAAAGTTTTTTTTTTTTTAAAGGTTCTGTTTTGTTCAAATAAATATGTTTTTTTTTTATATATATGGGAAATAGTGCGAGCAGGACTAAGCACAGTGCAGTAGACGCTAACCCAGGAGGCGACTGTCATGTTTGTTGGCAGCCCCTGCTAGCCATCTGCGCCAGGCTTGCTTGGAAAGCATTTCAAAGTTTAGGGGTTGGTGATGAAGCTACTGGCAATAGCAATGATGAGTTTAGAAGACTCAGTATTCTTTGTTTGCATAAAACTAAAAATTTTACAGGCTTAAAATACTTAGAACCAGTGAATATTAACATACCCAAAAACAATTTAAACCCTGTGTATTTTATGTTGTATTTTTATGTTCACATGGCCACTGAGCACATAATCTAATCTATGCAAAACAATTTATTTATTTATTTATTTTTCTTCATATCAAACTATCTTTTGCAAAGGAAGCTAAAATTCGATTTAAAACCATGGCATATATTAATAAGAGCTCTTTATGATTAAAAACAAATTAAAAATATTGGGTTTATTCATTATATATTTGGGTATTTCTAAGAGTAAGAAGGAGAAATCATGGGTACATCATCGAGTGCATGGTAGGCATAAACTACAGGAACTTCGAACAATTAGCGGCATCGTTCTCACCTCCATCAAAATAAAAGTATTATTATAGATACCCTCATCCAGATTTTATGTTTATTTCGTTTAAGTGAAACCACAAATTACAAAGATCCTCATTTAGATTTTGAGTTCCGTTTGAGGTACACTACAGTGAAAGGGCTTATTATAGATACCCTCATCCAGATTTTATGTTTATTTCGTTCAAGTGAAACCACAAATTACAAAGATCCTCATTTAGATTTTGAGTTCCGTTTGAGGTACACTACTCATAGTAATTATTCTACTGAAGCATAGTTTTATGGTTCTAGTTCTATTCCGTTAAGTTGGCTACACCTTTTCTTTCTCCTCTTTTGGAACCTTCTCTAAGTTTTACTTCCTTTTTCACTTTTAAATCTACAACATGCACTCATTCAACTATTAAATATTAATGGTTTGTAATTATACACAGTGGCCATTACGCTTTTCCTGTTTTTTGTTGTTGTTGTTGTTGTTGTTGTTTATGTAAAGCCACTGTAAATAAAATATATCACTGCAAATAAGAACTATGAAAGTTACAGCTAAACGCTATCACTATTGGAAAACTCAAAATTCTGCATTATTATTTCCTAATGTCATTTAGGCCCTTAAGGTTCCTAGGTTTTGAACCTAGGGCTCTGATACCATATGTAATGCCTTCATTGGCATTATAAATTTTAATGTAATTAAACATACATTTTGCGACTAAACAACAAATAATCAAAGTGTAACCATAACAACATATAAGCAAATATAAGCATTTGGCAATAGCATCAAATAACTTAGAATTTTTAAAACTTCATTGGTGATTCACACAACATAAATTAACATCCTAAATCATGTAGCAATAGCATCATATGATAATTTTACAACAACATATAAACAATTTAAAATCACAAGAAAAATAACTCGTTATAAGAATGGTGATGGAGTCCAAACTAAGCAAGCTTCCCTCTTCCATTCGAGTTGCTTCCATCTTCATTGCCCAAAAGCGGGACCACGGTTTTACCTCCCAGCCAACTAGGGGCCTAGCCGGCTCCCTAGCCCCAGGAAACCATTGAACGGTCCCATCCAAATGGCCTCCTGGCCCTCCGTGCCCGAGAGCCCCAGAGAACAGAACAGTGATGCACCAGTAGGCTATGTATCAAATCTTCCAAGAGTTCTCAAACTCTTCCAACTCTTCAAAACTTCTCATACCCCAAAATACCCAAATTCTCCATCCTAGAATACTCTCACCAAAATAATATTCAAGAGAAAAAGAACCTCCCTCCTTCCACTCTCAAGTCTCATATTTATATCCCAAAATCCTCATCCATCAATAAATTCCCATAAATATTAGTCATCAATCAATAAATTCATTTTCTCCAAATAAATAGAAATTTGATTTAAATAATTAAAATATTAATAAACATGGATGCAAAGTCTCACTTGTCATGCTTCCATATTAATGCAACTATGACAACCAATTTCTAAAAATTTGTGCAAATCCTATCTATCCATTTATTTATATTATCCTTTCATTCATAAGTCAAATAAGATATTTTCATATACTATATTATATTATGACATATTTTATATTATATGTATATAATTATATATGTTATTTAATAATCCAATCAATTATATAAATCTAAATCATTATAAACAAGTCAACAAACTCATACTTTCAACACACAAGTAATGCTTTCATCAATTCGTCAACCAAGTTACTAATAGATAATATAATCATATTAATTTATTCATCGGTCGACCAATCATAGTAATGTAATCATGAATTAACGTATGTGTGGCCAATGCACATGTCTTAAGTGTGTGTACTAATAATCACATTTAATGCTCCTAATAAATCGTTATTACATCCTCTCAAACAACATATAGAAGAACAATTAAACACTGCATCATTCATCATTCATAATCATTCATACAGAAACAATAAGACAAAATTAGATAAACATAATGGTGAAATCAAACATATAATCATGATGGTTAATAACAATCAAGAACACCATCCAATCCATCATTGGTACCATCTATCACAACAGTAATCCAGCCCCTAAATCACCACTACTTCCATCTCCTGATCTCACCATCCCGTCCTCTGCTGCAATATATTGTGGCGTCGACTGCACGACCTAACCACATATAGAACCCGTAAGCGGAAGTGTTGATTGACCACATCGACCAAGCTTCCCCAGCAGGCATCTGCTAGTCATCATCACACGTCTAGGGGAGTGCGCTACACAAACCTCCCACGACTCCAGGTTTCGGGGGATAAACAGTGGGAAATTCCTCCACCCCCCCCCAATAGTACTAGGGTCAACACCCTACATCAACCATACTGTGCCATCATTGTTCTAAGGGGTCCCGTCATTGAAAAACCACTTTGGGAAAGTCACAATTCCTGTCAAAACTCACACTCACCCACAACTCATAGAAATATTGGAATTCACAATTAAATAGCATGAAATTTGATATAACATCATTATACTCATGATGTTTAATACATCTCGTACCCCTTGGCAATATAGGAATCCGCCTATCTCATAGCCAATTAACATGTGGAATAGTTCATCATTAACATGAGACATATTTATAAAGCCATACCCAACTCTTTTAAGTGTTAATCCATTTCACTAATACAACATTTACAAATAATCATGTAAGTACTTTTGCAAACAACTAAATTAGCATTCCTCATATGAATATTCTATATTCAATTTTGAATGTTCAAATGAAATAACATATTCATTGTCATTAATAAATTAAAACATTATATTCCATTTACTGTCCACACATAGGGAGTCCATATATTCACATAACAATAGTCTTACTCAACTTAGATGAGTCTAACATATAATAAACAAATGAAAATGTTAAGCTAATTCACATTAGAGTTTTAATTACTAAGTGTGCAATTATGGGGCATTACAATATTATTGAAATAACAAGTAAAACAAAGACTTATTATTATCCAAGTTAGTTTCATGAATCTAGGTGTGCATTCAGTGAGAATGGCATCACGGAATTTGTAATCAAAACTTTTCGACGAAAAAGTTTGTGCTAACTCTAGATTGAAAAAACATTTTCAGTCGAAAGTTAAAGTTAATGGTGCTCTCATTATGTGTTCCTAGGCACTTGTTCGTTAGGGAAATTGAATGGCGACCAATTTTTTGCAACCACGTTTTGGCCAAAAAAATGTTCGGTTGAACATTTTTTTGACCAAAATGATATATGGTAATAAAGGTAAATAATTAAACAAACATATATCATTTTGATTCCAATCATGTAAGTTATTAGATCAATTTTTTAAATCTATCTTCCATCACATAACTCAAGAGGTTAAATTGCAACAAGGTATCATGTTAGATATGATATTTTGATTAGATTGATGCTAAGGAATATAGTTGTTTGTAATACTTCAAAGTACTCAAAGCACTCAAAAAGGTTGTAGTTGGAAGTATGTTTAAAGATTTTGTTGGTGGAAGTATGCTTAAATGTTGAAATCACCTTTCTTCCTCTTGAAGTAAGAGGTAAAATTGTATCTAATTGTTTCACCACAACTCCAGTGGGGAAGGTCCTTCATATAAATTGAATTATTCCTTAATAGTCGATTTTAAACTTGAGTATTACCAATTACATGGTCATAGCTTCATAATGGGAATATTTTATCAATCATTATATAGTGGTGCATGTGAATTAATATGATTGGAAATATCAACATCATATATGATCTTGTCAATTATTTATATTCAAATAGTAAATTTATACTTGTTATGATCATATGAAAATGTTACAATTATGTCCTAGAGTAGAATAATGTACCTGACACTTAGAGACGTAGTTAATTTTTTATATGCGTGTGTCATTAGAAGGTAACTACATATAAGAATAGTTCCCATATGTACAAATAGGCCTCAAATAATCCTATTACAAATCTTGTAAGGGTCCTTCATTCATGAATGGTCATAATTTAACTAACAACCTTAATCATGTTGTTACAAATGATACTAATACCCTATTGCATGAATATGAATGGTATTATACAGATAAGGAACTAAGAAGGTCTTAATATAGTTGGGAATGATATCTCATCTATTTTAGGGTTTTAAGGAAAAATTTACGCCCCATATCCCATAAGTTACAAAATGGTATCAAAGCATAGCTACAACACTGGACCTTTAGATAAGCCAAATATCAAGTAAAGCATCAGTAAGTTAATTTACAAGGATGTAAATAGTGAAGTAGTAATCAAGAGAAAATTTTCTTCTCTTACCTTGATTCCTTCTTAATTGAAGTTTTATAGGAATGGTTGTAGATTGAGGTTTAAATTTTTCTTATCCTCACAAAAGTTTTGTGGAAACGAATGATAATAGTTTGAGATAATGTTAACCATTAGCTTAAGGGAGTCTCAAGGAAGAAAACATCTTTGATAAAGATATTTATTTTCTCCCTTTTGTTACATTCATGTTGCATTATGTGTATAATTATAATTCTTATATAAATTTATGTAGATATGAATGCATTCAAGAATTGTAACACAATAATTTTAACAATGATGGACTACTGGGATGGGATCAGGGTATTTTTTAAGGATTCTAATATTATACTTAAGTATAGTATCCTAGGCGATAATTTTGGATTGAAAAAAACATGTATATAGATAGGTAGGCGAATATTAAATATCAAACGTACAATTTACTACTGAAATGTGTAAATTTTGCCGAATATTATGATAAAAAAACATATTTTATGTAAATATAGGCGATATTAGAGACTAAAAATGACCAAATAGCGAATTTATTTTTTGAAAAAAAGCCTGAAAAATAGCCAATTGGCAAAATTTTGCCCTTAAAAATTACCCTGGATGGGATGCATTAAAAACATGTACATGTTTTTATTACTTCATGATTGACTCATGATGTTGAAAAGAAAAAAAAATGTTAAGCCCAAATTAATCACTAACATATTGTCTTTATGTGCTAGAAGAAGAGATAGCACAACAAATGAAGTTTTTGCATCCAAAAATAGAGAGATTAATGATTTCTAGATGGTAAGGATAAGAATGAAAAATAGTGAGATTCATCAACTAAGGAGTTGGACTAGGTAACATCTAGTATAACATAGTAACTTTTTTTTAATAAGGTGATTAATTTGTACTATACTTTTGATTATGTGAAAAATAGTGAAAAACAATCAATAAAATGCATTGTGCTTAAAGAAAAGGTAATGTAGTTGGCACATATGAGTTGGTGTATGCTCCATAAAAGAACATCAGGGAATGGACCTATATATTAAGCTTGCACTAATATTGACTTTATTGCAAGAATGCTAGATATATTGAAATGCCTATATATATTTATATGCAAAAATGGAAACTATGATGTTCAATTGTATGCTTTGACATATAATGAACTAAATACCAATTATGGATACAATATATATATATATATATATATATATATATATATGCAAAAATGGAAACTATGATGTTCAATGCTTTGACGTATAATGAAAGAAGTACCAATCATGGATACACTAGTACAAAATAAGAAATGAGTGACTACGTGACTAAAAAAGTTAGTCACCATAGTTTTTTCAAGTGCTTTATTACCAAAATTAAGCAATTTTGAGTGACCCAACTAAAAACGGATAATTTAAACGACTGATTTAGTCACGGGTTAAAAAATACAACTAGATAATAAGTGACACAAAAAACAAAAAATGACTAGCGTAAACGACTAATTTAGTCAAGTAATAAAAATATGACTAGTTACAAGCATATGAATTAGTCATTTATGCTAATCAATTTTAATTGTGGCACTCTAGAAATGGAAGGGGGTCTCTAAATCCATCTGTAATGTTAAAATTTAATAAATTATAACACTGTAGATGGGTTCAATGACCCCCTTGTGTCACTTAGCATGTAATTTTACATTAATGCTTAGTGACACAGGGGGTCTCTGAATCTGTCTAAAATGTTACAATTAACTAAATTTTGACACTCTAGATGAGGGGGGTGTCTTTGAATTCATTTGTAATGTTAAAAAATGGGTCTCTGAATCCATTTGCAATGTTAAATTACGGGGTCTTTGAATCCATCTGCAGTATTAAAATTTAGTAAATTCTATCATTGTAGATGGATTCATAGACCCAAGTGACGTTCATTGTATCATTGTGGATTGATTCAGAGACCTGAGTGATATAATTAATGACATAGGGGCTATGTAATAGACAGATGCTTGATATGAAGTATGGTATAGTACCTATTTTACAAAGAGCCTTGTTTACCAAAGTCGATGATACGATGACACATTCCAATAATCTCGATAGCAACAAAGTATGGTTTTGATAGGGTATAGACCCAGGATGTTGAGAGGGATGGATGTATGTTCCACCCTATGTTTCTATAATACCTGAGGTCATGGGAGGGCCGTGCTGAGACACGCTCACCAAGTTGTTGTGATGACGACGGTCGGATGCCTGCTAGGAGAGGATAGGTCCGCTAGTTAGACGACGCTACTGCTCTCAGGTTCTATGTGGCCAGGTCAGTATAGCTGACATCCACTTTTGTACTAGTAGAGGAAGGATAGGGAGGATGCGGACGTAGGTTAGGATGGGAGGATATGTTAGTACTGTTGAGGGTTGGGTAGCCCTTGATCCTGACTTAGTAGTAGTAGGTAATTCTTCCTTGAAAATAATTGATTGATTAATTATTAAATGACTAAAAGATACTAAAATACTTATGTTGAATGTATTTTTGTTATGTATGCATGAATGATTTGATTCCGTCAGTTAGTAAATACACATAGGAGAAATAATGTTTTCATATAGTACATATATGATCTATGCATACGTTGGCCACACATGCACACCTTGCACATGTACACTAGTATTAATATGATAAATGATAAACATGATAAAGGATCATAATGTTGTTTTTTATAAGATTCAGTGATGCGTTAATCAAGTTTGGATAATGACTGTTTAAGTCATGTGGATATGTATAAATAGGTCAATTGATCTATTTAGAACCTCTGGGTGCGCAAGGGCTCACCTTCATCCCCTGATCTAGAATGGACAAATTGTAGTTCAATCATTGCATTAAACACACACATTAATTATAGTAATAATAACTTCATCAACTTAATTACATGCTCGAATTCTCAATTGAACCCTGCCGGTCTCATTGCTACCACGTTTTATCTTCATCTTTTTCTTTATAGATTTTAAAATGGATGAAGGATCACTAGCAGCTTTCTCTGCTAAAGAAATCCGAGACTACTTCTCGCGGTCTGCAAGAAAGTTTAGAATGCTCTCTGTAAGCATTCCATCTTTCCTTGGGTTTTTACGAAACTTTTGATCCTCAACAAAAGTGGAATCGGATTTCTATTTAGCTCTTAGTTCCTTGGCCAATCTTGCATCTTTCGTGGTTTCAATCAAATTTTCATGTTCTAGCTTTTCTTGTGATAAATCTTTCTTAATTCAGTGTTGATTTTTCCTTTGCTTTGCTTATGTAGCTATTTTTTTATGTGTGTTTCAATTAATGTTTGATTAGTTAGGGTTTCTATCTAAAATTGTACAAGAATGATAACAAATAGGGCTTGACATTTTTGAATTCATGTAATAATGTTTTTGAACATGAAATATTTATGAAAAATGAGTATTAGTCAATATACTTTATACTTTGACAATAGTTTTTTTTATATAAATAGTTGAGAAAAAAATTAAAAAAATAATAATAAAATAAATAAATAAAAATTGCATCTTTGTTGCAGTAGTAAACCCATGTTGTAGTAATAAGTCCATGAACCTTACTTTTCACCATTAAACTTTGACAAGGCATTTCTTTTGGGAACGGAGATGATGTTCGGTATTTTGAATTTATCTTTTAATTGTGTTAATTGTCAATTGTGTGATTAAGTAATTATCATGAGCTTAGAATGCTTTCTTTACACCATGCTCTATCATTCTGTGTGTAACGGTGTGTAAAATAAATGATATGATTGTGCATCATTGACAAGTTCACTCATTTATTAAAAGATATTTTAATTTCACATAAAGGGACATTTAAGTATAAACTAATGTGATAATGTCATTTGTGAGTAACCCTTTTTATGGTTAATGTCATTTCTATGACTAACCAAAACTTGAAATATATCTAGTAAATAAGATGTTTATTTTATTTATAAAAAAAAAGATTTTTATGAATATTAATTACATTTATTTATGGGTAAAATTTATATTTACAAGTTTTTACCATGGGGCCTTCACTAGAAGGCAATATAATATCACGTTCATTCATATTGGGGTATTAAATAATTATGAAAACCTAAAAATTATATTGCTTATATATTAAGGGACAAAGGGTTTTTTATTTAATGTAACAATGCAAAAATACTTTGGGGTCTTTTTTATATGGGCGGGATGACATATATTCACTAAATGGAGATGGCGGGATCATGGCTAGATGAGAAATCGGGTTGAGGAAAGGCTTGGGCTTACTAGTACGCAGGGAAATCGCGTCTTGAGGCATGCTTGAGGCTACGGGTTTCGTGGTGATGAGGGTTGCGAGTCGATCATAGTCGAGATACAGTGGTCATTGACAGCCAATTGTTACCAATAGCACTCAGCCAGTTGTTACCAATAGCCTTGGGAGGCTCTAAGCCTCCAAGGCCTGTTATAGGCCCTTGATAGGCCTTGGAGGCTTGAATACCCAACTACTCGTGCCTATTACAGGCCTTGGGAGGTTTACTTAGGCTCCTAGAGCTTGTTACAGGCCCTAGGGGCTTGGATACCTAGCCCAAAATAGGCTTAGTCAGCAACTGGGGAGCTGCAACATGCAATCTAAATGTTGTACTATGTTCATTGGCCCTAGTGACATACAAGAAGTGATCTCCAATCTCTTCATTAGACCATTAGATGTTGCAAATCATAATGATATGTGGTTGAGTAATTGCATTGTGGGTGAAGTAATGTGCATCCAAAATGAACATCGAAAGAAGCAAGGTGCATTGTAGAATGCATGTGGGGTCATAAGAGGGGTATCGTATCAATATACTAGGTATAAATATAAGAGGTATAAAAAATGTCAATGAAAAAATTGCTACATACAATATCTAGTGAAAATAGGGGTTTTTTTAAATTGAGAAGGCATATTGGGAGTGGTAAAAAACGATTTTGGAAAGTATTTTCCAATATTTAGTGAAATTAGGGGTATTGTTTCATATGCCACAAATGAGCATGTTATGATAGCGGTTTATTGAATGAAGCCCCCGTGGTTTTTACATATTAATAATAGTAATTTTTATATATCATTAATTTATTATCAAAGATTATTTTCTAAAATATAGTTAAGAATGAGTGGGCTCACCCATAATAAATTTCCTACAATTCTAAATTAAATATTATCAAACATATGTTTTGAAATGTCATTTTGTTAATCAATAGTATTGATCCAATTCAATAGAATTGTGTATTCCCCAAAACCCTCCTTCATGATGAGCATCACATTTATTTACTTATTTCTTTCTTTACTTTTTCTTATATATATATATATATATGAATATATAAGATATAATAAAAAAAAGAGTTAATTGTTACTCTCATTGAAAAGATTTATAATCTCCTTTGAATATATATATTTCTTAAAAATAAAACAAGGCAAGTGCCAAGTTGACTATCGATTCCCAAGCCCAATGTGAACGACACCACATTATGGACTACTCCAAAGATGAGTGCCACGTTAACTGTAAGGGCCATAAGTGATTAGTATTGCATGTATATAAATGTATAGCAGAGTGTAGGTCCTTATAGAATGTTACCATTATATTTTTGTATTATAATGACATACATTATAATATAAGGTGTATAATATAAGGTCATTATAATATAATATATGATATTATATTACTATATTATAATATTATGGTATCATACAGGTATTTATACATTATAGTGAATGGTACCATTACGGTATGTTAAACTCTATAAGTATTATGGTATTTGTGTATTATATAAATTTTGCTAAATATATTAGCTAAATACATTATTATGATTTCGAGAGTAAGAACAAAATTAGCTATAAATTCCTTAAGTAATTGAAGACGTAATGGTTTTCCCTCGAATTATATTAGATGGAAAATGAGAGATCAATGAATAAAGTTGTTAACATTTGCATTCTGATACAATATAGTCACAAAAACCTTGTAACAACAATACTTCTCCTAATTTAATAATTGTTACATTACTTTTGTTATCATGGATAAATTTCCCTATCACCACTAAGGAAACAATAATGTATAATCATAGAAATGAAATACATGGACCCTCTTCTGTTGAAGCATGTATGCAAACATTAGGGGTCCTTGGTAGTTGATTGTTGAGTAATTACCAATATGGGATCTAATCCCTTCTTTAAATCATTGATTATTTTCTTGTTAAGTTGGATCGATATATGCTTATGAAGAAAACTTGGTCGTGTGATGAGTAAACATGTCTCGATGGTGTAAATTAAAGGATATTGTTAAAAGGTAAGAAGTAGGAAGCTAAGGTGGATAGCACTTAATTATATCCTTTAGGCATTCTAGATATAATATTAAGATTCAATAAAATGATAATTTAAATATTTCTTTTAGAACACATATCAAGAGATAAAAGAAGAAAAACCATAAGATAACATCGACATATTTGGTTAAGTTAAAGTTAAGTAGGACAAGTATGGCCAGGACCTGCTACTTGCGAGAATACACAGACTATGTGTCAAGATTTTCCCGCATTATTTTGACTGTAACTTCAAGACGAAGTTTCTTGAAGGGTGGGTGTATGTAATTCCCCATATTTTGACTAGGCATGTTTATCAATGAGACATATCGCACTTTATTCGTGTATTATCTGTTGGACTCAGCTAGACTAAGTAAACTATATTTCTGGCACATTAGACCTGATTATATGTTGCTGCTATGTTATGATGTTATTATGCTTATGATGATACCATGATTAGGATGATTAGGATGTTATTATTCTCATAATGTTATTATGTTACGCAGTTATGATGTTATAGTTATCATGAGATTCCTTTCTTTCATACTGACAATGTATGTTTAATTGTCATCCTTGATGAAATGTGATATATATGATGTAGTACATGGATGCCAACCCATGATGTGACGGTTCAATGATTTTATGTGATGAAATGAAATGGTGTTGATAATATGGATTAGTTGATGATCAAATGGAAATATTTGTTATGAATGTATGGTTGCAAAGTACTAATCCACGGGACACATGGGCTATGTAATAGCCAAATACTTGATATGAAGTATGGTATAGTACCTATTTTACAGAGAGCCTTGTTTACCAAAGTTGATGATACGATGACACATTCCAATAATCTCGATAGCAGCACAATATTGTTTTGATAGGGTATAGACCCAGGATGTTGAGAGGGATGGATGTATGTTCCACCCTCTGTTTCTATAATACCTGAGGTCTTGGGAGGGTCGTGCTAAGACACGCTCCCCAAGTTGTTGTGATGACGACAGTCGGATGCCTGCTAGGAGAGGATAGGTCCGCTAGTTAACCGACGCTACTGCTCTCAGGTTCTATGTGGCCAGGTTAGTATAGCTAACATCCACTTTTGTACTACTAGAGGAAGGATAGGGAGGATGCAGACGTAGGTTAGGATGGGAGGATATGTTAGTACTGTTGAGGGTTGGGTATCCCTTGATCCTAACTTAGTAGTAGTAGGTACTTCTTCCTTGAAAATAATTGATTGATTGATTATTAAGAATCTGAAAATATAATGATGTTATAATTTGATTGGTTAATTATTAAATGACTAAAAGATACTAAAATACTTATGTTGAATGTATGTTTATTATGTCTGCATGAATGATTTGATTCCGTCAGTTAGTAAATACACATAGAAGAAATAATGTTTTCATATAGTACAAATATGATATGTGCATACGCTGGCCACGCATGCACACCTTGCACATGTACACTAGTATTAATATGATAAATGATAAACATTATAAAGGAGCATAATGTTGTTTTGTATAAGATTCGGTCATGCGTTAATCAGGTTTGGATAAGACTATTTAAGGCATGTGGATATGTATAAATAGGTCAATTGATTGATTTAAGTAAGCTACTTATAAGTGATGCACTGTTAATTAAGCATTGTTTCCTTAAGATAGTTGTAGTTAGTAACATAGTTATTGCTTGGTTTACACCAATAACATTATTCTCTTAAGCATATGTACTATTCTAATTAAACTATTAAACATGTTTTGTCTAAAATAAATTGATATATCATAGTTCCTTTCTTCAAAGGAATTATTAATATTATTATTATTAGGACTATTAGTTGACAAACATAAATTGTGTTGATTGTTTAAATGAATTGTTCTATTATCGGGAAATTTGACATGCTTAATTGAAAAAGAAAGAATATCGGTATAAGTAGAATAACCCAATAGGATATGATTGAATGATTTTAATATTATTTTATTCAAATGATATGATTATTAAACTTATTTTGTACATTAAAACATGATGGTGAAATCTGATTTGTATTGAATATTAAGCATCTCCATTATGAAAAGTCAAGTGTGGTATTTATTATTCTATCCTAAAAATTTAAAACAAGAGCGGTGGATTGAATTGTCAATTCATAAATAAGCCTCATGAAAACCAATAGTGGTCATTCCAAGAATAAATAAATAAATGGGGTCAGTATGACCGGCCCAACATAATTAGCATTTTATTGTTTAACTGCACGAGAATGAAAAAAGATTTGGTAAATATATTTAAATATTATTTATTCTTGAATAGTGGAATATCATTAATGATTTTGGATTTCGAGACATTGAGTGAGGGCAATGGAGTAAGGTTGAAGCAAGGAGGAGGAAAATTTGGTATATAGGAAAGGTTTCATGGAGTATGACGGGGGGGTTCTTTTGATGGAGGGAGAAGTTTGTTTTATACTTCGTGAATTTGAAAAGGAGGGATTCTGAGGAGGGGTTTAACTCAGAAGGAAATTGGTTTTGTAAAGGGAAAATGGTGGATTTAAGGAATTGAAGGAAGATGCTCTCGAGATTATTGGTTTGTGGGCTCAGGGGCTAGGAAACCTGTTGGTTTCCTAAGGCCAACACGATAAGAGCTGGCCGGTAGGGTGGTTCATTCATTTTGGCAAATGAAGACTTGGACGGAAGTTGAAGGAACCTAGGGAACCTGCATCAAACTACGGGATCCAGGTATTTTACTATTAGTTAATCATTTACATCCTAAATCTTTGTATACTTTAAAATGGTTAGATTGACTAACTACTATGAGAATTTGTAAAGTTTATGTTAGGAAAATAACTCTACACATGTATATGTTGGATTTGGATTTATTTACTAGTATATTTACAGAAACTGGGTAAAAATAGAAACATACATGAACCTGGAAATTTAATTGAACAGTACAGTTTTATTAAAAACTTATCAAAACCTGCTCAGGATGAGCTTAATACATAAAATAGCTCAGGAATTTTGACTTAGTGCTATGCTGAAAAGTAGAGCACTACATGTATCCCCTACCACAATCAGGGTTTCAATTCTTCATTATTTCTCAAATGAAGAATTTCACTTTGGATTTATCTAACAATCTTGTTAAAATGGTCCAACTTAGTTTCATGATGGTTATGAGGGTGTTCACCAACTGATGGGATATTTTGCACATGGTGTGGATTCCCTTGGAACATTGCTCTATGATGAGCCCCAAATTAGGTACTTTATCAGGCCTTTTTATGCCACACAAGCACAATAATGGATATGGAAAATGCCTTTGTTTGTGGGGTTTAATGATTCGTTTTGATTATTTGATAGAGTAGTTTAGAGGTTATTCTTTTATGCTTAAAATTGTTTTCTATGAGCTAATTATATGTAAATAAGTGTGTATGAGCAAACGCAGGTAATCTAAGAGACAACCATCAATTCCAGCTCGAGGACTGAAAGACCATAAGTGGTTCAGCCCCCTTTTTCATGACTTGTGGAAGAGAACTCTTGTTCAGCATGATCAGCATTTACAGCATAGAGTTAGGTTATGTTTCAAAATAGATATATATATGGGCCTCTTGGTTAGCAAGAGGTTCCTGTTCGCATTTTTGTAGAACTTATCTTCAACATATGTTATTTGAGACAATTCTGTTTTAAGACTTTTATGAACATGAAGTTACGATTTTAATGGAAGAAGTGATGTTGTTTCAAGCTTTGTGTTTATAAGACTTTTTCCACTCCTGAAATACGGGTTGGAGAGGGCCCCTCCAACACGTAGGTCAGGAGCTTCATTTTTATTTTAGGTATTTCTCATATGTCCTGTTAATTGATTTAATCATCATCGTATATGAAGTACTTGACAATGGTTTGAATGACATGGTTTTACTTCAGTTCAGCGATCATTTCATTTCAACACTTTTTATTTGTATTTCGTCAACATTGATTCTATAGTTCTACAATATGCTTCATGTCTAAGTCCTCTACATGCATTCTGTGTAGGCGTAATTACCTCTATTTTCCAGCTCGCTATATTAATTTTAGACAATGATTTAGATTTGTGATTCCATGAATATTTCTTTTATCTGACTTCAGTTATATAGGAGTTAATTGTTTTAGTTCTTTAGATTTGAATAGAGTAAATAATTATCACTTTCAGCATCGGATTCGAATAGATAAAGCTTGATTAATTTTCAGTATTGAATTTCTAGTTAGACTTCTAGTTTTCAGTATTTTATTTCTAGATCAAGTTTCCCAAGCTTTCAACATTTTATTTCTGAGATTAGATTTACAATATTCCAGCATTTAATTCTTAGCATAAAGATCTATTAATTTCAGCACTTCTAGTTCACAGGTTTATTCCTTCATTTGTTGTTTAAGAGCAGATCACTTCCATTTCATTTTTGAGAAACCTTCAAGATACACCCCATCGTCCTAAAACGACGAAGACTATCCTATAGAGCACATACAGTGCTTAGCACCTCTTAAGTTTGTACGCTCCCTGGTCGATAATTGAAGTATGCTTCCAGTTTAGCTACCCTAATTAGGTATCCATTCCTGGAGTCCACCACTTTTTGGCGTCGTTTCTGGGGAGTTTCTTAAACCATAGGAGACATATTTAAAAAAAAAAAAAAACACTCAAAAACAACCAGAAACATTAAAAAATTACCATGAATGCCTAGACGACAGAGAGATAGATTTGGAGGCTTTCTGCCTGCCCGCCCTATGAGCAAAAAAAGTTCTAATAATTCTCAATTTGAATTCCTTAACTCAGAATAAGATGCTGATTCTAGCTATGATCCACATAGAGATAACTTCTTTGCTAGCTCTAGCTCAAACACCACTATGGCAGAGGAAGAGGATGAACCTAGAGAAGTGTTCACTTTTCCTGTCAGTGTACCTATTGGAGATGCCAGGATGAAGAATATCAACCCTAATAACCTACCTAACTTCCATGGCCTAACCTCAGAGGATCCTAACACATTCCTATTTGAGTTTGAGGTAGTTTGCAAGTCATTTGGCTACACCAATGATGCACAAAAAATAAGACTCTCTCCTTCTACATTGAAAGATCTATCACTCAGATGGTTTATGAGCCTAGAAGGGAACAACATTTTCACATGGGACCAAATGAAACAAACTTTCCTAGAAAAATATAGGGACTACTATAAAGCAAAATATACAAGAGATGAAATATTTAGAATGCAACAAGGAGAAAGAGAATCCTTAGAAGATTACACACAACAATTTCAACTCAGCTACAAATGAACTAGTCACTGCACCTTAGATCAAGAATCACTGAAACTTGTCCTTCTTAGGGGGATAAAAGAACAAAATCTAGAAGTTTTGAACCTTTTGGGAGATGGAGATATATTCCAGAAAACTTATGACCAAATCCTGCAAATTTTCAAAAACTATTCTAGATCTATGAAAGGTAAAAACAGAACAAGGGATTCACACCCATTTACTGGGGGATCAACATCTTCAGGACCAAATCTTACAAAGTCTGATTTAGGGAACCTCCTTAACGATATGAAGACTGATATCCTACAATCCCTAGCCATGCAACATGATGCACTTCAAATCAAGAAGAAACAAGACAAGATAAACCAAGCCTTAGTAGTCTTTTGTCCACGCTGCAGAAAAAACCATGAGAAGGGGCAGTACACACTAAACACCATAGAAATATGTGGCCTCTGTACTGACGATCACTCCACTGATAAATGTACTATGTTACCCTCATGCAAAGCTTCTATTCAAGAGCCCACAACTGAAGGTGCAACAGAACAACTCTGTTTCGTTAATCAAAGGAGAAATAATTTTGCTAGGCCTTACCAACCCAAAAACCAAGCCTACTATAATCAAGGAAGTAACTAGAAAAATTGGAACTCAGTACCATCCCCGCGGCCATCTCATCCAATTCTAAACCAGTGGCAGCAAAGCCAACCATATCAACAACCTTATTACCCACAATCTTACTCTCCATACCCCCCACCTTTTGCTCAGCCAACCATGAATTATGGAAATTAATATCCTTATTCACCAAACTGGAGGGCTCCATTGTAGCAGCCACTCATCATGCCACCCCCACAAAACCAACCACCTCCTAGACCTCCACAAATCCCTTCCCAGCCGATCCCAAACCCTAACAACAACAGGCCAGGATAGCAACAGATCTATAACACTGAAATCATGCAGTTCCCTACTTATGTAGTGGATACCCTGGAAATAAATGGAATTAATCTCAGGTCTGGTAAAACATTGCAAAAAACACACACACAGAATAATTAAGGAGATGAATCTCACGAACAAACAACACAACCTCAAATCTAGCATCCAAACGACCCAAGCCCTCAAGAAGAAGAAATTTGGCCACAAACACAAAACAGAAACCCTCCATTCCTTGAAAAAACTTATACGAAATATTAAAGAAGAAGAGGAAAATGCGATTTTGAACGAATTGAAGCACGTAAACATCCAGATTCCAATTCTACAAGCCATAAGAGATGTGCCAATCTGTAACAAGTTTATTAAAGAGAATTGTTTGAAAAGACCTGGCAGAAAAAGACGTGACCCACCAACCATAAACGTAGTAGTCCGGTTAGCAGATTTAATGCTAGGTGTCGTTGTTAACCCCAAATATCTTGATCCAGGAAGCCCAGTAGTAAACGTGACCATCAACAACAAACATATCGCCAGCAGCCTAATTGATTTAGAAGCTGCAATAAATGTGATGACTAAGGATACCACTATAGCCCTAGGACTACAATTGATGTCAGACCAACAACTACCATCCTATAGCTAGCTGACACATCGACAGTAAAACTTGAAGGGATGCTCGAAGACATAATTATCAACATAGAATCCTAGGAATACCAAGTTGACTTCATAGTCATCGAAGTGAAGAGTAAACTTAACAGGTACCCAATAATACTAGGGAGACCCTGGCTGGAAACTACAGATGCTTACATAGGGTGCAAATCGGGCAACATGACAATCACCAATGGAAAATCTAGGAAGAAAATCACGATTTATCCTCTAGCAAGAAAGTCTTCAGACCTAGAATATCATAATTGGACAAACGATTATGATGACACATACAACCAAAACATACGACCTATCCTTACAATTGAAGCTTCCCTATCACTAAAAGCCATCGACAAAGATAATAATTTAGATAGGTTTATTCACAATGCTTATTCTATTCAGGATATGTTTGAAGATTTTATTGGCATAGGTCAACAGCAAGGAGAGGAAACATTAAACCACGATCCTGACAGAATGTAGGTAGAGGTACCCACACTTGAACAACATCCAATTTAGATAAAAACATTTGAGATAATGCTTGGCAGGACAATTAATATTAACTTCAATTTGGAGCCAGGACAAGAACAACAATTACTGAAAGTATTGTGAGACAACAACAAAGCCTTTGCATGGACATATACTGACATGAAGGGTATCCACCCAGACATCTGTAAGCACTATATCTATATAAAGGAAGGTGATGTTCCTATCAGGAAACAATAGAGAAGAATGGACCCAGCATTAAAGGACATAGTTAAGCTTGAATTACAGAAGCTATTAGATGCAGGGTTCATATACCCAATCTTAGATAGCGAGTGGGTATCACCACTGGTAATCGTTCCTGAAAAGGATGGAAGTGGAGGATTTGTGTGGACTACAGAGAGCTCAATAAAGCAACCAAGAAAGATCACTTCCCTCTCCCATTTATCGATCAAGTACTGGACACATTAGCTGGGAACAAATTTTTCTCATTCTTGGATGGATTCAGTGAGTACAATCAAATCCTCATTCACCCAACTAATCAGGACAAAACAACATTCACATGTCCATGGGGAACTTATGCATACAGAGTGCTTCCCTTTGGGCTCTGTAATGCCCCAACAATGTTTCAAAGGGAAATCTTAAGCAACTTCTCTGATTTTATTAATGACCAAATGGAGGTCTACATGGATGACTTCACACCCTATGGCCAGAATTTCGACCAAGCACTAAAACATCTAGAATTGGTTTGGAAAAAATGTATCGAGATGAGCTTATGCCTCAACAACGATAAATGCAGAATGCTCATGGAAGAAGGCATCATGCTTGGACACCATATTTCACAGAGAGGAATTGAGGTTGATCAGGCAAAAGTCACAGTCATCAGAACACTGCCACCACCTGTGAAACAGAGAGATGTGAGAAGTTTTCTTGGTCAAACAAGATACTACAAAAGATTCATCAAGATTTATAGCAAAATTGTTGCACCACTGTTTGCTCTGCTCACAAAAGACACAGAATTCATTTGGACAAAACATTGTATGTTATCATTTGATAAACTCAAAGAGAAAACAATAATTGCTAAAGTACTCCAAGGACCAAATTGGGCACTTCCATTCCACATCCACTCTGATGCATTGAGATAAGGCCATTGGATCTATCCTTGGACAAGAAAGAGAGAAGAAACCCTATGTTATATATTATATCAGTAAAAATTTGGCAGGAGCATAATTAAATTATACAGTCACAGAGAAGGATTTTTTGGCTGTCATACATGCCATTAACAAATTCAGGCACTACATAACTAGATACCAAGTGTTTGTCCACACAGACCATTCAACAATCAGGTATCTCATGATCAAACCTAATACAAGTGCTCGAATCATTAGATGGATACTCCTCCTGCAAGAGTTTGACATCACAATTCTGGATAAACTAGGCAAATCACAATGTAGTGGTTGATTTTCTATCTAGGCTCACCCATGGACAAGATAATGAACTGGTAAATGATAATTTTCCTGACGAGCATCTTTTTGCAATCTCTACAAGAAGCCCATGGTTTGCTGACATAGCAAAGTACCTGGTGTCTGTTAAATTTCCACAACATTACAGCCACCGAGAGAAGAACATATTCATAAGGCAAAGTGCCACTTACACATGGATAGAAGGAATGCTTTTCAAAAAAGGACCAGACCAAGTATTAAGAAGATGCATTAGAGAAGATGAAGTACATTACATACTGCATGCCACCCATAATGAACCATGTGGAGGACATTATGCTGCAAAGAGGACAACCTATAAAATATTGCATACTGGGTATTATTGGCCAACACTCCACAACGACTCCATATTTCACACATTTAAAGGAAAACTAAAAACCAGATGGCTCGGACCCTACATCATTGAAAACATCTATGACAATGGAGCTGTCGGGATTGCAACAATAGATGAGGAAAAATTCCCCATGATTGTGAATGGACACAGACTCAAACTCTATAAGACACCAAAATCCAGAGAAGAGTTCACACAGACACTCTATCAGTAGAATCTAATGCTAATTGAGAGCCTAGAACATCAATGAAAATTTCTTGATTTGAAGAAGAAAAATGAAATCAAAAATGAAAAAATAAAATAAAATAAATAAAAAAGAAAATGATGAAAAAATTCGAAAAAATAAAAAAAGAGATGAAAAAAATCAAAATCAAAAGAAAATGAAAAAATAGAAACGAATGAAAAAGAAAAAAATGATGAAAAAAATCGAAAAGATTAAAAATGAAAAAAAGAAAAAGAAAAAAGAAAATGAAAACATAGAAATGAATGAAAAAGAAAAAAATGATGAAAAAGAAAGAGGACAATACCAAAATCCACTCAGGTTCTCATAAACAAAGTTGATGAACTTGATTCATCCCTACGCAGAACCAGAAGCAACTCCAAAGCAGAACCAAAAAGAAAATGCCAAGAGAGCCAGGAAGCCAAATCAAGCGAGCCAGGAAGCAAAAACAAGCTAACCAGAAAGCAAAATTAAGCGATCCATCCAACATTTAGCAGCAGACTAAAAAGCAGACATCAAAATAAAAACATACAAAGATCAAACTTTCAGAATCTAAATCAAGTGAGCCAGTAGTCAATTCAAGCAAGCCAGAACAATAGCAAACCCACCACTACAGAAATCAAATCACTATTATGAGCACCAATACAAACAAAATGTTGAACACAATGAACAAGTCATATCAACAGATTGCACGAATAGTCACGCAAGCAAAGGAAACAATCTCAAGGGAACTGGCAGCAAAAAGAAAATCGGCGGCACTACTGACATGACCAAATTAACTACAGACTCACCCCACCTCAACTATAGAACTCCGCGCCCATACAAATAAAGAACGAATCATACACTCAAGTACGCTAGCATGGAAGGTAATCACTTAACTCTCTATTTATTTTGAAATCAAATCATAATCCCCGCAAAAACGGTTATTTTCCGAAGTTGAGGACAGCTTATAAGATAAATCGGAGGCACAGCTCAGAGAATAACCTCACAGAATCATGATTACCAACTTCAGACATGTCAGAAGATGACAACATTCGCATCCTGCCGATATATCCCCAAATGATATTCCCAAATTATCAAAGTAACAGTAAATGGTACAATGATGGAAGGAAACGCAAGGTGAAATAATGAGAAGGAATGTGTAAGGAAACAAGTACAATGCACGATGATTGGGATAAGTGCATGAAAACAACTAAATAAGGCAGCATAATCTACAAAAAAGACTCATTCTTGAAATACAAGCTTTCCAGAAGCAGGAAAACCGAAAATTCGTGTTGCCACTCAGCCAGCAAGTTGCCCTCGAACCTATGATCAATCCCGACCAGTTGAGGTAAGTTAGCGACACTCAAAGTTTTTGGTTTGTCGATTATAGTAGAAAATTCAAGATGACAAAGGGGTTCAAAAAGAGTGAACAGGAGGATCACAAGCCCATTTATGAAAACCCACGGGTTTTATCAATCCTTCATAATGCAGGTTGGATTCTTTTCATCTTAGGGCTGAGAGGGTCTAATACAGAGGTGGCTTTAGAATTTGCAAGTAAATTGAGCACATAAAAGATGAACAGTTCGTCACTCGGGTAAGGGGATTACGTATCAGATTGGATGAGGAGGCAATTGAAAAAGTGCCACAAGGCTGCCCATGGGTCTACACTAGACCAGGGATGACCGAGAAACCTATCAGAAGGCAAAGGCAGCCTTCTTCAGACCAGGAGAAGTTTATGAAGAAGACAAAAATGGAGACAAGAGAGTCACCATGCCATCACCCTGGGATGAAATAGTTGTTGTTGTTCAGAAATATGTAATGTGTACAAGGAGGCTGAGCTATGTCCCTCTCTTCCACTTCCGAATTTTGGAGCTTCTGATGTATAGGAGCCATATCACACTGAATAACAACATTAGCATTCCCTATTATCTTCTCCAATCTTTGGGAGAAATGAGTAAAAAGGTAGTTTAAGGAAAAGAAGATACTCTAGCCCACCATGGGCTAATCAAATTGATAATTTGTGAAGAATTAATAGTACAGGTTCTAGAACTTTCATGGGAGGAGTTTTTGGTAATCTTAGTAGATGATGCACAGAGAATGAGGGGTACACCTAATGCAGGCATACCCCTAGCTTCAAGGTCAAAGGAAAAATCCACTTCTGTATCAAGATCCAAGAGAAAGATTGACCTGGATAGCGACAATGAAGCTATGGCCGATACCCTGATTAAAATAAAACATTCAAAAGACGCCTCCCACCAAAAAGAATCAGGGGTTTCAACTAGCAAGAAAGGGGTAAAACGGTGAAGTCAGAGGATTCCACAGCAGCCCAAGAATGAACAGGCAAAGAAGGAAGAAAAAGTGCCCAGCCCCATAATTCAAAACCGATCTAACGATGATGACGAGTGGGTAGACCAAGAGGACCCAACTACACCAAAAGAACAGGATGATTACCAATGGAACCTTCCTGGTAAAAATGTAAACCCTACTGATCAAAATGTAAACCCTAAAGCCACTGACCATCTAGCTAAGGCACTAACAGAATTAGCAAAATTCAGGGAGGAGTTGACAGCATTAAAAATTGAATCAAGGATTCAGAGAAGCCATCCAACTTCACCAGCACCCCCACTATTTGTACACGAGAAGACCCAGATATTGAAGATGCAGCACGCAGGGGAATTGAGGCTGGTAGAACAACAAACTACAACACTGAGGGAGAAATTGGGCCAAGCTCGGACATAATTGGCTCAAAAAGACCAGAAAATTCAGCAATTAGAGGATACATTGACTATCACTACAAAAATATATGATGAAATATTGCAACTCAGACCACTGTCCAAGATCTATACGGTCTACTTAAAGGAAAAGTGGGGAAAGTTCCAGTTGCAGAGGTTAAAACAAGGCCTGCCTCTCAAATTGAACACTCCAAAGGAATTTGTAGACACTTCTCTAAACTGCATAGAGTTGGAAAAGGATCAATTGTGCGAGTTCTTCTTGCACAACTTCGTGGTGCCGATGTCACCTAACTGGTCACCTAATCCCTACATAGGAGACTTCCAGCTAAGAGCATTATGCTCTTGGATGAACCATGAGGTAGAGAGGGCACAAGATGATCATCTATATCTTATAGAGGAGTGGCAAAACCCATTATGGATCATCGGTGAGGCAACTCATCCTGAAAACATCATTCAGGACCACCAAACTATCACCACGGATGAAGAGTTGATTCCTATCTTGCTTGAAAAATAGCAAGAGGAAGTCACACATGTTGATCTTACCCTTCAATACACATACAAGGATGTACAGTAGGTCATCAGTGAGATGTGGGAAAAAATTGTAGGATATTTGAAGAAGAAGGAGCCTCACTCCCCCCTCGGGTTAGAAATGGAACTCACTAAGGCAAAATTATATAGGAAATCCTTGATCTAACACCAACTCAGATGGATAGGAATGAAGCTCAGTACACCATTATTTCTCCCATTAATTATCAAATCATAGATTGACAAGGAGGAAGAGAAAAGAAAATGGGCCAGAGATGACCGAACCCATGGCTATCATAGGCAGGCAGGGGCTCCCAGGATTTTTGCTTGGGACATCAAAGAAGTTATCCATGAAAAAAATATGTCACCCAAGGATGGGTGAATCCTTCAGTTTGGGGGAGATGATGAGCCCCAAATTAGGTACTTTATAAGCCTTTTTTTGCCACACAAGCACAATAATGCATATGGAAAATGCCTTTGTTTGTGGCGTTTAATGATTCGTTTTGATTATTTGATAGAGTAGTTTAGAGGTTATTCTTTTATGATTAAAAGTGTTTTCTATGAGATAATTATATGGAAATAAGTGTGTATGAGCAGGCGCAGGTAATCTAAGAGACAACCATCAATTCCAGCTCGAGGACTGAAAGACCATAAGTGGCTCAAGGCCCTTTTTCCTGATTTGTAGAAGAGAACTCATGTTCAGCATAATCGGCATTTAAAGCATAGAGTTAGGTTATGTTTCAAAATAGATATATATATG
The DNA here is from genome assembly GCA_027924585.1 of Larix kaempferi. Classification (NCBI taxonomy): domain Eukaryota; kingdom Viridiplantae; phylum Streptophyta; class Pinopsida; order Pinales; family Pinaceae; genus Larix; species Larix kaempferi. The sequence continues at coordinate 52,551,353 of BSBM01000093.1, read as the reverse complement.
GGCCTCTTGGTTAGTAAGAGGTTCCTGTTGGCATTTTTGTAGAACTTATCTTCAGCATATGTTATTCGAGACAATTCTGTTTTAATACTTTTCTAAACATGAAGTTACGATTTTAATGGAAGAAGTGATGTTGTTTCAAGCTTTGCGTTTATAAGACTTTTTCCACTCCTGAAATACGAGTTGGAGAGGGCCCCTCCAACAGGTAGGTCAGGAGCTTCATTTTTATTTTAGGTATTTCTCATATGTCCTGTTGATTGATTTAATCATCATCGTATATGAAGTACTTGACAATGGTTTGAATGACATGGTTTTATTTCAATTCAGCGATTATTTCATTTCAGCATTTTTATCTGTAGTTCGTTAACATTGATTATGTAGTTCCACAATAGGCTTCCTGTAGTCCTGTACACGCATTCTGTGCAGGCGTAATCACCTTTTTTTTCCAGCTTGATATATTAATTTTAGACAATGATTTAGATCTACGATGCCATGAATATTTCTTTTATCTGACTTCAGTTATATAGGATTTAATTGTTTAAGTTCTTTGGATTTGAATAGAGTAAATGATTATCACTTTTATCATCGGATTCAAATGGATCAAGATTGATTAATTTTCAGTATTGAATTTCTAGTTAGACTTCCAGTTTTCAGTATTTTATTTCTAGATCAAGTTTTTGAATCTTTTGGCATTTTATTTCTCATATTAGATTTACAGTCTTCCAACATTTAATTCTTAGCATAAAGATCTATTAGTTTCAGCATTTCTAGTTCACAGGTTTACAATATTTTCATATTCCTTCATTCGTTGTTTAAGAGCATATCACTTCCATTTCCTTTTTGAGAAACCTTCAAGATACACCCCATCATCCTAAAACAACGAAGACTATCCTATAGAGAACATATAGTGCTTAGCACCTCTTAAGTTTGTACGCTCCTTGTTCGATAATTAAAGTATGCTTTTGGTTTAGCTACCCTAATTAGGTATCCATTCCTGGAGTCCACCACCTTTTGGCGTCGTTGTCGAGGAGGTTCTTAATCCATAGGAGACATATTTAAAAACACACACACACACACACACACACACACACACACACACACACACACACATACACACACACACAAAACAACCAAAAACATAAAAAAATTACCATGAATTCCTAGACGACAGAAAGATAGATTTGGACGCTTTCTGCCTGCCTGCCCTATGAGCAACAACAGTTCTGATAATTCTCAATTTGAATTCCTTAACTTAGAAGAAGAGATTGATTCTTGCTACGATCCACACATAGATAAATTCTTTGCTATCTCTATCTCAAACACCACTATGGCAGAGGAAGAGGATGAACCTAGAGAATTGTTCACTTTTCCTATCAGTGTACCTCTTGGATATGCCAGGATGAAGAATATCAACCCTAATAACCTACCAAACTTCCATGGCCTAACCTCAGAGGATCCTGACACATTCCTATTTGAGTTTGAGGTAGTCTGCAGGTCATTTGGCTACACCACTGATGCACAAAAACTAAGACTCTTTCCTTCTACATTGAAAGATCTATCACTAAGATGGTTTGTGAGCCTAGAAGGGAACATCATTTTCACATGGAACCAAATGAAACAAAATTTCCTAGAAAAATACAGAGACTAATGTAAGTTAAAAAATACAAGAGATGAAATCTTTAGAATGCAACAAGGAGAAAGAGAATCCTTAGAAGATTGCGTACAACAATTTCAACTCAGCTACAAATGAGCTAGTCACTGCACCTTAGATCAAGAATCACTGAAACGTTTCCTTCTTAGGGGGATAAAAGAAGAAAATATAGAAGTTTTGAACCTTTTGGGAAATGGATATATATTCCAGAAAACTTATGACCAAATCCTGCAAATTTTCAAAAACTATTCTAGATCTAGGAAAGGTAAAAGTGGAACAAGGGATTCACACCCATTTAATGGGGGGTCAGCATCTTCAAAACCAAATATTACAAATTTTGATTTAGGGAACCTCCTTGACAATATGAAGACTGATATCCTACAATCCCTGGCCATGAAACTTGATGCACTTCAAATCAAGAAGAAACAAGATGAGATAAACCAAGCCTTGGCAGTCTTTTGTCCACGCTGCAAAAAAAACATGAGAAGGGGCAGTGCACACTAAACACCATAGAAATATGTGGCCTATGCACTGAAGATCACTCCACTAATAAATTTCCTCTGTTACCCTCATCCAAATCTTCTATTCAAGATCCCACAACTAAAGGTGCAATAGAACAACTTTGTTTTGTCAATCAAAGTACAAATAATTTTGCTAGGCCTTACCAACCCAACAACCAAGCCTACTATAATCAGGGAAGTAACCAACAAAATTGGAACTCAGTACCAATTACATGGCCATCTCAGCCAAGTCCAAACTAGTGGCAGCAAATCCAACCATATCAACAACCTTATTACCCACAATATTACTCTCCATACCCCCACCTTTTGCTCAGCCAACCACGAAATATGGAAATCAATATCCTTATTCATCAAACTGGAGGGCCCCATTGCAGTAGCCACTCATCATGTTGCCCCCACAAAACCAACCACCTCCCAGACCTCCACCAATCCCTTCCCAGCCGATCCCAAACCCTAACAACAACAGGCCAGGACGGCAACAAACCTATAACACTGAAATCATGCAGTTCCCTAATTATGTAGTGGATACCCTGGAAATAAACGAAATTAATGTCAGGTCTAGGAAAACATCGCAAAAAACACACACAAAGAATAATCAAGGAGATCAAGCTCGCTAACAAACAACACAACCTAAAATCCAGCATCCAGATGAGCCAAGGCCTCAGGAAGAAGAAATTTGGCCACAAACACAAAATAGAAACCCTCCATTCCCTGAAAAACTTATACGAAGTACTAAAGAAGAAGAGGAAAATGCGATTCTGAACGATTTAAAGCACTTAAACATCCAGATTCCAATTTTACAGGCCATAAGAGATGTGCCAATCTGTAACAAGTTTATTAAAGAGAATTGTTTGAAAAGACCTAGCAGAAAAAGAAGTGACCCACCAATCCTAAACATAGTAGGCCAGTTAGCATATTTAATGCTAGGTGTCGTTGTTAACCCCAAATATCTTGATCCAGGTATCCCAGTAGTAAACGTGACCATCAACAACAAACATGTCGCCTGTAGCCTAATTGATTTAGGGGCTGCAATAAATGTGATGACCAAGGATACCATGATGGCCCTGGAACTACAATCGATGGTCATACCAACAACTACCATCCTACAGCTAGTTGACACATCAACAGTAAAACCTGAAGGGATGCTTGAAGACATAATTATCAACATAGAATCTTGGGATTACTCATCTGACATCATAGTCATCGAAGTGAAGAGTAAACTTAGCGGGTAACCAATAATACTAGGGAGACCCTGGCTGGCAACTACAGATTCTTACATAAGGTGCAGATCGGGAAACGTGACAATCACCAGTGGCCAAGCTAGGAAGAAAATCACGATTTATCCTCCAGCAAGAAAGTCTTCAGACCTAGAATATCATAATTGGATAGACAATTATGATGACACATCCAACCAAAACATACGACCTATCCTTACAATTGAAGTTGCCCGGTCACTAAAAGCCATTGACGAAGATAATAATTTAGATAGGTTTATTCAAAATGCTTATTCTAATCAGGATATGTTTGAAGATTTTCTTGGCACAGTTCAGCAGCAAGGAGAGGAACCATTAAACCATGATCCTGACAGAATGTGCGCAAAGGTACTCACACTTGAACAACATCCAATTCAGATAAAAAAGTTGAGATAATGCCTGGCAGGACAGTTAATATTAACTCCAATTTGGAGCTAGGACAAGAGCAACAATTACTGAAGGCATTGTCAGACAACAACAAAGCCTTTGCATGGACATATATTGACATGAAGGGTATCCACCCAAACATCTGTAAGCACTATATATATATAAAGGAAGGTGATGTTCCTATCAGGAAACCACAGAGAAGAATGAATCTAAGGACAACTTATGAGATAAATCGGCGGCATGGTTCATAGAATAACCTCACAGAATCATGATTACCTACTTCAGACATGTCAGAAGATGACAATATTTGCATCCAGCCGCTATATCCCCAAATGATATTCCCAAATGATATTCCCAAATGATCAAAGCGATAGTAAATGGTACAATGATGGAAGGAAACGCAGGGTGAAATAATGACAAGGAATGTGTAAGGAAGCAAGTATGATGCACGATAATTGGGATAAGTGAGTGAAAATAGCTAAATAAGCCAGCATAATCTACAAAAAAGACTCAGTCTTGAAAGACAAGCTTTCCAAAAGCAAGAAAACTGGAAATTTTTGTTGCCACTCAGCCAGCAAGCTGCCCTCGAACCTCTGATCAATCCCGGCCAGTTGAGGTAAGTTAGCCACACTCAAATTTTTTGGTTTTTCAATTATAGTATAAAATTCAAGATGACAAAAGGGTTCAAAAAGAGTGAACCGGAGGATCACAATCCCATTTATGAAAACCCACAGGTTTTATCAATCCTCCGTAATGCAAGCTGGATTCCCTTCATCTCAGGCCTGACAGGGTCTAATACAGAGGTGGCTTTAGAATTCGCAAGGAACTTGAAGCACATCAAAGATGAGCAGTTTGTCACCCGGGTAAGGGGACTACGTATCAGACTAGATGAGGAGGCAATTGCAAAATACACAGGGTTTCCCATGGGTCTACATTGGTGCAGGGATGACTAGGAATCCAATTAGAAGGCAAAGGAAGCCTTCTTCGGACTAGGAGAAGTTTATGAAGAAGACAAAAATGGAGTCAGGAGAGTCACCGTGGGATGAAATAGCTTCTGTCGTTCAGAAATATGTAACATGTACAAGGAGGCTGAGTTATGTCCCTCTCTTCCACTTCCAAATTTTGGAGCTTCTGAGTTATAGGAGCCATATCACACCGAATAACAACATCAGCATTCTCTATTATCCTATCCAATCTCTGGGAGAAATGAGTAAAAGGTAGTTCAAGGAAAAGAAGATACACTAGCCCACCATGGGCTAATCAAATTGATAATTTGTGAAGAATTAACAGTACAGGTTCCAGAACTTTCATGGGAGGAGTTTTTGGTAATCTTAGTAGATGATGTGTAGAGAATGAGGGGTACACCTAATGTAGGCATACCCCTAGCTTCAGAGTCAAAGGAAAAATCCACTTCCGTATCAGGAGCCAAGAGAAAGATTGACCTTGATAGCGACAATGAAGTTATGGCCGATACCCTGATTAAAATAAAACATTCAAAAGATGCCTCCCGCAAAAAAGAATCAGGGGTTTCCACCATCAAACAAGGGGCAAAATGTTGAAGTAAGAGGATTCCACAGCATCCCAAGAACGAACAGGAAAAGAAGGAAGAAAAAGTGCCTAGCCCCATAATTCAAAACCTATCTGACGATGATGACGAGTGGGTAGACCAGGACGACCCAACTACACCAAAAGAACAAGATGATTACCAATGGAACCTTGCTTGTCAAAATGTAAACCATGCTAATCAAAATGTACACCGTGGAGCAACTGACCAGCTAGCTGAGGCACTGACGGAATTATCAAAAGTCAAGGAGGAGTTGGAAGCATTAAAAATTGAAGCAAGGATTCAGAGAAGCCATCCAACTTCACCAGCACCCCCACTGTTTGTATAGGATAAGACCTAGATATTGAAGATGCAGCACACAGGGGAATTGAAGCTAGTAGAACAAAAAAATGCAGCACTGATGGAGAAATTGGGCCAAGCTCGGACAGAATTGGCTCAAAAAGACCAGAAAATCCAGTAATTAGAGGATACATTGACTGTCACAACGAAAATCTATGATGAAATATTGCAACTCAGACCACAGTCCAAGATCTATATGGTCTACTTAAAGGAAAAATGGGGAAAGTTCCAGCTGTAGAGGTTAAAACAAGGCTTGCCTCTCGAATTGAACACTCCAAAGGAATTTGTGGACACTTCTCTGAACTGCATAGAGTTGGAAAAGGATCAATTGTGCGAGTTCTGCTTGCACAACTTCATGGTGTCGAGCTCACCTAACTGGTCACCTAATCCCTACATAGGCGACTTCCATCTAAGAGCAATATGCTCCTGGATTAACCATGAGGTAGAGAGGGAACAAGATGATCACCTATATCTTGCAGAGGAGTGGAATAACCCATTATGGATCAGGGGTGAGGCAACTCATCCTGAAAAGATCATTCAGGACCACCAAACTATCACCACTGATGAAGAGTTGATTCCTATCTTGCTTGAAAAATAGTAGGAGGCAGTCACACATTTTGATCTTACCCTTCAGTACACATACAAGGAGGTACATGAGGCCATTAGTGAGAGGTGGGAAAAAATTGCAGGAGATTTGAAGAAGAAGGAGCCTCACTCCCCCCTCGAGTTAGAAACGGCACTCACTAAGGCCAAATTATACAGGGAATCCTTCATCAAACACCAGCTCAGATGGATAGTAATGAAGCTTAGTCCACCATTCTTTCTCCCATTAATTATCTAAGCACAGATTGACGAGGAGGAAGAGAAAAGAACATGGGCTAGAGATGACCGAACCCATGGCTATCATTGGCAGGCATGGGATCCCAGGATAGTTGCTTGCAACATCAGAGAAGCTATCCATGAACAAAATGTGTCACCCAAGGATGGGTGAATCCTTCAGTTTGGGGGAGATGATGAGCCCCAAATTAGGTACTTTATAAGCCTTTTTTTGCCACACAAGCACAATAATGGATATGGAAAACGCCTTTGTTTGTGGGGTTTAATGATTCATTTTGATTATTTGATAGAGTAGTTTAGAGGTTATTCTTTTATGCTTAAAAGTGTTTTTTATTAGCTAATTATATGGAAATAAGTGTGTATGAGCAGGCATAGGTAATCTAAGAGACAACCATCAATTCCAGCTTGAGGACTGAAAGACCATAAGTGGCTCAGCACCCTTTTTCCTGATTTGTAGAAGAGAACTCCTATTCAGCATAATTGACATTTAAAGCATAGAGTTAGGTTATGTTTCAAAATAGATATATATATGGGCCTCTTGGTTAGCAAGAGGTTCCTGTTGGCATTTTTGTACAACTTATCTTCATCATATGTTATTCGAGACAATTCTGTTTTAAGACTTTTCTGAACATGAAGTTACGATTTTAATGGAAGAAGTGATGTTGTTTCAAGCTTTGCGTTTATAAGACTTTTTCCACTCCTGAAATACAGGTTGGAGAGGGCCCTTCCAACACGTAGGTCAAGAGCTTCATTTTTATTTTAGGTATTATCACTTTCAGCATTGGATTCGAATGGATCAAGCTTGATTAATTTTCAGTATTGAATTTCTAGTTAGACTTCCAGTTTTCAATATTTTATTTCTAGATCAAGTTTCCCAAGATTTCATCATTTTATTTATCAGATTAGATTTATAGTCTTCCAGAATTTAATTCTTAGCATAAAGATTTATTAGTTTCAGCATTTCTAGTTCACAGGTTTACAATATTTTCATATTCCTTCATTCGTTGTTTAAGAGAAGATCACTTCCATTTCCTTTTTGAGAAACCTTCAAGACACACCCCATCATCCTAAAACGATGAAGACTATCCTATAAAGAACATATAGTGCTTAGCACCTCTTAAGTTTGTACGCTCCCTGGTCGATAATTAAAGTATGCTTCCTGTTTAGCTACCCTAATTAGGTATCCATTCCTGGAGTCCACCACTTTTCCCGCTCCTTTGTTCTCCATAGGTCTAACTTATGTGGAGGGAGCATGATTCAATACAAAGAGAGTTGACATTTGCCTCTTAAATCTTCCCAAAATAATGTTAGGGTCAACATCACTTTCAACGATGTTTTATTCCATTTTTTGAGCCTTTCTCATAACACCTTCCAATGTATTAATACTATTTTCTTTCAAGGGCATATTTAGCATTTGTTGACATCACATTTTTTTCACAACCAAAAATGAAAGGCTCATTAGGATGCTAGTATTTGGAGATCTTTCGTAGCATCCATAAGAATCTCAAATTAATATCCCTAATCCTATCATTTTTCTCTGATTGTATTTGAGTAAATTGTGTCAAGAGAGTATGTTAAGCCACAAGTTGTGCATATCTATCAAAAAAGGCATCTTCTAATTCATTCAAGAAGTTATAGATCCAACAAACAAAGAGAAAAACCATCAACATGGGTGATCAAATGAATATCACACAAAGCCCAAAAATTATCCATTTATGTATCCAGGTTTCTAGAGACATCTCCATTGAAAATGGGAAGGCATCCAGCCAGTAAATATGGTGATGAATGCTTCTCACCCTATAGGGCCAAAGGGATCATCCTTGGTATTTGACTATGGCTTCTTTTCCTTTTCACTTCATGCTATTTTCGCCTTTCCATTTCTATATCTTATCTCGACGACAATCTCTAAGGAGGAGAGTTCAGAGGAGACATTAATGATAGTGATCACATGGGATCTTGAAGCATGGAGCACTCACATTTAGGAAAAGATATTTGATTTTAATCAAGAATTTCCTTTTGGTTCTTGGTAAATACTCTAATATTTTCCAGGGTTGAGAATCAAACTCCCATTTGAGTCTCTCTTGTGGTATATGAAGTTTCCTTATCTCAATTCTCAAAGGAGAATCATTGGTACACTCTAACCACCGCTTCTCTTCTTCACAATGCACTTCTTTCAAAATCATCTTCTTGGGAAAGGACTTCCCAAGTTAGTTCCAAGTCAGTTCTTCTCTTAGCATTATCAATAGCAAGATCAAATAATATATAAATAATATTCAATTTCCAACCAAAACTAGTGTGTATGTTTGAATGGGTTGGCTCCAATAAGGCATTTCAATATTCTAAGAATCTTGGTCTAAAAGGTGTCTTGAATTTACTAGCCACAGTTCCCAATGCCTTTTCAATTTCAACATAATTGGAAAATAATATTCTTGAGTCCCTAGTATGGTTACCAAATGTTGATCAGTTTTTTTAGCACCAAAAAAATACCAACACTGATAGGAATCCCCATAGGGAGCAGAGACTTCCCTTCTTATTTTGATAGAGGTGGTACTCTTTTTTTAGTCCTTAAGAGAGACGTTCCTTGATAAGAAAATTAATGAAAGAGTACTCATTAATGATGTGATCCATATTGTATTTTGCAGGTATATATTGTGCATAGATATTTCTACAACATCTACCTTACCTTATTGGAGCAACGTGTTCTATTTTGTCATTTATACTTCAGTGCCAACAATTGTAGTTAGTGTTATTGATAAATATTTGAGTATAGCATCTGTCTTAACTGATTGGAGTAGTGTGTTCTATTTTGTCATCTATACTTAAGTGCCAACAATTGTAGTCAGTGTTCTTGATAAATATTTGAGTGAAAAAAAATCTACTTTGATACCCTAAACATTATGGGTCTGGATGCATGCAGAAAAGTGACAACTTGCAACTTTTATGGTTCATGATGGCCGATACACTATGGAAAATTGTTATTCTTTTCTATTTACCTATCTGGACTCATACGAGCACAATACAATTTACATTTGGAGCATGGGGAGTTTGGACCATTGCAGTTTTTTTGTTGGTTAATGTTCATTTGTCAATGGATATTCAATGTTGGGAATTAATCACTCATGTTGTTGTCTGGGGCTTGATTATTGTCGCATATGCTTGTATTGTTAGCTTATATTCACTACTTGAACTTCCAAATTATTGGTAAGAGATTTTTTTGAGTTATAGTGTAAGCTTTTTTATATTTACTAGAGAATTTAGTGGGACAAAGTTGCAGTGTGGGAAGTGTTTTTGCCAAGAACTTTTCCATAGTGGCCATTGCCTTCCCTACTTTGAAACTATTTTCACTTATCTTTCTTATGCATGTGGGAAGACCTTAATTCCTCCTCCATTCCCTTATGTAATTCCCATTCTTTTGTGCTTGTACCCTTGCTCCATTCCTCAGCTATGTGGTCATATTGCTACTCACAATTTCCATTTCAGAGAGTGCCCTCCTTGTACTTTTTATATTGAAAAAGAATGTGTGGGGAGTCATGTAGTTCTCAAAAAATGTGCCATGTGTCTCTCGGGACATTAGGTGCAACAATATCTGTAGGAAAATGTGGCAATGTGGAATGCATGCTTGTATTAGAATATGTGATTTACTTCCATGTGACTCAATTTCTATGGAAAATTCATCATCAGTGGCTAGATTCATCAATTTTTGTTCCAATTGAAGTCATTGCAGCAAAACGATGTCGATGCTTATGCTCTAGGAGCCGTTGGGAGAATAAAGGAATGTATCACTAAAAATACTTTGGTGAACTAATGCAACAAAAATACAAAATTGCAATACATTAAAATCATGGAAGATTGGTTGTTCTCCTTTGACCTCAGTTATTGGTTTCACCATTGACTTCTTCATGCACCTATTGCTTCACTAGATCACTAAATGCCACACTTTCCTATGGTTTCTTTAACAAATTCAGCATCAAGAGTTGGGCGATCACACTATATTATCTATCCTCATAGCATATATGTTTTCTTTTTAGGATTCATTTTTCTATAGTGTATGCTATAAAACATGATAGCTTCTCCCCCATACTAAGCTAGAGAGCGCCTCTTGGTGCAATCAATTGAATAATGTGGACAATAATGTGAGAATTTGCTCAGATGTCAGCACCATTAATGTGACAAAGTATTCCATGAATTCCTTTGTGATCCTTGCAAGGTTTTGAGAAAAAGCTTCATGCTTTTGTGTGGAAAAGGAGGAGATGATAATTTGTGGCAATATGGAGATCCAAGGGGAATTAGACTAGAAAAATGTTGTTCATGTGAGAACCCATGCATGAAGATTATTTCCTACTTGAATCACAAGTGCAACAAGATATTTCATCCTGGAGAATGTGAAGAATGTGAACTATCACCTAGGAAGGTTAAATATTGCCCCTGTGGTAACACCTAATTGCAAAATTAGAGGAAGAGTTGCATGGATGGTGTGCCAACCTACTCAGAGGTATGTGAGAATATTCTTCCTTGTTGGAAACATTTCTATAAATACTTGTCACTAGGGAAAACATGATCCTTTCTTAGTTTCTTCTAATCAGAAATGCAGATGTGGATCATCATCTCATATTGTCCCTTGCTAGAAGACTACGGTATTTATAGAGGAGAATGATGAATTCACATGTGAAAAGTCTTATGGAAAAGAGAAAATTTGTGGTAGACACAGGTGCAGTGGAAGATGTTTCCCTCTTATAAATCGAGTAGGATCAAGTACTCATTCAGGTGATTGGGATCCACATTTATGTCAAATGTCCTATGGGAAAAATTTGTAGTGTGGGAAGCCTTTTTTCCAAGAACTTTGCATGCCCTCCATGCCTTGAAACTATTTTCACTGATCTTTCTTGTGTATGTGGGAAGACCTCAATCCCTCCTTTAGTCCCTATGGAATTCTCATTTCTTCGTACTTATACCCTTTCTCCATTCCTCGTCCATGTGGCCATATTGCTACTCACGATTTCCATTTCAAAGAGTGCCTTCCTTGTATTTTTCTTGTTTCAAAAGAATGTATGGGGAGTCATGTAGTTCTGAAAAATGTGCCATGTGGCTCTCGAGACATTAGGTGCAAAAAGATATATGGGAACATGGAAATGTGGGATGCATGCCTATACTAGAACTTGTCATTTAACTCCATCTGACTCAGTTTCTATGGAAAATTCATCATTAGTGGCTAGAATCATCAATTTGTTTTCTAGCTGAAGTCATTGCAGCAAAAAGATGTTGATGCTTATGCCCTAGGAGCCACTGGGAGAATAAAGGAATGTGTCACCCAGTAGTGAGAAGCGCTAGTTGTAACTTGTGAGAGTTTGTGGCCTCTGGACGTGGCTATTTATTGTACAAATTTTTAAGGAGTGGGGAAACGCTAAAGAGAAAATGCAAGATACTAGTTAGAAAGAAGCGCTGGTGTGGAAGGATTTGGATTAGATTCTATCCATCACATAGAAAATCCACAAAATTTGGGGTAACCAATCAACTCCATTAAATTTCCAGGAAGGTGCAAGTCACTGTTGTTTCTAAAAAGAAATTTTACGCTTGAGATGGAACAAGTAAGAAGAGAATTTTGTTTTAAGTTAAGCATTGATTAAAGAGGAGCACATTAAGGACAAATATAAAAAATGGTTATAAGTGGCCAAAGATGGTCTTACTATTTTAGGCCTTAGTCATTGTGAAATAATAACTCTACCCTCCTGCAAATGATGAGAAACTACCAAGGAAAATAGATAGAATCCAACAAAATCTAAGGCTTTGTTCTAAAATAGTTTTTCCAATGATGATAAGAATTTGTCTATTTCAAAACAATTTCAGTTTTTACGAAGAAAAAACCTTTCATTAGAGCAAATTCAGGGTCTAAAATGGGCTTTATAAGAATATGAGCCACCTCGTAAGAAAATGGGCCACCTCATATGAAAAAGAGCCATTGAATTCAAGAAACAATAGAATTTCAAGAAAAGAGTCAACCATAATGGCTGACATGGAATATTTGACATTAAAAGACTACTTTTTTTATTTGTGTTTTCAATATATTTGCGTGTCGTTTTACTCAAATTTCGAGCAGGTGCACTCATTGGATGCGGAACTAAATTCCGCATCCAAAAATTACCCATGTTGCATACATTTGAGGCACCCCACCCCATGAAAAATGAGAAATACATCAAAAAAATGTGTTACTTGAAGTAACATGTTTTTTTATGTATTTATCATTTATCGTGGGGTGGGGTACCTCAAACGGATGCAGAGTGGGTATTCATTGGATGCAACATTTAATTTTGCATCCATCGAGTGCTCCCACTCAAAATTTGAGTAAAACTACATGGAGATATGCTGAAAATACTAAGAAAAAATGTTTTTTTCTCTTTTCCTAAAAAATTCATAAATATCATTTTATTATTTTAACTATTATTTTATTATTTTTCTTAGGAGGCCTATTTTAAACCTCAAATTTTATCTAATGAATGTTGGTAGGGATATAACCCAAGAAACAAGGATTTTCAATGATGATATGACCAATGTCCAGAGAGTGGAAAGTAATTTGAACCCTCTCAGGTTGTGTATAATAGGTACTCTCGTTAACCTTCAGGAACAGATACAATGAAAAACATATTTTTTATCTAGCCACAAAAATAGTATTATTTTACCATATGCATAAGCTTGATGATAAAGAGTGTCATCTAGAATTTAAAATCAAGAATATTTTGAGAGTCAACAAGTTATAGAATATTGTTTAAGAGAAGGAAATGAAGCCCACGGGTGATAAAGGTAAAGTGGTTTGTAGTGACAAGGACAAGGAAGCTCTTGTAGTATAGTGTGACAGTGATATACGTAAATTTCACTTGCAATAGCCAAGAGATTAGTTATAAACTCGGAAATATCTAAGAATTTAAGAATTTCTTACTTTTGGACGCCACAAACTCGATGTCAAATTTCTGAAGAATAATAATCAATCTAGCAAACTTACCATTGATAATTCATTAGAAAATATGTATTGCATGTTGTTTAAGTTTGTGACTATGGTTGTTTTACATAGCAAGATGTAGTGTTATAGTTTCTACATTAAGAGGATTGTAGCTAAGGCCAATTTATTGTCATAGTTGTAATTGAGTGGTTGTCTAGATCGTGTTTTATTGATGTAGCAAATGATGTGCTTGCAATGATCCTCACTTGTTTGAACTAAGATACATGTGACCAAGACAAGGGATTTAGAGATGTACAAGATAAAATCCTGGTCAAATTTAGGTGGGGAAACCAAAGAAATAGAGGTGCCTTCTTCAACTCCTTGAAGGAATTCAGTGCTTGGTTTTTCCATTGGAAAGCAATGTCCTTTTGAAGGAGACGTAGAAATCCACGTGCTTGTGTAGTGTAATTGGGAAAAAAACGACGAATAAAGTTGGTTTTTCTCTGAATGCTCTACAACTAACGTCGCATATTTGGAGGGGGTAGTTCGAGGATGGCTTGAAATTTCAAGATATTATAATGATCCCCTCTTGGCAGTTGATAAACCCAATAAAATGTCTCATTGTGACGCAAAAGATGCATTTGAAGGGGTTCAAGAATATGTTGTATTGTTGACATCACATAAAGATGGTACAAAGTTCGTTTCATAAGGTCATCAAGATATGTTAGGATGATGCATACTAGGTCATTAAACACTTAGGAAATAGTGCATTGGAATGTGGCTTCAGTGTTTTTGAGTACGAATGGCATAAAACAATAGGCGAAAGTGCCCCATGGCGTAGTAAAAGTTGTTATGTATCGATCCTACTAGTGGATATGTATTTGATTGTATCCAAAAAATATTTCCATAAACTATAGAACTTCATGTATGGCACAAGAATCAACCACTTGGTTGATGAAGGGGGTTCAAAATTTGTCTTTGAGACACACTTGATTAAGGGCTCTAAAAGCAGTACACACTCAAATGATTCCATGTTTCTTGTCAATGGGGACAAGGTTGGATACCTAATACGTGTGTGCAATAGGGTAGATGAATCTCACATGATGGAGTTTCTCGATTTTTGCTTTGATAATAGGTGCCTTGGAGGGGTGTACTAGTCAATGGTTCACTCTTACTAGCAAAGCATCAGTCCATGTGTTAATATGATGTTAAACAATGCTAGGGTAGAGCCTTGACATTTATACATATGACTAGGTGAAAATATCCCTAGACTCTTGGAATAATGCTTTGTAAGCAACTACTTCTTGTTTAGAAAAAGAGGTTCTAAGTGAGATGTTTTTTATGACACCAGGAGTGATGGAAATATCCACCTTAATGGTAGGTGAAATGTTAGCCATGTTGCCTTCTTCGAAAGCATCTATAGAAAGGATATGATTTTGAACCAATCAATGGGGTCAAGAGGGATAAAATCCTTGGTTTCTGCAATGTATTAATTAGTCACCTTGGTAGTGAATGTGTTTTGAGGAAAAAAGTAGGAACAATGATGCAGACCATCCCATGATGTCTTAGGAGAAGTCATGGATTCTAAGATGCCTTCATCTAAATGAAAAAGGCAATTGAGGAAGTCATTTTGCATATTAGGTACAAATGTGATGGGGTTTGAATTGTGATCGTTTGAACGGATGCATTGCTTAAAGGTGCCATGTCAATCACGTTGTATGTGGCCACGGATTTAGTAACTCCAGTTGGTGATGATAATTGGTCATTGGTCATAGAAGTGATGGTTGATGATATGTAAAACATGTCAACATCTTCATTCCTATCATGTGACAGAGGAAACATATCCTCCTATGTTAGGGTCCTACCCTAACCTATTCTACTTTAGGTGTTACTCACACAATTGTATAATGTCGTATCTTTGAAATAGGATTGAGTAAGTTAATGTTCATCAATCAATGTAAAGAGGTTCTGTTTATTCCACTATGAAGTTTTTATTGTTAATTATTTGACCATGTCAAGTCGATAGGGTTTTGGATCTAAGAAACCCATTTAAAGAGCTACAAGGCTATGAATATGTTTTTCAAGTGAAAGGTCACCCTACCTCAAGAGGCTCGTGAATAGTTCTTCCATAAGTTTCTCTCTTAATATAAAGCTCATATTTTTCCATCATTATTTTTCGGTTGTCTAATACTTCTTATTTTGCTCTATAACTTTTGGTTTATTGCATCTTAACATATGTATATCCTATGTTTTTTTAAGTTATATAGGGCTAAAGAACACCATAAGTGGTATCAAAGCCACTTTTTTTAGCCAACAAGCTTCTAATATTTTATAGCAAAAAAAATTAAGCTAGAGAGGCATCTTTAAATAACCACATAAATCTATCGTTCAAAGGGTAAAACTGCATTTGGGGAACACTATGCACAACAAATGCACTTGGTACTTAGTCACATTGTACCCTCAATTGGTGCAATTGTTGGGAATTGTTGCAATTCCTATTGGTGCCCCTTCTAGTAATATTGCATTAGATAGCACATGCACATGGAATCACTTCCACATACCCTAGGGTATATCAGAGGCCCCTGTAGTTCACCTAAAACCAACTAATGGTCGTCTTGTTGTTATAGTGTTATTGAGAACATCCCTTAAGAGATATTCTCATGTACCTAGGTAGTCAAGTAATATGGATAAAGGCATGGAGCCTCCTTAGTTAAATCCTTGAGAGATTGAGTCGAGCATTATTGTTGGACCCCACATGTATGTAAGAGAGCTATAACACATGAAAATATTTTGACTTCAGAACCCTAGAAAAATTGGAAACCCTTATCTCTGCAACATATTTGTGAAATTTCTTCATTTTTTCATAGCAGCAATCAAATTCATTGTGGACAGCCAAGTGAAATTCCTACATCTTTGAATCTAGCAAAAATTTGGAAATTATGTCACTACAATAACATTCAACATTCAACTAGGAGTAATAGTCACACCAATATATATATATATATATCATAACCTTTTTTTAGTGTTCTAGAAACCCTTAATTGTGACATACCTCAATAGAATCCTTGCATTGTGCTTATCATTTTGATATATATCTCTCACAATTATGTTTCGATATACGAGACCCCTATTCCTTTATAGTTCACAGTTTTATGATCCCATGGTACACACTCACAACCAGAGAAACATGGAGAATACTAACCAAAATCCACCCCAATATAATTTGAGCCAACCCAATCAACCTCTTGACCTTTAAACCCTGGCCTCTTTACTTATGAAACTCAACCATCAACTAACCACTCGAGACCAAAAGTTCAACCAAACGATGACGAACCAGAACATTTTTCCAACTGTTATTGCCCAACTTTGCATATTATATAACATGAAAAGGGAAGAAGCATTACAAGTGGAGAGAATTCAAGAGATTGAATTCATGAAATACTCATCTTCCCACTTATTTGAATGGGGAATGGGGAAAAGATTCCACACTAGAATGGGTTAGTGAACAAAGTCAAAATTGAATCAATGATGCATAGGTAAATGCAAACATAATTGAAAATGGGATCAACATTTCTATATGATGTCAAAGAACGTATGTATTTACTTGCACTAGCAAAATTGCTCTATCATGGTTGATTCTTTGAATGTGGCATCATGGTTGAATTCAAACAATTAATTCAAGCAAGTACAAATTATGAGAATATTATTGAAGAGAATCTTCATATGTTAGAAAAATTCAAGAAATTGTTGAGTTGGATTACCAATTATTCAAATGTAGATGCTATGAAACATTTGAGACAACAATAAGGCATGATCCCTATAGAATATTGTTTTCTTTAGATTCCT
The DNA here is from genome assembly GCA_027924585.1 of Larix kaempferi. NCBI lineage: Eukaryota > Viridiplantae > Streptophyta > Pinopsida > Pinales > Pinaceae > Larix > Larix kaempferi. The sequence goes on along the minus strand of BSBM01000093.1, from coordinate 52,534,027 downwards.
CAAAGTATCTTCTACCAATTCATTTTGAGCAAATATTTCTTTCACTCGATCAAACATAAATACAAGTTAAAAAGATCATATATAATTTGTTAGTTTATTAAGGATACATATTTGTCTATTAATCACTAACAATGTTATAACAATGGTCAAATTTATGTATGTTATTCATGCAAATGTATGTTTCTATGAATATATTGTGGATCTAGAATGGCTAGTTGCCATACTTTATCATCCAAGATTAAGGCTTGCATTTGATCATCTATTAATGAATTTGGAGAACAATAATGATGACTAGCAAAATATAGGTGAGGCAAGGATAGGGAAGAAATGGATATCGATGATGATGGATCTAGTAATAATTTGATGATGACAATGTTAATTTGATGAGGAACAAGAATTTGATGATGACAATGTCCCTTTAGGAATATGGTATCATAGGGTTGGATTTCAATCTTCATGTGATGATCCGGTTATAAGATATTGTTCATCATGACAACAGGAGTAATATACAACTTCAAAAAACCTCAATGATGACAAAAATCAACATATAGATTTTAGATGATCTAGTAGGCAACAAAATAGATTATAAACAAAATTATGAAAATAGTTATGTTAAAAATATAATTTATCTATGTTAAGTTTAGCATAAAATTCACAACAAGAGCATAATAAGGATCACTGAAAGAAACACAATCACAAGATAGACACAGATTTATCCTGGGAAACCCTCATGGGGTAGAAAACCCAACAAATATTTCCTCAATATAGATGACCAACAAATACAAACATGTAAACCCCAAACAAGAGATCCTTCTCCTCCTTCGTAGATCTCTCTCTCTCCTATGCGCAATTCACAAGTGAGTGAATGAGTGAGTGAGTGTGATAAATGAGGAACACACATCCTCTATTTATACTTTACTTCACTTGACTTTTAACCCTAACTGGGCCGACATCTCCTAGGAGAGTCTAATAACCCCTAAACACTTAACTCGGGGCTGACCCCACTAAGGAAGTCTAATAACCCTAGTTACAACATCCCGATGGAGGAATAAACATCTTCGGATATATAATAATGTCCCGACGGAGGAATAAAATATCTCCGGATAAAGTACAAGTAGAATATTCTTAGAACTTACAATATTTCAACACTCCCCCTTAACAAGAAGGATATTCTAACAACATATGCAGGATCAAGGAGTCATCAACATCATACATGATACATCTATAAATAATTGGAAGCTTTCTTCAATCATTATTAGTAACTCAAACAGTTTCTGGAACATCAACATCGTCAATACTGAGTCTTCATCTTCTGCAGCACTCTGTCAGCTACAGCAGCATCATCATATGGATCTTTCGATCAACAGCATCATCTGGATCTCTCGATCAACAGCCTCATTGTATGGATCTCCCAATCAACAGCATTAACATATGGATCTTCCGATCAACAGCCTCATCATCTGGATCTCTTGATCCGCAACATCATAATCTGCAACACACATGATCCTTCCTTTCGGAATTACGGGAGCATGGACAGTCCTTCCTTTCGGAATTATGGGAGCGTGGAAATTCCTTCCTTTCGGAGTTACGAGACCCTAGTCCAACAACTTTGGTGATCCTTCCATTCAGAATTACAGGATCATGGACAATCCTTCCTTTCGGAATTACAGGATTCTAGTCCATCAACTCTGGTGATCCTTCCTTTCAGAATTACAGGATCATGGAAAATCCTTCCTTTCAGAATTATGGGATTCTAGTCCATCAACTCTGGTGATCCTTCCATTCAGAATTACGGGATCATGGACAATCCATCCTTTTGGAATTATGGTATTCTAGTCCATCAACTCTGGTGATCCTTCCTTTCGGAATTACGAGATCATGGACAGTCCTTCCTTTCGGAATTATGGGACTCTAGTCCATCAACATTGGTGGTGCTCAGACAATCCTTCCTTTCAAAATTACGGGACCCAGTCTTTATGTAGCTACCACACTTGGTCGATCCTTCCTTTCGGAATTACGGGATCCTTGTCCAATACTAACATCTTAGACAATCCTTCCTTTAGGAATTACGGGATTCTAGTCTAAGGATCAATATTTAAGACTATCCTTCCTTTTAGAATTACGGGATCACTGTCTAGGGATGATCAATCCCACCACAATCCAAGGATCAACATTTAAGACTATCCTTCCTTTTGGAATTACGGGATCATTATCTAAGGATGATCAATCCCACCATTCCTCTTAGAAAACTTCTAAGTACCACTTCATTGACCTCATCGTTGGTAAAAGCATCCTCATCATCGACCTCATCGTCGGAATAGGTAACCTCATCATCGATACAAGTATCCTCATCATCGATACAAGTATCCACATCATCAATACAGGTATCCTCACCATCGACCTTACCGTCGTTATAGGAAACTTCATCATCGATACATGTATCCACATCGATACTAGTATCCAAATATCATCATCAACCATATCACTCCCCCTTTCGAGAAGGGTCCTTCTGAACTACACCAAGCTTGTCTCGGAAATACTCAAACTTTACTTGAGACAGAGGTTTGGTCAATAATCAGCAAATTGCTCATCAATGCTCACATACTCGAGCTTTATATCTCCTTTCTGCACCATATCCTGTATATAAAAATATCGGATCTCTATGTGCTTTGACTTATCATGGAATACTGGATTCTCTGTCATCTTGATACAACTCTGGTTGTCACACAGGATCATAGTGGGGTCCATCTCTAAGTCAAATAGTCATGATAGCAACTTCTGAAGCCATATGGCTTCACAACTAGCAGAGCAAGCTGCTATATATTTCGCTTCAGCAGTGCTGAGAGCCACACTAGACTGCTTCTTGCTAAACCACGAGATCATAGCAGATCCCAAACAATAACATCCACCCCATGTGCTCTTTCTATCTGAGACACTTCCAGCCCAATCTGCATCTGTATAACCATACAATCTGAAATCATTATCTCCAAGATAATATAGACCAAATTCAATCATACCTTTTAGGTACCTCATCACATGCTTTGCAGCTATCAGGTGAACACATCTAGGATCAACTAAATGATGACTCAGGGTGTTCACAGTAAAGCATATGTATGGCCTGGTATTCGTCAGATACATTAGTGACCCAATAATATGTCTGTACTGAGTCATATCCACTAATTCTGATGATTCATCAGCCAACAACTTCAAGTTGGTATCCATGGGAGTGGCCATGGCCTTACATTCCAACATATCAAATCTTTTCAAGATTTCCACAGCATACTTTCCCTGGTTGAGAAATATTCCTTTTGGTCCTTTCCATACTTCTAGACCTAGGAAGTAATGCATCAATCTGAGATCTTTCATCTCAAATTCTGTAGCTAGATTCTTCTTGCTTTCCATGATCTGTTTCTCATTTTCTGTCAGAAATAGATCATCCACATACAGTAATAGTATGACAAGTTCATCATCCATAACCTTAAGGTAAAGGTTAGGATTATCTTTAATTTAGTAAATCCCAAGCTTGTCAAGAAGCTATCAATTCTTCTGTACCAAGCTTTAGGAGCTTGTTTCAACCCATACAGAGATTTCTTCAACTTACATGCGTGAGTTCTTATATCTTCAACCTCAAATCCTTGTGGTTTTTCTATGTACACTTATTCCTCAATCACACCATTCAGGAAGGTTGTCTTAACATCCATCTGGTGTAATCTCCACTTCATCATGGATGCAAGTGCCATGATGGTTCTAATGGAAGTGTACCTTGCAACTGGTGCAAATGTTTCTTCATAGTCAATTCCCTCTTTCTGAGAGAATCCTCTGGCCACAAACCTTGCCTTATACTTTTCAATGCTACCATCTGCAGCATGCTTTATCTTGTATATCCACTTGGAGGATACCACACTTTTGTCTTTTGGTTTGGGAACTACATCCCAAATATCATTCTTCATTATTGACTGGTATTCCTCCGTCGTTGCTTCTACCCATTCTTTATTATGAACTGCTTCTTCATAGCTGGTAGTTTCTTGATCTACAAGATCACACATCAAAGCCACATAGCTGGAAAATGGATTTGGTTTCTTGCTTGCTCTAGTGGATCCTTCTGCAGCTCCATATGTTTCTGCGTCTTGTATAATTTCTCTTTCCCATCTTGGATTTCTCTTCCGTGATATTTTCATAGGTGGGGGTTCTTGAGGTTCTATCATATCATGGTCTTCTGGTGTTTCTTCTTCAGGGAAGGAAACTGCTTCTGTATTTCTAGGAGGTATATATTCTTCATATACTTCTTCACACTGGCTCTTTCTTGATATTTTGAGAGCGGCTTCTTCATCAAATGTTACATCTCTACTAATTTCCATGTGATGAAATCCTGGGATGTATATTCTGAATGCTTTGGATGCTTCACAATACCCAACAAATATTCCCTTCTTTCCGGAAGGCTCCAGCTTAGTTCTCTTCTCATTTGGTATGTGAACATATACAGGGCACCCAAATATTTTGAGGTAGCTTACCTCAGGCTTATTCCTTATGAACATTTCGTCTGGAGTCTTGAATCCAAGGGCACTATGAGACAATCTATTTTGGACATAGACTGCGGTCCTTGCTGCTTCAACCCATAGATGGATAGGAAGATCTTGATTGTGTATCATTGTCTTCACTGCTTCCATGATGGTTCTATTCTTTCTTTTCGCAACACCATTTTGTTAAGGATTGTAGGGAGTGGTTAGTTCCCTCTTGATTCCATCTTCTTTACAAAAGAATTCAAAATCCTTTGAAATATATTCTCCACTATTATCTGTCCTGAGTGTCTTGATTTTCTTTTCTAAGTGATTTTCTATCAAGGCTTTGAATTCCTTGAATTTTCCAAAGACTTCATATTTTCCTTCCAAGAAATATATCCAAGTCTTTCTTGAATAGTCATCAATAAGTGTAAGGCATTATTCCTATCCACTCAAAGATGTGGAGGGCATTGGACCACATACATCTGAATGAATCAATTCCAAAGTAATTTTGGTCTTTGTTTCACTCTTTGGAAATGGATTCTTTATATTTTTTCCCTTTTGCACATCCTTTGTAAGTGCCTTCATGATCAACCTTCAAATCTGGTAATCATGTTACTACTTTGCTCACATAGGGTAATGATTTTTAGTTGATGTGACAAGCCTTCTATGCCATAGCTCACTTGGGATAGTGGCTTCATGAACAAGGGCTGCTTCTAAATGTCCCTTGAGGTTATATAGCTCTCCCTCCTCTTCACCAATAACAAATGTATCCTCAATTGATTTTCCTTTGGGACACATGAGTACTTATCCATCTATGAATGCAACCCTATAGCCTTTCTTATCTAATGCTGAGATAGAAAGTAGGTTCTTCTTCAAACCTAGTACATATAAAACTTCCTTCATCTTCATGGGGGTTAAATAATCAAGATTGTAGCTTGCTTCACCAACTCCTTTGATAGGATATTGATAGTCATCTCCTAATGATACTTTCTATGGAGAGGTCTTCTGTGCAAGTCTTGAAAGAGTTTTCTTTTGTCTCATCATGTGCTTTGAAGCATCACTATCAATAAGCCATGTGTCTTCTCCAGGTTTTACAGACCCAGAGAGTGCAGAGAATAGAATATACTCTTTTGCATCTTCTTCTTCTACTTTAGCTCTTTTCCATTGAGATCTTTCCTCCTCTTCATCTTCACTATCATCTTCTGCTAGATGTGCTTGATGTATTTTTGGTGGAAACTTGTTGGCAAGCAGTTTGGTAAGGTAACATCGTGGCATCTCTTATGCTGCGACAAGTCAAAAGATATCGCGGAAGGTGGAGAGATGGGCGTAAAGAAGATTAGTTTATGCATTTTTGGGTCAATTGTACCGTTGTTTGTGGGTTTTGGGTCATTTGGACCGTATATTATGTATTTTTGAGTCATTTGTACCGCAATATGTGGGTTTTGGGTCATTTTTGGACTAAGTCAGTTAGATGTTGGGTCATTTGTCGAAAGTGTCAATTAGGAAGTTGTTAGTAAGTGGACAAGCATTGTAAAGGCGGAAGCCTATATATAGACATAAGTTGTAAGTGGTGAGGCATCTTAGTACGGATCTTAGTACGAATCCACGGATGTTGGATGTGTGCGTCTATGAGTCTGTATCTGAGATCAAGAGTTACTGGTGAGATTTGTGGTTTTGTGGAGATATTGTATCAGGGTTTTGCTGAAGAAATATGACATGACGGAACTATTTGGTGAAATTCCCCGTGTATCTTTTACGATAATGCATGTTGTGGTTCATGAATGATGCTATGTTTTCTTGCTGCAATTAATTCTTTACTGTTATACTTGTCGCGATGAATTTTTCTATTAAATGATGCTATGGATACAATGTTTCTAAATTTAAATGCATAGATTTACTTTTGAATGTCGCAATAAGTTTAAGTGATTGTTTCCGCAAACATCCTCCTTCATTCGGCGGAAACATGGTTCTGTCCACTCTCCCTTGAACGCATTGAGTGAGACCTCATCTGCTCCGCAAATGTTGCTAGATGGGGTAAAACCTATCTGGGCTGGTGCTCAGGGAGATCGTGATAGGTTGGTGTCGACAGTGATGGGAACCCCTGTCAACTGGGTTTGAGTTAACAAATGGTTCTATTTTCGGGGCCGTGTGCGAAGTGAAAGGAGGATATGTTGTGCCATCCGACGCAACCGGAGATACAAAGCTGGTTTGATCATAAGTTGTAGGAATTTGCTGAAGAAGAAAGTTGGAACACTCGACTGACAGTAGATCAGTGGGTGGGAAGATATATTCATGACGGTCCGCACAAATGGTTTTTCTGTGAATTCCCAGTTATCTTGTACAAATGGTTAGTGAGATTGAATTTCCAGAAGAGGAACTTCCAAGGTGGTGAACTGACGACCTGAACCCCAAAGATGATCCAAGAACTACAGGAAGTCGACAACAAAGAATCACGAGCTGTCGAAGTGTGGCTTGATAGCATCTTGGAAGGGTATATCACTGAATTCGTGGTTGATATGCAAAAATCCTATAATGAAGCTGAAAGATATTTTTTCCATGAACCCCGAGGAAGGTTTCTGTTTTTGCTTCAACTATCCATTAAGATGCTTATTTGCGAGAAGGGTATATTGAAGATGCATCTAGATCAGTAAACAACCTGGTGGGCGGAGGCCATGGGTATCGCAACGGTAGGGGGGTGGTACATGGAAGGATAAGGGGTAGATGGGTGTAGGTCATTTCAAGACTATGAGTGAAGCCGAGGAAGAGAGTGGTCTTACAAGGGGAGGAGTGAATTTTCGACAGGAAAAGAGGCAGAGGATAGGAGAAGGTCCTGCTGCGATCGAAACACAAGTTCGCGAAGGAAGACCACACGGGATGAAGCGACATCATAGTCCGAAAAAGGACAACGAGGCTACACCCAGGATAGAGGCAGGACCAAACCCCAGTGGCAACGTACCCACACCTCCACTCACTATCTCTCAACTGGTAAGAAACACAACTTCGACCCCACTAGGTCAATAAAACTTGATTGCTAGTAGTTTAGCGACTGTAGGAAGAAATCCTGGGATGGTGGGCGAAGATGCGAAGTTGCCACTATTCCATGGAGATGGAAAAGACAATCCTGAACAATACTAGTTCTTATGTGAGGCAGTGTGGACCATAAAACAGATTACTGGTGATGATGCTAAGAAAGGCCAGTTAGTGACAACTCTACGAGGTCACGCATTAGATTGGTTTATGAAGTTTGTTCTAGTCCCTATAGGAGCTCCGGAGAAGACGTTGGATGATATCAGGAATGGCTTGATTGCAGAATTTAGAAAACTCAAGTCTAAAGCACAGCATATTACAGAATTGAAAGAAATTAAGTAGTATCCCAATGAGACGGTGTGGGATTTTGACCAGTGGTTTAAGACACTAATGGCGAGGGTTAGCTTTGATATGAGTATTGTCCAACACAAAGAGTGGTTCATTGTGGCACTGCTACCACACATTCGACTACCAATGATGCAAGAGAACATTATGATGCCCAGTCAAGATATGGAGATTGCCATGCAGTTGGAGGCATTGCTAATTGGTGAAAATGCAACTGGGATGTTGTAGATACAGACACAGCTGGCTAACTTGACCATACCACTACAAGATCTGAAGAAGGGCAAGGAGCAACGCAAAGAAGTATGGTGTACGCGATGTCAAGGAGAAGGGCATACTAACGACAACTGCCCTGACTTCTATAATTATCTGGTTTCGAGAGCACCAAACCCGTTCAATGGTGGTGGCATGCCACGGTGTCGCATTTGTCCGATATATGGGCACCGCCATGAGGAATGTCCATACATGTAGAAAATGGTCACCAAACTGATGAATCTGTATTGCACATTCTGTAAATCAGTGGGACATGACGACAAAGATTGTCGGGCATATGGGTTGCTTCAGGAGAGAACATACGATGCATTCTATGTAAAGGACGATCAGCATGTCGTACAATAACCACAACCGCAACCGCAGGTATCCCAGCCACTACCTCAACCGTAGGTCAGTTTGTATCGCAACAGCAACCATAGTAGTTTGTGTCGTAATGTGCTCTGATGCAAATGGCTCCACCATAGCCATAGTACCTTCAGCAATCGGAGTATGCGCAGCAAGGGCAGGGCATGCAACCAGCTCCTATGCAGCAACAGTACAACCAACCGCAGTACCAACCACGGGGTGGATTCTGTGGAGGATTCCAGGGTGGACACGGTGGACGATTTGGTTGCAGAGAAGGACGAGAAGGTCGAGGACCGGTGCAATGCTATCACTATGTAGTATGAGGACATTACGAGCGTGATTTCCCACTATTGCAGACAGAGTGTACATTTTGCTTTGTTACAAACCATACAGTAGAGAAATCCCCACAGTTGATTGTGCAATGGTAGGCAGGGAATGTTCCACAATTGCAGAATCAGAATCAGACATAGCATCCAGTACAGAATCAGGTGCAGCAACTAGTGCAGAACCAGAATCAACGCCCGAACCATAACACTAATCAGAATGTGAACCAACCGAGGAATCCACTGATGAACTAGAATTAGGGTGCGAGTGTTGCAACTATTTCTGCGGAGCCAAGACCACGAGATGCGGCTGTCACAGTCATCACGGGGGGAGGTGTAGTAATAGGAGGAGATAGCCCACAACCACTCATTCGGTTGGTCGGGCAGAAGAAGGTATCATTTGACATTGAGTCTGAGCACGATACATTCTTTCAGGCCCGTCGTGCGATGGACCAGGATCGCGGTAAAGCTGTTATCCATGATATTCCCCCTGTTTTTGAAGCTACTTCAGAGGTCGGTCCGTCAGCATCGTCTGGAACCTTGCAGAAATTTTTTGAGAGCTGCTTATTATTAGCAAGGGATCCTGCTACTCTAGCTGAGATTGAGGGGTTGCTATAGCGACTAACCAAGGGACGGAAAGAGTCTGCGTTAAACTCCTTACAACAACAAAAGACCGGTAAGGAGATGCACATGAACATACAAATTGGGGACTATGATGTTGATTCAGTTATTCTGGATCTTGGTTCGGATGTCAACATCTTAACCAAGCAGGCATGGCAGAAAATGGGGAGCTCGCCATTGAGCTGGTCTCCTGTACAGCTCCGGATAGCTAATCACACTAAGGTAACACCAATTGGGAGAGTCCCATGCTTGGTGGTGTACATTGAGGGCATGAAGACCTATGTTGAATTTGATGTCATCGAAGTGGTTGAAGGAGGAAGCTCATATCCCGCGTTGCTAAGGATCGGATGGGCTAATGACAGTGGAGCGGTAATCAACTTCAAGCGGTGAATGATGACTTTTGAAAACCATGATCTCAGAGTCATAGCCCCGTTAAATCCGGCTGAAGGATGAAGATCCCAATGGATGGGACCATGCATTCAATATTTCCAAAGACTATATTCATCCGACTGCCAACGGTGAGCTAGGATGGCGCAGTGAGAGATCTGTGTCTTTCGACTCTGATGATGCGTTAGAACACTGGCAGCGCTGATTGCACGAGATATCACTCTGCAAGTGTGGATTAGTCACATAATCATTATGCCACGTTGAGACTGAAACCATCACACTACCAGTATATGAGGGGTTTCCTGATCTGTCTGAATTTCTCGCAGAGTTTGAGGAAAGAGTTTTCGCGCCACAGTGACTGTTGGAGTTGGAGGAAGCACTGAAGGCTGCTCTAGCACACTGGTGGGCGACACACAAGGAATTAATTAATGAATGGTCACAGTGCAGGAGATTGATGATGGTCCTCTTCAGCGATTCCAAGGTCTACCACTCAGGGAAATATGATGGCCGGAATAACCCTAGAAGTCATCTAAGGGAGTGTCAGACATTGTGGGCATCGCGACCGCGAGATGACTGGGTCCATGCCTTTATCCATAATTTAGATGAGATGTCGCACTCATGGTATACTGCAACAGAGTGTGAGGAGAAATTACTACTTGGGTGGAGTTGACGATATGATTCACTCATACGTTCACTTTTGTGGATGCCAACCCTTATGTCAATAATGCTTTGTAGCTCATCTGTGATGTGGTTCTGAAGTTTGTTCTGATCGCATATCTCACGGATCCGAATACGTACTGTCAGATGCAATCCATGATGGAATGTTATCATATCACCGGTGGGCCCAAAGACGGTGATGACCCACAGAATGTCAATATTCCCGAGTCTGAAGGGAGTCGCGATCTGATAGCACCTGATGCGCCAAGTGATCCTATCAGCCAGCCATTGAAGATCCGTAAGATCAATATTGGGAAGGAGGCCACTCCCAAGTTCACGAATGTTGGAGATTATTGGGATGATCAGATGATGGGGAAGGTCACTGATTTGCTCATGAATTCCAAGACCTCTTTCCTACAAAGTTTTCTGAGATGAAATGTATCTTGGGCGATTTAGGTGAAATGAAGATCGCATTGAAACCGGATGCTAAACCGATCAGACAACGACCATACCGGCTGAATCCATGACACAAGGAGAGGGTCGAGGTAGAACTTGATCACATGTTGGATGCTGGTATCATTGAACCAGTCAAAGAGTCAGAATGGATCATTCCTGTGGTGGTGCAGGACAAGAAGACTGGTGAGGTACGCATCTGTGTCAATTTGCAGAAGTTGAACGACGCCTGCTTGCATGATCCCTTTCCAACTTCATTTACTGATGAAGTACTCAAAGGTGTGGGTGGCCAGGAGATGTATTCTTTCACAGATGGGTTCTCAGGCTATCATTAGATCCGCATTGCGAAGGAAGACCACCACAAGATGACCTTTGTGATAGAATGGGGTTGTTTTCAGTACACCGTGATGTCGTTTGGATTGAAGAACGCACCTGCGATCTTCTCACGGGTTGTTGTTGCTGCATTCCGGGACTTTATTTAGAAGTTTTTGCAAGTATATATGGATGATTGGATAGTCTATGGTTTGATCCGTGACCATCTGGCCAATCTGCGGTTGATGCTGGAGTGATGTCGACAACATCAGATATCGCTGAATTTAAAGAAGTGCATCTTTTGTGCATCATTTGGGATATTGCTAGGGCACATTGTATGTAAACAAGGGTTGTTAGTTGATCCAGCAAAGATTGCACTCATTTTGAGTTTAACACCACCGACTAATGTCAAGCAGTTGTGGGCGACGTTAGGGCATACTGTGTATTATGGAAAGTTCACCAGGGGATATGCAATGATTACTGCCCCTATGGAGAAGATATTGAAGAAAGATGCGGTATTTCAATGGAGCCCTAAGTCTCAGGATAGCTTTGAGCAGCTGAAGGCTAAGATGGCTTCGACACCCATACTGGTCTTTCCAAAATGGAGTAAGGAGTTCCATGTCCATGTCGATGCATCGTCGATTGCACTAGGAGTGGTGCTAGCGCAGCGAGGAGAGGGGGATCTCGATCACCCTATTGCTTTCGCAAGTCGGAAGTTGTCATCCGCCGAAAGGAATTACACCACTACCGAGAGGGAAGGTTTAGCTATGGTCTATGCACTATAGAATTTTTGACATTACTTATTGGGAGGCCATTTTAAGATGTTCACAAACCACTCCGCGTTGAAATACCTGGTCAATAAGCCTGTGTTGGGGGGGAAGATATGTTGATGGCTACTTCTTTTTCAAAAGTTTGATTTTGAAGTAATTGTGAAGCCATGGCGGTTGAATGTTGGCCCCGATCATCTATCGCAGATTGAAATAGGAGAGGAGACAAATAACATTGAAGACGAATTTCCTAATGCATAACTGTTTAAGGTTGAAGTAGTTGATGGCTATTTTGAAGAAATCATTCAGTTTTTGGAGACAAGTACTGCACCAGAAGAATTCACCACTAGTCAGAAGAAGTAGTTGGTAGTCAAGGCTGCATATTTCCAGCTAATTTTAGGAGAGTTTATACAAGATGGGTGCAGATGAGATATTGCAACGATGTGTTTTTCCTCATGAGCAAGGGCAGATATTGTCAGAAGCACATGCAGGAGTAGCTGGAGGGAACTATGGCAGCCGTGCAACTGCCAGGAAGGTGCTTCATGCGGGGCTCTGGTGGCCCACACTGCACAATGATGCAACCGACTATGAGTGGGCCTGCGATGTTTGTTAGAGAACCAGAAAAGCCATACAGGAGGAATGCGATGTCACTAGTGCCTCAGCTAACAATGCATCCATTCGACAAATGGGCAGTGGATTTTGTGGGACCAATCAATCCACCGGGGAAGCACACTGGTGCAAGATACATCATCATGGTGACATATTATTTGACAAGATGGGAAAAAGATGCACCAATCGTTGATTGTTCCGCGGCCACAGCTGCGTAGTTTTCGTTCGGCAATACTGTCACTCACTTCGGCTGCCCCAAGATATTGCTGAGTGATCAAGGAAGCCACTTTCTCAATCGCACCATCAGCACATTGATGGAGGAACTACAGATACAACATAAGAAGAGTACACCATACCATCCGTGGGAAAATGGTACGGTGGAAGCTTTCAACAAAATATTGGAGCATGCACTGACAAATGTGTGCATTGTGAACCGCGATGACTGGGATCTGAAAATCCCAGCAATGTTGTGGGAATATCGCACCACATGTAAAAGTTTGACGGGTCAGACACCATTCAAGTTAGTGTATGGACAAGAAGCGATTATGCCAATGGAGTACATCGTTCCGAGTTTGCGCATAGCAGCAGCGATAGGTATGGATGATGCAATAGCATTAGAAGAACATCTAGCACAGTTAGTATAGCTAGAGGAAGATCGCTTTATCACAGGATTCCACTAGGGGGTGGAGAAGGATTGTCATAAGGATTGGCACGATCGCCACATCAAAAACAAATAGTTTCAGCAAGGTGACTTGGTGCTGTTGTATGACAGCAAGTTTATGAAACATCTAGGAAAATTGCAGATGCAGTGGTTGGTTCCATATCCCATCAGTACCATCACTTCAGGAAGCATAGTACAGTTGCAGTAGTTGGATGGAGCGATGCTCCCAAAGTTGATTAACGGTATTAGGTTGAAGACCTATCGGTCGGGCTTGGAACAACGCGATGTGTGAGTTGCATTGGCAAAAAAAAAAAATGCAGGTTGATCGGTGGTAGGATGGCGCACCGACAAAGACAAGAATGCGCAAGTAGAGAAGCTTGTGCTGTAATATAGGAGCAGTCCGCAACAGTAGCAGGGTCGTGATTAGGTCAAATAAGAAATCATTACAAATCATTCGTAGATGGAACTTTTTCTTTTTGGGCAGGTATGATCGTTAGTCGACTCGGATTGCACCAAAAGCATGCACGTTTGGCATGAGGAGTACACCGACGCAGCATGGCCGATGGCACCTAGGGTGATGGTTTTCATGGTTGGCACGAGAAGTACACCATGGAATCATGTTCAACGGCAACTGGGGGTGATGATTCGCACACTTTGGCACAAAGGGAAACCGACGGAACTATGGCCACCACGCCACTTGTCAGAAGTTTGGTTCATACTCACACAGAACAACAGAAGGCTATGATTCACATCTAACGTGAACAGGTGGCATAAATGGTTGCTAAGGCAGACGACCGGCCGAACGCGACGTATAAATATAGGAACCAGAGGATAGTAGAGCATAGAGGCTTTCCAATTGAGACGTGTTATGCTACAAGAGGGTTAGGCATCTAACTAAGGTAGGAATTCCAAGGAGGCTATGGAAATGATTCACTTCATTTCGTGTGGTAGCACACCAGGAGCGTTAAGGGCCCAGACAAAGAGTGTGCATGAGCGCCTGGAGAAAGTCGCACAGTGGACACTCAGGGGTTACAAGCATGAAGTATTTTCTGAGATGTCTAGCCATTTGGTGATCGTTCTAAGTCTCTTGGTCCCTGTGACGATAAACATGATGGGGGTGGCAGCCCCCAAGTTCCGGTAGCATGTGCTTACCTGTGCGAAATAGATGTGCCAGAACCGTTGTCCTGTTTCGCACCTCGACACTATTCGTAAACTTCTCCTCCGTTTGCAATCGATCCCTTGAGACTGGAGGATGATTTTGCACGGTACATCACGACAAAGCGGGGAATGACCATTTTCGGGTGAGAGGTACATGACAGCAAGTTCATGATCCACGTAGCAGAATGAGCAGGACAACACAGCGCGATCCAGACAGCAAGAATAGTTGCAGAACCAAAGTTCAGCCATAGCCGAGTCAAGAATACACCATGTCCAGTTGACATGGCTCGAGGGCGAGCCACAAGATTGTGTTGGGGGCCTGTTGGTAGGTGGTTTGGCAAGGTAACATCGCGGCATCTATGATGTTGCGACAAGTCAGAAGATATCACGGAAGGCGGAGAGATGGGCGTAAAGAAGATTAGTTTATGCATTTTTGGGTCAATTGTACTGCAGTTTGCGGGTTTTGGGTCATTTGGACCATATATTATGTATTTTTTAATCATTTGTACCGCAGTATGTAGGTTTTGGGTCATTTTTGGACTAAGTCAGTTAGATGTTGGGTCATTTGTCCAAAGTGTCGGTTAGGAAGTTTTTAGTAAGTGGACAAGCATTATAAAGGCGGAAGCCTATATATAGACATAAGTTGTAAGTGGTGAGGCATCTTAGTACGGATCCACGGATGTTGGATGTGTGCGTCTGTGAGTCTGTATATGAGATGAAGAGTTACTGGTGAGATCTATGGTTTTGCGAAGATATTGTATTAGGGTTTTGCTGAAGAAATATGACATGACGAAACTATTTGGTGAAATTCCTTGTGTATCTTTTACGATAATGCATGTTGTGATTCATGAATGATGCTATGTTTTCTTACTGTAATTAATGCTTTACTGTTATACTTGTTGCGATGAATGTTTTGATTGAATGATTCTATGGATATAATGTTTCCAAAGTTAAATGCATAGATTTACTTCTGAATTTCACAATAAGTTTAAGTGATTGTTGCCGCAAACATCCTCCTTCATTTGGCGGAAACATGGTTTTGTCCACTCCCCCTTGCATGCCTCAGGTGAGACCTCATCTGCTCTACAGGTGTGGTTGGACGGAGTAAAACCTGTATGGGCCAGTGCTCAGGGAGATTGCGGTGGGTTGGTGTCAACAACAATGGGAACCCCTATCGACTGGGTTTGAGTTAACAAAACTCTTATTCTTCTTCCTTGAAGGACAATCCCTAGCAATGTGTCCTATTTTGTGACAAATGAAACATTGGAATGAAGAGTAATTTCTTTTTGGAATGGTTCTTCTTTTCTTTTGAAACCTTTGTGGAGGTTGAGACTCGTTTTGAATTTCCTTATTGAAGTTGGATTGATTCCTTCTTCTTTTGGTATGGGTGGCTAATGCTTGATTATCTTCTTTGAGTAGGGCCTTTCTATTGGCTACTCTAGCCTCTTCTTGAATGCAATCCTCCCATACAATATCAAACTTCATGCTTTCCTTTCTGGCACACATTGTCTGGATGAATGAATCCCAAGGTCTAGTGAGACCATTGAGAGCAGTCATGACTAGTTCATCTTCATCAAGGTTGTCTCCAATGGCTTCTAGTTCTTCCTTGAACTGGGAGACCCTTGTGAAGTAATCTTGAATATATTCTCCTTGATTCATCTTAGTGCTCTTCAATTGAGCTCTCAGGTTCATCTTCCTATTGATGTTCCTCCCTTCATACATTCTGGCTAGGGCATCATACATTTCCTTTGGGGTCTTCTTGGATGACACTTGGGGAATCAAGTGGTCTTTGATAGAATCAACAATGATTCTCTTTGCCCTAAAAAGCCAATTTCATTAAATTTGGACAAATTAGGCAATTTTTGGACTAAGAAAGTGTGAATTTAGGCTTTGAAAGTGTCAATATCAACCTTTCTAAAGTGCAAAAACAAGTTCTGAAAGTGGCAATATTGGCTTTGAAAAGTGTGTTTTCTATTCAAATAGTGCATTTTTTTACTACTTATGAACATTAAAATTGCAGTTTTGCGTTATAAAACTATGAATTTCAATTCAAAATGTGTGAATTTCAAATAAAAAACTGCAATTTTTTATTTGAAAATCGCAATTTTCATTTGTAAATGTTCAAAATTTTAAGGTGAAAAGTTCAATGTCTAAAATATTCAATCATTTTTTGAATAACAAGTCAATCTGCTAAGTTATAACATATAAAAATGGTTTGTCCCAACTTCTGTTTTCCGACAAGAAGGATCGTCCACCCCTTATTTTTGTAGTTAATTGTCAAAACATTTATCCAACAATTTAGTTATATCCATAATGGAGAACACAAGAAGGATCGACCGACCCTTTTTGCAGTGTCAAACTATATGAAAATAATATTGGGAATAAGAAGGGTCGGTCGACCCTTCAAAGTTCGAGGGAATTGTTAAACTAGAACACCTTGGAACTTATAACATATAAAAATAGTTTGTCCCGACTTCCGTTTTTCAACAAGTAGGATCGGTCGCCCCTTCTTTTCGTAGTTAATTGTGAAAACCTTTATCCAACAATTCATCTATATCCATAACGGAGAACACAAGAAGGATCAACCGACCCTTCTTGTTGTGTCGAAATATTATGAAAAAAATATTCATAATAAGAAGGGTCGACCGACCCTTCTTGCATTGTCGAACTATTCTGAAAATAATATGGGCAATAAGAAGGGTCGACCGACCCTTCAATTACGAGGTAATTGTAAAAATAGAACACCTTGGAAGTTATATCATATATCAATGGTTTGTCTCGACTTACGTTTTACAACAAGAAGGATCGGTCGCCCCTTCTTTTCGTAGTTAATTGTAAAAACTTTTATCCATCAATTCAGCTATAGCCACCCTTCATCTAGGAGGGAATTGTAATAATAGAACACCTTGGAGAAAGAGCGGCCGCTATTTCTCTGAGAATATTTCTACTTGCCAACAAAGTCTTTAAAACAAAACTTCTATAAATTTTGCGACACGTGGAACACTTATATTGTGACACATGGCATATTTGATTTTTAAAATTAGTTTAAGATTGTTTAAATGAATATTAAGGATATTAATGGTACCATTTCACGTTTGGTGACTATTTTAAGTTCCTTTGTTTTCTGAACCAACAACTTGGATGTCATATCAGTGGGGTCCAAATGAGAAGTATAGCTTGCAGTTTATGGAGAAATGAGAAGTAGTTGGCGATGAAGATAGTGTAAGGAATTTATGATTGAGTTGCTGAGTAGAAGTTCCTTAACGAAGTTTAAAACTGATACACTCCAAATATTTACCAGCTAGACCATAAAATCCTTACACCATCTTCATCTCCAACTACTTCTCATTTATCCACAAGCTGCAAGCTATAGTTCTCATTTCTACCGAGCAGGAAGGAGAGCCATAAATCCGCACATGTGAGGGAAGGCAGCTAGAAGCGAGGGAGGTGGTATATTGCATGGGAAGCTTTATGTCGATTTTCGCACACGAGTGACAACACAGACCTACTTAACTTGTGTGCGAAAATCAAAGACAGAATAATCACTATATTAGGTAAGTATTTTTGATATCTAGTGGTTTTTCCCAATACCAACTACAATTAGTGTTTCTCCGCATCTAAAAGTGGTGACAAGACATAACCCTTAACTCACTCGTGTGCGAAAAGTAACTATTTAGATTTTATAATGGTGGTATTGAAGGTCGTTGCTGTGGTCTTTAAAAAAAAAATCCAAATAAAAAAATAGAAAATGTTTTAAGTTTTCGTTTTTTCCCAATTGATTTGTGGCCACTATCAAATAGGATATTGTTGGACTTTTGTATATTATAAATATCATATTTACCAAACTTTTGGGGGCTACATTTGTAAGGCTTAGATTTTAAGTTTCATTTTATGTTTTCAAGAATACAAATAGTTAGAAACCAAAACCTTCATTAGACTAGAGGTGGATATCACACTAAAAGAAAAATCCAGTCATCAAATGTTGTTTTTAGTACCAGACCATGCGCCAAGTAGGAGACAGAAGGACTGTGCTTTCATAGTCATCAATGTTCTGTTCATTCAACTCCAGTTATTTTCTGATTTCTTAAGGATGAAGTAAAATATTGTTTGTGGGGGAGATGTTGGAGGATCTTAGGTCGGCCGCCCGACTAGGTCCTCCATTTGACCACTTCATAGAACATGTCAAACCGTCGTGTCCATCAATGTTAAATTTTAATTAGCATTATAGTGTGTCTGGGAAGGCATGCATAAGTAGCTTGTTTTTGAAATTATACATGGAATGTGTTGAATATAATTGTACCACTGATGACAAAACTATTCATTAATGACAGCCTGTAAATTTCCTTCCTTTCTCTATTAATTATTATTTCCAGTAACTTATGTGTGTCTGTAAATTTCCTTCCTTATTTCCAGTAAATTATTTGCAGTAAGACTCTTCCCACAATCCGCAATTATGGGTTGCGGGTTGCAGATGTAAAAGACCAAGAAGGGTCGACTGAGCCTTCTTGCATTGTCAAACTATTAAGAAAATAATACTGGGAATACGAAGGGTCATCCGACCCTTCAACTACAAGGCAATTTTAAAAATAGAACACCTAGTAAGTTTTAACATATAAAAATGGTTTATCGCGACTTCCGTTTTCCAACAAGAAGGATCGGTCGCCCCTTGTTTTAGACTTTGAAAGTGTCAATATCAACCTTTCTAAAGTGAAAAAAAAATATTCTGAAAGTGGCAATATTGGATTTGAAAAGTGTGTTTTTCTATTCAAATAGTGTGTTTTTTGACAATTTATGCACCTTAAAATTGCAGTTTTTTGTTATAAAACTATGAATTTCAATTCAAAATGTGTGAATTTAAAATCAAAAAATGCAAATTTTGATTTGAAAATTGTGAATTTGTCCCGACTTCTGTTTTCCGACAAGAAGGATCATCCGCCCCTTCTTTTCGTAGTTAATTGTGAAAACATTTATCTAGCAAATCAGCTATATCCATAATGGAGAACACAAGAAGGATCGACCGACCCTTCTAGCAGTGTCAAACTATTATGAAAATAATATTGGGAATAAGAAGGGTCGGTCAACCCTTCAATTTATAGGGAAATGTTAAAATAGAACACCTTGGAACTTATAACATATAAAAATAGTTTGTCCGAACTTCTGTTTTCTGACAAGAAGGATCGGTCGCCCCTTCTTTTCGTAGTTAATTCTAAAAACCTTTATCCAATAATTTAGCTATATCCATAATGGAGAACATAAGAATGATCGACCGACCCTTCTTGCAGTGTCGAAATATTATGAAAGGAATATTGGTAATAAGAAGGGTAGAACGACCCTTATTGCAGTGTCGAACTATTATGAAAATAATATGAGGAAAAAAAAAAGGTCAACCGACCTTCAATTACGAGGGAATTGTAAAAATAGAACACCTTGGAAGTTATATCATATAAAAATGGTTTTTCCCTACTTCCGTTTTAATACAAGAAGGATCGGTCGCCCCTTCTTTTCATAGTGAATTGTCAAACCTTTATCCATCAATTCAGCTATAGCCATAATGGAGAACACAAGAAGGATCGACCGACCCTTCTTGCAGTGTCGAACTATTATGAAAAGAATATTTGGAAGAAGAAGGGTCAGTCGACTCTTCATTTAGGAGGTACTTGTAACAATAGTACACCTTGGAGAAAGAGCGGCCTCGTCTATAAATTTTGTTGTTCAAATGTTGATATCTAGTATCCTAGGGTGACACGTGGAATGATCATATTGTGACACATGGCATATTTGATTTGGCACATTGAGTATAGCGAGGTTACTAATTTTTATTTGATTTGGCACATTGAGTATAGCGAGGTTACTAATTTTTATTTGATTTGGCACATTGAGTATTATTAGCGAGGTTACTAATGTTTATTTCATTTGGCACACTGAGTATAGTGAGGTTACTAATTTACATTTGATTTGGCACATTGAGTATAGCGAGGTTACTAATTTTTATTTGATTTGGCACATTGAGTATAGCGAGGTTACTAATTTTTTATTACGGATTTAAAACTTATAAATATTTATTTTTCCAAAATTAGTAATGAAGAAGGATGGAATAGATGGGGACGGTAATTATCACAATAGATTCTGCTCGAGTAAGATATCATCTCTGTAGATTTTGCTGGAGTAAGATATCATCTCTGTAGATTTTGTCGAGTGATTGTACAATTATCCAGCAGTTCGTGAGACTATTCAGGCCTGGAAATTGACAGTGTGTAGAACGTATTTACTTCACTGGAACATACTATTTGACAGGTCTGCTTGAAATTTACCTGTGTCTATAGCCATGCATAATTTAAACTCGTCAAATCGACGTCCACCAAAATTAATTCACTTATCCATCGTAAACAAATAATTATTACAGTTAGTACAGTAGTAAAATTACTAGTTTTATTGGTACTTGTTGCAATTATTAAAAACTTTAGTAATTAAGATTGGGTATATTTACATGGTTAAATGAATTGAAAATTTTCATCATATTTATGCTTGTTTGATGCGCTTATGACTTAAGTGCAGTGTGCTTCTTAGTTGCATTTGTGACCTGAGTGTAGTGTGGCATTCTGTACCAACTTTGATGTAAATAAAAAAAATAGTATCAGCTTGCTTGAGGTATGTCGAATTTTTCAAGTTAATCGTATGGCTTAAGGGTTCTATATTGATGATTTTGAAAAGTAGTAAATTATTGCTTGGATCATTGCTTGTTACCATAGAAGCACTTTCTTTTAGCATGTCGGCCTACAAATCCTCCATATATTTTATTTATTTACCCAGAAAAAGTATGGGATCATTGCTTGAACTGAAATTACCATGACGACACCACGGACAGAGGCTCTCGAGGCTGATATACCCATTTTTATCACTGTTATCTTTTATATATATATATGGTGACCACCTGTGGGATCGACCTTTGTGTTTAACTGCTGCAATATTCTATGACTTTGCATGTTGCATTCAATAGGGATAGGATGAACTCTATTTTTCATATAATTGTTTATTGGTTATTGTGCCTTCGTTGATTTTTGAAAGAAAGGCTTGTTTTCATGAGAATGCTCCATACATTAATTTAAGTAATTTCATTACTTTTAGAAAGAAGAGATCTCTTCCAACGCATGCTCAAATTGCTAGTTATTGCTTAAGTTATTGTATTTTCTTGTTTGATGGGAAGATGGGATGATCTGGCAACCTAGGCTTCCTATTAATGCCATGCCTTGCTGCTACATATTTATTATGATGTCAAGGAGCTTGGCGATCCCACCATGGTTCCATCCCAAGCCCCAAATTATTAGATTGTTGTGTCATTATCGTGATATTAAAGATTCAACATATTTTCCTGGAACGATCATTTGCACACGAATTGTTTGACTATTGTTACATAAAATTTAAAATGACAGGCACTAAAAACATGTTACCGTCATCAATTTTTTAATTGACGGGTACATAAAATTTGAAATTCACATTGACGAGGAACTAGAACGTAATTGTACAAGTAAACTTCACATCGACGAGCATTATGGATGACCATCGTCAGGAGGAAGAGGTGAAGAGGAAGAGGCTCAACAGGGAACAGATCCTTTTGGATAGTCGCAAAGTCTCTTTGGCTCATAGGACAGTTTGGACGCAATGTAGGATTTTCCAAATGGACCTATCGTCTGAAGTGCAGAAGGAAATCCAAGGTGTGGAGCGGGAGCTCTAGAAAAATCTTGGTAAAGATACCCTGCAGGAGGAAAGCCAAAAGATGGGAAACTGAGTCGAGGACCCCTAGAGCACTACTGACCGTTTAACCCACTACGAGCGAACTGTTGCCTGTTACTGGTTAGTGAAAAACTTAGTGGGGTATGCTCTTACGGACCGTATGAAAAAAGAGGATGCAATGCAGAACAAGCTTCAAGACGAAACCAGGGAGATGAACCGGAAGATGGACTTCTTGCTGCAAGACATGGACCTCCATATTCCTAATGCTACCACGACTGTGCTGGAAGACCATCTTGGTAAAGATACTCTGCAAGAGGAAATTCGGGAGCCGAAAATCCAGGAGGCCATGGACCCGGGGAACATTGCTGGTCGTTTAACCCTGTACGAACGAACTATTGCCCTTTACTCGGTAATGAAAAACTTGGTGGGGTATGCTCTTACGGACCGTATGAAAAAAGAGGATCCGGTGCAAAACTCGCTTCAAGACGAAACCAGGGAGTTGCACCGAAAGATGGACTTCTTACTGTAATCCATGGGCCTCCATATTCCTAATGCTACCACGAATGCGTGGGAAGTAAATGCTCAAGGTCGTTTATGGGACTTGCCTTATATTTTACTGTAATGTTGTTAAGCTCTCTAGTGATTAGGGGTTGTTTCTCCCATGTAGTTGGTGTGTTTTTTTTGTTTATATCATAGTAGCAAAATACATCCGTGTTAGCAGTTGCTGCACAAAAATTCGAATAAAGTTAAAAATACTGCGAACATTCAAGAAAAGGAAAATTTTGGACTAAGAAAGTGTGAATTTAGACATTGAAAGTGTCAATATCAACCTTTCTAAAGTGCAAAAACGAGTTCTGAAAGTGGCAATGTTGGCTTTGAAAAGTGTGTTTTTATATTCGAATAGTGCATTTTTTGACTACTTATGAACCTTAAACTTGCAGTTTTTTTGTTATAAAACTATGAATTTCAATTCAAAATGTGTGAATTTCAAAGCAGAAAATGCAAATTTTGATTTGAAAAGTATTAATTTCAAATCAAAAAATGCAAATTTTGATTTGAAAAGTGTGACTTTCAAATCAAAAAATGCCAATTTTGATTTGAAATGGGTGAATTTTGATTTGAAAAGAAGAAATGTGGCTTCTTAACGGACAGTGCCTTCTGATATGCTTGAATGGTTGTTTTGAGTTCAAGAGACAAGATTGATGCCCAAGGGAACGACTCACCAGTCGTTAGAACATGATGGGCTATAGGATCCCACTCAGCTTTAAATATAGAACAGTTTGGGAGACCATAGAGTCTGCATTGCATGGCAACCAATAGGGAATAAGGTTCTCTAAACCAGGAAACCGGGTACAAGTTATTAGCCCTACGGATGAAACTGTCAGGTTTATTCGTCCATGACTTTAACATTTCGTTGAAATTGTACCTGGTCTTAGAAGATTCCATGAACTCAGTGTTAAGGGGTTTCATAGACCGTTTAGGAGCATAAGCTCTGATGAAATCCTTAGCGAGGAAGGTAGGCAATTGTGACCCTGCACTGTCATTAAATGACCGGTCTTTAGGGTTAACGTGGTCCACAATCCATTTAACCGCATCAGTATAAGGCAAGATAGCAGGTCTGGAAGCAATGGCATGAAGCTAGGAATCCCTAATTTTCTCATACACTAGCTGGTCATTCTGAATGTCTAATAGGTCATCATTATCGAAAATTGAATAAATTCTGGACCAATCTAGCTGACAGGTTTCAATGGTTTTACCACTAATGTCTGAGAAAATACCAAAATTAGGGTCTTTGTTCAGTAAATCCTTCTGAGCAATTTTACAACGTGTATTGCTCGACATGTTTGAAAATGGAGGTTTTATGATAAACGAATGAACAAAAATAAAAATAAAAAACAATTAAAAATCTCGAAACAGTAGATAACTGAATAATACAAATGAGCAAAACCAACCTGTTTCAGCTGAAATTAATAGGTAACAAACGCACTAAAAAATTCGCAGTAAAATTCAAGCAGCAAGGTAATTTTCGAAAGTAAAAATGACAAGGAAAAATAGGGAAAATCACATATTTATTACTTTTCGATGGGCCAAATCTAGACCGTAGGATGAAAATGAATCAACAACTAAGATTAAACCTTGCGGGATGCAGGGTCAAGTTGCGGGAATTTTATTTTGGAACTATGTACATTGTTCCCCCAATCCGCAATCTGCAATTGCGGGTCGAGGGTTGCAGGATTGCAACTTAGAAAACCAACAATCAAAAAGGTTCCCGCAATCCACAATCCAAAAATGCCGGTTGTGGGATGCGGGAGCACAAACAACCTTTTATAATTCAAATAATCGTTCACAATCCACAATTGAGGGTTGCGGGTTGCAGGGCCACACAACACACCTTATTACCTGAACCACTTTTCCGCAATCCGCAATTAAGGGTTGCGGAACGAAAAGTTCAAAACCTATTTACAAAGTCTTCCCGCAATAATCAATAAGCGGGATTGCGGAATGAAAACGACTTGTTGGAAAAACTCAAAGCTTCCCGCAACTTCAGAAAAACAATCAAAAAACGGACAAACTAAACTTCATTTAAATTACCCAGTGTAATCTCATCCGCGGGATCAAGACAAATCGAAGGTTAAAACTTAAACATGCATGAAGGAAAAGAAAGGTTGCGGGTTTTTATTTCATAAATGTTCTAAATTTTAAAACCTATATCCAACAATTTAGCTATATCCATAATGGAGAACACAAGAAGGATCGACTAACCCTTCTTGCAGTGTCAAAATATTATGAAAAAAATATTGGTAATAAAGGTTGATGGACACTTCTTGCAATGTCCAACTATTATGAAAATAATATGGGGAATAAGAAGGGTTGGGCAACCCTTCAATTACGAGGGAATTGTAAAAATAG
This sequence comes from Larix kaempferi, assembly GCA_027924585.1. Classification (NCBI taxonomy): domain Eukaryota; kingdom Viridiplantae; phylum Streptophyta; class Pinopsida; order Pinales; family Pinaceae; genus Larix; species Larix kaempferi. The sequence continues at coordinate 52,508,949 of BSBM01000093.1, read as the reverse complement.
AACACCTTGGAATTTATATCATATAAAAATGGCTTATCCTGACTTCCATTTTATGACAAGAAGGATCAGTTGCCCCTTCTGTTTGTTGTTAATTGTCAAAACCTTTATCCAGGAATTCAACTATATCCATAATGGATAATACAATAAGAATCGACCGACCCTTCTTGGAGTGTCGAACTATTATGAAAAGAATATTTGGAATAAGGGTCGGCCGACCCTTCATTTAGGAGGGAATTGTAACAGTAGAACACCTTGGAGAAAGAGCGGCCACTCTTTCTCTGAGAATGTTTCCACTTGCCAGCAAAGTCTTTAAAGCAAAACGTTTATAAATTTTGTTGTTAAAATGTTGATATCTGCTGTCATAGGGTGACATGTGGAACGATCTTATTGAGACACATGGCATATTTGATTTGGCACATTGAGTATAGCGAGGTTACTATTTTTTCTTTGATTTGGCACATTGAGTATAGAGAGGTTACTAATGCTAGTTTAACCACAACACAATCAGGAAATGAAAATTCACTGACAGTAGTTTTAAGGATTAGGCACATGCAAGATTACCCTGTAGTTGGAAATGCTAATTGAAAAATTAACATTAATTTATTAATTTATGTTAATCATTTGTAGAAATAGATAAATGTTTTAATTAAATAAATTCACTTAAAACATAAAACACACACAAATCATGAGTAAAGACAAATCCAAACTGTAGATTAAATTAACCAGAGGCAGGAGGAAGGATATGATTAAATATGATAGTGCTTTGCAAAGAAAACTAATCAGAGGCAGGATAGCCACCCGCTCACAATCAAAGAGCTTTTGTTTGGTGATTAAAGAAGAAGATATGAACAACCCATCAATATAGAGCTTATGATAATGAATTCTATATAGACTTTACCAGAAAATGGTAGTGGATGCTTGAAATGAAAGCAACAAAGCATAATATTTATGACTTCTGTCCCGATACAACACTTATCCAAGCATGAAAAAGCATAACAGTATGAATTAAACAGTGAGAGAAACATTCACATAAGAGAAGAAGTAAACATACTGTAAGACGAATAACATAGGAATCTCTGCTAGAAAACCTTGCTCGTCCTAGCTAGATTTTATTAAAATATATCAGACTGCTTAATAAAACAGGGAATTCATGAGTCCAACAAAAGTTTCCAACCCTTTCTCCTTGCTTACATTGCTTACATAGAAGCTCAGATCCTTCCGGCTCGAGATGCCTCAACAGGAAGTTGTTACAATGTAGGTGACACTTATTCAAATAGGTTCGCCACCCTCAGGAATTAGTTACAACAAAATGACAATGCTGGTAAAGCTAGATCAATTTCCTTTACAAAATTACTGAGAATTTTTACTGAAAGACAACGGACTCTAACAAAATAAACAAAATGCTTCAGCGAATATTTCCTCCATGCTGCTATCCCACGATCATCGAATCTTCAGTGGTTCAATATCAACTTTCTCTTCCCATATTTCTCAACAAGCTTCCATAGCTTGGCAACTGGAAGCTCTGAGGTGGCCAACTCCTTCATTAAGACTTAGCTCTCAGTGTGGTCCCTATAAGAGTAGCTTCGCAGATGTGCACTAGCCTCCTTAAACATCATGCTTAACTCAAAATCCTTCACCATTTTCTCCACCACTGTCTTCCCTGATAGAAAATGATCCATACATGCAAAATCATTGAACTACACTTTACATCCTGCCAATTTCTTCTGATATTCTTCTTCTATGAGCATTGTTCCATCCTCCTCCCAAAAGAGAGGTAACCCTTTCTTGAACAAAGGGTCAAACATGTCTTTGAAATACTTGATCTGTTGTGCCATGACATCTATTTTAGCTTGAATAGCCTTTACCTGCTGGTGCTTGTGCATCACTTTTTTGGCTCCAATGATGATGGAAACCCTATCTGTTACACCAGTTGTCTTGACCTGCTCCTCAGATAATTTGTTCAGGAATTCAATGGCATTCTTAGTATACTCTACAGGTTTTTTGTTCAATTTCTCATTTGCTCCTGTCACACTACTCTTGGCTAATTTTATCACTGCTTCCTTGTCCAAGACAAAATCGAGGAAGGGTCTCAATTTTCCTGCTTCTTCAATAATGCCATCCTAGATGACTTGCCTGGCCTCTAGCAAGGAAGTATGCCCTGTAGCTTGTCTTTCCAACTCATCATATTTACCCTGCAACTCCTAGTGCTTGGCTTCCCAAGCCTCCTTTTCTCTTTTTTCATTATCCTTCAGGGTTTCCAGATTCACATTCTGCTTTATTAATCTTGTTATTTCCATGTCTTCCAGACTAGCTTCGGCTATAGCCCCTACCAGGGAGAAATCACCAGCCTCTATGGATGGTGTGGCAATGGTTTCTACTTCTTTCTCTTTCTATTGCAGTCTCTTCTCAAGCTCTTCCACTCTGGCCTTTGATATTTTCTCACTTGCCACCACAGTGGCTATATCTATCTTCCATTTCTTTTCCTTCGCTTCAAGCTTCAATAGCTTTTCCCTATAGTCTGTCAAGTTAGTATGCAACTTCTCCTTCTTTTCCTCCAATTCTGTTAGCTCAGAGACTGCTACTAACTGGGTAGAGGGTATTTTCAGCCCCTTTTTTAGAGATTGGATGATGTTGTCTTTTTCGTTGAGTAGGTTCTGAATGTTGGCTCTTTTATCAGGCTGACCCATAGTGGCCACTATGTCACCCTGCAATTTCTCGATCTTTGCCTTATGAGCTTTGTTTTCCATCTTTTCCTGCTTGAGCTGGCTGGAAACCTTACTCTTACTGACCTATACCTTTGATAGCTCCAAAGCTGTCTTCAACAGTTTAGTATAAATAACATCCCCGATTTCTTTGTACAAGTTTATTACATCTGGGAAAGGGATGTCCTCTAAATTCATCCTTATCTCAGTGGCCTTGCTCTTGGTGGCCAAGGCCAAACTTAGGGTGTTCTGAGCGAGGCTCCTGCTAGTCACTAGAGACACTTCTTTGCTTGAAATTTGCCTTACTTTTGTATATAACTTGGACTCCTCTGAGGCTGCCCGTGAGTCCACCTTGTATTCATCTATCAACTCATCTCTAGACTTGCTTAAGGCAGCAGGCTCAGTGGCTGCTGGTTTAAACACATACTCTTTGATCTCAAATGCTGGTAGCTTATCCACTTGTTTCTTTTTTCCTTTACGAGTCCCCACTAGTACTAGCTGCTGCTCAGGTTCGTCAGTTTTCTACCTCTTTGGGGCTCTCTTAGCTTCCCCTTCTATGTCCATAGGGTCACTGTCAGCTTCCTTGCTAGACTTTATTAAGTTGATGGCCATAGGCATGGCTGTTGCCACTGATAGGACTAAGCTAGAAGAGCTAGGCACTGTGGGTGTTTTCCCTTGTGTCAATAGGGAGGAGCTCTCAGGTGTGTCTATTTCCATCTAGCTCCTGCTAGGACATTCCAATAAATTTCCAGCTTCTGCCATGCCTAGAATTTTGAAATGCACAAAAGCCCTCCTATTGCTTTCCTTCCTCCTGTTGGAAATGATGTGGTGGGGATCATAGTTTAAGGGTACTTTTGTTTTGAAATCCATCTCATTTATCTTGCATTCGATGGATGTAAGAGCTCCTTTTTTTTTATTAAGAATGGACCTACAGTCCATGGAAACACAATATCAGAGCCCTTTCCATGATCTAGAAATTGCTCAGCTTCTGCCTTCAATTTCTGTCTGATGAATTCTAATGCAAACATTCTGGGGGTCAGGAAAATTGGTAGCATGTAGGGTGCATAAGAAAACCCATAGACCCTGATGATTGTGCCATGCTCTGAAAGGAACTAATCTCTGACTCTCTTCTTAGGAGAAAGCTATAGTAACTCCTGCATTTCTGGTAATACTCTAGGAAGCTTCTTTTGGAAAATGACCTAATAAACCTCAGACATGAGCTCATCATGAAACTTGGTGTAATCAATGTACATATCCTGAGTAAGTAGTACCTCGGGCATTTACAAGTTTTCCTCATTGAATGCCAGGAACATTTTTAGTAAGTAGGACTGAAATCTGAAAATCCTTGTTTCCTGGAAATTCTTTAGCTGGGAGTGTATACTTTCAACCAAAACTTCATCAAACCTGAGGCATGCACATTGGGTAGACTGGCTTGGGTCATCTGATTCCAGGGGGTAGGTTCCTAGGACAAAAAGAAAACTTATTAGAGGTTCTGTGACATACATATCAGAGTCTAGACCTAGGAATTGGCTCATCATGGTGATAACACCTCTGGATTCTTCCATGAATAGTCTGGCTTCAGCTGGGAAATCCTACTCTTGTATTTGGATAGTAGGATTCAGACAGGACCTGTAGAAATTCTATTTTACTTCAACAGGGGATTGTCTAAAAAACCGGATTAGGGCTTCCTCAGTATACCCTATAGCTTTCTGGAAAAACTCTTTTGGGACTGACAGGGCTTTTTTAAGGGTTTGGGTATCAATTTTGCAAACGATATTGGACTTGGAAGCGTCCATGATTTCCCTCTCGGTAAAAGAGTAGTTAGAGGCACACCATTCAACAAATTCAGGAAAATCAAGGGTTTGGCCGACTGTAAACAGATGGAAATAGGACTGGTGGACGTGGTGCACGTCTATACCTCGCTCCCTGACTAGTTTTAGCTTGTTTTTTATAGTTTCCATGGGGTCATCAGTCATCATAGTGTCGTAGACCTCTGCATCTTTGTCTGTAAACTGTGTTTCTATGGGTTCTCTATCACTCAATTCAGCCATTAAATAGTTTATTGTAGAGCAGATAACCTACCTATTTTTTTGAGGTTGGCTTGGGCCCCTGGTTGACCTATCTGTTTCTTCACAGCTTGCTCCTGTCGCTTTCAGATGCAAAATAGGAATCCAACTCTCCGTGCAGGCGATTTTTTTATATTATTTATATTTTGCTATCACCCCTGCATCTCTTGTGGAGTGGAAGCTTCCCTCTACGTCCATTTTCCTGATCCCTGGTGGCCTTGAATCCCGCCACATGTCGCCTCGAATCCTAGCCGTCAAACACTGTGACTTTTACCAAATTCATGGATTTGGATTGCATTGATGTTTCGTGCAAGTTAGATCCGCGGAAAAAACCTCAGCCATAGATCTCGGCCTCCTCATATCTACACCGTCCAAACCCGCGAGCCTCTACCAAAAGTTCACGGATCCAAAAAATTGCTTGCTCCACGCATGTCATATCGGAGAAGTAGTTCCCAACTGTCGATCGGCTCCATTGGCCGTTGATCTGCTACTTAAGATGCTTATGGGATAAACCTCCCACCTCCGTCTAGAACACCTCACCCTTTTTGCGTGAAGTGTGCTCATGACTATAGATCTTCACCACCGCTGATCTAGACCATTTATTTGCGCAGATATGTAACTGTAGGCAAACCTTAGTAATTTAATTCTCCTTGCAAATTTTTGGGCTTGGGATTTGATCAGTTCACCCTTGAGGCTGTCAATACCTACCCAGTTGATTCTATTTTGCTCATACCACCGATGCTTTGTCCGTTCTTTTTAGAAATTGAGCCTCCCAGTTTCATCTAGGACAACGCTAGTGCTAACACCGACAAGCTAAACGAGCAAGCTAAACTTCATTTTAATCACCCAGTGTAATCTCATCCACATGATCAAGACAAATCGACGGTTAAAATGTAAACATGTCGGAAGGAAAAGAAGGGTTCTGGCGGTTTATTTCATAAATATATATATTCTTTCCGCAATCCTCAATCTGCAATTGTGGGTTGTAGGTTAAGGAAAGAAAATATATCAAAACTGAAAACCAAGATTCCGCAATCGGCTAAGTTATAACATATAAAAATCATTTTTCCCGTCTTCTATTTTTTGAATAGACAATCAATCGGCTAAGTTATAACAGATAAAAATCGTTTGTCCCAAATTCTGTTTTCCGACAAGAAGGATCGGCCGCCCCTTCGTTTCATAGTGAATTCTGAAAACATTTATCCAGCAATTCAGCAATATCCATAATGGAATACACAAGAAGGATCGACCGACCCTTTTTACAGTGGTGAATTATTATGAAAATAATATTTGGAATAAGAAGGGTCGAGCGACCCTTCTTACATTGTCGAACTATTATGAAATTAATATTGGGAATACGAAGGGTCGGCCAACCTTTCAATTAAGAGGCAATTTTAAAAATAGTACACCTTGGAAATTTTAACCTATAAAAAAACATTTCTCCTTACTTTCGTTTCCCAACAAGAAGGATCAGCCACCCCTTGTTTTCGTAGTTAATTGTGAAAATCCTTTATATAACAATTCGGCTATATCCATAATAGAGAACACAAGAAGGATCAACCAACCCTTCTTGCAATATCAAACTATTATGAAAAGAATATTTGGAATAAGAAGGGTCGGTTGACCCTTCATTTACGAGGGAATTGTAACAATAGAACACCTTTGTCAAAGAGCGGCCGCTCTTTCTCTGAGAATACTTCCACTGGACAGCATAGTCTTTGAAGCAAAACATCTATAAATTTTGTTGTTTAAATGTTGATTTCTAATATCCCGGAGTGACATGTGGAACGATCATATTGTGATAGGTGGCATTTTTTATTTGGCACATTTAGTATTAGAAATATAGTTGGCTCGCATAGAATATTGCCTCGTATAGAATATTTTTTCCTATGAGCACCGCTGAATTTGGCAGTTTGAGTATAGCAGATCATATTTTAGTATTTAGGTAGTTACTCTGAGGATAATTACTTGATTTTAAGTGCAGTAGATAAACCACTTCTAAAGGCCAATTATTCTTATTATTAAGCACAATTACAACACTTATCACAAATTACGACACTTATCACAAATCCAATTTTGTAACAAATAACCATCCATTATCAATCCCAATGGCTATAAGTTGTATCTTTCCTTTTATAAAACTTTAATGAAAATGAGAAAATACAACTTTTTGTTGACCAAGTGGAAATTTAGAAACACAACAATTTTGTTGCTTAAAAATGCCACATAGACAAATTTAGAAACCAATTTTGTCTACTATCAACCCTTCAGAACATCCACCACTCTGAACACTATTCCCCATATTTTCTCGTACTGCCTTGACTGCTGCAAGGCCCTTCTCGTTTATTCTATTTTTTTCTATTGCAAGGCCCTTCTTGGTGACCATGCCCCATATGATGTTATTTACATAGCATCATATGGGCATCAAAAATAAGTTTTGGAAGAAAACGTGACAGTTTAACATGACGGTTCCAATATGATAGTACTAGCATCTGACTCTTGATAAATATCACCAATCTCCTTACCCAAGGTGCTCTTTTTTATCTGATGGAATTTATACCATGCATTTTGACAGACGTCTACTGTGTCTAATCTCATTGTAAACAAGCTTCTTTTTTTGTCATCTCCTTCTTTGGCCACAGGAGCATTTGATCCCATAGAATTTATAACATTCAACTATCAAATTTCTTAGCACATTCAACTATTGATCGAAGTGGAATTTTTTATATACAAAAATTTGAGCAACAATGTTCAGTGCCAATGTTTGAAAGGTGTGCACCCTCATTTATTGCAGGCCTATAAGGTACTGAACTTGAATTTCATTCATAAATTTTAGAAGAAGCTGGTATATCCACTGCTCACCCCTGGACAACATGCCATACAAGAAAACACCACTTCATCGACCAGAATACCAAAGGAGAAGTCACCCAAAAATGTTCCCACAACAAAATCACTCCCACTCACATTTGTTACAAAACCTATGGAAATGCAATCCTTTCTTTCTGAACACTTATGTAACAACATAACTTTTTTCATACTAAAAGAAGATTTATTCTCAGTTGTTGTGATATGTGCTACACTCGTCGAAATTAGTAGAAGCTGGTATATCATTCACCTCATTCTCAGTTGTTATGATATGTGCTACCTCATTTACGGAATCGTATGGCCTTGTTCCATTACCTTTAACATCCATATATTCACAATGCAAAGTACCTGGAAGGACCATCTGTAAAGGACATTCTTCAAAAACATTCCAAAAGTATAACATCCAAAGGAACATTATCGAGGTCAAGCAAAGTGTTTGTAGGCCATCTTATAAGGGAGCCTTCAAATACACCACAATCATCGCAATTGCAGAAGACTTTATGAACTAAAATACCAAACTCACCAGCATCTAGTACTAGTATATTCAGATTGATTGTTGTTGAAAGTGCTTGGAACAGAAAGCAATGTTTCTGTATTAAAATCGATGATTCTTTTAATCGGACATACAACAAAAGATCCACTGCACACCCACGGACAACATTCCATACAAGAAAACACCACTTCATTGACCATAATACCAAAGGATAAGTCACCCAAAAATGTTCCCCCAACAAAATCAGTCTCACTCACATTTGTTACAAAACGTATGGAAATGCAATCCTTTCTTTCTGAACACTTATGTAACAACTTAACTTTTCTCATAATAAAAGAAGATTTATTCTCAGTTGGTGTGATATGTGCTACGCTCATCGAAGAAGAAGCTAGTATATCATTCACCTCGTTCTCGTGAAGAGCAGACCCAATATGGTTAACAATCTCAGATACAGGCCATTGAATATAACCACCAACAGCGTCTGATAATGTATATGCACCTTCTGATCGATAGGGCAATGGAAGAATTGCATTCAAAGACTTGGTAACATTTACAATGATACATCCTTCATCAATGTTGATATTATGCAAAACTTTTCTTTCTGGAAACGAGATTCCTTCGACAACTTTCAATCCATTCAAAAGTAGGTCCACACATTGTTGAGTACCAAAATCCATTTCATAAACAATATCTGAAATATAAAATAACAGCACACATTGTTCAGAACCAAAATCCAGTTCATAAGCGTTTTATGAAATATAAAATAACAGGAGCACATTAGCAATCATATTTATTTTAAATAAAGATATAACATAGATTATAATATATAAAAAATGGCTGTCCGGACTTCCAATTTTTTGAATGGTAGGATCGGCCGCACCTTCTTGTAGAAGAAGTGAACGCAAGAAGGCTCGAACGATCCTTCTTGCAATATAGAAATATTACGAAAAAAATTATGGGTAGAAGAAGCGTCTCCCACCCGATCATTTATGACAGAATATTAAAAATGTTCAACCTACGAATGCTAGGCCGTCAATACATGTATTTCCAAAATTGTGAACAAGGGAAGAATACTAAGCACAACAAGGGTTGGCCGACACTTCATTTACGAAATAAATTTAAATATATTTAATCTACAAAGGCTATGTGGACAATTCTCGGCTTCCAACTTCTGCTGTAAATAGTAGGGACTCGATCATCATCTAAGTTCTAACATATAAAAATGTTTGTCCTTGCTTCCACTTTCCAAAGAGAAGGATCGACCACCCCTTCGTTTAGGAGATAATTGTGAACAACAATATCCATCAATTCACCTATAATATCCAGAATGGTGAAAGAAAGAAGGATCGAACGACACTTCTTGCATTCTAGAACTATTATGAATACAATACTGGGTAGAAGAATGGTCGGCCGCGCGTTCATTTATGAGGGAATTGTAAAATTATTCAACCCACGAAGGCTAGTACGTCAATTCATCAATATCTAAAATGGTGAACACCAGAATAATACTGAGCACGGCTAAGTTATAACATATAAAATTGTTTGCCCCGACTTCTGTTTTTCGAGAAGAAGGATTAGACACCCCTTCGTTTAGTAGATAACTGTCAAAACCTTTATCTAGAAATTGAACAATATCTAGAATGGTGAAGACAAAGAAGGATCGACTAACCCTTCTTGCAGTCTCAAGCTATAACGAAAAGAATATTGGGAAGAAGAAGGATCGTCTGCCCTTTCTTTTACGAGGGAATTCTAAAAATAGAACTTGAAGAAAGAGCGGCCGATCTTTCTCTTTGGATATTTCCACTCTCCAGCAAAATGTGCGAAGCAATGTTCCTATGAAATATGTGTTTAGAGTGCCGATATCTACTTTAGCCACTCCGAAAAACTCATCCCTGGAGGAAGGAGCGGATGCTCTTTCTCCTCAGAATCTACTTCCAACACCCCGAAATGGAACAACATTACGATAGAGCGACCTCGCTTTCATTGAAATTTTTTTGACTTGATGGCAAACTCTTTGTAGCAAAACGTCTATAAATTTTTCCATTCAAGTGTCGAAATCTAGTCTCCAGGATGACACGTGGAACGTTTAGATTGTGCCATGTGGCTTTGATTATTCCATAATTGATCTGTGCTACACTCGGCGAAGTAGAAGTTTCTATATCATTCACAGCAGTCTCGGCCCAAAAGTATGAAAGAATGTTTCTGTCTGGTTAATCACATTCAGAATCTTTCAAACTAATGGCATCACTATCTGCATTGTCGTGACTGTTAAATTCATTTTCCAACACAGTATCCTGCCTAAATTTTAAGAACATTTTTATCAGCTTTATCTCTAAAACTAAATACCTTGGTATCATATGCAAGACTCACATGTGTTCTCATTGCATCCAACAATTTGAGTCATACACTGCGTTCAACTACGCAATACATGGGACTTTTCTAGCCAAGATACTGTATTGGCAAACAATTACATCTTAATATTGTTTAAAGCTATTTGATTGCTTAATTTTATTCAATTAAATTAAATACTTAAATTATATATATTTATATTAAAAGAAATGTAATCAATATTATATAAATTAAGACATAAATTATCAATAATTTCAAATATTTCAAATAAAGTATTAACATTTGCATAGATCAGTACACTATAGTGAATATTAACTGCAAAATGATATTAAAAAGAAAAAACATGTTTCAATTTTACGAGATGATTTGTCGTTATCTTTTTCCAACAAACCTAGCCAAATGCTAGAGGATTTGCAGAAAACAATATGGAATATATGAAAATAATACGCTACATCACCAAACAGAAAACGTATGCAAGCTGGCGGGAATCGACATTAATGAGTAACACCCGATTTTGCAAATATAACGTTGTGAATTCATATTAATGGAATGTAAGAAGATAACAACCTGGAATTGAAGGAAATAAATCCTGGAAATCTGAAGAATATAAAACGTTCAGGGACTTTAAATTACTGTGAACTTCAAACTGTCATTGCATTGATTTTTGACAACCATGGAAGATGTGGATTTTTAGCCCGGAGGCTGAATAAGCATGCTCTGTTACATATTTAGATTTATGGTTTGAATAATATAAATACCTGCCAATTGAAAAACTAGCAGTCGATTCTTCAAACCAATATTACTGATCTACCCGCCCAACACTCTTCTCTATTCCACCTCAGCAAAAGCAAACCTCGATCCTCAGAGAAAACAAAGCTCCAAACTGGAAAACACGGAGAGTTTGAACTTTAAGTTTCAATGTAGGCAGTGGGCGGGAAGAACAGTGTGGTAGGATAAGTTTTAATGTAGGCAGTGGGTGGGAAGAGCAATGTGGCGGGATAAGTTTCAATGTAGGCAGTGGGAGGGAAGAGCAGTGTGGCGGGATATCAATGCAGAAAAGTTCATGACATTTATTATCACAGTGTGGAGGGATATCATATGTACGTCATGACACGTAAACAGAATCCATCATAAACAGGTTCCTCATAAACTTGATGAGATTATTCACACGAGTGATACAATCCATCATTTACCATTGGCGCTATAGAAACCATTTTAAATGGCAGAAAAGATCAACTCCATTCCAACGTACAAACCATTTTAAATGTTCAAAAAGATCACCTCCATGCGAACGTACAAACCATTTTAAATGGCGGAAAAGATCACCTCCATGCGAACGTACAAACCATTTTAAATGGTGGAAAAGATCACCTCCTTGCCAAAGTACAAACCATTTTAAATGAAGGAAAAGATCACCTCCATGCCAACGTACAAACCATTTTAAATGAAGGAAAATATTACCTCCATGCCAACGTACAAACCAATTTTAAATGAAGGAAAAGAACAATTGGGCGGCGAAAGATCAAGGGTCCCACTTCCGTTCCGCATCCCCAACATGCACACTAGGACGAGGGGATGGGTGGTTGTGGAATCTGAAACTGCTCTCCACATGGAAGGACCACATGATTTCGCAAGTTGGAAGGGTGGTAAGGAAAACCACCGTCCTCCATTTGCGAAACCACCTTCGCCCATCCTTCACGGTTGCTGGCACATGTGGATATGATGTGGTCGGTCCACATCACACCTTCTACCCATGCAACTCCTCCACGTCAGGGCTTCTGCCAATGTGTCTCCTCCATGCCAAACTTCCTGCCCACGTGGCTTCTCCATGTCAACCTGCACATGCACAGTGGAAAACACCTTTCAATTACATAATCACAACATAATTAAAAACCTTTCAATTACACAATCACAACATGCAAGAATGAAATAAAAACGCATAAGATTACTTATGTTTATCCAACACAGATCCAAGCAACTGGCTTTGTAAGAGCACTTTTCCACTTACTAGCATCAATATAAATGTGTGGCTCTTTATCAATTGCAGAAAACTATAGATAAAATGAGTTAAACGAAGAAATTCATTTAACACATGAATCGTATATTAATAGAAATCCAACCTACAAATCGATGTATTCATTAAATTGGCAACATAAAACATAGTTCAAATAAATTTGACAAATTAATATCCAAAAAAGATGGCCAAGAGAAACCGACTGAATTTCATTAATTATGCAAAAAATTACAATGAATCAATACATAAACATTAGAATAAATTTACCTAAATTATACATAATACAAACTGAATCGACATCCCCACAACTTGCCCTGATATTCTTCTTCCTGTGTCCGCGTGGTGCCATCCTCCTCCCAAAAGATAGGAAGTCCCTTCTTGAATAATGGTTCAAACAATTCTTTGAAGAGTTTTACTTGATGTGCTAAAATGTCTATCCTTGCCTGACTCGTGTTCATCTAGTGATACTTATTCACCACCTTCTTTGCCCAAATAATACTAGACACTCTATCCTAAGTTTATGCTGGTTGTTTTCACCTCATCCTCTGTCAGCCCATTCAGAAATTCTATGGCCTTTTCTGCAAAGTCCATAGGCTTCTTCTTGAACTTTTCCTTGATTGTTGTTAGGCTTTTCCTAGCTAACTTTATTACACCCTCTTTGTCCATAATAAAATCGAGATATGGCCTCAATTTCTCTGCCTCCACAATAATGTCATCCCAAATGACTTGGTTTGCTTCCTGCAGGGAGGTCTCACCTGTAACCTCCTGGAGAGGTCGGCCCAAGTAGGGTAAATTTAAAGGCAAGTGGAAGACAAGTATAAATAAGTGGAGGAGGTAGGGTTAAAAGAAGGGATAGATTATGAAGAAACTTTTGCACCTATAGCCAGATACACTTCCATCATAATGGTACCTGCTCTGGTTGCAGTGATGAAGTGGAAGAATTACACCAGATGGATGTCACGACAACTTTCTTGAATGGTGTAGTCGACGATGAAGACTTGTGCTAAAGAACTGTGTCGAGAAATACCTTCCTAGTTAAGAGGGAGTGTTGATGTATTTGTAACTTCAGAATGTATTTCACTTGTATATTTTATATTGTATTCACATGGCATTGTACTTTCGACGGAGATGTTTCATTCCTCCAATCGGAAAGGTCATCATTGTATGTGATATGGTTATCAGACTCCCTAGTGGGGTCAGCCCTGAGTACATTAGGATGTTAGAAAAAAATTGCATCAATGAACAAGATACTACTTATATGCAAGTAATGGATAAGTGGTTGATGGTACTGTACAACATTCCATTGCTACTTATCTAGAATGAAACCTCTTTGCTGACATGTTGGAGTAGACTTGCACACTCTTAACAATGTTCAGGTAGAGATGGAAGGAATCTAGAAAGTTATGGGATATGGATAAATGTTGTATTGAAGCATGATTGGCTAAGATAATTGCATGACTATATGACATATGTCTTTATGTGTAAGAATTTGTTCTGAATACTATGAGATGTTTCTAATCATGCAACTGAACTTGTCTCGTAGGAAAGACCTTGTACCATCACCTACAAGAGAGACTTGTTTCAAAGAATGTTGGCAGGCGGTTTGGTAAGGAAGAATCGCAGCATCTTCAATGATGCGACACGTCAGGAAAAGTTGTGGAAGGAAGACGGCTCTACTATTTTATGTAATTATAATGTTTGAGTTAGTTATACGACAATAGGCAGGTTTTTGGGTCCTTGGACCATATGAGATGTAATTTCGAGTTAAGTATACTGCAATAGGTGGGGTTTTGTGGGTCATTTAGACTATGTAAGTAGAATTTGAGTCATTTGTCCAGGAGTTAGTTAGCAAGTTGTTAGTTAGTGGAAAAACATTGTAAAGGTGGAAGCCTATATAGAGACATAAGATTGTAGGAAGGGAAGAAAAGGAGAAGTAAGAATCGGAAAGAGAAGGAAAGAGCCTTTGGTCTAGTCGGTGCAGGATTACTGAAATTTGCATTCTGTAGAGACATTGTATTGGGTTTTTGCGGTAATAATATGATGTGATGAGACTATTGCTGTGCAATCCTGATATGTTTTCTTTCTTTTGATAATAATGCAATGTTTCTTTGATGCGATGGTTGCTTTACTGTTATGCTCTGCCTAATGATGAATGTTTCCCTTAAATGATGCTAGAAGTGTAGTAATGTTGAAGTGAATGTCTAGATTTATAATTGAATGTTGCCATAAGATTAATTAGCCAATGGCACAACATCCTCCTTCATTTGGTGGAAACATGGTACCGTCTGCTCTCCCTTGATCGCCTCAGGTGAGACCTCATATGCTCTGCAGGTGTTGTTGGGCAGTGTAAAACCTGTCCGGGCCAGTGCTCAGGGAGATTGCAGTGGGATGGTGTCGATAGCGAGGGGAACCCCTGTCGGCTAGGTCTGAGTCAACAAAGAACAAGTGACGATGATTTAGCAAGAAGATTGATGAAGTCAAGAAGAAGACTTTGAAGAACCAGAAGTACTTAGGAATCGATATGCAACAATGAATGAAATAAAACCAAATTTAAAGATAATGAAGA
Organism: Larix kaempferi; assembly: GCA_027924585.1. Lineage (NCBI taxonomy): Eukaryota > Viridiplantae > Streptophyta > Pinopsida > Pinales > Pinaceae > Larix > Larix kaempferi. The sequence goes on along the minus strand of BSBM01000093.1, from coordinate 52,493,894 downwards.
TCGTGCAAAGGAAGATCATACACCAGATGGATGTCAAGACAGGATTCTTGAATGGTGTAGTAGAAGAGGAAGTATATGTGGAGCAATCACTCGGGTTTGAGACACACGACAGGGAGACTCATATGTGCAAACTGAAGAAATCCTTGTACAATGTGAAGATTATGGGGTGACATTATAGTACAAAATTTTTTGAAGAGACAGTGTAATCAGTCTTGAGATGTACCTACTTGATGGCTTACTCGTAGAGATGATGAAGACCTACATGGATGAAGACCTATGATCATGCTCCAGTGATCCAGTGTTAATGATCCAGGTCCAGTATTGAAGACTTGTGCCTATATGTGTTGACGCCTGTGTCAAGAGAATACCTTCCTAGTTAAGAGGGAGTCTTAATGTACCAGTATCTGTAACTTCAGAATATATTATTCACTTTTATATTGTATGTATTACATTTGTACTTTATTGTATCCCCAACAGAGATGTTCTTATTCCTCCATTCGGAGGTGTCGTCATTTGTATTTGCAAGTGTCACAAGTTTTATTGTAAGTGTTGTAACTTATATTTGATGGGTTATTAGAGCTCCTTAGAGTGGTTGGCCTAGTATATGTTAAGTGGAAGGGTTATTAGACTCCCCTAGGGGGTCGACCCAGTTAGAATAAAAGGCAGGTCAAGTTATTAATTTTAAGTATAAATAGAGTGGTTGCACCACTATATATTCTCATTCACTCACACATCCAACTCGCATAGTTGAGAGAGAGGAGTGCGCACAAGTGGAGGAGCCTGGAGGAAGAACTGGTGGAGACATCTATATTTTGGGGTTTCATCTTTGTGATCTTTGTATTGGTGTTTATTCTATCTCTAAGGAAGTTGCAGGGTTTTTCACCTTTATGGTTTTCCCTGGTGAAATTCTTTGTGTCTCTTGTCTCTTGTGTTTGACATGTTGTACATGTTGTACATGTTGTTCTCTCAATTAAGATCCTAGATCATATTGAATTAAATGATGAAAAGCTAACAGAACGAGGCTACAACCCCGTGGTTTTCATAATTTCCAACCTATAGATAGGACTCCAGACCTCAGTAAATTCCAACTCAATATTTTTACTAGCACCAACTAGGTGGAATCCCCAACTCCCTGAGATCACAAGCACCAAACCAAAGGAGACTTCAATCTCCTATCCTTGCTTGATCCTGCCACCCTAATATGAATAAGAAGAACAATACTCCACTGCCATTGTATCGCGGTTGCCATCAACCTATACGTTTATCTATGATTGTCCTTGTACCTTTATGTCATTATCCATGTATCATTGTATTGATGTCACTATCATAATCCATGTTCGTCCCCTACCCTTAGGGGTTTTGAACCTCGATTTGACTAGTAAAATTCCCCAACTTCTCTTGAAGTTAAATGGATGTTGCAGAAGTATTATGATATTAGTCTATAATCACCGATGAGGTTCCTTTTTATTTCTTAATACCCTCCATATACCTTCAGACCCAATTCAAAATCCTTTAAAGAGTCTTTTGGAGCCATCTACCCTTGGGGGCTTCAACATAGATTTTCCTAGTGATTCTTCCTTTCATTCTCTAATTGTAAATGCAAGTGGTTGAAGTCTATTGGAAGTTTCCATGCCTATAATAGCTGCATAAATGTGTCATATTACACCTCAATCCACTCTAGACATAGTTCGAAAGCATCTGGGATTGTTTGGGACATTTTGAGGCTTCACTAGTCCAACTTTTGAAAATTGACCGAATTGGGAAAAGTTCCAAGTTGGGGACATTACACAAGAATTTAACGTAAAGAATTCCTTAAAGGCCAGTGGAAAAACACAAGAAAGTAAGGCTTTCAAGTTTCCAAAGGGATTCAAAGGAGTAGCGTTTGTTAATGAAGTGATTCAAGATAATAGTTTTTGTATTCATGAACATATTTTTTATATTCACTCTCTCTTTTGTGTTTATTGATCTCTGTATTCATTGGAAATTGCATAGATTGTATTCCATTTGCATCCAACCTTGGTTTTTCTATTAGAAGTTTGACTACTTGTCAATTCAATCTCAACGGTTATGAATATTTTTCAAATTGTTAGGTATTTTTTATGTTTCTAAAATTTCCTCTATGTGGGTTCTTGGGTTATCTCTGTTAGACATTGCTTATTAAAAGCCGTAGAGAGGAACAATGAAAATTTTGTCGCTTTTTATGTCCTAATACCTTTCAAACACCTTGAGACCGAAATCAGAAGCATTTGGAGCCATTTGGAAGCATTCGAGTTATTAATAGTCAAACATGAACAATATAATTATGGAGCTAAATTATATGAAATAGGTTGTTTAAAAAAGAAACAAAACCTTAGATGTTATTGCTACGACATGTGATCTCTCCTTCTTTTCCTAATTTAATGTTTCATCTCAATGCCATCAATGCCATCTTAGAAGATTGATCTAGTTGTTTAGACTTCTCTTATTTTTTTATGGTCATCTCTCCCTTTTATTCATCGATTTATTCCCATGTTATACTAGATCTTCAACAAACCCATCTACAAGCAATGTCTAGAATTGGTATTATTCATCAAACAAGTGATTTCTTCATATTGTTAACATTTTTGTCTTTATGTTTTTTAAATTTTTTCTATATGGATTCTTGGGTTATTAATGTTTATAGAGAGGAACAATGCAAATATTGTCACTATTCTAAGGTCTCTCACTCCAAGGGAGGAGGTGGAAAAGGCGCTAAAAAATTGGACGACTCACACCAAAAGTTGCAAACGTGTAGCAACGTGGCAGACACACTCAGAAGCAAATCGACGATGGAAATGGGTTCCCGCACTAGAAAGTGCACGGTGGTTAAACTTGGGAAAGGTAGAGCAGAAATTAAACCGCTTACCACGTGGCAAGCATTGGTGGAGTCCGCTATGAAAAGCAATTAAATTTAAACCGCTCATCGCAAGTTCGGAAACCACCTAAGCATATGTTCTATAAAAGGTTTGTTTGAAGTTTAAAAAAAAAATTGTTGCTTATTACCCGGAGGAAAAGAACGGTCTGCGAGAAACACATCGTTGTCTTTGTCAACTGGAATAGCACCCAAGAAGCTCACTTCACAGTTCACAGGTAGCTCGAAACCCTCAATGTTTATATTTTGTGTCCCAAATGGCGAAAACCCAAGACCTTCTTCCCTTCAATGAAAGTTCAGATGAAAACGAGAAGCTTGTATTTGACCCTGTTTTCGACCCTATTTTGTCTGTGTGTAGTATTTCGCAGTCTATGTGTAGAAATTAATGGAGTTTTAAGTTGCAGGGAAAGGATTTATTTAATGTTTTTGGTTCTTTTCTGTACTATTTTTGTTTCGAACAAACCCTACACTTCCTCGAATTTGTTTGTTAGTGTGCGGTGAATTATTCGCAGGGCGAAAGGGTAACCATTAATGAAAAAACAACCAAAATTCTATGCCCAGTAAATGCGCAGACTGTCCATGAGGTTCTAAGTTTACCTGAAACATTTCCCAAAAGCCTTGAGTCGTTTAACAAAGAAATTTTGGCAAAGTTTATAGAAACAGCAGTCCTGCAGAAAAAGACAAGTTTTTATTACAAGTCTCGAAAGATGGTCACTCGCATGAAAACATATCGTTCCCATTGAGTATTGATGTCTTTTAGTTTTGTCCTTGTTGAGTCAAATTTTAGGTCTAGATAGTGATAAGTCGAATAACGAAAGTTATGTTAGGTTTCCTTCTCCAAATAATTTCACCAGAGTCACAGTCGAGTCCGATGTGTTGTTTTAATTTTAATGGATTCCTAGCTGAAGCGATTCATGTCTAGTTGGTGAATTTCAACCAGTTGAAGCATTTCAGGTATCATTCATATCTCCTGAAGCTGTTCATGTGTTCAAACATTTCAGAATCCAAGTTTCTTGGTACCATATTTTCTCATGCCCTTAATAAACAGGTCAATATGTTTGAGTTCACCCATAAAATCATGGCAGAAATTTACAGAATTATTTTTAATGCTGAAATGCCCCGAGTGTTAGAAGAAATGAAAGAAACTTTGCAGCCTACACCAGAAGACCAAACAGGTGATTGGTTCTTGTATAGAGAACATACTTTAATTAGGGTGTATGGTTTTACTGGAGCACCATATCTGTTGCCAGCCTTTTTAACGACGAGGGTTTTTTCCCTGGAATTTTTGTTTTTACTGGAGCACCATATCTGTTTCCAGCCTTGGAATTTATTAGACAAAAGTTGCATTCAGAAGAACATTTCTGTTCTTTCAAACAAGCATCGGATGTGAAATTCCCCCTTAAAGTTGGTCCATTCATCATTAAGAATAAGGCAACCCTCTCTGTAGTAGAAAAATTACTAAAGATTATGGATTTCCAAGAGGTTGAAAGGATTAATTATGATCCTCATCAAATTATATCGCAAAGGAGACATCTAAATGGAAACAAGGCTTTTGATCATCAAACAGTAGAAATATTGAAATAAATGGAAAATTTATTCAAATTTGAACAAGATAATAAGGGTTGTATCGGAGAGATTTCTTTGAAATTTCTTTTTTTAGTGACGATTTCAAATATCGTTTTGTATAAATTTTGATTTTACAGAGTAATGGGGGTTGGATCCGAGAGCAAAAAATACAGTGATGTAATATTTTTTGAAGACTTTAATGAAGAACATAAGTTAAAGTATATCCGAAACAGAGATTCATATGTTTTTACTGTCTTCAGTCTTTTAATTTCTCTTTTGTGGATGTATTTCATGTTACACCATCTTATCGCTTTGCCTCATAGCTTACTGTAATACCGGTGTTATATTCATTTTATATGCTCTGATCCACACATTTAAATATTGTCAATGTTCTTTCTTCCAAATTAATGCAGAATTCATCCTAGAACGGAGATTGGCTAAGTTATAAAATATAAACAATATTTATCCCGACTTCCGACCTCCGACAAGAAGGATCGCCCGCCCCTTCGTTTATTATAAAATTGTGAACAACTATATCCAACCATTCACCTGTATCCAGAATGGTGAACACTAGAAGGATCGACCAACCCTTCTTGTAGTCTAGAACTATTTTGAACAGAATACTCGGCAGAAGAAAGGTCAGCCGACACTTCCTTTACGAGTGAATTGTAAAAAAATTCAACCCGCCTAGGATGGGACAACAATTCCAGACTTCCGACTTCCGCAATGAAATTATAGTTGGGCTCGATATATTGGCTAAGTTATAACATACCAACAATATTTGTCCCAACATGCTACAAGAAGAATCGGACACCCCTTCATTTAGTAGAGAACTTTAGACACATATAGGTTACAATTCACCTGTATCCGGAATGGTGAACACAAGAAGGATCGACCGACCCTTCTTGCAGCCTAGAACTATTTTGAACAAAATACATGGCATAAGAAAGGTCGGTCCACCCTTCTTGCACCTCACATGAGGATTTCATCGCCTTTACTGAAGACGCAAATATGTTGCGGATTGCGGATACCTAGATTTCTTAAAACGTTCCATCAATACCACTATTCCGCAACCCGAAATGTAGATTGCGGGATGGGACAACAATTCCCGACTCCCTACATCCACTGTAAATATTGGGGAATGGATATTGGCTACAAGAAGGATCGGCCGCCCCTGTGTTTAGTATAAAATTGTGAACACCTATATCCAGGAGTTCACCTATATCCAGAATGTTGAAGACAAGAAAGATTGGTCGACGCTTCTTGCAGTCTAGAACTATTATGAAAAGAATACTTGGTAGAAGAAGGGACGGTCGCCCCTTCATTGCATGGCAATTTTCAACAAAGGCAAGGTAGCCATTTAGTTACTGTCAAAATGATTTGGTCTTGTGGGAAAGAACAGATAAGAAACAATCCAATCAATACTCTTTAATCATTTTTATTTGTTATCTTTGTATGATTTGTAGAGCTTGTTGTCCAATAATTGTCCAAGATTAATTAAGGTTGCCATCTATTCAATGCAGCTAAATTCCATTATTAATACCATAAATCTTTTCAAATTATCGGGTGGCCTGCAAATACTTTTGTCCAATTTTAAGGCTTGGCTCATTTGATCTCATGGAGGAAGAACATACCTATGGAAGTGGGAAATTTTCTTGCATGCATGGGAGAAAGACAGGTATTGAAGACTATTGGGAAACCATTGAAGATCTATTTGCAGCCACTGAAGATAATTTTGCAGCCATTAAATTTCTGATATCAGTTTGGGTTCGAATTGCTTCAGAAGATTTTAAGAGTTCAAGAAGAATCCTTCTCATTATCCCCTCTCTTCTTCCCCATTGTTCAGTATTGCAAGGTGTTGGTGGAAGGGTTGCTCCATTGAAAGATTTCAAATGATCAATTTGATGAAGGATCTGATGTGTGATGGCCATATTTAGAAATGAAGTTGAACTTACAGCCATTCATTCAACTTCTATCATGGCCAAGATATTCTAATTCGAGATTCCCCAAGGGTGTCATGTTTTGTACTAAGAAAGGTGAAGAACTAAGGGATTGAATCTTCTTTCCTTCTGTCATTGGAGAGGATGGTTTGCTGCTGTTTCTCCAGCCATCAAATATCTGTAATAAATATCTAAAATCAGTCCTAAAATATTTTCAACTTCTCATATGAATATGCCCCAGACGCTCATGATGTAATAATGGCTTTCAGTCTTGTTTTTCTAGCTTATTTTGGAGTAGTTTCACCATTCAAGCACTGTACTTTCGAATGGTAGATGTATGCAGATGATTAGATGATTTAGAATCTTTGATATAACTCTCCTAATTCATTACAGAAATGTTTTCATCCAGATATATGTTTCAATGAAGGATTGGATAAACCTAGGGGGTTTTGAAGGTTTTTATGGTATATAAGTTATCTGGAAATGTAATGAGGTGATGTAAAGTTTGCTTCTCTATATTTTCAATAAAATATGTTGAAATAGGTCCATTAAATACAGAATTAAATCTTACAGTGGTCAAATACAAGTTTAACTCCCATTATGCTCATCAAGCACTCTCAGAGGACTAGTTTTAGCAGAAATTGCATTAAAAGCATTCTGTTGGTCAGAAACCAGTTCTATCAGTTGTTTCTACTCATGTACAAACCCCAAAACACATTCCAACCTTAAGGTACTGAATTTGGGATGGTTTTACCATGTTTTGGAAGTCAACCATTAAAACTAGCAGACAGTCCAAGTCACAACAATTTTCCCCAAACTCTTCATCCAGTGTTTAATTGCTGATTTTTTATGCCCATAGACCTCCATGAACACAAATATCATTTTTTTAATCCTTCCAAACTCCCTGATCTATTTTGTATATGCGGATGTACCCAGGAAGCATTGCAGTAGGCTTCAGCAGTAGCTGATGTCCGAAACATAAATGGTCTTTGTGCCTTGTAAAAAGGATCCTAATATCATTCCTACCATCCTCATTCAGAGTTTTAGTCTGACTCTCCCATACAAATTCCAGAACCTAATATCATTCCTACCATCCTTATTCAAAGTTTCAGTCCCCGTCACTTACATCCTGCTCAGTTTGAGAAATGGCCTTAAAAATTACTAGCAAAATCTTGTTAAAACTTTGAGTGGAAGTTAATATCTTGGTCATATCTTGGCTAGGATATTACAGTGGTATCAGAGAACTTTCCTTGGCTCATCCTGTGGAAAGTAATTCTCATTGGAAAAGTATCTTAGCACTATCTTCAAGATTGCAGATGTGGAATTAGTTCCAGTTATGGAAGATTTAGACTTTGAGTTGTATGAGGAAGAAGATTATTCTTATGAGGAGTATGATGAAGATTATGATGAGCAATATGAAGAATATTGCAGACAGTATGAGAAAGAGAATTCCCAAGAAGTACCTTCCATAAGCATCTCCCATGAGATCATGATTGACAGAACAGACTATGGTTATTCTGATAGCCATATTCAGGAAAAAGTTGCATGTTCTACAGTCAAATGTCAACCTTCTATGGAAGAGATAATACAAGATATTAAAGTTGCATTGGATGCATGTGACTTCACAATAATTTTTGGATCCTCTTCAAGAAGAGCCTCCAAGAATATTTATCCTAAGACAACCAAGGAGAAGCAAGACCCAAAGACCAATCATGAGATTGTTGATAGAAATATTCAGGTATCAGTCATATTATTCAAACATTTCGAAATCCAAGTTTCTTGGTACCATCTTTTCTCATGACCTTAATAAACAGGTCAATATGTTTGAGTTCACCCATAAAATCATGGCAAAAATTTACAGAATTATTTTGAATGTTGAAATTCCCCAAGTGTTAGAAGAAATGAAAGAAACTTTGCAGCCTACACCAGAAGGCCAAACAGGTGATTGGTTCTTGTATAGAGAACATACTATAATTAGGGTGTATGGTTTTACTGGAGCACCATATCTATTTACATCCTTTTTAACAACGAGGTTTTTTGCCATGGAATTGTTTAGAAAAAGGTTGCATTCAGAAGAACATTTATGTGCTTTCAAAAAAGAATCTGATGTGAAATTCCCCCTTAAAGTTGGTCCATTCATAATTAAGAATAAGGCATCCCTCTCTGTAGTAGAAAAATTGCTGAAGATTATGGATTTCCAAGAGGCTGAAAGGATGAATTATGATCCTCATCAAATTATATCACAAAGGAGACATCTAAATGGAAACAAGGTTTTTTATCATCAAACAGTAGAAGGATTGAAATAAATGGCAAATTTATGCAAATTTGAACAAAATAATAGGGGTTGGATCAGAGAGATTTCTTTGAAATTTCTTTTTTTAGCGACAATTTCAAAGATCGTTTTGTATAAATTTTGATTTTACAGAGTAATAGGGGTTGGATCCGAGAGCAAAAAATACAGTGATGTAATATTTTTTTAAGACTTTAATAATACAGAGATTCATATGTTTTTACTTTCTTCAGTCTTTTAATTTCTCTTTTGTGGATGTATTTCGTGTTACACCATCTTATCGCTTTGCCTCATAGTTGACTGTAATACCTGGGGTTATAATTCATTTTATATGCTCTGATCCACACATTTAAATATTGTCAATGTTCTGTCTTCCAAATTAATGCAGAATTCATCCTAGAACAGAGATTGGCTAAGTTATAACATATAAACAATATTTATCCCGGCTTCCGACCTCCAACACAAAGGATTGGCTGCCCCTTCGTTTATTATAAAATTGTGAACAACTATTTCCAACCATTCACCTATATCCAGAATGGTGAACACTAGAAGGATCAACCGACCCTTCTTGCATTCAGGAACTATTTTGAACATAATACTCGGCAGAAGAAAGGTTGGTCGACACTTCATTTACGAGTGAATTGTAAAAATATTCAACCCGCCTAGGCTAGGACAACAATTCCAGAATTTTGACTTCCGCAATGAAATTATAGTTGGGATCGGTATATTGGCTAAGTTATAACATATCAACAATATTTGTCCCAACACGCGACAAGAAGAATCAGCCGCCCCTTCATTTAGTAGAGAACTGTAGACACATATAGGTTACAATTCACCTGTATCCAGAATGGTGAACACAAGAAGTATCGACCGACCCTTCTTGCAACCTAGAACTATTTTGAATAGAATACTCGGCACAAGAAGGTCAGCCGACCCTTCTTGCACCCCGCATGAGGATTTCATCGCCTTTACCGAAGACGCAAATATGTTGCGGATTGCGGATACCTAGATTTCTTACAACGTTCCATCAATACCACTATCCCGCAACCCGGAATGCAGATTGTGGGATGGGACAACAATTCCTGACTCCCTACATCCGCTGTAAATAGTAGGGAACAGAGATTGGCTACAAGAAGGATCGGTCGCCCATTTGTTTAGTATAAAATTGTGAACACCTATATCCAGGAGTTCACCTATAATATCCAAAATGTTGAAGACAAGAAAGATTGGTTGACACTTCTTGCAGTCTAGAACTATTAAGAAAAGAATACTTGGTAGAAGAAGGGACGGCCGCCCCTTCATTGCATGGAAATTTTTAACAAAGGCAAGGTAGCCATTTAGTTACTGTCAAAATGATTTGGTCTAGTGGGAAAGAAGAGATAAGAAACAATCCAATCAATATTGTTTAACAATTTTTATTTGTTATCTTTGTATGATTTGTAGAGCTTGTTGTCCAATAATTTTCTAAGCTTAAATAAGGTTGCCATCTATTCAATGCAGCTAAATTCCATTCTTAATACCATAAATATTTTCAAATTATCGGGTGGCCTACAAATACTTTTGTCCAATTTTAAGGCTTAGCTCATTTGATCTCATGGAGGAAGAACATACCTATGGAAGTGGGAAATTTTCTTGCATGCATGGGAGCAAGATTAAACCCCTAGATTAATTCTGCTTATATTATATCAAAGATTCAAAATGAATATAACTTTGTTCCATATGTGTAATGTGACATTCCATTATAGCTCTCTTACCTGATTCTTTGAATTTTTCTTTGAGCTAGTTGTTTAGTTATTGCATCAGTTTTGTTGGACTTGGTCCCAAATAGAATGTGCATTCACCAAGGTTCTAGAGTCTATTTGAGTCTATCTAAATTAACTTGCCCCCTTGACCTTGACCAAGGGAGGAAGGGGGAAACTGAATAAAACAGTACTCAGATCCCAGTGCATTCCATTTTTTATATTATCTATCCTTTCCTATCATTCTTGCAAGCACCTCTAAGGATAAAGGAATTTCTCTGAGCCTCTGCATAGTTATTATCAACTATCGATCTATCCCCTGTCCACATCCTGACTCCTGACATCTAGCAAGAAGGATCGGTCACCCCTTCGTTTAGTAGAAAATTGTGAATTCACCCGTATCCAGAATGGTGAACAGAAGAAGGGTTGACCGACCCTTCTTGCTGTATTGAACTATTACGAAACGAGTCTTAGGTACAAGAAGTTTCAACCTAGCCTTCATTTACGAGGGAATTGTAAAAAAATTCAACCTCCAAAGGCGAGGGTGTCAATTCATGTATATGAAGGATGGTGAACACTGGAAGAAGACTGAGATAAGGGTCGGCTGACCTTTCGGCATCACCTTGTAAACAGGTTGAAGTCTAACCTGAAGCAAATATGGGGGTTGCATAATCAAGATTCTCTTAACCATGGCGATGCATAGATGTCATTACCATATTCGCATAACATTCTATTTAACATCAACTAGAACACCAGATGACTTCACACTTGGAAGCTATCACAGTATACCGAACTCGAATAAAAAACATGTGATAAACTCATACACATAAACAAGAAGGATTGGCCACCCCTTCTATGATAATCGCTCGTTCTATGATCGATCCTTATCCCAAACGACTCTATAAAATTTGAATTCTATCTCTCATGGACTATTTATAATTATAGACATTGTATGCATTCTTATATTGACTACTTACTATTGACTATTTTGTAGATAAAGCATGGCTAATTTGTTGAGCCTCTGTAACTACTAGGAAATCCCTTGCTTTGAATTGATAAAAGAGCACTACCTTCCACCATTCACAAATGTATGGTATGTTGAGATGGAAGAACCAGATAATTTGTACCCAGATTTATATCTATTCTACTTGGATTTCGAGGGAAATCCGATTAGAGCTGGTATATTGACATATGCGGAATCCATTGATTCTGATAAAAAAATTGCGAGTTCAAGCTGAAGCGATGATTGCTGAAAAGTATGGTGTTATACAGTCTGATCTTCTGGTTTCTAATTATCGACCAGATCTAATGAAAAATGGTCCCGATCCAGATCCGATTTCCTATGTGAAGCAAGGGTTGGTTTTTCCCTCGTATGTTGTTTCTAATCGTTCCGAAATTAATACTGCGACATCCTTGAAGAAATGAATTTTGTCAGTATGGAGGAAAAGAATGTTGGCTAGGAAAACTTCCTCTGTATTACATTATCTAAATATTTATAAGGGGCCAATAAAGGTATGCCATGAAAAGATTCTAACGTACAACAAAAGAGCTTTTCTCCAAAATCTTGTAAAATATGTGCGGAAATCTACCTTGAAACAACTCAAAGGAAGTCCTTCTAGAGCGATGCTGCGGAAAGCGAGTAAGAGCTTCGAAACTTCAAAATAAGTTCAACAACATTAGATCCAATACTTTTTGTTCGATGAGAAAGTTTTTTCCATTGACGTAACAAGATGTGTTGTTGCGCCTCTGCACTTACAATATCAAAAGGTTGATGATGAGGTCGTGCAAAATATGGTGGTATCACTTGTCCATACATTTACAACAACATTGAGAGCTGTTATTCTATTGCCTTTCAATATGGAGACCAAATTGCCCTTTCTTCCTGAAAATGAAAAAGAAATTGATCTACCATCAGTAAATTTTTATATATTGGATGGGCAGCATACTATTTCTGCACAGAAAATGATCATTGCAGATGATCAATATAAACAGCTCCATAAAAGGTATCGGCATCGAACAGCTCGTCTTCTACATAGAGACGTTCCTCAGGACATCATCAACAAATTATGCAAATACCAAAATTTGTCGAACAAGGAATTTGCAAACAATACATTCATTTCTTCAGTTGAAAAGGCAAGGGAGAGATGGTTTTTGTGCAGTTGTCCATCCCGCCCGGGAAAGGGAAACACTTCCAGTGATGCTTGGACGGTATAGAATTTTTCTTCTTATTAATCAAATTCTTTAGATTGTTGCCTGTGTTATGAAATTAGGAAATTAACTAGAATATTCAATTTTATATGTTTGCATTCTTTCCAAAATCAATGTATGGATATATTTCTTGTTAATCGGGAGAACCTTAAAGACAAGCTAACTCTTGTTTTGACATCAGAATGACTGTGGAGCAAATGGCAGTCTGTATTCGAGCTTTACAAAGGCAGCGCCTTGGATTGATCGCCGAAGAGCATCGCTAATGATGATTTTTCTCTAAATAAAATAAAGAGTTATGGCTCTAATTTTTTTAGACCATTGCATGATCTTGATGAAGATGAATTGACCGTTGTGGCAGATAATATAATCAACGGATCAGTGTGGATGAGCACATTAGTCGATAAAAAATTTTGCGCAGAAACTTTAGGTGAATATTGCAAACAAATAAAGGACGAGAGGTCAACCATGCATTCGATCGTTGAATATTTCAAAGTTAATGATGTTCAAACTGATCGATCACACAATGTCACTGACCATAATGTCATTGAAATATATAAAATTGCACCAAACCATCTCAAGCAGCTGTGCACTATTTTATGCTCCGGAAAGCAACCAAAATATCCTAGTAAAAAGAGAAAGAAGGAATCTGAAGTGGATATTGGTACCAAAATACCAATTGATGCTCAGAAAATATTGAATTTATATATCAATAAAGAGAAGATGTCCATTGAAAACGTCGAAAATAGTTCATAGTTTGTTTGTCAAAGTTGTTACCTTGATTCTTTGGTCACCACACTCAAAACAATTCCATTTTTTGGTTCGACAATTAGCTGTGAATTTGTTGTTGTGGATATGTGTAATTGTGCTATTCCATGGACAGAAGAAGACATGCTGGCGTTTTTGTACTACTTAGAAACAAATCAAGAGGAATGTACTTGTATTTTTGTAGCTGATATGGAGAACTCTTGTATGATTTCTAAAGCTTTCACAAGTTGGAGCAAGAAATCAGAAAAACATGTTACGGCGATGAATCCTACAATGGGAGTATATAGAGAATTCTCCAGGGACCTGTTTATAGGATTCTCTATTATACAATGTTGGCGCCTTGGAAATGATGAGGATATTTTATCTACCTCTGAAATTGCCATGGATTGGAAAGACGAGGGCCTACCGATGCTTGATTTACCTCCGCCCAATGTTAACACTGATAGTGCGAGGAGCCATGTGTTTCCAAAAGAAAGGACACAGGAATTCTGGGATCACATTGTTTCCAGACAGGTCTCTTCTGAAGGCACAGTTCTTTCGTTGTATGCAGGAGGTAGGCTTCTTCGTTCGTTGACCAGGTCCCCAGAAAGAATAATTATTTCTATTGTGCAGACGGTACAACAAGAGTTGTTCATGAACAGTTTCTATCATGAATTGGGTATAAAACAAGGTATTTCTATTAACATTTTTAGATGTCTGATTTTATTTTACTTTTTTCTCAAACAAGGTATTTCTATTAACATTTTCAGATGTCTTTGATTTTATTTTACTTTTCTCGGTCGGTTATGTTCAATAACTTCTTTAAATTCCTATTCTACTACAGCTACAAATAAAGAGCATGATACCCAGGTATCCTCCAATCGAATTACAATATCGGATGACAAAGCTAAAGGTGATAGACACTCTATAGAGAACTACAAAATAGGACAAGAAGGTAAAAAATTATTTTTCACAGATCGTGGTTAAATTAAGTAAATTATGAAAGGGGATAGAGACCTGCAAAAAATTATATAAAATGTATACCTGCACATTTCCAGGTCAACATGTGGATCATCCACAACCAGAGCAGGCATCGACGATGTCCCTCGAGATTGGCCAGCAAGTCACATTGGACAATAAGGGACCAGGCGGGAGCTTGGACAATAATGAACAAGGTGAGAGCTTGAACAATGCAGCACAAGAAGAGGTCTTGGCCAGTATTGAACCTAGAGAGGGCGCCTTGGTGTCAAAATGCGGTGTCTCCAGTGATGTTACTCACTAGTCAAATGTTGGCCTGCCATTGATAGGTAAAAGACAATATTTTCTACTTAAATTGATAAAACAAATTTATTCCGAAGTATTTATAATGACAAACAATATTTCTTTGCAGCCCCCCATACAAAAATGTTTTTGATATTATAAATGGAAGGTTTTCTATTTCACAAGAAAGTCACAAAAAATTACTCCAAAAGAGATAAAAAAAGGGGAAAGAGTAAAAAAGCGGGAAGAGACTTCTCTAATAAGTGGTGAATTTAAACATAAAAAAATTCATATGAGTCACGAGCAAATGCCATTCAATTTTTGGATTTAGTTCATTCCAAATTCAATATTGGGATTTGGTCATCTAAATGTGGTGTTAATGAGGGGAAGCAACTGCTTACAAAATTTCCTGGTGGCATGTGGTAAAAGATAAATCATATGAGAAAAAAAATTTATTTATTTGGTTTCGAGAGAGATGTACCTCCGATTAAGAAGGAAAGCCACAAAAAAATATGGAGAGTGTGTGGAAGGAGTTCCCAATGCAAACTTCGGAAATTAATACATCAATGATTGTTTTGGAGGGTGATGGTGAGAAAGCAGTTCCATTTCAAAATTGTATTTCGTGTAAGCACTTTAGTGGATCGTCCCTTCGGACAGATACTGAATTGGTACATGGAATTTGGCAGCGTTTAAGTAAAATTCAAGAAATCCAATCAGTTGATATCAGAAACTATCAAATGTAACATGTCATAGCCTATTTCTAGATGTAATCTATCATTGCCTATTTTAAAACATTCAATGTGTTTTTTGTTTTTTCTGGAGACATTGCTATTATCGTCTGAATGTAACATATTATTAGTTCAGTGTGATGATTTTATTAAATCAATTGAATATGTTGTGATCATTAACTTCATGAACAAAGTGTTAATGTTGTTGTTATATATATAGTCACTGTTCTTGTATGCAGTGAGGATATCACCGCAAAAGAAACTATTGGTCCTGGGAGTAGAGGGATTGCTCTTTGGAGTTCGGATGTTATCCAACATTGAAGATTCTTCCAAACAACCTCATTTTGTCCATAAATGCTATCGTTATTATACATGCATGTTCAGCCACAAAATTATCAGTGTTGCCAGAGAGCATTTTGACGTTGCTCTGTGGTTTTCCTGGCTCGACAACATGGAAATTAAAAATTTCCTGGTTGTATTTGAATGGTTGAAAAATGATGAATTTGTTTTTATTTGGGGTCGAGAGCAATGCGAACCTAGTACTATTTATAATCACTCAATGCCTGCATACTATAATGTTGGGGAAGTACCAAACATATTATACAAAAAGTCCTTCAAGGATGTACTTATCCAATATGGAGATATATATAAACAAACGGACATGTTGTTTATAGATGAATAACAATATCAATCAACAGATAATAGAAAGGAAAATTGCTTGAAAATTCCAACTAGTTGGAAATTTGATGGTTCACAAGAGAGAGATATAACTATAAAAACAATGTTGTGTGCTCTGTTGAATTATCTCGGGCCTCATTCAAAAATGGGGCATTGGTTAAACACCTTGAATTTGAGATGACTGTCATATTGTACAAAACAAATTCATTTAGTGATTTGTATATTTTTTACAGTTAGTACTCCTACATTTAATTGATGTAAGTTTTATTGCACAATTCTCATCTTATTTATGGACATCGTACCATGTATCTGGTAATGTGTTTAAAATATTGTTGAACATGAAAGCAATATACTTAAAAACGTTGAACCATAATATTTTATTGACTGGTTTGTGTGTGTGTGTTTTTTGTTTGCAAATAGTACTAGAAGATTTGTTTCTAATAAACCATTGATCATTTTTTATTTCAATGGCGTTTTGTTACACGCAATACATAGAAAACAGAAACCTAGATTGCGACGACCACCAGACATTGAAACATCAACAAAGTATTAATTTATATGCCCAGGTGTTAGCACTTAGATTTTATTCCGGTTGTAAAAGAATAACACCTAAGGTAACCTATTTCAAACCAAACTTTAGGTAGAAAACTCAGCCATTTTTTCCACCAGAGAGGGCTCTCTCACGATATATATGTGAAGGCTAAATATATATAAAAGTTCTCTCAAAATTTTCAAAAGGATTTTCTAGTTTGAAAAGGAAAATAAGAAACGTTGGGCATGGAGTCAAAGTTTCAAATATATAATATGTCAGTAAGAGATTTATACCAAACAGATTTCCACAGAGGCAAGATAGCAATCATATCACAGTCAATTTGATTTTTTCAGGGGGTATAGAAAGAAGTAATGACATTCCATCAACAACAGGCATCTAACTGGGATGAATCCATTGTCAACTTTGGAGAAAATAGTGAATATTTAAATGCGATAAAATGAGGCATAACCAGTATGAATCTCGAGTTATTTCAAGTGTTCATTTAAATATAGAAGAAAAACATAATGGAAGATATAACAAAGAGAGTGAACATGCACATATAAAGATAAAGGA
The DNA here is from genome assembly GCA_027924585.1 of Larix kaempferi. Classification (NCBI taxonomy): domain Eukaryota; kingdom Viridiplantae; phylum Streptophyta; class Pinopsida; order Pinales; family Pinaceae; genus Larix; species Larix kaempferi. Next base: position 52,476,746 of record BSBM01000093.1, on the reverse strand, counting down.
AAAAAAAACTGTAAAGCTGATCAACACATGAATCTCTGGTCTCAAAAGATAGGTATTTTCACTGTACTGCCTTTATTTATCAAAAAATAGACTTCAAAACATATTTGTCTCTCAAAGAATTTCCAACCCCTTCAAAAATGACTCTCATTGTTTTTATACAAAATTCAAAAGAAGCTTGACATAACTGCTTCTTCTAACTAATAACTGAAAATATTTTAACTTGAAAGATAACAGTCTTTGAGCAATAGATAACTATCTCCAAATAATATTACAAATTTAAAATAAAAGTATCTTTTTGCCACTTGGCAAAAATTTTGAATATCATCTTTTCGCCACTTGGCAAGAGTTTTGAATGCATCTATGAATGGACAGAATATCTTATCCTTCCATATTTGTCCACATAATTCCATTGGTCGGCCGTGGGTAAATCATAGTTGGTCATTTCTTTTACCAAGACTCGCATTTCAACATGACCTGCATAAGAAACAGGAAGAAGATTCTCACAGGTTGAGATCAGCATATTTAAAATTTCAAAGTCTTCCACTATTTTCTCCATTAAAATTTTTCCTGTAAGCATATGATCCAATTGCTGAAACTTTCTGTGATCCATTCTTATGTCAAACAGCAACCTCTTATATTCATTAGTAGGAATCAATTCATTCTTTTCATTCCAAAAAGCAGGGAATCCTTTGTTTATTAATTTTTCAAATTGCTTCTTAAACTTTACTACTTCTTCCCGTATTTCCCCAGCTTTAGCTTCAATATTTTCAACATGCGAGTACTTTCCCAAGATCCTTCTGGCCCATGTAATGACTGAAATTCTGTTCATTATATTCATGGCTGTCAAGTTTGCTTCAATTAGACTGTTTAAGAATGTTATAGCTTTCTGGGCTACTTCTTTTGGCTTTTTATTTAAATTCTCCCTGACTTCTCTGCAACTTTCGAAGGCATCTTTGGCTACCTTTTCTTTGACTCTTATGTAATCCAGATATGGTCTTAATTTTTCAACTTCCTTTATAATTTGGTCCCATACCATATGTTTGCAACCTTGCATAGCAGCTTTCCCTGTCACATGAGCTGCCAAACCTTTATTATTATCACTTAATTCCTAATTCCTTGTCTGCAAAGTCTTTATTTCCTTATTTTTAATTTCATTTTCTTCTTTCAGCTTCTGTATTTCCATCTTCAATTCTTTGATTTCACCTTCTTTCAAACTTACTTGGGACATGGCTTGTAAAATACCATCTACTCCAGTTTTATCTTCATCTGTGTCTGTTTGTACCTGTTGCTGACCACTTTCTGCTACTCTTTTCTTTGTTTCCTCCAATTGCTCTTCCAAAATGATTTTTTCTTTTTCCCGATGATCTTTTTCATCAGAGAGTTTTAACATTTTTGCAGTAACATCGTTTACCTCATTAGATAATTCTTCTTTTTCTTTTTCCAGTACTATTAGTTCTGCTCCTTAGATAAGCACAGTGTCTGGAATTTTTAACTTTCGTCTTAACATCAGAATCGTATCATCCTTTTCTTTGAGCAATTTTGCTGCTGCATCTCCCTCTTTATTTATCAAATCTACTTGCAATTTTTTAATTTGTTGTTGTCGAGACTTATTTTCTGCTTTCTCCTGTCTCAACTGATTATTCAATTTATCCAGTGAATTTTTCAATTTGTCCGCCTTTAATATTGCCCCCAAATAATCTGAATATATAACTTCTCATGTTTGTCTGTGCAATAAAATTTTATCTGGGGCATTTATTTTAGACAAATCTACTTTCATCTCTGAAACCTTATCTTTTGTGACAACTGAAAATTTCAAAGAATTCTCTTTGATATTTCTGCTAGTAAATAAACTTACTTCAGTATTGGATATATTTCTAACTTTTGGAAACAACTGACTGGTTTGTTTAGAGGATTCCTATTTATTCTGACTGTGTTCATTAAATACATCCATCATATTGTGAGGTCTATTTACATCACCTTCTACTGGGGTTTCTTCAATACTGTATTCTTTAACCGTGACCTCTGGTATTTTTTCTTCAGTTCTTTTTGCCTCTTCTGAAACTGCTATCAACTCTTGTTGTTCATTTATTTTCAACTTTTTTCCTCTTTCTGTTCCTTCATCCTCAATGTTCATTACGTCTTGTATGGATCTTTTAAACCCCACTAATGCAGTATTCATTGTGTTTTCTGTCTCTGTTGTTGTATCTGTCAATACCATTTCTTTATCGTGTGCATCCGGAATGATTTCTTCTTTATATTCTAGCCAATTGGCTCTGTCAAACATTCCTTCAATCATCTGATGGTTCAGTGCTTTGATGCGATGATCCGTTCTCTGTTTTGATATTATGTTTAACGGATCATACTCAATAGCCATATCTGTCTCAAAACTCATATCCTTCAATAACTTCTCTATATACACAGCAGCATTTTTATTCTTTATTGTGAATGGGCCAAGTGTGAACGGATATTTAATGTCTGTTGCTTGTTTGTAAACCAAAAAATTGTTATCTTCAACAATTAACTTTTGTCTCAGGAATTCCAAAGCAAAAACCCTTAAGGTAAGAAAAGATGGTAAAACATAAGGTTTATGTTTGAACCTGTATAATCTGATTACTATACTGTCCTTTGACAAGAACCAATCTCCTGTCGCGTACTCTGCACTCAATTGCATGCATGCCTGCATTTCTGGTAATACTCTAGGCAATTTTTTACCAAAGATCATTCTGTAAATCTCTGAGAGCATGTAATTTATGTAATTGAACATGTTATTTTCTAATAAAGTCATGAAAATGATTTCTGGGGACTGCAACTCTTCTTGACTGGCTATCATAATCATTTTCATCAAAAAAGACTGAAACTCGAAATGCCTCAGAGTGGGAAAATTGACCATCTGGTCATGAATCTTATCCGTAAAAAATACTTCAAAATTAAGTCGAGGGATTTGATTTTCATCGATCCCTGACTGAATTGTACTCATTTTGTACAACAGACTCAACTAAAACTCGGTTACATACATGTCCGTATCAAACCCTAGGACTAAAGCCAATAATGTCAAAACTAATTGGGTATTTTCATCAAACAAATTGATATATATAGGGTACGGGACCTCTGAAATGATGGTTTCTGGTTTGAGACACGAAGACAAAAAAATTTCTCTATCATTTTGAGAGGTTTGATGATAATTTTCAATAATGGAGATTTCAGAAAAAATCTCATACTCAAGGGTTTTGGAAAAATCTATTCCTAGGGCTTTAATTATTTCGGCTGGCTTTATTTCACAAACAACTCTAGTTTTTTTATTGTCTAGGACAAATCTTTCTTCTTAGGAGTAATTCTCGGCACACCATGACACAAATTCTGGGAAAAAAGGGATTTGGTTCGGGCAAAAGGCTAACAAAGACGACTGGTGGACTCTATGTAGGTCTATTCCATCTTTTAATAATTCAGATAACCTAAGTTTAATCTCAGAGACTGGCAACCTAATTAGGGTATCATGAACGTCTTCGTCTCTATCTTCTAGGGCTTCTTTTGCTTTAAAAACGTCTATATCATGTACAGTTTCCATTTAAACGTTTCTTTAAACAAAATTCTGTTTAAAAAAGTGGGCCAGGTCACCAGACCCTACCTGTATATACACGCCTTTAGCCTTCTGTCGCAATCGCTGATCTCCACCGGTCCTCAGAGCTCCCAGGGATAGCAACACATATACAAAATGTCGTTATGTGAAGCCATTTTTGTTTTATATAAGCCTTTTTTATTAACTTCCCAGCAACTTTCTGAATGTGGTTTATATCCGACCATTGATCTAGAGCTTTTGATTTGGGCCATCACATCTCGCATCCTTTTATCCCCTATGGTGGTATCCGCGATCCTAAAATGATTTTTCTTCTCCGGTTTGTTCCTTGTGTGGATCAACTATTTGATGACACCTGTTTGAGTGGTTTCACTTTCCGCGACCTCTCTTCCTTATACCAAGTGCGCACCTTCCCAGATGCGGACGAACATTGGCCGTTGATTTTGTTTCAGATATATCATTCCTCCAATTGCTATCGACGTATGGCGTATTTCCTTACGCTTTCTCCATCTGCCACATACCATGTCCCACCACTTATTATCCTGCCACGTGCTATGGCCTACCGTGCCTTATTATTTGGTGGTTCCGCATGGCGCTATGGTGGTTTTTGATACCACTATCTCACACATGCGGACTAATGCAATTAGGACACGTGTCCTGCGGTATTGAGTCCGCAACCACTCACAACTATTAGCAACTGATCACTTTGGTGGTGCGGGAAACTATAATAGCCATTGATCTTGATCCTTATCATCTCCGCCATCGAAACTTGATCCATATTTAATTTATTTAAAGAATTTCTTTCGGACTTTGCATATGTGGGTTTTTCCTTCTTGTTTTTTGTATTTCAAACCTTTTCTTCAACTTATTTGTGGTAATTTCCCTGCTTTTGGATATTTTGGCAAAAACTTTTAGGATTTGGGCATTTTCATGTATAGTGTCAACACCAGGCTTAGAAGAATTTTTGAAAAAATGCTTTAGTATTTTTGAGGTTGGGGTATGGACATTTGCTCAACGAAAAAATGTTGACGAGTTTTTGCCTAGATTATTACAAAGAACAAGATTGAAAAGGGAACAATTTAAATTAATTTTAACACATGAAAATTGTTCTTCTGTAGATATAGAGGGTTTTCAGCGTGATGGAAATCCTTATGTATATCGCAAGCCTTTGAGTATAGTTTGGGAGACTTTGATCCATGGTTGGGATCGGACAAATACTGTGATTGTCGATGACTCCGGAGAAAAACATGTTTCTAATGATGAAGAAAACTCTCTTATAACAAAAACTTATAATTCCAACGATGTCAATGACACATTTTTATTACATCGATTATGGCCTTGCTTGCTGCACCTGGATGGCGTGAGCAATGTGAGGCCAATTGTGAATAAAATAAAAATATAAGTATTTTGTTAAATAATACACTTGAATGTTTGTTTGTACTAGTATGTCCAATTTCATTGTGATTATAATTCTTGTAAAGTGTCGAGTTTGGTTTCCGAAAATGTAACTCTATTTAAATTGTATTGTTAAATCATAAAACATATATTAATCTGTGTGGTTGATTTATCATTCATATGATTTATATGCAGGTTATGCACCAGTAAATTTCTTTACTTGGTTCATATTGTTTCACATTCTGTAGTTACATAACAGTCATTAATATCATCATATTAAGTTAATTTGCTAAGTTAAGTTATTAAGCATCTAATTAACAGCTTCATAACTAGGCTTATGCCTATCATTATAAGAACATACAGGAGGCATCCATCCATCAAAATGAGGTTGTGACAGCATAAGCATACATGTATTACATAAATGGAGTTTAGCCATTCATCATTCACATACAAAATTAATAAAGCAAATAGCTTATGCAATTGAAAGAAACCTCATTCATGAATATAACCTTATAACAGGCTTAACATAGCATATTCATGGCTTACATTTATTTACACATAATTTCATTCCACAGATTGAACACATCAAGCATAATTAAATACATGAACATTATAATCCTTTTTTTTTCAAAAGAAAAAATCATACTATTGTTATTCAAAATTGAATCAAATATTACATGATGTTCCATGAGGTTACTTGACTCACTAGAGAGCCGAAGTAATAAAACCAGATATTGTCAAAAAGACTTCCTGGAAAATTACAATAATTTCTCAAAAACAATATGAGAATTTCATCCTTCTACCTGAAAAATAAAAAACTATCAGCTATTTAGAAACTTATCCCTTCTAGGTCAAAAAGCAGTCCAAAATATGGCTTAGTCAAAGAACTTTACTGATCCCTTATCAAAACATAAGTGATCAATAATTTCCTCCCGAAACAAATAACCAACTTCTTTTTTCATTGCATCTTTTGAAAGCTTATCTGCATCCATGTTGTGCTGCTTATATATATGCTCAAAGGAGATGGTTTTGAAAAATTGGATTTCTAAGCGGATCATTTGACACCAATGCTCAAGTTCGAGGATTTTTAGCATTATTGTTACCCTCTACCAAATTTTTTTAAAATTGCAATTAGGCTCCTAACTGCGATTTTCACCTTCGGCCAAATTTGAAGTCATAGTCATTGATCCGACAAACAGTTAACGAGCTTTTATATTAAAAAGAGAGAACAGATTACATAGCATAGGGGAGACTGGTCCCAAAAAAACAAGAGCTATCGAAACAGTCTCTTCATATTTCAGTTGTGATCTTCAAAAAAGGCCTAATGCCTGCTATTACTGAAAATTTTAACGAACTAACCCAAACAGAGCTGCTAAAACACCAAGACGAGAACACAAAGAAGGAGTCAGTTGCCACGATGGAGACGAGTGTTCTTATCCTTGCCTCCTACTATTGTACCTGTATTTTCATCGGCAATGTTCAAGATGACGGATGGGCTATTTTTGCCACTTGTTCTGATACAATCAACTTTAGCTTCCACAATCCCGAGGAAACTATGGAACGAATCTAACTTGCCAACTAGCTTCTCGAAGTAGTCTTTAATCTTGCCATTTCTATTCCAGACTTCAGCGTTAGAAATTTGAACGAAGGTAGCGAGGTGAGATATGGTTTTCTTCATCTCGAAGAAGTCACCCCGTAACAAACGGACCTGAGATTCCAGGTCTAGAACTTGCATCAGAATTTCTAGGGAAGGGTTGTCCTGCCCACGAGGAGAATCAATGTTAACCAAACCACCATTATCGGCCAACGCATGCTGCCAATTTCCCTGGCTATTACCATGAAACTGTTGCGTAGGACCACTTTGATTGCGGCCAGCTTCATAGGGGGTCGAGATAAACCCAGAATAAGGAGTCGAGAGGACCTTCCAATTCCTGCTTCCACAATCAAAACTGAAGCCAGAATGCTGCACCGGGCCTCTGATTCCCTGACCCTAACCAAAGTCGAGAGGAACCCATCTTTTACCGCTTCCAGAGTCGTCATCATGCTTTGTCAAGCCACCACGAGAGAGCTCATTACCTCCAGTTCTATGCCCATGAAAAATATCAGAGAGGTATCGCTTTGAGCCAACCCCCCGGACTGCCCCTGGGCATACTTCCTACGTTTGCGACTTTACAGAGCAGACAAACCCAAATTTCTCTCCTCCATATTCAGACAAAACAATCGACTTCGGAGAAAATTGCAAGGAGAACCTTCGCAGAGAGGGACATGCAAGATACAGAATGCACCACCTTCATGCATGAAATAGCCACTGCAAACCTTGGGACTAGTCTGCATTAATCTCCCGTATGTGAGACAGATGAAGATCAATGATAAGTTGTTTAGATTTGACATCAAATCATGATACGTGATATAATTAAAATTTTACTTCATCTTAATCCAAATTTTGGTTGGCGCATGCTATATGTTATTTCGTTACAGATGTAATAATTGCATTTCTCAGACCGAAAGGTTCTAATCAATTGCCTGGCATTTCATTGCAGTTAATCATTATGGGATCTTTAATGCTCTTCTTAAACACAAAGACCAATATGGGCAATTTGTTAGTCATCATATTCCATTGAAAAAGTGTTGCTATTCAATTTCCAGAGCGTAATCTTGCTATGTGCCAAATCAAATATGCCACGTGTCACAATATCATCGTTCTACATGTCACCCTAGGATACTAGATATCAACATTATAACAACGAAATTTGTAGACATTTTTCTTTAAAGACTTTGCTGGCAAGTGGAAATATTCTCAGAGAAAGAGCGGCCACTCTTTCTCCAAGGTGTTCTATTGTTACAATTCCCTCCTAAATGAAGGGTCGGTAGACCCTTCTTATTCCCAAAATTATTTTCATAAGAGTTCGACACTGCAAGAAGGGTCAGTCAATCCTTCTTGTATTATCCATTATGGCTATAGCTGAATTGATGGATAAAGGTTTTGACAATTAACTATGGAAAGAAGGGGCGGCAGATCCTTCTTTCCGAAAAACGGAAGTCGAGAAAAACCATTTTTATATTATATAGCTTCCAAGGTGTTCTATTTTTACAATTCCCTTGTAATTGAAGGGTCGGCTGACCCTTCCTATTCCCCGTATTATTTTCAGATTAGTTTGACACGGGAAGAAGGATCGGTCGACCCATTTGATTACCAATATTCTTTTCATAATATTTCGACACTGCAAGTAGGGTCGGTTGATCCTTCTTGTGTTCTCCATTATGGATATAGCTGAATTGTTCTATTTGACGTCCATGAATTTACATTTCCCCTCAGAAATTTTAATGCTTGTTATACTATACCCTACACCCTGTACTTCTTAGTAATTAATCTTGGCCATTATGTTGTGCCGCTCTTGCACTGCTAGAAGGTCCCTTCACCGGCTAGCTGGCTGCAACTATGGTACCCTCGGCCCTCTACGCGTTCAAAGCAGCCCCATTCTCTCTTCTCCATGTCTACTGGGAAGCTCCATGTCTACTGGGGAGCTTCCCCATTCTCTCTGCTCCGTCTGTAACTGGGGAGCTGCCCCATTCTCGAGGAATAATTCCTCCCAACTCATTTATGAGGGAATTGTGCAAATATTCAACCTACGAAGTATAGGCTGTCAATTCATGTATATCCTGAATGGTGAAGACTGCAAAAATTCTAAGCACAAGAAAGGTCGGCCGACCCTTCATTAAAGCTAGAAAAATGGAGAAAATGACCCCTGGAAAAAACTCATAGTAAAATCCACACAGTAGGTAATTTTCAAATATGAAATATAATAAAAGGAAACAGAAACAAAATCAACATATTTATTAATTTCGTCGAGTTAAATCTGGGCCGTAAGATTAAGACAAGTCGACGGCTGAGATATAATCTGGGGAATGCAAAAGACGAGTTGCAGGGGTTTAATTGTTTGGAAATATATACAACGTTCCCGCAATTGCGGGTTGCGGGACTACTACTTGAAATAAAAACAAACCAAAGTTTCCGCAATCAAGAATGGTCAAGAATGGAAAAATATAAATCACAAGAAGGGTCGGCCGACCCTTCTGGCAATCTGAAACTAGTATGAAAATAATATTAGGCAGAAGAGGGGCCAGCTGCCCCTTCATTTATGAGGGGATTGTGGAAATATTCAACCTACGAAGTATAGGCTGTCAATTCATATATATCCTAAATGGTGAAGACTACAAAAATACTAAGCACAAGAAGGGTCATTCGACCCTTCAATTAAAAGAGAAATGAAATACAATTAATATACGAAGGTTGGGACAACATTTCCCCACTGCCGACTAGTCTTCCATAGTATGTGGTGGAGATCCGTACATTGCCTATGATATAACATGTAAACAATATTTGTCCCGACTTCCAACTGCTGACAAGAAGGATCGGCCGCCCCTTCTTTTAGTAGATAATTGTGAACATCAATATCCGACAACTCACCTGTATCCAGAATGGTGAACATAAGAAGGATCGAACCACCCATCTTGTAGTCTAGAACTATTACGAAATAATATTAGGCAGAAGAAGGGTCGGCTGCCCCTTCATTCATTTATGTCAAGCCTCATTCAAAAGAAAAGGTATGGTTTTGGAACCTGGATTTTGGCACTTTGGAAACGGATTTTGCAGTTTCGAAATTGGTTTGGTCACTTTCAGAACCGGATTTTGCACTTTTGGAACCGATTTTGGCTCTTTAGGAACCAGTTTTGTCACTTTTTGAACCTTGATTTGGCACTTTCGGAATCGGTTTTGGCAATTTTGGAATCGGTTTTGTCACTTTTGGATCTAGTTTTGGCACTTTTGGAACCTAGATTTGGCTGTTTTGGAACCAGATTTTGCTTGATTTTGGAGTTTAAAAAGGCAGATTTTGACCTGTCTTCAAAGTGACTTGAATATTTTAGACATTGATTTTCTCACCTTAAAATTTAGAACATTTACAAATGAAAATTGCAATTTTCAACTAAAAAATTGCATTATTTATTTTGAAATTCACACTTTTCAAATCAAAAATTGCATTTGTTTATTTTAAATTCACACTTTTTGAATTGAGGTTCATAGTTTTATAACAGCAAACTGCAATTTAAGATTCATAAGTAGTAAAAAAACACACTATTCCCATAGAAAAACACCCTTTTCAAAGCCAATATTGCCACTTTCAGAAGGTCCTTTTCAATTGCATTTTTTTATTTTAAATTCAAGTTCAGAATAATTTAAAGTCACTGAACGTTTTAGATTCTCCTTATCCTCAATCAGATCATCTCCTTTGAAGGAGTAATAAAAGACTAAACTTTTATTGGAGCATCGACTTGTAGACTTAGAAGCACTAGACTCATTCCAGACATGAAGGAATGTACTAAAACAACATTCGATGACTCCGCTGCAAGTGTCTTTGAAAGAATGAAACCAAATCATTCACCGAATACATCATACCTCCTGCACAAGGTGGTAGTATAAGGTAAGTACCTTCAAAAAGTGTTGAAAATCCCATAGTCATCCAAGGATTCCAATTTCCATCCCATTAACTTGGCCTGGTTACTCTTGGATGCAGGCTCCTCGAGAAACTTTAGAAAGCCTCCTACCCTGATGATTTTCCCACTTTCAACTACAAATGGAATATTCTTGCAAAGACTGGTAAGCTCTCCGGGCCAGATGTAGTTATTTGTTGATGAATAGTGCAAAAAATGTGCAATGGTGATAACAAGTTTACTATCTGTTAAGTTTGATACTACATCATCGAGCTTTGATACTACATCATCGAGCTTTGATACTACATCATCACCAAGTTTAGTATCAGTTAAGTCTGATACTACTATCTTAAGTTGGTGATCTGAACTTTGGTGAGCTGAAATTCATCGAGGAAGAAACAAAAACGATTGATAACATTATGTTTTTTCATTCTACAGAGCTAGAAAGTCTCGAGATTTCTGACTGTCTCATGGGACTGACTATAAAATGCAGTGGAAATGGGTGAGGTGGGCATCTTTAAAACGAGTGAAACAAATTATGCGCAGTTAGAAGAAGCTAACAGCATGATCTAGAGGCACAGATATTCGAAGATAGCCTAGACACGGAGGTATTTCATCTCTCTCGAATACCTACATAGAAAACAAATAATTGTTTATCATGCTGCCGTAAAAAGAAACCATTTCCAACAAATGCAAAAATAATCATTTTATTGTAGCCAACTCATGAGCACACATATCATCATGCACAATAAAAATAGAGAAACTATTCCTAAATTTCCAAGTGCACCATAACAGTTGATCTGGGCATCCCTCTTGGATGGGTTAGCTCCTAACACAGTTGGTCTAGGCATCCCACTTGGACGGGTTATCTCTTAACACCATATTTAGTGGAAGCAAAAGCATTCGGAATATGGATATCAAGATTCTTCAATAATTTCAAGCTACCTATTATCTCCCCAAATTTCTCTGCAGGAAAATGGTGCATTAGATCCATTATATGAGAACGTTTCTTCATCTACCATCTACCTATAATATGAGAACATTTCTTAATCTCCCTATGTCCCCTCCTGGTTGTAGGAACATAATGGAAAATCCATGCATACACAAGGAATATAACGCGAACAAACTGAAAAATTCCATTTCAGTTTGCTATGAGTGGCCACTGTTTTGATGGATTAGCCTATATATAGTGAGTGGCCACTGTGTTGATGGATTGAATGGGATGGGGAATGGTAATTATCACAATATGGCAGGATCATGGTGGTCAAAGATATCATCTGTAGCGACTACAGATTTTGCTGGAGTAATCGTACACGTATCACTCCAATCGATTCCTTGAAAATCCAATGGCCAACATGCCTGCTGCCAACGCATTAAATGGCCTACAGCAGGCTTAATAATATTAGCCGTAAATGATGGATTGTATCACATGCCAAAATGAGAAAAAGGTTGTTCTATTTTGCATATTAAGAACACAAATTTGGCTATGACAGTTCAAATTCACACATTTTCAATTGAAATTCATAGCTTTATAACAAAAAAAACTGCAATTTTAAGGTATTTCTTAAGTAGTAAAAAAACACACTACTCGAATAGAAAAACCCACATTTCAAAGCCTATATTGCCACTTTTAGAACCCGTTTTTTGCACTTTAGAAAGGTTGATATTCACACTTACAAAGTCTAAATTCATGCTTTCAAAGTCTAAATCCCTTTGAGGGGCTTTAAAATATTCGAATTTTATGTGTTCTTTCTTTCCGAACAGTTCTGAGGATTTTATGTGTTCTCTTTTCAAACATACATATTATAGAATTAAATAAGTTACAGAGAAATCACAACATTACAATTAACAGAATATAAAATAATATTGCACAAGCTTAGTTAGAACATATAAAAAAAATTTGTCCCGATGGCGCTAATGGTAAATGATGGCGGTGATCTTGGTGTTTGTGACAAGTCATAATTTCGACTAAAGCATGATGTGATTATTTTCTTCACACACGTGATACAAGCCATCATTCACTATTATCACTGTCAGGATAACCGCCATTTCAGAATTTCATCGTATAAACCATCGCCGTTTCAACATACATTCCTTTCTGAAGGCATCGATTAGGGTGATACATGTACAATTACTCCAGCAAAATCTACAGTTGGTACAGATGATATCTATGACCACCATCCCATCATACTATCATAATTATCCTTCCCCATCCGTAACATCCAAGTCAATTCACCAATTATTCACTATATAATAACTAAAGTATACCCTGTATCGCAGCAAAATGAAATCTTCGGGAAGTCATGGAACTCTTCTTTATCGCCTTTGTTTCGTTTTCTTTGTTGTATTATTAGAAATACTTGAGTCTTATGGTCGCTCTCTTCCTGATATATGGGCATTTCTGCAGCAGTTCCCTCACAAATCTTCACCACACCATGATATATGGGAATTTCGAGCACTGTCGAATCCCCAAGACCAGGATTTGTTGCTAATGTGACTCATAGCTTCTAGTTGAAGCAAAGATAAAGTAATAATAGCTTCTAGTTGAATCAAAGATAAAGTATACTAGCTTCTAGTTGAAGCAAAAATAAAGTCTATGTAAATTCTCTGTAGTAGAGTCAGTGTTTGTGAGCTCAATCTCATAGTCCTGAAATGTATTAAGAGCCCACGCTCTGTAAAAGGTGAAAGATCGAAGTAAATTTCATCTCTGTGTAATGTGGTGAAGTTGCAATGTTTTAACCCAGAATAACTTCTACTGATTTTTATTTCTTAGTAAGAAATTTTTTAATATAAATCCTATAGTAGAAGAGTCTGTGTTTGTGAGCTCAAGCTCATACTAGTCGTGAAATGTATTAAGAGCCCAAGCTCTGTAAAAGTTGAAAGATTGAAGTAAATTCAATTGCTAGGAATATTAACTTCTATTGATTTTTATGTCTTAATAATAAATCTATAACAGAACATTTCAATTGCCAGGTATTTATATTTCTATCTAAATTTGTAATAGAACATTTCAATTGCCAAGTATTTATATTATTCAAACCATAAATCTAGTTTTTCAATTGCCAGGTATATATATTTTTCAATATCTAATAAGCTGGGCGCATGAAACCATTTGGGTTTGATGGCCGATTAGAACATGAAACATAGGCACAAAATATTCAAAACACCGTCTTTGCCTTCGATACCTTTGCTTTTGGAGGATTTAGGTGTCAATATTTCCAATCCATAGGTCTCAACGATTGCAAGTATATTGTTATACCTCCATATTTCACAGTGTCGCATCTGCACCATGAAAAGAGTTGACGACGCTTCCCCTACTGCTTAAAACACTCAGAAGAGAAAAATGATGAGTGAACCTTGAAGGCAAACTTACCCTGACAAGTTTTCACCTAGCCGAGACTGCTTTTACCCTAAGTACCACGTTTTGCTCTGTCCTAGAAGCGCGGTAGTCCACACTACCGCACTATGCTTTATCCCTAACACGCGGTACTACCGCGTTATGCTCAGATTACTGGGCGCGGTACTCTTTTTATAGCCTTTTTGCCATGGCTTGTGGGATTTTGGATTTTCGAGATATATTGGAGGATTAGGGTCCCTGATTTGATCCTAACTCATTTTCTGTGATTAGAAACCCTGATCCACTAAGTTCTCCCAAGATCCACCCATCTCTCTTGTTGGTTAACCCTACCATACACTATAAAAGAGAGGTATTCCATGGGAAAGAGGGAGGACTCTTAGAGGTATCAAACCTATGATCTTCCAGCCTTATGGAGATAGCTAGAGGAGGAAACACTTGGAGCTGGAGGATTGGCTTGGACATCAAGCAACCTTTGTAAGCATTCTTCAAGTTTGTAATAAAGATAACTTGTCTTGTTTTTCCCATTTCATGTGTACTGTACAAGTCTTTAGCATGGAATGTATCTAGTCTAGATTTGAATCTAACCTTTACTTCAAGGTATTTGGAAACTTGTATGCGTGTTCCTTGTTTGATTTCAATAGGTTTTACATTGGAGCTTTTGGATCAAGAGCTAGAAGCGGTACAAACGTCAGATTGAAAGGTGAGTCATATCTTTCATCGTTTCTGAATGTATGTAATCTTGTTGTGAAAGTTAGTTCAGGAATTTCAAGGTAGCATTTGTTTTGTTTTGTTCTTACCTTAGAGTCAGTTAGGAATCTACTTTAAGTTAAGATAATTTTGACTTATCCGTAGGGAAAAATTCTACCAACAAGAATGGCGACTCCACTGGTTTGAATTCTGTTTGATTGATTCAGTTCACTATCATCCATCTTTTGATTGTGATTTGTTTTATTGCTCTTCAAACTAGTCTTGAATTTTGGTCTTTTTGACCTTTATTCACCCCTCCTCTCTGTATTTTTTCTCCCTGTGTGATCACTGAGTCCCCTGGGTTTGCAACAACCCTGAAAATTTCATCTTCCTTTTCAAAAGTTACGCTTTTTCTCACTTTGCCATAGTACCCCGCGCCCTCTGCATTGACTACAGCGTGGTAGTATCGCGTTTCTTGAGTTAGTACCAAATTCGTAGTTTAGCAGTACCACGCTATATCCCTCTTCTGCCACGCGGTAGTGTCTGCATACTGTAAAAAAATTTCTCCCTGCTTGGTTTCCTGAATCTTTCTCTGCCTTAGGTAGTGTTTGCTATTCCCTGTTACCATTCTGTTCATTTTATAGTCTGTGTGGTGTGTTTATTACTTGTTTGTGAGCTTGATTGTTGTGTGAATTAGTGGCATTTTTGGCACATAGGGTCACCCCTTTACTTTGAATGCATTGGTTTGATCTTCCCATCACAACCAGACCATCACCACTGTTCTCTGTTACTGCATTGTGTAGCTTTTACAGTCACATTGTTTCCATTACTTTTATTAAAATTCATACTGAAATATATCATTGGAAAACATTTGTGTTATTTTCATTAAAATGGTCTAGTAGCATCGTTGTGCATCAGGAAGTTAAACATTGAAATTTGCCACAGAAATTCTCATATTTGAAGCATTTTTAGTTGTAGGATCAGTGAATTAAAAAAGAGTGTTTATTTCAGTTTGGCTCTATTTACAAAAAGAAAACAAAAAATCTTTTGCTTTGGTTTTTTGCTTGTGAAAGTCATGCATTATGATCGAAGAACTCTCTCTCTTCTATAGCTAGATTTCATCGAAGACAAGGTTTATTTTGATTCATTCTCATTTGCATGGTTTGGGTCGTCATAACACCATCAAGTTTCACGTCCATTTACCCAATTGAGTAAGACAACCACTAAAATTAATCTCCCTAATTAAACCAAAATTAACCTCACTTGAGGAAATCAAAAGAATTTGGTAGTTAGGTAGGACACCGGGGATAGGCATCAAAATAATTCCCCCTTGTCATTTTCATATGAGACATAGTTGTTGTCCTCTAGGGAACTAAAATCCTCTAGTATTTATTGACACGGTAACAGCCAGTTTGTGGAGGGGCCTCCTGACTGTTTTTAACTTTCAGGGGTTAAACGGCTGCGAGATTGAGAACCGGACGGACTCTGTGGAATGCCGCACTCCACTTAGCCCTAAGGAAACATCGATCATTGTCTTCCTCGGAAGGCAGAAGTGCCCAAAACCTTTTCCAACGTGTCATGAATGAGGTAGCTTAGTGACTATTCTACTAGGGCTCTTTTACCCAGGATCCCTTTCGGTAGAGGGATATCCTTCTCATATTGGTCTCTCACGTTGTATTGTTCGACTTGGATTTCATCACCTTGCGAAGGATACAGCTTGTTGAGGTCTCCAGCTCTTAGTTAGGAGTTTGCTTGTTATCTCATCATTGTAGAGGATCATTTTTCTTTTTAGGGACTGCTTGTTGGCATTCTGGCCATTCTTTTTATCAGCTCGCTTATTGAGACACCGGTCTCAGTATAGATTTTAGAGATTGCTTTTTTGGCCTGCAAGCCTTTCTTTTTCTAGCTCCTCTTCTGCACACTCGGCTGCATTAGAGTTTTTGAGTTCTTTGTTATGAAACTGCCCCCGGTTTTCATTTTCCTGTCATCATGTCAGAACCACCACGAAGGTCACGACGAGTACAGGTCAAAAGCCCTCCACCACTGCCACCGCCACGGACCTCCGGTCCACTTGCATCACACATTCCCGCTCCTCCTGGCCGCGATGCTGGTCGAGGGAACATTCCACCGTTGATACATACTACATCATCAGTTCCGCCTGTAACTGTTACTCACAGCACAGTCTCAGAATCTCTTGCAGCTTTTGCAACCACTATCATATCTGAGATTTCCACTGTCACTTCACCCACTGTTATTCCAGATATATCTGCCACAGTGGACACCATTACAGTGGCTGAATCTAGTATAGCCCAAAATACTAGACCAAAGGTCATCCTCCTACCTGATGTCAACACCTCCCGTCCATCAGACACTTTTCACGATGACACAAACGGATCTGTTGGCACCACCGAAGGGTCCGACCAGGATATACCTGGCTTGATTTCAGTCCCGGGCAGGTACGTCGAAGTTATTGAAGATACTCAACTTCCTGACACACCTTTTGAACCTAATTATGGCTTCATCACTTCCCAGGCGGAGCTTCCGCCTGTTACCACCACGCCACCCAGTGTTCATCTGCAGGAAACCAGTTCTTCCAGCAACATACCTCGTACCATATCTCTACCCAACCTCCCTCTGGGACATGAAATCATGGCTTCCATCCAGTCTAGAATGGTTAGTCTAGCAAATTCCCTGTTAGCATTGGCACGGTTTAAACACAACACAAAGCAAATGCTCTCGACAGCTTCTAGATATCCCCCCGTTACTCATCCTTCTGACTATCGGGATCCCAACATCCCATCTAGCACAGAGTTTCGTCACTCCTATGCAGGCGGTTCCGGACCTTCAAACATTACTATACCTAGGTCCCCGTCGGACCCTGAAAACCCTTTCCAGGACATGAACTTGGACCCAGTTTTCGATGGTGCTCCTATCATTGAACACGCTATGGACGACGCCGATACACCTGGGTTAAATTCCCCACATTTGCTACCATCAACCATTTTTGGCACACATTCTATGAGGGATAACCCAGTTTTTTCTCCGTCCTCTCCTGTCAGATATGGAAGACCCCCTCCCCAAATCGGCACTTTTGGCGCCGTTGGCCAATCCACACTATTATATTTGGCTAGCGGCGGAAGAACACCAAGTCATACTGCTGGATCTTCCGTTTTGACCAGAGGATCACCTTCGGCCACTATTTACACTATCTCAGGAGGTGGACAACCGACTGCAGTGGTCCCCAACTCCAACAACCAAACCCCCCCTGGTGGGCCATCAACCCAACCAGTTGGAGGACAACCCTTTGTTGGGAACCCCATTCCTAGTCAACAACCTCCTCCTATAGGGCCATCAACCCAACTAGTTGGAGGACAACCTTTTGTTGGGAACCCCGTTCCTAGTCAACAGCCTCTTCCTATAGGGCCATCCAACCCATCTGCTAGAGGACAACCCATTGGCTCCATCCAACAACCCTCCCAACCAGCAGCATCTGCTCAGTATAGTATGTACAACACACCTGGCAGCGGACAACCTTATACCGATTTTCCAACCGAACCTCATCCTTAACATCCCCCGTCAGGTATGCTTCCTTCTTGGGAATCTCAAATCCAACAGAGTGGGTGTTACTCACTTTTTTGAAACTGGAACCAAGCTGGGGGGCAATCTCAGATTCCCCCCAACTTGAATTTTGACTTCCCTTACCCTTCAGCTGCTACAACTCCATGGAACCCATCCCTTCAATTTTCACACGCTCCTCAAGCAGGAATGAACCTTCCATGGACACCACCGTCGCAGCCACCCCCAACCCTGCTATGGGAAACCCTCCACTTACTCAATATAGTGGTAACATTCCTGGAACACAACAATTCCAAGGAACTTTTCCCCAACCAGGAGCAGCAACCATTCCTGGGTTTCAGCAACCCCAGGGTACCATACCCACTCAGCAGAACATCCACCAACCAGTTACCAACACTCAACCGGTTAACCAGATGGCTTATTACCCACAAAACTTCCAGCAGTACCCCCCGGGAAACACATATGGGTATAACACGCAACAGTACACTATGCAAGGCCCCCCAGGTTTCTCTGCACTGCACGGTTATTACTCATACCCGCAGACTAGTCGTCAACTTCCCTTTTTGGCCACACTTGACTTACCTGATTTGTCGAGGCTAATTAACGATCCTATATGGCATGAACCTCACTGGCCACCCATTCCAGCCAAACTTCCATCAGACATTCCCAAGTTTGATGCTAAGCCCGGGGAAGACCCCAAGAATCACGTAATGACCTTCCATCTTTGGTGTTCATCCAACTCCTTGATGGACGATTCCATTCGAATTCGGCTCTTCCAACGTACGCTTACTGGCACGGCAGCAAAATGGTACATTGAGCTGCCACAACACTCTTTCCATGATTTCAACACCTTGGCTATGCAGTTTCTGACTTATTTCTAGCTCCCCATCCAGTATGAGACTGGAACAGAACTGTTAACCTCACTGCATCAAACCACTTCTACGCACATTTCGGATCACATCCATGATTGGCGACGACACCGTAGGCTAATTAAGGCACCCATTCCAGATCAGCCACTCGCTGATTGGTTCACGAAATCCTTTTTGCCTCCCATAGCCAGAGATATCGCTATGCGCGGGCCGGTTATAGAAGAACAAGCCATCTCGGCAGCTCAGTACATGGATTTGGTATACACCCAATCCAGTACTTTACACGAACTTCTTCCCCATGCCGCCCGCGTTACCACTGATCCAACCAAACCTACCACTGAACCTCCCATTGATGGTGTTGTCGGTTCAGTCAAGGCTCAGCCTACTACCAACTCGACGAGACAACAAGCTTTTGCTTCCCCCGTTTACCTCAGGCTGCTTCAAAAGCTACTACTTCTCCTGCTATTTCCTTCGAAGTGAACGCAGTTCAATCTATGTCACAACCATCCGGGGGAAAGAAGAAAAAAAATCGTGGTAAACCCAAGAAGAACCAGTAGGAGAATCCCAAGCCACAACCCACCCACAATGACTAGAAACCACGTCGAAAGGCTAAGTTTCCCTGCCTAATTTGTCAAGACGATCACTTCACACGTGACTGTCCCTACAAGGATGAAGTCAACAAATTTGTTAAAGAATCCTCTCGCCCGGCAGTATTAACTGACCCTTTCCCTCAACAGCAATAGCAGATGGTTGCCCAAGAAACCCCATAAGGGGGCAACCCAACCAACCCTACCCGCGGAGAGATGTCCACGAATCGCGAAATCCTGATGACGACTAACGAGGAGATTCATATAAACACTCGTTCAAAGACGTATGACAACCCTCCAAGTTCAAACAAACAACCCGAGATAGATAAAGGCAAATCTCTTGTTGAAGATCCGACTCCTATTCCCCCCCCCTACCGGCCATCTCCATATTGAGAGACCGCTTACGGACACAGTGCTGCGCCCACCCAAGGGCACCATACGAAAGGCGACATTTAATCCCAATGCGCGAGCTGCCCAAAATTACAACATTGTTGAGGATTTGGCTCAAGCACCTTGTGCCATGTCGACTCTCGAGGTTCTTCAACACTGCCCCATGTAGCATAGAACCTTACTTTCAGCACTGGGGGCAGTGGACCCAGATACTTCAAACTCTATCATGTTTAACTTGGAACATGCCAAACCTCGGCTTTCTCACCAGTTAGCCTTCCAGGTTCACACAAAAATCCATGGAAATAGCATCCATCGCACTGTTTTAGATGAAGGTGCTTCCACGTCGATCATGTCTTTGAACTGCTGGAGAGCCTTAGGCTCACCCGAAGTCACGACTTCTCCCACTACTCTCAGGGCGTTTGATGGACACAGTTTTCAACCTTATGGACTCATTCCCTCAATTGGTGTTGAACTGGGGGGCAAAACAGTATCCGTACACATTGAAGTTGTAGATGCACCGCTAGATTACAATCTTCTACTTGGACAAAACTGGTTTTATGCCATGACAGCCATAGCATCTACAGTCTTCTGGATTGTGCAATTTCCTCACGAAGGAAAAATTGTCACCATCGATCAACTTGATTACTGTATCCCAGACTCCCATCCGAACTCCGCCAACACCGTCCCGTTATTGGATCAACCTCGGTACCGGTTCCAAGACATTAGTGTTGGTCTCATGAAGGATTCTTCCCTTATTGGAGTTTTTCCAGAGCTGGGAACCCATGTTCAACCAGTCAACATGATTTCATCGAATGTCACCCCTTCCAATGATTCATGGGTGATTTCGAGTCCCGCTCAGATTGAATACTACGGCAACTCTATGCCTTTGAACAGAAACCTCGCAGCATATGAAGCGATCCAATCAGCCACCGATTGGGTTGACTGTCCTACCCATCATTCCGTGGCATAGCTCTCGTCTGAGACTCATTCATACCCACCACTTATCGATCCTCTCAATTTGATTTTTCCCACTGACGAATCAATTATGGAGGTTATGTGCGGTGATGAGCCACCATGGGGATATTTTCATCATCGATCTTCATTCCCCACCATTCAGACGCTTGAGCCCGACACAAAACCCAATACTTCACTTGGGATGGTTCAAACCAAGTTCCCCACTTCCCTCGACGAGGTATTTTCCAAAGGAAACTTGGATAACCTTATGGCAACCACTCCCATTGATATTTCAGTGAAGCCTGGTATCATGGAAAACATACATATTGGCAAAACATGTACTCCCCTCGAAATGGAGTTCTATAGTGCCTACTTCAAAACTTTCCGCGATGCTTTTGCTTGGAGTTATGAAGAAATGCCAGGACTAGACCCCTCGATTGTGGTCCATGAAATTCCAACCTTCCCTGGCACCCGACCAGTTCGGCAGAAACTTCGACCCATCCATCCTCGTAAGGCCGCCACTATTAAAGCAGAAGTTGAAAAACTTTTGCGTGCTGGTTTTATCTATCCTATCCCATTGACTGAATGGGTATCCAACATCGTTCCCGTAGCCAAGAAACAAGGAACGATTAGAGTCTGTGTCGATTACCGCGACTTGAACAAGGCTTGTCCAATGGACAAATACCCAACTCCGTTTATCGACCAGATCATCGATAACTGTGCCGAGAGTGTCATATTTTCATTTATGGATGGCTTTTCTGGCTATAATCAGATCGATATCCTCCCAGCCGACCAGCACAAAACATCCTTTATCTGCCCTTAGGGGATTTTTGCATATCGAAAATTACCTTTTGGCCTTAAAAATGCCAGGGCAACTTTCCAATGGGTGATGTCCTACGCATTTCACAACATCAAACATATTGTAGAACCATATCTTGATGATCTTCCGGCTCACTCTCGGACCCGGGAAGACCATCCTAACCACTTAAGTGCCATTTTCGAAAGGTGTCGTCGCTACAATATATGTTTGAATCCGCATAAGTGCGTCTTTTGTGTAGAATCCGGAAAACTGTTGGGCTTCATAATCTCCAAAAGCGGGATATGTTTAGATCCTGCGAAGGTAGAAGCTATCTTAGCCCTGCCTTCCCCCACCAATATTCTAGAACTTCAAAGTTTGCAAGGGCATGCAAACTTTCTACGTCGTTTCATTTGTAATCTTTCCGAGATAACAAAAGGCTATATGAGGCTTCTCAAGAAGAACGTTCCCTTTATCTAGGATGACAAATCCCAACGCTCCTTTGACAATCTAAAGGCAGCCTTAACCAAAGATCCTGTGATCCAACCCCCCGATTACACACGGGATTACATTCTTTATCTCGCAGCTTCGACTTCCACCATTGGTATGGTGCTAGTACAGGAAGACCACAACGGCATAGAACATGTGGTATAATATCTTAGTAAGAGTCTTCTCGACTCCGAAACTAGTTATTCACATGTTGAAAAACTAGCTCTGGCAACAGTATTTGCTGTCCAGAGATTCCGTCATTACATTCTACTCAGTCGGACCACTGTTATAGCCGATTTAAATCCAATGTATTATATCCTCACACGTCAAGTGCTTGGGGGAAAATATTCTCGTTGGATCGTCATCCTTCAGGAGTTTGACTTGGAATTTGTCAAAGCCAAGTCCAAGAAGTCTTTGGTCTTTGCAAAGTTGATTTGTAACTTGCCCCTGCTACCGAGAAATCCGAGCCCATCGATTCTCTTCCTGATGAATCATTGTTCCTCATTAGCACGTCTAATCCATGGTATGGGGATATTCTATTATATCTCCAAACCCAACGCTTCCGCCCCGACCTCACTCGCGATGAATGTCGACGCATTCGACATCACGCAAAATACTACCTCATAGTCAACGATACTCTTTATCGACGTGCTGTCGACACCGTTCTTCGACGCTGTTTGACCTTAGATGAGGTGGAACGCGTTCTTAATGACTGCCACGCTGGAGCATGTGGTGGTCATCTCTCTAGGATGGCTAAAGCCCAGAAAATACTACGAGCAGGATACTTCTGGCCCTCAATGTTCAAAGACTGCATTGAAACAGTCAAGAAGTGTCCACCATGCCAATTCTTTCATAGCAAAACATGCTCGCACCCTGCTCCACTCCATCCTGTTATTGCCGTCGGCCCTTTTTCCAAATGGGGCATAGATTTCATGAACTGTAGGCCCACTTCAACTGGGGGGCATAGCTATGTCATAGTAGCTGTCGACTATTTCACAAAATGGGCTGAAGCGATGCCTACGTATGCTGAGGACGGCAAAACAGCGGCACAATTCATATTCAATCATATTATAGCTAGATTTGGTGTCCCACAATCCATTGTGACCGATCATGGCTCCCACTTCAGGAACCATATGATCGAGGAACTAAGTTCCAAGCTGGGTTTTCGCCATGAAAACTCAATCCCGTATTACCCACAAGCTAATGGCCAAGTTGAAGCCATTAACAAAGTCCTGAAACGAATGATTCAACATATTGTGGGTACCTAGAAATCCAACTGGCACTCAGCTCTATTCTCAGCACTATGGGCATACCGAACCTCAATGAAAAGTGCTACTGGGTTTACACCATTCCAACTGGTGTATGGCCTAGAAGCCATTTTGCCGATTGAATGTGAAATTCCATCACTTAAGATAGCCATAGAGCTACTTCCTGTCACATACCCCAATTTTGCAAAAATAATGTAATTATTTTATTATATTCCTGAGACATTATGTTAAATTTAATGCTAAGTAGGAATTGATGACTCAGCAGAGTCACCAGAAATGGAATGTAATTCTGAATATTTTATTATTAATAAATAAATTATGGAGACAACAGCATGGGAGAGCTGTTAAAAGAGGTTACTGGTCTAACTGGTGGATGGAACTAGGTGGAAAGGCAAAAGACAAGTGGCAGCATCCTCAAACACTTCCTAAGTTGCAGGTGGCAACTTCCCTATATTTTGGGGTCATGATTCCCCAAGAAAGTGGAATCTGAGCAGGTGGCTCATTAATGACAGTTAACCCAACAAAGACCTAGGCAATCTTTTAAATAGTACTCAATGAACTAAGCTGGGGGTTCAACACATTGTTCTGAAGGGAGAATACATTCAGGTGAATGCTATTCAGGAGTCCCATTGAGGAAGAGGGAATTACAGTAAGGAAATTTGTTTAAGTGGGATGCTGCAGTAACTTGGTTCCAGTTTAGCTGCTTTGGCTAAGTGAATTGTATTGCTGCACCTAGTTCCATCTAGGAAGATCAGAGCAAGCTCGGGGGTCCTAAGAAGTGTTGTCTGGGCACTCTCTAGGAGTTGGTAGGGAGGAACAGCCTCCCATTGTTGTTGTTGTCCACCATTGATACAGGTTCAGCTATCTATTCCTGTTGTGTATTAGGTACAAACGAATGTATGTTATATTTATCTTCTATATGTCCTAATAGTATCTAGTTTAGTAAAAATTTAGCAGTTTTGAATTATCGGTAGTAGAATTATGGAGAATTTATTGTGTTTCAGTATTTCTTAAATACCCTTATCATCTTACTAATAAGATATTTCAATGCATGCTATACAACAGTAGTATCGTAAGCAATAGTTTCTTATTGTAATCTGGTTTTAGTCTAGTTTAATTGTAATAGTTAAATAGATAGGTAGGATTATGTGTACAGTAATTAATTTCTGAACCATAACTTGTTTAATAATCATAGGAATAGGAGTAAGTATAACCAGTTATATATATATTACAGTATCAATGACATTTCAGGGTTGTTGCAAGAACTTTTGTAGTCACAGTTAGGTTACTTTTGTTAGAGTACAAACCCTAGTTAAAGTATGTAGTTTAAAATATGTATCTAAATCAAACTTCAATCTTAGCTAAAGTTTATTCAGAATTTACTTATCAAATAAAACCATATACAAAAACTCTAACAGAAGTACATTATACAGGAATTATTGATAAAATAAATAAACTAGTATTGTTATAGGAACCATAGAATTTATAGAACCATAGCTAGCTCAATTATCAAGCTTAAGAATTATGGTATTTTCCTTCCTACAAGACTTTCTTGTACTAACAGAACTCTGTTGACGAGTATAAACAACTCATATTATCATACCCTAAAACTCCCTATTGCAACAGAATCGTAAAACATAACAATAGATTGAACAGTTAAGTGATTTCACAACCGAGTAGTTTTGAAACCCTATCATTTCAAGTTTTGACAATAAGAATTTAATAGCAGAGAAAACATGTACTAAACGAAAAAGACAGAACAGTGTTACAGCTCATTATCGAGCTTCGTTAATATTATCAAATCTTCCACTTATTTGCCAAACTACTATTAGGAGGAAATCGTAACTAAAGAACCAACCAATAAATATAATCACTATTGTACCTTCGAATTAACCCTATTCTGACCAGACGTTACAGGTGTTTAAACTTTGAACAGTATTACATTGACTCAACCACGGCCGTAGCCATATTTCAGTGTAGACAATTTTAAAACATGAAATCGAAAATATTTGCCACACACAATCAACTCGAAACCTACAGGAGGTTTTTAGACGTAGCTTCCAACATTTAATTTCATACAACAATTTTTCACTTACGGCCGTAAGCCTCTCTTTTTGATAGTAACATTCTATATAAACTCCGAACTTGAAACACACCCATACACCGACTCCATCTTACAGAATGGCTGAACAAGTCATTTCTTTTATAAGATAAAAAATATATGGGAAAAATACAGGAGCAAAACCTTGCTACTACAGTAGTCAATCCACAGCCGAGTTCACAAACCTACGATACAAGCGGTTTTCTTTTAATGCTAAAAATTTACGTAATACTGTACCTAGCATCATCATTTTAAAAGAAAACGCGGATAAAGAACAACCCTTTCATACAAGACACAATTTATATTAAGGTAAATTCCAAAACCCTGGGTAATAAAATCCCAAAGCAAAATACAGATACAGTATTAGACCTGGAGGCCGTAACCCCGTCAACCTGAGCAAGCTCATAGCCTTTCTTTACACTTTGTTAAAACCCTAAACACCTCTAGCAAGGAGATTAAATTACAAACGATTGAAGCCATGCTTCCAAAACCAAAACCCTACAGTGCAAACAACCCACAAGGAGGATTTTGCCATGGTAAGAACCAGGCTTACCCGGAACATGCTACTGGCTGGAGTTCATGCCACTCGTGACGTATGAGGAATCAGGTCCTGCAAGACAGATATGCATATGTTAGAAACTCGAAATTGTTTTTAAAACAATGCTTGCAACTACAAACACAGAAGAGAATATAGTAACTTACCGGGGTGAAGGAGGCCGCCATTTTCCTATAACTATCTTGCTAACCACGAACAAATGATGTGTAAAAACCCCATCCTTCCCACCGAGTAACTAATCTAGCAAACGTAATGGTTGTTTTCCCTGAATAGAAGACTTAAGAAAATCACACCGAGAATTAGGAATACGAGATGACAGGGTTCCTACGGTTGACAAAATACAAACCCTAGACTCTCGACCTGTTACAGTTGCAAAGCAACGAATACCAATGACGTTTAGACGAAACTATGGACAAGACGAAGGTTGAGGTAGCATGTAAACTGTTAACACGCTGTCACAATGGCGGCAGACCTGTAAATGAATTCAAGAGATAAACCCTAGGCATAATAACACTATCAAAGCTGCCCATAGTAAATCTCAAAGATTTTTCCAAACGATAAGCAAAGGAAAATGTAAATACTTGGAAGCCGAAACAACAGCACCATAACAAAGACTCAGACCTGGAGAGGTTGCAGACAGACCCAAGCCCGAAGGCGGAGGATAATGACGAGGTAGGGTTAGTTCTCAAGTTTTATATCGCCAAGCACTTGGCTATTATTCATCCACGTAGCAGTTCAAATATTTCCCAGCAGAGGGTCGATACTCCATAGTTCAACAATGAACTTGCCAATTATTGCAATCAATTAAAAATCATAGCAGGGATGCCCATTATGGTACCGGACCATAGTTAAATCTTGTCAAAAATTCCATGTTATTACATGCTTAGATTTACACGTTGGAGAACAATCATACTCGGATCTATAATCATTCCAATTATGCTAATTATAATAAAGTTCAAAGATCTCGATGGGAGTATTAACTTTTTGCTAAAACAAAAACTCATAATAGGTGTACATAAAAATTAGTGTATGTTGTGCCTATTGATAGTTCACTTGTCACCATATAATAATCAACATATTGGAATAAAGCCTTAAATTCCGGTTTTGTATTCAATAGATTTTGCTTGGTTAATAGATTTTGAGCTTTAGACATGGAGTAGGTTTTCAAACATAGAGCATATAATACTTTCACCAAGGGGGTAGCTTTCAAAGGATTTACAGGCTAATTACAAAACCTATTTCCAATTTGTTATCCTAGACTAATGTGAAAGTACCAGAGGTATTATATCTCTTTCAATTTTTCTTCTAAGTTATCGTAGAGCTGTAGGACTTAAAGAAATGACAAAATTCTTATGGAGATAACATTTTACAGTGGAGTTATTACTTGCCAATTCTTCCTCATGGAACTTTATCTAAATAAAATTTAGTGATGCAAATCATAATATTGTCTTAAGGAAACAGAACTTTTGCTATCCTTATTACACAATGATTTCAATCATTTATGAAAATGAAAGACTAAACTCTTACATGTTATTGGGTTTTGTTCAAAGTATCATTTATGGAAACATGAAGTAGATACCAGACAAGACAAAACTGTAAAATTGATAATAGAAAAATGTACTGACAGGTAAACCCTACAATTGCGGAAGATGAGAAAAATATAATTATAGTGATCATATTTTAACTTCAAATTCTTGCAGTTAAAAGTATAAACCCGAACATAATTAGAAGTTGAACCTGGCATATTACAGGAAGGATTTCTACCTTAAAGATGGCTTGATAAAAACAAACAGGTTAGCATGTTACACGTTTCACTGAATGAATAGGTACTGCTATTTTTTAATACTTGAAATATTTAAAGGTAGCGACTGCTATTACATGTATATCTGCAAGAGATAGAAAATCGATTGGGTTAGCTCGTAAGCTAAGTAAGCCCAGTTCGACATACAAACTCCCCCTTGTAGTTACAAAACAATAAAACAATCAGTAACAGAAAAGAGAAACTCGTAACAACTTTAAATATTACAAAAAAATCATTTAGACACATTTACGACCATGTAAACTAAACAACAGATATATGATTGCATTTAATAACATTTATTGCTATCTTAAAATTTTTAAATTTTTCAGAAAATGTTGGGTATTGACATGTGGTATCAGAGCATGGTTCTTACACTAGGCCTGGATGTGACTCAACTAGTTTCCGCAAAATAGTGACCATGAAAGAAAAATTTATAATATATCATGAACTAACTTGTATTTTCGGTTTTACAAATACAGAGCAGAAAAAAATTTCCTTTTTCTGAATCTAACAGGCAGCTATGGAAAATCTAGGAGAATATGCTGAGGAGGAATCTCCAAATACTGCGACAAGACATATGTCGAGAGAACCTGTGACAGAGGAGGTAATTGCTCACTCCTCCAAACTTATGCAGACCATAAAAGGTTTAAAGACAGAGATAGAAACAGTCAAAAAGGATAATGAAAGGATTCTGAAAACTCAAGAGCAGCTAAATCAATTATTACTAGAAAAATTTCAGACAGAAGGAAGAAGCAAAAGAGCTGACTCAGAAGAAGCTAGTCATCAAAGAGGGTCTAAAAGGATGAAATCAGCTAAATCTGACAGCAGTTCATCATCTGAAGAAAGAAGGGAACAACACAGCTATCGCACTACTAGTGACAGTAGTGAAACTGAGTTGCATAATAGAAAGAAAAGGTACCGACCTTACGAAGAGATTTCCGGGGAGTTTAAGAAAATAAAACCCCCAACCTTCAATGGAGAATCTGAGACAGGAGAAGAGGCAGAATCCTGGTTATCCGGGATGAGAAAATATTTTCAGATCTACAATTATTCAAATCAGCTGAAGGCAAGAATGGCCATATATAACCTTTCTAGAAAGGCAGATATATGGTGGCAAGACTTGAAAAGGGTCAAAGGGATTAAAGAAAAAGAAGTCAATTGGAGTACTTTTAAAAGATACTTCAAAAAGAAATTTCTGTCCGAACAGTACTATGAGGAGAGGGCCAAGGAATTTTATGAATTAAAGCTAGGATCTATGATGATGAAGGACTTAAACAGTAATTTTTTAAGTCTGTTGAGATATGTGCCGTATTTTGTTGAAGAAAAACCTAAAATACAGCAGTTTCTTAGCTTCCTGCCATATCATATTAAGGACAGAATCGAATATGATAACCCCAAAACTCTAGAAGAAGCTATGCGAAAGGCAAATTTCTGTTATGAACAGAATAAAAAGAAAGAAGGGATAGCCAGCTGGAAGGCTAAAAAGAACAGCAATCAGCCTGAGTACAGGAAAAAGGAGTTTGTACCCCATAAAAGTTTCAAAAATAATAAGAACAAAACCCAGTTTAATGGTAAAAACTTCTAGGGAGGAAAAAATGGAGTTGCTAATAATTCCAATAACTTCAAGGGCAGCAAGGAGGTTTCTAATAATCATGGAAATTACACTAAGAATTGTGAACGAAAGGAGCCTGTTAAGTGCTGGGAATGCAATGGCCCACACTATGCATCAGTTTGCCCAAATCGGAAGAAAACAAATGGCAATATTCATACTATACAAGATGAAATGACTGTTGGAGACTTTGCAGGGACTATGCCCCGAATCAACACAGCATTGGAGAACCGCCAAGCTGACTACCAAACTTCCATGGTGGAGGTAGGAGGTATGATTAACAAAATTCCTGTAACTATTTTAATAGATCCGGGTGGTAGTCTTAGTTATATTTCACCCCAGCTAGTAGAAAAATGTAATCTGACTGTTGAAAGGTTTGATAATTCTTGGTCTGTACAACTAGCTACTGGGACAAAAAGGAAAGTAAACTGTTATGTTAAGGAATGTGTCCTGGATATGAATGATTTTAAGACTACTGTTAAATTAAATGTTTTGCCACTTGGCTCTTATGACATACTTATCGGGATGGACTGGTTAGAACAGCATAGAGTAGTTTTAAACTGTTTTGACAAAACTTTTAGGTGTGTAAACAATAATGAACAGCCTGTAACTGTTAGGGGTATTCCTAGGAAAACAGTAATCAGGCAGATTTCTGCTTTACAACTTAAACGAGCAGTCAGAAAAGGGTGCAAAGCCTATGTTGTAACTATTACAGATGAGGCAGATAAGTCTGAAATCAGCAAGATAACAGTAGAGGATATCCCTGTAGTAAATGAATTTATTGATGTTTTCCCGGAGGAAATCCCAGGATTACCTCCCAAGAGAGAACTGGATTTTACAATTGAACTTGTACCAGGTGTTGTACCCAGTTCAAAAGCTCCGTATCGTATGAATATTTTGGAGCTTAATGAATTAAAAACACAGTTAAAGGAGTTAATAGATAAAAATTACATTCACCCCAGTGTGTCCCCTTGGGGAGCACCAGTATTTTTTGTTAAAAAGGACGGAACTATGCGACTTTGCATAGATTACCGTCAACTGAACAAGATGACGATTAAAAACAGATATTCGTTACCTCGCATAGATGATCTGTTTGATCAGCTACATGGAGCTAAGGTGTTCACTAAAATAGACCTGAGATCGGGTTATCATTAGGTGAGGATTAAAGAAGAGGACATATTTAAGACAGCTTTCAGAACGAGGTATGGACATTACAAATTTGTCGTAATGCCATTCGGGCTTACTAATGCCCCAGCCGTCTTTATGTGCCTAATGAATAACATAATGCATAAATACTTAGATAAATTTGTTGTCGTATTCATCGATGACATTTTAGTTTATTCTAAGAATGAAGAGGAGCATAAAGAACATTTACAGATAGTCTTACAAGAACTACAAGAGCAGCAGCTCTTTGCGAAGTTCAGTAAGTGTGACTTCTTTAAAGATGAAATCCAGTACTTAGGACATGTAGTCACCAAGGAAGGGATTTCAGTTGATCATGAAAAGATCCGGGCAATTGAGGATTGGCCAGTACCAAAAGATGTAACAGATGTTAGGTCCTTCATGGGAATTGCTGGTTACTACTGGAGATTCATTGAAGGCTTTTCAAAAATAGCCAACCCAATCACGTCCTTGCAAAAGAAAGGCAAGAAGTTCGATTGGAACATGAAGTGTGAAGAAAGCTTTAAGAAATTGAAGACTTTATTAACAACCGTGCCTATTTTAAGAATAACATATCATAATAAGGATTTTGTAGTCTGCACCAACGCTTGTAATGATGGTTTAGGCGGAGTGTTGACTCAGGATGGGCATGTCATTGCCTATGAGTCCAGGAAGCTGAAGATTCACGAAAAGAATTATGCCACTTATGATTTGGAATTGGTTGCTGTTATTCATGCTTTAAAGATGTGGCGACACCACTTAATAGGCAGAAAATTTACTTTAATGACTGATAATAAGGGTCTGAAATACCTTTTAGATCAGCCTAATTTAAATGCAAGACAAGCCAGGTGGTTGGCTTTCTTAAGTGAATATGATTTCGAAATTCAGCACATAAAGGGAAAGGAAAATAAGATGGCTGATGCTTTGAGCAGAAATGCAAGGCTGAATTTTGTATCAGCTAGCAGCACTTACACCTCTGATTTGAATGAACAGTTGGTTGAAGGGATAAAATCAGATGAAATTTATCAAAAGTTACAGGTTACAGCTAAAGAGGAACCTACAGAAAGTTTAATAAAGGGTTATAGCCTAAACAAAGAGGGATTTTTATTGTTTAAGGACAGGCTGTATGTTCCAAATATACCTAAAGTTAAACTGTTAATTCTGGATGAAGTTCATAAAACCCCTTACTCAGGGCATCCAGGCTATCAGAAAACTGTCACCATGTTGAGAAAAGATTATTTTTGGCCTAATATGAAATCTGAAACAGCTGAGTATATAGCTAGATGTTTAGACTGTCAACAGGTAAAAACAGAACATCAGCATCCAGCTGGGTTATTGCAACCTTTGCCTATTCCTAGTTGGAAATGGGAGATAATCAGCTTAGATTTCATTACGGGGTTACCCAAAAATCAGCATCAGAATGATTCAATTATGGTGGTAGTTGATAAATTAAGTAAATCAGCACACTTTATTCCTGTAAAAACCACTTACAAGGCTGCAAACATAGCTGATATATTTCTGAAACATATTTTTCGGTTACATGGTGTCCCAAAAGTTATTATTTCAGACAGGGATCCTAAATTCATAGGGAATTTTTGAAAATCTTTGTTTAAAGGATTAAACACAACTCTGAATTTCAGCACTTCTTTCCATCCTCAGACGGACGGACAAACTGAAAGAGTTGATCAGGTATTAGAAGATCTGCTAAGAATGTATGTTAAGGATCAACCAAGAAAGTGGGAGGACTATTTACATCTAGCAGAATTTGCATACAATAACAACTATCAATCGTCAACTAAGTTTAGTCCTTTTGAAATTCTGTATGGACGTAAATGTAACACTCCTATCTCTTGGAGTAATCCAGTAGATAGATTAGTTTTAGGTCCTGATTTGTTAAAAGAGATGGAACAGATTGTGAAACAAGTGCAGGAAAATTTGAAGATTGCCCAGGATCAGCAAAAGAGTCAAGCATATTTGAAAAGAACTCCTAAAGAGTTCCAGGTAGGTGAACATGTGTTCATCAAGGTAAGACCAAAGAAGAGCTCCCTAAGACTGGGGAGTTGTGCAAAATTAGCGCCACATTACTGTGGTCCGTTTGAAATTTTATCTAGAATTGGTCAAGTTGCTTATCAACTAGCATTACCACCTAATTTAAAGGTACACAATGTTTTTCATATTTTTGTTCTAAAAAAATATGTTCATGATGCTACTCATGTTATTGATTGGAACATTGTACAGGTAGAACCAGAAGGGGAAGTTCTGGTGGAACCGGATTGTATCCTCGAGAGGAGGGAAATTACTCTGCGGAACCGCACAATTGGACAGCTGAAGGTGCAATGGAAGCACCTTAGTCCTGAAGAAGCTACCTGGGAACTGGAAAGTAAGATGAGGGAAGCATACCCAAATCTATTCCAGCAGGTGGCTGAGGATGAGGAATAAGTAACATCGAGGACGATGTTACATTTTAAGGGGGTGTGTATGTCACATACCCCAATTTTGCAAAAATAATGTAATTATTTTATTATATTCCTAAGACATTATGTTAAATTTAATGCTAAGTAGGAATTGATGACTCAGCAAAGTCACCAGAAATGGAATGTAATTCTGAATATTTTATTATTAATAAATAAATTATGGAGACAACAGCATGGGAGAGCTGTTAAAAGAGGTTACTGGTCTAACTGGTGGATGGAACTAGGTGGAAAGGCAAAAGACAAGTGGCAGCATCCTCAAACACTTCCTAAGTTGCAAGTGGCAACTTCCCTATATTTCGGGGTCATGATTCCCCAAGAAAGTGGAATCTGAGCAAGTGGCTCATTAATGACAGTTAACCCAACAAAGACCTAGGCAATCTTTTAAATAGTACTCAATGAACTGAGCTGGGTGTTCAACACATTGTTCTGAAGGGAGAATACATTCAGGTGAATGCTATTCAGGAGTCCCATTGAAGAAGAGGGAATTACAGTAAGGAAATTTGTTTGAGTGGGATGCTGCAGTAACTTGGTTCCAGTTTAGCTGCTTTGGCTGAGTGAATTGTTTTGCTGCACCTAGTTTTAGCCAGGAAGATTAGAGCAAGCTCGGGGGTCCTGAGAAGTGTTGTCTGGGCACTCTCCAGGAGTTGGTAGGGAGGAATAGCCTCCCATTGCTGTTGTTGTCCACCGTTGATACAGTTTCAGCTATCTATTCATGTTGTGTATTAGGTACAAACGAATGTATGTTATATTTATCTTCTATATGTCCTAATAGTATCTAGTTCAGTAAAAATTTGGCAGTTTTGAATTATCAGTAGTAGAATTATGGAGAATTTATTGTGTTTCAGTATTTCTTAAATACCCTTATCATCTTACTAATAAGATATTTCAATGCATGCTATACAACAGTAGTATCGCAAGCAATAGTTTCTTATTGTAATCTGGTTTTAGTCTAGTTTAATTGTAATAGTTAAATAGATAGGTAGGATTATGTGTACAGTAATTAATTTCTGAACCATAACTTGTTTAATAATCATAGGAACAGGAGTAAGTATAACCAGTTATATATATATTACAGTATCAATGACATTTCAGGGTTGTTGCAAGAACTTTTGTAGTCACAGTTAGGTTACTTTTGTTAGAGTACAAACCCTAGTTAAAGTATGTCTAGTTTAAAATATGTATCTAAATCAAACTTCAATCTTAGCTAAAGTTTATTCAGAATTTACTTATCAAATAAAACCATATACAAAAACTCTAACAGAAGTACATTATACAGGAATTATTGATCAAATAAATAAACTAGTATTGTTATAGGAACCATAGAATTTATAGAACCATAGCTAGCTCAATTATCAAGCTTAAGAATTATGGTATTTTCCTTCCTACAAGACTTTCTTGTACTAACAGAACTCTGTTGACGAGTATAAACAACTCATATTATCATACCCTAAAACTCCCTATTGCAACAGAATCGTAAAACATAACAATAGATTGAACAGTTAAGTGATTTACAAACCAAGTAGTTTTGAAACCCTATCATTTCAAGTTTTGACAATAAGAATTTAATAGCAGAGAAAACATGTACTAAACGAAAAAGACAGAACAATGTTACAGCTCATTATCGAGCTTCGTTAATACTATCAAATCTTCCACTTATTTCCCAAACTACTATTAGGAGGAAATCGTAACTAAAGAACCAACCAATAAATATAATCACTATTGTACCTTCGAATTAACCCTATTCTGACCAGACGTTACAGGTGTTTAAACTTTGAACAGTATTACATTGACTCAACCATGGCCGTAGCCAGATTTCAGTGTAGACAATTTTAAAACATGAAATCGAAAATATTTGCCACACACAATCAACTCGAAACCTACAGGAGTTTTTTAGACGTAGCTTCCAACATTTAATTTCATACAACAATTTTTCACTTACGGCTGTAAGCCTCTCTTTTTGATAGTAACATTCTATATAAACTTCGAACTTGAAACACACCATAAACCGACTCCATCTTACAGAATGGCTGAACAAGTCATTTCTTTTATAAGATAAAAATTATATGGGAAAAATACAGGAGCAAAACCTTGCTACTACAGTAGTCAATCCACAGCCGAGTTCACAAACCTACGATACAAGCGGTTTTCTTTTAATGCTAAAAATTTACGTAATACTGTACCTAGCATCATCATTTTAAAAGAAAATGCAGACAAAGAACAAGCCTTTCATACAAGACACAAGTTATATTAAGGTAAATTCCAAAACCCTGGGTAATAAAACCCCAAAGCAAAATACAGATACAGTATTAGACCTGGAGGCCGTAACCCCGTCAACCTGAGCAGGCTCATAGCCTTTCTTTACACTTTGTTAAAACCCTAAACACCTCTAGCAAGGAGATTAAATTACAAACGATCGAAGCCATGCTTCCAAAACCAAAACCCTACAGTGCAAACAACCCACAAGGAGGATTTTGCCATGGTAAGAACCAGGCTTACCCGGAACATGCTACTGGCTGGAGTTCATGCCACTCGTGACGTATGAGGAATCAGGTCCTGCAAGACAGATATGCATATGTTAGAAACTCGAAATTGTTTTTAAAACAATGCTTGCAACTGCAAACACAGAAGAGAATACAGTAACTTACCGAGGTGAAGGAGGCCGCCATTTTCCTGTAACTATCTTGCTAACCACGAACAAATGATGTGTAAAAACCCCATCCTTCCCACCGAGTAACTAATCTAGCAAACGTAATGGTTGTTTTCCCTGAATAGAAGTCTTAAGAAAATCACACCGAGAATTAGGAATACGAGATGACAGGGTTCCTACGGTTGACAAAATACAAACCCTAGACTCTCGACCTGTTACAGTTTCCAAGCAACGAATACCAATGACATTCAGACAAAACTATGGACAAGACGAAGGTTGAGGTAGCATATAAACTGTTAACACGCTGTCACAATGGCGGCAGACCTATAAATGAATTCAAGAGAAAAACCCTAGGCATAATAACACTATCAAAGCTGCCCATAGTAAATCTCAAAGATTTTTCCAAACGATAAGCAAAGGAAAATGTAAATACTTGGAAGCTGAAACAACAGCACCATAACAAAGACTCAGACCTGGAGAGGTTGCAGAAAGACCCGAGCCCGAAGGCGGAGGATAATGACGAGGTAGGGTTAGTTCTCAGGTTTTATATCGCCAAGCACTTGGCTATTATTCATCCACGTAGCAGTTCAAATATTTCCCAGTAGAGGGTCGATACTCCATAGTTCAACGATGAACTTGCCAATTATTGCAATCAATTAAAAATCATAGCAGGGATGCCCATTATGGTACCGGACCATAGTTAAATCTTGTCAAAAATTCTATGTTATTACATGCTTAGATTTACACGTTGGAGAACAATCATACTCGGATCTATAATCATTCCAATTATGCTAATGATAATAAAGTTCAAAGATCTCGATGGGAGTATTAACTTTTTGCTAAAACAAAAACTCATAATAGGTGTACATAAAAATTAGTGTATGTTGTGCCTATTGATAGTTCACTTGTCACCATATAATAATCAACATATTGGAATAAAGCCTTAAATTCTGGTTTTGTATTCAATAGATTTTGCTTGGTTAATAGCTTTTGAGCTTTAGACATGGAGTAGGTTTTCAAACATAGAGCATATAATACTTTCACCAAGGAGGTAGCTTTCAAAGGATTTACAGGCTAATTACAAAACCTATTTCCAATTTGTTATCCTAGACTAATGTGAAAGTACCAGAGGTATTATATCTCTTTCAATTTTTCTTCTAAGTTATCGTAGAGCTGTAGGACTTAAAGAAATGACAAAATTCTTATGGAGATAACATTGTACAGCGGAGTTATTACTTGCCAATTCTTCCTCATGGAACTTTATCTAAATAAAATTTAGTGATGCAAATCATAATATTGTCTTAAGGAAACAAAACTTTTGCTATCCTTATTACACAATGATTTCAATCATTTATGAAAATGAAAGACTAAACTCTTACATGTTATTGGGTTTTGTTCAGAGTATCATTTATGGAAACATGAAGTAGATACCAGACAAGACAAAACTGTAAAATTGATAATAGAAAAACGTACTGACAGGTAAACCCTACAATTGCGGAAGATGAGAAAAATATAATTATAGTGATCATATTTTAACTTCAAATTCTTGCAGTTAAAAGTATAAACCCGAACATAATTAGAAGTTGAACCTGGCATATTACAGGAAGGATTTCTACCTTAAAGATGGCTTGATAAAAACAAACAGGTTAGCATGTTACACGTTTCACTGAATGAATAGGTACTGCTATTTTTTAATACTTGAAAGATTTAAAGGTAGCGACCGCTATTACCTGTATATCTGCAAGAGATAGAAAATCGATTGGGTTAGATCGTAAGCTAAGTAAGCCCAGTTCAACATACAAACTCCCCCTTGTAGTTACAAAACAATAAAACAATCAGTAACATAAAAGAGAAACTCGTAACAACTTTAAATATAACAAAAAAATCATTTAGACACATTTACGACCATGTAAACTAAACAACAGATATATGACTGCATTTAATAACATTTATTGCTATCTTAAAATTTTTAAATTTTTCGGAAAATGTTGGGTATTGACACTTCCCCACACCACTTCTGAAGAGGAACGGTTTCTATACCTAGCCAAGCTAGATGAAACCCGCCGCGACGCTGCTTTAGCTAATGAAGCTCATAAAAAACGCGTCAAAGCTCAATATGACAAATCCGTTCAACCTCGGATCTTCAATGAAGGTGACCTCGTACTTACATATGATCAAATGCACGATAAGCTCAGAAAAGGAAAACTAGAATCTATGTGGTACGGCCCCTTTGTTGTAAAACGTGTCTTGGAAAAAGGAGCCTATGAACTAATCGATTGTGATGGTACACCATTGTCACGACCCCGCAATGGGCTATACCTCAAACGCTTCTATGCGTAAGGTTTCCCTACGCGGGTTACTTGTTGTACATAATGTACTTAGTTTGCTTTTTCTCATTTTTTGGTGTGCGCGTGGACCTCATGTATCCACTCTTACCTTGACTCGTGATTTTATGCGCAGATGTATGCCTACTTCGGATTCGCCGACGGTGCAAGCCGACATACCCGGAATCTCGCTTCCGCAGCATGGGTAATCTATTCTCCCACTGGCGAGTTGATTTCTTCAGGAGCCAATTGTTTAGGTCCTGCAACCAACAATATTGCAGAGTACCATGCAATCATTGGTCTCTTGACGGAGGTTGCTTCACTCGGAATTGACTCCCTATCAGTCTTTTTAGACTCCCAACTCGTGGTTTCTCATCTAAACCGTGTTTACACAGTTCGCGATCCTATACTACTTCATTTATTTCAGAGAGTACGCCTCTTGGAACGATCATTTAATTTCATTTCATATCAACACGTACCGAGAGAATTCAATTGTATAGCTGATTCATTAGCTAATTACATTTTGGATTGGCATCTTGCCCATACATAAACACATCACAAAAAAAGGCACAAGTCATTGTAAATAAATAGATCATAAATAGGTCCATATCACCGTATATAAGAGTGTTTTTCCAAATACATAGAGTTTGTGTCAAAGACAAAATTTGGGACCAAATCCCATACAAAAATTTGGCTTTCAAAGCCTACATATCATATACATGCCACAAAAGACAAAAAAGACTATCTAAGGAGATCTGGGAGATCTATCATGTCCCTCGTCAAATTCCTCACGCTGCTGGTGATAACACACTACAGCTCGAGCCACCCTACGAAGAAGTCGGCCAATACGACTAGGCACACCTACAGTATGTCGCTGGAGATGCAAAGGGACGTCATCCATCCTCATAGTAGGGATACCATGAGTTAAGCCCTGTAAGTTCCTCTCTATATCCCGGACGCCTCCTACTTCATCTTCGTCCTCCTCCTCGTCGGGAGTAGCTTGGCGATCAACACCACCGTGACGTAATGGCGAGTACCCAGCCAGTCTCTGTGGACCACGATTTGCGACATGCACACGTACATACATTAGAAGTCTTTTGCACATTCTAAAAAGTAATAAAAATTATATATTCAAAAAAGAAAAAATATATCCATGAAGGTCATACCTGATTTGTCCCAATCCTCATCTTCTAGAAGTGCCAAGTCGATGTCCTCACGGAAGTCCACCCCTGCATAGGGGTAGTCATCAATCATCACTATCTGTTCCTCGAGCCAGGAGAAGAAGTCCTCACCAAAATCCAAGTGCTAAGGTCCCCCAAGACGTCCTGCATAATCACTCCATCGAGCCATCCATGGCTCGGTAGTTGGACGAGGGGGCATAGCTATCTGTGGGCGCAATAATGGCACCCTCTCCAAAAAGAAGGTGACTAGGATGCTCCCATAACCAAATTGGGAATTCTCTCCAACCCTACACTTATGCACTTGTTCTTTGAGATTGGTCAACACCGCCTCACACCAGTTAAATACTATTCCTGCCATACAATCCACTGCAAGGTTCATCTGTGTACGGGACGCCTGATGGGGACCCGTACCCCCTGCTGCACGTGTGATGGTGAACAAAACAGTTTTTACAGGAAGTTCTATAACATCTTTGATGACCACCTTTCCGCTTTTCTTACTCGAACCCTGACGGCAATACCGAGCAATCAAAGCATCTATGCTCGCTTCCGAGGCTGTGTATCCGGTAAAATTCACCCGGGCTCCTCTTTTTGAGAGGCCTGTGAGAAAGTAAATGTCCTCGAGTTGAATTTCGGGGATGTGCTCTCCCACTCGGAAAGCTTGGATGTCAGGGTCCCACAATTGAATAAGATGGGTAAGAAGTTTGGCTTGCTGACGAATGCCTTTGGTCTTGAAGAATTTCAACAAACCGCACTCCCGCAATGCAGTCGCAGTCAGTAGGTCATTTTCAGCCGCCAAATCATCTACTTCGTGCTCTCTTTCTTTCCAACTGACCATTTTGATCCAAACGAATTGCAAACTCCTGCAAAAGGTCAGGGGAAACATTCAGTAATCATTTAATAACTTGGTTTCAGCAACAAATTTGAGAAAAAACGATTTTTTTCATCTTAGATTGCGTCTTCATCGCGCCTGGGGCAAATCTTATCGTGCGGTACTGCACAGTACCACGTTTCTGTTTAAAGCCACAGCGTAGTACTGTCAAACAGTACCGCATTTCCCGATATAAATCCCATGCGGTACTATGAAGGGCGATTTTTGCCCAATAGGGCTTGCCCAAAAAATTAATTTTTCTTACTGAAAGCAAATTATTCATACATGAAGTGAAAGAGTGGTTTGAGAGCCCTTACCTGGCGCAGACGGTTGTTGAAACGGTGCCCTGAAACTCCCGATATGGATCCTTGAAGTTTTTGCTCCTCAAATGGGTAAAATCTCCTCTTTGGGTAAAAACACAAGTGAAATGGTAACTTCCTCCCTTTACCTATTCTTTATATAGCTTTTTCACCTATTTTTTACTTATTATTTTATATGGTTAAAATAAAACCCATTTCACATTACTAATATCTGGTTTTATGAGCACTTTATTGACAGGATCTCCTTTAAAAAGCAATATATTCACACTGGCGTTTATTCATTGTTTGACCTTCATTTTGAGCCTACTTTATCTTTTTCGTGCTCTGGATTAAAACTTGAAAAAGATTCCAAGCGCTTTTACACCCGTGTCGTGCTTGTCAAACTCAAGTAAATGGTGTCGAGTTCAGTCAGCTTTACTCATGCTCGTTAAAACGATGAGGAAAGTATTATCCTGGTTGTATTTTATTCTCTTTTCGGACCAGAATAATTAAAAAATTACGAAAAAGACCATTGGAGTCCATTGTTAAGCTCTTTTCAGACTCCCTAAAATTGAAAAGATTGCCAAGTGATCTTGACTCTTTCACACTTGTAAAAGTATTTGAAAGGTCGTCTATTCGGTGATAGGTTACCCCTTTTTCGGCCCGTCTAGACTATTTACGAGAAATGTATACCTTAGTCAATTCTGGCTGGGATAGTTCTCTCGGGAATTGTTTTACACTTTTTCGGGATCGAGGGACTAAATTTACGAAAAAGTACATTGCGGAGCTTCCTTTAAGTTTTTCAGGCTCTCTAAATGTGAAAAACTACCGAGCTTTCCTTCCTTGGACTCGTTAAAATCTAACATCGAAGGACCCACTTTGGGACGAACCCCTCCTTTCTCAGGTTCGTAAAACATGTGAGATTGGACTCATCCATGAGATGAGCTACACCGAGCATCTGTTATCCTCTTCAAGCTCGAAAAACAACAAAGAGGTACTCGTCTATCATGTCGGGGGAATATGGGGAACAAGTCAAGTTTGTTATGGCATCTTGTCAGTCGTTACCTTTGAACATGGCATGTGTCTGTCTCTTGTCTATATTGGGTATCTATTTTTTACTGAGTTATGGTCATCATCCTGAGTCGTCTCCCTAGCCACGAGCCTACTCATTCGGTGTCTATCCTCTGCTTTCAATAATCCCTGCTGCCAAGTCCTGTTACATGCCATTATATGTTCAAAGGGTTGCATTGTTCATAGTCATTCATTGTGTCAGGCCTCCGCTGTGTCAGTACATACTCCATTGTTTCATCATCTTATCGTTCGTTCTGATTTCGTGTCGATGATGCGGGAATCATTATGGCCCACCTTAGACAAGTCTATTCCCGTCGAAGCCAAATCACTATCCGAGAATTGGACTTAGAGATCAACCATTAGTACCTTGGTACCTGCATGCCTCAATGGCAGGTTTCCTCGTGTTCGACAGTAGGTTTACATCACAGACCTCTGATCGAACAATCTCTCGAATGCTCGACATCAACTCATCTATTCGCATTTCGTTGAGATGTACTTCAGATACATTGGGGATCATCGTCATCATTGGTGATTTCCCTCGCATTTGTTAACAGTTCACATCATTGACCGGTAATCAAATGGTTTCTACCATGTTCGACTTCAACACTTTGTAATCACATGGCTAGATTCATATCATTTGCGATCGGGTAGAAGACCCTGGGCGCACCTTTGTATCTTGATTGTGTCCAGGTTGCGATGGAGATGTCCTTTGTATTGTCACACAGATCCACTTTTTGTATTGGTCGTGGCTGTGTTATTACTGT
Source organism: Larix kaempferi (assembly GCA_027924585.1). Classification (NCBI taxonomy): domain Eukaryota; kingdom Viridiplantae; phylum Streptophyta; class Pinopsida; order Pinales; family Pinaceae; genus Larix; species Larix kaempferi. The sequence goes on along the minus strand of BSBM01000093.1, from coordinate 52,434,457 downwards.
CTCGTGGATCTACGCTTGTTCATAGTAGCCATGATCTGTCCACAGTCTATATCATCTCAGTACTCATGGATCTGCAATGTATTGTTCGGCAGCCATGCTTTGAGTCATTTGTTTCCAAGCATGGGGATGCCTGCCTCGGTGGTATATCTAACACCTTATTTCTGTTTCAGCTCCTTGTAGCTCTCCTCAATGCTATCTCTGCACACTATATTTGTAAATTCTTTCGGCCATCAGTCCCTTCTGACCTCACACTTTAGGGGGCATCTGTTATACCTCCATATTTCACAGTGTCGCATCTGCACCATGAAAAGAGCTGACGACGCTTCCCCTACTGCTTAAAACACTCAGAAGAGAAAAATGATGAGTGAACCTTGAAGGAAAACTTACCCTGACAAGTTTTCACCTAGCCGAGACTGCTTTTACCTTAAGTACCATGTTTTGCTCTATCCTAGAAGCGCAGTAGTCCACACTACCGCACTATGCTTTATCCCTGACACGCGGTACTACTGTGTTATGCTCAGATTACTGGGTGCGGTACTCCTTTTATAGCCTTTTTGCCATGGCTTGTGTGATTTTGGATTTTTGAGAGATATTGGAGGATTAGGCTCCCTGATTCGATCCTAACTCATTTTCTGTGATTAGAAACCCTGATCCACTAAGTTCTCCCAAGATCCACCCATCTCTCTTGTTGGTTAACCCTACCATACACTATAAAAGAGAGGTATTCCATGGGAAAGAGGGAGGACTCTTAGAGGTATCAAACCTATGATCTTGCAGCCTTGTGGAGATAGCTAGAGGAGGAAACACTTGGAGCTGGAGGATTGGCTTGGACATCAAGCAACCTTTGTAAGCATTCTTCAAGTTTGTAATAAAGATAACTTGTCTTGTTTTTCCCATTTCATGTGTATTGTACAAGTCTTTAGTATGGAATGTATCTAGTCTAGATTTGAATCTAATCTTTACTTCAAGGTATTTGGAAGCTTGTATGCTTGTTCCTTGTTTGATTTCAATAGGTTCTACATTGGAGCTTTTGGATCAAGAGCTAGAAGCGGGACAAACGTCAGATTGAAAGGTGAGTCATATATTTCATCGTTTCTGAATGTATGTAATGTTGTTGTGAAAGTTAGTTCAGGAATTTCAAGGTAGCATTTGTTTTGTTTTGTTCTTACCTTAGAGTCAGTTAGGAATATGCTTTAAGTTAAGATAATTTTGACTTATCCATAGGGAAAAATTCTACCAACAATATAGATGATTCAACGTGTCGAATGACCAAGATAATAGGGTGTACCGGAATCTAGAGAGGCAGTGATACTGTGAGACCACAAATGCTACTATAATTATGCACTTCCTCTTGCAGTTCACCCAAGCATATTTAAAATAGTGTTTAATAGAGAATAAAACATAGCATGGATTCAGTGGTGCTCAGAGGAGAAAATATTCTATACGAGTCAATACTATAATTAAACTATATTTCTAATACTCAATTTTCCAAATCAAGTATGCCATGTGTCACAATATGATCGTTCCACGTGTCACCCTGGGATACTAGATATCAACATCTAAACAACAAAATTTATAGACATTTTGCTTCAAAGGCTTGGTTGGCAAGTGGAAATATTCTTAGAGAAAGAGTGGCCACTCTTTCTCCAAGGTCTTCTATTGTTACAATTCCCTCGTAAATGAAGGGTCGGTCGACCCTTCTTATTCCTAATATTCTTTTCATAATAATTTGACACAACAAGAAGGGTCGGTCGATCCTTCTAGTGTTCTCTATTATGGATATAGATGAATTGTGGGATAAAGGTTTTCACAATTTACTACGAAAAGAAGGGGCAGCCGATCCTTCTTGTCGGAAAACAGAAGTCAGGAGAAACAATTTTTATATGTTAAAACATCCAAGGTGTTCTATTTTGAAAATTGCCTCGTAATTGAAAGGTTGGCCGACACTTCATATTCCCAATATTAGTTTCATAATAGTTCGACACTACAAGAAGGGTTGGTCGATCCTTCTTGTGTTCTCCATTATGGATATATCTGAATTGTTGGATAAATGTTTTCACAATCAACTACAAAAAGAAGGCGCGTCCGATCCTTCTTGTCAGAAAACAGAAGTCAGGACAAACCATTTTTATATGTTATAACTTAGCCGATTGACTGACTATTCAAACAATGAGTGAATAGTTTAGACATTGAACTTTTCACCTTTGTAGGTAACTTCATTTCTGAAGCAAGGGATTGTTTAGGTACCTAAAATTCATGACCATTAGAGGTATGTACAGGTTCTAATTGTGAGGTTGTAGATCCTAGTGATTGTTTGTTCACTGTAGAAATTGAATAACTATTACACTGAACAATACATGCATCAACATTGAATAGAGTTCCCACACAATCACCCTTAGCAAACACCATAGATTACTAGACCATTTTACACCCTTTGTTAGATAAAAGGAACCTGACATGAACATGAATAAGTTTTATTAATAATACTAGGTTAGTACACGCAAAACCTGGAATGCATAAAACTCCATTGATCCTCTTCACTATACCATCAACGAATTTGATTAAGACTCTGCAATGACAAACTATGATAAGAGGAGAATCGCAAATCCAGTATTCGAACTGTTACCGCAATCCACATTGCGGGTTAAGGAAATGCAAAATGCAAACATTTACAATAATCTTCCCGCAATCTGCAAATGCGGGTTGCGGGAATGAAATCCGAATATCCAGTAATTCACCTGTATCAAGACTGGTCAGCACAAAAAGGATCGGATGACCATTCTTGCAGTCTAGAACTAGTATAAAGATAATATTTGGCAGAAGAAGGGTCGACTGCCCCTTCATTTATGAGAAAATTATCCAAATATTCAACCTATGAAGTATAGGTTGTCAATTCATCTTTATCCTAAATAGTGAAGACTGCAAAAATACTAACGTCACAAGAAGGGTTGGTCGATCCTTCATTTAAAAGAGAAATGAAAAAATATTAAATCTATGAAGGTTGGCACGACAATTCCCCACAACCGAATTCCGTAGTATATGGTAGGGATCGGGACATTGCCTAAGTTATAACATCTAAAGAATATTTCTAGGGACTTCCGACTACCGACGAGAATGATTGGTCGCCCCTTCTTTTAGTAGATAATTGTGAACACCAATATCCGACAATTCACCTGTATCTAGAATGGTGAACACAAGAAGGATTGTACCACCCTTCTTGCAGTCTAGAACTATTATGAAAATAATAATGGGCAGAAGAAGAGTCGGCTGACCCTTCATTCATTTATCTCGAGCCTCATTCAAAATGGGGTGTCGGATAATAAAATTCAACTTCAAATGACCGTCATATTATGCAGACACCGATTCATTTGATAATTTGTATATTTTTTAATACTTCAAATGACCGTCATAACTATTATATCGGAACACCGCAAAAACCAATTTCAAAAGTGGCAATATCAAAAGAAAAAGTATGGTTTTGGAACCTGGATTTGGCAATTTTTGAAACGGATTTGGCAGTAAAATCCACACAGCAGGTAATTTTCAAAGATGAAAAATAATAAAAGGAAACAGAAACAAAATTAACATATTTATTAATTTCGTCGACTTAATTCTGGGCCGTAAGATTAAGAAAAGTCGACGGCTGAGATCTAATCAGGGGAATGGGGAAGACGAGTTGTGGGGGTTTAATTTTTTTGAAATATATACAACATTCCCGCAATCCACAATTACGGGTTGCGGGACTACTACTCGAAATAAAAACAAACCAAAGTTTTTGAAATCTGCAATCCAAATTGCAGGTTGCAGAAACGCATGTCGCAAATCCATTACTCAAATAGTTCCCGCAATCCGCAATCATGTATAACTATATAGCCACTTCAACAAGCTATAGCATGATATGATGGTGCGTGCATTTTTCTGAAACCATGAATTATGGCAGGCATTCTCTTAGAGCAGTTTTGACTACCTTTTCCATACTTTGTCAATTTCCAAAGTTTCACAAACTTGCCATAGTTTTCCAGAATTATGTCACATTGCAACACTGACTTAATGATAACACCAAAACAACATCATGTGTCTTTCGATGCCATGTCATCATACATGTCATGTCATCATCACACATTCCATGTCATCATACATGCCATGTCATCACTTCCTATGGCGTCAGTTCTCTCTTTGAGGCTCACACGTGTGAGATTTTTGCCTTCCAAAATAGAGATCAATTCATGTATAACCATAAGGGTCAAGACTAAATAAATATAAATCACAAGAAGGGTCGGCCGACCCTTCTGGCAATCTAGAACTAGTATGAAAATAATATTGGGCAGAAGAAGGGTCGGTCGCCCCTTCATTTATGAGGGAATTGTGCAAATATTCAACCTACGAAGTATAGGCTGCCAATTCATGTATATCCTAAATGTCAAAGACTGCAAAAATACTGTCACGTCCCCTCCCATCACACCAGCTAGATGGAGAGGATCGTGAGGCTAAAACCGGGCATCTAGACCCATAAACTTTTAACCAAGCATTCACATAATTTAAAAGAGATATGGGATGTATAATTATAAGAAAAAACACAACGGAAATAAACAATTATACATCCATTATACATTCAGTATATTCATGCCATTTATCAATCTAAACAATATCAATTTAGCAAATGAGAATGCTTATCTTAAACCAAGTAATCCCTGAGCAACCAGCTACGCTTCTGCAACGTTCCACCCAACCATAGACCAGTGTGCTCCTTAATCTCTCAGCACCACTGCCACCCCCGAGCTGGGCATGATCTCCACAAGGAACTAGGGAACAACAGGGTCTCACATAACCATAGGTACACCAGAATCAGCCATAACCACCCGCAGTTGGGTTTTCTGAGGCTTCTAGGAGATGGATGTATATAACAGCAAAAGTGTAAGTGCTGGGCATGAGAAAACGCTTCTATAGTGAAGTTCCCAACAATGGGTTTGTAACAGTTCCAGAAAAACGTGGGCAACCAATACGAAAAGGAGAAAATGGGAAATCAACCCCAGGAGAGCAAAATCATTTTCAGAAGAATGCTCATGGGCATTTCGTGCGCAGAAACGGCCTCCCTAACCCCAAAAATCGTGGCTCTCTTCTCCCATCCAATGAGCTGACCAAAAACGAGTTTGCAGGCATGAAATAATGCAGGAAATGGTGAAAAATGTGAAGGATAAAACCCCAACAGGCTCAGACTGCGTGAGAGGAAGAATTCCATGGGTGAAGAATGGCTTTGGGCCAATTTCGTGGGGGTTTTCTTGCCCAGCCAACCAAAAACTCGATTTCCCAAGTTGTTGTCTTGCCCATACACGAAAATTGAAAGCCATACCTCTCCCATCCCAAGGAATTAATTGTCTCAACCAATTATTGGAAGAATTAAATGATTGGGTGCATGAGACCAAATGGGTAGTTGAGAGTTCATGGGTTTCCTCAATGAAAATGACTTAACACCATGGCTCAAGGGTTTGGTTATTTTCCCTCCCTATTCCTTTAAAGATCATGCCCCCATCTCTTTGTTGCATTGCGTAGCTGATTGTGGGTATCTTTCATTAAATTCGTATTTACATGGTGTCTTATTTACATCGTGCCCTCATAGCACAAGAACCATAGGCATCTATCTCTTTAATTTCCAGTACATAAAATGCTAAATCAGTGGTGGGGCCTTGGCCTGGAGCTCCTCACCATGATTAAGTTACAATATTTACATCATTCATGATTTAATGCAAAGGGGGTCAAAATGGGGACGTGACATACCCCTCCCCTTGGAATAACACTGTCCTTGGTGTTCCAACACTTCGGAAATAGATACTCACTTTACATATGTCCAAAATTCACAAAATGTGGTAGGTTTGTCCTGCAATTCGTCTCGTTACTTTGACCTTTCACGATCAAGTCCTTTGGCTTCCACAAGCTGCTCCTGCTAGCTTGGGTCTTCCAGCTCCACAAGTGGGCATTGCTCCAGAGCAATCCCTTCCATTTGTTTATCTTCCAGCTGATCTACAAGTCTGGAATTTCATGGATGCCATCTTTCTTGTTGTCCCGGCAACTATCTGTGAGACTTATCATGGCAATTCCTGTTAGGACAAGCATAACACAATAATAAAATTAGTCAATTATTTTCCTAATTGACTTAGAACGTCCATGCTTTACTCATGAGACTTCCACACATTTCATGCTTTCCCACACACACATGAACTCACTCATGTTCATCCTTTCACAAGAAAATAACTATTTCAGCATTCACAATTCATTTCAAGCAATGAAACACAATTTGGTTTCATTTATGACATGCACTCAACAATCCTTTGTTTCTAAGATGCATCAGTCAAAGAAAGAGAAGAGTAAGAGTTTTCCCCCTCTTAGTCTTGTTCCAATCCGGAGCCGCACCATCACTGGTGGTCCTATGCTCCTTGGCCTCTTTCACTTCAATGTGAATGCTTGACTTGCCCTTTCTTGGCTATGACACTTTAGTGTCTAAGGTCTGTCTAATGCCTTTCAACTAGGGATCCCTTCCCCATTGTTGCTTGCAGAATCTTTGGCTGCTAGGACCCCCACAGTCCCACTAGCACCATCTTTTATTACTGCTCATACTGAGCTCCTTAGTACATTCATATGTCCACATGCATCCTCCAGATGCTTTCATAGTCCTTGCTTTCAGCAATGCCTACACTCAAACATTGAGTTAATTCACATGTTTAGTGTATTTTCATAGGGTTTATTTCCAATGAGAATTTAATAAAATCATAATTAAATCATATACACATGTATATTCATAAGCAGAGTTGCAAGATAACCAAATACTTATCTTTATAGGATGTCTTCACTTTATCCCACAGGACCCTTCTTCGCTTTCCAAGCATTGGATTTCCCGTGGATACAACAATGAATGGTGGGCCAGCACGCAGGCTACTCCACAACCATTCGAATAGGCAATGCCAGGCCAGTACGCTGACTGGTTTTATCAATTGTTTAAGGGAATGTTTGGCCAGCACGCCGGCTGCTCCACAACATCAAGTGGTTAATGTTCCCACCAACTATTCTCTGAATTTACCAAGAATTTTATAGCTTCGACCAGTTACTCTCTGGATTCACCAAGCATTTATAGCTCTTTCAGGGCCCTTGTTTCCTGTAATGGCCAAGGTTTCCAACAAAGAAACAACGGTGTATTAGCTTGGTCGCAATAAGATTTGGACCTGAAATCTTCATTATTCCAAACAAGAATTAAATGAAAATGAATACTTATCTGTATTGTGCGTTTCCTCACTACTCCGCAGGTTTCCTTCTCTGCTTTACAAGCCTTGGATCACCTGTGGGGTGGATGCTTAGCCAGCACACATGCTACTCCACAACATCATTCGAATAGGCAATGCCAAGCCAGTGCGCCGATTGGGTTTATCAGGCATCCCAAAAATCAGTATGCTAAGCCAGTACGCCGACTGGGTTTATCAAGCATTTCAAAAATCAGTATGCTAAGCCAGTACGTCGACTGGGTTTATCAAGCATTTCAAAAAATCAGTATGCTAAGCCAGTACGTCGACTGGGTTTATCAAGCATTTCAAAAATCAGTATGCTAAGCCAATACGCCGACTAGGTTTATCAAGCATACAAAGATCAGTATGCTAAGTCAGTACGCCGATTGGGTTTATCAAGCATACAATAACCATTTCCAAGCCAGTTCTCCGACTGGGTTTGTCAGGAAATAACACCCTTCACCAATACCTCCACATCATGCAAGTAACCAATGCCAAGCCAGTACACCGACTGGGTTTATCAGGCATCCCGCAACCTTTCGCCACAATTCCCAAATAACCAATGCCAAGCCAGTACACCGACTGGGTTTATCAGGCATCCAACAACCTTTCGTCACAACTCCCAAATAACCAATGCCAAGCCAGTACACCAACTAGGTTTATCAAGCATCCAACAACCTTTCGTCACAACTCCCAAATAACCAATGCCAAGCCAGTACACCGACTGGGTTTATCAGGCATCCAACAACCTTTCGTCACAACTCCCAAATAACCAATGCCAAGCCAGTACGCCGACTGAGTTTATCAAGCATACAACAACCATTGCCAAGCCAGTACATTGACTGGGTTTATCAGGCAATATGAACAACATAATATGATTACGTGGCTCCTTCTCTTGTGCAACCAGTGGTTCCCTCCAGGAATTCCATAGGTGACTCACTTGACTGCAGGCTAGCATGGCCCCACAATACCCACTCACACTACACAAGGATGATACCCCCTTTTCTGCAACACAGCTCCCCGGACCTATCCATCCCTTCTAGTGTCCTTTAGTGTGAGCGTAGAAAGGTTACCACTACCCATACAGTCCTATTAAGCACCCTTTCTTCACTTTTCCTCTTACGTGCAACACCAAATTGCATCTGTGTAAGCTGATAGCACAAGAAGGATAAGCAGACTCATCAGTATTGTTGCTCAAAAAAATCGTAATCATATTTCATATCATTCACTATCAAGTATTGAAACACCAGGAATGCATCCATTCCCTTAGGGTGTAGTCAATATTGAAAACCCTAACATGACCCAGCACCAGAAAAGGTGTGCACCCCCTTTCCGATGTGCGCCATGTAGGCCCTAATCATACTCAAGCAGTTTGCAATGATATACATAAGATAGAGCATGCTCTACATATTAACCCTAATAATTTAGACATGCATGTTCTTGTCTAGGGTCACAGAATACTCATTCATTGCCATAACAGTCACTGAAGTGATCTTAGAATTATAATACTCAATAATTCAAACACCTTCAGCTATTTAACATTTTAAATGCAATGAAATATATATACACTTCTATATATGCATCATTACCACAATAGAATTTCAAGACATAGTCACACTATCCATGCAACTTAAATAAATCGTAAATACTCATTATTTCATATTCATATCATTCATACAACTCTGTCCTTCCACAGCATTCTAGCAGCCCATCGATCATGATTTGGCTCTTCATGTACTTACTATTCTGCATTACCATAATCAGGACCACCAGTCCTCACTTGCTTTGGTTATTAGGCACATAACCAACATACACATGGCATGATATAAATTCATATGAATGCATTGAGATTTCTAAACAGTCATAGGGTGTAAGGATCATTTCCTTCACTTACCCGCACCTCACCAAGCTTGGTAGGTTAACAGTCCCAATCGGTATTCAATATCACATGCAAACTAACTCAACATAGCTCAAACATGGTTGAAGAGATCTTACCAAATCCTCTTTCAACACTCATGCACTTTGGCACCAATAATCATTACCTGCATGGTTACCATTAACATCGCCTGATGTTACCTGATCAATTGGCCTCTTACCAAGGCTGCTTAGTCCTTTTTCCAACTTTATGATCGTAGATTTGTTGCACCATCCTTTCTTCATAAGGTTTTTGGCTTCATGCAACAACATCCTCAGCACATTTAGCCATGCTCTTTGTTATCTTTGGTCCTACAACCAATACCAACATCAAGAGTGATTATCGACCACAATATTCTCCATTAGCGTTTCATTGCATATGTAGACTTCATTATTTTACCAATATGCAATATCCATTCATGCACAAGCATTTCCATATGCACTATGCAATGTTTGTTAAGATGCCATCTAGTGCACATACATCTATGTAATCCCTTACATTTTTAACATTTTTATGCCATATGACAATTTCATAATTATAAGTACGATAACAAATAGAGGTTTAAAGAATTCTTCCCTTTTCGATCCCTCATTGCAACATGGAATTCCTCTTCCATATCATGCAATTGTAAGAATTGCCCATATTGACAACAAAATTTGTTTGTCAAAACAGCCGCTGGCACTCTTCTGCACTAAATATCTATGATATATGTAGACCTCATTCAAACTCTGGTCATGCATCATTGTTCCTTGCTGGACAAGCTTTCCAATGCCTGTCTTCATGCTCCATTCCGACATCGGGTGCGGAAACTGCATCTCTTCAAAAATGACAACTTTCACTCCAATTCTGCACATTTTACACAGTTGCATTTTGGTCCAGAATGCTAACTTTAGCCACCTGTGGGAGGAAATCCATGAAGAATCACAAAAACTTATCTATCGGGCGAAGTTAGTCCATATAAGAAGTAACACTCAGCAATTCACGGATTTTAATTCCAATGCACCATTCATCTTCTATGAATTTCTGGGTTTTACTACTTCTCACTTTTCACATTTTTCCAAAATTCCAAATTTTGGGCCAAAAATGGCTATCTCCCAAACGGTGCATTTCTGGAAAATATGCGTCTAACAGAAATTGTCCATCTTAATGAGAATATGAAATGTCTAGTTCAGTAAAATTTTTGATTCCCACACCTAGGGTCACTTTTACTGTCCGACAACTTTTCAAAATCCCGAAAAAGTGGCCCGAAACAGTGCTTTTTGGCCTTCTTGATCACCCCGACTCCACATCCTTTGGATTTTGGCTCCAAGATTCTGAACTTAACATTGTGCCTGCTTCATGACCGTGCCTGATCAATTTCAGCTCAAACCGACCTTCCGTCAAGCCTCGGGACTCCGTCCTTCAAAAATCACTATTATCCATTTTCTGTCAAATCGGAGTGTAATGGGCCCGGGGTCTTCACTGGTTCTTTCATGGCCCTCGTCAATGGCCTCCGAGCCCCACAGGAATCATTCCATTCTGAGTTCGGATGCTCCTCCTATCAAAAAAAACAAGTTTTGGTCACTTTACTCTTTTTTTTTCTTTTTTTTTTCGCGCGGGAAATCCCTCCGCAGCTGCGGGGCGGTTCAGCGACGGCTTCCGCAATTGCGGAGCAGTTCGTCGAACGCTTCCGCAATTGCAGAGCAGTTCGCCGAACGCTTCCGCAATGGCGGGGCGATTTGCTGAATATTTTCGCAGTTGCGGAGCGTTTCGCGGAGTGCTTCCGCAGTCTCGGGAGGCACTCGGAAATCCTTTCCGCTGTTTCGGAACGGTTTGGCGAACTCTTCCGCAAATTTCCGGGAACTCTTCCGCGAACCAGTTTGCCGAACTCTTCTGCAGCTGCGGGAAGATTCGCGGAACTCTTCTGCAATTGCGGGAAGGTTTGCCAAACTCTTCCGCAATTGCGAAAAGATTCGCGGAACTCTTCTGCAAATTTCGGAAGAGAAATCCTTCCGAAAACTTCACTTAGAAAATTTTTCTATTTTTTCGGAGCAATTCGCCGAATTTTTTCGCGTTGCGGGACAACTCGCGGAATCCTTCCGCAAATTTAGGAAGAGAATTCCTTCCGCAAATTTCGGAAAGAAATTCCTTCCGCAAATTTTGGGGCGACTTCCCGAACTCTTCCGCGTTGCAGAAAAACTCGCGGAATGCTTCCGCAATTTCGGAGCAATTCGCCGAATGCTTCCGCAGTTGCGGAAGACATTCGGGAATTCTTTCCGAAATAGACTTAAACAATTTCAAAAACTTTTGAAACAATTTCAGGATTCCTCTTTCCTTGTGACTGCAATTGGATTTGGCCCATAGAGGCCCAATGCTGCAACCAGCAGCTCTGATACCATTCTGTCACGTCCCCTCCTATCATACCAGCTAGATGGAGAGGATCGTGAGGCTAAAACCGGGCATCTAAACCCATAAACTTTTAACCAAGCATTCACATAATTTAAAAGAGATATGGGATGTATAATTATAAGAAAAAACACAACGAAAATAAACAATTACACATCCTTTATGCATTCAGTATATTCATGCCATTTATCAATCTAAACAATATCAATTTAGCAAATGAGAATGCTTATCTTAAACTAAGTAATCCCTGAGCAACCAGCTACGCTTCTGCAACATTCCACCCAGCCGTAGGTCAGTGTGCTCCTTAATCTCTCAGCACCACTGCCACCCCCGAGCTGGGCATGATCTCCATAAGGAACTAGGGAACAACAGGGTCTCACATAACCATAGGTACACTAGAATCAGCCATACCCACCCGCAGTTGGGTTTTCTGAGGCTGCTAGGAGATGGATGCATATAACAGCAAAAGTGTAAGTGCTGGGCATGAGAAAACGCTTCTATAGTGAAGTTCCCAACAATGGGTTTCTAACAGTTCCAGAAAAACGTGGGCAACCAATACGAAAATAAGAAAATGGGAAATCAACCCCAGGAGAGCAGAATCGTTTTCAGAAGAATGCTCATGGGCATTTCGTGCGCAGAAACGGCCTCCCTAACCCCAAAAATCGTGGCTCTCTTCTCCCATCCAATGAGCTGACCAAAAATGAGTTTGCAGACATGAAATAATGCAGGAAATGGTGAAAAACGTGAAGGATAAAACCCCAATAGGCTCAGACTGCGTGAGAGGAAGAATGCCATGGGTGAAGAATGGCTTTGGGCCAATTTCGTGGGGGTTTTCTTGCCCAGCCAACCAAAAACTCGATTTCCCAGGTTGCTGTCTTTCCCATACATGAAAATTGACAACCATACCTCTCCCATCCCAAGGCATTAATTGTCTCAACCAATTATTGGAAGAATTAAATGATTGGGTGCATGAGACCAAATGGGTAGTTGAGAGTTCATGGGTTTCCTCAATGAAAATGACTTAACACCATGGCTCAAGGGTTTGGTTATTTTTCCTCCCTATTCCTTGTAAAGATCATGCCCCCATCTCTTTGTTGCATTGCGTAGCTGATTGTGGGTATCTTTCATTAAATTCGTATTTACATGGTGTCTTATTTACATCGTGCCCTCCTAGCACAAGAACCATAGGCATCTATCTCTTTAATTTCCAGTACATAAAATGCTAAATCAGTGGTGGGGCCTTGGCCTGGAGCTCCTCACCATGATTAAGTTACAATATTTACATCATTCACGATTTAATGCAAAGGGGGTCAAAATGGGGACGTGACAAATACTAAACACAAGAAGGGTCAGTCAACCTTTCATTTAAAAGAGAAATGAAGAACAATTAATCTATGAAGGTTGGGACAATATTTCCCCACTACCAACTTCCTCATTATGTGGCAGGGATCGGGACATTGCCTATGTTATAACATGTAAACATTATTTATCCCGAATGCCAACATGAAGGATCGGCCGCCCCTTCTTTTAGTAGATGATTGTGAACACCAATATCCCACAATTCACCTGTATCCAGAATGGTGAACACAAGTCGGATTGAACCACCCTTATTGCAGTCTAGAACTATAATGAAAATACTAATGGGCAGAAGAAGGGTCGGCCGCCCCTTCATTCATTTAGCTCGAGCCTCATTCAAAAATGGGGTGTTGGTTAATGACATTCAATTTCAAATGACCATCATATTATACAGACACAAATATCAAAAGAAAAATTATGGTTTTGGAACCTGGATTTTGTCACTTTTGGAAACGGATTTGGCAGTTTCGGAGCCGGTTTGGTCACTTTTCAAGCCGGATTTTGCACTTTTGGAACCGGTTGTTGTCTATTTAGGAACCGGTTTTGTCACTTTTGGAACCTTGATTTGGCACTTTCGAAATCAGTTTTGGCAATTTTGGAGTCAATTTTGGCACTTTTGGAACCGGTTTTTTTACTTTTGGAACCGGTTTTGGCACTTTTGGAACCTGGATTTGGCAGTTTTAGAACTGGATTTTGCTTGATTTTGAAGTTTAGAAAGGTGGTTTTAGCCCCGTCTTCAAAGTGACTTGGATTGGAATAAGTCCAAGTTTAATGAAATTGTCGTTCTAATCATATCCTTCTTGTACTTCTCTTTAGCTTCATCTTCTACAGGTTCTGCAACCTCATCTTTGATGTATTGGGCAAGATCATTCTCTTCAAGAATGAAACCAATCCTATATTTCCATGCCTGAAAATTCTCTACACCCTCTAGCTTGTCCTCAAGCTTAGTGCTTGGGGCCATCTTATCCCAGGAGGTCACCAAAAATTGAAAATTCTTAAAATGCAAAACTGAACTGACCAGGAGATGTGCTTCACTGAATTGAGTTGACTGGTGTACTTAACTTCTGAAAACTTCAACTTTTCACCCTTCAAACTTGATCAACGAAATTCGGATCTTGTAATGTACCCACCTGTGAACCCAATTCAAGTAAGGGAACATGGTGCCAATCTCATGGGACTTTTACATGATCTCAGCCCAATGCATTAGATTCACAACAATAAACAAAATGTGCATACAACATATCAAGCAGTCATCAATTTAAACATTGCAGAAGTAAATACATAGACAGGAAAACACTTATCCTCATTATGCAATAGTCCCAAACAACTAGCTATGTCACTGCAACGTTCCACCCAACCATAGGTCAGTTGTGTTCATCAATCTCTCAACACAACTGCCACCCCCAAGCTGGGCATGATTCCTACAAGGAAAAGGGGACATTCACTCATTCACAGCCAATCAATCATTTCATCTGAGCCAAGCCAGTCCATAGCTGGGTTTATCAGGCTACATTTGAACCCTAGAGGCTTACACTCAAGCTCAAGCCAAAGTAATGAATTTACCAACAGGATGGCCATTGGTTTGGGCTTTCCCCAAATCGTTTCCATCCAAAAACGAATTGTGGGATGGGGAAAAACATACACAGGGACGAAAACATTTTCCCCAACTCTCTAAGCATTTAACAGTAAAAACAGTCTTTATGGAACCCCAATTCCATTACCCTTCTTCCCCACTGGTATACAATACAAAAACGCCCTTCTCCCAGCTGAGAAATGAAGGAAAACACCTCAAAACATGGCTGGAAAATGCCTAGGTAGCTCCAAACTCCTAAGGAAGAGAAAATTGGTTGATGGATAATGGCTTGGGGAGCAATTCATGGCTCTTTTCTTGCCCAAGAAGCAAAACGTGATTTCCCATGCAGGGTGGCTTGCCCATACCCAAATTTGGACAGCCATACCTCCCATTCCCCAAGGCATTAACTACCTCAACCAACTCTTGGAATAAATCAATGATTGGGTACAAAAGTCAACATGGGTAGTTGAGGGTTTGATGGGTTCTCTCATTGACACTTGGATTAACTTGATTGGCTCCAAGGGTTTGAATGTTTTCCCTCCCAATTCCTTGTAAAATCATGCCCCCATCTCTTATTGCATTGCATAGCTAGTTGTGGGTATTTTATTTAAAATGAATATTTACATGATATTTGAAATTTTAATGTGCCTGGCTAGCACGCAAACCATATGCATTAATAAATCGATGGTGGGGCCTTGGCCTTGAGCTCCTCACCATGATTTTATAACAATATTACATCATTTACATTTTAATACAATAGGGTCAATATGGGGACGTTACAGATCTGCAACAGATTTTCTGGTTTACTGGTTCACTAGTTCACTGGTGCGCAGCTTTTTTGGTTTACTGGTGCATAGGTTCGTAGCTTTTCTAGTTCACTAGTGCACAGGTTTGCGGTTTTTCTGGTTCACTGGTTTTCTGGTACTTCTGGTCCAAAAGTCAAACTAGGGTTTGACATATCCCAGGGTTCTACCCACTCAAAAAATTTGATCTAGGGATCATAATTTTGATTTTGAGGAGGAGAATCAATCTATGCTCTCAGATTCCAAAAATTCCAACTTTTGCAGAAACCCTAATTTCTCACTAGAGGAGGAGAGAGAGATATTCACCTTGTGAAAGATGTACTATTTAGGCTAGCTCTGAACCCATTTTAAGTTTAGCATAAAATTCACAACAAGAGCATAATAAGGATCACTGAAAGAAACACAATCACAAGATAGACACATATTTATCCTGAGAAACCCTCATGGGGTAGAAAACCCAACAAAGCTTTCCTCAATATAGATGACCAACAAATACAAAGATGTAAACCCCAAACAAGAGCTCCTTCTCCTCCTTCGCAGATCTCTCTCTCTCTTATGCGCACTTCACAAGTGAGTGAATGAGTGAGTGAGTGTGATAAATGAGGAACACACATCCTCTATTTATACTTTACTTCACTTGACTTTTAACCCTAACTGGGTCGGCTTCTCCTAGGCTCGAGTCTAATAATCCCTAAACACTTAACTTAGTGTTGATGTATATGTAACTTCGGAAGATATTCACTTGTATATTGTATGCATTACATTTGTACTTTATTGTATCCCCAACGGAGATGTATTATTCCTCCGATTGGAAGTGTCGTCATTTGTATTTGCAAGTGTCGCAAATTATATTGTAAGTGTCGTAACTTATATTTGATGGGTTATTAGACCACCTTGGTGGGGTCGGTCCTGTATGAGTCATGTGGGTTAAAGGGTTATTAGACCACCCTAGTGGGGTCGGCCTAGTGATAAGTGGTAATGGGTTATTAGACTCTCCTAAGGGAGGTCATCCCGATTAGAGTAAAAGGCAAGTCAAGTCATTGTATAAATAGAGAGTGTGACTCTCTCATTCTATTCATTCACTCACTCACTCACTTCGCATTAGTGAGAGAGAGGAGGAGTGCGCACAAGTGGAGGAGGGGATGCTGCTGCTACAGACATCTAGATTTTGGAGATTCATCTTTGTGATCTTTGTATTGGTGCTCATTTTATCTCTGAGGAAGTTGCGGGGTTTTTCACCTTCTTGGTTTTCCCCAGTGAAATGATTTGTGTCTCTTGTCTCTTGTGTTTGATATGTTGTACATATTGTTCTCTCAGTTAAGATCCTAGATTAATATGAATTAAATGATGAAAAACCAACATGGTATCAGAGCTAGCCTGAAGGAAGGCATTGTATGGCATTTACGACACTTGTTGCACTTGCGACAAATTGGAAGCTAGGGCTTGGTATAGTAAAAAACAGTCATCGTGGCACTTTCGCTATAAATCAGTTTTGGAGAAGGCTCAAAATCTGAAAATTTTATAGGTTGAAGATGAAATTTTCATGTACCTTGTGTCCAAATATCAGCCCCATATTCATTGTACTTTGTGAGATATGATTCGTACAATTTAGGGTTTCTACCTCTTCCAGAATGCATCCCTAAATAGGTGACCTTGGGACAAAGGGCATATCTCGGGATAGGAAGCTCCAAATGGAATTCCATAAAAAGTTACAGTTAGGGCACGAACTCTAGTTTCACAGGGCCAGGTTTTAGAGGTCGAAGTTGAAACAGTGACACATGGCACTTCGTACAAGTTCGCTATGTTGTTCCATCCCATAAACAGGTCACATTGCAACACTTGGCATATCTCTCTCTCAGAGAATCCATTACAGCTCAAATCTGTGGAGTTGTAAATATGACAGGTCATTCTACCACAAGATGAAGTTTCATACCCTGAGGATCCAAAATTTCAGAGATACATCAAAAATAATATGGCATATATTTATGTCCAAACAAAATTGGATCCTGAGCACTTTCATTTTTGGTTTGTCACTACTGCAGGAAATGAAGGTTTCTACAAAATTTGGAATTTTTGGAATTTGAGACCATGGCTGGATGCTCCTCATCAAAATCAAAATTTAGAGACCAAGATCAAATTTTTTGGTTGGGTAGAACCCTGGGCTCTATCAAACTCTAGTTCGGGATTTTGACCAGAAAACCAGAATTTGACAGAATCTGCAGATCCTAATCTTGCAGGTCAATTTTTGGAGTTTTCAAAATCTGAGCACACCAGCTTGCTTGGCTCAGTCTTTTGCATCTCCCTGTCAAGACAGAAGTTTGAAATTCCAAGTTGGGATTTTTTGGGTTTCTCTGTCAAACCCTAGCCAGCTCCAGATCCAGTTTCAGCAAATCAAAGTGGATTGGGTTAATCCTAGAAGAGAATGAATCGGACACCTGCATAAGTGAAGAAGTTCCAGTTCTAGTTCCAGAGGGAGATGAGGCTAAGGTCTTACATAAGAAGACTACAAGCAATCCCGACAGGTATGACTTGAGGAGATACATGTATGTTTTGAAATCTGTTCATGATTAAGTTTATGATATGTTTGTCTTCATATTATTGAGGTTAGTACAATCTTGATTAATTTTAGACTTGTCTTATCACCTTAGTAAAAATATGAATGCATGTGAATGATAGAAGACATTCATTGATTAAGGTTGTGACATTTATGATTGTACCAATGCACTGTGGTGTTGTATGAGGATGATGTTGTCCGCTAACATGAAAGGTACATCAAGAAAGACAAATCAAGTTCTAGATCGAGAAAATATGACCATGGTGACATGAAGACAAAGACTCATCCATATAGCAGCTCTACTTACGATGTATGTATAATTTGGTTCTACAATGCTTAACTCATGAGATATGCAGGTTACTAGCACAAGCTCTCTAAATCATTGAAGAGAACAAAGACGACATTGTTTGGGTATGTTAGACATAACTAGCAAACATGATAATCCAGGTATGTTTTTCCTATATCAAGTTAGAATCCTACCTTGTGTTAGGATCTTATATAAGTATACTTGGTATGATTGATAATGATTATTCATGAAGTTATAAGTTTGGGCAATCATGGGTTTATGCATATTATGCTTCTTATTTTGATTGATGATATGACAAACCAGAAGAGTCCTATGGTCGAATAAGAATATGCATGAGTAAAAGAAGTGCTTCCTGAAACCTTGAATAGTAACGCTTGTGATAAATTACCTGTGTATGAAATGATCATGACCATACATGCTTAAGATGATTTAGAATCATAAGGTTTTGATAGTATTGAGATTATAATAATGCATGTATGATTATGTATGAGAACTTGAGGATGACACAATGATGACACTAGTGCACACTTAAACATGCATAGTGGTCCAGGATGGATATAAGTTCAAAGACAGATAATATAGGAAGCAAAGATCAAGAGGGAGCACACTCTGGTAGCTCTTGCAAGGAAGCAAAGATCAAGAGAGAGCACACTCCAGCAGTTCCTGCAAGGAAGCAAAGATTGAGAGGGAGTCCACCCAACAACCAAACAAAGATAAGTATTTGAATTGTCATTTCTTGTATATATGATTACTTAAATGATGTTATTCAGTCAGGTACATACTTATGTTCCTAGATTTAGGATGTATATTATGCATTAATGAACAAGATAATACTAATATACAAGTAATGGGTAAGTGGCCTATGGTACTGCACAACATTCCATTGCTGCTTATCTAGAATGAAACATCTTTGTTGACATGTTGGGAGGTGTGCACACTCTTAACAAATGTTATGGTAGAGATAGAAGGTATCTAGAAAGTTACTGTGTGAATACGGGATATGGATGAATGTTGTATTGAAGCATTGGCTAAGATAATTGCATCACTGTATGACATATATTCTTATGTGTAAGATTTTGTTCTGAAATCTATGAGAAGTTTCTTATCATGCAATTGAATTTGACTTGTAGGAAAGATCATGTACAATCACCTACAAAAGAAGGACAATGACATTTATTCCAACAATGAAGTTCAAGAAAACTACTTAATGAATATTTTGAAGAATCTCAAGTTCCCAGGATCAGGGATGCAATAATGGAAGGATGTCTTGATCGAGGAGTACCAAGTCGATCATGAAGAATGATGTTTGGGATGTGGTCCCGAGACCAGAAGGGAAGTCTATTGTGACTTCCAAATGGATCTACAAGATCAAGCATGCTGCAGATGGTAGCATAGAAAAATAGAAGGCACAGTTTGTGGCTCGTGGCTTCTCCCAAAAAGAAGGGATCGATTATGAAGAGACTTTTGCACTTGTAGCCAGATACACTTCCATCAGAACAGTACTTGCTCTGGCTACAGTGATGAAGTGGAAGATACACCAGATGGATGTCAAGACAGCTTTCTTGAATGGTATAGTCGAACAGGAAGTGTATGTGGAGTAGCCACTCGGATTTGAGACATGTGGCATGGAGTCATACGTGTGTGCAGATTGAAGAAAGCCTTGTATGGCTTGAAACAAGCACCCAGGACATGGTACGGCAGGATAGACAGATTCCTGTCTAGTTTGGGCTTTACCAAGAGTAAAGCAGATTCCAACCTTTACTACAAGGTTGAGGAAGGAAATCCAGTGATACTCCTACAGTATGTGGATGACCTGTTTGTGATAGGTGAAGATAGATTGGTTGCTGACACGAAGAGGAAGCTTGTTTCCGAGTTCGATATGAAGGACTTGGGTATGATGCATTACTTTCTAGGTATGAAGGTGTGGCAGAGTGCAGATGGAATCTTCCTTGGACAAGGGAAGTATGCAGTAGAGATCCTGAAGCGGTTCAGGATGATGGACTGCAAGGCCATGGCCACACCTATGGCATCGAACCTGAAGCTATTGAGTGATGCTTCATCAGAGTCAGTTGATGCCACGATGTATTGTCAGATGATTGGGTCCTTGATGTACCTGATGAACACGAGACCAGATATTTTCTTTGCGGTGAACACATTGAGCCAGTTCCTGGCGGATCCTAGACATGTTCACCTGATTGCTATAAAGCATATTCTGAGGTACCTGAAGGGTACGGTTGATTATCGGCTCAAGTATGATGCGGATCAAAAGTTTAACTTGGAGGGTTATGTTGATTCAGATTGGGCAAGAAGTGATGCAGATAGGAAGAGCACTTTGGAGTGCTGCTTCAGTATGGGATCAGGTGTGATCTCTTGGTTTAGTAGGAAGTAGTCCTGCGTAGCACTAAGTACAGTCGAAGCAGATTATGTCGCAGCTTATTCGGCTAGTTGTGAGGCAGTATGGCTAAGGAAGCTACTGTGAGATATATTTGATATCCAGTTGGATGTTACTTGTATCTTCTGTGACAACCAGAGTTGTGTGAAGTTGTCAAAGAACCTAGTGTTCCATGACAAGACAAAGCATATCGAGATCAAATATCACTATATCAGGGATATGGTGCAGAGAGGAGTAGTGAAGCTCCTGTATGTTGCGACAGATGAGCAGATTGTAGATGTGTTGACCAAACCACTAGCCTGAGTGAAGTTCGAGTACTTCATAGAAAGGCTTGGTGTTCTTTAGATAGAAGATACTTCGAGGAGGAAGTGATGGGACACATTTGCAGGAGCCCTTCTAAGCATGGTGGTAGGAGGATCCTTCCCATGGCTGTGGGATGTAATCGTTATGTGATGAGCATCAGGACGATGCTATGATGATGATCAGGATGATCATGCGATGATGATATGCATTAGGACGATGCTATGATGATGATCAGGATGATCATGTGATGATGATATGCATCAGGACGATGCACTGTATGACGATGATCAGTATGATCATGAGCATCAGGATGATGCTCTGTGTGAGGATGATCAGGTTGATCATGAGTATCAGGATGATACTCTGTGGCCATGGACAGGTTGTGCGATAGCATATAATAGTGCCCTGGGAGATTTGCAGATACTCTTTCGAGGTTTTTCCTATGGCATATAATAGCGCCCTAGGATATCTAGAAAATGCTCTTTCGAGGTTTTGCTTGGAGGGACATATAATAGCGCCCTGGGAGATTTGTAGACTCTTTCGAATTTTTGCCTATGGCATATAATAGCACCCCAGGATATTTGGAAAATTCTCTTTCGAGGTTTTGTCTGGGACATATAATAGCGCCATGGGATATTTGCAGATACTCCTCTGAGGTTTTGCCTATGGCATATAATAGCGCCCTGGGATATCTAGCAAATCCTCTTTCGAGGTTTTGTCCATGGCATATAATTTCTCCCTGGGAGATCCGATAGGTTGAGAAGTATGCTCGTAATCAGTCTTGGGATATTCTTTTGAGGTTTTTCCAAACCACATGTAATCAGCCCTGGAGATCCGATAGGTTGTGTTGGGCACGTAAAAGTCCTAGGATGCTCTTTAGAGATCTTGCCGGTTGTGCTAGACACATAAATGTTCCGGGATGCTCTTTTAAAGTTTTGTGGTGGTCACATGTAATAGCTCCTTTGGAGATCCGATAGGTTGAGAAGTAAGCTCGTAATCAGTACTGGGATGCTCTTTCGAGGTTTTGTTGACATACGTAATCAGTCCTGAGGATTCCACAGGATGGCCAGCTTTTAGAGATGATGAAGACCTACAGGAGGCTAGGCCTACACCCAGCATGAAAAAGGGATAGCTCTGTAGAACTTCCTATGATGAGAAGAATTGAGAGATAGCACCAGTGATCGAGATGACAAGTACAGCAGCAGTGACGATGATACTCCAGTGATCCAGTGATGATGATCCAGTTCCAATATTGAAGACTTGTACCTTTATGTATTGATGACCTGTGTCAAGAGAATACCTTCCTAGTTAAGAGGGAGTGTTGATGTATATGTAACTTCGGAAGATATTCACGCGTATATTGTATGCATTACATTTTTACTTTATTGTATCCCTAGCGGAGATGTATTATTCCTCCGATTGGAAGTGTCTTCATTTGTATTTTCAAATGTCGCAAGTTATATTGTAAGTGCCGTAACTTATATTTGATGGGTTATTAGACCACCTTGGTGGGGTCGGCCCTGTATGAGTCATGTAGGTTAAAGGGTTATTAGACCACCCTAGTGGGGTCGTCCTAGTGACAAGTGGTAATGGGTTATTAGACCCTCCTAAGGGAGGTCGGCCCAATTAGAGTAAAAGGCAAGTCAAGTCATTGTATAAATAGAGAGTGTGACTCTCTCATTCTATTCATTCACTCACTCACTCACTTCGCATTAGTGAGAGAGAGGAGGAGTGCGCACAAGTGGAGGAGTTGTTGCTGCTGCAGACATCTATCTTTTGGGGATTCATCTTTGTGATCTTTGTATTGGTGCTCATTCTATCTCTAAGGAAGTTGCGGGGTTTTTCACCTTCTTGGTTTTCCCCAGTGAAATGCTTTGTGTCTCTTGTCTCTTGTGTTTGATATGTTGTACATGTTGTTCTCTCAGTTAAGATCCTAGATCATCATGAATTAAATGATGAAAAACTAACACTCAGGGCCGACCCCATTAGGGAAGTCTAATAACCCTAGTTACAACATCCCGACAGAGGAATAAACATCTTCGAATATGTAATAATGTCCCAATGGAGGATTGAAACATCTCCGGATAAAGTACAAATAGAATATTCTTAGAAGTTACAATATTTCAACAATAATGAAGATAATGCAATGCAATATCACTTTATTGTGATGGTGTAGCAAGAATAATAATAATGATAAGGATGCATTGGTTGATAGAGTAAAAATAATAATGCGAATGAAGATTTCTAGACTGATAAAAATTGTAATTCATCTTTTAATTATCAAGATTTGCTTTAGAAAAATCAAATGATTCATTATTGTTTAGCATGTAATATTCATTTTTTTTTAGAGGAAAAAAAATTGTGCCTTTGTTATTTATAAAATCAAAAGGTACATCTCCATATTATCCAAAGGATAACTGTTATGTCATTTTATCAATTCAAAAAAACTATCATAGATCATTCGATACATAGAATCAAAAAGTGCCAAAGCAAAAAGACATTGCAGAGACAGAATGAGATCATACTCAAAACCAATAGATGGACCTAATCATCTAAAAAAGGTATGGAGCCTTGAAACTCCACCATGTCATCAATCCATCCTTCCCATTGTAAGAAGCCTTCATGCACCGAGAATGCCTCTTTTGATAGCTTATCTGCAACAACGTTGAGCTCCCTAACTGTTGCAGCTCCCTATAAATATGTTTGATGTACCAATTAGATAGGGAGGAGAAAAGTGACTCGATGCATAGACATCAGTGTTGTAAAGAAAGCATCTTGAGGTTGTTTTTTTGTGCTTCATCGTTATTATGTTTAAAAGTCATACATTCATTTCTAATTTGCATTTCATTATTATAAGGAATACATGAGTTAGTCATATTACAAATCATTGAAATAAAGTTCACCACATAATGAACTCTAACATAAAATTGGCTTATCCCCACAATATCCATTGACAACCTACACTTGACACATTAATGAATTTGTGGTGTGCTTTGTTCCCTACCTTAACCTTGATTCCCAACATCAATCTCCTTAATTCACTATTTGATTCATTTTAAGATGTGTTATTCACCTTATTTCTAGTAATTAAATTTAGTAAAATGAGTGTTCACAAAGTAAATATGGATTTTTTGGGGTAAATTTCCCATGTGAGTTAAATGGGATGTAGTTATGCAAAGGTAATCATTCAAAATGCTAAACCTATTGCAAATTACAATAGATTTAGCATCCATGTTTCCTAGTATGCTAAAAGATGGATTTTTTCATGGTTAAGAGGGTTGATTAATGACTTGGCTTGGGTGGTGGTGGTTGGGCTTCTAAGTTAGACCTTTGGGACTTTAATTAGTGCCTTGGGTGAAGGGGGATAGAGCCTAAAGAGTTCACTGGTGGCTTGGACTAAACTAGATTTTATGGGATTAATCATTGGTTTTAAGGTGTTGCTTATACCTTACAGTTGAAGGGAATGAATATTTTGTTATTATACTATTTTTTCTCAAGGAAAATCTTGTGAGGAAACTCAAAAGATGCTTCCCCATATTCATGGATGGCACCCCTAGTAAACCCATTGACATAAACTAGTGTGCCTAAACCAAGGGAGAATTCAAACCAAGCACATGCTAGTATGAAACTAGCAAAATGCCCAACAACATTAAACAACAACAAAGTGAGTTAACCCCTTCAGCTACTCCATCTGTATTAATATTCCTTAAATTTTTTTATTGAACTTGTATGTCTACAATGTACCTTGATTTAACTTGGCTGTGCATAATTTTATATTGTTTCACATAGGCTCACCATAGCTAGAGAAGACATAGTCTCATAAAACCATGGACATATAGAATGAGACCCTATGGATGATGAAAACAAATTGCAAACTAGTTAAATATGGTTTGATGTAATTATGGCGTGCAAACAAGGGAACAATGTTATGTTGTCAATGGATTTTAGGTTTTGTGTATTATTGGTTTTGTGTATAGGAGGTCATTTGAAAATGAAAACACATTATTAAAGTTTGTGTTTAGGCTCATTTTAATGAGTTCTAACTCATAATACGTCAAGAAACTTTCG
Organism: Larix kaempferi; assembly: GCA_027924585.1. NCBI lineage: Eukaryota > Viridiplantae > Streptophyta > Pinopsida > Pinales > Pinaceae > Larix > Larix kaempferi. The sequence continues at coordinate 52,409,530 of BSBM01000093.1, read as the reverse complement.
AGACAAGTTTTTATTTCAAAAAACTTAAAAAACAGGTTTCGGTAGCTAAGTGCTTATTCAAAACGGCCCCTAAGCTACCGAAAGCTCTATTTTCGGCAGCTTAAACGAAATTTTCGAGGCACTCCTAACTACCGAAAGGGCAGACATACAGCGTGAGTCAGGGGGCAGTTTTCGATGGCTTGGACGAATACGATGGTGTTCATTAGCCACCAAAAGGTAAATTTTGGCAGCTTACAAGTCAAAAGCAAAATTGTTTGAAGCCACCAAAAGGGAGGCTTTCTCAACACTGTTTTGATAGCGTAAAGGCAAAATTGCCCAAAGCTACCAAAAGGAGAGGCATTTTCACCACTTTTTTGACAGTGCTCTTGTTCGAATGCAAAATCATTCCAGCAACCAAAATAGCAAAAGAACTTCACTTGTCATCAAGAAGCTGAGACAAAATACATTTTTGCCATTTTGGAAGATTAGTTTCAAAACGGAGCTTTCTGTGGCTTGGGCAAGCCTGCTTTCGGTGGCTTACAGGTTCGAATTTTGGCTCTTTAACCACCGAAAGTGCAAAGTAGGGCAGAGAGGCATTATTTTTTGCCCAGATCACAGTTTTTGCTTCCAAATGGCAAGAGGATGGTTTTTAAGTGAAGATTTTAATTAATAGGATCTGTTTCAATGTGCTATTCCAGTTTTGAAGGTGCCAGTAAGATGGAAATAATGAAGAAATGTGGCGTTTTTTTACTATCCCGAGTCATCATTTTCAAATGACGATTCTGAGCGTCTGGAGAATCTTTTTGCAAAATGCTTGGAGGTTTTTGTTCCTAACATGTCATAGAACAATAACCTCTCCCCGTTTTCCTACACGTGTTGTAGATTGAGAGAATCGAATCCGTCACTGAGCCCCAATTTTCGGATCTCAGAATCTACCTGTTTGACACTCGTTTTTGAAATGCAGATCTCGGAAAAACCAAAACGAGTTTCAAAGATTTGAGAAAGGTTTTTGCTCACAACAGATCAATGCACAATAACCTCTTTCAGTTTATACATAGGTGTCACATAGCTGGAGAACTGAACCCATCTCTGAGCCTCTTTTTTCAGCAGTTTCAACAAAAGTGGCGTTTTTACTGTGTAAATGATGATTATGAGCGACTAGAGAATCATTCCGCAAAACGCTCAGAGGTTTTTCTTCTTGACACGTCAAAGAACAATAACCTCTCTCAATTTTCCTACAGGTGCCACAAATTGAGAGAATCGAACACATCTCTGAACCCCATCTTTCAGCAATCTGGCCAATTAAAAATGATTTTTCCTGGTTTGTTGAAAAACGGTTTTGGATTTTCCCATGTGGAGTAGATTCGACCCAACTTCTTAGGATCTGGGGAAAGGTTGTAAAGACTATAAAGCCCAGAATTCAGGTAGAACAAGGGTTGGATTTTGGAGGGTGCTACTTAACTGTATTTTGTAAAGAGACCTCTTTATTTAATATGATCAGTGTCCAAGCTTCTTTCACTCATTGTTATCAAACCTTGTTTCTTATTTTTTGTGATGTGCTATTGAGTTGAAGGGTATTCTTTGTCTATGTTTGTAATATGAGTAACTGTCATCTTACTATTGATTATCAAGCTAAGATCATTAGCATTCATTGTAGGTTAATTGGCCCATCATATGTAATTGTTTTATATATGTTCTGGTTAATTGATCAGTTTCCTTTATCTTTTTTACCTATCTGATACTAGTCCTTGAAAGCCTTGCATTGTTTGAGTGTATTCGAGATTGTCTTGAGTAGATTATGCAGTAATCTAGATATTCAACTTGATCCACCTTTTTATATTATTGAGATATTGATTAAGTTACCAGGCTTTTTCGAGTTACAGCCTAGAAGGACTCATGGAGTGATAATAGTATACATGTAGCTTGTGGTAGGGGGTTAATTAGTAGCTTACATGTAGCTTGTGGTAGGGGGATGGTTTAGGCATTCTTGTATAATAAAGATTTTCCATTTCTTGCATAAGATGTTAATTCCTAGTGTGGTATACACATTTTCTTTGCTTCCTCATTGTTACAAGTTTGGTATACACATTTCCTTTGCTTCCTCCATCATTGTTGTAAGAATGTAGGAGATTGGCTAATGCATGCAACATCATGCACAATTACAAATAAATTCAACTAAATGTCATCGACTCAAGTAAGATTAGCTAAGGTACACTACATCAAACACAATTACAAATAACACTTGCAACTCTTTCAATTAAATGTCATCTAACTCTAGTGATATGTGTAAACACATTATTATGTACAACTTGAATAAACTTAATACATATGTTTCCTCGTAGATCATATGTTTGAATTGGAAAGATAACCAAAGTACATTCAAATATTTCTTCCAGTACATACAATCTTACTTAGAAACTAGGTTCACAAAGAGCAATTAATTGTACATTGCATTCTCCCAACCATATAATTCAAAGACTTAATAATTTTTATAAACATTAATTATTTCCTTTCATTCCTCTTTCTCATTCCCCAGTTTTGGGGCTAAATGTTGTTAACCGTTAATGTTATGTCCCCAATTAAATTAGAACTGAATGTAGTATAATATATATATATTCTTCTGCTATTAACGACATTGTTGCTCCTCAATTGCATTAGAACTGAATTTAGTATAATATATATATATATATTCTTCTGCTATTAATGACATTGTTGCCGAGAAAATTTATGTCAATTACAGATTATGTCACACGTGCTCGTAGTTCTTGCAACATAAAATCATTTTTAACTTCAACTTTTTTCTAATACAAATGTGTCTAGGTTGCACATTAAATTACCAAAAGTCAACATGAAACCTTACATATAAGGGAGAAACCAGACAAGAATGGCATGCGCATATTAAAGATGAGGATGGCATTTAACTGTAACCACCATATTATAAAGATACTCAAGATCCCCTTAACTCTGGTAAGCACTATCTAGACTTCCTGTGACTCTTACTTTTACACACATATAAACAATAGAAAGAGGTTTATTTTGTATTATCCTAAAACCTAAATTCATGGTAATTAATCAAAACATGAGCCTTGAACCCTTTTAGGGTTCTTCAAGATTCTTCAGGCACTGCGTGCATAGCATTAGCAATCAACAGATCATTCGAATCACCTAAACCTGTGCCATTCTTTTATACATGTGTTTCCTGTCATAGGTTCAAATTGGAGAAAGTTAGTACATTCAAAGATTTCCAGTCCATAACTGAAACTGTGTTCAGATATAGCAAATGTATATTGCATTCTACCAACCATATAATTTATATAAACATTAATCATCTCCTATCATCCCGCTTTCTCCTTCCCCGGTTTTAGGGCTAAATGTTGTTAACCGTTGATATTATGTCCTCAATTGCATGAGAACTGAATTTAGAGTATATATATATATATTATTAATGGCATTCTTGCTGAGAAATTTCAACTCAAATACAGATTATGTCACACATACTCGTAGTTCTTGTAATACAAAATCATTTTTTAACTTCTACAACTTTCTACAAATGTCTGGGCTGCACATCAAATTACCACAGGTCAAAATGAATGCTTACATATATAGGAGAAACCAGACAAGAATGTCATGTAACAACCATTTTATAAAGATATTCAAGATCCCTTCATTCTGGCAAGCACTTCCTGAAACCCTTACTTTTCACTCCCATATAAACAACAGAAAGAGGTCTATTATGTACTACCATAGAACCTGAAATCATGGTAATTAATCAAAACCTGAGCCTTAAATCCTTTTAGGGTGCATAGTATTGACAATCAACAGATTATCCGGATCACCTATGGGGCAAGAAACCTGGGCCATTCTTTTATACAAAGCGCTTGAAGGGCACGAATGTGGAGGAAACAGCACGGCTAAAGCTCCTGCAAACAAAGCCAAAATAACAATCAATCCAAAACATACGATAGCACGAAATATTTTGTACAGAGAAAGCAGAAAATTTTCAGTTTAAAATTTTGATAAGTGGTGAGCCCGCGGATGCAGCATTGCCCAGATATACATGGACTCAACTCGCGGGCAGTCGTCACAGCGGCTCATATTCCTGTGGCAGGCACATCTGAAGGGAGGGCTAGGGTTTCGGATAGATGCAAGCTAGCTACCATGGCCGCAAGAAATAGCGGCGGCAACATGGCTTCACTCATTCCACAAGCCCTTCTCCCCACAGAGACCACGAACAGGGAAACCGCTCAGATAAGATCAAGTTTATCAATTTCGAGAGGGGATCAAGGTAGGCATATATACCCGCTCTCTGCTCTGACCCTTGCCCTAACCTAACCTAACCGTGGTCAAAAGTTCGTTAACTCAGAATCGTGGCGGTTTGCGTGAGTTTTTTACCCTCGTTTCTGAGCATTGGGCAATTTATTTTACTCGCTAACGCTAATCGTGTACATGTAACCTAACCTAGTTTAAAGGGTAATTCAGAGAGATAATCTTTTGGATCCATCGCTTTGGGTTTTCTGAATCGATGTTTCGGACCAGTCAAGTGTGCACCTAATCGTATCACGATTAGGTGTACAAAACTTGTAGAATTATTGATTGTATTTACGAACATATAAGTTCGACAAGGTTCTCGTGATATTGTGAGGCACAACTTTAATATACCAAGAAAATTGACTTTGGCTATACTTATCCGTTTGACAAAGTTCTCACACATCTCAAGGTACATGAAGGTGCACCATTGGATGAGAAACCCAATGGTACATGTTCATGTGACTCAAGGTGTGCAATAATTGTGTCTGTGTGACTCGACGTGTGCAATAATTGTGTTTGGCATATAAGTTCGTCAATTGACTTTACCCAAAAAGTTCGACAATTTCACCTAGAGAGGACATATTTTTTCAGCACATATTCGACAGAATCCAGGAAGAAATTTTTAAAATCCCACATAGCAGTGTTAAACTTACTTAATTTGGATGCCTCTAGGGATTTTGAGGGCGTTAAATCCATCTATGCTTTTAGAAAAATTATTCGAACACAAATTTCAGATTTATTTGAAAAAAAATTGTCGCTTTCCCGGGTAAAAACTCCCAGACAAGCAAAATCATCGAACGTTTAGACTTCTTCTTCCATAAATGAGCAACACCATGAGAGCACTCCAACAAGGATGTTAATGTAACATTTTTTGAAAGTCTTGTGAAATACTTCAACCTTGTAGCAATCTAATCCAAAGAAAGAAGTGTACATAAAACTTTGTGGATTTATTCAATCTTAGAGAGATATTTATACAATGTATTTTCTCCTAAGATATAAGAGATTTGTTGTTATATATCTATATTCTTACTCACGCATCATAAGCTTAGGTGAGTTGCTACCATAATTCATGTACACATATATAACTAATATGCGTATTTAAATGACGTGTACATCATTGGACTATGATGTATGAACCTTAAAATATTTCCAGCATTCCTCGCTTCATATGGACATAGTTAAAAGGGTAAGGATTCAATCTCCGTGTGAATTGGGACATACTGCAATTCAAAACAAACATGGATGGATGGGAATGTATTGTCACTTTAGTTCAGTTTCTAATGACAGGAAAAAACATTTCTCAATTTGGATTGAATTTGACTTACAGTCATAATTTCCTCAAGAATGAATTGGGTTCTCAAATCACTGGACAGTCGGGACTTATTCACTTACGATATTTGGCCTACACTTATCAAAAAGATCTAATGAATTATGAGTTAGATCAATTTTGTTTAACAGAAAGATGGGTATTCCTTGCTTTTTGTCAGAAGATTGCCTCTTCACAAATATTGTGTCAAACCAATCCCACATTTAATATTTTTTGTCTAAGAATAGGAACACATCTTATTCGAGATCTTTATATAATTAAATGTGGATAGGGACACACATGATATCCAATCTCAGGAACTATGAACAAGTATACAATGAGGTCAGTGGGACTAAGCTTTACTAACCTTGACAATATGTGAATAGGGGTGTACACTCTACTCATGCATGGGCCTCCGCTTCTCTTTCATTCTACTCCTCTAGTTGGTTGGGTCTCACTAAACAAGTACAAATCAACTAGTGGGACTATGTCTTCAATGGTTGTTATCCACCTCAATGGCCATCATATTTAGCCATTGCAATTGATCACCGCCACTTGATAATATATAAGATTGATCACCACTACCCCTGATAACTATCCTAGCTTTAGTATTTTGGCTACAAGCTTTTTGAATCATCTATAATAAGAATACATCATAATTGCAAATGTTGAATACAACTCTTTTGGGATGTAGTATTTTGGGCACATTAGTTTTGCTACTATAGGAGATTGCAACCTCTAAGTTAGCAGTGAACTCAAGATTGTATTGGACCTCCTTCCTATGTTTCCTCCAACCTCCTAGGTGGCTTAGCTCAATTGGCTAGGTTGAATTGTATATCACTTTTATGAACAGACAACCCACCCACCATCAACACCAAAATCAACATACACATTAAGTTGGACATCAAGTTCACTTGAAAATGCATCCTTACAAAGATATTTTTTACTTTGACTTACAAGATGACAAACAATTACTTTATTTAAACCTTACAAACAAGACTAACAAGAGCAAGACGAGCTAGATCAAGGCAAAAATGAATTACAACAAGAGGTGGGATCATTGAACAAGAGGTTGATAGGGAAATGCCTCCTCAAAGGAGGGGAAAGGACAATATGGGATACAATATTAGAAGAAATCATTCAACAATGGGACCATTTTGAGCTCATCCAAGATAAGTTGGAGCTGGAAACCTCTGCAACATCAAGGATAAAAAGGACACAAACTAGGCTAGAAGCAAAGCCTGACATTTCTAGCAATGTGGTCAAATTCTTAAACAATAGAACCAAGTGGGAATTGTAGGATTTGGGGTCACCAACAAGACTCAACTAATAACAAATGCAAACAAAGTCATATAAAAAAGGACTTTGTTGAACATAACTCAAGTTAAAGTGGGTAGTCTTGTAATAGAAATTGCCTTCTTTAAAGGCTTGTTCAGGGATGCATTGGCAAGAGGACTTCCCTCCCTTTAGGATGGCAATGATGACCTCTATAACCAAGGAGCACATAAGGAATTACTAAATGGTAAGAGGAACAATGATGACAAAATTTAGAACCTTCAGGACATCCTAAAAGGGACAACTATATTTCAATTATTGTCTAATGAGTTTGAGTTGTTAGATAGTCTAAAGCTCACCTTCAAATGCCTACCACCCATATCATATGGGCACCTTACAAATGTTGAGATGGAAATAAATGCTATGAGAGCCTAAAAATATCCTATGGGGAAGAATTGGCATAGCATTTCCAAATACCACAAAATAATTATGCTAACGCAAGGGAAGACATCACCTTCAGGACAAACTTCAAGGCAAGCTTCCCCACAACAAGGTTGAAAATGGGGAAAGGCAGTTAGTTAGCTACAAAAGAAACAATATCAGAGAAGACATTTTGGAGCAAATCAGCACAACAGAAAAACAAATTTGGGAGCAACAAACCATTGGGCAATATCAAGAAGCACTAAAGTAGTTTTTGGTATAACCAATAAATAGAGGGAAGTATCAAGAAAAGTGAAGAGTTATAAAGGGAGAATTCGAATCTTAGCAGTTTTATCATGCATTATTTGGAGAGGGACTCTTTGGAGGCTGCATGATCAAAGTTTTATTAGGGAAAAGTAGGTTGTAGACAGAGGAGAAAGCTCCATGAGGTTCATGACTCATGCTCATGTCATCCTGTACAAATTCTCCTCTTTTATTGCAAATCTTATTCTGTAATTCCAAAGCATTCTCAAACTATGTAATATTTCTTGTTATCTATAAAGATTCAAGTAGCATGTTATTTCACTATATTCATGGAATGGATGCGTTGAGTATCAAAAGTGGAATGATGATTTCATTTATATGACATGATTTCCTCGTAGATGTTTATCTTGATGGATAGTACATGAAGGTTTCATTTGTTGTTTAATATGTGAATGCCTTAGCTTCCATTGTATGGGCGTCATCAAGATTTAAATTACATATGTATGAACTACTAAATTCTTTATTGCTCAGTATGTTTTTAGCCACTATGAATTGTAAGACTTATCCACAAGGATGCCTTACACTCTTAATTTTGTTCCATAATCTTCTCCATTCACCTCATTCTACTCTAATTATTGAATGTAAACTTGACAAATGCCTTTAAAGCACAAAGTCTAGTAATCAACCTGTCTTTTGCCATGTACATCTACATAATTTCAAATAAATCAAGAAAAAATTGTCTGTAAAAAATATTGAGCTCTAAATATGAATAAATTGAGCTACATCATGACTTGGCATAGTTCCATAATAGTCTGGAACATCTCAGGGGATAACATGAAAAATGGCGCCATTGCTAAGGATGGAAATTGGAATTAAATTTCCTTGGGCACAATAAAAATCAACTTTGATTCTTAAGCAATGAAAAAGAATCAGACACGCGCCAACTGTTATAATTCACCTGGCGACTCTATTGGTGTTGATTTGGTGTCTAGCAAGAGACATACCATAGCCAACCCTGGATATGAAGACATGTGACTGCTCCCTAATCTTGAAAAGCTTGTGACCTGGCACAATATCTGCGAGAGTGTGGTATCTCATAATCCAGGTAATCGTTAGATTGATTCTTCTGCTTATGTAGATTAGAAGTTCCTGAATCATCCTATAGATCTAAAATCCCTCAAATTAAATATTCATATTTCTATTGAAGAAAACCCTAATTCACCTTTAATAGACTATGAAAATTCCCCTCTCATATTTCCTGAGAAAAAAATGCCAAATTTCAAGCCAATCCTCAAAAATCCTCACCTTAGTGTCTCTTCCCAAGCAAAGAATTTAATTATTCAACATCTAATGGTTGGCTTAGCAGGAGGTGTTAATCCTCCACCCCCACCCCAATTGAATCCCTGGGTAGCAGCTAGATATGGCCCCTTGTACCTTCCTTGAAATCTGCATGACTTACCTAACAATTAGCTTAAGCTTCTACCCAAATTTGATGGACAAAAGATCATAATTGTTGAAGAACACATGACAAACTTCCAAGACTTCACTGATAATCTTTTTATAGAGTACGATGATGTGTTTATGAGATTATTGGTTTAGGATTTAGAAGGTGATGTTAGGAAGTGTTTTAGAGGGATACCTGCAACATCTATCCATTCCTAGCATCTCATAGAAATTACTTTTATGAGACAATGAGGGGTGGCAGACCATCTCTACTACTTGAAAGAATTTGCCTCATTTAAGAAAATAAATTCAAAACCTGTCTCAGATTTCAATAAAAGATTTAATAAATTGTACAACAAAATCCTTGTAGACATCAAACCCTCTCAGGAAGAAACAAAGGTCACATATGTTGGGGCCTTTGATTTTGACTTTGCAATGATGCTTAAGGAAATGTAATGTCCCTGAAACCTTATCTAAGGTTAAGGGTGCTAATATTAAGACTAAGTTAAGTTTAAGCGCAACATATTGAGACAAAATATAGTTAGCCAACACTTCAAATAATCAAACTCTTGATTATTGAGTCAAATTATTTATTAAAATTGCGATATTTAATTACTTACTTAATTAAGACAATTACAACACTTAATTAAGTTAATTACCTATTACACCTCAAAGTCTCACTTTGAGTGCCATTTCATGTCTTCATGTCATAACATCGTGCGGAACCTAATGGCGCTACCTCCTACCAACTGTTGGACCTTCCCCCTACCTAGTTGGTCCCCTCCTAGGACTTCCTTAGAGTCCTTGGAGATAAATCCAACTTACGTCAGCCAAATTCCAACTCATGAAGTCCAAATGCCACATCATTGAGCACCTTTTACTAGGATTTTCACACCTTGCTAGTGGTGCAAGGCACGAAAATTCCTCATTTTCGCGCCCAGCATGCCTGTAGGGGCACGTAAATTACATCATTTTCGCACTCTGCTCAGTGTCTGGGGCGCGAAAATTGCCTTAACCATATCTTAGCTTGGAAAGTGGATCTTACCTCCTAGAGATTTTCTTGGGATTGAAGCTCCTTTCGATCCTAACTCACCCTCCCTCTTTGGCCTGGTTCAACCTCTTGATCCACCATTCACTCATCTAGATCCACCTTCCTCTCTCAGTGGTTGGCCTCCCAAATCCTATAAGAAGGAGGCTATCCATGAGCTAAGGGGAGAACATTTGGAGGCATCAAACCTATGGTCTTGGAGCTTTTGCAGAGATAGCAAGGAGGAAGGCTTGGAAGGAGACACTACTGCTTGTTCATCATGGGTAACATTGTAGTATTCTTCTTTGAGATACCTTAATACAACTTGGATTATTCTCCCATTTGATGATTCTTGTTAGCTTAGATTCATTATATGTTTTCATTAGAAGTTAGATCTTGATCTTTGTATTTGGTATTTGGAGATAGTGTGCTTGTCTTGCTCATACAGGTTCACATCTTGGACATCAAGCTTGGAGTTGGAGCTTGGACAACCGATCGGTCTGAAGTAAGTTATACCTTCTTCTCTCTCTCTCTCAATGTCATGATCCTCATATATTGAACTAGATCTAGGAGTTTAAGGTCCCATTTGTTACTTAACTATCTTAGATTAGGCTTGCTTGAATCTTGTTTGGTCTATGAGTAAGTTTAACTATCCGTAGGATGAATTTACTTGAACGGAAACTGGTAACCATACTGGGTACATCCCAGTCTTCATTTGGTTATTAAATCCCATTTTTTACCCATTTGACTCAGTATCTTTGAATGTGATCAACCCTTAACCTCTGTTTATTACTTTGATCCTCAACAATCAGTTCTATGGGTCTGCAAACCTGAGGGAAGTACAAAAATTTTCTCATACCTTCACCGTTACCCACCTCCAAAGAAATTTTGCACCCCCCCATACACCACAGAGGAAAATACTGAGATTTTCGTGCCCCAACAGTACAGCAGAACGCGAAAATCCCAAAAAATTGTGCTTGGGTGGTCATCAAGGGAGCGAAAATTCCCTATGTCCCATTTCAATTTGGTTTTTTGCTTAGCGATTTTTGGTTTCTTATTTTTTGGTTTGAGTGCACCTCTCTAATCCTGATCAGATCTGTGTGATTCCAGTCTAACCCCTGGATTTCTTGCAGTGGCTTTTGAACCTTTATTAAGCTTGGTTAGCTTGATTTATTTTGGTTTGGATTTTTTTAGTGAAAGTGGCAAGAGTGAATTTGTTTTGCTTGGATCCTTGACTTCTTCACTGCAAAAAGTTATCATTTTTGAAAATTCAGGGCAATTTTTTTTTATATATACTGGTTTGCATCCTTGAAAAGTTAGTGGAAATTTCACTACTTGAGAAAAACTCTGTGCATTTATAATTCTTTGAATTGGCTTAGAAAATTTTTCTTCAAGATCTATTTCTCCTTCGCTTAAACGATCAAGTTGTTTATTGCAGTCATAAGATGTTGTTCCATTTACTTTTCATACTTTATATACTCATCTGCAGTAGAAAAGAAAACAAAAAATTTGTTTTTCAATTAGTAGTTGGATTCGTTCATTTTGTTGGAAGAGTAGTTTACTTTTCGTTTGACATATAAAAGTGAATGGTTTTTTCTCTCTTTTTGAAAAAGTTGTGTTTATGCTTGTTTTTGAGAATGAAAGAACTCTCTCCTCTCTTTAGCTAGACATTCATCGAAAAGAAAAGTTTCATTGATTCATTCTACATGCATGGTTTGAGTCGAGTCTTCACACCATCAAGTTGCACTTCTGTCACCCGTTGAGTTAACAACTAGCCCTTAAAATCAATCTCCTAACTAAACACACATTAAGCTCACATGAGGATACAAAACAATTGTGTAGTCAAGTAGGACATCGGGGATAGGAATCCAAATAATTCCCCTCTGTCACTTTACATTTAAGACATAGTTGTTTTCCTTTAGGGTGCTCAAATCCTCTTGTATTTTTTGACATGGTTTTACACCAATGTATTGGGAGGACCTCCCGTTTCACGGGAGTAAACAACAAGGATTGGTTCCATATGGACTTTATGGAATACCGCACTCCACTTAGTGCCTAAGGACATCAATCCATTATATTCCTTGCAGTTTTTGGCCTCCATACTAGTTGTATGAGGGCTCAAAGGCAGAATCTCCAGTAAACCTTCTCGGACGTGTCATGAACGAGGCATCCTAGTGACCTTCCTTCTAGGGCTCTTTTACCCAGGATCCCTTTCGGTAGAGGGATATCCTTTTAGCTTTTGGTCTCTCACTTCGTATTGTTCGACTTGGATTTCATCAACTTGCGAAGGATACAATCTTTTGAGGTCTCCAGACCTTAGATAGGAGGATTTCCTGCTATTGTACCTTATAGAGGGTCTTTTTATTTTTAGTGCTGCTTGTTGGCTTTCTAGCCATTTTTATTGTCGCTCGCTTACTGTGACATTGGTCTCAGTGTAGTTTTTTGAGCTTGCTTTTTTGGCCTGTGCACCTCTTCTTTTCCTAGCACCCCTTTTGCACACTCGGTTGCTTCAGGGTTTTTGAGTTCTTTTTCAACGAGACTTCCTCCAAAACATTTAATCATGTTCCATGGCGTACCAAAGGTAATCACGAAGACACCAAGGGAAGAGTCCCGAAATAGTACCTAGAATTATTCGTACACCACCTTCACGCATACCCACACCCCCTTCTAGCAGACCAGCTGGCCAAGGGACCGTTCCATAATCACTTAGTACGACACCTCCAACTGCTATGGTACCCCAAACCCATAGCACAGTCCCAGAGACTAGTACTATCCCAGAGACTAGTGCAGTACCACAATCCACTGTTGCACCAAAAGTTAGCACCATAGTGGAAACTACTTTAGCATCTGATGTTAGTGTCTCACCCTAAGCCGATGTTACGTTGGAGGCTAGCACCGCTCCAGTTATGCCATCACAATTTGATCTCCCTGAAGGATATGTCGAGGTTATTGAGGAATCTGAACCAACACCCCCTTCGATGATCCACTTCGCTGCAAAATTTTACCAACCCTTTGTACAGTTGGTAACCCCACCTGTCATAAATTCTTCCCCGGTTATACGTAGATATGAATTTGGACATTCTATCAATAGATCATTCAGAATGCCTTCCCCCTCCCCTTAGGCCATGACATCATGGCATCTATACGAGCATAAATGGTTAGTCTAGCCCATGAACAAGTGACAACGGAACGATTTAGATGTGAAGCTACGTAAATACTGGCTTCGACCTCACAATACCCACCAATATCCACTTCTCAAGTGGTAAATCCTCGTGATTCCAGATCCCTCTGATCCAATTCCTATGATACTACCTATGGCACATCATTCGTAGGTCGATCTCGACCCACAAAGTATATCCATCCATAATATTTCCCTAATGACTCAGGAACAACAAACATTTTTTATCCAGCCCCATCATTATGGAACACCACTCTGGGCCAAGCCTTCAACGATTTTCGCACTTTTTCAACACCCATGCAACTAATGTCGGAAAGTCCCCTCCAACCTTCCCCCCATTTATTACCAAATGACAAATTTGGTTCTTCTTAGGGGAACATTCCTACTCAGAGGACAAACCCTACTTTCCCGTCATTGCCCTTATCATTTGGAACTAGTGCACGATCATCTTCACAAGTTGGTACCACTAGTGCAACCAGCCAACCTTAATTCCTTCTAATGTTCATGTTGGATGGCCACCCATTTCTACTGTTAGAACACCTGTTGTGACTGGGGGTCAATCTTCAGCCACAATCTATACTATTTATGGAGTACAACTATTCATTGGTCCCCTAACCGGAACCAATAACCAACCTCCTCCATTGGAACCATCCGCCCTGTGGAGATCACAAGCCTCATTTTTTAGAGGACAACCATCTGTTGGTGCCTCAAGTGGAACCAATCACCAACCTCCTCCATCAGCATCCTCTGCTCCGTGTGGGCCAAAAACCTAACCTAGTAGAGGACAGCCTTTTGTTTGTACCCCAAGCAGTACCAATAACCAATTTCCTTCGTTCATCCCACTCCCTTCTTGGGGGCCACAAATCCCACCTAATGGGGGGCAACATATGTTCAGAAACCAGAATCCAGCCGGTGGGCACACAAATCAACATCAATCATTTGTCCCCCCTAACCTAAATTATGGAGTCCCTTACCCCAATGTCTCAAACAATCAATGGAACCCGCCCCCTCAAACCCCGTCTCTTAATCAGATTAGAACAAACAATCCATGGTATCCACTCTTTCAAACACCTCCCCTTACTCAAGGTATGGGAAATCCACCCAATCAAGGATTTGGGAACTCTGCCTGGATCACACAACCCCAGGTATCTACTCCATTTAATCCCACTCAGCAGTATGCTCAACAACCGATTTACAATTCAATTCTAAATCAATTGGTGAATCCTATGATTCCCAACCAACAACCGTTTAACCAGATGGTCCCCAATTCATAGAACTTCCAACAGTACCCTACGGGTAATACCTATGGGTATAATATGCAACAATATGCATTGCAAGGCCTGGCAGGCGTCCTAGCACGCCATCAATACTATTCATTCCCGCAACCCAATCGAAAACTTCCATTTTTGGCAACATTAGACCTACCTGACTTGTCGAGACTCATTAATGATCCCATTTGGAATGAACCACATTGGCCACCCATTCCTGCCAAACTACCATCTATATTCCAAATTTCGATGCCAAACCCGGGGAAGACCCGAAAAATCATGTCATGACATTCCATCTTTGGTGTTCTTCGAACTCACTGATGGATGGCTCTATACGATTGAGACTCTTCCAACGCACATTCACCGGAATGACAGCAAAATGGTATATCGAGCTGCCACAACACTCTTTCAGGGATTTCAACACCCTCGCCATGCAGTTTTTGACACACTTCCAGCTTCCCATTCAATATGAGTCTGGCATGGACCTTTTAACTTCGTTGCAGAAATCTACCGCTACTCACATCTCCGATCATATTCATGAGTGGTGAAGATGCTGAAGATTAATTAAGGCTCATATTCCTGACCAATTATTGGCTGATTGGTTCACAAAGTCATTACTGCCACCCATTGCTAGGGATGTTGCAATGGGTGGGGCTGTCACAGAATAACAGGCAATTGCTGGTGCTCAATACCTGGATTTGGTCTATTCCCAATCCAGAACCCTATACGAACTGATTCCTCACGCACCACACCCTACTATTGATCCATCAAGGCCTGCTACCGAACCACCTATCGATGGTGTAGTTGGTTTTGTGAAGGCCCATCCTGCAACCAAATCGAGTGGACAATAAAACGTTGTTGCTCCACCTCAAACCCAGGCTGCACCCAAAACCTCTACTTCTCCTGCTTAGACCTCCGAGGTGAACGCCGTTCAATCCTCGCCACAACAATCCGGAGGGAAAAAGAAGAATAATAAAGGGAAACCTAAAAAATATTCCACTTAGCAGGAAAATCCTAAACCACAACAAACCAACACTGAGAACAAACCTAAACAGAAAGCTAAGTTCCCCTACCTCATATGTCAGGAAGACCACTACACAAAAGAATGTCCTTATAAAGAGGAAGTTAATAAATTTTTCATAGGGTCTTCCCACCCGACAATCTTAACCAACCCCTTCCCACATCAACAACATCAAATGGTTTCACACAACCCCCGCAAGGGGGCAACCAAAACAATAATTCTCAACCAGAGACATCTTCAAATCGCGATATTCTTATGATGAGTAACGAGACTGTCCACATATCCACTCGTTCAAAGACATATGACTCAATTCCCACCCCAAATAAGAATGGGAATTCCAAAGAGAAAACTCCCTTGGAAGACATTCCTTCTGCTCCTCCTTCTACATGCTCTCTTCATATCAAGAGGCCTCTTACTGACACTGTGTTGCGCCCACCAAAGGCCGCTATTCAAAAGGAAACATTCAATCCAAACGCACGATTTGCCCAAAATTACAATATTGTTGAGCACTTAGCTCAAGCACCTTGTGCAATGTACACTCTCAAAGTTCTACAACACTGTCCTACTTAGCGTAGAACCTTATTGTCAGCACTTGGAGCTGTCAATCCCGATTCTTCCAATACAATCACGTTCAATTTGGAATACTTTAAGCCGAGACTATCTCATCAATTGGATTTGTGGAAACAACATCCATCGTACCGTCTTGGACGAGGGTGCTTCCACCTCAATCATGTCTTTCTCTTGTTGGCGAGCTATCGACTCTCCAAAGGTAACTATGTCTCCCACTACTCTAAAGGATTTTTACAGTTGTGGTTTTCAACCTTATGGACTCATCCCATCACTCGACGTAGAACTTGGGGGAAAAACCGTCTCTATCCATGTTGAAATCGTAGATGCTCCATTGGATTATAACATCCTACTCGACTACAACTGGTTTTACGCCATGACTGTCGTAGCATCTTCTGTTTTCCGTTTGGTCCAATTTCCTCATCAGGGGAAAATTGTTACCATTGATCAGTTAGACTTTTGCACTCTGGACATTCACTCCAACACCGCCAATAATGTCCCGCTGTTGGCACAATATCAACATCATTATGAGGATATTGGTGTTGGTCTGCTGAAGGATTCCTCCATCATTGGATTATTTCCAGAACTCCCACCCCTAATATTTTCGTTCAACATGATCTCGTCGATTAGTTTTCAACCTCACGAATCTCACGATTCTTGGGTTATACTGAGTCTCACCGAATGTAAAACCATTGGCGATTGCATGCCTATGAACCGGAACCAAGAAACTTACCATGCGATTCAATCCTCTTCCAATTGGATCGACACAATTGACCACCATACGGTGGAAAATCTCTCGTCTCAAATCCATTCATCTTTGCCCCATACTGACTATTGGTGTCCATTTTTGTCACCATTTTTTATCATTCAATTTACTCGAAGTGGCGTTATTTCTATCATTTTTGCTATAGTAAGTTGTTTTCTTAGCCATTCAGCTCATCAAACAGTCCAGGTATGCACAAATTCACTTACCATGCAAATCTTGTTGTGTTTCATATATTATGGTTTATTTATGATTGAAATGATGTTTTTGGGCATAATTAACACTTATGGTTTTAATTGACAGGCTATGTTTTGCAAATGACCCATCATTCAGACCATGCGCTATGTGCTCATCCTAAAATGCGTTCAGCTCATCGTTCAGCCCGCAAAATCCTTGGTTGACACATATCAGACCGTTGAATGAAGAGGAGGACACATGGGTTCTGTTTGACACACAATGGGCCTGGTTAATGAGATATTGCTCTAGAAGATCCGTCCTTATGCTCGCCAAGCTTGACATCACATCTCTCGTCCACGTGAACACTTTAACCTCTGGTTCGTCTGTGCATTCAGCCTGGAATCACGCTCAGCATGCCGACATAACTACTGTGCCCATGTCAACACTCTAGCGCACCAATTCTCTTGTTCGTTTGGCCGGTAGTTACGCACACCTGTTCATGCCTGCTCATGTTCATTCACGTCTTCATTCTGGAAGGAGCTTGCCTGCCCATGATTCAGTCCACCAGCACACTGCTCATCCACGTCTGAGTTAGATTGATGCTGTAGCTACCCTGTGAAGGAACCAACCCCGTCAAAGTTTGAAGGACGCTCCCTGATTTGGCATGTATCAATTAAATCAATAGTTACAGTCATTTAAACACTTCTATTTTTGGAGAGGTCGACTCTGTCGACCCTCTCACCCATTGTAACTTATAAATAGTCATCTTGTGATTGAGACAAGTTAGTCTTAGTCTAAGTCTTTGGAATCTAGCTAGTTGGCAGTCGTAGATAGTGGAAGACAGAGTTCTGTAATTTTTCTCAGGTTAATGGAAGTAGTAGCTTGTTGATGTTCTGCTGGTAGTCGTTTAAGTTGATCTAGTTCACCCTCCGATTGCTGGGAAGGGCCCCTCATCAACTGGAGGTTTTATTTACAATTTTTGCATTTCTTTTCTTGCAATTAACTAGTTTATTTCCTGTGTGTGTAATCTAATTCATTTTCCTGTGTGTATCATCTTCGTTCATCTGTAATTAAAATTCTGCTGTTAATACAATCTCCCTTCTTCTGCATTAGAAAATGGGCGACCAATAGTTCATTAGTTTATAATTTGTTTTCAATCTTTGTTCCATCATCATTGTTAGATATTGCTTCCAAATTCTTCCATAGTTAGCATTCCTTTCTTTCTCTTCCTCTCTGTTAGTTCTTCTTTCTATTTGCTGTAGGTTAATTCTTCCTTCTTCCATTCCAACCTTCTTCTTACTTCTCATAAAATTATTCTTCCTCCTAGGTAATGATTAGCATAGATAATTTCTTATTAGTTTAGCCTCTAATAATCTCTCTACTGCTTTCTTTGCATAGTAGGATCACTTGCATAAGCCAGCTGGTAATTAAATGATCCAAAAACTCTTCTTTCCCTCACTTTAAAACGTTTTCCTCCATTCGGATCGTCATTCGGACTGCCATTCAGACTGGCGTTCGGATCGTCATTCGTACCTGTGTGTTTTCTGTATTATTTGAGGCCTTTTTCTCGAATCTAATTGTTGAATATTGTAACTTCCAAGAATATTATATTTGTACATTATTATTCCGAAGATGTTTCATCCCTCCGAGATAACCCTATCATGTATCCGGAGATGATTATTCCTCCGATGGGTTGTGGTAACTAGGGTTATTAGACCCACCATGTGGGGGTCAGCCCTGATCTTATATTTTAGGGGTTATTAGACTTCTCCAGGAGAGGTCGGCCCCATTAGGGGTTTTAGTCAGTTGGGAACCAATATAAATAGAGGAGGTGAGCTCCTCATTAGACACAATTGCACAACTCAGAAAAGTAGCGCACTTGTCTGGGAGATCTGCTAAGAAGGTAGAGAAGGAGGGAGCACATCTTGTATTTTGGTTGATCATCTTATTGAGGAAAGCTTTGCTGGGTTTTCTATCCCATGAGGGTTTCCCAGGGTAAATTCTGTGTCTATCTTGTGATTATGTTTCTTTCAGTGATCTTGCTAGTCTATTTGGTTTAAACTTAACACTAATTTCTTCTGCCTCCCAATCATCATTCTTCCTATGCCTCCTTAATAGTTTGAGATGTAATCCGATCTTGTTTTATGTCATTTGGAGTTCTTAATTCAATTTCATCATTATTTCATCCTTTCTTATTTCCTCCTTATCCTCTTCTTATCTTTCTTCCAAACTTTAGTTCTTTAACCTGTTTTGTTACTTAGTTACTGTTTAGAATGTATTAATCTTGTTCCTAGATAGTTTGTGTCCAATTTATAGTTGAGAATTCTATTCTTTGAGTTGTTTTAGTTTGTTAATCTTAAGACTAGTTTCTATTTAATGAAGATGTTCATGTTGTAAGATCTGGATCAATAATAAAATATCTTTATCAAGTTTTCTACTTGCTTCCAAATCTAATATAGTTCAGTATAACATCTTTGTTAAGTTTTCTACTTGCTTCTAACTTATATTAGTTTCATGTTGTTCACATATGGATAGACAGTAGTTCATGATGTTTAAAGTTAGTTGTAGTTTGTTGATTTTTAGTTTACATCTGTTTGTAGAAGTTAAGCTAGATTTACTTCCATTTAGCTTCCTTATTACATTTGAAAGTCATTATGATACATTTACTCCAGTTCCTATTGCATTTGATGCACGTAATTAAGAAGAATGGAATTAGATGGTTTAGTCTAGAATAATTTACATTTACAAGTTCTCCCTATTAAACATCTAACATTCGTAGCTCTGATTCTGTTCATAGTTGTTATCCGGAAGTTTAATTCAATAGTTTCTCATTTTTCTAGAAGTAATTTGTGTTTCAGTACTTGTTTCCATCTTTCTTATTAATTAACCATAGAAGTAGAGTAGTATGATCTAGTACTATTCTGATCTGTTATTTAATTGTATTCTTATATATTTAACTCGGTTTTTCATTTTGAAAGATCTTTCGATCTTTTTCCTTACTAAACATTTTTTAGGTCTGACAAGCCTGAAACTTTAAAATCCTTTCTACCTTGGCATATATTTTGCTTCAACTCTAAGTTTACTGATCCTGGTTGATAATTAATATTAGGTGTTTTTATTCGAGATAACTCACACACCCAACACTGACTCCCTTGTACAAACTTTTTGTTCCATTCAGTTCATTATGGAGATCATGAGCATCGATGAACCACCAAGGGAAGATCACCATCATCGGTATTCTTTCCCTACAATCCAAGCGGTAGAAATTGATTCAAAATCCATTGTTTCACAGGTCATTGTCAACACTAAGATTCCCATTCCTACACACGATGTGTTTTCCGAAGGAAACTTAACAAATATGATGGAAACCATTCCAATTGACATCTCCGTGAAACCTAGTATCATGGAACAAATCCATTTAGGAAAAATCTACACACCTACCGAGGTGGAATTCTATATTTCCTTATTCAAGGAGTTTCGTGATGTTTTTGCTTGGAGTTATGAAGAAATGCCAGGGATAGACGACTCTATTGTGGTTCATGAAATTCAAGTCTATCCTGGTGCCCGACCCGTCTGACAGAAACTCCGACCAGTCTATCCCCACAAAACTACAGCCATTAAAGCAGAAGTTGAAAAAATTCTTCGTGCTGGTTTCATTTACCTTGTCCCATTGACAGATTGGGTGTCCAATATCATTCCTGTCGCTAAGAAACAAGGTACAATTCGAGTCTGCGTCGATTATAAAGATTTGAACAAAGCTTGTCCTAAAGACAACTATCCAACGCCGTTTATTGACTAGATTATCGACAACTGTGCCAGGAGCCTCATCTTTTCATTTATGGATGGCTTCTCCAGCTACAATCAGATCGAGATACTCCCATCAGACCAACACAAAACTAATTTTATATGCCCATGGGGGACCTTTTCCTATCACAAATTACCCTTTGGTCTTAAGAACGTCGGGGCCACGTTTCAACGGGCCATGTCATATGCATTTCACGATATCCAGCATGTTGTGGAGCCTTATCTGGATGACCTACCCACTCACTCTGATACGCGAGATGACCATCCAGATCATCTAAGTGCCATATTATCATGATGCCGCCACTACAACATCCGTTTGAATCCGCATAAATGTGTATTTTGTGTCGAAGCCGATAGATTGTTAGGATTCATAATCTCTAAGGATAACATTCTCCTAGACCCATCGAAGGTAGAGGCTATTCTAGCCTTGCCTCCCCCCTCCAACATTCCATAACTCCAAAGTTTGCAAGGGCATGCGAACTGTCTGTGCCGCTTCGTCTGCAATTTCGTTGAGATTACTAAGGGCTACATGAGGCTTATTAAGAAAGACATTCCTTTCATCTGGGATGACGAAGCCCAATGGTCTTTTGACAATTTGAAAAATGCCCTTACCAATGTTCTCGTGATACAACCCCCCAATTATACACGGGACTACATTCTATATCTCGTTGCCTCTACTACTACCATTGGCATGGTGCTCGTACAGGAAGACAATAGTGGTCAGGAACATGTGGTTTACTATCTCAGCAAGAGTCTCATCGACTCTGAGACACGTTACTCGCATGTGGAGAAATTGGCTCTAGCCACAGTTTTTGCGGTCCAGAGATTTTAACATTACATATTACTCCGCAAAACCACCGTCATCACGAACTTCAATCCGATGTACTATATCCTAACACGTCAAATGCTAGGGGGAAAATACTCACGTTGGATTGTAGTTCTCTAGGAATTCGATTTGGAGTTTGCCAAAGTGAAATCCAAAAAATCCTTGGTCTTTGCAGAGCTTATTTGTGCACTACCCTGTGCCAATGACCAATCTAAGCCCATCGATTCTCTTATGGATGAATCTTTGTTCCTCATTGGCACGACTGATCCTTGGTATGGAGACATTATCTTATATCTCCAAACCCAACGTTTTCGGCTCGACCTCAATCTCGATGAACGTCGCCGCATAAGACACCACGCTAAATATTATCTTATCGTTAGCGATACCCTGTATCATTGTGGAATTGATGCTATGTTATGACATTGTCTAACTCTTGATGAAGCCGAACATGTTCTTAATGATTGCCACTCCGGAGCATGTGGTGGTCATATTCCTGGGATGGATACAACCCATAAAATATTGCGCATGGGATACTTCTATCCTTCAATCTTCAAAGATTGCGTTGAATCGGTTAATAAGTCCCCTCCATGCCAATTCTTTCACGCCAAGAAGCGTTCACACCTTGCTCCAATTCATCCTGTCATTGTCGTCAACCCCTTTGCAAAATGGGGTATTGATTTTATGCACTGTAAGCCAACTTCAGCCGGGGGGCATAGCTATTCCATCGTAGTTGTTGACTACTTTGCTAAATGGACTGAAGCCATGCCTACGTACACAGAATATGGCAAGACAACAATGCTATTCATATTCAATCATATCATAGCTAGGTTAGGAGTCCCGCAGACCATCGTGACTAACCATGGTTTCCACTTTAGGAACCATATGATGGACGAGCTGAGTTCCAAACTCGGTTTTTGTCATGAAAAATCAACCCCATACTACCCACAGGAGAACGATCAAGTAGAGGCGATCAATAAAGTCTTGAAATGTATGATCCAATGCACTGTGGGTACCCAAAAATCTAAATGGCACTTATCTCTATTCTCATCTCTTTGGGCCTATAGGACATCAGTAAAAAATGCAACCAGGTTCACAACATTTCAATTGGTTTACGGCATGGAAGCAATCCTACTGATTGAGTGTGAAATACCATCCCTCAAATTAGCTGCAGAACTCCTACCCAACACAACCACCGAGGAAGAACGATTTTTATACCTAGCCAAGCTAGATGAAACTCGTTGAGACGTTGCACTTGCCAATAAGGCCCATAAAAAGCGCATTAAATCCCAATATGATAAATCTGTCCAACCTCGGGTTTTCAACGAAGGTGACTTAGTCTTAACCTACGACCAGATGCACGATAAGCTAGGTAAAGGAAAATTAAATCTATGTGGTACGGTCCCTAGGTTGTTAAATGCGTGTTAGAGAAGGGAGTTTATGAGCTCGTAGACTGTGATGGTATATCTTTGGGAGAGCCATGCAACAAGCTTTACCTAAAGATATTTTATGTGTAGGTTCATCCTGCATAAAACCACTTTGTATATAATGTATTTAGTGTGATTTTGATTCAGTTTTTGCGTGTTAGGACTCTATCTCGTACATAATCATTTATCTCGACTTGTGCTTTTATGCGCAGATGTCGACATACTTTGGATTCGCGGATGATGCTAGTCGGCATACCCGGAAACTTACTTCTGCAACATGGGTACTTTATTCGCCTACCGATGAGTTGATATCCTTGGGTGGCATTTGCTTGGGCCCCAAAACAAATAACATTGTGGAGTATCATGCAGTCATTGGACTTCTAACCGAAGTTTCTTGTCTTGGAATCCATTCCCTCATTTTCTACCTGGACTCTCAGCTTGTGGTATCTCAGTTAAATCACGTCTACATCGTCCGTGATCCTACACTACTTTGTTTATACAGAAGGGTACGCCTCCTTGAACGATCATTTGATTACATTTTATATCAACATGTATCTAGGGAATTCAACACGGTGGCTGATTCATTAGCTAACTATATGTTGGATTGGCATATAACACACACATAATCAATACACCATAAAAGAACACATGTAAAAATGTAACATACAAGTCATCATAGGTAAACAATAGAGATAAATCCATATGTATATATCATGTAAACAAGTGTTTTTGCCACATATAACAGTATAATGTGTCGAAAGTAAAACATTGGGATCACAACCCATACAAAAATTGGCTCTCTAGCATACATATCGTATACATGTTGCTGACGAAACTACTGCCTAAACACTAGTTGCGAGGTGCACGGTGCTCATGGTAGCACACCACTTCCCTGGAAACTCGACGGAGCAGCCTCCCAATACGCTCTGGCACACCCACAGTGTGCCTTTGGAGATGATATGGGACCTTGGGCATACTCATCAGAGGAACACCCATGGTCAGTCCCTCTAGGTTCCGCTCCACATCGTGTAACCCTGCTGCCTCATCCTCTTCAACTTGGTACTCCACTCCTCGTTGTCACAGTGGAGAGGATCCTACTGGCCTCACCGGCCCTCAATCTACAGCATTATACATATATATATTAGACTTTCTATGCATTATCAAAACAATACAAAAAATGACATAAAATTAAAAAATTAAAAACGAGTTTGAAGGTCATATACCCGACTCATCCTAGTCTTCATCCTCGAGTAAGTCTAGATCGGTATCGCCACAAAATTCCACCCCAGCATAGGGATAGTCCTCTATCATGACGATCTTCTCCTCGAGCCATGAGAAGAAGTCCTCACAAAAGGCTAGGACCTGCAACCCACCAAGCCTCCCAACATAGTCACTCCATCGCCCCATCCGCGGCTCGTATGCGGGGCGACGAGGCCTCTCTATCTGAGAACGCAACAACGACACCGTCTCCAAGAAGAAGGTGACTAGGATACTACCATACCCGAACTGGTTGATACTTCCATTACGGCATTTGGTCACCTAATCCTTGAGGTTGATTAGGACCCCTTCACACCAATTGAACAACTTGGGCTCCATGCACTCCACAATATAAGTCATATGAGCTTTGGTTGCGTGGTGAGCCCCCATGCTTCCCGCCACTCGAGCAATGGTATATATGATCGTACTTAGGGGAAGATACAACACATTTGTGATCAGTAGTTTCCCACTCTTCTTGCGGGACCCCTGCCTAAAATACTGAGAAATGTAGGTATTCGTAGTCTCTTCAGTAGCTCGGTTCCCTTCCAAATTGACCCGTGCCCCTCTCTTGGAGAGACCGGTAAAAAAATAGATGTCTTTGAGATCTATCTTGAGGACGTGCTCTCTGATGCACAAGGCTTGGATATCGATGTCCCACATTTGGATAATGTGGTTCAGTATCTTTCCTTGTTTGAGGATACCCCTGGTCTTGAAAAAATTCAATAGACCACACTCTCTTAGTGCGGCTAGTGTGTTATCATCATTGAAAGCAGCCCTTTCATCCCCTTCATATTCCCTTTTGTTCCAGTCCACCATCTTTGTTCTAACCACTTGGAATATCCTGTAAATCATCAAGGGAGACTTCAGTCAGAAGGTGGAAACCTATTTTTGTGCTATGAGGGAGAGGCAAGTATTTGTTTTTCCAAGTCTGCGGATTTTTGCTCCCTAGGAAGTGCAGGGAGCGCGAAAACTGATAATTTTCATGCCCATGCCACTGCTCATAGCGCGAAATTCCTTGAATTTTCACGCCTCTCGACATAGAGAGGGCGCGAAAATTTCAGGGCGCAAATTTGGTGCCCTAAGGCCCTTGAAAACCCCCAAAAAGTTGCATGAAATAAAAAACTAAATGGATGAAAAGAAAGAGGAGGTTGAAAGGACTTACCTGCTTCAAACGGTGGTTGAAATGGTGCCCTGGATCTCCCAATATCTCCAGCTGAAGTTTTGCTCTCAACAAGGTAAAAATCCTCTTTGTGTAAAAATGACCAAGTTAAAATGGGTAATTTCCTAGATTACCTCTCTTATACATTTCTTTTAGTCATTTCTTACCTATTTTTCACATTAGAAGCCTTGATTGAGCATTTATTCTTCACATTTATTTTGACCTAATGTCCTTTCTAGGTTTTTGACCTCCTTTGACAGGTTCATATGAGTTGTTCACATTGGCGGAGTTGAGTGTTTGACCTTCTTTCGATCTTACTTTCTCTCTTTCGTGCTCTGGACCTGAACTATGAAAGAGATTCCAAGTGCTTTTCACACTTGATTCGTGCTTGTTAAACCCAAGTAAAACAATGTCAAGCTTAGTTTGATTTAATCGTGCTCGTAAAACGATGAGCAAAGTATCAATTTAGTATTATTTTCTCCATTTTTCGGACTAAGTTGATTAACTCCCGAAAACGGAACCACTGGAGTTCTCTTTAAGCTCTTTTCAGACTCCCTTGCTTAGAAAAGATTGCCAAGTGTACTTGTCTCCTTCACACTTGTAAAATTATTTGAAAGGTCGTCTATTCGGTGGTAGGTTATCCCTTTTTCGGACCGTTTAGACTATTTACGAGAAATGTATACCTTAGTCAGTCATGACTAGGAGAGTTATTCTGGATATTATTTTATACTTTTTTCGGGTCCAGGGACTAGCTTTTACGAAAAATTCAAACTTTGGAGTCTTCTTTAAGTTATTTCAGACCCTCTAAACATGAAAAATCACCGAGTTTCCCTTCTTTCGACTCGTGAAATTAAACATCGAAGGATCCTTATGGAGCTGAAATTCTCCTTCATTGGGTTCATGAAATATACAAGGTCGGACTCACTTAAAAGTGAGCTATATCGAGCATCTGTTATCCTCCTCAAGCTCGTTAAAAAACAAAGAGGTACTCGTCAACCATGATGGGGGAAAATGGGGAAATGAGTCGTCTATCTTTTGGTAGCTTATGAGTCATCACCTTTGAACATGGCATGTATCTACACCTTGTCTTCTTTGGGTCTTTAGTCTATATTTTGGTCATAACTACAGTCATGGGTTGTCTTCCTCATTAAAGTCAGCTTGCCTTGTGGTCGTTTTTGCTGTCAGACCCAGCTGCCAAGTCATCTCTCATGCCGTTATATGTTCAAGGGATCAGTGTTAACCTAAGTCAACCTTCCGCAATATTGACAAACCTCAACTCTTGTGTTTGTCCGTACTCTTTTGATCTATTGCTCCACACCTCTTTCCTATATCGGTTTCGTGTCGTGGATGTGGGATTCATTATGGCCCTCCTTCGACGAGTTTATTCCTGTTGATGTCAACTCATTATCCAGGAATTAGGCTTAGGAACCAACCGTAGTACCTTGGTGTCTGCATGCCTCAATGGCATATTTCCTTGTATTCGACACTAAGTTTTCATTATTTTCCTCTGATCGAATAATCCCTCGAATGTTCGACTTCAAAAACCCTTTATTCACATTCATTGGGATGTACTAGAGATACCTTGGGAATCATTGTCATCATTGGTGATTACCCTTGTACTTGTTAATGACTTATATCATTGGCTGGTAATCAAGTTGTCTCTGCCATGTTCGACTTCAACACCTTGTAATCACATGGTCAGATTTGTATCGCTCCGGGATTGGGTGGAAGACCCTGGATGGTCCTGATGTTTCTTTCACGTCCAAGTTGCGATGGCGATTATTGAGTAGGTCCCTACATAGATATCATGTTGGTGACCTCATTGATGTACTGTCACATAGGTCCAATATTGTATTGGTCGTGGCTGTGTCGTTATCTTGTCATGGATCTACGCTTGTTCTTAGAAGCCATGATTTGTTTTTAGTTTATATCATGTCAATTATGTCATGGATCTGCAATGTATTGGTCGGTAGCCATGCTTTGAGTCAGTTGTTCCGAGCATGGGTATACCCGCCTCGATGTTTTTTGACATATTGTTTATGTTTCCTTGCAACTCCTTTCCAACCGCCTTCCTGCTATCTCTGCAAACTGTTTTATTTGTAAAGTGTTTCGTCCATCAGTTTCTTCCAACCTCACACTTTAGGGGGCATCTGTTACACCTCAAAGTCTCACTTTCAGTGCCATTTCATGTCTTCATGTCATAACACTGTGTGGAACCTAATGGTGCTACCTCCTAACGAGTGTTGGACCTTACTCCTACCTAGTTGGTCCCCTCCTAGGCCTTCCTTAGAGTCAATGGAGATAAATCCAACTTACCTCAGCCGAATGCCAACTCATGAAGTCCAAATGCCACATCAATGAGCGCCTTTTACTAGGATTTTCACGCCCTGCTAGTGGTGCAAGGCGTGAAAATTCCTCATTTTCGTGCCTTGCATGCCTGCAGGGGCATGAAAATTACATCATTTTCGCGGTCTGCTCAGTGCCAGGGGCACGAAAATTGCCTTAACCATATCTTATCTTAGAAAGTGGATCTTACCTCTGGGATATTTTCTTGGGATTGAAGCTCCTTTCGATCCTAAATCACCCTCCTTCTTTCGCCTGGTTCAACCTCTTGATCCACCTTCCTCTATTAGTGGTTGAGCTACCTTAATACAACTTGGATTATTCTCCCATATGATGATTCTTGTTAGCTTAGATTCATGATATGTTTTCATTAGAAGTTAGATCTTGATCTTTGTATTTGGTATTTGGAGATAGTGTGCTTGTCTTGCTCATACGGGTTCACATCTTGGACATGAAGCTTGGAGCTGGAGCTTGGACAACCAACCAGTCTAAAGTAAGTTATACATTCTTCTCTCTCTCTCAATGTCTTGATCCTCATATATTGAACTAGATCTAGGATTTTAAGGTCTCATTTGTTACTTATCTATCTTAAATTAGGCTTGCTTGAATCTTATTTGGTCTATGAGTAAGTTTAACTATCCATAGGATGAATTTATTTGAACATTACCAAAGGTCATAATCGCAACAAAACATGATTAAGGCATATTATTCATCATCCTTAGTGAAAATAAGGTCCTAAAACCCATTAATGCATTATAAATTGTATTAATGTCAAAACCACAATTGTTAAATAGTTGGGTATTGTTATTATCAGTTTTTCTGCATACTAAGTTAATTTCTAGTGTTGTTGGTGAGATTGAACAGTAAGAAAATCACACATTAAGACCCATCCGTAGGTTGTAACAACCACACCACAACCAAAGCAAAACAAAAGGCACTAGCTGCAATCACAACCCACAAAATCATCTCCCCATGGCTATCCCCTACAACTTTTTTTTCACTAATATATTTCAGATTGTATGGTTTCCTCCCTCCAACCATCAATCAGCCTCCCGGTGCGCTCATCTTGGCATCGAGAAAATTGTTGAACCAAAATGGACATATCTTGGTCATTTGGAAAGCTTTTTTGATGAAACAAAAGGTGATCCTTATTGGAAACATTGTTCTGGACGCAATGGAATAAGTCCCAAAACACAAAAATGAGAATATATTGGAGAACCATAGCATATGGTTGCGCCCCTCGCAGTACCATAGAGTCATGATTACAGTTTTTGAAGAAGAGAAACAAGATCGCAATGAATAAAATCTCGGATTTGAATCCTACAAAGTCCATTCTTATTATAAACATATCCTGACATATAATAATCAAGCATACAGATAAATCAACTCAGCCACTATTGCACATAATCATCATAATAATATGTTAAAACATAAATAAAATCATATGAAAAATACTTATCTCAAGATACGGGAAACTGGTTCAACCGGACAACTTTCCTCCTAGGCGTAAACACACTCAAGTAAAAATCACTTGAACAGGTCACCCCTGAACTGAGACCACGGATCCACCGGTAGAGGCACACTCAGTCTGGAAACTCTCGGAACTACCTCTTTTGAGAACCATAATGCTTCCCACTACTACTTCCATGTCCGTCTCCACTACCTATAGGGTCACCAAACCAATTCTTGGCTTCTTGTGTGAGAACCTAGACTAATAGAGTGATATGGAAGCAAAGGGTGGTGAAAATCCACTAGACTAACTCTCCGGTATGGATAATAGACTGCTCCTCTCAAGGATCCTGCACCAAACACTCAGTCTTAATACAATCCCAACATAGCCTCAATAATTTCAACACTTACAACACAGTGAGATAGCATAAGAAAAGTGATCCAAAAGCTAAGGATTAGCCTCAACAAGGAGAGAGGAAATGAATTTATAGGAGAGAGAGGCAAGTTAAACCAAGTTAATCCAACTCAAGTCAAGAGAAGGGTTAACTCAACCATAGGGAGGCTAACTCAAATTGGTTGGAAGCCAATCCAACTCATGAGGGAGAAACTCTAATTGCTTAAGGAGAGGTTGGATAAAGTGGGGCTCACTCAAAAACATGGAGAGGAATTCGAATTAGGGAGAGTGGAGATTCATGTGGAGGTTACTTAACCTAAAATAGCTACATGAGGAGGAGTGTAACGTCCCCATATTGACCCCATTGCATTAATGTAAATAATGTAATATTGTTATAAAATTGTGGTGAGGAGCTCAAGGCCAAGGCCCTACCATCAATTTATTGATGCATAGGGTTTACGTGCTAGCCAGGCACATTGGAATTGTAAATATCCTGTAAATATGCTTTTTAATAAAATACCCACAACTAGCTATGCAATGCAACAAGAAATGGGGGCATGATTTTACAAGGAATTGGAAGGGAAATATTCAAACCCTTGAGCCAATCAAGTCAAGCCAAGTGTCAATGAGATAACCCATCAAACCCTCAACTACCCATGTTGACTTTTGTACCCAATCATTCATTTCTCCCAAGAGTTGGATGAGGTAGTGTTGTTGCAACAACATCCACCCCAAAATTTTGTAGATATTGGGGCCCCTCCTTTGTTTTCCTAGAAAGTCTGCCTAAAAGAGTTAAGTCTCCTTTGAAAAAACTTTTTGAACTTAGTTTTGTTTCAATTGGGGAATCTGTTTTAAAATTGAAGTTTTTCTTCCAAGTCAAAACTCACAATTCTTTCCCGAAACTGTGGAAGAACTCAAATTTCTCTCCCGAAACGGTGGAAGAACTTGGGATGTTCACCCGCAACTGTGGAAAGACTTAAAGTTTTTCCCTGAATCAGTGAAAGCACTTACATGTTCTTTGGACTTCGGAAGAACTCAATTTACTCTCCTGAAAAGGTGGAAACACTTGTAAAGTTTTGCCACAACGGGCACCATCTCACCAAGTCCCCGGGCCATCCACTTTGCAGAAAAGACTTACCAAATTCCTTCATCATTGCGGAAGAACTTACCGAGTCTTTCCGCAACGGTGGAATGACTCAAGAAATTACGCCGCGATAAAATTTCAGGAGAGTCAATTTTGGAAGAACTCGCAAAGTCCTCCCGAAACATTGGAATAACTCACGAACTCGCGCCTCAAATGTCTCTTAGCTCGATGACTCCAAAACAACTCGCCAAACCTTTCCGCCAAAGCAGAGTGTCTTTCCCACCTCTCCCGCAATAAACGGATGCCTCGCCAAGTCTCCCGCTCTTTGAGAGGAACTCATGAGTTCTGGCCGCAACTGCGAACGAAACTCACGAGTCCTTGCCGCAATTGATGGTCACGCCTAATTACCAAACAGGTTTGAAAAGACCGTGCCGTACAAATAATAAACGCCGTTTTAATGTCGCCACCTACCCAATTAAATGCCCGCACGTATCAAGCTTTATATAAAAGCGGTGGGGTTTTTATTGTCCCCATTGTTAGTTTTTGATTCGAAGAACGCCGTTTGGGAGATTGCGTCATTTCGCTCCAGCTCAGCGAATTCACCACCGTGTCAACTTCACTCCACCACTGTTTCATCTCCAGGTAGGTGTTTCTATCGTTATCTTCATCTTATCTGTACGTTGAGGTTTTCTTGGGTGTTTTCCCGTTTCATTACATGGCCGGTAGGCACTCGTAGCAATGTATCCTTTAAAATCTTACGGCCGTTGTGGCCCCCATAAATTTCTCATTGCTGACAGTTTGGAGTCATAACCATGACCAGTCATTCCCAGTTTTCCCTTTGTCTCTGAGTCGTTCGAACTTGGTTAGATCCACCGGCCGCATTTCTGTCGTGCTCCTACCCAAATATACTCAAATCCAAATTTTATGCCAGCTACATGCCGCGTCACAAATACTATCACCACTCGCTTGTTTGGCTCAGATACCGGTTATCAAAAGCAGCTTCGTTCTATATTTTGTTTGTTTGGCTTCCTCATAGGATTTCCCAATCCAAGCCAGCCTACCATTAGCCGTTAGAAGTGTATATGATGAAGGACATCCTATCTCCAAAGACTAGGAAGGAAGTAGGATTTACACGTCGTATGCCTACCTTTTCGGAAGATTTTCAAAAGTTCCTAACCGAGCATTGTCTCCCTAGAACAATCAAGTCTGAGGACCATATTTTGTTTTCTTGGATAAACTATGTTTGGTTTGCTTCCCCAACATGCACCCTTATAATTTTGTTTATATTTATCATCAGCATGCTAAAACTGTCTTGCTCTATGTTACACTCTCATAATGTGTTACAATTTTATATTCATTCACATATGATTGTTGACAGGGATAAGCCACGATGCCAAAAGGTGGTAGAAAGAAAGCTAAAATGATGGAGCCAGAGCCAGTGCAACCAAGGACTGAAACTCTTTTCCAAGACACTAAATGTACCACCGGCGTTCCTCCCGAGGTCCGGTGGGGAGATGTTTACCAGATGATCAGGGACCAAGATATACCAGACATGTTATTAGAAGAAGAGCAAATATACCTCATCATCAGAACTTCCGGCATAGCCAGGGCTTCTACTCACCCTAAATTGTTTCCGTGCTCTGAAGTGATCGGGTGGATATTGGAACATGGCAACCCACAAACAAGAGCGTTGCATGATAGCAAGGGAGAGCCTTTCGCTTCATTCAATCCAGCTTATATTGCAGCAGCCTACAAATTCTCATGTCCCCAGCAAGCTCTAAATGATGAATGGTTGGGACAGATGAATAATCTTGAGATGGCTAAGAGGCTGTTGATCACAGGCAAGCAGCTGAGGAAGAGAGATAATGATGAATATGACGTTCAGAGCTTAAGACCTCCTTTTAGGTTAATTGTCCTGATGTTATGCAGAATTTTCGGTATGCCCGATGGCACTGTATAAAGAATACAGTGGGCTCCCATAATCCACTTCATAGCATTCAAAGGAACTTTGTTTGATTGGGCTACTATTCTCTTGGATAGTTTGGCGTCCACAGTGGCTGCAACTAGAGAAGGTTTGGCCTTAAAAAAGTCAGAATTTTACATGTCTTCATATCTTATTGATTGCATTTTGGCCAAGCTCTCTTTCCCCAGGCTAGGTTGCACATGGGATCAGGCCAACACCCCGGTATACACTGCCTATAAAATAATGTGGGCTCAAAATTACAGAGCAAATTACAAGCTCATCTGCGAAGAGTTCATCATGCCTCTATATGAGCAAATGTTCAAGGAAGAGCCCAATTGCCTGTCAGAAAATGCCATGGAAGTCCTGGAAAATTATGAAGATTTTTATTTCTCAGAACAGGGCACTTACATTAGGATGTTTGGAGGTACCAAAGCACCATAAATTTTGCCTAAATATGCTACTGATTATGTAGTCCTGAAGGAAGCAGTCAGGCAAGTTTTCCTTGATGGAATAGGAGGAGTGCTTAATAAGTAGCATAAGGATTCCTTCCCTCCTTTGCCTTTCTGCATAGGAGCCTATAAATTCTCAGGGGTTGCATCAGTCGAGGAGTACATTCAAGAGTTGAAAGCTTTCCATTTTGGTGAGGTAATCTTCCATAGAAATGACAGGTGGAGAAAGTTTGCCAAGCATTGCAAGGATGTATATCCTCATTTTGAGTATGCCCATTACTATGATGCAGAGGAAGAAGTGTTCAAGGGCATCAGCAACATGACTAAGTTGCAGATTTGTCGTCACGGTAGTGGAGCTAGCTCCAGCTCTGCCACAGCCTGAGAAGCCAGTTTGCAGAAAGAAAGGGAGGCAGCTGAGGCCCTGGCTCGTGAAGAGCAAAGATTGAAAGAAGAAGCAAAACTGCAACAGGAAGCTGAAGAAGCAAGATTGCAGAGAGAAGTTGAGGAGGCAAGGCAGCAGAAGGAAGCAGAGGAACGAGAGCAGAGGGAGGCAATTGAAAATCAGCAGCGAGCTGAAGAAGAAGAAAGAAAGTGTAAAGCTGAAGAGGGAAAAAATCCAGAAGAAGAGATTAAGACCAATGAAGATGCCCAGGCGGGTGGCTCTGGCACCCAAGATATGGAAATAGACACATCTCAGGTAGTGCAGACCCCACCCACAAGGAAAGAAGTCCATGTAAGAGATCTCCTGATCATCCCTTACACCCCATCCGAAGATCATACTGTGTCCTGATGGGATGAATTTGTGTATTATAAGAAGAGGAAGGCGGTAGTCTTGAAGTTGGAAGAGAGGATAAATAGACTCTTCCAAGAAGATATTGTCACCCAGCGGGAGACCCCGGTTATGCAAAATACAAATAAGGCTCCCATAGCCATGGCATCCGTTGCTGTGTCAGCAGTAAAAGCAACAAAGGATAATGTGGTCGATATGGTCAGAGAATTTGAGTCAACAAAGAGGAGAGCTCGCATGCTGCAACATACTGTGGCTAATGAGAAGGCTTACAGGGATCTTGTAGTGAATAAATATAATCGCTTGTCTGTTGATCACAAGGAGTTGTCAGATAAGTATTGCCATCTAGAAGAAGAAAAGGAGCACATGGAAATCCAGATGATGGTTCTAGAAGCGGAAAAGAACGATTCTGAAGCTAGATTTTTTCATTTGGAAGCAGATAAGCAGGCAATGGTTGAGCAGTTAGAGCAGGTAGAAAGTAGAATGATAGATATGCCTCCCTTTCATGAGCAGTCCTGTGACAGTTTGAGACAAATGCATGCCACACAGGAGCTGATTACTGAGGAGGTGTGCAGGCTCAAGACCATGATGGTTAGGTTGAAAGAAGTCAATGCAGAAGCCATTAGGCTTAAAGGCAAATACACTCGGGTTAAAGCAAACATCCTGAGTAAGATGGAATGGAGAGAAGGGAAGGTTGATTTCCCTAAGCATCTCCCATCCAAATTTGTAGATGATTTTAAGGAAGATGTAGCCCTTATGGAGTTTTGCAGGAATTGTGGCCTCAAGCTGATGGCTAAGATCCAGGGAACAACTGAGAAAGGTAACAGCCTATATCAAAAGATCCATGAAGTGCATGAAAAATGCAAGCTGATTTTTCCTCAGTCCCTCGATGAGTTTCCAAGCAAAGAGTAGCGTTTGTCAGACTTGAAGGAAGAGCTGGGCATTCAAATAGAATATGTAAAGAAGATTGATGTCCTGGCCACTGATGATCTCCATCACTATATTGGGTTGTCATCAGTATACAGTCATTTTCTTAAAGAGATCCACCAAGCAGCAATTGCAGAAATTCATGGTATTGAAGCAGAGCTTGGTAAGCATGTGACTTCCCAAAAGATCTTGCTCCCTTCACCAACAAATGTGGTTGTCAGGGACACTGGTATCTGGTTTAGTTATATTGCAGAAGAGGAAAAGAAAGCAGCAACAACAGTAGCAGCCAGCACAAGCACCTCATTCCCAGCAGAAGCGCCACCCCAAGGATGAACACGCTAGTCATAATGCGTTGTTCTTATTTTGATTGGATTTCCCTGTGTTTAGAGCGTAGAGTCACTAGGACAGCTGTCCTTTTCTATTTTGGGAAAAGGACCACGAATTCTTTATTTTTGGGAAAAGTCTTTAAAGGACAAGTGTAAAAGCTAGGTGGTATCCCAAGAGGCATTTTGTAAAGATATAAATAGATGCTTAGGGAATAGTGTAAGGGACTTTTGGCAGGGAAAGGAATTTTCAGAAGCTTGTATGAACTATTTTGCACTTACTTCTAGAAAGTGAATTTGCCTAATATGAGCTTAGAGAGGACGCATCTTGCCTGGGAATGTGTGTATGATGTCTGTTGGATTCTTCTGGTGACATTTATACCTATTATAGTGATATATTTCTCTGCTGTTCGAATTATTTCTGTGCAATGAATGATTTTACTATGCTTTGTGCAATAATGTTTCTCTCATATGAGTAATAGACTGCTTTCACATGTATTAAAAGCTATCTTTTATATTTTTTCTTTCTTGCCGTGGATGTATCTTTATGACTTAATGGTTATCTGTTGATCTTCAGATGCTTCCTTCAGCACATTACTCATACTTATAGTTTTGCTCTTTGCAGGGATAGATTAGGTTTATTTCAGTTTTAGACACAGATTTGTTTCAAGTTCTACATTTAGATTAAGTTAGCTTAGGCACTTGCATATCATTTTAACCATAAAATAAAAAAGAACGGTGGATCGGGCCATAACCGGTGTAATTGAAGCAAATCTCCAAATCTGACGGTAGCTGGAACCGCTAACCAGACGGATTCCCCATACCAAACAGTGGACAATCTAATTGGGATAGTTTATCGGGGAGAACCCTTTCTGCTTGATGCTGCGATCTTCGGGGCATCAACAGTTTTTGGCACTAGAAGGAGGGCCTAAAGTGCATGGCTGATAAAGGAAAATCTCCCACTGTCAAAAATGTTACTGAAAACCCTCTTAAAACAGGAATTTCAGATAGCCCAAATCTTGAAGTAGCAAATCAAGAAAACCCCATCTCTGATTCTGAACCTCAAGAAGTATTGTATGTTGTGCCTTTTGCAGAAATAGAAGATTGAAGGAGACATACACGATCATATGTTAGACAACTAGGTGGTTTAAGCGCAGTAAATTTCCTCCCTAGGAAAAGTACTCATAGAAAAGAACGACAGTACACCCGTGATTCGATTCTTGTGCAGAATCTTGAAGAACTTGTGAATTGAACTTTGGAAGAAATTGCAGAACCCCTGAACAAAGTCGATCTTGAAAACCGAGAAAATCTTTTAGATCTAGAAAATCTTGGAGAACTTGTTACTCCAAAGAACACTCCTTTTAATTCACCACACAATTCTCCACATAGAGACATGGCTGTACCTGCTTGGAGAGCGAGGGGAGCATTGAATCTAGCTAGGCCATTCCACAATCTGCCTAAAAATCCAGAGAAAGTCTTGCCTAAATTCGACCCAGGAAAAGCCATTTCTGCTAAAGATCATCTCAAGAGTTTTTATTTAGCCCTAAATATTTTAAATGTACAGCATGAAGATGTAGTTTGTAGGCTTTTTCCATACACATTTGAGCCGAAAGTTTCTTCCTGGTATTTTAGCTTACAACCTAGCTCGATTTCCAGCTGGGATGAATTTGAAACATGTTTCTTAAAGAAGTATGGAAATCAAAAGACTGTAGCTACACTCATGAAAGAATTATTGTCCATGAGAATGGAAAAGAAAGAAAAGGTTCAAGACTTCAACCAAAGGTTCACAACACTCTTAAATAATTTCAG
Source organism: Larix kaempferi (assembly GCA_027924585.1). Lineage (NCBI taxonomy): Eukaryota > Viridiplantae > Streptophyta > Pinopsida > Pinales > Pinaceae > Larix > Larix kaempferi. The sequence goes on along the minus strand of BSBM01000093.1, from coordinate 52,372,536 downwards.
CAAAACAAATAAACCAGCAGAGGAATCTCTGGTTGAATATTATACAACAACTCTTGAAGGGCCCATAGCAATGTTCGTTAAAAGATCTAAGAAAACCACCCTGATAAATTTTTTTGAAGAAGCTAGAAAGGTGGAAGAAGAAGCAGACAACATCGCTAAACATGCCTTATATGCAGAGACAAAACCATCAGTTAGTAAAAAAACCTTGCTGCTCACCAGAAATAAAGAAGAGTCATCAACAGACATGGAAAACGTAGTTAAGATGATGTAGAAGTTGTCCAATAAAATTGTAGATCTCGAGAAAGATAAAGCTGCTAGTACATCTAGGAAACCTTTCAAACCATTCTACAATAAGAGAGAATACAACGATCAACCTCATCCACCTATGAACACTTCCCCTGTTTTAAATCTCAATGAAATAGTGATGGAAAACTTCTGCACCTTTCATCAAGAACCGCACTCGGAAAAGAGCTGCCCACAATGGATTAACTCTATGAGTTTAGTCATGAACCAAATGCTGGATTCACAGATTCTAGATCAAGACGATCCTCCAGAGGAATCGAGCCCTGAGATAGAGGAACCATCCCCAGACACCACTATGGTGCTGTGGGATTGGGTACCTTTAACTGAATTGGTAGAAGAAGATCCTGTGGAAAGCTCAGTCTCTGTTGTAAACATTAACACTCGCAGTAAAGGTCCCATTTCAGATCTTGTGCCAAGCTCGACTATTCCCAAGCCTAAAATTTCAAAAGAACTACCTAGAAGACATATAACGATCATTCCACCACAACCTAAAGCTAACCCAACAGCGGCCAAGCAGCCAAGCATTGACACCACAGTTCAACAACCGAAGGTCACGATGAATAAGACAGACCCTCCAACTAGAATTGTAAAAGAATCTGATATAGGATATGACATTATTGAAGATATAAAGAAACTAAAAGCAAATGTATCAATATTCGATATGTGCAGTTTTCCTCAGCAACATGACAAGTTGTTGCATGCTCTTCAATCCCATCCCAGCACTCCATTAACAGATATTCAAGAATATCCTGAAATTAATGAGGCTAGTATCGGCGGGAAATCCAAATCTCAGACTTTGCCGTTTCTTTTAACTTTCAAAATTTTTAATCACAATGTTCACAATTGTCTGGTAGATTCTAGAGCATCTTCAAATGTCATGCCATTGTCAATCTGTAAAAAAATTAATGGGCAACCAATTCCATCTCCTGCCCAAATTATTCAGTTGGATAAGACTGCTGTCAAAGTTATTGGGGAAATGAAAGATGTCCTCATTAGGTTGTCAGCAGATTCTAGAGTCTGTCAGTTCATTGACATAATGGTAGTTGATATTCCTGAAGCCTATGGTTTGATCCTAAGTAGAGACTGGTCCACAAAGTTGAGCGGTTACTTTGCAACTGATTGGACCCATTTGTGGTTGCCTTATCAAAACAGACAGAATCAGATCAAGGTCCTGAGAGAACCGCACATGAAACAAAATGTAACTCAACTAGAAGGAAAGAATGAGGCTGTAGCCTTCTCATCCTCAGTTTTGGGAAATTATTTCTTAGAAATGGATCCGGGTAATTATCAGTCTGAAACTATTAGCCATGAATCAGATGAACAGTCCAATCTCCTTCATTTTTCTCGGACTGATGATATTGACTGTAATATAGTTAGTTTAGTCACAGACTTAGATCATAAAGATATTAACTTAGCTGAATCAAAAGATCCGTTTTGGACATTATACTTTGACGATTCTAAAACTTTGGAAGGATCTGGAGTCGGTTGTGTTCTGATGGATCCGGAAGGAAATAAGTATTTTTTGTCCAGTAGGTTAGAATTTGATTGTACTAACAACACTGCTGAATATGAAGCTTTGGTACACAGATTAAGGAAGGCCATTGGTTTAAATGTTAAATACCTGAAGGTTTTTGGTGATTCATAAATAGTTGTGAGACAGGTAAGGGATACCATTCACTGTCTCTCACCTCATTTGAAGGGTTATCAGGCTGAGGTATGGGAGTTAATTATGCATTTTGATGCTTTCAATATAAAGTCTATTCCTAGATTGCAAAATTCTGTAGCTGATTTGTTAGCAACATTCGCTTCCATATTGGTGCCAACTAATAACAAGTGCTCAATTGAATTAATTTTCAGGCCTTCTGTCCCTGACAATATCACAAACTTCAGAGTCTTCGATGATGACAAACAGATTATCGGTTTTCTAACGAATGAAGACATTTTCCAAGGAGCTGTGATAGATGAAGAAGAACACGATTCTGATTTACAAAAGAAGGATACAACTAAAGGAAATTTCATCCCCAAAGGGGTAAGGTCACTTGAAATGCTATTTGATCTTCAGAGTAAGTTCAAAAGGCCAGCAAATACCAAGACCAACAGTTCATCAATGCAGCATGAGTTAGTTAATTTGGGCACCGAGGCTGAACCAAAGTTTGTCAACCTTGGCAAATGTTGTTCACCGGGAGAAAGAGATAGGTTCATCAAACTATTTTGACAATATAAGGATGTTTTTGCATGGACTTATGAAGATCTGAAAACGTATGACGTCCGCATTATTCAGCATGTCATACCAATGAAAGTGGGTGTCAAGCCATTTCAACAACAATTAAGAAGGATGCATCCTACTCTAGAACCTCTGATACAAAAGGAATTGAAAAAGATACTGGACGCTAAAATAATCTTTAAGGTCCAACATTCTGAGTGGGTTTCTAACTTAGTTCCCATGAGAAAGAAGTCAGGAGAGATAAGACTATGTGTTGACTTCATAAATTTAAATAGAGCTTCAGATAAAGACAACTATCCCATCCCTTCAATGGAACAAATTATTCAAATGGTGTCAGGATCTGAGCTATTTTCCCTTCTCGATGGTTTCTCTGGTTACAATCAAGTATTAGTAGCCGAAGAAGATCGTCTTAAGACTACTTTCCGTACTAAGTGGGGAACTTTCACATATAGAAGGATGCCATTCGGCCTGATAAATGCAGGAGCTACATTCCAGCGAACAATGGATATCGCCTTCCGAGGATTGGGTGGCCAGTGTGTTGTTGTCTATCTAGATGATGTGACAGTTTTTTCGAAGAAAAGGGAAGACCATGTTGTTCATTTGAAGCATATTTTTTATCGTTGTCGAAAATATGGTATATCATTGAATCCCAAGAAGAGTGTGTTTGTTGTTCCCGAAGGTAAACTATTGGCCCATATCATTTCCAAAAGAGGAGTATCAATAGATCAGGAAAGAGTACAAGCTATCAATAGAATTCCAATGCCTCATAATAAGAAATCCATGCAGTCCTTTATGGGCACTATCAATTTCGTCCGAAGGTTTGTTCCAGATTTCGCGCAAATTGTTAAACCTTTACATCAAATGGTCAAGCAAAGCATATAGTTCAAGTGGACAGATTTAGAAAAGGATGCGTTCAGAGACATTAAGGCAGCCATAGCTAAGGCTCCTTCATTAAGGAGCCCATACTTTGACAAAGATTTTATTTTGTATACTTTTGCTTCAGATGATTCTCTTGCGGCTGTACTCACGCAAAAGGTGGAATTAGGGGAGGACTACCCAATCTCATTTATGACCACTAGTCTGCAAGGTGTTGAACTAAATTATCCCATTGTCGACAAGCATGCATATGCTGTCTTCAAAGCAGCCAAACAGTTCAGACCATATATTCTTAAGAACAGAACAAAGGTTATAGTTCCCCACCCAGTTGTTAGATCCCTCTTTGTTCAAAAGGAATTAGGAGAAAGGAGGGGAAACTGTGTCACAGCTCTTCAAGAATATGACTTAGAATTTAAACCGGCCACTATCATCAAAGGATAAGGCCTATGCAAATTGCTGACAGAAAATCCGACTGATGAAGATAAGCATTGGAAAAATGAAGCTGAGCTGAATTCAGTTGAAGTATGTCCTATCTTCACAGCTCCTCAATCATGGTATAGGGATCTAGTGCATTATTTGCAGCAAGGATACCTACTTGAGCACTGGAGCTCTAAGCAAAGAAGGGCACTCCGTTTGAAATCAATAGCTTATCAAATCATTGATGGGATACTTTTTAGAAAAAATTACGATGGAATTTTTCTTAGATGTCTAGAAAAGGAAGATGCAAGTAAAGTTGTTAAAGAATTACACGATGGTCCCGCTGGTGGACATTATTCAAGGGAGACAACAACTCACAAGATACTTAGAGATGGATATTATTTTCCCACTCTATTCCGAGATTCCCATGCATATGCACGGAACTGTGATATATGCCAAAGAAGTGCTGGGAAATTACCTAAGGTAGCAGGACGCTTGCAGCTAGTTATTATCTTTGAACCTTTTGAACAATGGGGCAGAGATGTTATCGGAGAGATAAACCCAAATTCTTCTTTACAACATCGATACATCCTGACAGCTATCGACTACTTCACCAGATGGACGGAGGCTATCCCATTGCGCAAGATCAATGATGATGCAGTCATCAGTTTCTTGAAGGAAAACATCATAACCAGGTTTGGGGTTCCAATTTCCCTTGTTTTTTTATAATGCTCCTTATTTCTCGTCTTTTAAGATAAATGAATTTGTTTATGAATGGGGAATTAAACTGCATTATTCAACCAATTATTACCCTCAAGGAAACAGATTAGCTGAATCTTCAAACAAAAACCTCATTCGAATTCTCAAAAAGACTATGATAGAAAATCAGTGAAGTTGGCATATAGCTCTCCCAAATGTCTTATGGGTAGATAGGGTGACTCCAAAGAATACATTAGGGGTTTCCCCTTACACTCTCGTCTATGGCAAGGAAGCCATCCTCCCTCCCAACATTTTGCTTCCATCCTTACAGTTGTCCCAAGCCTCTCAAGGGTCTGGTAGCCAAGTCTTACAATCCAAGATCAATACCTTGCTTCAACTTGAAGAAGCCCGACATAAAGCTAAAGACCGATTCCATCAGCACCAAGACATAGTCAAAAGATGGTTCGATAAGAGGAAGTCCGGTAAAAGAAGTTTTGAAGTTGGGGATTTAGTCCTGAAATGGGACCATAATCATGAAGGCAAGGGGATGCACACGAAATTCCAACATTTATGGATAGGCCCTTATCAAATTTCTGCAAAGCTCGGCCCATCCACTTACAAGCTGACAGACCTCCAGGGAGAGGAAGTAACCCTTCCTCTCAATGGCCTTTCCTTGAAACAATACTTTGCGTAGTCTCAATGAGACTTTCTGTACAGAAATAAAACTTTTTCTTTTATTTTGCTTTAGCCCTTTGTTTTCATTGTTTTTCAGCTATGTTATTTCTTTTCTCAGCATTTGATCTTTTGTACAAAGTTTGTTTTCTGAAAACGCCCGCGGTCGGGCTTCTCATCAAGATAGATCTCTCGAAGAAATCTCACAACTTGTGAAGCTGAAAATACCCTCAAATGAAAGTCTATCTATGTATTTTACTCTTGCTGAACGTTCTCCAGAAGGAAGAAAGCCTATTTTGTTAGTCACACTAACCCTTGTTTAAATAGCAGAGATTTATGATTATCTTTATTACTATCTTTGGGATCCATCCACTCTCACACTTAAAAGCATCTCAAAAAGGTCACTGAAGTTGGACCCACGGAGAGTAGCACATCTCGAAGGCATAGGGTATTGAAATGACTCCATGCTGAAAATCTAACAGCCAAAATGGCTTATAATCAAGGGTCTGTTTTCCAGAGATTCTCGCCTCAATTAAAGCATGGTTGAGACAAAAGCAAAGCTTATAAGTCAAGAAAGCTGTCCAAAAGATTCAGCTCAAGCTAGGATCCTCTCCGTCCATGAGGCTTAATCAATCAATAAAATCTCTCACTCACACAAAAGGACATTATGGATTGAGGAGCCAAAATCAAAGATCATATTTAAAGAAAATATTTCTGGAAGGCCCAAACAACAAAGCTGTCAAATGTATGAACATCCAAAAGGATGCAGGCGGCATGGGAATGAGGAACAAGAGCAATAGTGTCTATGAGAAGTTGTTGCAAATCCTGTGGAGTCCGATAGCAGTAGCCATCTAAAAGATGAATCTTCTAAAATGAACCCCATAACTTGGCCCTTTGAAAGTTTTAAAGATGTCTTCATCAAAGCTCCCCTTTTCCCAATGGCCAACAAATAAAATGACTTCTTCCTTTGCCGAGATTCGAATGCTCAGCTGAATATTGCATATAAGATGGACATCTTTTAAGAAGGTTTCGGATTAATGAGAGGGTTTTTTTTTTTAGAGATCTGTGTTCGTCAGCGACTCACCAATTGTTGTTGCAACAACATCCCCCCCAAAATTTTGTAGATATTGGGGCCCCTCCTTTCGTTTTCCTAGAAAGTCTGCCTAAAAGAGTTAAGTCTCTTTTGAAAAAACTTTTTGAACTTAGTTTTTGTTTCAACTGGGGAATTTGTTTTAAAATTGAAGTTTTTCTTCTAAGTCAAAACTCACAATTCTTTCCCGAAACTGCGGAAGAACTCAAATTTCTCTCCCGAAACAGCGAAAGAACTTGGGATGTTCACCTGCAACTGCAGAAAGACTTAAAGTTTTTCCTTGAATCAGCGGAAGCACTTACATGTTCTTTGGACTTCGGAAGAACTCAAATTTCTCTCCCGAAACGACGGAAACACTCGTAAAGTTTTGCCGCAACGGGCGCCATCTCACCAAGTCCCTGGGCCATCCACTTTGCGGAAAAGACTTACCAAATTCCTTCATCATTTGCGGAAGAACTTACCGAGTCTTTCCGCAACGACGGAATGACTCAAGAAATTACACCGCGATAAACTTTCGGGAGAGTCAATTTCGTAAGAACTCGCAAAGTCCTCCCGAAACGTCAGAATAACTCACGAACTCACGCTGCAAATGTCTCTTAGCTCGACGACTCTGGAACAAATCGCCAAACCTTTCCACGAAAGTGGAGCGTCTTTCCCACCTCTCTCACAATAAACAGATGCCTCGCCAGGTCTCTCGCTCTTTGAGAGGAACTCACGAGTCCTTGCCGCAATTGACGGTCACGCCTAATTGCCAAACAGGTTTGAAAAGACCGCGCAGTACGAATAATAAACCCCGTTTTAATGTCACCACCTACCCAATTAAATGCCCGCACGTATCAAGCTTTATATAAGGGCGGTGGGGTTTATATTGTCCCCATTGTTAGTTTTTGATTCAAAAAACACCATTTGGGAGATTGCGTTGTTTCGCTCCAGCTCAGCGCATTCACCACTGTGTCAACTTCGCTCCACCACTGTTTCATCTCCAGGTAGGTGTTTCTATCGTTATATTCGTCTTATCTGTACGTTGAGGTTTTCTTGGGTGTTTTCCCGTTTCATTACGTGGCCGATAGGCACTCGTAGCAATGTATCCTTTAAAAGCTTATGGCCGCTGTGGCCCCCATAAATTTCTCATTGCTGATAGCTAGGAGTCATAACCATGACCAGTCATTCCCAGTTGGCCCTTTGTCTCTGAGTCGTTCGAACTTGGTTGGTTTCACCGGCCGCATTTCTGTCGTGCTCCTACCCAGATATACTCAAATCCAAGTTTCATGCCAGCTACATGTCGCGTCTCAAATACTATCACCGCTCACTTGTTTGGCTCAGATACCGGTTATCAAAAGCAGCTTCGTTCTATATTTTGTTTGTTTGGCTTCCTCATAGGATTTCCCAATCCAAGCCAGCCTACCATTAGCCGTTAGAAGTGTATATGATGAAGGACATCCTATCTCCAAATACTAGGAGGGAAGTAGGTTTTACACGTCGTACGCCTACCTTTTCGGAAGCTTTTCAAAAGTTCCTAACCGAGCATTGTCTCTCTAGAACGATCAAGTCTGAGGAACATATTTTGTTTTCTTGGATAATCTATGTTTGGTTTGCTTCCCCAACATGTAGCCTTATAATTTTGTTTATATTTATCATCAGCATGCTAAAACTGTCTTGCTCTATGTTACACTTTCATAATGTGTTACAATTTTATATTCATTCACATATGATTGCTGACAGGGATAATCCATGATTCCAAAAGGTGGTAGGAAAAAAGCTAAAATGATGGAGCCAGAGCCAGTGCAACCAAGGACTGAAACTCTTTTCCAAGACACTAAGTGTACCACCGGCATTCCTCCCAAGGTCCGGTGGGGAGATGTTTACCAGATCATCAGGGACCAAGATATCCTAGACGTGTTATTAGAAGAAGAGCAAATCTACCTCAACATTAGAACTTCCGGCATAGCCAGGGCTTCTACTCACCGTAAATTGTTCCCGTGCTCTGAAGTGATCGGGTGGATATTGGAACATGCCAACCCACAAACAAGAGTGTTGCATGACAGCAAGGGAGAGCCTTTCGCTTCATTCCATCTAGCTTATATTGCAACAGCCTACAAATTCTCACGTCCCCAACAAGCTCTAAATGATGAATGGTTAGGATGGATGAATAATCTCGAGATGGCTAAGAGGCTGTTGATCACAGGCAAGCAACTGAGGAAGAGAGATAATGATGAATATGACGTTCAGAGCTTAAGACCTCCTTTTAGGTTAATTGCCCTGATGTTATGCAGAATTTTTGGTATGCCCGATGGCACTGTATATAGGATACAGTGGGCTCCCATAATCCACTTCATAGCATTCAAAGGAACTGTGTTTGATTGGGCTACTATTCTCTCGGATAGTTTGGCGTCCACAGTGGCCGTAGCTAGAGAAGGTTTGGCCTTAAAAAAGTCAGAATTTTACATGTCTTCATATCTTATTAATTGAATTTTGGCCAAGCTCTCTTTCCCCAGGCTAGGTTGCACATGGGATCAGGCCAACACCCCGATATACACTACTTATAAAATAATGTGGGCTCAAAATTACAGAGCAAATTACAAGCTCATCTGCGAAGAGTTCATCATGCCTCTATATGAGCAGATGTTCAAGGAAGAGCCCAATTGCCTGTCAAAAAATGCCATGGAAGTCCTGGAAAATTATGGTGATTTTTATTTCTCAGAACAAGGCACTTACATCAAGATGTTTGGAGGTACTAAAGCACCATAAATTTTGCCTAAATACGCTACTGATTATGTAGTCCTGAAGGAAGCAGTTAGGAAAGTTTTCCTTGATGGAATAGGAGGAGTCCTTAATAAGTAGCATAAGGCTTCCTTCCCTCCTTTGCCTTTCTGCATAAAAGCCTATAAATTCTCAGGGGTTGCATCAGCCGAGGAGTACATTCAAGAGTTGAAATATTTCCATTTCGGTGAGGTAATCTTCCATAGAAACGACAGGAAGAGCAAGGTTGGCGAGCATTGCAAGGAGGTATATGCTCATTTTGAGTATGCCCATTACTATGATGCAGAGGAAGAAGTGTTCAGGGGCATCAACAACATGACGGAGTTGTATATTTGTCATCATGGCAGTGGAGCTAGCTCTAGCTCTGCCACAGCCCGAGAAGCCAGTCTGCAGAAAGAAAGGGAGGTAGTTGAGGCCCTGGCCCGTGAAGAGCAAAGATTGAAAGAAGAAGCAAGATTGAAGAGAGAAGCTAAGGAGGCAAGGCAGCAGAAGGAAGCAGAGGAACGAGAGCAGAGGGAGGCCATTGAAAATCAACAGCGGGTTGAATAAGAAGAAAGAAAGCATAAATCCGAAGAGGGACAAAAGGCAGAAGAAGAGATTAAGACCAATGAAGATGCCTAGGTGGGTGGCTCCGGCACCCAAGATATGGAAATAGACACATCTCAGGTAGTGCAGACCACACCCACAGGGACAGAAGTCCATGTAAGAGATCTCCTGATCATCCCTTACACCCCATCCAAATATCATACTGTGTCCCGATGGGATGAATTTGTGTATTACAAGAAGAGGAAGGCGGTGGTCTTGAAGTCGGAAGAGAGGATAAAGAGACTCTTCCAAGAAGATATTGTAACCCAGCGGGAGACCCCGGTTATGCAAAATACAAATAAGGCTCCCATAGCCATGGCATCTGCCGCTGTGTCAGCAGCAAAAGCAACAAAGGATAATGTGGTCGATATGGTCAGAGAATTTGAGTCAACAAAGAGGAGAGCTCGCATGCTGCAACATACTGTGGCTAATGAGCAAGCTTACAGGGATCTTGCAGTGAATAAATATAATCACCTATCTGTTGATCACAAGGAGTTGTCAGATAAGTATCGCCATCTAGAAGAAGAAAATGAGCACCTGGCAATCTAGATGATGGTTCTAGAAGCAGAAAAGAATGATTCTGAAGCTAGAGTTTTTCATCTGGAAGCAGATAAGCAGGCAATGGTTGAGCAGTTAGAGCAGGCAGAAAGCAGAACGATAGATATTTCTCCCTTTCATGAGCAGTCCTGTGACATTTTGAGACAAATGCATGCCACACATGAGCTGATTATTGAGGAGGTGTGCAGGCTCAAGACCATGATGGTTAGGTTGAAAGAAGTCAATGCAGAAGCCATTAGGCTTAAAGGCAAATACACTCGGGTCAAAGCCAACATCCTGAGCAAGATGGAATGGAGAGAAGGGAAGGTTGATTTCCCTAAGCATCTCCCATCCAAATATGTAGATGATTTTAAGGAATATGTAGCCCTTATGGAGTTTTGCAAGAATTGTGGCCTCAAGCTAATGGCTAAGATCCAGCGAACAATTGAGAAAGGTAACAACCTGTATCAAAAGATCCATGAAGTGCATGAAAAATGCAAGCTAATTTTTCCTCAATCCCTTGATGAGTTTCCAAGCAAAGAGCAGCATTTGTCAGACTTGAAGGAAGAGTTGGGCATTCAAATAGAATATGTAAAGAAGATTGATGTCCTGGCCACTGATGATCTCCATCACTATATTGGGCTGTCATCAGTATACAGTCATTTTCTTAAAGAGATCCACCAGCAGCAATTGCAGAAATTCATGGTATTGAAGCAGAGCTTGGTAAGCATGTGACTTCCCAGAAGATCTTGCTCCCTTCACTAGCAAATGTGGTTGTCAGGGACATTGGTATCTGGTTCAGTTATATTGCAGAAGAGGAAAATAAAGCAACAACAACAGTTGCAGCCAGCACAAGCACCTCATTCCCAGCAGAAGCGCCACCCCAAGGATGAACATGCTAGTCATAATGCGTTGTTCTTATTTTGATTGGCTTTCCCTGTGTTTAGAGCGTAGAGTCACTAGGACAACTGTCCTTTTCTATTTTTGAGAAAATTTATATTTTTGGAAAAGGACGACGAATTCTTTATTTCTAGGAAAATTCTTTAAAGGACAAGTGTAAAATCCAGATGGCAGCCCAAGAGGCATTTTGTAAGAATATAAATAGAGGCTTAGGGAATAGTGTAAGGGACTTTTGGCAGGGAAAGGAATTTTTAGAAGCTTGTACGAACTATTTTGCACTTACTTCTAGAAAGTGAATTTTCCTAATATGAGCCTGAAGAGGACGCATCTTGCCTGGGAATGTGTGTATGATGTCTGTTGGATTCTTCTGGTGACATTTATACCTATTATAGTGAAATATTTCTCTGCTGTTCGAATTATTTCTGTGCAATGAATGATTTTACTATGCTCTTTGCAATAACGTTTCTCTCATATGAGTAATATACTGCTTTCACATGTATTACAAGCTATCTTTTATATTTTTCCTTTCTTGCTGTGGATGTATCTTTATGATTTAATGGTTATCTGTTGATTTTCAGATGCTTCTTTCAGCACATTACTCATACTTATAGTTTTGCTCCTTGCAGGGATAGATTAGGTTTATTTCAGTTTTAGACACAGATTTGTTTCAAGTTCTGCATTTAGATTAAGTTAGCTTAGGCACTTGCATATCATTTTAACCATAAAATAAAAAAGAACGGTGGATCGGGCCATAACTGGTGTAATTGAAGAAAATGTCCAAATCTGACGGTAGCCGAAACCACTAACCGGACGAATTCCCCATACCAAACGGTGGACAATCTAATTGGGATAGTCTACCTGGGAGAATCCCTTTCTGCTTAATGCTGCGATCTTCGGGACATCAACAGTTTTTGGCTCTAGAAGGAGGGCCTAAAGTGCATGGCTGATAAAGGAAAATCTCCCACTGTAAAAAATGTTACTGAAAACCCGCCTAAAACAAGAATTTCAGACAGCCCAAATCTTGAAGTATCAAATCAAGAAAACCCCATCTCTGATTCTGAACCTCAAGAAGTATTGTATGTTGTGCCTTTTGCAGAAATAGAAGATTTAAGGAGACATACACGATCATATGTTAGACAACTAGGTGGTTTAAGCGCAGTAAATTTCCTCCCTAGGAAAAGTACTCCTAGAAAAGAATGACAGTACACCAGTGATTCGATTCTTCTGCAGAATTTTGAAGAACTTGTGAATTGAACTTTGGAAGAAATTGCAGAACCCCTGAACAAAGTCGATCTTGAAAACCTTGAAAATCTTTCAGATTTAGAAAATCTTGGAGAACTTGTTACTCCAAAGAACACTCCATTTAATTCACCACACAATTCTCCACCTGATTCTCCACATAGAGACATGACTGTACCTGCTTGGAGAGCAAGGGGAGAAATGAATCTAGCTGGGCCATTCCACAATATACCTAAAAATTCAGAGAAATTCTTGCCTAAATTCGACCCAGGAAAAGCCATTTCTGCTGAATATCATCTCAAGAGTTTTTATTTAGTCCTAAATCTTTTAAATGTACAGCATGAAGATGTAGTTTGTAGGCTTTTTCCATACACATTTGAGTCGAAAGTTTCTTCCTGGTATTTTAGCTTACAACCTAGCTCGATTTCCAGCTAGGATGAATTTGAAACATGTTTCTTAAAGAAGTATGGAAATCAAAAGATTGTAGCTACACTCATGAAAGAATTATTGTCTATGAGAATGGAAAATAAAGAAAAGGTTCAAGACTTCAACCAAAGGTTCACAACACTCTTAAATAATTTTAGCGAAGCAAATAAACCAACAGAGGAATCTCTGGTTGAATATTATACAACAGCTCTTGAAGGGCCCATAGCAATGTTCATTAAAAGATCTAAGAAAACCACCCTGATAGAAAATTTTGAAGAAGCTAGAAAGGTGGAAGAAGAAGCAGACAACATTGCTAAACATGCCTTAGATGCAGAGACAAAACCAGTAGCTAGTAAGAAAACCTTGCTGCTCACTAGAAATAAAGAAGAGTCATCAGCAGACATGGAGAACATAGTTAAGGTGATGCAGAAGTTGTCCAATAAAATTGTAGATCTCGAGAAAGATAAAGCTGCTAGTACATCTAGGAAACCTTTCAAACCATTCTACAAGAAGAGAGAAGACAACGATCAACCTCATCCACCTATGAACACTTCCCCTATTTTAAATCTCAATGAAATAGGGATGGAAAACTTCTGCACCTTTCATCAAGAACCGCAATCGAAAAAGAGCTACCCACAATGGATTAACTCTATGAGTTTAGTCATGAACCAAACGCTGGATTCACAGATTCCAGATCAAGACGATCCTCCAGAGGAATCGAGCCCTGAGATAGAGGAACCATCTTGCCCGGGAATGTGTGTATGATGTCTGTTAGATTCTTCTGGTGACATTTATACCTATTATAGTGAAGTCTTTCTCTATTGTTCGAATTATTTCTGTGCAATGAATGATTTTACTATGCTCTGTGCAATAAGGTTTCTCTCATATGAGTAAGAGACTGCTTTCACATGTATTAAAAGCTATTTTTTATATTTTTCCTTTCTTGTTGTGGATGTATCTTTATGATTTAATGGTTACCTGTTGATCTTCAAATGCTTCTTTCAGCACATTACTCATACTTATAGTTTTGCTCCTTGCAGGGATAGATTAGGTTTATTTCAGTTTTAGACACAGATTTGTTTCAAGTTCTGCATTTAGATTAAGTTAGCTTAGGCACTTGCATATCATTTTAACCATAAAATAAAAAAGAATGGTGGATCGGGCCATAATCGGTGTAATTGAAACAAATCTCCAAATCTGACGGTAGCCGGAATCGCTAACAAGACAGATTCCCCATACCAAACGGTGGACAATCTAATTGGGATAGTCTACCGAGGAGAATCCCTTTCTGCTTGATGCTGCGATCTTCGGGGCATCAACAGGTAGTTAATGCCTTGGGGAATGAGAGGTATGGCTGTCCAAATTCAAGTATGGGAAACCACCCTGCATGGAAAATCATGTTTGGCTTTTTTGGCAAGAAAAGAGACATTAATTTGCTCCCCAAGCCATTACCCATTAAGCAGTTTTTCCTCTCTCCCGTTTTTGGAGCTACCTGGGTGTTTTTCCTCCATGTTTTTTCCTATGTTTTCCTGGTTTTCAGTGGGGAAGAGGGCATTTTTGTGTTGCAGAGCTGCTGGAAGAAGAGGGAGCTCGATTTGGGGTTTCAATGAGGCCGTTTTGGCATTTTGAAATGCTGATAACCTGTGGGAGAAATCGGGTTTGCTCCTTGTGGTTGAATCCCCCATTTTACAATCCATTTTGGTGTGCCCACGATTTGGGGAAAACCCATGGCCATCCTGTTTGTAAATCCAATTGCTGGAAATGTGTATCCATGCCCAATTTCTGAGTTTTCTATGTGTAAGAGTATGTTGGGGTATGGGTTATGGGTATCTATTGTTTGGCTATGCATGAGCTTGAATGTCCCCTTTTCCTTGTGAGAATCATGCCCAGCTCAGGGGTGGCAGTTGTGTTGAGAGATTGATGAACACAACTGGCCTATGGTTGGGTGGAACGTTGCAGCAACATAGCTAGTTGTTTGGGACAATTGCACAATGAAGATAAGTGTTTTTTTGTCCATGCATTTACTTCTGCAATGTTTAAATTAATTACTATTTTTGATATGCTGTATGCATATGATATGTGTGTGGATGAGTTTTAATTCCGCTGTGCATATCGGCTTAATTTGCATTTGCACACCTTTGAATTTTCTTGTATGAATCTAATGAATGGGTTGATTTGTATGAAAAGCCCCATAGATTGGCATCATATTCCCTTCCTTGCATTGGCACCACGGGAGGGTACATTACATAATGGTATTAGGGCTGCTGGTTGCAGCATTGGGCTTTCATGGGCTACCTATCACAATGCAAAGGTAAGTATGCTTCTTGTTCAACACTTATAATTAAGAAAGATTTCAAAATTTTGAAAATTTGAAAATTTTCTAAGTGTTTATGAGTTTCTACCAAAGACTCTGTCGGCAAAAGATAAGCCAAAAAACGCCGAAATTGGTGGCGATTTTAAGCTTAAAAGTTGCGATGCAGCGACAACTTTAGGCTTAAAATTTGCGACGTGGCGACAATTTTAGGCTTAAAAGTTGCGATGCGGTCCGCAATTTTAGCCTTAAAATTTGTGACGTGGTCGGCAATTTTAGCCTTAAAAGTTGCGACGCAGTGGCGATTTTAGCCTTAAAATCTGTGACGTGGTCGACAATTTTAGGCTTAAAATTTGCGACGCGGTCGACAATTTTAACCTTAAAATCTACGACGCGGTCGACGATTTTAAGCTTAAAATCTGCGACGCGGTCGACGATTTTAGGCTTAAAATCTACGACGGTCGGCGGATATTAAGTCAAAAATTTTCCACGCGGTTGCAGTGACGGAGGCTTGTGGGTGGAGAAGATAAGGCTAGGACCGCCGCAACGATCGCAGAAGTTAGGGTTAAAATCTACGACGGTTGACGGTGACACTGGCAAAACGGTCGCAGAAGTTAGGGTTAAACCTGTGATTCGACAATAGTGTTAGGGTTAAATCAAACGCCAAGGTCGACAGAGTTAAGGTTAAGACCAGTGATGGTCGCAGAGGTTGAGCCGCGACCAACGATGGAAGGAGCAAAAGAAAAAAAAGAGTATAGAGCCCAAAACTTGATTTTTGGGTAGAAGGAGTAGTCGGGCTCAGAATGGGATGATTCCTGTGAGGCTCAGAGGCCATTAACGAAGACCATGAAAGAACCAGAGAGGGTCCCGAACCCATTATGCTCCAATTTGACAGAAAATGGAGAATAGTGACTTTTGTAAGACGGTGTCCCGAGGCTTGACGAAAGGTCGGATTGAGCTGAAATCGATATGGCATGGTCATGGAGCAGGCACAGTGTTAAGTTTGGAATCTTAGAGCCGAAATCCAAAGGATGTTGAGTCAGGGTGAACCAGAAGGCCAAAAGGCACTGTTCCGGGCCACTTTTTCGGGATTTTGAAAAGCTTGTGGACAGTAAAAGTGACCCTAGATGTTGGAATAATTTTTTTTACTGAACTCAACATTTCATATTCTCATTAAGACAGACGATTTCCGTTAGATGAAGATTTTCTAGAAATGCATAGATTGGGAGATAGCCATTTTTGGCCAAATTTTGAGATTTCGGGGGAAAAGTGAAAAGTGAAAAGTAGCCAAAACCCGAATTTTATAGAAGTTGATTGGTGCATTAGAACAAGGATCCAAAGGTTTCTGAGTGTTTCTTGTTATATGGGATACCTTCGCCCGGTAGATAAGTTTTCATGATTCTTCCTAAATTTGCTTTTACAAGCAGCCGAAGTTGGCCTTTCAAAATAAATTGCAGCTGAGAAAGTGCAGAAATTTGGACAAATTTGCATTTTTTGGAAGAATGTAAATTCCATGTCCTGGATCGGAATGGAGCACAGGGATAGGCGTTGGAAATATTATCCAGAGGAGAACAGGGATGCATGACCAGAGTTTGAATAAGGTCTACATATATTATAGATATTTAGTACAGAAGAGTGCCAGTGGCTGTTTTGACAAAAAAAAATGTTGTCAATTTGGGCAATTTCTAGAATTGCATGACTAGAAGGAAATCGGACCAACTA
Organism: Larix kaempferi; assembly: GCA_027924585.1. Classification (NCBI taxonomy): domain Eukaryota; kingdom Viridiplantae; phylum Streptophyta; class Pinopsida; order Pinales; family Pinaceae; genus Larix; species Larix kaempferi. The sequence continues at coordinate 52,355,775 of BSBM01000093.1, read as the reverse complement.
TGATATGGAAGAGAGATTCCATACTACGATGAGGGATTGGAAAGGGAGAATTCCTTAACCCATGTTTTTCTATCGTATTTATAATTATGAAATTGTCATGCATATAAACTATGGCATAAGAATGTTGAAAATGCAAGAGATTACATAGATGAAATGAATATGCACCAGATAGCACATTAATAAACATTGCACAGTGCATGTGAAAATGTTTGTGCATGAATAGGATATTGCATATTGGTAAACTAGTGAGGTTTTACATATGCAATGAGCCACTTGAGATAATTATGATGGTTGCTAATAATTAGTTGTGTCCGCATTGGTTGTAGGACAAAATACAATCAAAACATGGTTAAAGAAATTGATGACGTTGTTGCACGAGACCAACAACCTTATGAAGAGAGGATGGTGCAACAAATATGTGACCATGAGGTTGGAAAAAAGGGTTGTGTAACCTTGGTAAGAGGCCAACTTATCAGGTAACATCAAGTGATGTTAACGACAGCCATGCAGGTAAATGATATTGGTGCTTAATTGCATGAATGTTGAAAGAGGATTTGGTAAGATCCCTTCAACTATGTTTTAACTATGTTGATTGATTTGCATGTGGTATTGAGTGCCTGAATGTGAATGTCAACCTTGCAAGTATGGTGAGGTGTGGGTAAGTGATGGAAAGGAGCCTTACACCCTATAGTTCTTAGAAATCTTAATGCATTCATATGAAATTATATCATGCCATTTGTGTATGTCGGTTGTGAGTTTAACAACCAAAGCAAGTGATGACTTATGGTCCTATTGTAGTGTATGCCATATGAGATAGACATGGTTAGGAAATAATATGTTGAAATGCATAGTGTTCATGGATTAATGCAAGGTTGTATTGAGGAGTTATGCATTGAGTGAATGCACATTAAAAGATTATGTAAATTTTGTGAACGCACTTGCATATGTGAGGGTGCACAAGTTGAGATGCATTGTGTGAATGCATGGTTGTGATATATATATATATATATATACGTTTCAATGCAATTAGATAATAGATGAAATGGTGAACTATTGTTAATACTGAGACCATTTCATGAGCTGCTATGAATGCAGGAGAATGATTGCATGAAGAAGGTAGACATGTGATGGGCTACCAGAGCACTTTGTTGGAAGGACATAGTTGCATGGAATGTGAAGTAATGAGTATTTACAGTTTATTTAAATTGCATGGATAGTGTGACTGTGTCTTGCAATTTTATTGTGATAATGATGCATATATAGAAATGTATATATTTCATTGCATTTCAAATGTTAACAGTTGAAGGTGTTTGAATTATTGAGTGTTATAATTCTGAGATCACTTCAGTGACTGTTGTGGAAATGAAATGATCATATGCATAGATACTCACAACGTGTTTGGTTGATTGAAGTTTCAGTTTTCAGGTGGAAAAGTCTTACGTATGGCAATGTAGATAAGTCCATAGTAAAGACCGGGATCTACCATGTATAGAAGCCAAAGGTTATGAGAAGGTTCTCATGGTAGTAACTTATGCATGAAACAAATCTAAAAATTGTCTGATTTAAGTTTATGAGAATAATCTCATGGTTGCAAATCTAATTTTTGTAGGAAAACAGATTTGTAGATTTCAGATTTGAGATTTCTACTAATAATTGTTAATGACTGTTTTCCTTATATAAATGGTGTTAGGAGGACATGTTGTAGGTGGATGTTCATGTATGGTAACAAGGGTAAGACCATAATGGATAGAGTGATACCACTTACGAGAGCCAAACAATATGAGGATAGCCTCATTACTAAGCAAATCAATTTCTGTAGTAGACAGAATTACAAATTCATATTGAATCTAATTATTTATGACATTGATTGGTTAATCAGATTTGAAGCTTATTGCTAAATGTTGCTAACTGTTTGGCTATTTGATAAGTGTGCCAGAATGACATGTTGCAGGAAGACCATGTGTGATGGCCTGCAGAAGCCAAATTAGATGGGAAGGATCCCATGCTTTGGAAATGGGTTTCGGGTGAAACGCCATATTGATAATGTCTCAACCGAACTACATGTTGGTAAAGCATGTGAGTGAGATAGTAACGTTATGCCAAGAAGGCATGTGTGAGTTATGGAACATGAAAAGATTGGGGTGCAAGCCGAAGGACTGTTGACTCAAAGAAGGGAGCCCCCATTATTCTCCAATGAAGAAAAGATACGTACATGAAATGAATGAGTATTCTGTAACCCTAACTAAGAATATACATGTCTGGTTATTAGATTTAATAGGCAGATCCTGTTTTATTATTTCAGACTGCTTGAGTACGATTAGGGCCTACATGACTCACATCAGAAAGGGATGCATACCTTTCGGGTGATGGGTTATGTTAGGGTTTTCAATATTGACTACACCCTAAGGGAATGGACGCATTCCTGATGTTTCAATACTTGATAGTGAATGTTATGAAATATGATTACAATTTTAGAGCAGCAATATTGATGAGCCTGCTTATCCTTCTTGTGTTTTCAGCTTATACGAATGCAATTTGGTTTTGCATGTTAAGGGGCAATGTGAAGAGAAAGTACTCAAGAGGACTATACGGGAAGTGGTAATGTTTCTATGCTCACACTAAAGGACACTAGAAGAGATGGATAGGCCTGAGGAGCTGTGTATCAGAAAAGGGTTATCATCCTTGTGTAGTGTGAGTGGGTATTGTGGGGGCCATGCTAGCCTGTAGTCAAGTGAGTCACCGATGGAGTTCCTGGAGGGAACCACTGGTTTGCATAAGAGAAGGAGCCACGTAATCATATTATGTTGTTCTTATTGCTTGATAAACCCAGTCGGTGTACTAGCTTGGAATTGGTTTTGTGGAAGTTGTGGTGAATGATTGTTGGATGCTTGACAAACCTAGTCGATGTACTGGCTTGGCATTGGCTATTTGCATGTTGTGGAGGTATTGGTGAAGGGTGTTATTTCCAGACAAACCCAGTCAGAGAACTTGCTTGGAAATGGTTGTTGTATGCTTGATAAACCCAGTTGGCATACTGGCTTAGCATACCGATTTTTGAAATGCTTGATAAACCCAGTCGGCGTATTGGCCTAGCATACTGATTTTAGGGATGCCTGATAAACCCAGTCAGTGTACTGGCTTGGCATTGCCTATTCAGATGATGTTGTGGAGCAGCATGTCTACTGGCCAAGCATCCACCCCACAGGTGATCCAAGGCTTGTAAAGCAGAGAAGGAAACCTGTGGAGTAGAAAGGAAATGCACAATATAGATAAGTATTCAATTTCATTTATTTCTTGCTTGGAATAATGAAGATTTCAGGTATAAGTTTTCTAACAGATAAGCTGATACACTATTGTTTCTTTGTTGGAAGCCTTGGTCATTGCAGGAAGCAAGGACCCTAAAAGAAATATAAAGTTCTTGGTAAATCTAGAGAGTAATTGGTTGGGCACTAAAATGCATGGTAAATCCAGAGAGTAACTAGTTGGGCGCTAAAATGCTTGGTAAATCCAGAGAGTAACTGGTTGGGCGCTAAAATGCTTGGTAAATCCAGAGAGTAATTGGTTGGGTGCTATAATTGTTGGTAAAGCCAGAGAGTAACGGGTTGGGCATTAGCTACGTGATGCAGTGGAGTAGCATGTGTGCTGGCCCAACATTCATCATTGTATCCGCGGGCAACCCAGGGCTTATAAAGCGAAGAAGGAGCCTGTGAAATAAAGTGAAGACATCCAATGTAGATAAGTATTTGGTTACCTTGCAACTTCTTGCTTATGAATATACGTGTGTATATGATTTAGTTATAATTTTCTCAAACTCTTGTTTAGAAATAAACCCTATGAAAATAAACTAAACATGTGAATTAATTCAATGTTTGAGTATAGGTATTGCTGGAAGCAAGGACTACGAAGGCATCATAAGGATGCATGAGGACATGTGATCATCCTAAGGAGCTCAGTATGAGCAGTAATGAAAGATGGTGCTAGTGGACATGTGTGGGTCCTAGTAGCCAAAGGTTCTGTAGGAAACAATGGGGAAGGGTTCCCTGATGGAGAAAAGTCTTAGACAGACCTTAGACACTAAGTGTCATAACCAAGAAATGACAAGTCAAGCATTCACAATAAAGTGAAAGAGGCTAAGGAGCATAGAACCACAGTGATGGTGTGGCTCCAGACTGGAACAAGACTAAGAGGGGGGAAACTCTTACTCTTCTCTTTCCCTTTTGATTGATGCATTTCAAAAACAGAGGATTGTTGAGTGCATGACATGGCTGAAAATAGATTGTGTTTAATTGCTTGAAATGAATTGTGAATGCTGAAATAGTTATTTTTCCTGTGCAAGGATGAACATGAATGAGTTCATGGATATGTTGGGAAAGCATGAAACGTGTGGAAGTCTCATGAGTAAACCATGGACGTTCCATTTCAATTGGGAAAATAATTGACTAATTTTAATATTGTGATAGGCTTGTCCTAATAGGAATTGCCATGATAAGTCTCACAGGTGAGACATTGAAAGCCATTTGAGTGAAGCTTGTACTAGCCAAGTGTTGCTAGTGAAAAAAAGTGAGAGACAGTTGTGCACATTGATCATGGCAGCGGACCAAGAGCTATTTTGCTTTGGCTGAGAATCTTCCTCAAAATTTGCGAGGACAACAAGGAAGATGGCATCCAGGAAATTTCAGACTTGTAGATCAGCTGAAAGGTAAATAAAAGGAAGGGATTGTTGTGGAGAAATGCCCACCTGTAGAGCTGGAAGATCAAATCCAGCAAGAGAAGATTGTGGAAGCCAAAGGACTTGATCTTGAAAGTTCAAAGTGAAGAGATGAAACGCAGGACAGACCTGCCACATTGTGTGAATTTTGGACATATGTAAAGTGGGTATTTATTCCTAAGTATTGGAACACTGAGGACGATATTATCCAAGGGGATGGGAATGTAACGTCCCCATCTTGAACCAATTGCATTAAAATGTAAATAATATAATATTGTTATAAAATCGTGGTGAGGAGCTCAAGGCCAAGGCCCTGCCATCGATTTATTGATGCATAGTGTTTACGTGCTAGCCAAGCACATTGGAATTGTAAATATCCTGTAAATATACATTTTAATAAAATACCCACAACTAGCTATGCAATGCAACAAGAGATGGGGGCATGATTTTACAAGGAATTGGGAGGAAAATATTCGAACCCTTGAGCCAACCAAGTCAAGCCAAGTGTCAATGAGATAACCCATCAAAACCTCAACTACCCATGTTGACTTTTGTACCCAATCATTCATTTCTCTCAAGAGTTGGTTGAGGTAGTTAATGCATTGGGGAATGAGAGGTATGGTTGTCCAAATTCGAGTATGGGAAACCACCCTACATGGAAAATCATGTTTGGCTTCCTTGGCAAGAAAAGAGCCATGAATTTGCTCCCCAAGCCATTACACATTAAGCAGTTTTTTCTCTCTCACGTTTTTGGAGCTACCTGGGCGTTTTTCCTCCATGTTTTTTCCTGTGTTTTCTTGGTTTTCAGTGGGGAAGAGGGCGTTTGTGTTGTAGAGCTGCTGGAAGAAGAGGGAGCTCGATTTGGGGTGTCAATGAGGCCGTTTTGGAAATTTGAAATGCTCATAACCCGTGGGAGAAATCAGGTTTGCTCCCTGTGGTTGAATCCCCCTTTTTACAGTCCATTTTGTTGTGCCCATGATTTGGGGAAAACCCATGGCCATCTTGTTTGTAAATCCAATTGCTGGAAATGTGTATCCATGCCCAGTTTCTGAGTTTGTTGTGTATAAGAGTATGTTGTGGTATGGGTTATGGGTATCTATTGTTTGGCTGTGCATGAGCTTGAATGTCCCCTTTTCCTTGTGAGAATCATGCCCAGCTCGGGGGTGGCAGTTGTGTTGAGAGATTGATGAACACAACTGGCCTATGGTTGGGTGGAACGTTGCAGCAACATAGCTAGTTGTTTGGGACAATTGCACAATGAAGATAAGTGTTTTTTCGTCCATGCATTTACTTCTGCAATGTTTAAATTAATGACTGTTTTTTATATGTTGTATGCATATTGATATATGTGTGGATGAGTTTTAATTCCGCTGTCCATATTGGCTTAATTTGTATCTGCACACCTTTGAATTTTCTTGTATGAATCTAATGAATGGGTTGATTTGTATGAAAAGCCCCATAGATTGGCATCATGTTCCCTTCATTGCATTGGGATCACGGGAGGGTATGTTACAAGGAGTTACAAAAAAAGTGGATGAGTGGAATGAATAAAGGGGGTGCATGAGAAGATAAGGAGACTCAATCATTCCAATAAAGATACAAAAAGCACAAAAATAGGAGCATCAATGCATTGTGTAAGTGTGGAAGTTAGGAAATAGCTTACATCCCCTAAAAACTAGGAAGAGGACACATATGATCAAAAAAACACATAAATAGGAGGGAATCTCTTCCAAGGAGGATGCACTAGGAAAGAGGGGCCCACTAAGGTATGCACAAGGTGCAATAGTAACTCCATAGTCCATAAAAATAAAAATAGGGTCCGTTGTACAATGTTTGGGTGACCAACACTACTAATGTCATCAAGGTGCAAAATGAACTAGGATGAACAAATTCCATCCAACAACAAGTTTTAAGGTGTTGGGAAAGTCCCCAATTCCCCATCACACTATGAGATCCATGGTCTCCCTTACTCTTTTAGTTGTCTTTGCTGAGCCAATTGTTTATTTAATTAATAACAACAACCTTCATTAATAATAATAATGACAATAACAACATTAACATTAATAATAATAATGCCAAGTCCATAATCACATCACCAAACAAAATATAATAAATCCATAGTCACATTAATAAATAGAACATAAGTCCACGATTACATAAAATATCATAAGTCTGAGGCTTAACAACTAGGGTAATACATATCCCTCCCCCTTAAACAATGCATTGTCCTCAATGCACATTACATACATGCTGCAAACTTTCAAAATAGATCAATGTATGCTTCCCTCATGGAATCCTCCAACTCCCAAGTCACATCCTCAGGATTGTAATGGGTCCATTGGACCTTTACCTACCTAATTTCTTGATTCTGAAGTAGCTTGACCTTGCTCCCAAAAATGGAAATAGGTTGTACCGAAAAATCCCCTTCCAATTCCACTTGGATGATTATCCATTCAATCACATGATTAGTACCATGTATGTACATGTATATATACCAATAAATAAAAATAAAATCACTCTAATTACCTGGATCACATTTGTAATACCCTCTGGTTTATCCCTGGACATATTATTGTTGTTGTTATGTTGGACATAGTGGCACAAGGTGCCTGGACTATGGTTTGCACATTATTATTATTTTTATTATGTTGAGATTATAAAATAAAACAACCGGATCGACCGATGACACATAAAAGAGTATGAGAAACCATGATGTTACAAGCAAGGGGTTGTGGGAAAAGTGTTACCATTGTGTTCGTGTCTATGTTGATGTTATATACCCTTCTTGTGGACTTGGTGGACCCTCTTGTCTGTGTACCCTCACATGTTATGTTATTCCTTGGTTTCATTTATTCTAGGATTAATTTTTATTAGTGTTATAGTCTCTCTCTCTTTCTCTCTCTCTCACCTAGTGCTCCCTCTTGAGTTGGTTTAGTGTGTCTCTTGGTGTAGCCACCTGATGTGTAACTCTAATTTACTATTCTAGGAATGTAACTCTCATGCTTGTGTCCCTCTCTCTCCCAATTTGAATTGCTCATGAAGGAATTCCATTGGCTTGTGTTGGCTAGTCACACTTGTGTGTTGGTTCATGCTTTTGCTCTTGTGATATTGTTTCGAACTTGTGGTTCGATTTTGGATAGTCTTGGTATGAGATCCTTTTTGGTAATTGTGCCCTTGTGGAGCCTATGCCCAAGTCAAGTTACTCTGGAGCCACTGGTGTATGTCCTAGAATTGCATCTGGAGATCCTAGATTGGCAGCAAGGGTTAGGTCCACTGCCATTGGATTTGAGGTTGGACATAGCTATGTATTGCCTTTGGATACCTTAGTTTAGCAGTAGGGGTGAGATCCACTTCCTTGTATTTGAGGTTGTCCTAGAGCCACTGTAATTTCCCTAGATTGGAAGTGATACTTGCCATTGGGTTGTGGTTGGACTGTTGTCCTGGAGCCACTGGAATTTCCCTGGAGTCGAAGTAGAGGCCATAGTTTCCATTGGGTTGTGGTTGGACTGATTACTTGAGAGAATTTGTGGTTGAGTGCACTCTTTCTTGTGGCATCATGGTTCTGGCTTGGGGGTGACCATTGCAAAGTGATTTTTGTTTTGCATTGTGTCTATGGCTGGGTGGAATGTGGCACGACGAATTCCGATTGCGTATTTGGAAAATATAAGTGCTTTATCTCATGTTTATTTAATTTATTTGGCTTTGATATTATTTATTTATGGATTCACATGAAATTTTTGATGAAATGTATGAGCTAATTGTGGAAGAAACCTCTCATGGAATTCAATCTATTTATGCAAGTAATTTTGTGAAGGAATTGGAAACTAATTTTTGGTATTTTGGGCACAAATTGTTTGAGGAAATGATTCTTTGGAACCTCTACTATAGAAATGATATTTCTGCCCCTGTTCATTATATCCTGTGTATTTTTATGGTATAGCTAATTGTGGAAGAAATCTCTCATGGAATTCAATCTATTTATGCAAGTAATTTTGTGAAGGAATTGGAAACTAGTTTTTGGTATTTTGGGCACAAATTGTTTGAGGAAATGATTATTTGGAACCTCTGCTATAGAAATGATATTTCTACCACTATTCATTATATAATGTGTATTTTTATGGCACAATAGCCTCAGACTGGTTTAAGGCACTTCTCTTTGATGCTTCTACCTTTTATTTGAAAACTAGTTCTTCGATTGGATTGTTTTGTGTAGTTTGGAGACTTGGCAGATGAAGTGTTTGCAAAAATGAATGAGTGTTATTTTTATTCTTATGTATGATAAATAAACTTGAAATTTGTTTTAGAATGTGAGGGTAAATCTTCTTGATAGTATTTGGGAAATGTCTACCGAAATTCTAGATCAATTTCCAATTTCTAGCTCCTTTAATGGAATTGTTTTATTAGATTTGTGAATTTTCATATGAAGTGTTTGATAAAATGTTTAAATGATATATACCTCTGTTATGAATTATAAAACATTTTATTTCGAGTTGGAATGGTATTTGAATGATTCTATGAGCCGTGGATTTAATTATTCTAGTGATTCTTAGAATTACTAGTCAATTCAGATGAGTAGAATTAGCTACTTTTGTGAATTATTTAATGGACTATATATGGGAGGAAAGCTACATAAATATGAATGTAGGTGACCCCTTATATGCTATCCATGAGCTACAATATTCATATATTTCTCTTTATTTGGCATTCAGAAAGTTAATTTGGAAACTAAATACATTGTGGTGAAAATTGATAACTAGTCGTGGATTGAAATCTTTGTTTTCGTAAAAACGGAATGCTACAACCATGTGCCCTATTTATAACATGTTATTGTGCTATAGGTGGCTAATTATCAGGTGCGATCCTTTACTTATGGATACATTTTATTTTGGTTCAGTTACTTAGACTCAATTCCTTGCGGTGAATGTTAACTAGTTTCATTGGAATTGATGGAAAAGATCACCTTATGTGCAATTGGAATGATATGCAAATAAACCTTTAATTGGTTGTTGGTGCATGATTAATTATGTTTTTAATGCCCGTAAGATTGATTTTGGGTTTAATGGCATGGTTACAAGTTGATTTTGTGCAAGATTAGCTACTTTTATTGGAAAACTAATTAACTAGTATTGTGGACTCTCATTTGTAATTACCATGATTAATTATTGTAATTTTGGTAATTAGGCCTTATTTACACATAATTAGATGTTATTAAGCCATTGGGATTGATAATCAATGGTTATTTATTAAACAATTGGATTTGCGATAAGTGTCATCATTTGTGCACTAAGTGTCGTTAAGTGTCGTAATTAACACCTTAATTATTAGTTAATTGTGATTAAGAATAATTAGCCTTTAGAAGTGGTTATCATCTTTGATATGGATTGGATTGAAGGTTTGATGATGTTAAGAAGCCTTCCCATTCCTTAGATCAAATGTTGGATGTGTTAATGAATTTATATTAAATTATTGTTAATTATTGGAATTTGTGTCACAATTAATTTGGAAAAGTGGAAATTAATTTTTTAGGGTTTAGCTGTTGCACTAAAAATCAAGTAATTAGCCTCAGAGAGCTAATGATATGTCCCTTAGACACTCTGATAGACCTAGGGGACATTGCAGGCGGTATAAGAGCTTAGGTTCCAACTCTACGGCTGTTGGGCCTATTATGGATTCATAACTCTGTTTATATACATTTGGAATTTATAGATGTGCTTTGTGAAAGAATTTTAACCTCCCTTATGTTAGTAGAAGAATCAGAAGCCTTGACTAATTCCTACTTCAGAGATAAGTTTGAATGTATTTTAATTTCTTTTCAATTTCAAAGGTTAAGGGGTTATGGATCTGTTACTATATGTAATATATTAACATAAATGAGTATATATATGGTAAGGTGTGTTATATAAATAGTGTATAAAGTAAATAATTATGTATATATGTATATGATATGTAATTATATGAGATATATAAAGATGATATAGTTTTATTATTATTAAATATTAATATGATTTATTGAGTGGCATTTATACTTTATATGGATTTTGGATTTTATATTAATGGTATGCTTTTATAGGATTATTTATGCCACTTGGATGGTGGTGGTTACATTGATGAGTAACTCTTTGTGTATTTTGGGTAAATAGGCCACTTTTCTTAATAGTGGTTAGATTTTCCTTTATTTATTTATTTATTTTCAATGTATGTGAGTAACTCCTTGTCTATTTTTGGGGGAAATGAGCCACTTATCTTTAATGGTTCATATTCTCTTCTATTTTATTTGTGGAGATGTAACTCCTTGACTATTTTTGGAGGAAATGAGCCACTTGTCTTTAATGCTTCATATTCTCTTCTATTTTATTTATTTTATTTGTGGAGATGTAACTCCTTGTCTATTTTTGGAGGAAATGGCCCACTTGTCTTTAATGGTTCATATTCTCTTAATTTTATTTTATTTTGTGTGTAAGAAGGTAGTGTAGTAGTGTATGATAATATTGTATGACATAAATTTAAATATGTATAACATAATATGTGATGTAAGATTGTTGTTTGGTTTTTTGGATGGAAGACAGATTCATGAGGCCATAGCGGTTGCTCAGGAGGGCCTTCATTCTCTAAAAACAAAGGATTAAAAGGTGTGGTGCTCAAAATTGATCTATCAAAGGCTTTTGACAGGGTTAGCTGGTTGTATTTAAGAATGTTGATGACACATTTGGGCTTTGATTTTCATTTATCAAATGGATAATGAGCTGCATCACAGATGACTCCTTCACAATATTAATCAATGGGGCTACCCACATCAATTTTTTGGGGCTAAAAGAGGTCTTCATCAAAGTTGTCCCCTCTCCCCTCTCCTCTTTTTACTAGTAGCGGAAGGGTTGAGTAGAGCCATCTTGGATGCTAGAAGACAAGGCTCTTTCATTGGAATTAACATCACACACACCCTCAATATAACCCATTTATTATTTGTGGACGATATCCTCCTTTTCTGCGATGGCATTGTGAGGGATGTTGAAAAGTTGTACAACATTATAAACCTCTTTGGGAAAGTGACTGGTATGGTTATAAACGCTCACAAGTCTACTCTCACCAGCTTTCTATTAGAGGAGGATGAGGGTCAAAGGTACACAGTTCTTTTCCCTTTTGAATCCAAAACTCTTGAAGATGGCCTCAAGTATTTAGGCTTTTTGCTAAAACCAAATTGCTATAAAAAGAGTGACTGGGGGTGGCTACTTGCCAAGTTGGAAAAAAGGTTGAATGTTTGGAGTCATCGATGGTTATCCAGAGTAGGCAGGTTGGTTCTCATAAAATTGGTTTTGGAAGAAATATCAGTTTACTGGATGTCTTTGGCTTGGATTCCAAAAGGAATCTTGGACAAATCAATAAAGATTTGCTTTCGGTTCTTGTGGTCGGGAAACTCATATTCATTTGTCTCCCACTGGGTCAATTGAGAATACTAGCTCAACTGAAATATCAAGGAGGATGGGGATTAAAAAATATTCATCTATTTGCAAAATCATTAGTGGCAAAATCGGGATGGCAAATTTTATCCACAAACAATCTTTGGACAGAGGTGGTGAAACAGAAATATATTGCTCCAGACACAATTTTAAACTGGGTAAGGAATCCAATCAAGAACAGGGTGGGGATCTCTATTATTTGCAAAGCAGTCTTGTCCTCCATCCCCCTAAATGAAAGAGGATTGGCCTGGAAATTCGGTAGTGGTTCACAGGTTCGCATTGGATCGGATCCTTGGCTGGGATGCTAGAATTTCCATATCCTTCCTCCACAACTAATATAGTTTCTTCATGCTCAGGGTATTCATCACTTAGATCAAATTACGGACCAAAACACTTCCACATTATGGCACTAGGGGTGGAAAATATTGGCTCTTTTGGGCATTCCAGATGATTTTTGCAACATCTGGAACAATTTTCTTATTTCTCTTAGAAGCACACATGTTAGACTTACTGATACATCGGATGAACTCATTTGGTCCCCGACTTCTCATGGTTGATACACCCCGAAGTTGGGATACAAATTGTTGGTTGTGGTTGCTCATGTCGGTGATGGGAAATGGTGGTGGAAAAGAATATGGAAAACAAATTGTCCTCTAAAGGAAAAACTTTTCATGTGGTGCACTCTGGAAAATAAGATCCCTATTTGGGAAAGAATGAAAAAGAGGAATATAGAAGGCTCGGGATGGTGTGTAAGCAATGTGAGGAAACGATCCCACATTACTCATATCCTTCACATTTACTCTAAAAACCTGGGCTGAGATAAAAAACCCAATTGCATCTAACTTTGGAATGGAGAATATCTACAGTGGAGGAGGCTTGGAAATATTGGGTCACAACTTCTGATACTGTGAGAATTCGTGCTTTACCTCTTCTTTCTATTTGGGGGATATGGTTTTCCAGGAATTGGGCGGTTTTCTAGGATAATCCGTCTATTCCTGAACTTGTTGCACACAAAAGCATTGACATCTTATCTTATTTTCCTCAAGAAAATAATCCCCCAGTTCCCCAAAATATCACCAAGGAAGAAATCAACAAACACAGGCCCTGGGATTTTTTTAATGGGGCTTCCCAAAATCAGGTTTGTGGAGGGGGTGCAATTCTACACTTGTCTGAAAATCATCTCTTTCAAATACAAATGGGTCTTGGTCGTGGGTTGAACAATTTTGTTGAGCTCTCCGCTTTACAACTACTGCTATGTTTTGCAATAGAGAAGAACTGCACATACCTTCAGATCTTCGGGGACTCCATGATCATCATTAACTAGATAAATAAAATACAGAAATGCCACAATATTTTTCTCAATACTGTGTTGACAGAAGTGATGAGACTCTTGGAGGACCTTGACTCCTCTTGTCGGCATGTTTATAGGGAACAAAATGTAGAAGCAGACCAAGTATCAAATAAAGGGTTAAACATCCCACACAGACAATGGAATATTCTGGAACATAATAATTGCACTTTTCATGAGTACTACCACAAGCCATTCATAGACGGAATGGCTTAGATCAACACAGTCTGATTTTTGTTTTTATTGTTTGTAGAGGTAATGACTTGAAAAGTGGTTAATCTCTGACTACTATTCATATTGCTTTTGGGGTTCCTATGGGGAACTCATATATCTTTATTTTTTACAGTCCTAATGGGCCTATGATACGGTGCAGTGTAAATTGACTGAAATGACATCATTTTTGGAGTTGAAAAGCTATCATTAGGAAGAGGCTCACAACAACCTTTTTGCAATATGTAATTTGATTATACTTTAATTAAATTACGCTTTTTTTCCTTGGAATATATGTGTGTGTGTGTGTGTGTGTGTGTATTCATTTTACATATACTGTAATATGTATTTTAAAATATACAATAATTATTAGTATTACGTGTATATGATATTGTGTATATATATACTATATGTATAAATGTGAACGTATGCAATGAAGTAAGTGTAAAGTTTGGAAGTTTTTGGAGGTGTTTGGGAGTATTTGGGAAGTGTTTGGAAGTGTTTGGGGTCTTTGGAAGTTTTTGGAAGTATATTGTGATCAGAAGTATTATGTTAGTATATATGTTATAATGCATACCTAATATGATAGCATTGGATTAAGTAATCATACCGCTATAATTGTATGGATATTATGGTATAACATAACAATTATACGAGTGTATAAAATATAGGATATATTGGTTATATGACTAATATGATGTGTATATGATTAATAATAATATGATATATGATTGATTGAAGAATTATAATATGCATGTAGACAAATGGGCATATGTATAGAAATAATACATGGTAATACTAAGTATGGTGTATTGTATGAGTGTATGATGGTGTGTTGTATAGCTAGTAATTATTTTATTGTGGAATGTTAGAATATTTTGGTGGTAGGATGTTTGGTTTCTTGAAGTGACTATGAATGTACTTTGGTTGATGGTATACGTAGTGGGATACGTGTAAATAATTAGCAATGTAATGTATGATTGTGTATATGTTGAGTGTTTACATAAGTGCAGTATTAGTAGTGTTTGTGTGATGATGTTGGTTGTACATTAATATATGGATATTATATATTTTTTTTCCAAGGAAAAAAAGCATAATTTCATTAAAGATAATCAAATTACATATTGTATAAGGGATTTTAAGAGCCCTTTCGGTAATAAGATTTTCAGCTTCCAGTATCAAAAAATCATCAATACAATTGCAAGCTCTGTAGGGAGCTCTATCCCGACCAATACTATTATACAAAAATGTGTCCAAAAGATAGCTATATAAGAAGTTGCTATTCAATAATATTTGGAGATGCATTAGATGTGTAGTGTTCCATTCCCTTCAATGAAGGGCCCGTGATAGTATTCATGGAAGATTCCATTATCATGTTCCAAAATTTTCCACTGTCCAAGTGGAAGGGTCAAGCCCTGCTTTGATAAGTTATCCACTTCACTGTTCCTTTCCCTGTAGACATGTTGACATGTGAAAATGTCAAAGATACCAGATAAAAGCAGGGTATCTGCTAGCATAGTGCTTAAAACTTGGATATCATATATATCATCATGTGCTAATAATTATATATAATGTTATGATAAATAGTAACTATTCAATATGATTGGTATGGTTGATGTATGTTGTTTGATACTATTGGTTGTTATTGATTGACTAATTAATGGTTGATACATGTGTGATATTGTCATTACTGTATGTATGGCTATTATTGGTTGTTCTTGGTTGTCATGGTGATTGATGGGTGATCGAGGTATAATTAATGTAAGTACAGTTACCTTTGGTTGTTGTTGATGTTTTATTGGTTGTCATTGATTGATATCGATGATCGATGTATGGCTGATGTATTCTGATTGATGTATTCCAATTTGATGTCTTATGGTTGATGTATTTTGCTTCTCGTTGATGTAATTGATTGATGTATTCTGATTGATGCACTTTGATTGATGTATTCCGATTTGATGTATTATGGTTGATGTATTTTCTTCCCGTTGGTGTATTCTGATTGATGTGTTCTGGATGATGTGTTCTGGTTGAGGTATTATGGTTGGTGTATTCTGGTTCATGTACTATGATTGATGTTTGTATGGTCAGTTGATGCAGGTATGATTGTCATTGGTTGATATTTGTGTATGATTGATATATGATCGACATATGCTTGATATATGGTTGAGGTATTATGAATTGACGTATTTTGGACCGACGTCTATGTGATTGATGTATGAATGATATTGGTTGATTGTTGATACTAATTACTATTAGTTGATGTATATAATTTGGCTTTTTGACTATTCTCTAAAGAAGACTTATTCTTTGTTTAACTGCTAGTTGTTATGGCCCTTTTTGGTTTCTTAGTTAGATTGAAATTGTTGCATATAAGTTCACTTACCTCTTACAGTAAGTGCATAAAATGTTTGGGTGATCTTTGCGATCTTTGCTAGAAAAATATCTTTGTGATCTTTAACTTTGTGAACTTTGCTAGAAAAATATATTTGTGATCTTTATCTTTGCGACCTTCATTAGAAAGGTATCTTTGAGATATTTGTCAGAAAAACATCTTTATGATATTTTTTAGAAGAGTATATTTATGATATTTGTTATAAAAGTATCTTCGTGGTCTGAATGTCTTTATGACCTTCTTGAAAGTTTCTGTTTTGAAAAGTTTCTTGAAAAGTACCTTGCTGGAAGAGTATCTTTTATTTAATGAACAACTATTCTTGTGGTATCTTGATAGTATTTCATGCATCTTGTTGATAGAGCATATGCATGATGAATTTCATGCATATGTAGGTAAAGTATATGCATTTTATGTGATTGATTGACTAGAATGCATTTCACGAAGAAAGAGCACACACTTAATGCAATTCATGAGATTGGATAGTATACTTGATGGTCTTCATGAAATTGATTGATACACTTGATGCATTTCATATGATTGAAATTGATTAGAATAAGATTCATGTAGATGCATTTCAATTTTTTGTTGAAGAAGTATCTATATCGCATGTTCCTTGTATATACTAATGTATTTCGTGTGATCTATTTCATGTATCATGTACCTTGAAGATGTATTTTATGTATCTAGATGAATACTCTCTCTCTCTCTCTCTCTCTCTCTCTCTCTCTCTCTCATTATATATATATATATATATGTTTGTTGTTGACCGCGTGTTTGTTGGAACGTGAGAAGTATCTTTGTAGAAGAATATCTTTATATCATGTATCACAATTTTTTTTATATACTTGATGCTAATCATATGAGTGAATGGAATATGATTTTCAAATGGATGTATCTTTGTTGAGGTTTGAAGGCCTTGTAAAGAGGATTGAAGATCCTGTGATGGGGATTGAAGTTCAACACTTGTTTCCTTGAGTCCAATCTGCTAGTCCCAATTCTCCCATAGGCAGTGGAGACATACATGAAAATAGGTGGTAGTGGGAAGTATTGTGTTTAGAAAGATGTTATCTTTTTGAGGCATGTATGAGCATGTATGTTATCCTTTTGTAAATGCATGTATGTGTATGCATCGAGGACGATGCATGGTTTAAGGGGGAAGGGATGTAATACCCTTTGGTTTAGCCCCTGGACATATTATTATTGTTGTTATGTTGGACATAGTGGAACAAGGTACCTGGACTATGGTTTGCACATTACTATTATTTTTATTATGTTGAAATTATAAAATAATAAATAAAACAACTGGATCGACTGATGCCACATAAAAGAGTATGAGGAACCATGATGTTATGACCAAGGGGTTGTGGGAAAAGTGTTACCATTGTGTTTGTGTCCATGTTGATGTTATACACCCTTCTTGTGAACTTGGTGGACTCTCTTGGCTGTGTACCCTCACGTGTTATGTTACTCCTTGGTTTCATTTATTCCAAGATTAATTTTAATTAGTGTTATAATCTCTCTCTCTCTTTTTCTCTCTCACCTAGTGTGCCATCTTGAGTTGGGTTAGTGTGCCTCTTTGTGTAGCCACTTGATGTGTAACTCCAATTTACTATTATGGGAATGTAACTCTCATGGTTGTGTCCCTCTCTCTCCCAATTCAAATTTCTCATGAAGTAATTTGATTGGCTTGTGTTGGCTAGCCACACTTGTGTGTTGGTTCATGCTTTTGCTCTTGTGCTTCTGTTTGGGACTTGTGGTTCAATTTTGGCTACTCTTGGTATGAGATCCTTGCTGGTCATTTTTCCCTTGTGGATCCTATGCCCAAGCTGAGTTACTCTGGATCCACTGATGTATGTCCTGCAATTGCCTCTGGAGATCCTGGATTGGCAGCAAGGGTGAGGTCCACTGCCATTGGATTTGAGGTTGGACATAGTTGTGTATTGCCTCTGGAGATCCTGGTTTGGCAGCAGGGGTGAGGTCCATTTCCTTGGATTTGAGGTTTTGATGGATCCAATGGAATTTTCTTGGATTGGAAGTGCTACTTTCCATTGCGTTGTGGTTGGATTGTTGTCCTGGAGCCACTGGAATTTCCCTAGAGTGGAAGCAGAGGCCATAGTTTCCATTGGGTTGTGGTTGGACTGATTCCTTGAGAGAATTTGTGGTTGAGTGCACTCTTGCTTGTGGAATCATGGTTCCAGCTTTGGGATTACCATTGCAAAGTGAGTTTTGTCTTGCATTGTGTCTACGACTGGGTGGAACGTGGCACGGTGGATTTTGGTTGCGTATTTGGAAATTATAAGTGATTTATCTCATGTTTATTTAATTTATTTGGATATGATCTGATTTATTTATGGATTCACATTTAATTTTTTATGAAATTTATGAGCTAATTGTGGAAGAAATCTCTTATGGAATTCAATCTATTTATGCAAGTAAATTTTGTGAAGGAATTAGAAACTAGTTTTTGGGATTTTGGGCACAAATAGTTTGAGGAAATGATTCTTTGGAACCTCTTATATATAAATGATATTTATGCCCCTGTTCATTATATAATGTGTATTTTGATGGCACAATAGCCTCAGAATGGTTTAAGGAACTTCTCTTTGATGCCTCTACCTTTTATTCGAAAACTAGTTCTTTGATTGGATTGTTTTGCGTAGTTTGGAGACGTGGCACATGAAATGTTTGTAAAAATGCCCGAGTGTTATTTTTATTCTTATGTATAATAAATAAAATTTAATTTTTTGTGAGAACCATGAGGGTAAATCTTCTTGATAGAGTTTGGGAAATGTCTACCGAAATTCTAGATCAATTTCCAATTTCTAGCTCCTTCAATGGAATTGTTTGAGTAGATTTGTGACTTTGCATATGAAGTGTTTGAAAAAATGTTTGAATGAGATATACCTCTATTGTGACTAATAAAACATGTCATTTGGAGTTGGAATGGCATTTGAATGATTCTATGAGCTGCGGATTTAATTATTCTAGTGATTCTCAGAATTACTAGTCAATTCGGATGAGTAGAATGATATAATTTTGTGAGTTATTTAATGGAATATATATGGGAGGAAATATACATATATATGATTGTAGGTGACCCATTCTATTCTTTCCATGATCTACATTATCCATATATTTCTCTTTATTTGGCATTCGGAAAGTTAAATTGGAAACTAGGTACATTGCAGTGAAAATTGATAACTAGTTGTGGATTGAAATCTCCGTTTTTGTAAAAATGAAATGCTACAACCATGTGCCCTGTTTCTAACATGTTATTGTGTTGTAGGTGGCTAATTATCAGGTGTGATCCTTTACTTATGTATGCATTGCAGTTTGGTTTAGTTACTTAGACTCAATTCCTTGCGGTGAATGTTAACTAGTTTCATTGGAATTGATGGAAAAGATCACCTTATGTGCAATTGAAATAATGTTAAAATAAAAATTTAATTGGTTGTAGGTGCATGATTAATTATGTTAATGGATTTAGGATTTATTTTGGGTTTAATGGCATGGTTATAAGTTGATTTTGTGCAAGACTAGCTACTTTTATTGGAAAACTAGTTTTCTAGTCTTGTGGACTCTCATTCGTAACTGATGGAATATTTTATATTTCTTGGAAGGTAATAATTGTTGATGTATATGTAACTTCGGAATCTATTTCATATATGTATGTTGTATGTACTCCTATAGAGATGGTATTATTCCTCTATACGGAAGTGTCATCATTTATATTGTAAATGTCGTAACTTATACTTGATGGGTTATTAGACCACCTTGTTGGGGTCGGCCCTGTATAAGTCGTGTGGGTCGAAGGGTTAGTAGACCACCCTATTGGGGGTCGGCCATGTGGGTCGAAGGGTTATTAAACCACCCTATTGGGGGTCGGCCTAGTCAGCATGATGTTATGTGGTTAAGTTCGAGCCTACATGATTTATGTAAAAGGCAAGTCAAGTCAAGTATAAATAGAGTGCGGGAGGCACTCTATTTGTTCACTCACTTCTCACTCATGCACTCAAGGAGGAGTGGCGCACTTATGGAGGAGGAGGATCTGCTGCTTGGATATGTCTATCTCTTATGGTTTGGTTGTATCATTGCTCTATCTATATCTGAGGAAGTTATTGGGGTTTTTCACCTTTATGGTTTTCCCCAAGTAAATCTATGTGTCTCTTGTGTGCTTGCATTATTGTCTCTATGATTGATATGCTGTACATGTTGTTCTCTCAGTTAAGATCCTATATCATATTGAAGTAAATTCTTAAAATTTAACATGGTATCAGAGCTAGCCTGAAAGAAGGCATGATATGGCATGTATGACACTTGTTGCACTTACGATGCTAGGGCTTGATATAGCAAAAACCAGTCATCGTAGCACTTTCGCTATAAATCTGTTTTGGCGAAGTTTTTGGATCTGAAATCTTTACAGGTCGAATATTAAATCCCCATGTACCTTTTTTCCAAAGGAAAACCTCTAATTCGTTGTACTTTGTGATTTATGATCTGTACAATATAGGGTTTCTGCCTCTTCCAGATCTGAGTCAAAATCAGGTGACCTTGGGAAAAAGGTCATAAATTGGGCTAGGAAGCTCCAAATGAAATTTCGTAAAAAGTGACAAGTAGTACACAGACTATGCTATCTTATAAAAATTTTGTAGAGGCCAAAGTTGAACCAGTGACACATGGCACACCGTACAAGTTTGCTCTCCTGTATTATCCCATAAATAGGTCACGTTGCGACACTTGGCATAACTCTCTCTCAGAGAGTCCAATTGAGGTCAGACCTATCAGGATGGAAAGATAACATGGAGAGCTATCTCAAAAAATATTTTCATAGGCCGAAGTTGAAACAGTGACACGTGGAACTCTGTACAAGTTCACTCTCCTGTATTATCCTATAAACAGGTCACGTTGCGACACTTGGCATAACTCTCTCTCAGAGAATCCAATTGAGGTCAGACCTGTCAGGATGGAAAGATAACAGGTCAGGATATCTTAGGAAACCTTTTCAGACCCTGTGGATCAAAAAGTTTGGAGTTACACCAGAAACAATCAGGTACATATTTCTGTCAAAGCAGAATTATTTTTGAGTACCTTCATTCATGGCTTCCAGAATTTAGGGCTTCGGAGAAAGTTGGAATTTTTGTAATCGGAGACCACGGATGGATGATACTCATCAAAATCAAAATTTATTGACCAATATCAGAATTTTTGGTTGGGCAGAAGGCCGGGCTTGATCAGACCCTAGTTCGGGACTTTGATCAGAAAAGTGGAAAATTAGGGTGTGAGGCACCTGCAACAATTAATTAACAAGAATACGCGAAATAGCAGAAATGACAGAACTCAGAATCACTTTTGTATTGATCATAGGCCACTTCGAGGGGGCAACCTCCTTTGAGCAAGCTCAATACAAATAACTTCACGGTGCCTTCATAGGTCTCAACACACACTTATATACTAATTCTAGGCGCCAATACTATGGGTCGAAACCATGGGCCGTTACAAACTATGGATCAACAATACTACGGGCGACTTACAAAGCATATGCGCCAACAACAATAACACAAACTATTGATCAAAAAATACTACGGGATGACTTACAAAGCATATGCGTCCAATAACAACATACTAACAAAGTAAAGACATGGGTTCCTAACATCCCCTCCCCCTTAAAAAAAGCTTTGTCCTCAAAGCTTTAGATGTGGAAATTGTTGTTGAATATGAAGGAGTGTTTCCCATGTAGCATCCTCTGGTTGCATGCTGTGCCACTGAATTAAGACCTCTATGATAGAGCGAGAGCGAAGCTGACGCGTGCGCCGATTGAGGATGGCCTCTGGCTCCAAAAGGATGGATCCTTCATTATCCAGTTCGGGTAAAATCGTTTGGCTGTTGATGTTGGTGCCAATAACTTTCTTCAGACAAGAGACATGAAAGACTAGATGAATGCGGGAAGAAGGAGGAAGTTCCAATTTATAAGCAACGGACCCAATCTTCTGAAGAATCCGATATGGCCCATAGAACTTTGGAGTGAGCTTATGACGCCCTTTGAGTTTCAAGGAGGATTGTTTGTATGGCTGGAGATGAAGAAAAACCATATCGCCGACTTGAAAAGTGCGCTCCGAACGGTGCTGATCTGCTTGTTGCTTCATGCGATTTCTTGCCATGTGAAGATTGTCCTGCAAAATGCTAAGAATCTGATCGCGGTTGCGAAGGACCATGTCAACTTTCTGAACTGGTGAACTGGTGGGGGTGTATGGAAGAAGAGCTGGAGGTGCCTGGCCATAGACTGCTTCATATGGGGTCATTTTAGAGGCAGTGTGGTAAGAGGTATTGTACCACCATTCAGCGAGAGGGAGCCACTTTGCCCACTGATGTTGTTGTTCCGAGGTGAAGCAACGAAGATAAGTTTCCAAGCATTTATTGACAATTTCAGTCTGACCATCTGTTTGTGGGTGATACCCTGAACTCATCTTCAGTTTGGTGCCAGTGTGGCGAAATAGTTCTGTCCAAAAATGACTGGTGAAAGTCGCATCACGATCCGAGACAATGGAAGAAGGGATGCCATGAAGACGAAAGATCTGGTCCATAAAAATTTGACCAACTAAGGAGGCTGTATAGGGATGGCTGAGAGCACAAAAATGACTATATTTAGAGAGGCGATCAACCACAACGAGAATCACTGTCTTCCCGCCAGATTTAGGGAGCCCTTCAATGAAATCCATAGAAATATCTGTCCAAATCCGTGTAGGTATGGGCAAGGGTTCAAGCAATCCTGGAACGAGTGTTGTTTCACCCTTATTGTGCTGGTAGGTATCACATTCGGCCACCATCTGTTGAATTGTCCTTTTCATGCCATGCCAAAAGAAGTTACGCCGTGCTCGTTCATATGTTTTGAGGAACCCAGAGTGCCCGGCCGATGGAGAAGCATGGAGTTCATAGAAGACAGCCTGTTGAAGATCTGTGCTCTGGGGAAGTACCAGACGACCCTTGTATCGCAGAGAAGCACCATCCCAAGAGTAATGTGGTATAGCAGAAGGGTTGTTGGTCAAGCGTTGGATGATCTGAGATAAGGAAGAGTCATTGACATAACCCTGTTGAACAGATTGCAACCAATTTGGAACAGGCATAGAAATAGCTGAAAGAGAACCTTGGGCATCAAATGTGCGAGAAAGAGCATCTGCCACAATATTGTCTTTACCCTTCTTGTAAGTGATCTCATAGTCATAACCCATGAGTTTGCTAACCCATTTCTGTTGTGCCAGGGAGGAGACATGCTGGTCCAAGAAATATTTCAGACTCTGGTGATCAGTCTTGATGCAGAAATGATTCCCTAATAGGTATGGACGCCACTTCTGTACTGCATGCAAAATAGCCATCATTTCCTTCTCATAGGTAGAGGCAGTTAAATTCTTACCTGAAAGGGCTTTGCTGGTGAACGCAATGGGGTGTTCGTCTTGAAGGAGAACAATACCAAGTCCATTGCCGCAAGCATCACTCTCAATAGTGAAGGGCTTGGAAATATCGGGCATAGCTAGCACAGGTGTAGTACACATAGCTTGTTTTAGTTGGTCAAATGCACACTGAGCAGCAGGTGTCCATGTAAAAGCATCCTTTTTCAATAGAGCAGTTAATGGAGCTGCAATCTTCCCATAATCCTTGACAAACTTGCGGTAGTAGCTAGTCAACCCCAAAAAACCACGAAGGCTCTTGAGTGTCTGAGGACGTGGCCAATTGTTCATGGCATTGATTTTGGCCGGATCCATGCGAACCCCTTGTGCTGAGATAATGTGCCCGAGATACTCAACTTCCTTTTGTCCAAAAACACATTTAGACTGCTTGGCATGGAGATGATGGTGAGAGAAAAGTTGCATGACAAGATCCAGATGCTGGAGATGTTCATCCCATGTTTTACTGTAGATGAGGATATCATCAAAGAATACCAGAATGAATTTCCGCAAGTAGGGTCGAAATATTTTATTCATTACGGCCTGGAATGTGGAAGAAGCATTAGTGAGGCCAAAGGGAATGACCAAAAACTCATAATGGCCATCATGTGTGCGGAAAGCTGTTTTTAGAATATCATCCTCATGAACCCGAATTTGATGATACCCAGAACAAAGATCCAACTTGGAGAAAAAGTGAGCCCCATGAAGCTCGTCAAGAAGCTCATCAACAACAGGAATTGGAAACTTATCCTTGATGGTGAGGTGATTAAGTGCTCGGAAGTCAATGCAGAGGCGCCATGACCCATCTTTTTTGCGGACAAGAATAACTGGAGAAGAAAAGGAACTAGTGCTTGGGCGAATAATACCTTGCTTCAATAAGTCCCGAACGAGCATTTCAATCTCCATTTTTTGGTGGAATGGGTAGCGATAGGGCCTGATGTTGGGAGGAACGCTGCCAGGAAGGAGCTGAATACGATGGTCTTCTAGCCTGGAAGGTGGTAATCCCACTGGTTCAGCAAAGACACCTGTATATCGATCCAGAATTTGTTGTAGATCCAGAGGAGTAGTGGAGACTGCTGATGGTTGCATCTGGATGGAATGGATCTGAGCGATGACACCATGTGAATTCTTCTTGAGGAGTTTTTCCATGCGATGTGAACTGATGATGCTAAGAGAACCTGGTTGTAATCCTGTCAATGTGTGTTTGTGTCCATTGAGGGAAAACTGCATCCAAAGTTCGGCAAAATCCCATAAGATAGGGCCGAGTGTGCGTAGCCATTGAGCGCCCAAAACCACATCACATCCGCCTAAGGGCAAGGCAAACATGTCAGAGCGCAAGGTATAATCTCCCATAGAGATACACACATTTCGACACTTCCCTTTGCAAGGTAAGGTGCCCCCATTGGCAACCATGACTTCAAAGTTGGAGCAAGGATGGATAAAACAATCAGCTTGTTTGGCGATCCGAGGGTCAATGAAATTATGAGTGCTACCAGAATCAATGAGGATTGTAAGAGGAAGCTTCTTGAAGTAACCCCTGACCCGCATTGTTTGGGGGGTGGTGATTCCAGATAAAGCATGGAGAGATATCTCTGGCTGGTCATCCTGAGACGGAGGGTCAATAGGCAGTTCCTGAATGTCGACTGGAGCATCCAGTGTTTCTGGATCTTCGTCACCTATTTCAGAGGCAGGCGGAGACTCCACATCCAGGAGATAGAGCTTTTGCTGAACACATCTATGTCCCCGAGTGAATTTCTCATCACAATTATAGCAAAGCCCCTTTTCTCTGCGTGCTTGCATCTCTGTTTCAGACAAACGCTTGATAGGAGTCGGTCGAGGAGCCTGCGGTATAGGTGGTCACTGAGAACCCATATTTCGGAAGGGAACAAAAGTGGGTTTGGAGCGTTGCTGGGATGCAATCTTGTCTTCTGCCAACTTAGTCAACCCAAGTGCTTCCATCATTGTGTTGGGACAGAACATTTTGACCTTAGAGCGGATGGCATCCTTTAGACCACTGATAAAACAACTCCGGTAAAATTCATCAGACAATCCTTCGGTGTGGTTGGCTAGATTCTCAAATTCGGTTTGATACTCTCTCACAGTGCCAGTTTGGCGAAGTTTAGTGAGGGCTCCTGTGAAGTCATCAAAAGCACTAGGACCAAATCGTTGGAAAAGGAGCTGGCAAAAGTCTGGCCAGTTGGGCTCTGGATGAGCCTTGATGTACCAACGGTACCATTGAAGAGCTTCCTGTTCCAAATGAAAGGATGCCAACGGAACTTTGTTGACATCAAAAGTATTATGCAGACTGAAATACTATTCTGCACGATAGATCCATCCAGTTGGATCGGTACCATTGAAGCGAGGAAAATCAAGCTTCGGACCACGAAAATTACTGGAAGAAGAGAACCCATTGTCTACTGAAGACTCGGACTGCCGTTTGTTGTTCATAGCTGAATGTTCAAGATGGAGACCAAGGAATTTTTCATCCAGATCTTGGAGTTTGGCTTGGATGGCTGCAAGTGCTTCCTCCATGGTTTTTGCTCCTGCACGGGTGACAACCATAACCAGGATTTTTTTTTTGGTTGACTGGGTAGGAAAACAAAAACAGGAACTACTTCAGTAACGGAAAATTTGGATTTGGGAAAAAATCAGAAGGGTAATTGGGGTTTGACTAGGTTTTGGACACTGTTGGATAGACAGGGAAGCAAAAATGAGGATTTCAGAAGCGGGGTGAAAGAATGGAAAAATTTGGCAGAGGGGAACAAAGAAGTAGAATTCAGAAAGGAATTCTGTGGTAAAAATTGAAGGTGATTGGGTGAAATCTGAGGAAGTTATGGAAAACCCTAAAAATAGACAAATGTGGGATTTCGGGTTGTAGGAATGGGAATTGAGGATAGGGTCTTCAGGGATGAAATATGAAGAATGGAATGACAGGGGTTCCCTGAAAATTTCAAGGGAAACAGAGGTAAAACAAGGGAGATATGGAGAAAAAACTAAATTTTTTTTTTCCAGACCGGAGCGGCTACGGCTCAGATTTTTTTTATTTTATTTTATTTTTTTACAGACTGGAGCGGCTACGGCTCGGAAGGAATCTGGAACAACGCCGAACGGCTGGATCTGGAATGGCTTGCAAAATGGATCTGAAACGGCGCAGTAGTGATCGACAATAGTTCAGCTGAAAGTAGATATGGACCCCAGGTATGTGCAGCTTCCTAACAGTTCAGGGTTTTCACTCGGCCACCAATGCTGTCTGACGGCTTGCGTATTGGGGCAGTACCCCTCACTCCACGGCTCAGGTAAAACTGATAACCGCTTTGCCACAAACGACAGCTCTTGGTTTACCTCACGGGTGGGAACTAGTCAATCAGGTAGGGGTCGTTGCCCTTTTCGCTGGCAGGTCCTCTCAATGGGCCAGCTACTTCGGGGTTCCTGTGGTACTCCTCACAATGAGTTTTAGGGCTTATGCCCAAGTACTTCCCACAGTTAAGCGGATAGGGATTATTCCCAAATCCGAACCTGCAACAGATGCGAAAATTTTTTTTGGCAGAAATTTCACCCAACGAGCCCAAGAAAGTGCTCTGATACCAGATGTGAGGCACCTGTAACAATTAATTAACAAGAATATGCGAAATAGCAGAAATGACAGAACTCAGAATCACTTTTGTATTGATCACAGGCCACTTCGAGGGGGCAACCTCCTTTGAGCAAGCTCAATACAAATAACTTCACGGTGCCTTCATAGGTCTCAACACACACTTATATACTAATTCTAGGCGCCAATACTATGGGTCGAAACCATGGGCCGTTACAAACTATGGATCAACAATACTACAGGCGACTTACAAAGCATATGCGCCAACAACAATAACACAAACTATTGATCAACAAATACTACGGGACGACTTACAAAGCATATGCGTCCAACAACAACATACTAACAAAGTAAAGACATGGGTTCCTAACATAGGGCTTTTGTAAAAATGGGAATTTTTGAAATCTGTGACCACGGCTGGAAGCTCCTCAGAAAAATAGAAGCTTAGAGCTTTGGATCAAACCTTTTGATTGAGCAGAAGAGTGGGATTCATCAAACCCCAGTTCAGGGTCACGTCCAATGAATCCGGAAGTTTCAAAGGCAAAATTGAGGAGTGAAACTTTGCAGTTTTCAAATTCTGAATATACCAGCTTGATCAGCTCATCAAGGCACATATTTCTATCCTTTCGAAAGTTTGAAATTCAAAGTTTGAATTGTTGGGGTTTCTCTGACAAACCCATATCCAGCTCCAGGTCCAGTTCTTACAAATCAAGTGGATTGGGTTAATCCTAGAAGAAGATGGATTGGTCACCAACATAAGTGAAGAAGTTCCTGTTTCAGAAGGAGATGAGGCTAAGGCCTTACATAAGAATATTACAAGCGATCTCGACAGGTATGATTCATCGAGGTATGTTTTTAGATTTGTTCATGATTAAGTTTATGGTATGTTTGTCTTCATGTTATTACGGTTAGTACAATCTTGATTTTAGACTTGTCGTATCACCTTAATAAAATTATGAATGCACGATAGAAAATATTCATTGATTAGGGTGTTGACACTTATGATTGTACTAATGCATTATGGTGTTGTATGAGGTTTATGTTGTCTTCTAACATAAAAGATACACCAAGAAAGACAAATCATATGATCATGGTGACATGAAGACAAGGATTCATCCATTGTCATGGATCACATAGAAGATCTACTTTCGAAGTGTGTATAACTTGTTTCTACAATGGTTAACTTATGAGACATGCAGGTTACTAGCACAAGTCACTGAAGAGAACCAAAAGACATTATATGGGTATGTTAGACATAACTAGCTAACATGCTAATCCAGGTATGTTTTTCCTATATCAAGCTAGAATCCTACCTTGGGTTAGGATCTTATATTGTTGTGTTGTTGATAATGATTATTCATGAAGTCATAAGTTTGAATAATCACGGGTATATGCATATTATGTGTCTTACCTTAATTAATGATATGACTAACCCGAAGAGTCATAGGTTTAGACATGTTATGTTTCTTATGATTTGACTAACCATAAGAATCCTACATAAACCTTGAATGCTAATGCTTATTATTTTTGTTTGAAATGATCATGACTATACATGCTTGAGATTATTGTGTTTTTTTAATAGTATACTAATGAATGTATGATTTTATATGAGATCACAAGGATAACACAATAATGATACTAACAAGCATGCATAGGGATCGAGAATGAATATAAGTTCAAGGACAAGTAATCCAGAAAGCAAATATCAAGAGGGATTACACTCCAATGGTTTCTGCAAGGATGCAGATATTCAGAGGGAGTTGACCATCTCTCTACATTCCACAACAGAAAGGTGTAGAAGAAGCTACCTCAGATTAGAACTCCAGTAGCTCCTACAAGGAAGCGAAGAATCAGAGGGAGTCCACCCAACGAACAAACAAAGATAAGTATTTGAATTGTCATTTCTTAAATAATACTGTTCAATAATGTATATACTGATGTTCCTAGAATTAGGTTGTGTATTATGCATATTAGAATAATTGCATTGATGAACAGTATACTACTAATATGCATGGGTAAGTGTCCTATGGCACTGTACAACATTCGATTGCTACTTATCTAGAATGAAACCTCTTTGCTGACATGTTGGGAGTTGTGCACACTCTTAACAATGTTCTGGTAGAGATTGGAAGGCATCTAGAAAGTTACGGAATATGGATAAATGTTGTATTGAAGCATTGGCTAAGATAATTGCATGACTGTATGACATATTTCTTTATGTGTAAGAATTTGTTCTGAAAATTATGAGATGTTTTTAATCATGCAATTTAACCTGTTTTGTAGGAAAGACCATATATCTTCACCTACAAAAGGACTACAACATTTGTTCCAGCAACAAAGATATCTATTGAAGATATTGAAGTTCCCAGGATCTGGGATGAAGAAATGGAATGCCATGATCCGTCGATCATGAAGAATGATGTTTGGGATGTAGTCCCAAGACTTGAAGGGAAGTTTGTTATGAATTCCATATGGATCTATCAAGATCAAACATGCTACAGATGGCAGCATAGAGAAATATAAAAGTGATGAAATAGAAGATACACCAGATGGATTTCAAGACAACTTTCTTGAATGGTGTAGTTGAAGAAGAAGTGTATGTAGAGAAGCCACTTGGTTCTGAGACACATGATAGGAAATCATATATGAACTTGGTATGGTAGGATAGACAGCTTTCTATCCAGTTTGGTCTTTACCAAGAGTAAAGCGGGTTCCAACCTTTACTACAAGGTCGAGGAAGGAAATTCAGTGCTACTACTATGTGGATGACCTGTTTGTATCAGGAGAGGATAGATTGATTGCCGACACACAGCGGAAGCTTGCTGCCGAGTTCGAGTTGAGGAACTTGGGGATGATGCACTATTTGTTTTTGACATGGAGGTGTGGCAGAGTGATGGAATCTTCCTTGGACAAGGGAAGTATGCAGTAGAGATCCTGAAGAGGTTCGGGATGATGGACTGCAAGGCCATGGCCACACCTATGGCATCGAATCTGAAGCTTCTATGTGATGCTTCATCTGAGCCGGTTGATGTCTCTATGTATCGTCAGATGATTGGGTCCTTGATGTACCTAACGGACACGAGACCAGACATTTGCTTTGCTGTGAACACATTGAGTCAGTTCCTGACAGATCCGAGGAGTGTTCACCTGGTTGCTGTAAAGCATGTTCTGAGGTACCTGAAGGGTACAGTGGATTACGGGCTCAAGTATGAAGTGAATCAAAAGTTTAACCTGCAGGGTTATGTTGATTCAGATTGAGCTGGCACTGCTACAGATAGGAAGAGCACATCTGGGTGCTGCTTCAGTATGGGATCAGGTGTGATCTCTTGGTTTAGCAGGAAGCAGTCCTGCGTAGCACTGAGTATAGCTGAGGCAGAGTATGTTGCAGCCTGTTCATCTAGTTGTGAGGCAGTATGGCTACGAAAGCTACTGTCTGAGTTATTTGATCTCCCGTTGGATGCTACTGGTATCTTCTGTGATAACCAAAGTTGTGTGAAGCTGTCCGAGAACCCAGTGTTTCATGACAGGTCGAAACACATAGAGATCAAATATCACTATATCAGGGATATGGTGCGAGAGGAGCTGTGAAGCTCTTGTATGTTGCGACGGACGAGCAGATTGCAGATGTGCTGAGGAAGCCACTAGCCAGAGTGAAGTTCGAGTACTTCAGAGAGAGGCTTGGCGTTCTTCAGATCGAGGACACTTCGAGGAAGAAGTGATGGACACATTTGCTGAAGCCATTCCAAGCATGTTGGAAGAAGGATTCTTCACATGGCTATGGATGTAAGCGCTGGATGATGTTCTGGTTTCTGCTGGATATGATCAGTTGGATCATTTTTATGTATGTATGTACGCATCATGTTGCATGCTGGATATGATCAGTTGGATCATTTTTATGTATGTATTTACGCATCATGTTGGATGCTGGATATGATTAGTTGGATCATTTATATGTATGTACGCATCATGTTGGATGCTGGATATGATCGGTTGGATCATGTGTATGTATTTTGTATATGCATCATGTTGGATGCTTGGACCATGTATCTGTATATGTATCAGGTGGATACATTGTATGATCAGGTAGATCATGTATATTGATATGTATCAGATATGATCAGGTAGATCATGTATGTTGATGGATACATTGTGTGGATCATGTATCTATGTATCAGGTGGATACACTATGTATGATGATATGTATCAGGTAGATACATGGTGTGCATTAGATGGATGCATTGTATGATCAGGATGATCGTGGATGACGAGCTTCTCCAGATGACATGCAGCAGGATGTTTCTATTGGACACACCGAGCACACTGAGAGGGGGGGGGGTGAACAATGTGTGTAGCTTTTATTACTTTTTCAACTTTAACAATCATCGGCAGCTTTTTCAATATTAAGCAGAGTACGAATTATCAAATTATCATTATATCATCATCATCATTATTAACAACTACAAATCATCATCACATATCATCATATCATCATCACATAGGAAGCATTGCAAAACACAGTACACCATATTTTTACATGGAAACCCAAATCCTGGGGGAAAAACCACGGAAGCCTTTATAATAATAATTTACTAGCAACAACTAGAAGGAGGAAACAACCCCCTTTGTTACACAGACTTCAATTCTCCAACTACAACTGGAAAGAGGCTACAACCCCCTGGTTTACAGGCTACAACCTGAAGGAAGCCTTAGCTCCCTCAATTTCCTTGCCTCGTCCTGCCACCCTGATATGAAGATAGAAACTGAACTACTGAACCACAAACTGCACTGATCCTGCGGACCTGCTATCCAACACTTGTACCACACTGCACAACCACTGTCACTGCTCATCAACTGACCACTGCTCATCACAACTGTTCCACATTGTTCATCAACCTGTACAATCAATTTGTCCAATCTAGCTGTACCAATCAATCTTAGCTATACCAATCAATCTGTCTCCATAAATCAATCTATTGTTCACATCATTTGAATCAATCAATATGAGTTCAACCAACTGTGTACCAGACCACCTGGGTCAAACCAACTGCTCATACAACTCAACCAATCTGAGTTAGACCAACTGCACATAGGACAACCTGTGCCAATTCTGCTCAATTGAACTTGTACCAAGTTTCTTATGTACCTGTAACAAACTGTGCCAATCTAATCTTTAGGACTAATCCATTCCCTTTAATCAAATTCATCAAGTAAGACTCACATACGGACAGACCTCACACAAGATTCTACCACAGTCAACTTTTAGCAAGACTTGATAGTCAAGCAACCAAATCAAACTTCAACCAAGTAGGATCAACTAGCCCCAGTCGTACACATGGACAAACTCAGGGTCAACAATCAAAGTTCATTGTCATTCATTCTTCACTTAATCATTCTTAGGTCAATTATAAAGGGTAGGGTCAATTGACTTGAATAACTAATCCTTACAACATTGTCATGACAACTTGTCAACTTAATCAATGCCCTACTTTAGTCAACGCTATCAGCTAGTCATACAATCCAAGACACTTACAGCTTGTCAAATCATACAAGGTTAGAATGTGAAACTCAGTCAATACAAGCTCTTGCAATCAACTTGTCAAATCATTGTCAAGTGATACTTACACACTCAATCAGCACTAACTTGTCAATTTACTCTGGCTCAACAATAAATCAATCAGGAAAGTAACAACTTAATCAAATTAACTTATAATCAAGTACTGTCAAATCAAAATTAGAGAAGACATTTCAGTCCAGACCTGTCAACACAAATTTTGACACAGGGCTAAGATAACTTGCCAAACAAAATACTTCAAATCAACCCCAGGTCAAACACAATCAACTTGTCTTCCATATGTACATCACAGTGCTTTTGCACAGTGCAACTTTATTCAATACCCTTACATAGTACTGTAGAACCTTCACATACATATGCTCATTCTCCTAGAAACTATACTGCATTTTGTACAAGAACTCTTGCATTCACCTCAACTGTGAAAAGTAACTAACACTACTAAGTATTTACTGTATGTACAGTTAGCTTGCACAAGGTGGTCTTACATTATTAAACACCTAATTTGAAAGGACACTTTCAAGTCAAAATCATCAATCAACTTACAGGTTATCAGTTAAGGTCTTTTCTTGAGGGCATCATCAGAGGTTTAAAAGACTTTCTTTGTACTGAAATATTCCTCAGGAAATCAAGGATTGAAGACCGAAATCAGTCCTTCCTTAGTAGCCTGAAAAGAGGTAAGATGCACAGTTGTTGGAATTAGGCTTACTGTATGGTGTAGCCCAAAAAATGCAGAGGTATATCATCTGAGAAATCTGTCCATAGCAGCCCGAAATCAATAGCTAACCAGTCTGAAATTCCTCAGTAAAAACACAGTCTGAAATTCTGAGTTTAGACAGTCCGAAATTTTAAGCAGAGAGACAGTCCGAATTTTGACAGAAGTAGCCCGAAATTAAGCAGAGAGACAGTCCGAAATTCCTCAGTAGGGTCCAAAAATCAGAGATGATAAAACATAAAAATTCTGCACCTAAAGAAAAAACTCCAACTGCTACCCCAAAACAAAGATGAAAACAAAATTTGAAAATTGTTATCCACTGTAGCTGCCTGCTACAGTACCCGAAAATTTCCTCAGAGCTAGTCCAAATTTTTCTCTCATCAAAAGTGAAGATATGACTGGGAATTTATACTCGTTTTCCACAAAAATTTCTATGGAGCCGACTTGTAATAAAAACAATTTTTATTTTTATTTATTTTAAATCTTTATATGGAGCCGACCTCTCAACAGATATTTTCAAATTACAATTTAAATTTTGAATTTAATCATTAACTTCAAAAATTCAAATCTCTTCAACCGTGGGGTGTTAGGAGATGCTCCACATATCAATGGAAAGGGCTTGAAGAGGACTATCATTTTACGAAGGGCTTATTTGAAAATACATGGTCCAATACCCTTAAATTCTTCAATTTGTTTAGGACGTCGAAGACCCCATCTTCAAGGGTATGTCTTCAAGGTCACCATCATTTAGTGTGTCTAGGTGGCCAAGTGGGTGCCATCATGTGCTTCATCAAGCCATTAGGGATTTCAATGGCATGCCATGTGCAAGGTACCATCATGAGCTTCAAGCTTGTCACCAAATGGGAACATGGACCATTCTCAACTCGAACATCAAGCCAATATGTGTGTGGGTTCCTTAACCACATCAATTGCAAATAGTGGGCATCAAGATCTTCACAAAGGTTCCATGACTTTATTAAGTCATCAATGACCACATCATCATGCCATCTAACCATGTCAAGTGCAAGTAGTGGGTTCCAAGACCATACCAGGGGCATCGAGGTCTTCATCAAGGGTTCCAAGTCTTCATCAAGTCATTTATGACATCATCATATACAAGAGATCCATGACCCCAACAGGGGTTGCAAGGTCATCAATCCACTAAGTGTGGAACCAAGGACTTCTTCCAAACTTCTTCAACCCAACAAGGACACTTCCTAGGGTACTAGGGCATAGGTTGTGGTATGGGGAACCAAAGAAACAACTTAGGGGTACTTAAACACTCTAAAGGGTGTTCAGGGCTTTTTCCAATGTCCATAGGCCTCCAAGGGCTTCAAGCTTGGGCTTGGACAGAATCAAAAGGTCTCCTCTTGACACAGACAACCACAAATCAAACACTAACCCTCAGGGGCTCCACAAGGGGCACCAAGACTCAACTGTTGGCATCAATGACCAGGCACTGTTGGCATCAATGACAACTTAATCAACAGTTGCAGTGATGATGATCAGGATGATCATGTGTACATCAGGATGATGTATGATGAGTATCAGATGATACTTTGTGGCCGTGGATCAGATTGTGCAAGTAAGCATGTAATTTGTGCCTTGGGAGATTTGCAGATGGTCTTTCGAGGTTTTTCCTATGGCATGTAATTCGGTGCCCTATGACATATGGCAAATGCTCTTTCGAGGTTTTGCATGGGAGGACATATAATTTGTGCCCTAGGAGATCTGCAGATAGTCTTTCGAGGTTTTGCCTATGGCATGTAATTCGGTGCCATGGGATATCTGGCAGATGCTCTTTCGAGGTTTTGTCCTATGGCATGTAATTTGCTCCTAGGAGATCTGGACAGGATGAAAAAGGCTTCAGATGCTTCAGCCAGGTTTTGCCATGACCACATGTAATTTGCTCCTGGGAGATCTGGACAGGATGAAAAAGGCCTCAGATGCCTCAGCCAGGTTTTGTGGTGGACCACGTGTAATGTGCTCCTGGGAGATCCGACAGGTAGAGCTGTGTGCTCGTAACAGTCTGGGATGCTTCAACCAGGTTTTGTGGTGGACCACATGTAATGTGCTCCTGGGAGATCCGACAGGTAGATCTGTGTGCTCGTAACAGCCTGGGATGCTTCAGCCAGGTTTTGTGGTGGACCACATGTAATGTGCTCTTGGGAGATCCGACAGGTAGAGCTGTGTGCTCGTAACAGCCTGGGATGCTTTAGCTAGGTTTTGTGGTGAGATCACATGTAATGTGCTCCTGGGAGATCCGACAGGTAGAGCCGTGTGCTCGTAACAGCCTGGGATGCTTCAGCCAGGTTTTGTGATGGGTCACATGTAATGTGCTCCTGGGAGATCCTACAGGTAGAGCTGTGTGCTCGTAATAGCCTGGGATGCTGCAGCCAGGTTTTGTGACGCACGTAATAAGTCTTGAGGATTCCACAGTATGGCCAGTGATGACGAAGACCTGCAGGTGGTGGGCCTACATCCAGTATGAAAAAAGACTGGTTCTGTAGAACTTCCTATGACGAGTAGAT
The DNA here is from genome assembly GCA_027924585.1 of Larix kaempferi. Taxonomy (NCBI): domain Eukaryota; kingdom Viridiplantae; phylum Streptophyta; class Pinopsida; order Pinales; family Pinaceae; genus Larix; species Larix kaempferi. The sequence goes on along the minus strand of BSBM01000093.1, from coordinate 52,319,814 downwards.
TCAGATATTGATTGAGATAGCAGCAGCAGTGACGATGATGATGACTCAATGATGATTATCCAATGACGATGATCCAGAGAAGATGACTTGTGCTAGAAGACCTGTGCTGAGAAATACCTTCCTAGTTAAGAGGGAGTGTTGATGTATATGTAACTTCGGAATGTATTTCATATATGTATGTTGTATGTACTCCTATAGAGATGGTATTATTCCTCTATACGGAAGTGTCATCATTTATATTGTAAATGTCATAACTTATACTTGATGGGTTATTAGACCACCTTGTTGGGGTCGGCCCTGTATAAGTCATGTGGGTCGAAGGGTTATTAGACCACCCTATTGGGGGTTGGCCATGTGGGTCGAAGGGTTATTAGACCACCCTATTGGGGGTCCTCCCAGTCAGCATTATGTTATGTGGTTAAGTTCGATCCTACATGATTTATGTAAAAGGCAAGTCAATTCAAGTATAAATAGAGTGCGGGAGGCACTCTATTTGTTCACTCACTTCTCACTCATGCACTCAAGGAGGAGTGGCGCACTTATGAAGGAGGAGGATCTACTGCTCGGATATGTCTATCTCTTATGGTTGGGTTGTATCATTGCTCTATCTATCTCTGAGGAAGTTATTGGGGTTTTTCACCTTTATGGTTTTCCCCAAGTAAATCTTTGTGTCTCTTGTGTGCTTGCATTATTGTCTCTATGATTGATATGCTGTAGATATGCTCTACATGTTGTTCTCTCAGTTAAGATCCTAGATCAGATTGAAGTAAATTCTGAAAATTTAACAATAATGTCTTTGTATTATGTCGGAAGATATCCAAAATCTTATGTAAAAGAATAATACATTATATCCCATATTCATTATGGTAAAATATACTCTTGATATTCATTATTATATAAAGAGATGTTATTATGGAGAATTATACTATCCCACATGTAATATGCGAGAGTAATTCCTCCTCATATCTTGGTATATAATAGAGTCAAGGGAGTCTTTCACATTCATCCCTTTGTGGATCATCCATTGTGGATCATAATTCATGATCTTTACTTATTCACACAAGTATTGCTATATTGTATTGGGGTTATTGGCATTGCTCTCTTGTAAGCTTGAGGGAGATATTCTGGAGATAATAGAAGAATACATTCCCGTGGACGTAGCCAAATTGGGTTAACCATGTATATCTGGTGTACTCTTTTCTCTTGTTCTCTTTCTATACTTATTGTTGATATATTATTGTTTTGCATAGATAGGTAAGCTAGTTTAGCTAGATCCATATCTCTGACAGTAACTACCATGATTAATTATTGTAATTTTGGTAATTAGGCCTTATTTACACATAATTAAATGTTATTAAGCCATTGGTATTGATAATCAATGGTTATGTTTTAAACAATTGGATTTGCGATAAGTGTCATCATTTGTGCACTAAGTGTCGTTAAGCATCGTAATTAACACCTTAATTACTAGTTAACTGTGATTAAGAATAATTAGACTTTATAAGTGGTTATCATCTCTGATATGGCTTGGATTGAAGGTTTGATGATGTTATATGATGTTAATAATATTTCCCATCCCTTAGATCTGATGTTGGATGTGTTAATGGATTTATATTAAATTATTGTTAAGTATTGGATTTTGTGTCGCAATTAATTTTGGAAAAATGGAAATTAAATTTTTACGGTTTATATGCTGCCCTAAAAATAAATTAATTAGCCTCGGAGAGCTAATGATATGTCCCTTAGACACTCTAATAGCCCCGAGGGACATTACAACATTCCAATCAATTCATGGTTAGCATCAAGTATATACTTTTTTAATAAAGACACATGAAACACATTATGTACGTTAATGCAAGCGAGTAGAGTGAGCTCATAAGCAATGGGTCTTATCTTAGATAGGACCTCAAAAGGTCCACAATATCTAGCAACTAGCTTGGGTCAATTTCCCAAGTTCAAGGAGCTCTTCTTAGGTTTAAATTTCAAAAACACATGATCTCCAACTTGAAAATGTTTGCCAGACCTATTTTGATCTACATAGCTTTTCTTCCTATCTTGAGCTGCTTTCAGGTTTTGCTTAGTCTTAACCATCAGATCGTCCATATCCTTCAATAACTATGGTCCAACAATGACTATGTCCATTGGGTTATCCCAACTAATGGGAGTATTGTACTTCCTTCCATACATAGCTTCGAAATGACTCATCTTCAATGATGCATGATATCCATTATTGTAAGCAAACTCTACGAAGTGTAAATAACCTTCCCACTTAGATGATTTATCCATCACATACATCCTTAACATATCTTCAATCACTTGATCAAATATTTCTATCTTCCCATTTGTTTGAGGGTGGTATGATGTACTCATGTTTAGAATTGTGCCAAACCCTTCAAATAGTCCCTTCCAAAAGTTAGAAGTAAATTTTGAATATTTGTTTGATATTATAGCTTTCGGAATACCATGCAATCTGGCTATTTCTTTCATGTAAATATCTACAATGTTAGCTACTTTGTGAGTTGTCTTTACTGGAATGAAGTGTGCTACCTTAGTCAACTTATCTACCACAACCATGATAGCGTCATTTTTCAATCTTGTCTTAGGTAACTTTGTGATGAAATCCATTACCACTACCTCCCATTTCCAATCTGGTATTGGCAATAGTTGCAACAATATGGCTGGATGTCGATGCTCAACCTTGACTTTTTGGAATTCCAAACATCTATCTATATACTCTGCAACATCATTCTTCATCATTGGCCAATATTATTATTTCCTTACTGCTACTACTATATTTTGATAACCCAAATGTTTGACATAAGGAACATCATGCATTTCCCTTAGAATCATCTTCCTTATATCTCCATAATTGGGCACATAATCTCTATCTTTATGCATGAGGATTCCATTTTCTTCCAACTTATACTTATCAAATTTATATGGAATTTTCTATTGGTGTTATCCTTCCTTTTCTTATTGATAATGTTCATTTGTAATATTGGATCCAATGTTCTTGTCCTTCAAATCTGATGTACCAGTATGGATAGATTCCATATGGATTACATGAATCTTTCTGCTAAGTGCATCTACTACTTTATTCTCCTTACCTTTAATGTGCTTGATTTCAAATTCATATTCGCATAATAATTCCATCCACCTTATTTTCCTTGGATTCAAATTAGGTTGCTCAAACAAGTATTTTAAGCCATCATGACCAGTCCTTAATTCAAACTTCTTATCCATTAGATAATGTCTCCACATCTTCAAGGCGTGGATGATAGCCACAAGATCTAAGTCATGAGTGGCATAGTTCTTCTCATGTTCCTTCAATTTTCTGGATTTGTAATTGATCACATGTCCATCCTGCATCAATACTTCCCTAATGCCTTTCTTGCATGCATATGTGCATACAACAAATTTCCCCTCAGGGTCCGCAAATTTTAGAACTGGTGCACTGGCAAGCATTTCCTTAAATCGTTGAAAACTATCTTCACACTTAGGAGTCCATTCAGACTTTACACATTTCTTTTGCAAGGATGTAATAGGATGAGCTAACTTTGAGAATCCTTTGATGAACCTTTGGTAGTATCCAACTAACCCCATGAAAGATACGACTTCTGATATATTCTTAGGTGTTGGCCATTCCATAATGTCTTTTATCTTCTCAGGATCTACTGAAACACCTTTTTCAGATATAATATGTCCCAAGTAGTGAATTCTGCCCTGATAGAAAGAACACTTGCTTAGCTTGGCACACAATTGATGTTCTCTGAGCACTTGCATTACTGACAAAGTGTCCTCAGACACATAACTTTATTAATGAAGAAGGAAAATAATTACATCACAGAGATGTGAGGGCTAAATCCCGAAAGATTACCTCACATGGAAAACTCGATGGATTAAAATATCCAAAGAGTAACAACTAATTTACCATTACCAAAACTAACTAAGGGACACCTCACATAATCACGTGAGTGTGTAGATGCCCTTTTACATTTATTAAACTAAACTTCTATTTATTACATTTTTGGATCATAATTCCTAACAATTACTAATCGTAGATGTTATTTATGATCTTCCGCTGTCTTAGAATATATAAGGATGTCATCTAAGAATACAATCACAAACTTATCTAAGTACTTTATGAAGACTCCATTCATTAAACACATGAATACTGCTAGTGCATTTGTTAACAAAAAAGGTACCATTGTAAACTCATAATGTCCATACCTTGTTATGAATGTTGTATTACTAGTATCTTCATCCTTAATCCTAATCTGGTGGTATCATGATCTCAAATCTATCTTTGATAACACTTTGGATCATCTCAATTGATCAAATAAGCCATTAATCCTTGGCAATGGTACTTGTTTTTAATTGTTGCTTTGTTCAACTACCTATAATCTATGCAAAGTATTAGAGTTCAATCCTTCTTCTTCACAAATAATACAGGAGCTCTCCAAGGTGAAAAAATGGGTCTTATGTAACCTTTCTTTAGTAGCTCTTCTAACTGCATCTGTAATTCCTTCAAATATGGGGTGCTCATTCTATAAGGTGATTTATATGAAGGTATTTTACCTTCCACCAAGTTGATAGAGGAATCAGTGTCCCCCTTAGGAGGCATTCTTGGCGATTCCTGAAACATATCTGCGAACTCATGTAGTACTGGATAATCCCGTAGTTTTGGATATTTTCTTTATTTTGATTCTTCCACATGAATTGCATATAACTGGCATCCCTTTCTGAGACATTTCTTCAATTGTAGAGCTGTGACCTGCCTCAGGGATATGGGTCTAGGAATACCTTTGAAAGTTACTCGGTTTCCTTCTTCATCCAAACAAGTATAAGTTTTATTATGATAATCTAGTACGGAATGGTGTGCATCCAACCAATTTATGCCAATCAATACATCATATGACCCCAAGGGTATGATGTTTAAGTCTGCAAAGGTTTTCAATCCATTCATTTATAAAGGGCACCCTTTTACAACTTCTGTGATTTTCCTCTTGGCTCCTGCAGCTGACTGTACTATACTTGCTGCTTTAAGTTTACCTTTCTTTAAATGAAATTTCTCAACTAGATTAGGTGCAATGTAACTATTGCTAGCTCCAGAATCAATCAAAATAGTTATGGTTTTATTAGCAATCTTACCTGCTACCTCAATCATTCGGTACTGGTGGTCAACTTGTCTCCCATCTGGGGTTGCATAGATCCTTTAAACACCTCCTCAAAATATCCAAGTGTTGAATCCTCTTGAATGTTGTGAAGGTTATGCATCTTAAGTGGGAACTGATTGGAAAAGTGATTTTCCTTGCATATCCAACATTCCACAGGTGGTATTTTTCCCGAATGCTCTTATCTTGGTTGTCCTTGCTGATAAGAATTATTGTTTCTAAATTTTGAAGGTTGGAATCCGTTCTTCCTCTGCTCTTGCTTGCTCTTCTTCATATCCTTCCAATTCTTCTGATATGTGGCCTTACTATTATCCTATTCATATAGGTTTTTTGATTTCTAGATGGAATCCTTAAGGTTATTTGGTCTGTCATACTGGATTTTATCTCTATAATATTCAGGTAGACCACTTAGGAAACTTTGAATCTTTACCTTCTTATCTTTGATAAAGTATGCATACTTCAAAAGTTCCAAAATATTCTTCTCATAGCCCTCCATAGTCATGCTTCCCAATTTGAGCTCAAAAAATTCCTCCATCTTTTTGTCATAGTAATGCTTAGAGAGGTACTCTTTCTTAAAGTACTCCTTAAACTTCCTCCAAGAAATTTTTTCTTCATCGATGTCCTTTAGCTTAACTAGTTGATCCCACCAGATAAATGCTTTACCTTGTAGATGGTATATAGATACTCTTGCCTCCATAGTAGGTGTATACCGATGTCACTAAAAGAACTTCCTGGGTCCTAAAAACCATGCTACAACATCTTCTCCTTGATTTACTTCTCCATCAAAAGTTGGGGGCTTAATTCTTCTCAGCTCTCCTACTAGTTCATTCCGAGCAAACCTACTTTTCTTGTATCTCACAGGGGATCTTTTAGGAATACTCTATGTACTGCTTGATGAATACCCCTTCTTCCTCTCTAAGTGATGAGGTCTCCTTGAATATGATATAGACCTTACATAATCTCTTCTATTACTCTTGTCTGATCTTTGGATGGTCTTCAGTGATTTTAGACCATTCATGATCTGCTCCTGAATGTGAATTATCCTTTCATTATCATCCCTACACTTCCTCGCTGAATCCTCCAAACTTAATGGTTCACTGCTCCTCTTATTTCTATTTGAACTTCTTCCCTCAACAAACTATTCTTCATGACTATAAGGCCTCTGTCCTTCTTCAAAATCCATCTCCGGTTTTTTATTTCCTACTACTGAACTTGTACTTCTTGAATCTCTAGTCTCCATAGGCTTGAGTAAAATCTCAGTTTAGTGGCCACATTGCTTGCTCAATCATTCATTGGGAACTGCAATGTGTTCATTATAAACCATTTTTTAGCAACCTACACATTGGTAGAAGTTCCTTATTATTCAAACTACTACTTCTTCTTAGTTATAAAGTAACAAGCCAACTTTTCTAAGTTATAATCTACCTAATTGGACAAGGGGAGCTAGAAATCCTTCGAGGATTTCTCTTTATTGGATGGACATCAAGTTCATAGCTATCATAGGCTAACAGTTTAACTAACTAAATCCCACGTGAAACTATAATAAGGTGCATGCATCCAAGTTATCTAATGCAAATGTATGTTTACAGAGTGACTTGTAACTTCGTAGAAGGCCTAACAGCCGTAGTGTTGAAACCTTTAGCTCTAATACCACTTGTAATGTCCTCGACCCTTATCTAAGATTAAGGGTACTAATATTAAGACTAATTTAAGTTTAAGTGTAGCATATTGAGACACAATATAGTTAGCCAACACTTCAAATAATCAAAATCTTGATTATTGAGTCAAATTATTTATTAAAGTTGCGATATTTAATTACTTAATTAAGACAATTACGACACTTCATTAAGTTAATTGTGATACTTAATTAATTTAATTATCGAGGTCATAATTGCAAAAAACATGATTAAGGCATATTATTCATCATCCTTGGTGAGAATAAGGTCCTAAAACCCATTCATGCATTAAAAATTGTATTAATGTCGAAACCCCAATTGTTAAATAGTTGGGTATTGTTATTATCTTTTTTTCCGCAAACCAAGTTGATTTATGATGTTGTTATGTGTGTGTTGTTGGCGATTCTGAAAAGTAATAAAAGCACACATCAAGACACATCTGCAGGCTGTAACCTATAGGCAGACCACAACCAAAGAAAAACAAAAGGCAATTGTTAAATAGTTGGGTATTGTTATTATCACTTTTTTTCACAAACTAAGTTCATTTCTGGTGTTGTTATGTGTGTGTTGTTGGTGAGGATGAACAATAAGACAATCACACATCAAGACACATATAGGTTGTAACCTATAGACACACCACAACCAAAGCAAAACAAAAGGCACTGGCTGCAATCAAAACCCACAAAATCAGCTTCCGATGGCTATCCCCTAGAACCATTTTTCACTAATATATTTCATATTGTATGGTTTCCTCCTTCCAGACACCAATAAATATTACATTATTCAAACTCAAATATGAAAGTAGGAGCATATACATGCATAGAACATTTCCAATCTAACAACCGGTGCGCTCATCTTGGCACCGGGAAAACTGCTGGACCAAAACTGATAGATCTTGGTCATCCACAAACCTTTTTCGATGAAACGAAAGGAAATCCCGACTATAAATGTTGTTCCAGACACAATGGAACAGGTCCCACAACATAGAAATGAGAATATATTGTAAAAACAGAGCATATGGTTGCGCCCCTCTCGGAACCATAGAGTCACGATTACAGTTTTTGAAGAAGAGAAACAAGATCAGAATGAATAGAATCTCGGTTTTGAATCCTACGGAGTCCATTCTTACTGTAACCAAATCTTGACATATAATAATCGAGCATACAAATAAATCAACCCAACCACCATTACACATAATCATCATAATAATATGTTAAAACATAAATAAAATCATATGAGAAATACTTATCTCAAGATATGGGCAACTGGCTTCAGCAAGACAACTTTCCTCCCAGTCGCAGACACAAACAAGTCTAAATCATTTGAACAGGTCACCCCCGATATGAGACCACCGATCCATATGTATAGGAACATTCAATTTGGCAATTCTTAGGACTACTTCTTTCGATAACCACATTGCTTCCCAATACTACTTTCATGTCTGTCTCCACTACCTATGGGGTCACCATCCCATTTCCTGGATTCTTGTGCAAGAATATGGAGTAGTAGAGTGATATGGAAGCAACGGGTGGTGACAATCCACAAGAATAACTCTCTGGTATAGATAATAGACTGCTCCTCTCAAGGATCTTGCACCAAACACTCAGCATCAAGACAATCCCAACATAGTCACAATACTGTTAGCATTCGCAACACAGTGAGGTAACACAAGGAAAGTGATCCAAAGGCTAAGGATTAGCCTCAACAAGGAGAGAGCACATGGATTTATAGGAGAAAGATGAAAGTCAAACCAAGGTAAGCCAACTCAAGTTAAGGGAAGGGTTAACTCAACCATAGGGATGCTAACTCAAATTGGGTGGAACCCAATCGAATTCATGATGGAGCAACTTGAATTGATTAAGGAGAGGTTGGATAAGGTGGGGCCCACTCAAAAACATGGATATGAATTCGAATTAGCGAGAGTGGAGGTTCATGTCGAGGTTACTTAACCTAAAATAACTCCATGAGGAGGATTTACAAAAAAATGGATGAGTGGAATGACTCAAGGGGGTGCATGAGAAGTGATAGAGGCTCAATAATGCCAATAAAGATGCCAAAGGCACAAAAATAGGAGCATCAATGCATTGCGTAAGAGTGGAAGTTAGAAAATAGATTACATCCCCTAAAAACTAAGAAGAGGGCACTTATGACAAAAAAGCACATAAATGAAGGTAATATCTTCCAAGGAGGGCACACTATGAAAGAGGGGCCCACGAAGGTATGCACAAGGTGAAATAGTAACTCCATAGTCCATAAAAATAAAAATAGGGTCCATTGTGCAATGTTTGGGTGACCAACACCACTAATCTCATCAAGGTGTAAAATGAACTACGATGAACAAATTCCATCCAACAACAAGTTCTAAGGTGCTGGGAATGTCCCCCATTCCCCCTCACACTATGAGATCCATGGTCTCCCTTACTCTTTTAGTTGTCTTTGTTGAGCCAGTTGTTTATTTAATTAATAACAACAACCTTCACTGATAATGATAATGACAATAACAATATTAACATTAATAATAATAATGTCAAAGTCCATAATCACATTATCAAACAAAAGATCATAAATCCATAGTCACATTAACAAACAGAACATATGTCCACAATCACATAAAAGATCATAAGTCTGGGGATTAACATCTGGGGTATTACAGGAAAGAAGGTTAGCAACTTGACTCCTCATGCAAGATGATGCGATAGATGTGGAAGGAAACATGGAAACTTCAGGGAAACTGAAAACTAGACAAGATCAAGGTGATTGAAAAAGAAGAAAACAAAGAGATGAAGCTAGTTCCTCCAGTCTAAACAAGGATTCAAAAGAGGATAAAATTGATGAAATCTCCAAGATAATCAAAATTCTATCTAACAAACTATCCAGGTTGGAATTGGATGGAAATAATTCAAATAGAGCCCTTTAAGGAGGAGCACCAAGGAATCATAATCATAATCAATATAGGAGGCCCTTCAACCCTTAGATTATGCATTGAGAAAGGTGGAATGAAGATCATCCCATTTAGCCTCCTATAAGAGAGCAATGATAAGCATAATAATTCTGTAGACCTCCCTTTCGAAGGAGAATACCCTGATATTTAGGATGAAATGAATTGGATCATGGATGAAACCATTACCATTCACCTAACTTGGGAAGTTTATGAGAGTTCCCTGCAATTTAATCATACTTATTGTTTCAATAATGTACAAGAGAGTGGTGATTATGAAATCTCATCAGCTTGGTACAATTTTTTTGCTAACACCTTATAGGATGAATTACACAGAAAGCATGACCTCGGGACAAGACCCCCTATTGCAAACCAAGAAAATCAATCTCCTTAAAAAAATCCCTTGCAAATCATCTAAAAGATAAAGCTCAATATCCCTCTACTTCTACTAAAAGAAAGGACCAGTCAAAGGAAAAATATAGTGAACCTATTATACATGTTGCTGCAAAAAGAAATGACAATCCCCAACCTAGAAAGTTAGATAATAAACAAAGGGACAAAGACAAACATGTTTCCCTCTTTAATATTGAGCACGATTTGGGGAAGATAAAGATCCATGTACCCCTAATTGAGTTGGGCAAGAACCTTGCCTATCATAAACAAATTGAGAAAGTATTGAGTGGAACAATTTCAACAATATAGCCAATGATACACCCTCAACCTATTAGATGAAAACACCATAGTCAACTTTGGCCCTCACATTGATGAAAGGGAAAATGCCACAACTCCTTTCTATGTAACATTAAGCATACATGACAAATTTTTGCACAATTGTATGTTAGATTCAAGATCCTCCCATAATTTGATACCTAAAGTTAGAATGTAACAATTGGGTTTAGAGATAACTAGTCTATATCATGATTTATACAGTTTCGAATCCAAGAAGCTTAAATGTGGGGAATTATTAAAGCTTTGGAAATCACATTAGCCCAACTGTGAATAAAGAGTATCATGATGGATGTGGTAGTGGTTGATGTGCCTGCCAAATATGGGATGTTGTTTTCAAGAAGTTTTGCAAAGACGTTGGGAGGCACTATGCATATGGACATGAAGTATGCCACTATCCCAATCTTTGTAGGAGAATGAGAAGACTATACAGAGAAGCTAAATTTTCCTATCTTGCAATTGATAAAAATAGCCCAAAAAATTACCCTTTGCATACTAAAGATGAAGACATGAGTTGCATTTTATCAATAAATGCAGGGTATGAATATTGCCAAGACACAGATAGTTCATTGTAGGATAATCTACCAAATACATAGCAGGTTTGGAGATTATTTTTTGATGGAGCTTCATCCAACGAGAAAACAGGGGTTGGATTTCTCCTTATTTCCCTTGCTAGTGAGAATATTTCCTATCTTATAAGTTTGACTCTGAAGCCACAAACACCATGGAAAATTATGAAGCACTATGCCTTTGACTTGAGGCCACTGTGAAAATGGAAATTAGAAAATTTTTAGTATTTGGATACTTTGAGCTAGTGGTACAACGGATTAAAAACATTTTCCAAACAAAGCACCCCAAGGTGAGGGCTTATAAAAATTAGGTATGGGACCCGATAGACAATTATTTTTATGCTTTCAACATCCCTGTTGTTCTCGGAGATGAACCAACAAGAACTTTCTTGGCCCTATCTCCTAGTAATTTTTTAAACCCTGAAAAAGACCACAACTCAAGTATGAGGTTGAGATGAGGTATAAACCAGCAATTCATGACAATCTAAAACAATGGCAAGGAGTTAAGGATGATCAATAGATAAGAAGATTCATTGAGATGGTGGGTGAATTTTCTTCTTCATGTATAAATCGGGAAGAAGAGAGCAAAAATGAGGAATGATTTGATGAAGAACTACAATCATCCCTAGAATTGATAAGCCACATTACATACCACAGAATTTTGCAGTTAAAAAATAATTTCATCCCTAAAGGGTTGGTTCCTTTGGAATGACTATTTGACAATGATGTTCATGTTAAACTTGTTGTGCACCCTAAAGCTGAGGATGTGGAATATTTTAACATAGGTACACATCAAGACCCCAAATACATAAAACTTTCCAAGTCTTTAACAACATTTAAAATAAAGGTATATCAAACTATTTAAGGAATACATGGATGTCTTTGCATGGAGATATGAGGACTTAAAAACATATGACACCAATTTCATTCAACACATAATACCTCTAAGGGAAGATTCCAAACCTTTCAGGAAAAAGCCGAGACAAGTAAATCCCATTCTCTTACCTATAATAGAAAACGAGGTCAAAAAGTTATTAGATACTAAAATTATAAGACCTCTAAGATAGCACCACATAACACTACAAGCAATCTTTATTATAAAAAGGCACTATTCATATGGACATGAATTATTATTATAAAAGATCTATGCACTAGACAAATACCTCTTTTTATAATAATAATGATGATGATGATTCATTCCTTCCTTGCATGCCAGTCATTTACTAGCACAACCACATTTTTAAAAGTGGTTGGTATACGCTGATCGACATATATCATTTACTTTTAAAAATATGGTTGTGCCTAGTTATATGACTAGTAACAATACGTTTGTAAAAAATAATATTTATATTTATATATTAACAATATATTATAAAAAATAATATTTATATATTTAGGATAAAGATAAAGGTTTTTTTTGGTACGTGGGGAAGCATAAGTGGGCTTTGGTATGGTGAATTGTAATTGATGAATTACATGCATGATTTTTTATAAATCTATTCACGAGGAGTACTTTCCATCTCATAACAACCCAATGCACACTAGATAAAACCTGAAGAAAAAGCTAATAGCTTACATCCTAACCAAAATTTCTTATCCCTTGCAATATTAGGTGGTGTATTTTATTACAGTTCACACCACTGGCCTATGAGAAGAAGCTAGGAGTCAACCCGTAAATTTTCAAATACCGCTTGCCCAAGTTACAACTCACGAAACATGAAGCTTCTTGGAGTATCTGAGATTTAAGCCTGAATTAGGTCTACACAACATATATAATGTATCCAATGCCACTTACTAAAACTAAGACAACGATGTATGTGACATCAATTTCATATTTCGTTTAAGATAATTCATATGCCCTAGAAAATTATGTGGATAGCATAGAAAGTATTTATTCGAACCATACACAACTAATAACCAGCATAGATCTATCTTAAACCTGTATCTATCAAGCAATGAGAGGGATACAATTTCTTAAGGTGTATTTCTTTTTTTAAATTTAAACTCAAGAAATTTGATCTCTCTTGAATTTGATATCTCTTGATTGATAGATCTCGGTTTAAGTTTTAAGTGTTTATTTTATAAACCAACATCTATTTTTTAATTGCTTTTCATAATATTTTATTTTATGAACCAAAATTGATTCTTTTTAAATACTTTTTACGTTTTATTAGATGTAACGCTACATCACACACGTTAGAAGATCTCCCCCATACTGGGTTGTAGAGCACCTCGTTTCACTCGGTGCAATAATAATAAAAACAATCATTCTTTACTTTCCCCAAAACTAATAGAAAAAATAGAATCCAAAGAGTTTGACCAAGGATTCATTTACCTCTCGAAATTGTTGGGAATTCATGGGCTAGCATCAATACAATGGGTCCTTACTACTAGAAATTCCCAAGAAGGAGAGAGATGACTGGCTTTACTATATTATTAACATCCGTTGATTTATATGTTTAATTTTCCAGTCTAGTGGACTCAATTAGTATGTATCTATATATTTGAGCTTATAGGTGTTAAAATAACATCTATCGGTGAGGTCGATCTTCATTTTTTACTACGTAGATTTTTACTTCGGGTTTTTAACCTAACTGCACGTTTTTACTTAACCGTGGATTTTTAATTAAACCCAAGTCGAGTTGGATTGACATAGGTCCGTATAACTCACGGTTCTTGTGGATGATGAAGCACAACTCTCGTGGCTGCAATTTAAATTAGAATTGCATATTGGACTATATATCTATGTTGTGCTCTAAAACACAGTCAATTATACCTAACTATTTTTTCAATAGCATTAACAAAAAGCATAGTTACCAAGTTTGAATTCAAATTCGGATTCAAATTCGGTAAGATATGATAACAATTTGGATGGAAAATTTTCAATTCGCAATAAATTCGACAGTAGAACTCTTGAAAATGATTGGAATATACATGTTTTATATCATACACAAGAGGTTTATGTCTCATATGCCACTGGACCGGGATTGGAAATACATTGATTGAACTATAGTGACTGTAACTTATCTAAGATACAACCAAAACCAACTTCATAATTCTTTGGGAGATCCATCTAAATAAGTATCTCATCTCTTAAAATAAAGAAAATAACTAGGTGCTACAAATTTAAAAAACTAAATAATTCTATCATTTTTTAAACTACTTCAATTTGACAATGACATCGTTTTTGTCTAAACCATTTTGGATTTCACCGAATTATTTGTATTTGGATTGAATTTCGAATTTCTTTGTCCAATTTGGACGAATTTGGTAACTGTGACAAAAGTAAGTTTCTTCAACAATATAGGTAGGTTTTGTGTTTACAAGACCTCTATGTTGAACAATTGGGTAAAAGTTCTTCCATAATTATTGTATATATTATATTTAACTCAAGAAAAATGAGAGAAAATTTTAGGGGCAAAATTTATCACATGGGCTAAGTTTTTTCGTTTTTTCCAAAAAAAAATCGTCAATTTCTATTTTTTCTTAATTGATTCACCCAAATTCCATGGGATAAAAAAATTATTGTAAAAATCGCCAAAATTGTCCAGAAACGATATAAAATCCATAGAAATTTTAATCTTTTTAGAAAAATATCACCCAACATTTTATGGTTGAAAAGTTAAGAATAGTAAGATTCGCCAAGGTTTCTACACTTTTTTTTTGTAAATAAGTCAGTCATATTATATTAACATGTTATACAAAATTACAACATCTATCAACCTTAATTTCTTCAAGGCTATCTAATCCATCATTTAAAGCAATTTGATTTTTCACTACAAAATTCACCCCTAGACCCCTCCCCCAAAGGAGAAAACATGGCTTATATTCTGGACTATGTTCAACATTATGCATTCACTAGACAGACTAATATTTTATAACAATAGACAATTACCCCCTATACTATTTAGAGTTGCATAAGGATGACTAACTACCTGAGGCCTACCAAACCATATTGCATGGGCTAATAACTGAAAACAAAACATAGACAAAACTAAAACCGTCTAAACTCGAAACGCGAAACAACTAGGGCACTAGAACATTTGCTGAGGGTTGGGCCACCTTCGCATGACCATTGTCATCGGCTATGTCATGAATTCCAGTTTGAACCTCAACATTTACAGAAGCAAACACCCCCATCTGTGGGAGAAAAGGAATTCCCAGTTCTTTTCCAACAACATCAATTTTCATATGCAGAATCCTAGTGTCTACATACAATTCTTTCCAAAACGCCACCAGTATCTCATATGCATGCTTCTTCTCCTCTCTCTCTAGCAACATGCTACTGAGGAGCCGTTTAATCACCCAATACAACATCACAGTCTTCTCGTACAATCCTTGTAAGATCTTGATTTTGACCACATTGCATTAAACATGTAAATGATGTAATATTGTTATAAAGTCACGGTGAGGATCCCAAGGCCAAGGTCCCACCACCGATTTAGAATTTTTGTATTGACAATTAAAAATTGATGCATGTGGATCACATGTTAGCCAGGCACGATGGAAATCGTAAATATGATGTAAATTTATTTTAATAAAAATACTGACAACTAGCTATGCAAGGCAACAAGAGTATGGGGGCATGATTTTTACAAGGAATAGGGAGGGAAATATTCAAACCCTTGAAGCCAATAGTGTTAATCCAAGTGTCAATGAGAGAATCCATGAACCATTAACCACCCATGTTGAATTTTGCACCCAATCATTTATTTCTTCAAAGAGGTGGTTGAAGTAGTTATTGTTTTGGGAAATGGAAGGTATGGTTGTCCAAAGTTTGTGTATGGGAAAGCCATCATTTTGGAAAAATATGTTTTCCTTCCCGGGTAAGAAAAGACCCACAAATTTATGTGCTGGTAGGTGCAGGTGGAGTCATTTATGAATTTGAGGGGAACAAGCAGAAGGAGTATGCATGGGGAATTGGCAGAAAATCAAATAATGGTGCTGAATGGTTAGCCTTAACCAAAGGACTGGAATTAGCAAGAAAAATTGGCATTGAGGAATTGGTGGTTTTTGGCGACTGGCTAATGGTCACAAGAGAAGTGAGAAATCTGATGAAGAATCGTAATAATCCGTCTATTAAGATGCAGTATATCCTCAAGTTTATTGTAAATGAATTCAAAGCAATCAATTTCTTCCATGTGTTGAGGGCAAATAATCAAAAGGCATATATAATGGCTAATAAAGGAGTAGGTCTAAATTGTGGCATCCTAATTTGTGATCATAAGGATCATGAAAGAAAATGGATTCCCTAATCCCAAGACCCTCTTTAAAAGATCTACTGGTTCTCGAAATCCATGGCATAAAGAGGATGATCTCCTTTTAGTTGGTGATTGCTTTCAAATCATCCACCCTCTAGATTTAAATTTGAATTTTTGGGGCGTCTTAATGGATAAAATTTATTTCAAATATCATTGTTAGATTCCCCCCCATGCTTCAATTTATGAAAGGGGGCGTGCCTCACACTTGAGACAACTAGTCTCCATGCACCTCATCAATGTGGCGGATTTCCGGGTTTGCGTTGGTCTTAATCCTCATGTTTGGTGCGGCAATTGCATTACTCTAGTTGTTTCTTTGCTCGGAGTCTGGAGAGGAGGCACCTGCTTAGGATAGTCTGTGAAATGGGTGAATACATCCCCGCTTAGTTCCTAGCACCCTCTACATTAGGTACTGGGTCTTCATCCTTGGACTGTGTTTCGTCTTCTTCCCTGTCTCAGTGATTGCGGTGCAGGAATCCTTTAACGGCGAAACACAGGGGATTCTCGAGCTGGGAAACCTTGAAGGATCACTTTGAGAAGGAAAGAAACCCGATGATTGCGCAGGAAGAAGACTCCTTGGTAAGCTCTATCTTTAATCTCCATGATCCTTGTCATTTTGATTTTATGGGAATGGAAAAGAAGTTGTTTTCTCCATCGTCAAAGGAAGACTGTGGAAGCTTCAGATCTCCTCAAATATTCGACAGTCATATCATTAGTGCTGAGGTCAAAAAATACAATAAAGGTATGGAAGATTAGATTATCCTTCTTCACAATGAGAATTTAGAGATAAAGAGGGCTATCACTCACCTTTTCTCCCTTTCCCAAGCCACGCATTCAAAGGTCAGAAACAACAACAGCCAGTTGAATGGGAGGATGGCCAGTTTGATGGAAACCATTGATTATGCTTCCTCCTGCACTGCCAATATGGTTTCCAAAATTGATGATGTCAAAAGAAATGTATTTGAAGTGGAAGGGAAAATTGATATCCTGGGAGCTGAAATTGGGAAAAATGTCTTGGATCTGCAAGCAAGTAACGGCTCGGAAGCAGGAAGAAATGATGAACCATCAACTGGCAATTTCCTCAGGAAGAATGAGCCTCATCGCCAGCTATAGTTTTATGGTCTCTGGCTCTATTAATTTTTGGTTATTTGTAATGGTTTTCTCTTTTCTAAGTTTTACAGTATCCCCGAGCTCTGAATATATGATAGTGTTTCAGGAATTTGTGAAGTCTAGTTTAGGAGCAATTTTGTGCCATTCTGTCAAAAGCGGATGTAAACCAGAAATATTTCTGGGTAGTAAGATAGATCATTTATTTCAACAATGTTTTGCTTCTGTCTTTTCCTTCTTGGACAGTTTGTAAGGAGATACAACCTCCATAGATTAGGAAATTTTCATGATAGTTACAAAATTGTAAAGGATGAGCAAGGAGTCATGGACGCAGTCCTTCTCTGGGAACAATATTTCCTCAGAACATTGTATTTTTTGTTGTTTATATATTCAAAAGCTCATAAACCATTTATGTTAAAAAAGAAAAGAAAAGACCCACAAATTTGCTTCCATTTCCATTATTCATCAATGATTTTTCTCTCTCACGTCCCTATTGCTTGATGGGGCGTTTTCCCACACAAATTTGCTATGTTTTCCTCCATTTTCTCACTAGGAAAGTCATTTTGGGGTTGTAGAATGACTGGGAGGAAGGGAAAATCATGTTGGGGGTTTATAGAGGCTGTTTTTTCCATTTGAATTCTTGTATACCTGTTGGAAAAATCATTTTGTTCCCCAGTGGTTGATTTACCCTCTCAAATTTCATTTTGTTATGCCCAGTAATTGTATCACTATGTAAATGTTAAATTGAGTTCCGACAGTTAGGAAATTACCTTGAGACTGTGTTAACTCATCCAACTTATTGATTTCCCTTTGACCCCATGTGTCTTGTGTTGTGAAGTTGGATAAGGATTGGGTTATATGTATCCCTTGTTTTGGCTTGAACTTATATGTAAGCAACCAAGAGTAGACAAGGATTTGGAATTGGCTTGATAACCCTAGTGAAAGGTGTAACCTCACTAGAGATGATAGGGCTTTTGCTACTTTTCTATGCACACCCTGAAGAGAACTATAAGGGAAGGTATGGCCTGAGGGACTATGGAGAAATGAAGGGGATACTTACTATTGTTGGGTGTGTAGATATTGTGGGTGCCAAGCTAGTTGAATCTTGTAGAGGTATCGACAACTCTATGGTTGAGCTCACTAGCTTAGCAATTCCTTCCTTTCTACTACATTGAAAGCATGATAAACCCAATCATGGACTGGCTTGGCTGGGATGTGGTATAAACTTGGCTATGTGTGAATTTTTTGTTCCCTTTTCCTTGTGGAAATCATCCCCATCTTGGGGGTGGCAACTGTGTTAAGAGATTGATAAGCACGACTGGCCTATGGTTAGGTGGAACGTTGCACTTGCATAGCGGCTCTGGACAATTCCATTTCAAGATAAGTATTCTCTTGTATTTAATTATGCAATGTTTTAATTTGATGCCTATGAGGATTAAGATTGTGTATCAATGATGTGTGTGTGTGTGTGGATGGAGATTACTTCCATTGTTTATTTGTATTATGAATCTACACACACACTTTATTTGTTATGAATTTGTAAAATGATGATGGGGCTAGTTTTTAAAGCCTGGATTTAGTTCATGTTCCCTCCCTTATGTTGGATTGAGTGAAGGGGGTGTGACAACCCTTGTCGAGCCCATGACGACACTGGATCATGTATCCACTATTCCAATGCAACATACTCCATCGACAAGGAATTTTCCCAAGCATCTCCAGGTCCACCCTGATGGAGGGAGGGATGACACTTTGTATCTCTATCTTTCTTGGGAAACCCTCATTTTCTCACCGTTGGATCTCTGTTTTCCTCGCGTATCCAAACCCCCAATGCCCTGACCTATTACATGTCGCCGCTATCGAGCACATATAGCACAAACAACCAACCCAAGGCACTATAATATACAACTCCACCACCATTCACAGTAACTTCTCTAGATACCTCATGTTGATTAAAAAACATACCAAAGGGGCTGGAAGGTACGGGAAATCACTGAATATAAACTCCCATAATGGTTGATCTGACACTGACACCAGTTTCCATCAAGAGATCCGTTCTTCACCCTGTCAGCTCCCACCTGATACTCGTACTCCCCCCCTTTACCTCCATTAAAATATTCCTCTTTCTCATACATAAGCTCCATGAGGGGGCCCTCCCTTTACCCTCTCGCTCGCACCCACCTGCCATGTCACCTACTTTCATTAAAATACTCACCTTGCACATGGTTGATCAAGAACACCACATGTCCCTATCTCCACCTCACCTCTCCTCCGTTCCTCACCCACATCTAGAATCCATTGGTCCATAGAATCCGGTCAGAGGCACTGCGTTTTTATGACCATATCGTCCACTTTTTCGACTGTTCCTTCCCATAACCTATTCCTCCTACTAACCCCTATGTTTTCTAAGAGATTTGCAAGTTTATTCCTAGATCTTTTCACATGATTAACAGAAACCGCATTTCCCTTAGTAAACTTGGAAGCTAATTTTTCCAACATGAATTCCAACCTCTAATGATTTGTGACCTTAGAAACCTACTTCCCATTCATGATTTTCTTCACCATTTTTAGAATTACAGCCGAATCCACTTCCAAAATAATGGGAAGGAATCCCTGATGAGAAACAATGATTAGGCCCTTGAGAAGACCTTCTTGTTCCATCACGTTATTTGTATCCTAACCTATGTACCCCAGATAAAGCCACACTATATCCCCATAATGATTACAAATCACACCCACAAAACTAGCCTGAACTGGGTTTCCTTCTGATGCCCCATCGAAGTTCAATTTATAGATCCCTTTCGGAGGTGGGGATCACACCTCGAGACTCAATGGCTTCATTAAAATGTTAGGGGGGAGACAATAAGAGTTGGAATGGATCCCACTCCCCAATCCCATAGGATTCATGTTTCTCTTTCATCTGCTTGCATAGCATTGTTGGACCACGCAGTAATATTTAGAGTTTCCTAAATATGGGCAGTAATTAAGTTCCATACTTATTCCATAGAATATTGTTTGTCACTAAAAATACGTTGATTCCTTTCTTTCTATATTTCCCATAGGACAAACCCTGGAAACAATTTCCATATTCTATTAACTAAAATGTTCTAAAATGGATCTATAGTCCACTCTTTGATGGAGAGGTCCGATATTCCCCTAATTCTAACTGATTGGCAGAATATCTCAGCCCCTTTATCCTAGATTGAATCGGAAAAGGGGCATAGATCTAAGATGTGTTTCATTGATTCTTCCTCAGCCCAACACATACAACACCACATCGGTTCCTGAACTCCACGCTACTTGAGGTTTTCCCTAGTTAGGACTCTTCACTTTCAGAACATCCACAACAATGTCACCACCTTTAGCCATAAATTATCCTACCATATCCTTTTCCATTCTGGGAGATCCCGTTGATCTTTCAAACCTGCTGCTATGTTGTAAGCCTCCTTCACTGATAAGGACCCCTTCGATTTTTATCCCCATCAAATCTCGTCCTGATCTTCATTTCTCCTTATGCTTCTCTCCTATAGTTCCTCCCATAGTTCTTGGATGTCTTCTTTCCCGTTTAGAGCCCTCCAATGCTCCTCACTCTGTCAAAGTCTGAATTCACCAAGTTTGGGAACTTCCTTCCAGTAATCCTTTACTTTCACTCCCTAAGTGAGCAACGCATCCCTCCAATTTTCCACCAAGGATCCAAATTGAGACAAAGGGGAGCTACTTCCATGAGTCTTTCCAAAAATATGTTGTTTCCCCATTCCCGATCTCCCAGAAACTATGATTTTTCAGTATCTCTTTGCCTGTTTTAGCGGAAGTCCATATATGCGATCCCGTTCAAATATCATTGAATTTGATCAGGTCCCATTTCTCCCAACTTCTAACATACTTATAGTGCCACAACTTCTCCCATGGATCCTTTTCATAGGACACCCACCTCCACCAAATTTTTGCCCCCATGACAATGCTGCTTATTTCCACATCTCCGAGGCCAAGCCCTCCTTGGGACTTGGGCTGATAGAGGGACTACCACCCAACTGGCACCCATTTTTTCCTATCCTTCATACTTCCCCACATGAACTTTCTCTGCAACTGGAGAATTTTCCTAAGGACTACTTTAGGCGCAACCATGACCAACATCAAGTAGGTGGGAAATATGGATTGAAGCACCGACTTCACCAAAATTAGTCCGTTAGGAAAATTCAGAGGGAAAAAGACCTAGTTAGCTAGCCATTGCTTCATTCTATCTATAAGTTATCACCATGAAGCTTGTCTAATCACATAATCCAACAAAGGGGATATAAGATATCTGGAGGAAAGGGAACTCTTCTGAAACCTGAGGATTCACATAATGTTCTGCTGAGTGATTCTAGGAGTATTGAAAAAGAAGACCCGAGATTTATCGTCGTTAACCACGTGACCTGAGGCATTGTAGAACATTTTGAGACCTCATTTGAAATATTTATCCTCTTATACTGATGAATGGCCCATTAACATAGTGTCATCCATGAATTTATGATGGGTTTGAACAGGGGCATTAGGATGAAGAGAAAGGCCTTTAAGAGCTCTCTCCTGCAACATCGCTTTTAAAGTTCAACCCAACCCTATTTCCAGCAAAATAAATAAGAAAGCGGAAAGAGGATCACCATTCCTAATACCTCACGATGGCTGAAAAGAGTCTTAGGGAATCCCATTTACCAAAACACAGAAAAAGGCATAGGACACTAAGTTATAGATCCAACTGAACCAGACGGTGTTAAAGCCAAATGCTAGCATTATTTCACACATGTACTACCATCTAACCTTGTCAATTTTTTTTCCAAGTCAATTTTTAACATCATGCCAGATTTCCTAGTGGTTCTCAGAGAATGATAGACCTCATTGTAATATACCAACTGATATTTTTGTCTGTTTATGGAGTTTTTGTTGCTTGCTAGTAGTCTTTAGGGCTCAATACTTGAAGTAAATATGAATGCATGTATTGAACTATGCTTGCATGAGCATGCATGTAGATACATGGGTTTGAAAACCCCTAAATAACCCAAATAATCAGAAATGTTATAAAATAGGGATAGAAAAGATGCATGTATGTACCAACAGATGAAGTAGTGGATGTATGGCAATATGAGACCAACATGCAAGAATTGTGCCCAGGATCGGACAAGATATGAGAGAGTCTCTCTCCAACAATTAGCCCTTGTCAGGAATGCGCCCTCTTTAGACTGAGAAGTGGTAAATAATGGCTCCAATGATGCTAGAATGCTGCAAGAAGCTGGGACTAGGGTTATGTTTCCCTTCTAACTAAGATGGAGTAAGCATGCAGACCATGCATGAAGCCTGGACCCTAATGTGAGTTTCCTCCTATAGGAAAAGTCACCCATGTAGTAGAAGATGTCCTCTGGAAGGTGAAATGGATGATAACTTGATCCTAGATCCATATAGGAAGCTTGTCTTCAAGGATTAGGGTAATAATGGTGCTCTCGAAAGGATGAATCCGACATGCAGACAAAAATATCATTGCATGATGAGATATGAAGATACCTCACTTGTGCAATTCACCCATGCAAGGATAACAAGTTCTCTTGATCCCATATAAAGCTTGAACCCTGCAGAATGTTGAAGAATGATACCAGCTGATAGTAGTAATGTTGAATCTGGATGATCTAACCCTGATAGTGACTAGGGAAGATAAATTTCGCTGCCAAAATACACTGAATGATTGAGTGGTGTGCCCTCAACCCTAAATGGCTCACTGAGCTCTCCAAATTGACTTCTCAAATCAATAATCAAATAAGCAGCCTTACTCACTTTACCTTTATTTTATAACTTTCACATGGGCTGACCTAAATTTTGCATGACTAGGTCGCTTTCTCTGCTAATTTTGAGTTGACTTGGATGCAGTGCTTTTTGTGTGTATGAAAGCTTAATAAAGGTGTTTCAGTGCATGCAACATGAAATATGGCCCGTATGCCATGCATGAAGGTGGCCTCTAGTTCCCGTGGCCCTCATTTACCTACTGATGATCTAATAACCATGATTAAGATATTCTTATGGTGTAAATGACATCAATCCTCAATCAATTCCCTGAATGTCAGTGCCCGCTTGAACCTATGGGAATCAGATAGGTTAGCAGGATGGTCCTTAGTGCTTAAGCAGAAGAGGACATTACACTCATGGACTGGGATTATTCCATCCAACATATGTCTACCTTCGTCAAACCCTTATTTCTTTGGGGAGATTAAATTAGGTAGAAGAGGCTTCAACCTGTTTGCAATAACCTTTGAGATGATCTTGTAAATAACATTTCAGAAATATATAGGTCTGAACTTACCCGAAGTGTCGATGCTTTCACTTTTAAGAATTAGGGAGAGAAATGTTGCATTGAAGACCGTATGCACCCCTCTGGAGGTTTTGGAATCCTCCACTATCTGCACCACCTCATCCTTGATTAAGTTCCAGAAGTGGTGGAAACAATTGAAAATAAAACCATCTGGCCTTAGTGCCTTTCCATCCTCCATTTGGTCAACAACCTCCTCCACCTCAGTAGAATACATGAGCTTCATAATCAGGTCATTTTGTTCTTGAGAGATTAGCTACGGAATGTGTTGGGTAACCTGAGCTATATCCCATGCACGATCATGAATGGGCTCCTCCATGCTAAACCTGTAATACCTCACCACTTCCCTATATTTCCATTCTTTCCTCCAAGTAGGTCCTATCCTCAACTTTTAGGTGCGCTATTCTATTCCTCTAACAATGTTGAATTGTGGATTTATGAAAAAAGGTCGTATTTCATTCTCCTTCTTTAAGCCATCTATTTCTCAATTTTTGTTTCCAGAGGATTTCCTCTTGTGCCTCTCTAGCTATCACTTTCTCCAAAACTTGTCATTCCTCATCCCTTAGGGCCTCGTTGAATCCCTCCCTCATCCCTCTAGTTTGGATCTCTTCTAGATAGATTTCAAGGTGCCACTTGTCCTAAAAAATATTCCCAAAAATTTCTTTGTTCCATACTTTTAGTTTCTCCTTAATGGTTTTAATTTTCTGCTGAAAACGATACATATGGGATCACCTCATCCCTTCCTCTTCCTCCCACCAATTTTTGATCGTGGTTTTAAAATCTGCTTGGGAGAGCCAAAATTATTCAAGCTGAAAGGGGCGCCTCTAGGTCTCACCATCTTGAACCCATGATAGACTGATTGGAAGTGGTCTGAGCCCACCGTGGGAAGGACCCACACATGTGCCTCCCCTCCATTGATGAGAATATATTTATAAACTAAAAATATGTCAAGGCGTGAGGTAATGTGCCCCCCGCCTTGTCTGTTATTCCACATGAAAGAATGATTAGTCATTTCCATATCGACTAACTTCAAGTCCTCATTGAGATTTCAAAATTCTTGGCTGATAGGTTCCAAGAATATCTGACTCCCTTTCTTTTCCTCTAAATAGGTGATCATGCTAAATTCCCCCCCAGTGATCCAGTGTTTTCCACTCATAGAATCTTTTTGCTCCACCAAGGATTTGAGGAAGCAAAATTTTTGAGCATGGACCTAAGGACCATACACATTGGTAACCACTCCTTCTGCTGCCGACCCCAACAATTTGGCTTAAGCCAAAATGAATCTTTGGGTAGCCAAAAAATTAAACAGACTTATTACCCCCAGATCCCACAGGGTGGCTAAACCGCCCGCCATCCCTCCTACTACAACAGATATCGCTTAACTACCTCTCCATACCTTTTGATTTATTTCTACCATTATGTCTACCGAACACTTTGTTTCCTGCAAGAAAATCACTGCCAGTCTCTCCTTTCTAATTTTGTTTCATAACATCTTAATCTTTTGGGGCCTGCACACGCCCCTTATGTTCTATGATATCCGCTTCATTGCGATAAATTCTTGAGGGAAACTTTAATCATCAGGTATTGACCTGAGTCGACCAGCATGGAACCAACCTTTTCAATTTGATATTTATTACTTCTCCTTCCCCTCTTTTCTGATCCCTCTTTAAATTTTCTCTTATTTTCCTTTACTTTACCCCCAACGATTCCTAGGGTTTTGGCTTTAGCCATCTTGAGAATGGCTTCCTAGAGAAGTTGGAATTGTTGAGCGAAGACATACCCTTCCTTCTTATTTGAGCCTGCTTGTTCATTTTGATATAGGTATAGATATCCTAACTCCGTGTCCTCCTCTTCAAGCATGTCAATATCCCTTGTCTCCTTTCCCTGATATTTCTCCTGTCTATCCGTACTTTCTTGTCCTTCCTCACTAGTTTCAGTCATCTCCCCCCCCTTTCCCTATCTGGAGGCATTCCTCTAGGCTAAGCCCATTCTCCGGAGGTGAAACAGAGAATCAAAGTTGTTAGAAGTTAGGGGTTTTTTGGGTGGGATGCCCCCTCCCCCATTCCTTCCCTGATGGTACCTTTGAGGCACCTTAGTAAATCCTTCATTGTCCTTTTCTTCATTTTGTCTCTTAACCGAGGTCACCGAGTTTTTTGGGAATTCTCTAAATAAGTGCTCGTGCTTGTGGAAGAGACTACAATGGAAGGGAATGTGTTCATAATCCAGGGGTTGAACCCAATCTCCATCATCCCATGTGAGAGTTATGGATTCTGGAAAATCCTATGATATATCCATGTAAACACAAATCATGGCATATGATGTATATCTGGTTCGTTTGGTCTATTATGATATCCTAACAAACTCTCCCAGGGTCTTACCTATTGAAGAATGTAACTTTGGAAGATATTCTTATTTGTATCATTTGTATTATTTGTATTGTACCTCCTTCACGAATTATTATTGATGTAATTGATTATGTAAAAGTCATTGAAAGAGTTAATGTAAACCCTAAATGTTATGTCGGCCTAGAAAGATCCATAAAAGAGTATTTTATTATTAACTGGACAAGTCAGCCCTGTTAGGAGAGTCAAGTCGACCCTGTTGGGGAAAAAGGTCATGTCACTGATTAGTATAAATGAGGAGCTCACCCTCTTCATTTTGTCACCTCACTCACTCATCAAGTTCGCAAGAGTAGAGAGATACAATCATAAAGAGTAGCTGCTTTTGGAGTCTTCTTGTTTTGTGTTATTACATAAGAAACACTATTGTACATTCTAATGAATCTATATAGAAGAAGTTTGCTAGGTTTTTCCTAGAATAAATTATTGTGTACTATTGTCTATGTTGTGCTCGTTTATCTTTCAATGATCCTTATTGTTACTGCATTTAAAATTCTAACATGGTTTCAGAGTTGTCCTGAAAGAAAACATTGTGCAGTTGTTGCAACTGCCCGAACTAGGGTTTCAATTTCCATAATCCTTTCTCCATAGATTAGCTGAAAAAGAGGGTCCAAGCAACTCACCTCAGTAGGGCGCATCTTCCAGTCGAAGTAGAATTTAGATCGGAGAATTTTCATTTTTGGGCCCACCACTACAGCTCAAAAAACTAGGGCATCAAGTTTTTGGAGGACCAGTCCACATATTTGGAAGAAAAGGACCTTTTCTCAACTCGCCTTAGGAGGGTGCATCCTATAGTGGAGGAAGATTCCAGATACGAGAATTTTCAATTTTTGACCTAATTCTACAGAAAACTACAACAACTGCAAAATTAGGGTTTCCATTTTTTTTTTTTTCAGTTATGTCCTCATATTTGGATGAAATAAGGGTCTATTCAACTCGCCTTGAGGAGGCACATCTCTCTCTCCAATTATTTTTTCCAAGATCCTGAAGTTGAAAAATTAGGGTTTCTCTAACAAACCCTAGGACCTCCTGAAGCCAAATCTCAAACCTCAACTCTTGATTGGAGCATCTCATTTGGTAAGTTATACTTTCTCTATTTCCACTTGAAGTTCTCATTTATCAAGTATAGGGACATACAACTTTCGTGCCTAGAAGTATAGGGTGATGCTCATTTGGGAAGAGAATGAATTGGATAAGTGTGTCATAAAATTAGTTGGGAAGCCAGAGGGAGATGAGAGCAAAAAAAAGCACAAGAATCAATAAAATAACTTGGAAAATTGTAGATTCATGCTTTCCTCCAAGGAAAACTATAAAATGACAATCTCATAACCAACTCAAATGCCAAGTAAAAATTTCATAGATAATAAGGTGGTCATGTTATGTCTCCTCAAGGTAGACATCTCCCTCATCAAGGTATCAAATCCCACCAAGGGCCATGCATGGCCTCTCCAAGTGAGGAATTTCATTAAGATGCATGAACATGTGTACAGTGCTTCCTACAAGAGTGGATCTCTCCCTTCATATAGGGTTCGAACCATCTAGAACATCCTTCAAGTGGCATGTGTGGATTTCTCATATTGAATGTCCCACTAAGGTGCATAAAACAATACAAGGAAAAGGCCATGTAGCAGAGGTTTTTGTGGATGCTCCTCTAAAAAGAGCCCAAATATCCATTTATAGTGGATGTCACTAGCATAGGTGAGTGGGAAGAGGTTTTTCTTGGTGACTTCATACATCCAAAATGCACCATTACGGATACAACACAAAATCACTGGTGTAGACATAAATCACGTGGCACCACGGTTGGAAACATCATCGAGAAAAACAAAACAAAAAATAATACACACGCACACACACACACACACACACACACACGCACGCACGCACAACTGGTGCTTTTAACTTACACAACTACACCGACGCATACCCATTTTGAAAGCATCAAAGTAGGGTAAATTGATAGCGGAGGGAACCAAATTAGATTAATTTTCTATTTTTAATTTTAATTTTTGGTGCGGCCCTTCTAAATAGCCGCATCGGGGAATTCTTGTTAAGGGAACACCATAAAAGGGTTAAATAAAAAAAGTATCGAATCACAAAAAATACGTATTAAATTAAATTTTTATTTTTAATTTTCATTTCTAGTTCAATCACTCTAAACAACAACACCGAGGTGTTTGAATTTCTGACGCACTATAAAAGGGTTAAATTAAAAAAATTCCAAATGAAAAAAAACAACTTATTACATTTTTTTTTAATTATCATTTTAGTGCAGTCATTCTAAATAAACGCATTGGGGCATTAGAGCTTACGATGCACCATGAAAGGGTTAAATTAAAAAAATGTTGAATTAAAAAAACATATTGGATTAATTCTTTATTTTTAATTCACACTTATGGTGTGTTCGTTCTCTCAGATTGTGCTTGCGCATCCAAGTTTCAGGCGCACGAAACAAGGTTAAATAAAGAAATTACTGAATTGAAAACCCATTTTAACCATCTCTTCAGTTATTTTGACCACCTGAGCACTGGTTTCCTACATTCCATGCTCAGATTCCCTGCCCTTGGTGCTCCACGTGGTTGCATTGCTCAATTCCGTTGCTTATTGAGTGGATTTTGAATTTTTCCAAATGGTGGGAAATTTTTGAAATTTGGTGTACATCGCAACCATGCCTCCCCGATGCACAATTAACCAAGTAAATTCTTTGTTACTTCCCAATTTAATTTTTTGCGGATTGAAAATTAAAATTCATTTTTAGTTTGTCTTTTTTTTAACATTTTAAAAAACCTACACAGTGAGTTCAAGCCGTTTGGCTCACATCACCACATGGTGCACACTGTAAATTTACATTGTGCACAAGGAATGGTGTGTTTATATGTGTAGCGCACCGTAGAGATGATGCGCTATACATTTCATAATGCAGTACCAAAATTTGAACATAATTTCAGACTCACCGATTAAACTAAATTTTAAAAAAAATAATCACAATGTTAACTAGTGCGCTTTGTAAACATGAATGCACCACCACACTGAAAATATTTAAAAAAACCCACGTTAACTGGTGCACATTGTTAACATGTATGCACCGATTTTTTCATGTGCTGATGTGTAACCTACGCATTGTTCTGCTAATAAAAAATATTCTAAAACTATTATGGTGCACTTTAAATATGGTTGAGCACCATTTTTTGTGCTCACATGTGTAACTACTACACCAGTGCTTCATATTGATGGAAGCATTGTATCTCATATTTACAAAATATTACCGGTGCATCGGAAAATACCCCACGCACTAGGGCATTTTCTATAAAAGCACACCATAAAACTAAATTTATTTAAAAAAATTACAATGATAAATGGTGCTCTTTGTTAACATTTACACACCACATATTCGGTGCCCTGATGTGTAATAAGTGCACCACTATGCTTATAAAAAATAATTATAAAACTGAAAAAGATGTGCTCTTGTTATGGTGCGCTTTAAAAATGTTTGTGCCCCTTTGACAGTGCATTGATGTGTCACTACTACACCGATGATTCTTATTAATGGAAGCACCATTCTTAATATTTACAAAATATAGTTGGTGCATCTCAAAACACACACACACACACTGGTGCATTGAATTTAAAAATGCACACCGTCTTTGTTTTAAAAAATAAATTATCACATGGTGCGCTAGGGTCAATGTAGAGCACCGTTGATGGTGCTTCTATTGTTGTAATGCATTAGTTATCTAGAAGAGTTCAATTTTAGTTTATCTTATTTACATACCTAGTGCAATTGTTTTATTGTAGCGCACCGATTGCAGTGTTCTTGTATTACAAGAGCACCAATTTCAGTGCGTGACTATAATTTAGGCACACCGCTTGTCAAATTCATTTATTTTGAGAAAAAATATATATTATTTGATGCTAATAGATAGCATGCTCATTTAATGAAATATTTAATTTTTTTTATGTCTATTTATGAGATTGATCGATATTATATCTGAATCAAATACATCATCGATGAGAGGCTAATCAACAATAACATGCATGAGTTTACCAGTACAACTTCATGCGCAAATGGGAGGCTAAAGAGAGGGAGAGGGATTTGCACCTTTTCCCCATTACTCATCAGACATTGGACCTCTTGATGGTGTTTTTGGCCTCCTAAAGATCTATTAGGAGGATACATCCCTCAAGGGGAAATTTGCTTTGTTTGTGTAGTTGATCCATCATTGGGATCATCATAGGCAGGCATTTCACAATGGTCGTGATCAGTGATTCCAATCCACTGGGGAGGACATTTACTTCATCACTGGTCTGTCCATGAGAGGGGAGGATTTTTCCTAGTTCTCCGGTGTGCCATCTGGTGTTGTAGCAGAGATTCAACTCGCTTACTCTCTCATATATATATATATATATATATATATATATATATATATATATATATATATATATATTATAGACCACGCCACTGATCCTGTTGATTTATAAGTGTGTGGTGGACAACTATTTATTTCTTCTTTTGGTGCGGAGGAGGTCAAGTGCCTCTCACTATTAGTGACGACCATTTCACAACTCACCAGTGATGGGAATCCCATTAGTTTCCTTCTTTTATTTTATGTGGATTATTTAGTGCAAAGAACTAGATGCATTAGGTGGTCCACCATTTTTTTGTAGAAGTTTTGTTTTGCTTTGGGTCAATGTCATGCACATATTGATTGGAGGGTCAACTTCCCTTTTGGTTCAGAGTGATTTTGTTTATTTTTTGAGAGGTTTCTAGCCATGAGGCCTTCATTTGAACATAACCCTCCTAGGACGATGATGGAGGTGTGTATGCACATGTGGGGTTAGATGATGCTCAAGAGGGTGCAACCCAAGTTCCCAGCTAGGATCACTCCAGAGATGCCGGAGATGCTAGCTAGCAAGGAGGATCATGCCTTGGACCTTATCCCATATTCGCATGTGGGGTTGAATTGGAGAGAATTCCAAAACATATTTCTCATCCAGGATGAACCATCAAATAATAGAGGTAATATTAGCATTATGTTTAAATTAACCTAGATGCATTTTATTGTCTTACTTAATTCAAATGAAATATATTCTAAGTTTTTTAATGAAATTATCTAATTCTTCTTGTGTACTATATATTTTACAGGAATTGGCACGTTCGATGGGGGGGTTCCACCATCTGTTCAGGATGATGAGGATATGCAGGAGACCGAGGTTCCTGCATTGCCTAGACTCGGCCTACGACCTAAGCCAGATGATAGGATTCGACAAGAGGTAGCGGACATGTTTTCCACATTGTTGGCTCGATACAGAGTCCATCCTACACGGAGACATGATATCATCTAAGACCCTGAGCTTTCATAGTTATGGAGGATGATTTCTCATGATCTGAGGTATTTGATGCAGTATGTCATGAGTGCTTCCATCCATTTAGATGCTTGGATTTCAATGGATGAGTTTACATCATTTGATGAGGGTGGTGATCCTCCACCTCCTCCTCCTCACCATGATATAGCCTCAACATTGCATGATCCACCTCCTCCTTGTCCAACTTGTTGGCACTTTGATTCAGTTGTCATTGATGGTTGGAAATCAGACAAGCTGTGACTCAGATAGCTGCGACTCAGACAAGCTGTGACTCAGATAGCTGCAACTCAGATGGCAGCGACTCAGATAGCTATGACTCAGACAAGCTGTGACTCAGATGGTTGGAAATCATACAAGCTGTGACTCAGATGGTTGGAAATCATACAAGCTGTGACGCAGACGGCCATGACTCAGATAAAAACACAGTGATTTGCGTCTCTATTTACGAGCATCTGGAGACGAATCTCGAAAATCTGGGACATGGGTTTTGTGCACAACGGCCTCATTTACCTGTTTCTCGAGGAAATCACCAAACAAAGCTACGGTTTGAGCTATACAAGTGGTTCTCTGAACACGTAATTCTCAGATTTACTGTTGTGGACGGTTTTACAAATCAGCAATTGGTTGAAACAACTGTGACTCAAACAGCTGTGACTCACAAACATTTAATTTTTTAATTAGTCAGTTACAGCGTGTAAACTCTGGAATTCAAAGAGACAGTTAAAATGTCAGTTACAACATGTAAACTCTGGAATTCAAAGAGAGTTAAAATGTCAGTTACAGCGTGTAAATTCTGGAAGTTAAAGAGACAATTTCAGTTTTAGAATTGATATATCTGGAAGTTAAAGAGATCGAGGAAAATAACTTCAGCATCTATAAAAAACAATTGATGAGAACAAAATTGTGGTGAGATTTGAGAGGATGAAGAGGAGTCGTTGATGATGAAGCTGTGATTTGAAGAAAATGAGAACAAAATTGTATGGCTCGATTTAATGAAGAACAGAATGCCCAGAAACTCAAGCTGTAGCAGCACAGAACAAAATAAAAAGGGTATGTACTAATATATATGAACCAGTGTGATATAATTGAATGATATTTTTTCATACATAGGGTGGTAGGGAGGAGAAAGGGAAGACTGTAAAGTCTTCTTTGCAAGTTGGTGCTTGTACATTTGGGAGTTGTAGCTTCCATTCAGTTGGTGCTGAAGAAACAGAGGTAGCAGCCTCATCTGGGTTGTAGCTCAGATAAAATAGAATGTAAAGAGAAGTTGTAGCTTGCCTTTCATCCTAAGAAGAACAGGTTTTTTCCCTTTATGGGTTTCCTCATGAAAAATCTGTGTTTATGTGTATATTTGTGTGATTGAATGATTATATTGTGCCTATATATTAAATCTACTGCAATGAACTTTCTGTTGTTAAAAGAATGAATGTAAAGGTTTTGATAACACCCTGACTGCTATAAGTTATCAAGGAAAAGTTTTTTAAAATTTGTTAAGCTTTTTAATTAACTAATTCACCCCCCCTCTCAGTTAATTGATACTTTCAACAATTGGTATCAGAGCCAGACCCTTTAGTCTAAGGAAGATCTGATAAGCTTAAACATGACAAGTCATGATGGTTCAACCAATAAAGCTCCTCTATTTGATGGAACAAATTTTTCCTTTTGGAAGGTTAGAATGAGAACATACCTAATGTCTTTAGGTGCCGATGTTTGGGAAGTGGTAGAAACTGGATATACAAAACCTATTGTACTAGCTTCCAAAGAAGATAAGCTAGAGTTTAGTTTTAATGCAAAGGCAATGAATGCCATTCTGAGTGGTCTTTCTGAATCTGAATTTGTAAAGGTAATGCATCTTGAATCTTTCAAAGAAATGTGGGATAAACTCATTAGTAGCTATGAAGGAAATGAAAAAGTAAAAGATGCCAAACTTCAAACTTACAGACTGAAATTTGAACAGCTAAAGATGAATGAGGATGAGTCTGTTAGTAAATATTTTTTGAGAGTTGAAGAGCTTGTGAATGCCATGAAGGGTCTTGGTGAAAAGATTGGAGAAGCACCCCTAGTTCAAAATATTTTGAGATCTCTACCTGATAAGTTCAATCCAAAAGTCTCTGCAATAGAAGAAATGAGTAATCTGAAAACTTTATCTATTGATCAACTTCTAGGAACTTTAACTGCCTATGAAATGAGAATCAGTAAAGATAAAGCTACCGTTAGAGAAGCATCTTTTAAAGCAAACAAATAGATAGAATCTGAAATGGAAGAGATTGAGGCAAAATTTGTAAGAAGACTGAAAACTGGATCAGGAAAATATAAAGGGAAGTTGCCTTTTAAATGTTTCAATTGTGGTAAGGTAGGGCACTTTGCATCTAAATGTCCTTATAAAGAAAAAGGTCACAATTCTATTGATGAAGAGAAACATACATTTAAGAGATACAATAAAAATAATAACTACAAAAAGAAAAGTTTATGTGCAAATGATGTTGACCTCTCAGAAGTTTCAGACAGTGAGTCATCTTGTGAAGATAAAATGAATGATTTTGTGCTTATGGCCATAGAAGATCTTGAAGATGATGGAAGTGATATGAACGATGAAGATGCTGTTGTTGATATGGAAGGCGAGTTGATTAGTGCTTTGGAAGAAATTGACAGACTCAGATTAAAGAAGAGGAAACAAAAATAGTTGTTAGTACAGTATGAAAATAATGCTAAAGAACCGAGTACAGACTGTAGCTTGTTAAAGATAGAACTAGAAGAAACAAAGAAAATAAATTATGTTCTAAAAGAACAATTATCAGAGAAAAAGATGAGATGTGAAGCATTAGAGTAAGAAGTCGTAAAATTCAGAAAAGAATTGGAAAATTTTCAATCTCTCTATCATCAAAACTTGCCAAGTATTAAAGCAGCAGAAGAACTAAATAACATTATGAATAAACAAAGATCTCCTTTGATCAAGACTGGTTTAGGTTATGAAGAAGGGAGTAACAGTTTGTCAGAAAACAAAGAAACAACTAAGGTAATTAAATTTCAGAACAACAATCAGTCAGAATATACAAAGTCGGCAAGTTTCATCAAAACTGAAGAAAATAAAGACAAAAGTAAAGTTAATCTAATGAGTGGAAAATATGATATAGCTACTGGTCTGCAGTCGAGAAGACATGAAAAAGAATTAAAGAATAGAATGACATGGCCATCTATTCCAAGAAGACAGTCAAGATTCGGGTATCAAAATTTTTTCAATGGATACTGTTATTGTTGTTCTGATTTTGGTCATAAAGCTACAAATTGTGTTTTTCACGTTAAAAATATACAACAAAGAATGTTTAACAGTAATCAAGTGCTACAACATAAAGAGAAACAATCAATGGAAAAACAAGAGTATCATACTACACCTTTTCCAACAAGAAGAAGAGATTATGCTAGAAATATAAATTCTTTTGAGTCTTTGTACAATCAACCAGAATGTTATATTTGTCATAATTTTGGACACAAGGCCATAGACTATCATTTAAAGAATTATGAATCAGATTCAAGAATAGATTTTTCTGTTAAAAAGGCTAAAGTATGGAAGAAGAAAGAAAACAACCAGTGTGGATTAGTGCTTTCTGCTCAAAGACAAAAGGACCCCTGGTATATTGACAATGGTTGTTCCAAGCACATGACTGGAGATAAAGGTAAATTTATATCTCTGAGTAAACACAAATCAGGAGATGTAACTTTTGGAAATGATGCTCCAGGGAAAATCAAAGGCAAAGGATTGGTACATCTAACTAGTAAAGGAAAAGCTGAAGATGTATTATTTGTGGATGGATTGAAGCATAATCTTCTTAGTGTCAGTCAAGTATGTGATAGAGGATGTGAAGTTGTATTCAATTCTAAAGAATGCAAAATAAAATCTGTATCTTCAGGACAATTGGTTGCCAAAGGTATAAGAACAGAAAATAATGTCTATGTTTTGAAAGAAGATAAGGAAGAGTGTCATCTAAGCAAGTATGATGAAAGTTGGTTATGGCATAGAAGACTTGGACATTTGAGTTTTGATCATTTAATCAAACTTAGGAACAATGAAGCTATAAAAGATTTTCCTAAGATTTCAAAACCATATGATGTTGTATGTAAACCTTGTCAAATGGGAAAATTGACTTGAACTCAGTTTAAATCTAAGAGCTTCACATCAACAAATAAACCTCTTCAATCAGTACATATGGATTTATGTGGACTATCAAGAAAGGAAGGAACAGGTAAAGAAAACTATTTTATGATGATTATTGATGATTACTCTAGACTAACATGGGTTGCTTTCTTGAAAGAAAAATATGAAGCATTTGAAAAATTCAAAGTATTTAAAGCTTTGACTGAGAATCAAACAGGAAAAAGATTAAAAGCAGTAAGATCTGATAGAGGAGGAGAGTTTTGTTCAAGGGACTTCAAAGAATTTTGTGATGAATAAGGAATCAAAAGAGAATATCCAATTTCAGGCACTCCACAACAAAATGGAGTCGTTGAGAGACAGAATAGATCAGTTCAACAGATGGAAAGGTCAATGCTGAATGAAAGAAATATTTCTTAGACATTCTGGGTAGAAGCAATTCACACAGCTGTTCATGTTCTTAATAAATCTCACTTAAGGCCTAACAGTGATAAAACTCCTTATGAATTGTGGTTTGGGAAACCTGCTTCAATCAAGCATTTTAGAGTTTTTGGAAGTAAATGTTATATCAAAAAAAATGATGAACATCTTGGAAAATATGATGATAGGGCTAATGAAGGTATCTTTCTGGGGTATTCTACAAATAGTAAAGGATACAGATGTTACAATAAGAGGTCACATAAAATGGTTGACAGCATTGACATTAAGATTGATGAAGGTATGCTTGTAAAAGATATTCAGATAAACAATGTTGATACAGTAGATGCAGCTGAAGACGAAGAAGAATAGGTCCAAGAATCAGAAAAGGAAGACTTCGAGTCAGAAAATGAAAGTACAAGTACACAGCAACAACTAGTAAATCCTTCTTCAAGAATTATTCAAAAGAATCATCCTGAAAGTCAAATTATTGGCAACAAGAATGAAGGTATTCAGACAAGAAGTAAGTTACTTAAGAATTCAGAAAAGTCTCACATTGATTTTTTATCGGTCATAGAACCCAAGAATTTTAATGAAGCCAGTGAAGATGAAGATTGGATAAAATCTATGAATGAAGAGCTTGATCAGATTGAAAAGAACAATACTTGGGAACTTGTTCCTAGGCCAACAGACAAGAATGTGATTGGGTCCAAATGGGTATTTAAGAATAAGATGAATGAAAAAGGACAAATCGTAAGAAATAAAGCCATATTGGTTTGCAAGGGGTATGCACAAATTGAGGGACAATATTTTAATGAGACTTTTGCACCTGTGGCAAGAATGGAAGCTATAAGAATGTTTCTTGCTTATGCCTGTCACAAAAATTTCAAAGTTTATCAGATGGATGTTAAATCAGCTTTTCTAAGAGATCTAGAAGAAGAAGTGTATATGGAGCAAACTGAAGGTTTTTCACTAACATACAATCTTGATTATGTATGCAAACTGAAGAAGGCACTATATGGATTGAAACAAGCACCAAGAGCCTGGTACTACAAATTGGATAAATATTTACAAGAAAAAGGATTCAAGAAAGGCACTACTGATGGCATTATCTTTGGATGTACTAATGCATCTTATGTCCAATGGTTTGATAATGCCATGCAATCTGAGTTTGAAATGTCAATGATTGGAGAATTATCATACTTTCTTGGTCTTCAAATCAATCAGAATTCTGAAGGTCTATTTCTCTCTCAAGAGAGGTATCTAAAGGAGATGTTGAAAAAGTTTCAAATGGAGGATTCTTCACCTGTTCGTACCCCTATGATTGTTGGATGCAAGCTTAGCAAAGATGATATCTCACCAGATGTTGATCAAAGAACATACGGGTCAATGATAGGCAGTCTTCTATATATTACAACAACTCGTCCTGATATCATGCATGTTGTTGGAATGGTAGGAAGATTTCAATCTGCTCCCAAACAAAGTCACTTGGTAGCTGTGAAGAGAATTTTCAAATACTTGAAAGGCACAATGACTTATGGTCTCTGGTATCCTAGGAATCAAAATTTTTAGTTGATTGCATATTCAGATGCTGACTGGGCAAATTGTTTGGATGAAAGAAAGAGCACTAGTGGAGGTGCATTCTTCCTAGGCAATTCATTAGTAGCATGGATGAGTAAAAAGCAAGGTTATATCTCTCTATCTACTATTGAGGCTGAATACATAGCTGCTGCAACATGTTGTACACAAGTATTATGGATGATACAAACTCTTGCTGATTTGGAGGTGAAATATTCTGAACCTATTCCTATTCATTGCGACAACACAAGTGCCATTAGTGTATCAAAGAACCCTGTTCTTCATTCCAAGACCAAACACATTCCAATCAAGTATCATTTTTTAAGGGAGCAGGTTACAAACAGAGTTTTCCAATTGCATTTCATTCCTTCTAAATAACAGATTGCTGATATCTTTACTAAACCCTTATCCAAAATCCAGTTTGAATATCTACGCCAGAAGTTGGGTGTCATATCTTGTTCTAATTAACTTGTTCACTTTGGCAGGGGGAGTTTGTGCTTATTGCATATCTTATGTAATTCTGAGATGGTTCCAGAATGTTTTATTTGCTTATTTATGAGTTAATATTGATAGGGGGAGATGTTTTGTCATGATTTCTTTGACATTGATGTCAAAGGGGGAGAAGTTTAGGTAGTTGCAGATAACAAGCAGTCAATGATTACACTTGCAACATCATAAATTTTAGGTTTCCATCAATGCCAAAGGGGGAGATTGTTGGCACTTTGATTCAGTTGTCATTGATGGTTGGAAATCAGACAAGCTGTGACTCATATAGCTGCGACTCAGACAAGCTGTGACTCAGATAGCTGCAACTTAGATGGCTGCGACTCAGATAGCTGTGACTCAGATGGTTGGAAATCATACAAGCTGTGACTCAGATAGCTGTGACTCAGACAAGCTGTGACTCAAATGGTTGGAAATCATACAAGCTGTGACTCAGACGGCCGTGACTCAGATAAAAACACAGTGATTCGCGTCTCAATTTGCGAGCAGTTGGAGACGAATCTCGAAAATTTCGGACATGGGTTTTGTGCACAACGGCCTTATTTTCTTGAAGTGCGAGGAAATCGCCAAACAAAGCTACGGTTTGAGCTATACAAGTGGTTCTATGAACACGTAATTCTCAAATTTACTGTTGTGGCCGGTTTTACAAATCAGCAATTGGTTGAAAGAGTTGTGACTCAAGCAACTGCGACTCACAAACATTTAATTTTTTAATTAGTCAGTTACAGCGTGTAAACTCTGGAATTCAAAGAGACGGTTAAAATGTCAGTTACAACGTGTAAACTCTGGAATTCAAAGAGACAGTTAAAATGTCAATTACAGCGTGTAAATTCTGGAAGTTAAAGAGACAATTTCAGTTTTAGAATTGATATATCTGGAAGTTAAAGAGACCGAGGAAAATAACTTCAGCATCTATAAAAAATAATTGATGAGAAAAAAATTGTGGTGAGATTTGAGAGGATGAAGAGGAGTCGTTGATGATGAAGCTGTGATTTGAAGAAAATGAGAACAAAATTGTATGGCTCGATTTAATGAAGAACAAAATGCCCAGAAACTCAAGCTGTACCAGCATAAAACAAAATAAAAAGGGTATGTACTGATATATCTGAACCAATGTGATATAATTGACTGATATTTTTTCGTACATAGGGTGGTAGGGAGGAGCAAGGGAAGACTCTAAAGTCTTCTTTGCAAGTTGGTGCTTGTACATTTGGGAGTTGTAGCTTCAATTCAGTTGGTGCTGAAGAAACAGAGGTAGCAGCCTCATCTGGGTTGTAGCTTAGATAAAATAGAATGTAAAGAGAAGTTGTAGCTTGCCTTTCATCCTAAGAAGAAGAGGTTTTTTCCCTTTATGGGTTTCCTCACGAAAAATTTGTGTCTATGTGTATATCTGTGTGATTGAATGATTATACTATGCCTATATATTAAATCTACTGCAATGAACTTTCTACTGTTAAAAGAATGAATGTAAAGGTTCTGATAACACCCTGACTACTATAAGTTATCAAGGAAAAGTTTTTTAAAATTTTTTAAGCTCTGTAATTAACTAATTCACCCCCCCCTCTCAGTTAATTGATACTTTCAACACAACTCACCATGACGACCATTCAATGTCTACTCCTCCACACCCAATTGACCCACCACCATCTCCAACTCATGATCCATAGGTCGACCGATTAGCCTCTCATCCTCATTGACCTGACTATCCACCATCTCCTACTCCACCCATTTCCCATGCTCTAGATACAATGGTTACATCATGTGAGATACATCATGAGGGAGATTTCAACTATGATGCTATCTTTTCTTCTATCTTTCTTGACATACATATTGATTTGTTGGTGGAAGTGTCTATCACTCTGGCTCTATTGGTAGAGGTAGTGATGCCTCTGGTTCTAGAGGTGTACCAAATATCTCATAGCATTTATTGGACTGGTGATGTATATTTGGCATGTATCATGAGCTTGATATATATATATATATAGACACGCATACACACACACTACATTTTTCATGTGAATGTTGATGTTGATGTTTATTTATATGTTGATGGTGATGTGTATATTAGGTAGGTTAGATATGTTTGCTAGGTGTGCTTCATAGATGTGTATGTTAGATGGTGTTTCTTATATGTGTGCACGATGGTTATGCTAGATAATGCAACTTGTGTTTTGTTAGATGTTATTATTATATTTGTGTGTTAGATGATGTTTAAATATGTTAAAAGTATATGCTAGATGATGGTAGGTAATTTTTACATGTGTACGTTAGGTGATGTTTGACGTGTATGTTAGATTACGTTAGCTATTCTTTTAGGTGTATGTAAGATGGTGCTTATGTTTGATAGGTGATGATAGATGTGTATGTTAAATGATGTTTGTCATATGTGTGTGATGGTTATGTTAGATGATGTTTATGTTTAGTAGCTAGTAATGATGATGATGATGATGGTATGCTACATGGCGTTAGGTGATGGTGGTGGTGGCCATTGATTTGATGATCACATTGTAATATTTTTTATTGTTATGTATATATACACTTTTTTTTTATGAACTCAATGGTCTGTCAAATTATTTTATGATATTTAGCTTCATGTCTATAATGTATTTTGTAAATGTCAATGAATATGATTCATGTGTGTGATGCAATTTTATTTATTTATTTATGTATTTATGTAGATGTCTTTTATATTAGCTATAATTATAATTACAAATTGTGCACAATCTTCGTTACAATTGCAAGTTGCAATCTCAACTATAATTACAATTTACAATCATTATTTCAATTTCATAACTACAAATTACAATTACAATTACAATAAGAAACTATTAATTAGATTTACAAATTACAAATTACAAATTACAAATCAGACAATTACAGCTACAAATTTACAATTGCAAATTGTAGTTATAATTACAATCAGAACTTGCAAATTGCAATTACAAATTTTCAATTACGTTTACAAATTACAAAATATTTTAGAAAATTTCAAAATTACAAAATAATTTACGAAATTGAAAAATTGCAATTAAAAAATACAAAATTACAAAATTGCAAAATAATTTATGAAATTGCAAAATTACAATTAAAAAATACAAACCTGCAACATTGCCTTCATTCTTCTTCAAGGTGATAAACTTTGTTTCCCACCATTATGACAATGAATTGGAACATAAGTGATCCATACATTATGTTCCTAAATGTAGGTGACAATGACCTTATGTAGCAACATTACCACCCTTCTAAATTTTTCTTACACTAGGGTTCTGTTTTGGAAAAATGTTTGGAGTTTTAGTTGGCGAAGCTAGGTGCTTTATAGCTCACGTAGGGAGATTTTTATTTTTTTCTAAATGATGAAAGGCTTATTTTTTTCTGTAACTTGGAAAATTATGTAAGTTGATGTTTTGATTTATAGGGTTGATATTATTATGTTCTTGTGGGTCAATTCTGACTGGTAAGGTACCAACAATTTTATATTTTCTAAAATGTTTAATAATTTCTAATCAATGCTAACATGAAAACTATAACCTTAGACGAAATTAATAATAAAAAATATTTAAAAATAAAACACTAAAAAAACATGCAGGATATATATATATAACCATGGTTTACGCAGAGAATAATGTTATGGAGATCGGAGCTGTGTTTCGATAATTTCATTCGACATTTTGAACCATACTCTTGGTTCATCATCAGGAGTTGAAAATTGATCGAAGGAGAGATTGGAAGGATTTCTCAAATATATAGTGAATACCATGTTTCCTTATTTTCTTATTTAATAGTAAATTTAAATTTAACATTAAGTTTTCCATCAAGTCGGTTTGTCCAAAAGGGGGCATTTAATGGTATTACGATTTCATGGTTTTCCTTTTTTGAAGAATATGGATCATTGGTTTCCACACATAAATAATTTTAGTGCCTTCATCCCTATTAAGAGTCTCGGGGTTCAACGTAATTTTAATCTTTTCCCTTACTTTTCTTTTTGTGAGGTGATCAATCTTAGCGATAATTTTGGCTTTTTCTAGACAAATATGATGTTTTGTATTATGTGAGTGCTCAGCTAATGCAGAATTCCTAAACCTATCATGTGTGATATCTGCGAACTGTTCTTTTAATCTAATTTCCATAGATCTCCCTGTCTCCCCTATGTGTGTGTTTGTGTGTATATATATATCAAACTATTACATACAACCAATTCAAATTTAACCAAGCAAGTAGTGATCAAGCATTCCAAGCATAGCCAACAAGGAAGAGTGAATAGGGAAATATGTGCATAGGCATTAAATAAGAAAGAGTGACAGAGCAATCCAAGCACAACCATCCAATAACGAAGAGGCAATAGAGTAATCCATGCACAACCATCCAACAATGAAGAGGAAAGAGGAATATGTATGTCTTTGAGACTTTAATAGTTTTTTAATCCAGATTCATCCACGCACAACCAAACAACAACGCAGAGGAAAGAGGAAGATGTATGTCTTTGAGATTTAAATAGTGTCTGTAACGTCCCCTTTACCCAATCCAACCATCGGGAGGGGACATTAACTGATTTCAGGCTCTCAAATTTCACCCCAAAGACATAATGCAAATTTCAACATATAAATGTGTGTAGAAACATAAATAAACATACACAGTGGAATTAAACTCTATACACACACACATCTAACATGAAAAAACAAACATAAACATTACATGCATCAAATAAAAACATTTCAGATTCAAATGCATGAGAATTCTTATCTTTATCCAACGGAAATCCAAGCAATTGGCCGTGTAAGAGTAATTTTACACCCAACCATAGGCACTCTATCCAACATATACTCTTTCTGCTGAGAGGCCACCCCCAAGTTGGGCTATGAGGCTACCAAGGCGAAGGAAACACCTATAGGATTTTATCTCTCATCCCACAACCAATTATGCTCTATGTGCTGAGTCGAATGCTCCTACATAGCTCTACAATGGTCCCACTCAGCCACAACAGCCTTGGCTTCAACAATAGATGCCCCAAACAACACCCTTCTTAGCTCAGGCATCCCCTTCATTGATCGACAGTTTGCTCAGGCGATTCATCTTGCATAGTGCTTCTAGTGTGTACATAGAAGAAGTCCAACCTGATATGTGTTGCTATAGAACCACCTGTAGATTCAACTCATGTATTCTCAAGCACTTATGAGTAGCATAAATCAATGGGTAAGGGTTCCTAGCTTTCCCAACCTCTCTACTCACTTACAACCATCAATTTTCCCTTCCAAATCTGCACCACTATATCCAAATTCGAATTGATGGGTTAGAAATGGTATGGTATGTTCATGGATAACAATTGAGAGCTTTGCCTAGTGTAGATTTGCATGAAAGAAAAAAGAGAGAATTAGGGTTGAATCCAAGAAATATGAGAAAATGGTGAAAATACAACTGACATATCTTTTGACGGTAGAAGAAAGGACTCCTAGCAGCTGCAGACTAACTTCTATCATGACAGAACTATCAAAAAAGTGCAGTTAGTCCCATGCTTCAATAATTGCATGAGATGACTTTTCCCACCAACCTCACACATGCATTCAATGTTTGGAAAATAGTAAAAAAGGAGATAATTGGCTTATTCAAAGCACATGATAGGATTTGGGT
Source organism: Larix kaempferi (assembly GCA_027924585.1). Classification (NCBI taxonomy): domain Eukaryota; kingdom Viridiplantae; phylum Streptophyta; class Pinopsida; order Pinales; family Pinaceae; genus Larix; species Larix kaempferi. The sequence continues at coordinate 52,276,001 of BSBM01000093.1, read as the reverse complement.
GAGTTCTAAGGTTGAAACTTGGAAGGAAGGATTTAATCTCCCATAGAACTCCTTTCCTCTTCCGCTCTGATGGAATAATATCCCCTTTGGTGATCTTTACACAACCATTCTAGGATAGTTTGATTATTTATGCACATAATATTTACATATATTCTAAATTAGCATGACAAGCCAACCTCACAGTCCAAATAAAAATGTATACATCATGCATGTCTATCCATTCATTAGTCAAGCCTTGGCCTTGAGCTCCACACTAGCATATATACATCATTTACATACATTTGGTTAAATACATTCCAAGTCAAAACTAGGGGTATTACAATCCCCCCCTGGAATAACACCGTCCTCGGTGTGTGCTCAAAATCAGAACAAAAATGGATATGCCTCTTTTATGGCATCCTCCAACTCCCACATAGCCTCATTGGGACCGAATTGCTTCCATTGCACCTTTACCTATTTGATGGATCGATTTCGAAGCAATGTCACCTTCCTATCTAGGATGCATAGTGGCTCGGTTTGGAACTCTCCCCTGGGTTCCACTTGGATCACATCCCAGTCAATCACATGGTTAGTATCATGTACATATTTTTTAAGCAATGAAACATGAAAAACATTATGATGTCTAGTGCTAGCAGGCAATGCAATTCTATATGCAATTGGCCCTATTCTCTCAAGCACTTCAAATGGCCCACAATATCTTGGTGACAGCTTGGCACAACTTCCAAGCTTCAAGAAACTCTTCCTTGGCCTCACTCTAAGGTAAATATGATCCCCAACATGAAACTCCCTATGCACTCTATTCTTATCTACATAGATTTTCTATCTATATTGGGCCACCTTTAAATTTTTCCTGATCTTTGCAACCTCTTATTCCATTTCCTTAAGTCATTCTCTCCTAAGAATAATTTTGTTCACTAGATTATCCCAAGTAACTGGTGTTATGCACCTGCTGTCATACACAGCTTCAAATGGACTGATTCCCAATGATACTTGTTTCCCATTGTTATATGCAAACTTTACCAAGTGTAGATAATCCCCCCACTTGGATGGTTTGTCCATCACATACATGCGAAGCATGTCTTCAAGCACCTGATTTACTCTTTCTATTTTCCCATTTGTTTATGGATGGTAGGCAGTACTAAAGTTTGGTTTTGTACCCAAATCAGTGAAAAGACTTTTCCAAAAATTAGAGGTGAACTTGGTATTCTTGTTTGAATTTATTGCCTTAAGCAATCCATGTAACCTGAAAAATTCCTTCATAAAAATATTTACAATGGCATATGTTTTATATGTGGATTTAACTAGAATAAAATGTTCTACCTTTGATAATTTATCCACCACAACCATGATGGAATCATGCTACCTCGCTATCATTGGAAAACCTATAATAAAATCCATGGAAATCACTTCCCATTTCCATTCCGAAATTGGTAGAGGCTGCAATAAACCTGATGGGTGTTGATGCTCAACCTTCACTTGTTGACATTTCATGCACTTGGAAATATACTCAGCAATGCCCTTCTTCATTCCTGGCCAAAAATATTGCTTTCTCGTTGTAGCAACTGTTTTTTGGTATCTTGGGTGACTAGAATATGGAATTTTATGGATTTCATCCATAATTATTCTTCTCAAATCTGCCACATTAGGAATATAAATTCTATTTTTATAAACAAGAAGTCTGTCACCTTCCAAATGGTAACCTTCATACCTTTATCTAAATTGTGTTGCTGTAATTTTTCCTTTATTTGCACATACAGTTCATCTTTAATGATAAAGTTAACAATCTCATGCCTTAAATCTGACTAGCAAGTACTAATGGCTGCCACGTGCATTTCATGTATTTTTCTGCTAAGTGTATTAACCACTTTATTTTCCTTACCCTTTATGTATTTGATCTCAAAATCAAATTCACATAAAAATTCCAGCCATCTAGCTTGCCTAGCATTTAATGTTGGCCACTCAAACAAATATTTCAAGCCACAATTGTCTGTCCTTAGCTCAAATTTTTTTCCTATTAAATAGTTCCTCCACATTTTCAAAGCGTGCACAATGTTCTACCTCCATATTTCATAGTGTCGCATTTTCACCATAAAAATAGTTGACGACACTTCCCCTACTGCTTAAAACACCCAGAAGAGAAAAATGATGAGTGATCCTTGAAGACAAACCTATCCTGTCAAGAATCAACCCAGCTGAGACTTCATATACCTACACTACCATGCCTTGCTCCAGCTTAGGTGCGCGGTAATCCACACTACCGCGCTATGCTCTTTCTCTGCCATGCGGTACTACCGCGCTATGCTCAGTTTAAGAGGCGCGGTACTCCCTTTTTAGCCTTTTTGCCATGGCTTATGGGATCTTGATCTTCGAGAGATTTTTTAGGATTGGTATCCCTGATTCGATCCTAACTCACCTTCTCAGATTAGTGGGCCTAATCCACTAAACATTCCCAAGATCCATTCTTCTCTCTTGATGGTTAACCCTACTACACACTATAAGAGAGAGGCATTCCATGAGCAAAGGGGAGGACTCTTGGAGACATTAAACTTATGATCTTGAATCTTTGTGGAGATAGCTAGAGGAGAAAGCACTTGGAGCTGGGAGTTGGCTTGGACATCAAGCAACCATTGCAAGTGACTTCAAGTTGGTAATAGAACATAACTTGTCTTGTTTCCCAAATCATGTGTGTTGATTTTGTTTCAATTATATGATTTGTATCTGTTATAGATTTAGATTCTAACTCATATTTCAAGTTTCTAGAGAATCGTATATGCTTGTGTCTAGGTTTCATTCTGACAAGTTCATTCGCGAGGACTTGGAAATTGGAGCGACCATTGGGACGAGCAATTGAATAGAAGGTCAGTTAGATCTCTTCCGTTTCTTTTAGCAGTTTAATCTTGAAATGTCTGTTTAGATCTAGGAATTCAAGGTAGCATTTGTTATTTTTTGTCTTAGTTTAGAGTCAGTTAAAGTCTACTTTAATCTAAGAGAATTTCTACCTATCCGTAGGGAGAAATTTCTACAACAAGAATGGAGACTCCGCTGGTTTGAACCCCATTTGATTGATTCATCTCACTTTCAGTCATTTTTTATTGTGATTCTTCTTTCTCTTCAAACCAGTACTGAATTTTGGTCTCCTTGACCTTTATTCTTCCCTCCTCTCTACATCTTTCCTCCCTCTGTGATCAGTGAGTCCTATGGGTCTGCAGCAACCCTGGAAAATTCAATCTTTTTTTCAAAAGTTGCGTTTTTCCATCCTTTGCAACTGTACCGCACCCCCACTACTGTCTATAGCGTGGTAGTACCGCGTACTCATAACTCTTACCAGAGTGGTAGTGTACCAGTACTGTGCTATAGCCTGTTCCTGTCATGCGGTAGTGTCTGCATATTTTCAATTTTTTCTTTTCTGTTTGGTTTCTTGAATCATTTTTTATTTTCTCTGCTTTACTTTGGTGTTTTCTGTTGCTTATTACTATCCTGTTCATTACACAGTCTTTGTGGTTTGTTTATTTCTCTTGTGAGCATGATTATTTTATGAGTTAGTGGCATTATTTGCACATTGGTTCACCCCTTCACTCTGATTGCATTGGCTTGATCTGCACATCACAACCAAACCGTTACTACTGTCCTCTTTTTACTGGATCGTGTATCTTTCATAATCACATTGTTTCCATTAGTGTTATTCAAAATTATATCGAAAATTATCATTGGAGAACATTTGTGTTGTTTGGATTGAAATGATCTAGTAGTATTATTGTGCATTAGGAAGTGAACCATTTAAATTTGCCACATAAATTCTCATTTTTTGAAGCATCCTAGTTGCAAGATCAGTGAATTGGAAAGAAGTGCTTATTTCGGTTTGGCTCTACTTAGAAAAAGAAAACAATTTTTTTTTTGTTTTGAAGTAGTTTTTAATTGTTTGTGAAAGTTTCATGCATTTATGATCGAAGAACTCTCTCTCTTCCATAGCTAGTTTTTCATCGAATACAAGGCTTATTTCGATTCATTCTCACTTGCATGGTTTGGGTCGTCACAACACCACCAAGTTTCACGTCCATTTACCCGATTGAGTAATACAACCACTAAAATTAATCTCCCTAACTAAACCAACATTAACCTCACTTGAGGAAATCAAAAGAATTTGGTAGTTAGGTACGACACCGAGGATAGGCATCAAAATAATTCCCCCTTGTCATTTTCATCTAAGACATAGTTGTTGTCCTCTAGGGAACTAAAATCCTCTAGTATTTATTGACACGGTCATAGACCAGTTTGTTGAGGGGCCTCCTGACTGTTTTTAAATTTCAAGGGTTAAACCACCGCGAGATTGAGAACCGGACGGACTCTGTGGAATGTCGCACTCCACTTAGCCCTAAGGCAACATCGATCATTGTCTTCCTTGTATTCATAGTAATGCAAGGGTGATAAGGCAGAAGCGCTGAAAACCTTTTCCAACGTGTCATGAACGAGGTATCTTAGTGACTTTTGTACTAGGGCTCTTTTACCCAGGATCCCTTTCGGTAGAGGGATATCCTTCTCATATTGGTCTCTCATGTTGTATTGTTCGACTTGGATTTCATCACCTTGTGCAGGATGCAACTTGTTGAGGTCTCCAGCTCTTAGTTAGGAGTTTGCTTGTTATCTCATCTTTATAGAGGGTCATTTTTTCTTTTTAGTGACTGCTTGTTGGCATTCTGGCCATTATTTTTCTCAGCTTGCTTACTGGGACACCGGTCTCAGTATAGATTTTAGAGCTTGCTTTTTGGCCTGTGAGCCTTGCTTTTTCTAGCTCCTCTTTTGCACACTCGGCTGCATTAGATTTTTTGAGTTCTTTGTTACGAGAATGCCCTTGGATTTCATATTCCTGCCATTATGTCAGAACCACCACGGAGATCACAAAGGGTACAGGGCAAAATCCCTCCACCACCACCACCGCCGCGGACCTCTGGTCCACCTGCATCACGTATTCCCACCCCTCCTAGCCACAGTGCCGATCGAGGGAACATTCCACTGCCGATACGCACTACATCTTCAGTTCCGTCGATAACCGTTACTCACAGCACGGTCTCAAAACCTCTTGCAGTTTCTGCAACCACTAGTACATCTAAGATTCTCACTGTCACTTCACCCACTATTATTCCATATATATCTGCCACAGTGGGAAACATTACAGCGGCTGAATCTAGTACAGCCCAAGATAAAAGATCGGAGGCCATCCTCCTCCCCAATATCAACACCTCCTTTCCACCAGAAAATTTCTACGATGACACGGAAGGATCTGTTGGCACCATTGAAGGATCCAACCAGGATATATCTGGCTTGATTCCAGTCCTGGGAGGGTACGTTGAAATTATTGAAGACACTCAACTTCCTGATACACCTTTTGAACATGACTATGGCTTTATCACTTCCCAGGCGGAGCTTCTGCCTATTATCACTGTGCCATCCAGCATTCATCCACAGGAAACCAGTTCGTCTAGCAACATACCTCGTACCATATCTCTCCCCAACCTCCCTTTGGGACAAGAGATCATGGCCTCCATTCAGTCTAGTATGGTTAGTCTAGCAAATTTCCCGTTAGCATCGGCACAGTTTAAACGTGACACAGAGAAAATGCTCTCGACACCCAGTCTTCGATGGTCCTCCTATTGTTGAACATGCTATGGATGACACCCCCGATACCCCTCGGTTAAATTCCCCACATTTGCTGCCATCACCCATGTTTGGCGCACATTCTATGAGGGATAACCTAGTTTTTTCTCCATCCTCGCCCATCACATATGGAAGACCCCCTCCACAAATCGGCACTTTTGGCGCCATTGGCCAATCGACACTATCGTACCTGGATACTATCGGAAGAACACCAAGCCATACCACTGGATCATCCATATTGACCAGAGGTTCACCTTCGGCCACTATCTACACTATCTCAGGAGGTGGACAACTGACTGCCGCGATCCCCAACTCCAACAACCAAACCCCTCCTGGCAGGCCATCAACCCAACCTACTGGAGGACAATCCTTTGTTGGGAACCCCGTTCCTAGTCAACAACCTCCTCCTATAGGGCCATCCAACCCATTTGCTGGAGGGAAACCCATCGGCACCATCCAACAACCCTCCCAACCAGCAACATCTGCTTAGTATGGTATGTACAACACACCTGGCAGCGGACAACCTTATACCGGTTTCCCAACCGGGACTCATCTTCAACATCCCTCATCAGGTACACTTCCTTCTTGGGGATCTCAAATCCCACAGAGTGGGGGGTACTCATTATTTGGAAACTGGAACCCAGCTGGGGGGCAATCTCAGATTCCCCCTAACTTGAACTCTAGCTTCCCCTATCCTTCGGCTGTGACAACTCCATGGAACCCATCCCTTCAATTTCCACATGTTCATCAAGGAGGAATGAACATTCCATGGACACCACTGTCGCAGCCACCCCCCAACCCTTCTATGGGAAACCCTCCACTTACTCAATATAGTGGTAACATTCCTAGAACACAACAACTCCGGGGAACTTTTCCCCAACCAGGAACAGCAACCATTCCTGGGTTACAACAACCCCAGGGTACCATACCTACCATCCCCACTCAATAGAACATCCAACAACCAGTTACCACCGTGATTCCTAGTTAGGTAATGACTTCCAACACTCAACCGGTTAACCAAATGGCCTACTACCCACAGAACTTCCAGCAGTACCCCGCGGAAAACACATATGGGTATAACACATAGCAGTATACTATGTAGGGCCCCCAGGTTTCTCTGCACCATACAGTTATTACTCATACCTGCAGACCAATCGTCAACTTCCCTTTTTGGCCACGCTAGACTTACCTGATTTGTCAAGGCTCATTAACGATCCTATATGGCATGAACCTCACTGGCCACCCATTCAAGCCAAACTTCCATCGAACATTCCTAAGTTCGATGCTAAGCCCGGGGAAGACCCCAAGAACCACGTAATGACCTTCCATCTTTGGTGTTCATCCAACTCCTTGATGGACGATTCCATTTGACTACGGCTCTTCCAGCATACGCTTATCGGCACGGCAGCAAAATGGTACATCGAGCTGCCACAACACTCTTTCCACGATTTCAACACCTTGGCTATGCATTTTCTGCCCCATTTCTAGCTCCCCATCCAGTATGAGACTGGAACACAACTGTTAGCCTTGTTGCGTCAAACCACTTCTACGCACATTTCGGATCACATCCATGAGTGGCGTCGATGCCGTAGGGTAATCAAGGAATCCATTCCGGATCAGCTACTCGCTGATTGGATCACAAATTCATTCTTGCCTCCCATAGCTAGGGATATCGCTATGCGCGGGCTGGTCACAAAAGAACAAGCCATCTCAGCAGCCCAGTACATGGATTTGGTATATACCCAATCCGACACTTTACATGAATTTCTTCCCCATGCCGCCCGTGTTACCACTGATCCAACGAAACCCGCCACTGAACCCCCCATTGATGGTATTGTCGGTTCAGTCAAGGCCCAGCCTACTACCAACTCGACGGGGCAACAAGCTTCTGCTTCCCCCGCTCTATCTCAGGCTGATCCAAAAGCCACCACTTCTCCTGCTATCTCCTCCGAAGTGAACGAAGTTCAATCTACGTCACAACCATCCGGAGGAAAGAAGAAGAACAATCATGGTAAATCCAAGAAGAACCAGCAAGAGAATCCCAAGCCACAACCCACCCACAACGACCTGAAACCACGTCGAAAGGCTAAGTTTCCCTACCTAATTTGTCAAGACGATCACTACACGTGTCACTGTCCCTACAAGGATGAACTCAACAAATTCGTTAAAGGATCCTCTCGCCCGACAGTGTTAACTGACCCTTTCCCTCAGCAACAACAGCAAATGGTTTCCCAAGAAACCCCACAAGGGGGCAACTCGAGCAACCCAACTCGTGGAGAGACGTCTGCAAATCGGGAAATCCTGATGACAAGTAATGAGGAGATTCATATAACCACTCATTCAAAGACATATGAGAACCCTCCAAGTTCAAACAAACAATCAGAGATAGCCAAAGGCAAATCTCCTGTTGAAGATCTGACTCCTACCCCTCCCCCTAACGGCCATCTCCATATCGAGAGACCACTTATGGACATAGTGCTACGCCCACCCAAGGGAACCATACGAAAGGCGACATTCAATCCCAATGCGCGAGCTTCCCAAAATTACAACATTGTTGAGGATTTAGCTCAAGCACCTTGCGCCATGTCGACTCTCGAGGTTCTTCAACACTGCCCTACGTAGCGTAGAAACTTACTTTCAACACTGGGGGCAATGGACCCAGATACTTCAAACACTATTATGTTTAACTTGGACTATGCCAAACCTCGGCTTTCTCACCAGTTAGCCTTCCAAGCTCACACAAAAATTCATGGAAATAGCATCCATCGCACTATTTTAGATGAAGGTGCCTCCACGTCGATCATGTCTTTGAATTGTTGGAGAGCCTTAGGCTCACCCGAAGTCACGACGTCTCCCACCACTCTCAGGGCATTTGATGGACACGGTTTTCAACCTTATGGACTCATTCCCGCCATTGGTGTTGAACTGGGGGGAAAAATATTATCCGTACACATCGAAGTCGTGGATGCACCATTGGATTACAATCTTCTACTTGGTCGGAACTGGTTTTATGCCATGACCGCCATAGCATCTACTGTCTTCCGGATTGTGCAATTTCCTCATGAAGGGAAAATTGTCACCATAGATCAACTTGATTACTATATCCCAGACTCTTATCCGAACTCCGCCAACACCATCCCGTTATTAGATCAACCTCGGTACCAGTTCCAAGACATCGGCGTTGGTCTTATGAAGGATTCCTCCCTTATTGGAGTTTTCCCAGAGCTGGGGCCCCATGTTGAACCAGTCAACATGATTTCATCAAATGTCACCCCTTCCAATGATTCATGGGTGATTCCGAGTCTCGCTGAGATTGAAAACTATGGCAACTCCATGCCTTTGAATAGAAACCTCGTAGCGTACGAAGTGATCCAGTCAGCCACCGATTGGGTCGATTGTCCTACCCATCACACCGTGGCACATCTCTCGTCTAAGACTCATTCATCCCCACCACTTATCGATCCTCTCACTTTGATTTTTCCCACTAACGAATCAATTATGGAGGTTATGTGCGGTAATGAGCCACCATGGGGAGATTTTCATCATCAATCTTCATTCCTCACTATTCAGATGCTTGAGCCCAATACCAAATCCAACCCTTCACTTGCAATGGTTCAAACCAAGTTTCCCACTTCCCTCGACGAAGTATTTTCCGAAGGAAACTTGGCTAAACTTATGGCAACCACTCCCATAGACATTTCAGTGAAGCCTGGTATCGTGGAAAACATTCATATTGGCAAAACATGCACTCCCCTCGAAATGGAGTTCTACACTGCCTACTTTAAAACCTTCCGCGATTTTTTTGCTTGGAGTTATGAAGAAATGCCAGGAATAGATCCCTCGATTGTGGTCCATGAAATTCCAACCTTCCCTGGAACCCGACCTGTTCGGCAGAAACTTCGACCCGTCCACCCTTGTAAGGCAGCCGCTATTAAAGCAAAAGTTGAAAAACTTTTGCGTGTTGGTTTTATCTATCCTGTCCCATTGACAGAATCGGTATCTAACATCATTCTCGTAGCCAAGAAACAGGGAACGATTAGAGTCTGTGTCGATTACTGCGACTTGAACAAAGCTTGTCCAAAGGACAACTACCCAACTCTGTTCATCGACCAGATCATCGATAACTGCACCAGGAGTGTCATCTTTTCATTTATGGATGGCTTTTCTGGCTATAATCAGATCGATATCCTCCCAGCCGACCAGCATAAAACAGCCTTCATCTGCCCTTGGGGTATTTTCGCATATCGAAAGTTACCTTTTGGCCTTAAAAATGCTGGGGAAACTTTCCAACGGGTGATGTCATATGCATTTCACGATATCAAACATATTGTAGAACCATATCTTGATGATCTTCCCGCTCATTCTCAAACCCGGGATGACCATCCTGATCACTTAGGGGCCATTTTCGAAAGGTGTTGTCACTACAATATCCTTTTGAATCCACATAAGTGCGTCTTTTGCATGGAAGCCGGAAAAATTTTGGGATTCATAATCTCCAAAAGCGGGATACGCTTAGATCCTGCGAAGGTAGAAGCTATCTTAGCCCTACCTTCCCCTACGAACATCCTAGAACTTCAAAGTTTGCAAGGGCATGCAAACTTTCTACACCATTTCATTTGTAATCTTTCTGAGATAACAAAAGGCTATATGAGGCTTCTCAAGAAGAACACTCCCTTCATCTGGGATGACGAAGCCCAACGTTCCTTTGATAATCTAAAGGCGGCCTTAACTAAAGATCCTGTGAGTCAACCCCCCAATTACACACGAGATTACATTCTTTATCTTGCAGCTTTGATTTCCACCATCGGTATGGTGCTAGTCCAGGAAGACCATAATGGCATAGAACATGTGGTATACTATCTTAGTAAGAGTCTTCTCGACTCCAAAACTCGTTATTCACATGTTGAAAAACTGGCTCTGGAAACAGTTTTCGTTGTCCAGAGATTCCGTCATTACATTCTACTCCGCCGGACCACTGTTATAGCAGATTTCAATCCAATGTATTATATCCTCACACGCCAAGTGCTTGGGGGCAAATACTCTCGTTGGATTGTCATCCTACAAGAGTTTGACTTGGAATTTGCCAAATCCAAGTCTAGAAGTCTTTGATCTTCGCTGAGTTGATTTGTAACTTGCCCTGTGCTACCGAGCAATCCGAGCCCATCAATTCTCTTCCTGATGAATCATTGTTCCTCAATAGCACGTTTGATCCATGGTACGGGTATATTTTATTACACCTCCAAACCCAATGTTTCCGCCCCGACCTCACTCGCGATGAACGTCGACGTATCCGACACCACGCCACGTACTACCTCGTAGTCAACGATACCCTTTATCGACGTGGTGTCGACACTGTTCTTCGACGTTGTTTGACTTTAGATGAAGCGGAATGCGTTCTTAATGACTGCCACGCTGGAACATGTGGTGGTCATCTCTCTGGGATGGCTATGGCCCAGAAGATACTGCGAGCAGGATATTTCTGGCCCTCGATTTTCAAAGACTACATTGAAATGGTTAAGAAATGTCCACCCTGTCAATTCTTTCATAATAATACATGCTCGCATCCTGCTCCACTCCATCCTATTATTGCCATCGGCCCCTTTTCCAAATGGGACATATATTTCATGCACTGTAAACCCACTTCAGCCAGGGGGCATAGCTATGTCATAGTAGCTGTTGACTATTTCAAAAAATGGGTTGAAGCGATGCCTACTTATGCTGAGGACGGCAAAACAGCAGCACAATTCATATTCAATCACATTATAGCTAGATTTGGTGTCCCACAATCCATTGTGACCGATCATGGCTCCCACTTCAGGAACCATATGATTGAGGAACTGAGTGCCAAGTTGGGTTTTCGCCATGAAAACTCAACCCCACACTACCCACAAGCTAATGGCCAAGTTGAAGCCATTAACAAAGTTCTGAAACGAATGATTCAGCGCATTGTGGGTACTCACAAGTCCAACTGGCACTCATCTCTGTTTTCGGTACTATGGGCATACCGAACCTCAGTAAAAAGTGCTACTAGGTTTACACCATTCCAACTGGTGTATGTCCTGGAAGTCATTTTACAGATTGAATGTGAAATTCCATCACTTAAGATAGCCATAGAGCTACTTCCCCACGCCACTTCCGAAGAGGAATGGTTTCTATACCTAGCCAAGCTAGATGAAACCCGTCGCGACGCTGCTTTAGCCAACAAAGCTGATAAAAAACACGTCAAAGCACAGTATGACAAATCCATTCAACCTTAGGTTTTCAATGAAGGTGACCTCGTACTCACATATGATCAAATGCACGATAAACTTGGAAAAGCAAAGCTAGAATCTATGTGGTACGGCCCCTTTGTTGTAAAATGTGTCTTGGATAAAGGAGCCTATGAACTCGTCGATTGTGATGGCACACCATTGGCACGGCCCCGCAATGGGTTGTACCTCAAACGCTTCTACACGTAGGGTTATCCTACGTGAGATACTTTTTGTACATAATGTACCTATCTTGTTTTCACTTATCTTTTTGGTGTGCACACACGGACCTCATGCATCCATTCTTACCTTGACTTGTGATTTTATGCGCAGATGTCTGCCTACTTCGGATTCGCCGACGGTGCGAGTCGACATACCCAGAACCTTGCTTCCGCAGCATGGGTAATCTATTCTCCCACTGACGAGTTTCTATCTTCAGGAGCCAATTGTTTGGGTCCTGCAACCAACAATATAGCAGGGTACCATGCAGTCATCGGACTCTTGACAGAGGTTGCTTCCCTTGGAATTGACTCCCTATCAGTCTTTTAAGACTCCCAACTCGTGATTTCTCATCTGAATCATGTTTACACAGTTCGCGATCCTAGCCTACTTCATTTATTTCGAAGGGTACACCTCTTGGAACGATCTTTTAATTTTATTTCATATCAACACATACCAAGGGAATTCAATTGTATAGCTGATTCATTAGCTAATTACATTTTGGATTGGCATCTTGCCCATACATAAAAACAAATCATAAAATAAACACACAAGTCATTATAAATAAATAGGTCATAAAAGTAGGTCCATATATATATCACTGTATATAAAAGTGTTTTTTCGAATACATAAAGTTTGTGTTTTAAAGACAAAATTTGGGACCTAGTCCCATACAAAAATTTGGCTCTGAAAGCCTACATATCGTATACATGCTGCAAAAAGATAAAAGCTGCCATCTAAGGAGATCTGGGAGATCGATCATGTTCCTCCTCAAATTCCTCACGCTGCTGGTGATAACACATTATAGCCCTAGCCACCCTACGGAGGAGTCGGCCAATACGCCTAGGCACACCTACGGTATGCCGCTAGAGATGCAAAGGGATGTCGTCCATCCTCGTAGCGGGGACACCGTGGGTTAAACCCTGTAGTTTCCTCTCTATCTCCTGGACCCCTCCCGCCTCATCCGGAGCGGCTCGGTGATCAACACCACCTCGGCGTAAGGGCGAGTACCCTGCCGGTCTCTGTAGTCCACGATCTGCGACATGCACACATATATATATTAAAGTCTTTTACACATTCTAAAAAACAATAAAAATTATATATTCAAAAAAAAAAAAAACATTTATGAAGGTCATACCTGAATTGTCCCAATCCTCATCTTCCGGAAGTGCCAAGTCTATGTCTTTGCGGAAGTCCACCCCTGCATAGGGGTAGTCATCGATCATCACAATCTGTTCCTCGAGCCACAAGAAGAAATCCTCACCGAAAGCCAAACGCTGCGGCCCTCTAAGTCGTCCTGCGTACTCGCTCCATCGAGCCATCCATGGCTCAGTGGGTGGACGGGGGGGCATGGCCAGCTGTGGGTGCAACAACGGCACCCTCTCCAAGAAGAAGGTGACTAAGATGATCCCATACCCAAATTGAGAGTTCTCTCCAAGCCTGCACTTGTTCACTTGCTCTTTGAGGTTGGTCAATACTACCTCACACCAGTTGAATACTGTTCCTGCCATGCAATCCACTGCAAGATTCATCTGTGTACGGGATGCCTGATGGGGACCCATACTCCCTGCTGCAGGTGTGATGGTGAACAACACGATTTTTAAAGGAAGTTCTACAATGTCCTTAATGACCACCTTGCCACTTTTCTTCCCCGAACCTTGACGGCAATAACGAGCAATTAAAGCATCAGTGCTCGCCTTCGAGGCTGTGAACCCAGTAAAACTCACCCGGGCTCCTCTTTTCGAGAGGCCCGTGAGGAAATAAATGTCCTCGAGTTCAATCTCGAGGGTGTGTTCTCCCACTCAGAAAGCTTGAATGTCAGTGTCCCACATTTGAATAATGTGGGTGAGAAGTTTTGCCTGCTTACGGATACCTTTGGTCTTGAAGAATTTCAACAAACCACATTCCCGCAATGCAGTCAAGGTCTCTTGGTCATCTTCGGCCAACAAATCATCCGTTTCATGCTCTCTTTCTTTCCACTGGACCATTTTGCTCCAAACAAGTTGCAGACACCTGCAAAAGGTCATAGGAAACATTCATTAATCATTTAACAACTTGATCTCAACAAAAAATTAGAGAAAAATCAATTTTTTCATCTTAAAAACCGCCACTACCACACATGGGGGAAATGTGATTGCGCGGTACTGCACAGTACCATGCTCATGTTTAACCTTACAGCATGGTACTGTTGCACGGTACCGCGCTTCCCGATATAGCTCTTGTGCGGTACTGTGGAAGGCGAAAATTGCCTAATAGGGCTCGCCCAAAAAATTGTTCTTCCCTACTGAAATCAAGTTATTCATACATAAAATGAAAGAGGGGCTTGAAAGCTCTTACCTAGCATAGACGGCTGTTGAAACGGTTCTCCGGATCTCCAGATATGAACTCTTGAAGTTTTTGCTCCTCAATGGGTAAAATCTCCTCTTTTGGCAAATGCACAAGTGAAATGGTAACTTTCCATATTTACCCATCCTTTATATAACTTTTTCACTTATTTTTTACTCATTATTTTATCTAGTTAAATTAAAACCCATTTCACATTACTAATATCTAGTTCCACGAGCATCTGTTGACAGGGTCCCCTTTGAAAAACGTTCACATTGGTGTTCATTTATTGTTTGACCTTCATTTTGAGCCTACTTTATCTTTTTCGTGCTCTAGATTAAAACTTGAAAAATATTCCAAGCGCTTTTACACCCATGTCGTGCTTGTCAAACTTAAGTAAATGGTGTTGAGCTTAGTTATCTTTAATCATGCTCGTTAAACGATGAGGAAAGTATTATCCTGGTTTTATTTTATTCTCTTTTCGGACCAGAATAATTATAAATTACGAAAAAGACCATTGGAGTCCATAGTTAAGCTATTTTCAAACTCCCTAAAATTGAAAAGATTGCCAAGTGATCTTGACTCTTTCACACTTGTAAAAGTATTTGAAAGGTCGTCTATTCGGTGATAGGTTATCCCTTTTTTCGGCCCGTCTAGACTATTTACGAGAAAGGTATACCTCAATCAATTTTTGGCTGGGAGAGTTCTCTCGGGAATTGTTTTACACTTTTTCGGGATCGAGGGACTAAATTTATGAAAAAGTACACTTTGGAGCCTTCTTTAAGTTTTTCAGGCTCTCTAAATGTGAAAAACTACCGAGTTTTTCTTCCTTGGACTCGTTAAAATTTGACATCGAAGGACCCACTTTGGGACGAACCCCTCCTTTCTTAGGTTCGTAAAACATGTGAGATCGGACTCATCTATGAGATGAGCTATACCGAGCATCTGTTATCCTCTTCAAGCTCGAAAAACAACAAAGACGTACTCATCTATCATGTCGGGGGAATATGGGAAACAAGTCGAGTTTATTTTGGCAGCTTGTCAGTCATCACCTTTGAACATGGCATGCGTCTGTCCCTTGTCTATTTTGGGTATCTATTTTCGCTGAGTTATGGTCATCATCCTGAGTCATCTCTCTGGCCACGAGCCTACTCATTCGGTGTCTATCCTCTACTATCAATAATCCCTACTGCCAAGTCCTTTTGCATGTTGTTATATGTTCAAAGGGTTGTATTGTTCAGAGACATTCATTGTGTCAGACCTCTATTGTGTGAGTACATGTTCTATCGTCCTATACTATCTTTTCGTTCCGATTTCATGTCGATTATGTGGCAATCATTATGGCCCACCTTCCACGATTCTATTCCCGTCGACGCCAAAATCACTATCCGGGAATTGGACTTAGGAATCAACCATTAGTACCTTGGTACCTGCATGCCTCAATGGCAAGTGTCCTCGTGTTCAACAATAGGTTTACATCATTGACCTCTAATCGAACAATCTCTCGAATGCTTGACATCAACCCATTCATTCGCATTTCATTGAGATGTACTACAGATACCTTGGGGATCATTGTCATCATTGGTGATTTCCCTCGCATTTGTTAACAGTTCACATCATTGACTGGTAATCGAATGGTTTCTACCATGTTCAACTTCAACACCTTGTAATCACATGGCTAGATTCGTATCATTTGCGATTTGATAGAAGACCCTAGACGCACCTTTGTATCTTGATTGCGTCCAGGTTGCGATGGAGATGTCCTTTATATTTTCACACAGATCCACTTTTGTATTGGTCGTGGCTGTGTCATTACTGCCTCATGGATCTACGCTTGTTCATAGTATCCATGATTTGTCTACAGTCTATATCATCTCAGTACTCATGGATCTGCAATGTATTGGTCGGCAGCCATGCTTTGAGTCAATTGTTTTCGAGCATGGGAATGCCCGCCTCGATGGTATATCTGACATTTTGTTTCTATTTCAGCTCCTTGTTGCTCTCCTTGATGCTATCTCCGCACAGTATTTGTAAAGTCTTTCGGCCATCAGTCCCTTCTGACCTCACACTTTAGGGGGCATCTGTTATACCTCCATATTTCACAGTGTCGCATCTTCACCATAAAAATAGTTGACGACACTTCCCCTACTGCTTAAAACACCTAGAAGAGAAAAATGATGAGTGATCCTTGAAGACAAACCTATCCTATCAAGAATCAACCCAGCTGAGACTTCATATACCTACACTACCGCGCCTTGCTCCAGCTTAGGTGCGCGGTAGTCCACACTACCGCGCTATGCTCTTTCTCTGCCACGCGGTACTACTGCGCTATGCTCAGTTTAAGAGGCGCGGTACTCCCTTTTTAGACTTTTTTCCATGGCTTATGGGATCTTGATCTTCGAGAGATTTTTTTGGATTGGTATCCCTGATTCGATCCTAACTCACCTTCTCAGATTAGTGGGCCTAATCCACTAAACATTCCCAAGATCCATTCTTCTCTCTTGATGGTTAACCCTACTACACACTATAAGAGAGAGGCATTCCATGAGCAAACGGGAGGACTCTTGGAGACATCAAACTTATGATCTTGAATCTTTGTGGAGATAGCTAGAGGAGAAAGCACTTGGAGCTGGGAGTTGGCTTGGACATCAAGCAACCATTGTAAGTGACTTCAAGTTGGTAATAGAACATAACTTGTCTTGTTTCCCAAATCATGTTGATTTTGTTTCAATTATATGATTTGTATCTATTATAGATTTAGATTCTAACTCATATTTCAAGTTGCTAGAGAATCATATATGCTTGTGTCTTGGTTTCATTCTGACAGGTTCATTCGCGAGGACTTGGAAATTGGAGCGACCATTGGGATGAGCAATTGAATAGAAGGTCAGTTAGATCTCTTCCGTTTCTTTCAGTAGTTTAATCTTGAAATGTCTGTTTAGATATAGGAATTCAAGGTGGCATTTGTTATTTTTTGTCTTAGTTTAGAGTCAGTTAAAGTCTACTTTAATCTAACCCATAAAATATCTCACATCTGTCATGTTTCTTGGAGTTGGCCAATTCACGATGGCTTCAATCTTCTCTGAATTAACTAATATTTCTTCATCTGAAATAATGTGACCCAAATAATGAATTTTATTTGTATACAAGTCACATTTTCCTAGCTTTGCATATAAATTATTCTCCCTTAACAATTGTA
Organism: Larix kaempferi; assembly: GCA_027924585.1. Lineage (NCBI taxonomy): Eukaryota > Viridiplantae > Streptophyta > Pinopsida > Pinales > Pinaceae > Larix > Larix kaempferi. The sequence continues at coordinate 52,258,358 of BSBM01000093.1, read as the reverse complement.
AAGCCATTATCAAATGTTCTTCATGCTCTTCTTCATTCTTGGAGTAAATAAGAATTCCTTCTAGAAATACATGAACAAACTTGTCCAAATACTTGTTGAAAACACTATTCACGAGACACATGAATGTAGCTGGTGCATTGGTGAGACCAAACGGCACCACCACAAACTCATAGTGCCCATACCTTGTTCTAAAGGTTGTCTTGTGAATATCTTCTTCCTTGATTCTCACTTGATGGTAACTAGACCTCAAGTCAATCTTTAAAAATACCTTTACCCCTCTCATTTTATCAAAAAGATCATCAATTCGAGGCAAGGGGTACTTGTTATTCACTGTAACCTTGTTCAATTGCCTATAATCAATAAATAACCTGAGCGTCCCATCTTTATTTTTCACAAACAAGATGGGTTCTCCCCATGGAGACACACTTGGATGAATGTACTTCTTTTCCAACAATTCTTGCAATTGCATTTTAATCTCTAACAATTCTGGTGTGCTCATACTGTAAGGAACCTTGGACACTGGTGCAACTCCTAGCACAAGATCAATTGTAAATTCAATGTCCCTCTTTGCAGGAAGTCCTGGAACTTCAGCGGGAAACACATCCTTGAACTCTTGTTGCACATGATAATCCTCCAACTTGGGAATTTCATTTTGTGAATTCTCCAAAACACAGGCTGCATACAATTGGAAACCTTTCCTACATAATTTATTCAACTGCATGGCTGAAATCTACCTAACATAAACTACCTTTGGAATTCCATTTACAACCCCTAGGTTTCCTTCTTCATCAATGCATTCAAAAGTCTTGTTGTAGCAATCAATTTTAACTTTATGGGCCTCCAACCAATACATTCCAATGAGAATATCATAGGAACCAAGTAAAAAAACATTCATATTTGCAAAAGTGGACCATCCACCCATTTCAAATGGACATTTCTCCACTATTTCACTAACTTTTCTCTTGGTTCCAGTGGCTAGTTGGACTAACCATGCGAAGACATCTCAAAATTCTTTGAAGAGAGAGGTGACGTCAATGACTTCTTGTGGTGAGCATGATTCACTAATTGAGATGTTTTCAATTGGTCCTGGTGTGATGAAAATATTTACTTGAATCATGGGTGAAATGTTGGCTAGATTTCCCTCTTCAAAGGAATACGGGGCATATATTGGGTTCTTGAACCAATTGACGTGATTAGGAGGTAAGAAGTCTTTTGATTCAATGGTTGATTGTTGGACCACCATGGTGGTTGATTTGACATCAGTAGGGGAAAAATATGACCTATGATGGAGGTCATCCCATAGAGGCTCATCTAAGTGTATGTCTTCCATTATTGATTTATCTGTGGAGAATAAATATTCCTCTAACATGTCTTCATCTGAAGAGAAGGAATCTTCGGACCCTATGTAAATTGACCTATATTTATTGGTAGAAAATATGGGATCTCCCACTTGAAGGGGATCAACATAAGTGGCATTTGTAGCTCGAGCGCGAGGGGTAGCAAGTCAACGTAAAGGATCTCCACGTAGAAGATGGAGCTTTGTCGGGGGGGTTAATATATCATCTTTGGGGAAGATAGGAGGATTTTGTTGTTCCTCTAGCATATGTGATGAGTCAAGATCAATATCAACAAAGGATGATGGAGGGTCATCACTGCTGGGTGAAAGAGAGACAAAGGGTATGTATGCATCCTCACTTTACTTGGTAGAGTTATTCTCCTCTTTGAATACCGTGGGAAGTGTTGTTCCCAAAGGGGAAGGCTTATCCGATAGTTTCTTCAGTTCAGAATGAAGTGTTCATAATGCGCCCAACAGAGGGCACTAAAATGAGGTGGATCAACAACCTTCATGATTTGCATGGGCGAGTGGCATATGCCTCATTGAGAACATGTGTCGGACTCTGAAAGAGCCTAGGAGGTGATTTTTGATTAGGGATGTGTACATGTGATTCCTCTAGATTAAGTGTTTCTGAGGCGAGCACGATTGGTGTGGACACCGTTGCAGTGACAAAATTTACGGAAGTCATTACTTGTTGGAGAAAGATGAGGTTGAAGGTGTGCTCTTTGCTATAGTATGTATTGCATGTGTCACACTCACCGAGGTATTAAGAAAATTCCCTAGCTCCAACAAGGTGGGGCACATGTTGGTCACATGGTCTTGTTACCCGCATAGGGTACGTGGTGGGGTTACCTTAGTTGCGAAGAAGTGGTTATCATTACTGGGGATTTCAACCTAGATTGATTTATGCCCCCTGCTTTAGTACTAGAAACTACCGATGGTGATTAAGGAAGGAGGTTGGTCAACATGAGGGATTTCAACTTGGGTTGTCTTATGCCCCCATTATTGGGTTCAATGACATTCGATGGTGGTTTGGTCACAGGTTTCGTTATTTCAATGTGTGGTACTGATGGCATAACTAGCCTGGATGGTGCAACTATCGAGATTGGTACAAGTTCATAGTGGGCCACTAGTTTTGAGGACATTATTGGGTATGGTGCGGTATGGTACCACATAGGTATTCCCAAAGTGAGCCTGTGTATGGGAGGAACTTATGGATTCAATGTTTGTTGAATTCCATGACTTGTTGGAGGGGTCGATGATCATGCCAATGGGGTTGGAGATGTATTTTCATGGATGAAAATAGTGCACATAAGGCCATCTGTCGATTTATATATTTCAAGCAGAGGACTTGAATATGCCCCTAACAAGATGGGATATGTGTACACTCCTGGGCATATATTAATGTAAGGAGGTTGATTCACTTCACCTACAATGGGTAGGAATTTTTTAGTGTTGGTGTTGGTATGAGCGTCACAGTAATTGAGCTAGTCTAAGGTGACTATCATACCATTAAAGGGAAACATCATGATGTGGAATACCGAAGAGGAAATCGCCTTCATGGAATACATATAACTATGACCTAAAAGGATAGTGTATTCCAGTTGTGCCTCAACTACCTCAATATCAATCATTACCATCTTCCCCCCTAGCTCAATGCAGACATCTTGGTACAATCCACTTGGTTGTGATGGTCTCCCATCATATGCACGAAGGGTGATAGATGAGAGAACTAAATCAGGTTATCCCAACCATTTTTAGACATTATATGACATTACGCATGTGGATGCACCTTCATCGATAATGCATCGATTGATCATAATGTTATTAAATGTAACTAGAAATTGGAATGCGACTGACGAGGGTAGTCGCGATTCACCTTTATTAAGAAAGAAGTTCATAAGGCGTGAGTCTGAAGGGTCGACAACACCAAGTGCATTAAGTAGTGCCTTCCTTTGGGTTGGGTAGGACTGCAACACTTCCAAAGTGGACATGGAAGCTGGTGGCTGAGCCAATTTATCCACAATACTATAGTTGTGGTCAGATTTCATGTGAGGGTTATGCGGGGTGTGGTTGAGTTGTACATTTGGGATCCTTGGGATTTATTCACCCCTTGTGTGTAGTATTTGCAAAGGGCCACCCGAGGGTGTATGTACATCATCCCCATGTCGGGGTTTAAGCCCTCCATAGCCTTTGGCTTGAGTTTGTAGGTTGACATCTGTCATGTTCATGTAAATATTTTGAAAGGAACCATCACCTCGAGGGAGAGGCTTATGTTGTTGGGTGACTACCCCTTGGTTGGAAATAGGTTGTTGGAAGACAACTAGATGGGGTTTTAGTGCATTAGGTGTCCGAGGAGGATTTTTTGTTGTCTTTTTCTTTGCTTCTACCAACTATTGGCACTTTGGGAGGAGTGGACAATGTTGAGTATGGTGACCATACTCTGCACAAATCGAGCAGGAATAGTTTTTCCCGAGGTTAGCATTTTTTCCTTGTTTGGGGGGGTTGTTGTCCCCCGCATTATGGTTACCCTAGTTCTAATTCTGTTTTGGAGTATGGTTGGCCCCTTTCCCCTATTGTTGATTCAATTTGTTCTTACCTTTCTTCTTCCCCTAATTTTGAGGATTCTAGGGGTTAGATGTGTTTAATCGCTCATTCTATTGAGCTTGTTGTGCAAAAGAAGGTTGTATTAAATTGACCCTCATGTGTGGTATGGGGGTAGGAACAAGTGGACACTAAAACATGTAATAAGTATTATACCCCTATGGTGGGATACATGCATTCTACGCTCCATATGATGTGCATGTAGGAGTTGTTTTTTCCATTTGCAGTAGAGGTACCGATGTTGCTTGACATGCATTAGGGTAGGGAGGAATGTAGGGTCTATATTGTAGCTACCAAAACTGAGGATTTGGTATAGTTGTAGGGTATGTTGGCATGTTATGGATGGGAGGGATGGTAGTCGAGGGAGGGGGAACCTTTTCTGATTGGGAAATGGACCCAATAATCCATTTTCTACATGTGATGACCATGCATGTGTGGGATCCAAAGATCGACGTCAAGGGGCATTGGGGAGGATGGTAAGTAACCTGATTGTGCATAAATGAGATCAAAATGTTGGGCCTTTAGGATGGCCTCTTCCTTAGTTTGGGTCAATGAGGTTTCCACATCATTTACAATCATGGGTTGGAGTGATTTGATGAACCAATCCAATAGGAAATGAGGTTGTTGTTTGGTATAATTTATGTCTATTAAATTCTCCAAATATTAATTATCAACTAGGGTTTGGATACTTAGAGTTGTCACAAAATATATGCTCAGGTAGAAGGGAGACTAAGGTATTGGCTATGCAGATCCAAGAGATGTTTAATAATGAAAAGATTTAAATATCTTTCAAAATGAAAAACCGAGTTAATAAAGAAATAAATGAAAAATGAAAAACCGAGTCAAACTTAAAAGTATAAACTATGAAACAAATTAGACCTAACCTAACAACTTGAACAAATTGAAATGATTTCGAATGTAGAACTAACCTAACTATCAATTCAAGTCTATGCTATCCTAATATATAAACAAGAACTGAGATTGTAAAATACAAGGAAATTACCAGTCTAGGAAATAATACTTGACTGAAAAACAAACCATTCTATGAAAATAAAAACAATCATTCAAACTCGATTCTAGGAATGGAAAAAACTATTCTACTATGCGATCTCAAAATTCTAACTAGGAAACAATTTCAGAAACCTAACTACAGAACAATTTCAAATTGCAATTAACTATAAAAACAAGAAACTATACTGCCTTAAAAGAGACAACTACTTAATTAACCTAAGAAATCCAATCCAACAGTTAAACTACTCATGCATTTGACAATTAATATTTCAAACAGTAAATGACTCAAGACTTATCTAAACTACCTAATTCCACTCTCCTTGAGGGATAGTATCAAAATGACTTTCGAATGCTACAAAAAAACAAAAAGGAAGTAAATCTAATTTATCTTCTAGAAAGAGATGCAAGCTAAGAATGGACCAATTGCAAGCGAATTTGAACATTGTAAACTACTTCTTATCCATAAGAAAATGACACTTAAGACCTAGTTACAATACTTAGAATGAAGTACTACTTATCAAAACACAAATTCTAACTCTAATGACTATTTTGAAATTGAGACATGTAATGCTTATCTATCAAACTCATGCAAATGCCTATCAACTTATGCAATGCCTATCAAAGATTTTAAACTATTTTATGAGATATCAAACACTAAAAGACTTCAATCTAAACTTTGGAATTTGTAAACAAACCTAATCTAAAACAAAAACTCAAATGACTGGAACAATCTTTGACTTGTAAACAAACCTACAACAGAAAACAAAAGTGCTACTACGCTATCTCTACTGCAAATCAAACCATAAACTAGGGCATTTTACTCAATCATGAAAATATGATGCAACTGATCTATAATTGGAAAGTAAACCTATACTTAACTGAGTGATATAAGATTTTAAAATCAAACCCTAAACAACTTAAAACTAATGCATATTTGAAATCCAAATGAAACTATTGAGTTTGAATTTGAAATTGATTTCTAGTCTATTATACCTACTGAAATGAAATAACTGAAGAAATGGAACTAACAAAGTCTAAAACAATGAAATGCTATGTAAATGAAAGTGAAAGACTGATTATAATTTCAAATGAGAAATGAAGATGAAATGCTGAACCTACTTGTAACTACTGAAAATTGACAAGATCTATGGTAACATATGAAACAAATTTATTCTATTCTAGGTTCTGAGCATGAAAACCAATGAAAGTAGATTATAAGCTACCTAAACCATAATCAAAAGACAACTGCACTACTCCTATAAACCATAAATATTTCCTATTTGCACAGTAAAATGGAATCTAAGTAGAAGTAGATTTCATCATAATTAGTCTATTCGTGAATATGAAACTAAATCTGAAATGCTGAAGATGGATTTGAATCCCAACAAGCTACAAAACACCATAAAATACTGGAAAATTAACCTACACCCTAGCTAACTACAGATGCATAACAAAATATTGGAAATTCTGGAAATGACTTAAAATTCTGTCTAAGTGTGAATGGAATGCTGAAAGACAGTCTGAATGAAGGTGCGAATGACTAGCCGTATGAATTCTGAAAATGCAAATTACATGTAAACAACAGAAAATTGCATTTTATGAACAGCTGAACACCATCTAAAGGAAAACGAAATACATACACATTAAAAACAAAATTACTTATCTGCAAAAACGAAGAGAAATCATTGGATATGCACAAATGGAACCTCTGGTTGTTGAGGGGCCCTTCTCAAGCAACAGGGGTTTGTTCCTACTTCAATCAGTCACCAACCATTAAGCAAAAGATGAAATAACATCAACAACTGAACATAGTTTCTATTAAAAACTGGAAGCAAAGTTTATACAATGATTTTCTGTGTCTTCTTCTCAACCCTGGGCATGTTTATATAATATTTACAAGGGAGAGTAGGTCAACCCTTTCATTGGTCGACCTCTCTAAAAATAGAGGGCGTTTAATGCAGGAGAAATAGCCCATTAAAACACACAGGTCGTTTTCCCCCAATTCGTGCATAGTGGTTCCTTGGACGTGGAAAGCAGATACTTTGGAGGCTTGGGCTAGTGATGATGCGAATCTTCACCAACAAGAGCTCACGATCCATAAGTGCTAGGTGGGAAGCAAAACCCACGTCTTGGTTTCCGTCTTCAATGCTCCAGAATATGCTAACAAACTATTTATGGGGTGCGAACGAAGGTCTGAATGCGAATGAGCATTCGAATGCAAATGAGCGTCTGGATGGTCGTCCGTATGAAAACCACAGCCTAGAAAATGAAAACTATGTGCCCAACAGGTCTAGAAGTGTTAATTTAACATTAATTAGCCATAAAAAGATGATAACCAATTGATATTCATGAAATATTTAAATATGTTCATACCTGAGTCCAAATGGAGGTCCGAGTGGTGATAAATATGACTTAATACACCAAAAATGGAAAAAATAGTACTAGCATAGCACGTTCAATGATTCAAAATTGATGGCAAAATTGGACATCAACAATTGTATGTATATATTGCACAATGTGTGTCATCTACACCACTCATAGATGTGGTTCGTTATGTGGGTAGAGGTATTCTATTGAAATTCTGTGAGAATCTTGAGGCCAAGATCATGGCGTATGGAAAGATGAAACTAAGTGAGCAACACAGTGGCCATTGTACCAAAGGTGGCATGGGTTTCCCTTGGTAAATTCACATACCATTTTGTAGTTGTCCCTGTAAGGGTTTGCTGGAAGAGGAAAATCCTTACTGATTCATCCACTACACTATTGGAGGAACACCATAATTGGAAATACATGACATGGTTTGCTAGGTCATCTCCATTCTCCCTTAAAATTTAGGGATATATGAGGGGATCTTATTAGGCATATCAGGCCATGTTGGATCATGTGTTATGGGGTCATTGATCAATTTGGAAACATCAGGGAGATTCAAGCTATCCATGAAAGGTATGTTGATATTAGGTGCCACCATCGTGTGTTTTGTATTATTCCCTTAAGGGGGAGAACAAGAAGTATGTGGCAGTGATATATGTCTCTGATATGAGGAAGAGGATGATGTGTGTCCTTCACTCAAATAGGTTGGATTTCCTCCAAGGGGTGGAAATAAAGGGTGGCCTCTTCTGTGAGAGGAAGAAGCAAAGGAGTCTAAGTTACCATTGAGGGGATAAAATGAAGGGTTGCCTCTTCGATGAGAGGATGAAGCAAAACGATATAAATTATCTCCAAGGGGAGAAAATGAATCAAGAAAGGAGTGGCCTCGCCCAAAAGATCCTATAAATGTTTCCTGGGAGTGGCCTCAACTAGAGTATATCCCTTGTGAACCACATAGAGAAAGTAGGAAAACACCCCTCAAGAGAGAGAAAAGGCCTTGAATTCTACGAGACTAACTTAGGTGATTTTTTTCCTCAATGGTGGAAGTTTTATGTGAGAAATGAGAGTGATGATGGGAATATAGACAATTGAACAAATGAAAAAATATGCCAACCACAATGATGCAAAATGGTTCAAAGTGAGTAATATGTGCTATGTCCTCAATGCAAGTGATCCCACATGTAGGTTTTTTTTAATTACAAGTTATGTGAACTTGTATAAAAAATAAAATCAATGTAAATTCCTTAAGGACCTAATGTCCTTCCTTTCAAATGTAATTGGGCCTTCCAAAAGTAGAATCGCAGGTGATAATGGGATCCTCCCAGTGATTGGCTAGTGAAGGTAGCAAAGATTTAGTTATACCGACAATGGGGCTATGTTCCATAATGTCTTGAAAACATTTCCCAATGACAATATCTAACCTCAGGAGTGAATTGCACTCACAATTGCACTTTGTTGATATCCTAAGTTTGGCCACTAAGATACCTGCGTCAAGTGTGGTTAAGTGGTTCAACCTGATTGGTATAGTGTTGTATCCACAAAAACCTAAGTGACTCTTTGTGGAGAGTAGGGTAGCTATACCTTGGATTTCACGTTCTTGGTCATGGAGCCTTCTTATCTGGTTTTTCTTTTGGCACTTCTTGATAGTAGGATTTAAAAGCACCCTATAAGTCAACAATCTATTGTTTCATACAAAGTGTAGAAGATTGGTGGGCATTATTTGGATACCTAGCCCAATTAATCCTAAACTATGAATTTTATAGTGACCTCCTATGGAGGAATTTAGTTGGTTGAGAACTAAAAGTGTTGATTTTAAGGGTCCAAATTCGATTTAAGGAATGTAATAGAGGTATTTCACAATCCTACTTCTTTCTAATCCATCAAGGTCTCACAAGGTGCAAGATGGAGAGCATATTCAAAGTAAGAGTCTTCAGGTCTCTTGGTGTGTGTTAGTGTAGACACATGTGTGTAATAAGCAAATGATATTGATTGTTGCAATTAACTAAAGAGATCAAAGTAAATGCACATGTAATTTGAACTTAAACTCAAAAGATACTAATGGTTCTTGCAACTAACAATTTAATCAACAATGCTTTATGAAGTAAAAAGTGTCAAATGGAGGTATTTTACACTTCTCCCCCTTTTCTAATTCACGAAGGTCACAAGGAGTGCATGGTGAAGAGAATAATTTGGGAGATTGGGGTCTTTAGGTCCTTGCTTGGGTGCAAAAGTGAGCTACACTACTTTTTCGAAAACATGAGAAGTAAGCAAATAACATAAGATGTGTATATGGACAACTTCTATGAAATAGAAAGCATGATGTCTTTAAAACTAGTGATAACCATGAGTCCTTTGAAAGCCCCAGATTCTTGTATCTAAGTAGTTTTCGAAGGAAGACCCCTTTACTTCCTAATATTGGGCTAAGTGAGCTAATTACTAGAGAAAAATACAACAATTGAAAGTTATTTTAATTCTGATTCATTAGTGAGGAGTCATTGGGACTGCAAGATTTGTGCAAATAAGATAAAAATAAAAATAAAATACAGTAGTGCGGGTATTTGAAACACATACATGATATAACATGGTTACGACATGGCAATGCCACGTGAGCAGAGAGAAAATTACTGCGTAGGAAGAGGACCAATAAAATGCATTGTCAATGTGACTATTGAAGGAAAATCTATGTCGGGTAGCATGCATGGGGTGTCGAGATCTGTGTGACTGTGTAAATAGAAATCATGGCCAAGAGGAGGCCAATTTTTGGGAATGGAGGTTATGAACTTGATCTCCTGCACAACACAAGAACCCAAAATTAGATATTTAGCAAATAACAACCTAGTTAATAAGGAATGAACAAAAATGAAGTGGAGTAGCCATAAATATTGTTGTGGGAAAAATAGTACGAAGGTGTGCAACTCTTCCCACTTGAGGGGTGAAAGACTTAGAGGTTGCTACCAAGGGCCAGTATTGTGTTACTAAAGCAAAAGTGATGACTCCAAATTGATCCTGCAAGTTCTTGTTAGAAAAACAAAACAAAATAAAAACAAATAACTTGAAATAAAAAAAAAAGAGGCTGAAGATATGCAAACCACAACAACACGTAGATTCTAGAACCAATTTAGATTTCACAATGGTTAAGCTTGTTACATGTAGTGTCACATAGGAGGTACAATATTCAAGGGAATCCAACAATATCCCTTAGGGAGGTCCTTTTTTTCCACACTAAATGCTAAATAACTTGAAGAACAAATGATAGAAACACTTTCCCCTTGGAGGAAGATGGCACGGGAGCTTGGGGAATTCCAATAGGTGTAGGAAGAGGTGAACTATGAGGAAGTCTCAACACAATTCCAATAGCATAACCTTGCTCTAATTTTATTAATTGAGATGCATTCCCATGTCTTCCTTTTATAGTCCAAGAGGTGGCCAAGAAACATCTAGATCCAAGTGTGAACTCCTTCACATCATGAACTAGCTCCAAAGTACAAAATGGGGGCTATTCATTGCTCCCAAACTTGTGAAGATCGAAATTTGAATTTTTGTTAGTGAGGGATATTTCATGAGCCTTTAATGTGATGCATATGGTTGATATACCACTATTTTGACAGTCACACAAATCTCGAAGGAAAATTCGCTTGAGCTAGCATGGGAAAATAACTAATAACATGTGTTGTAGCATGGGTGAACAGTTTTTTAACCTCACAACCTCTTCTTTTGACTATTTTTTGGCATTCTTAGACTCATACTTCTTTCTAGATCTGATGAGGATGTCTTCGGTGAGTTGCATTCTATATGTTGATGGCACCTTACTGCAAGATTAGTTGAAATGCCTCATGTATGTGAAATTTAAGCGTTAGCAGTAACATTACCTTCATTATTCTTCAAGGTGATAAACTTTGTTTTATCCCCTATCATGTGAATTGAGAACCAACTATTGATGTAGCACTAATCCCTTTTATTTTGTGCACACAATACAACTTGTATAAACATGGATTTTTCTCTCTTATTTTCCCTTGGTTCCTAATTTTTCTCCATGACTATTGGGATTTCATCATTCTTATTTTTCCTAAAACCACTTCCACATAAATTTACTATATTCCAATAATTGTTGCAATTATAACATATAATGTTATAATTCAATAATGAAGAAAATGAGTTGTGAAATATTCTTTAAAATATATAGGTATCTCAGTTGTTGTTCCTCAAATAATTGTTTATTGCATTCATTCTACAATCTATAGCTTTATGAACAAAACCATTGTAAGAATAACAATAGACAGAAAAAGGATTTTGGTAGCTAGTTGTATGATTCCATCCTGGTGAAATGGTGTCCTTGATTTTGCCTTTGTGAGAAGGATCTGTCTTTTGTGGAACATCATGTTCTTCTCTCTTGTTTCCTTCAACATTGATAGGATTCTTGAGTATTTCAACATAACTCTTGGTCTTTCTTTCACCCAACTGTTGTGAAGAGGTTGATTCTTCTTTCATAGTTTCCTCCTTGCCGTATCCAAGACCAATTTTATCATATGGCATCCTTTGACGGTTTAGGATATCATCTAGAGTTGTAGAGATATTTTCAAATTTCAGATTAGAATTTGAATTTTCCAAATTCATCCTTAGACTACCTATCTCAAATTCTAAATTGTTGCAGACATATTCCTTTTCTTTTAACTGAGCTCTCAAAGTTTCTTCAATTATCTTAGCCTCTTCAACTTGAGTTTTTAGATTGATGATGATGTTTCCAGATTCATCATATTTCTCTTTTGTACAAAGTAATTCATTTATGTACTTCTTCAATTGCTCTTTCTCCCGCCATTTCTTTTTCCTCAATCTATCTATTTCATCCAAAGCACATATGAGTTCTTCTTCCAAATTTACTTCATCATCAATTTCTGGGTTGTCTTCTTCTTCTAAATTTGAGTTTTTATTTTCCAAAACAACAATCTCCTTTTCTAGGGCCATAAGAATAATCTCTTTTGTTTTATTTCCATTGTCATCATAAGAGAAGCCATCTTCATTTGCATATAGATTATTCTATTTTATGTTTAACTTTATTCTCTTTATAGTCTTGTCTTTTTTGTAACTGTTGGTGCCCAAGTTTTGGAACGATCACTGTGCGTCGAGCTAAATAATCAAAATCAATTAAGCTCCAATAGAAGTTAGTTAGAAATGCGCAACAAATCGGTTAGAGAATGTGTGCCATAACAATTTTGAAGTTTTTTTCATCTTAGCCTATATAAGGCCTATTTTGTAAAGGGTTGGGGTTGTATTCTGTTCTACATTAGGTTTTGATATATTTTTCAGTTCTAATTTTGGGGTTGTAACTAGAATTATTCTTGATATTGTAAGCTATGATGTATAAAGAAGTATTAGGATGTTGAGTTGAGTTTTGTAGTCATGTATTTTTGTAACCACGATTTGCCAATAATATAATGAAGTTGTTGTCTCATATGTGTGATTGCGCACTATGCTTATGTTTTGATTTATGATGAATGCTTAGTAGTCCCATGAGTGAATGTTAGTGAGATAATTATTCTTATGCATAATTGAGTAAAGAACTGTTAACATGTTGAGTAGAAACAACCCAGTCCTTCCTGCGTAACCTTGATTCAGGTCTCTGTATAATTTCCTACACGTGTCTCGAATGAGACCTTACTCTTATTGTGGAGTATTGAAAATGTCGATCCCTCCGGGTTTTTATTTTCATATAAGTTGAACCATAGGTCTACCAGATGACAACCAATAATTGTTCTCTTGCTAGGACCTAACAGGGATTGTGAAGGGAGGATGATGTCATGTTCCCATGTTATCAGCACCAAGAAGCAACCAATATCACATCAAATCCCATGGATCCTAGTGAAATTCAATTAATTAATTAATAAAGGGGTGACATTACTTAGGCAATTAAATTATTAACTAGGAATAATTTATCCTATAGTGTTTTTAATAAATTAAATTAGAAGGATGGAATTATTAATTTTAATATTTAATTCTTAATTACACATGTTGATGATTTGGATGATGAAAAGGGCCCCATCAGGGCACATGAAGAGATAAGGATATCTTAGTGAGTTGTCAACCAAAGAGGAAAGTGGAGGAAAGCAACAGAAAGCAAGGTGTCAAGAAAAAAGAAGGAAACTAACAAAAGCAGTGCATAAAGCAGGAAAGTGAGGAAAATTAGAAACATCCAGAAAGCTAAGGAGGGTGCAATTTCCAGAAAGAAAAAAATCTATCCAATTGTAAAAAGAAGGAAACATCCAAAAAATATAGGAGGGCGGAGTTTCCAAAAGAGAACAAAATCTAGTCAATGGAAAAGCAAGAAAGTGCCAACTCAATCAAGAAAGGTGCATTGGATGAGTCCAAGGAGGATAACTTGCTCAATAATTCACCCATTCTATAAAAGGATGAGGGCGCACCACATTCACATCTTTGGATAGTTTATGAACTGTGTGTGAGTAAGTTCAAGCTTCTATAGGATTTGGTGATGCACCCTTAGGCACCTGTGGGAGATGTGCCCCATAGTTCCTGCTCCAGTATTCTGCACATGATCCAGTGCATCCATTGATACCAATTTTCATATCTAATCCATACATTTCATGTGAATATCCATCCTTCAGAAGTTGATGCAAAGATCCAGATAATTTGAGGTGGTTCTGTATAGTTTCACTTAGAGAGAGTATATAGTTGGAGAGCTTGCAATAATATATAGAAGACTAGTGAGCCTCCCATGAGAAACCATAAGCACATGATCATCCTACATATCATATCCAGTGATTAAACTTCTCCTTCTTACTCTTCTCTGTAGCATTCTCCTTCGATCAATGCAATAATCCAAGATTGATGGTTTTCTGTGTAGTCTAAGCTATGATACTTCTATGTATTGCTGAATAATGTCTTATTCTGATTGTTTATGACTATTTAATTCATTCCTGATTCATATTAAATATCATAATAATATTTAGAGAGCCTTAGAGTCTATTTGAGTCAACAATTCTCAAGACTAGCTCTTTGTGCAATTTTACTTGACTAGTTTTCAGGAAATGGCAATATACGAAGATATGTGAAGCCATTTATCTTTTTGTAAGTTTCTTTAGGTTTTAAATTTCCTGTATAATCCATCCCAAGTTAAAAATCAGAGATTTGTGACCTTCTTTGGCTATTTTCTTTCAGATTTATCAATACTAGCTCATTGGGCACTTTAATTTGACTAGTTTTGCAATATGTTTAATTAAAAGTAATCGGAATGCCTATTTTCTATTATATAAGTCATATGAGTTTCGTAAGACACCAATGAATCTCATACGATCCTCTTCCTAATAATTCCTATCCCTCTCAACCTGTTTGGGAGAGACTGGAAACAAACTAGTTGAGCAGTCCATCCTAGCGCTCCTTCTCCCTTTGAATCCAAACACTGCCATAACCTCCCAAAACCTCTGTAAAATTTTTCCAGAAGTATATTAGGAGGTTATTGTAGTATATCCATGCTCTGGTTGATTTCAAGTGTAAGTGAATGATTTTAGTATGCATATGTTGGTGTGCCCAAGAAGCCTTGGAGTAAACTTCCGAGGAGTGGTTGTTGAAACATAAATGGCCCCAGTACCTTGTGCATAGAACTCTGAATATGGCCTTGAGTATTTTTCCTTGCTTCTGCACACTCCCCAAGACATTTTGCAGATCTGAAAGTGTCCATCAGTCAAGCTCTGGGTGGGTTGATCAATACCCTAGACTAGTTTCTTCTTGTCTAGTTTTGTGAAATAGTTTATGTCATACAATTTTATGATTTTAAAGTTGAATTTGAGTTGATATCCTCTAAGATAATATTGGGGATATTAAAATGGTATTACATCACTTTCCTTGGCTCATCCCGTGGAAAGTAACTCACAGTGGAAGAAATATCTTAGATCTATCTTCAAGTTGCAACTATGGAACTAGTTACAGTCATGGAAGATGAAGGCTTTGAGTTATATGAGGAAGAAGAAGTCATTTACATTGATGGAGGCCTACTAAGAAATGAGGATGTTTACATTTGTGACCATATGTACAGTGAAGATCTATGGGATGAACCACCGATGGCTAATCCTATGAAGGACTTAGCAAAAATGATATCTACATGTTAAAACTTGTCCCATCACTACCATGAGTATCTAGATTTGGGAGAAAATATTTGTAAAGACATTCCTTTCGAAGATTATTTTTACTGTAGGTTTGAGTTTGAGATCAAGGATGGATATTTCGATTCAATAGAGAGCAAAAAACCACCCATAGAGGAACCAAGTTGTTCTGCCTGTTTAAGTAAAGAAGAAGGAAGAACAAATCATCCAACTACGTCTTCTAGCATTATGATATTGTTTGGGTTTTCTTCAAGAAGATCTTCCAAAGGTTGTAAGCATGAAGAATCCACCACCATTTTTTCTAAGGATCAACCAATTATGGATAAGAGAGTATCTACTAATGGGTGCCAAGAATATGCATCTACTAATGGTTGCTCAAGTTTTGAAGAAGCATCTACTGATGGATGTTGTGATGAGGTACCTATTGATGGGTGCCTAAGTTTTGAGGAGACATCTACTGATGGATGTCCATATCTCTATGTTGGTGACATAGAGATACCACTTGATGAGGTTGTTGCAAGCACAAATTCCCTTGAGTATGAAGATGAAGAACTTGTAGTATCAGAATTTGTTCCAGAGTCAACTTTTCAGCCATCACTTGAACTACATTATGAAGTTGACCCCATCGAAGAAGAAGCAGAGGTTCATACTCAAGAACCTCATTTCCTTGCATGGACCTTGAAGATGAATGGGAAGAAGATCAAGGAGGACTTACACATTCTCCATTACATGTTGATGTATTTGTAACTTCGGAAGATATTCACTTGTATATTATATATATTACATTTGTACTTTATTGTATCCCCAACAGAGATGTATTATTTCTCCAATTGGAAGTGTCGTCATTTGTATTTGCAAATGTTGCAAGTGACATTGTGAGTGTCATAACTTATATTTGATGGGTTATTAGACCACCTTAGAGGGGTCGGCTCTGTATGAGTTAAGTGGAAGGGTTATTAGACTCCCTTAGGAAGTCGGCCCAGTTAGGGTAAAAGGAAATTGAAGTAAAGTATAAATAGAGAGTGTGACTCTCTCATTTGATTCATTCACTCACTCATCCAACTTGCATAGTTGAGAGAGAGGAGTGCACACAAGTGGAGGAGGAGTAGCTTCTGAAGACATCTATATTTTGGGGATTCATCTTTGTGATCTTTGTATTGGTGCTTATTCTATCTCTGAGGAAGTTGTGAGGTTTTTCACCTTCTTGGTTTTCCCCGAGGAAACATTGTGTCTCTTGTGTCTATGATTGTTATGTTGTGCATGTTATTCTCTTAGTAGGATCTTAGATAATATTTGAAATGAAATTATCAAAATTCTAACATGGTATCAGAGTGAGACCAAGAAGAAGACACTATGCAGATGCGGAAGCTAGGGCTTCTTAATTTTTGGGTCTCTCTCCACAAATCATCAAAGGCATGAGGCTAGGCTGACTCTCCTAAGGAAGGCGCATCTTTCTGTCGAGACAAAATTTGATTCTGATCATTTTCAATTTTTGGCCCGTCACTGCTACAGGAAATTAGTGCTTTTGACAGAAGTGGAATTTTGGAGTTCTCTTAGCATAGGATTGATATCCTCAGCAAAATTGAAGTTTAGAGACCATGATCAAACTTTTTGGTTGGGCAGAACCCCCATATCTATCAAACCCTAGTTCAGGTTTTGGACCAGAAAACCAGATTTTGACAGAAATTGTAGATCCGAAATTCACAGGTCAATTTTTGGAGTTTTCAAACTCTGAGCACACCAGCTTGCTCGCCTCAGTCAATTGCATCTCCTTGTCCAGATAGAAGTTTGAAATTCCAAGTTTGGATTTTTAGGGTTTCTTTAACAAACCCTAGCCAACTCCAGATCCAGATTCAACAAATCGAGTGGTAAGACCTAAATATTTTATTTCCATTTGATTTTCTCATTAAGATGTCTCACCACACTAAGCTTGAGGATAAGCTTGAAGGGGATAATAACTTCCGCACATGGAAGTATAGGATTGGGTTAATTCTAGAAGAGAATGAATTGGACACCTACATAAGTGAAGAGGTTCCAGTTCCAGAGGGGGATGAGGCTAAGGCCTTACATAAGAAGAACTTGGTTAAGGCTAAGAGAATCATTGTAGATTCGATCAAAGACCATCTCATATCACATGTGTCCTCTCTAAAGACACCCAAGGAGATGTTTGATTCCTTGACCAAGATGTTTAAAGGAAAGAATATAAATTGGAAGATGACTTTGCGGAACCAATTGAAGAGTATAAAGATCCATAATGGAGAGACCATCCAATCCTACTTCACTAGGGTCTCTCAAATCAAAGAAAAACTTGAAGCTGTGAGTGAAGTGGTGGAGAATGGAGAAATTGTGATGACCACTTTGAATGGCCTACCTAGGTCATGGGACTCCTTCATCCAAGGAATTTGTGCAAGGAAGAAATTGATTTCCTTCAGTAAACTGCATTAGGAATGCTCACAAGAAGAAGCTAGACTTGTGGCCTGAGAAGAAAAGATGGGAAGTGGAGACCAAGCTCTCACAGCTCACACCAAGAGAATTAAGTTCAAGAGGGAGAAACCTCATCACAAGAAATCTTCTCACCATCATCAAAAGAAGAAATATCTCTCTCACATTAGATGCTTCACATGTGATGAGAAGGGACACTATGCCTCAGATTGTCCCAAGAACATAAAAGGCTTCAACAACAACAACAACAAGAGATATCATGCTCATGTTGCTGAGGATGATGAAGCTCCTAGGAAGAAGACTAAGGGAGAAAGTGAAGACTCTTCAAGTGACGAAGAATATGTTCTAATCTATGCTCTCATAGGTACTATTACATATGGGTGTAATGATTGGCTTATTGATAGTGGGGATTCCAAACATATGATGGGATTTAAAGAATCTCTTATGGACCTATCTGAACATGAGTCACCTCATAATGTGAAACTTGGGGATGACTATCAATACCCCATAAAAGGAAGTGGTGAATCCTCCTACAAGTTAGACTCTGGGAAGTATTTAAAGATGAAAGATGTTCTATATGTACCTGGACTCAAGAAGAATCTTCTCTCCATTTCATCTTTGGATGCAAAGGGGATGAGATTTGCATTTGTGGATGGCCAAGTACTTATGTGGCCAAAAGGTAAGACCATAGATGATGCAGTAGTGATTGGAGAGCAAGAGGGAGGATTGTACAAATTGAAGGGACAACCTCAACAAGCCATGGTACATGAATCCATGGAGCCAAGTGAACTTTGGCATAGAAGGCTTGCACATGTGCACTATAGAGCACTACCAATTGCAAGCAAAGCAGTAGAAGGCCTTCCTGAAATCTAGTCAAAGCATGAAGGTGTTTTCAAAGGATGTGCAAAAGGAAAGAACGCAAAGAAGGCATTTCCAAGCAGTGAAAGCAAGGAAAAAGGAATATTGAGAGTTATCCACTCCGATGTATGTGGTCTGATGTCATCCAGTTCTCTGAGTGGGTATGCATATTATGTTTCTTTTATTGATGATTTCTCTAGGAATACTTGGATTTATTTCTTGAAGAAAAAAAATGAAGTATTCAACAAATTGAAGGAATTCAAAGCCTTGATAGAAAACCACACTAAAAAGAAGATCAAGACTTTTAGATCCGATAATGGCGGAGAATTCACTTCAAAAGACTTCAAGAAGTTATGCAGTGATTCAGGGATTAAGAGATAGTCGACCACTCCTTACAATCCACAACAAAATGGAGTTGCAGAAAGGAAAAATAGAACTATCATGGAAGCAACACGGGCAATGCTTCATGACCAAGATATACCTATGCATCTATGGGCAGAAGCAGCAAGGACAGCTGTATATGTACAGAACAGAACACCACACATGATACTTGACAACAAGACACCAAAAGAAGCTTTCTCCGATGAGAAAATAGAAGTTAGCCACCTCAGGATATTTGGTTGTCCAGTATACACACATGTTCCAAAAGAAAAGAGGACAAAGCTATATCCTTCAGGGAAGAAGGGTATATTCGTGGGTTACAGTGAAAATTCGAAAGCATACAGAATCTACTTTCTAGGGTTCAAAAAGATTGACATCAGTAGGGATGTGACTTTTGATGAATACTCAGCATACATCAAATGGAGGAAGCCACCTGTTGAAGACAATGAAGAACTAAGAGTACCCAGAATACAAGACACCAACATCAACGAAGCAATTCCAGAAGAGGATCATGAGATGGAAGATCCACAAGAACCTGTAGATCCACCCCGTGAGAAGAACTCTTACAAAAGGAAACCAGCATGGGCAAGAGAGCTCATCCAAGATGCAGAGAGGTATGGTGTTCCAGAAGAGGAACACAGAGAAAGAGAAAGGACAAGGTCACACACCAGCTATGTAGCCTTACTATGTGACATAATGAACAAAGAACCTTCCAGTTATGAAGAAGCAATAGAAAATAAAGAATGGAAGGAGGCCATGGTCGAGGAGTACCAATCGATCATGAAGAATGATAGTTGGGATGTAGTCCCAAGACCAGAAGGGAAGTCTGTTGTGACTTCCAAGTGGATTTACAAGATCAAGCATGCTGCAGATGGTAGCATAGATAAATACAAGGCAAGGTTTGTGGCTCGTGGCTTCTCCTAGAAAGAAGGGATAGATTATGAAGAAACTTTTGCACCTGTAGCCAGATACACTTCCATCAGAATAGTACTTGCTCTGGCTGCAATGATGAAGTGGAAGATACACCAAATGGATGTCAAGATAGCTTTCTTGAATGGTGTCGTCGAAGAGGAAGTGTATGTGGAGAAGCTACTCAGATTTGAGACACATGATAGGGAGTCACATGTGTGCAAATTAAAGAAATCCTTGTACAGTTTGAAACAAGCACCCAGAAAATGGTACGACAGGATTGACAACTTCCTGACTAGTTTGGGCTTTACCAAGAGTAAAGCGGATTCCAACCTTTACTACAAGGTTGAGGAAGGAAATCCAGTGATACTCCTACTGTATGTAGTTGACCTGTTTGTGACAGGTGAGAATGGGTTTATTGCTGATACGAAGAGGAAGCTTGCTGCCGAGTTCGAGATGAAGGACTTGGGTATGATGCATTACTTTCTAGGCATGGAGGTGTGGCAAATTGCAAATGGAATCTTCCTTGGACAAGGGAAGTATGCAGTAGAGATCCTGAAGCGGTTCGGGATGATGTATTGCAAGGCGATGGCCACACCTATGGCATCGAACCTATAGCTATTGAGTGATGCTTCATCAGATTCGGTTGATGCCACGATGTATCGTTAGATGATTGGGTCCTTGATGTACCTGA
This sequence comes from Larix kaempferi, assembly GCA_027924585.1. NCBI lineage: Eukaryota > Viridiplantae > Streptophyta > Pinopsida > Pinales > Pinaceae > Larix > Larix kaempferi. Next base: position 52,237,645 of record BSBM01000093.1, on the reverse strand, counting down.
CGAACACGAGACCAGATATTTGCTTTGTTATGAACACTTTGAGACAGTTCTTGATGGATCCTAGACATGTTCACTTGATTGCTATAAAGCATATTTTGAGGTACCTGAAGGGTACGGTTTATTATGGGCTCAAGTATGATGCAAATCAAAAGTTTAACCTAGAGGGTTATGTTGATTCAGATTGGGCAGGCAGTGCTATAGATAGGAAGAGCACTTCGGGGTGCTGCTTTAGTATGGGACCTAGGGTGATCCATTGGTTTAGCAGGAAGAAATCCTATGTAGCATTGAGTACAACTGAAGCATAGTATGTCGCAGCTTGTTTGGCTAGTTGTAAGGCAGTTTGGCTAAGGAAGCTACTGTCTGATTTGTTTGATCTCCAGTTGGATGCTACTTGTATCTTCTGTGACAACCAGAGTTGTGTGAAGTTGTCCGAGAACCCGGTGTTCCATGACAAATCAAAGCATATTGAGATCAAGTATCACTATATCAGGGATATGGTGCAGATAGGAGTAGTGAAGCTCCTGTATGTTGCGACGGCCGAGCAGATAACAAATGTGTTGACCAAACCACTAGCCAGGGTGAAGTTCGAGTACTTCAGAGAGAGGCTTGGTGTTCTTCAGATTGAAGATACTTCCAGGAGTAAGTGATGGGACACAGATGTAGGAGCCCTTCCAAGCATGGTAGTAGGAGGGTCCTCCCCATGGCTGTGGATGTAAGTGTTGTGTGATGAGCATTCGGACGATACTCCGCTATGAAAATCCATATGATGTTCTGTATGATGATGATCCGTATGATCATGAGCATCCGCATGATGCTCCGTGCGAGGTTGATCAGTATGACAATGAGTATTCGAATGATACTCTATGGCCGTGGATATGTTGTAGGTTGTACAATAGCATATAATCGCTCCCTGGGAGATCCTATAGGTTGAGCAGTAAGCTCGTAATCATTCCTGGGATGCTCTTTCGAGGTTTTGGTTGTTTGCATATAATCGCTCCCTGGGAGATCCTATAGGTTGAGAAGTAAGCTCGTAATCAATCATGGGATGCTCTTTCGAGGTTTTGCTTGGTCGCATGTAATCAATCCTGGGAGATCCTATAGGTTGAGCAGTAAGCTCGTAATTATTCCTAGGATGCTCTTTCGAGGTTTTGCTTGGCCGCATGTAATCAGTCCTGGGAGATCCTATAGGTTGAGCAGTAAGCTCGTAATCAGTCCTGGGGTGCTCTTTTGAGGTTTTGCTTGGTCGCATGTAATCAGTCCTGGGAGATATTATAGGTTGACCAGTAAGCTAGTAATCAATCCTGAGATGCTCTTTTCAGGTTTTGCAGATGCACATAATCAGTCCTAAGATTCCACCAGATGGGCCACTCGCAGAGATGATGAAGTTCTACATGGAGGCTAGGCCTACATCTAGCATGAAAAAGGGTTGGCTCTGTAGAACTTACTATGATGAGAAGAATTGATAGATAGCACCAGTGATCGAGATGACAAGTACAGCAGCAGTGGCGATGATGCTCAGTTATCCAGTGATGATGATCCAACTCTAGTATTGAAGACTTGTGCCTATATGTATTGATGATCTGTTTCAAGAGAATACCTTCCTAGTTAAGAGGGAGTGTTGATGTATTTGTAACTTTGGAAGCTATTCACTTGTATATTTTATGTATTACATTTGTACTTTATTGTATCCCCAATGGATATGTATTATTCCTCCGATTGGGAGTGTCGTCATTTGTATTTGCAAGTGTCGCAAGTTACATTGTAAGTGTCGTAACTTATATTTGATGGGTTATTAGACCACCTTAGAGGGGTCGGCCCTGTATGAGTTAAGTGGAAGGATTATTAGAATCCCTTAGGAAGTCGACCCAGTTAGGGTAAAAGGCAAGTGAAGTAAAGTATAAATAGAGAGTGTGACTCTCTCATTTGATTCATTCACTCACTCATCCGACTCGCATAGTTGAGAGAGAGGAGTGCGCACAAGTGGAGGAGTAGCTTCTGAAGACATATATATTTTGGGGATTCATCTTTGTGATATTTGTATTGGTGCCTATTCTATCTCTGAGGAAGTTGCGGGGTTTTTCACCTTCTTGGTTTTCCCCGAGGAAACATTGTGTCTCTTGTGTCTATGATTGTTATGTTGTGCGTGTTATTCTCTTAGTAGGATCCTAGATAATATTTGAATGAAATTATCAAAATTCTAACATTACACACATGTTTCAGTTTCACATTCTTGTTGGAGAGATGCTTCATTGGAAGATTCATCTTTCCTTGAAGCCATGGAGAAGATTCAGAGAGCAATGTCTATAATCCAAGGTAATTTTTCACACATGCTTTCTGGCAGAGATTACTTGCATGATCTTGTTCATATGTTGCATGGATCATCCTTGAAGGATGAGGAGGAGATTTGAAAGCTCAATGATGAATTGATGGTCACCCAAGATTCTTTGAGAAGCACTCAAAGTTACCTCTTGGAATCTAATATGGAGATAGGGCAACTTCACCAAGAGTTGCAGAGATCACACAGTCCTTCCTACATTCTAGTCAACCTTTCACTTTCAATTGATGACATTCAGAGTTATATGGAGGAACCTCATGAGAGGGTGGTTCATGAGGTGCATGATAACATATATGTGCTTGAGGAATTTTTAGATGCAGATGAAGAGTTACAAGCCCATACAGTTCCCCAAAGAGAAACTGAGCTTCTTCCTGGAGTGAGTCATTCCTCCATTGAGGAATCAAAAGAGCTCATGTTTGATGGACCAGCATTTGATGGATTTGATGCATCCATTAGCTTGGTGAATGAGGTTTGTAGATGTGATATTTTGGTCCATGATCCTACACCATACTCTTCTACTTCTTCCATTTCATTTGAGGATGAAGTTTGGTTCAAGAATTTATTTTTGATGGTTCCTTAAGAGGATCAAAAGCCTCCCACATTTGCTCTAGCTGATTTAATGATAGCACCATTCCCTACCCAGTAGTTGCAAAGGAATCTAATGCCTATATTTGATGCTACATCACATAAAGATGCATATGGTTCCCATTTGAATTCAATGAGTTGGACACATTATGATTGCATGCATCCTTGACCAGTGGAAGAGAGTTGAGCCATTAGGAATCTTCACATGGTGAAGCATCTTGCTTTCCATTTGGACCAATGGGTTGGAGTGTCTCTTCTTTTCCTATTTGGGAGAAAAGACACATAAGTGATATTCCTGCTTGCATCTATGGAGAATTCTTTGATACATTTTACACTTTTTGTGAGCAGCATGGGAATCCATGGAATTTTGATGATGCCTACCCTTTTTGTGATGGGACATGGGACTTTCACCCTTGTCATTTAAACAATAGTATTTTGACTCTTGGTACTTGTGTGCATTGGGCACATAAAGTGCAATATGATCTGCATGTGCTTGAAGAGTTAAAGGTTAAGCAAGATGAAGTCCAAGCACCTGTTCATTGCCAAAGAGATTTTAAGTTTCCTCATGAAGGAAGTTGCATAGTTTTGGAGGAGGCACACGATCTCAGTTTGGTTGGGCCAACCACAAAGTTGATGGATAATTGTTTCCAAGAGTTGGTTCACTATCCTTCACCCCACATACATATGGAAGCCAACAAACATAGGGATGAATTTTGGGTAAATGGAATTTTCCTATGGATGCCACTTGAGGAGCAAGGGGCTCCCACATATTCCATTGATGACTTCAATGTCAAGCCATGTGGCCTGGCAAGTGCACCATTCCCTTTCCAGTTTAATGAGAAACCGCAGAGGCAGCTATCTAATGTATCCATCATGCATAGTATTGCATCCATTTGGAGTGTTTGTTCATCCATTGATTGGGTGAATGGATACATATTGGATCTAAGCACCCCCAAGGGTGAGTTTTCCATCTACATCAATGGAGAGTTGAGTGACACATCATACATCTTTTATGAGAATTTGCATGGGAATCTATGGTTTCTAGATGATGCCTTGAATACGTGAGATTGTCACCTATGTCAATTGGCTAGCAGTGATGTGAGTCTCTATGTTGGTTTTCAGATATAACATAAGGAGTTTCATACTTGGTTGGAGGGACTCACTGAGAGTTGAATTTTCATTGGAAGTGATGAACTTCCTGTTTGGTGGAGTGATCTATACATCCTCCATTATGATATATTCTTCCTATTGATCCTGATGTTTGGAAGAATGCAGTTGAGACAGTGGGACCGTGGAATTCTTTGGAATGACAGTTTTCCACAAGTAACAGTGCCATCGAGAGACATCCAACACAAACAATGGGATATTGGCACTCAGTTGTTGGATAATGGATATAATCAGAGTGTGCAACAGAAACATGGTGGACCTTTGGTAAGTGAGGATTCCAATTCTAGACAACCAACAACATATTTGAGGAGTAAAGTCACCGTTTGGCTTCATATATGGTTGGAGTTGGTTTCTTGCTTGAGGACAAGCAAGCTTGGGAGGGGAGGACTACCATGTTCCCAGTTTGTCAGTGCTAGGAAGCATCCAATGTCACATCAAACCCCATGGATCCTAGTGAAAGTCAATCAATTAATTAATACGGGGCTGACATTACTTAGGCAATTAAATTATTAACTAGGAATAATTTATCCTTTAGTGTTTTTAATAAATTAAATTAGAAGGATTTAATTATTAATTTTAATATTTAATTATTAATTACACATGTTGATAAGTTGGATGATGACAATGGCCCCATGAGGGTGCATGAAGATATAAGGATAGCTTAGTGAGTTGTAAACCAAAGAGGAAACTGGAGGAAAGTAACACAAAGCAAGGTGTCAGGAAAAAAGCATGAAATTAACAAAAGAAGTGCATAAAGTAGGCAAGTGTACAAAGCAAGAAAGTGAGGAAAAACAGAAACATACCGAAAGATAAGAAGAGTGGATTTTCCAAAAAGAATAAAATCTATCCATTTGTAAAAAGAAGGAAACATCCAAAAAATCTAGGAGGGCACAGTTTCCAAAAGAGAGCAAAAGCTAGTCAGTGGAAAAGCAAGAAAGTGCTAACTCAGTCAAGGAAGGAACATTGAATGAGGCCAAGGAGGTTAACTTGCTCAATAGTTCACTCCGTCTATAAAATGAGTAGGGTGCACCACATTAACATCTTTTTATAGTTTATGAATTGTGCGTGAGTAAGCTCAAGCTTCTCTAGGCTTTGGTGATTCCCCCTTAGCCACTTGTGGGAGATGTGCCCCATATTTCTTGTTCCAGTATTCTGAACATGATCTAGTGCAACCATTGATACCAATTTTCAGATCTGATCTATCCATTTCATGTGAAGATCCATCCTTTAGAAGTTGATGCAAAGATCCAAATGATTTGAGGTGATTCTATAGAGTTTCACTTAGAGAGAGTATTCAGTTTGAGAGATTGCAAGAATATGTAGAAGACCAGTGTGCATCCCATGAGAATCCAGCAGCCCATTTTCATCCTATAGATTAGATCCAGTGATTAAACTTATCCTTCTTACTCTTCTCTGTAGCATTCTCCTTCAATCAATGCAATAATCCAAGATTGATGGATTTCTGTGTAGTCTGAGCCATGATACTTCTCTGTACTAATTAATAAAATCTGATTTTTATTTATGATTCCTATTTATTTCATTCCTGATTCATATTAAATATTAGAATAATATTCGAGAGCCTTAGAGGCTGTTTGAGTCCATAATTCTCAAGATTAGCTCTTTGTGCAATTTTACTTGACTAGTTTTCAAGAAATGGAAATATACGATCCTTTGTGAAGCTATATTTATTTCTATAATTTTTTTTAGGTTTCCAATTTCCTATAGAATCCATCCCAAGTCAAAAATCAAATATTCGTGACCTTCTTTGGTTGTTTTCTTTCAGATTTACCAAGACTAGCTCATTGGGCACTTTAATTTGACTAGTTTTGTAGTATGTTTAATTAAAATTAATCTGAATGCCTATTTTATGTTATATTAGTCATATGATGTTCCTAAGACACCAATGAAGCTCATACAAACCTCTTCCTGATAATTTGTATCCCTTGCATCCTGTTTGGGAGAGCTTGTAAACAAACTAGTTGAGCAGTCCATCCTAGTGCTCTTTCTCCCTTTGCCTCCAAACACTGCCAGAACCTCCAAAAACCTATGTTAAAATTGTCCAAAAGTATATTAGGAGGATATTTTCTTATATTCACGCTCTGGTTGATTTCAAGTGTAAGTGAATGAGTTTAGTATGCATATGGAAGCCTTGGAGTAGACTTCCGAGGAGCGGTTGTTGAAACATAAATGGACCCAGTACCTTGTGAATAGAACTATGAGGATGGAATTGATGGTTTTTTCCTTGCTGCTACACACTCCCCAATACATTTTTCATATCCGAAAGTGTCCATTAGTCAAGATCTGGGTGGGTTAATCAATACCCTAGACTAGTTTCTTCTTGTCTAATTTTGTGAACTAGTTTTTGTCATACAATTTTTTTATTTTAAAGTTGAATTTGAGTTGATATCCTCTGAGATCAGATCGGGGATATTACAGATTAAGTGATGAGGTGTAATCCTACCAAATATGAGATAGAACAATTGCTATAAATCAAGGAGGGCAAGTTCAAACAAAAAGAGAATAGAGGACTCCATATTCCCCAAAACTAGAAAGAAAGGTGTATTTACTTTGATCTGCATTAAATTTTCTTTTATGAGTTTCCTATTTTGTTGTATAAATGGAAAAAGAGGAAGTTTGAGATAAATAACACCTGGAGCACACCTTGGCGAGTGGTATGGACTGAAGGGAGGTTATGAGAGATGAAAAATCTTGACAATATCTAGTCTAGACTTGTGGATTTCTAGTTTTTGCACGTGAAAAATGGTTATTATATTATAGAGTTTGATATAAGTTGAAATGAATCCTATAGTTGTGCATAAGAAAAATTTAAAGAAGGCCCAAGAAAGAGATTCTTCAAGAATATCCCACTGTGGGTAAATATGTTGTTTGTTGACAAGGGGCTAATGACGATGAACTTCAATAGCATGGTAGCATTAACCCTATGTTGTGGGGGTGGGGTATGAAGAAGTGGGAGAATAGCTAAGGCACGGAGATGGATCCAAAACAACAGAAACACTAGAGGGAGAAAATACATGTAAGAAGGGATGAGATAAAGTAGGCAGTCAGAAGAAAGAAACAAAAAAGGAAGCTAGCATGGAAAGATAAGGTAGACCAGAGAGGAAAGAAGAATTCCAGAGATGAGACTATGTGAAAAGAGTGTGTAGAAGGTTCCTCTATGCTAGAACGATGCGCAGACTCTAGGAAAGAATAGTGCTCAGAATATGAAAGACCCCCCAAGCAGTGTGGAATGGAAGTGAGTGAGAGCTCCGATGAGAATAGTGATATCACATCCTTGAGGCTGATAGAAAGAAATAATCAAGAAGATATGCAAGAAGAGGAAGTATAGACTGATGGAGGTACTAATATGATTATAATAGAGACTGCACAATCAAATATGACCTCCCCTGGACCTAGCATTGTCAGAAGACGTGTACCAATTATTACTTGAGTTTGCATGGGAGGAATGATCCAAAGCTTAATCAAAAGGAAGAGAAATACAAGTTAGTCCTACATAGGAGATTAACCTAGATCTACAGATTTCAATAAGTAGTAGTATTGTTCCAAATCCACCTGTTGCAAGTAGAAGTACTATTATACGTATACCTACAAGAATGAAATTTACATTAGATTATACCTTGAGAATTTTTATGTTTCATGGGATGGGTAAAGATGATGTAGAACGACATTGGTTTACCTACGAGGAAATATGGTCTGTGAAGAACATCATAGATGAGGCTGACAAGATCGTGCAACTAGAGAGCACGTTTAGAGACAAAGCACTGAATTGGTATATGAAGTACAAGGCTATTGTCACCGTGGTCCAAACTAGACTGTTAGCAATGATCAAAGCATATATTCTGAAAGAGTTCCAAAATCTGAAGTCCGAGTCGCAGTGTATTACTGAGATTAAAGAATTAAGAAAAGGAATAGCAATTCTATCTGGGACTATGATCAACGATTCAAGATTTTATTGGACTGGATAAGCTTTTAGATCCTAGATGTGCAACACTGAGAATGGTTTATTGAAGGTTTGATGCCACATATCAGAGTTTCATTGACCCGGGATAATTTGGGTACTCAGTCAGAAGCCTTAGAAATTGTGATACAGTTGGAAACAACCCTTGGAAGCAAGGCATCGGTAGGAATGGTGCAAGTGTAGAAACAACTTGTTGCGCTAACTACACAATTAGAAAAATTATCCACTGGAGAGGCAGTGAGATAAAATGTGTGATGTAGCTTCTATAGGATAGAAGTCCATCACAAGAATGAGTTCCCAACATTGAACAATTATATGGGTACAGGGCTACCTACTCCTTTTCTCGTGGCGCCTAATTTAGAGTGGTGCGAGATTTGTTGAAATTGGAACCATGAACCTCCAAATTGCCCAACATTGTACAAGTACCATAGCTACGTGCATGCACCATTCTATGAGTTCTGCAATTTTTTTCATCCACAACATGAATAACTATTGTCCTCTACAATTGATGAAAGAAAATACAACAAATTCCTATTGGGTTTAGGGCATAGAATAAAACAGAGCACCTGATCTAGGAGGGCAACAGGGAGTAGTGTGCGGTGGGTTCTAAGGTCATGGAAGAGGCTATGGAGGCGGTGGAAGACAAGTAGTTTTATTTAACTATGGAAATCCAGGCCAACTGGAAATATTCTATACCCAACCCCATACCATGTGCGCATATTTCCATAGTGCTAACCATGAGACAAAGGATTGCTTGGACCTGTTGAAAAAATTGGAAGACAAGAAAGGTCATTGTAATATGGTGATTGTCGAACCAAGGAAGGAGAATAATGGAAACAATCCAGCGCAAGTGAACATAGTAACCCAAGGAGTCACTTATATAGGTCAAGATATCCTTGGAAATTGAAATATTGGAATATCGATGGAGTAGAAGGTAAAGAAATCCATGCAACCTCCACACAAGTTTGAAGCAAAGGACTAGCTATAGATATTGCGCGAGGTGCAAAGAGTGGTTGAGGAAGCTGTGCAACAGGAAGAAGACCTGTGCTAGGATAGGTTGTGCCAAGAATATCAATTGCATATACTAGATGGAGAAGAATATCGCATAAGAAGCATGCGAGATGAAGAGAAAATACATGCTGCACAACACGAGGCTATGCAATGCAAAGAAGAAAAACATAAAGGGATGTAAAATTGTCACCAGGAATATCTAGAAAGTACCTCTCTGCAAGTTGTGTGGACATTTTGAATGACCCTCATGTTGCTAATTAAGTAACACATATTCTTTCAAAGTTACTAATGTCTAATGAAGTCAAAGAACCTATTTGTGTGCCACATCCCGAAAGGAATACATGCATAGTGGGAAAGAAAAGAAGAATTGGAAAGGAATTCATGTTGTCCCTTGAGTTGGGTGGATTTGAGATGAAATATGTAATGATCGAATTGGGGGAGAATATGAAAATTCTTCCAAATAAAACTTGGGAGTTGATGGGGATGCCAAATTTGGTATGGTATCCCATAGAACTTAGGATAGCACACTAATACAAGGTATTCCCCATCGAAAGGTAGACCGATGTGGAAGTAAACATTAATGGGGTCAATAGTGTCACATAATTTGAAGTTATTAAGATCCTAGAGGATGTGGATCCCTACCCATCTCTATTGGGGATTGATTGGGAATTTGAAAACAATGTTATTCTGAACCTGAAGCACGTGTCCTTTGAATAAGAGGCATTGCACATGGTGTCTCCTTTGGATTATACAGAAAGGGGAAGATACACAGAGCTGATTAAGGATGATATCAATAGCGTGGAGATAAAGAATATATACAAAGTCACTACCAATAAAGAAGATTACATAAACCCCACTACGAATGGAAATATTAGTTAACGCAGTGTGTGTTCCTTTGAAAAAAATTCACAGGATGCAATGGAACATTGGAAAAACCATATTTATAAAGTGTGCACAAGGAGTTGTGCATGCATTACAAAGTCTATGCACTCGATTAGGTAAGAGTTGTGTGATCCACCAATGCTCGATGGAATGGACAAAGTGGATACTTTCCTTGAACAAATGCAATCTCGAGTTTCAGAGGACTGATGGGTAGAAGCAATGGATGTCATCACCCAAGGAACACCTACGCACTAGTGGAATACACATAGAGAGGATTTGAGCAGCTAGGAATCTATCAAAACATGTATTAAGTTGAGGTTCCAGTCTGCTATAGACTTGGAGCTTCTCAATAGATTCAAGGGAATTGAGAATCCCCTAGAGCACATTAAATTTTGTCAGCAGAGATGGGAGATGAAGAGTGTACCACATAGTCAATGAGTGCATTGATTCTACCATACACTAGATGCCATACCATGTAGTTGGTATGTTCACCAAGAAAAAAGAAGGTACACTAAGAATTAGGAGAAAGTGTCGACCGAATTCACTGCCACTCTGGTTCAGTACTAGAGATCCTAACTTGGTCAAAGTTCTCCACTTAACGAATCATCTCATATTTGGAGAAAGGCCACAGCATGATGTGTTGCAGAGGACAGTTTGTGCTTACCACTAGGAATTGACTAGTTGAAAAAACCAATATATTGTTGGAAATTCGATAGTAAGAATCCTGGTGAAGAAGAGGATCCACACAGCTTATAGATCAATGAGACTCTTAGAGAGCGCATGGTGTAGGATGAGCCATCTACCATCACTATGCCAAAATTCAGAGATCCCCTCAAGGAAAAGAAACATAATATTAGTGCTGAGGAGGAGATCAATACGACCATTATAGAAGACTACTAGGATCAGGAGACAGTAACCCAGATAGTTGACCTATTGAAAGAATATGAAGATCTCTTTCCGTGCATCATATTAGAGATGAAAGGTATTGCAAGTGCTCTTGGAGAGATGAATATCCAAATGAAAGAGGGGGGGGTACCAATCAATAAGATACCTTATAGATTGAACCTCCACTATAAATAAAAAGTGCGCAAGGAACTGGACCGCATGTTGGATGCAGGAATTATCTTTCTAGCTGAAGAATCAAAGTGGATTAGCCCGATGGTGGTCCATGACAAGAATATAGGAGAAATCCACATATGTGTGGATATACACAACCTGAATGTAGTGTGTATCCATGATGCATTCCATACCCCATTTTCAGATGAGGTGTTAGAGAATGTAGGGGGTTGAGAACCATATTCGTTCACTAATGGATTCTTTATTTTCCATTAGGTGTGTATAGCATAGGAGGATCATATGAAAACTACTTTTGTGACCGAGTGGGGATCTTTTTCCTATAATGTGATGTATTTTGGATTGAAGAATGTGCCATATGTATTCTCTAGAATAGTGGTGGTCACATTCAAATAATTCATGAATAAGTTCTTAGAAGTCTATTTGGATTACTAGACAGTGTTCAGTTTGTTGAAGGATCACCTATAGGTCTTGAGACTCATGTTAGATCACTGCAGGAAGATGCATATTTCTTTGAACCTCAAGAAATGCATTTTTTGTACCTTATTTGGGATTCTATTGGGACATGTTGTGTGCAAGGAAGGTTTGCTAGTTGACCCGACAAATATTGCAATCCTAGTCAATCTACCAGTGTCAACACATGTGAAAGGATTGTGCACAACATGGGACATACTGGCTAATATAGAAAATTTATCAAGAACTATGCCATTATTACATTTCCACTAGAGGAGTTGTTGAGGAAAGAAGTTAAGTATGAATGGACACAAGAGTGTTAGTAGGCTCTAGACACTCTAAAGGAGAAATTGGTTACTGTGCTAATTCTCATATTTCTAGATTGGATGTGCATGTTCCATGTGCTTGTTGATGCATCATCAATAGAGATTGGAATATTCCTCACACATCTTGGAGAAGGAGACATTTATCACCTTGTTTCCTTCGCCAACAGAAAGTTATCTACAACTGAGAAAAAATATACCATAACTAAGCGCAAAGGCTTAGCGATGGTATATGCTTTGTAGAAATTATGACACTACTTGTTGGGGAGTGCCTTCAAGTACTTCATAGATCATTCTTCTTTTAGGTACTTGGTCAACAAGCTAGTGTTGGGGGGGCATATTTGTCGATGGTTGCACCTTTTTCAAGAATTTGAATTTGAAGTTGTTTTCAAGTCAGGGAAGCATAATGTTGGTCCAAATCATCTGTCAAGAATTGAATCTAGAGAGGAAGAAGGAACCTTGGACAACGACCTCCCTAATGCACAATTATTTTGCAATGAGGCTATACTAGGAAAGTTCCATGAGATTGCAGCATTCTTGGCCTCTAGTCACTGGCTGAAAGAGTACATAGTTTCCTAGTACAGACAACTAGTAACGCATAACACAAATTTTCAATTGATTGTAGGATAGCTTTACAAGCTAGGAGATGATGGCATACTACGTAGATGTGTGCTAGAACATGAGTGACATCTTCTCCTATGAGAAGCACATGAAGGCATAGCCAGAGTATATTATGCAAGGAAGGATATTGTGCACAAGGTGTTGCATGTAGAAGTGTGGTGGCCTTCATTGTTCCAAGAAGCTAAGATATACCGCAAACAGTGTGATGTTTGTTAGTGAGTGGGAAATTCGTCGCACAAGGATGAGATGCCTCTCTTCCCTGTCACTACACTTGAGCCTTTCGAGAAATGGGATATTGATTTTTTGGGTCCAATCAACCCACTAGCACACAGAACCGGTGTCCTATACATCATAATCGTGACATAGTACCTGAAGAGATGGTTAAAGGCTATTCCAATAAAGGATTGTACCTAAGATACTATTGTGCAGTTCATATCCGAGCATACCATTACTAGGTTTGGTTGCCCGAAGGTGTTGATGAGTGATTAGGGAACTCATTTTCTTAATTCCACCATTCACTCCCTAACAAAAGAGTTCATGATACACCACTAGAACAACATGTCATATTATCCACAAGCCAATGGTACAGTGGAAGCATTTAACAAGAATTTGGAGAAAGCTCTTACAAAGGTTTTCAATGTACAGTGCGACGACTGGGATCAGTGCATTCTATCTGTACTATGGGAATACAAGACAACATGCAAGAGGCTCATGAATTAGACCCCATTCAGATTGGTTTATGACAAAGAAGTAGTAACGCCGCTGGATTTTGTTATCCCCAACGTGTGGATGGATTAAGCCACAAAATTATAGATGATGAATCACTTGCATGTAGGATGGAGGATATGATGGCATTAGAACAAGACCAGTTCATTGCATGGTTCATCTATATTGTGGAGAAGAAGTTATAGAAAGAATTTCATGACATGAACATTAAGAGTAAGATCCTAAAACCCAGTGCACTAGAGCTAATGTATGACAATAAATTTTTGAATAATTCTAGAAAGTTTAGAATGAGATGCTTGGGTCCATTTAGGATCATGCTCATCATTGAAGTAGGCATAGCAAAGCTTCCACATTGGTATGAATACATCCCATGAAGGGAATGAAGGGGATAATCAATGGGAGTCACCTTAAGCCATTATATGTCCCACAACAACAATAACACCTATAAGTCTAAAAAAAAAAAGAATGCTTGTTATTCATTTTCATTATAGTCATCAATATCATTTTCTACCCATGATATCATATGTTCAGTCTTCAGACATTTAAGAAAGTTTGTTAGGTGATAGTGTCAATGTTAGTCTTAATATCATGAAAGCATTAGTATTAGATGTCGGGAATCAAGCAACATCAAGTCTGTAGTTTAGTCGTGAGAAAAAGTTACAGTTCAGCATAACAATGCACCTTTATCCAATAATAAGCCACTTGCCCACTCGCCTATTAGTCAATCGATGCCCATAATTTTACCATTCATTAAAACTATATTTCAAGTCATAGTTATCAACCCACTAGTCATCAAGTCGTCATTCATCCATTTTTTATGCATCATTCCACTAGTCATACCACAGATGTGATTAAAAGTGGAAGCACACAGAAAGAGAGGCGTCCTGCATGAATGAAGGTGATGGTGCATAGAAGAAGAGAGATCATGTGCATAGTTGGTTTTCATGTTTACCATTAATGGCATGGGATGCATAGAGAAAAAGAGAACATGTGTACAGTGTCCATCACGTCCAGCATTAAAGATGAGAGGCATGAGGGGGGGGGAGAGCAGTAAAGATGGTAGGCTATATTTCCTGTCACACTTGGCTACAGGAGAAGTTGAAGACAACGAAAGAGACATCAATCATGTGCCGAGTAAGGGAAGAGTGAACTGTGAATTTCCAAGTGAGTTGTGACGATTGCATTGAGTAGTGAAGAGAGCTAGTTTGCTTGAGAGAAAGTGTGCAACAATGGTGACTATCCTAGTGGAAAACAAAAGCCTCATGAGGACCAAATCCGTTAAGAAATACATGATGCCATAGGTACCAATATCGGAAAAAGTGGAGATTAAGGGACCATTGTTGGGTAGGGCACACTTTTTGAAGTATTTAGACTTCAACATCCTCGATGAGATGCAGTTTTCGATATAGTCGTAGAGAGGTATATTGAGGTGAAGTGAAATGTCGATGGAATAGAAAGTGTGCAAATGTAGGAATGGGCACGTTAGCTCCGTCAATTGAGCATAATGTCCGTAATGGACATTCCACACTTTGGAAGGGGTGATTCCATCAAATCTTGCACACAATTTCTCCTTAGTTTCCTTCAAGGAGGATACCTCTTGCTTGAAAATAAGTACAAGATCACAGATATAGTGATTTAGTTTGTCTCTTGGCTTCCAAACAATGGTGTGGACCCTGCAAAATTCATGGTTCGTGCATCCACAAAAGAGGTATACAAGAAGTACAAGACTCGTTGAGGGTCACGTGAGTGTATCATATTTGCGATATTAGAGCACCGAGTGTGATTTATAGCATAGATCCGTGCATGCAATCTATTGAGAAAATGTTGCAAGTATGAGTGCCTGATAAGAGTAGTAGTAGCAACAAAGAAGTGTGCCATGGACCAAGGTATTTTTTAAGTATTCTAATATTATACTTAAGTAGAGTATCCTAGGCGATTATTTTGGATTGAAAAAAACATGTATATAGATAGGTAGGCGAATATTAAATATGAAACATACAATTTACTACTGAAATGTGTAAATTTTGGCGAATATTATGATAAAAAAGCACATTTCATGTAAATATAGGCAATATTAGAGACTAAAAATGACCAAATAACGAATTTATTTTTTGAAAAAAAGCTCAAAAAATAGCCAATTGGCGAAATTTCGCCCTTAAAAATTACCCTGCCATGGACCAACAAATGGCTTGGGCACCCTACCCGAGGTAGGATTTATTACAAGACTATCTGGATGCATAGGACTGTGGGACCGAGTTCCACTATAGTTAGGTTCTATTTCTAAATGCAATGGTGGTATGGAAGCTACCACCACATCACACCTATGACCACCCTACCCTAGAAGACTTTTTAGTGGCGAAGTTTTTGATTTTGCACCACCAACCTACCCAGGAGTTCCAAGTCAATGTAAAAAACACATTAAGCATGTGGTATACAAGGATGTCAAATGCTACAACCAAGTCCTTCAGTATCCCACAGTTCATTGTGGATAAATATAAGGACAAAGTCGTATTTAAGGTCGATTTTCACAATGTCTTCATCTCACTATGCAAAGAACCAAGTGATGCAGATGTACTGTTTCTATGCATCACATTTCAGGATGTCAAGAATGCAATCCTATAGTGGCCAGACCATTTATAGATGCTATCGGACTCTAATCTGGATATTCTAGAGGACACATATGTACAGTAGAAAGACCCTAAAGGTGAGGCAAGTAGCTCTATTCCACCAAGGAAGTCACCTCGCTTGACCAAGAAGCACAAGCATGAGAAAATTCCTTCACAGCAAGCATAGGATGCAAAGAATAAATCGAGGAAATCCCCCTCCCCACCATCGGAATAAGATCCATAGGAGGAAGAGGAAACTAAAGAGAATTTTCCATTCACCGGGACACCTATAACTAGACCACTTGGGTTAGTCCACCACAATATCTTTGAGAAATTTGGGGAAGCACCAGATCAAGTGCCAGGGAAAGTACAAGATCCAATGACAAAGTCAACCAAGGTGACAGGCCAGGAGATAGAAGAATAAAGTATCCCACAAAGATAACAAGTTACAAGAGGCAATCACTTAGTCAATTCCATACATAATTCAACAATTGCATTTGAACCTAGAGGTTACATAGGTATTCCAGAAGGATAGAAAGGATCAACTCCAAGAGATTCAAATGGTCCTCCATATAGCTCCAGGAACAATAGTGGCACAAAATTTAGAAGCAACCGACCTTAACCATGTGCAGGAATTGCAGAAGTAGGAAAAAGAGCCATTTCATGGGAAGCTTAAGTTGAACCCATTGGCTATAATCACTACAGTTCATCTCCCTTTTACCTATGACACCTAGCCTCTACCATACAACGAAATAAACCTACATATGTTCCCAACACTGGACTTACAGCACTACGTGATAGAGATATTTACCGAGTTGGGTGACCATCATTCACAACTAGGCCACTCTTCTGCTGGGCTCAAATAGATGCATAAGGAAGTGGTACATGCACGAGACCAGCTGGAAGTTGAAGTAGAAAAGGCATACGCTATGCTCCTAACTCCTAGTTCTTCAACTAGAAGTTAGTTACAGCCTGTGCAAAATATCACCCACATCATAGACACAGTCGTTGCGCTCCAACAAGAAGAAATAGAGATTTTGTCCCAAGTGAAACCACAATGCTCCCCTGAGGAAGTGGAGCTAGCTAGACATCCTCCATTATCCACCTTTCTTCGGTGCTAGTACAACTAGTACTACACATGGGCCCAAAATTTCTCTAATAATCCCTCTGTCCAACAATTCTTGAACCTATCGGTTCAGCTTGACATTCTCCGTCGGCATTATTCTATGTGGTGCTTTGTTCGACAGACTCAACCCTGGTATCAAGTCGATCTGATGGGATATGCTTATCATCAATGGAAATCCCATCGATGTATCATACACCAAAATCCCCTTTAACTCAATCAACATCCTTATGACTTCAATCGAAACACTTTCCCTTGGAATTTACACACACAGTCCCTTCCAAATGACTACAAAAAAATATTGTTGCTTCTTTTCCTCCTTCAGTAATTCTTTAGCTGAGCACACAAGCACTCTCTTTTCCCAATAATTATTCTCACTTCCTTTATTACTCCCATCTTCTTCCAAGGGAATCATTTTGGTCTTCTTTCCATCTTTCCACACTGAAACAATGTTCATATGATTTTCATATATCATGTTCATGTCACACTATCATAAAAATTACCAATCTTGAAATTTATCAAGCATTGGCTCGACACTGTGACATGATGTCCTATTTTAATCCACGACACCTTATAGGTTCTTGGGTTTGATTGGCACTTCAGCCCCAACTTCTCAATGACTTCCGTTGAGACCAAATTCTCGGTACTTTCCTTCATCAACTATTGTGGAGCAACACCTATCTTTGATTTTGAAGACAATTTGGAAGATAGAATTCCTCTGCATCGGTTCCTTCTCCTCATATCGAGTAGGTTGCAACAATAGTTGTCTAGTCGTCAAATTTTGGCCTCCCTCTAGTTTAGTTTCATCTGAACCAATTTCACTAGTCGAACCTATTAGAACAATATCACCATCATATATATGCCATGGACCTTCATGTTGTTCTACCTAGTGTTATTTGGCTCATTAGTGCCTAGTCTAGTGTCTTGGACCATAGTTTGTCCACATTTGACCACCTTAGACTAGTGATATATCCATGAAGCCTTGTTTGTCCACTTATCCACTCATTTCTATAATTTTAGGAGTTAATGCGCCCCACTACCTTGCATTTATGTGGGAGTTATTGCATTTCCATGTTTTAAGGAGATGGAGTGTGCCCTCTTGAAGATTTGGTCAACTTATGCATTAATGGCCACTACTTAGCCAACTACTCACCCATGCGCCCTCATAATGGTACCTTTCACACTATTTTGACTAGCCTAACCTCCTCATGGTCCATCTATGTTCATTGAACATCATTATGACCCAATCTATGAGTTACACTTGGCCTCATGTCATTGATGGGTGAATTGGTCCAATCTAAGCCTCATTATTGTGAGCTACTCAACTTGCCACTAAGACTCTCTATTTTGTGTCTTGAGAGAATCTATATATTGTACTCATGTTAATGAATAATATCATAGTGGAATTATTCCCACTGGAGTGATTTTTCTCTAGTGTTCTGTTCAATATTTCTTCTCTATTCTTGCTATCTCTTTGTGCAAATACTTCTAAGTGATATTGTTTTTGCTATCTAGATCTAGGTTGGATTGTCACATGCATCAGAACCTACTGCTGCGATTATTGTGCAATATAAATTCTAATAGAACCAATTCTGTTGTTAGCTATGTTGGTTCCCCGACTCTTGGTCTCCTGTCGACCTACTATATGCAAATTTTGTGGGCATTTGACTGCTTTATAGCCCAATTCTCGACATTTGTATTCATCTGCACTTGGTTTTTTTGCACCTCTTCCTCCAAAGGTTCCTCTTCTTGCAAATGTGCCTCTAGATCTTGGATTAGAACCACCACTTTTGTACTCTGGTACAGGATTCCTTGCAATTCCCCCATCTCTCCTTACTTCACTAGTTTCTTCCTTCTTTACTCCACTAGTCTTCCCTGTAGTGGAAGTAAATTTTCCACTTTCTCTCACGGTAGTCTTCCCCTTTGTTGTAAAGGTATTCCTAGTGAGTCTATCCTCTGCTTTCAGAGCCAATTGGTAGGATTCTCCAAATATTATGAACCTTGATAGGATCAATTCATCCCGAATGACATATTTCAATCCATTCACATATTTGGATATAGGTTCTTCACCCTCATTCTATCTGTCCTGATCTAATAAACAACATGTATAATTCATTTTGTCTTGGGTTCTACAACTTTCTAAAAAAAGTAATCATGCAATCAGTGAAAAGGAACTTATCCTTCAACTCGGAAACTATTCCATCCCAAATATTAATATTGTCTTTCTCTTTCTTCACTTTGTCAACCTGTACATTGCCCCACCACAATGAGGCATGACCTTTCAACTTCAAACAATCCACTTTCACCCTTTTGGGGTCCTCAATCTACTCTATATCAAAATATTTTTCCATTTCTCTTATCCTGTCTATCATTTTCTAAAGGGTTTAGACTCCCTGAATAGGTGGTCACTTCCATCTTGAACCTACCCTTCATTTCTGACAAAACTTTTAACAATATGTCATATGTCTCTTCTTCTATGTCCTTAGTAGCTTCTCCTTCCTCAACATATTCATCACTATGATCAAGGGTTTCAACCATGAATCCCCTCTTCTAGGATTCCTTCACAGTATCCAACTCATTGTTCAGAGTTCTCATCGTCTCGACACATTCCTCGAATGTTTCGTGATCGATATTCATGAATGCACATGGCCTTTGTCCTCTACCACGGACGTTAACACCCCTCTAAGCCATTAATTCTTTAATTGATCGACTAACCTGCTCTATCCAACCACATAAATATTGACACCAATAATGTATGTTGTTAATTCTCAGAAATAAATTTACAAAGATTGATTGCAATTTAAAGGGAATGCTTTGTTTCAGTCGGTATCTTCAATGACTGTTCTTCAATTTCTCACACACCAAACACTTAGGGACAAAATCCTTTTCTCTTTCCTCAATCTGTATTTATAGCCTCCTTAACCACCTCAAATTCCATCTTAATATTCTTCTAGAAGTCGCTGGGAGCTTCCCTACTGTAGTTATGAGCATTCAATGATTCACCTACAACCTTCTTGGCATACCTTTCCACCTGGAAAATCCAAAAACCTCCATAACTCTTGCAATACATGCTCCAATGACTTCCACATTTCCTGCCATATGTGCCTCAGCTTCCTCGATTAGTTGTCTCTCAAATTTCTTAGTCCTCACAAACCTCATCGAACACTATCTCGAATCCCATCTACTTTCTGCGGTCTGGCCAATTCTTGTCAGCATCTCTCCCGTCAGTTAAACCTACAAATTTTCTTGCCTCTGTGTCGGTCTTGAACTGAACTCTTCTCACTTCCAGTGGATCTACTCTAACTACTTCACAACTCTGTTGGATACAACTTGTCGCTGAAATCCTCTGACTTGTTTACCTTCCATCAACCTTCTCCACAACTCGACCAATCCTCCAACTAATATTCTCTCAATTGCATGGGATTCAACCACCCATTTTCCTTTTCTCAGAAATGCAGAGATACATCAACTCATATAGCAGAAGATCAAAATATAAATGTTGAGACTTACAACACAAAAGGCCAACTGGTGCTGGCTCTGATACAGTGGAGGGAGAGCATACACTACTGACTTATTACAGTCTGATATTTGTTTCCTCATCTTTGAATTGAAGGTTCTGTGTTGGGTAAAAGGGTGTCTGAGTTTTGGTGAGGTCAAAGGCATAGGATAGGCACTGTAAATCCTCAGTTTCCTCTTTTAGAAAGAGTTGTAGGAACCCAAGTGAGCGAATTTCCCATTTACTACCCGATAAAGGTAAGTGTTACATGGACCCTTCAATGGATTCAGTTCCACTCCAAACCTTAGACTGTCAGACAGACAACAATATAGAAGTATTTTTAGATGAAAAACTCTCCTCTTTTCATTATGAGAATTCTACATCTTCTTCTATAATCAATATTCAGGATTTAAATCTCTCCGCAGATTGGAAATTACCAGCCATCTTACCTTCTGATGTTTATAAGTTATCATGGTGGAAATATAAAACTCACACTCAAATCAAAGTTAGCTCTGTTGATGTTTCTTTTATAGATAGAGATGATCCCGTGCATATTAATTTATTAGATAAGTCCCAGATAGATTGGGCTAAAACCCAGGGATATAAGTATGCCCATCTTGGTGCAATTAAAATTGGCCTTGGTCCTTTAGTTTGACCCTATCTTCCAGTTTCTTCTTTGTGTGTAGCCATAGACACTCGGCATATCAATTTATCTGATGCCACCATCGAAGGATTTACCGCTCCCTTACATAATGGCTCATGTTTTGGCACTATTTTTCCTAAGTATTATGTCATCCTTGATAATCCCTACATCTATGATTTACTTAAAGCATATATATTACCACGTGGATTTAAAATGGATTCTGACTCCAAGATCACACAACTCAAAGCCTGTGTTCTTGTCCGCTTTAGAAATGATACTCTTCCCCCTCTCCAGTCTAAGGTCCATCAGAGCTCGCACCTGCACAACATGGTGGAGATTGATAAATCTAAACAAACTACTCCAGTTACTTTTGACTGGACGGGAATAAATTACCCTGGACAATGGGAAGTGAAATGTAAAGAGCCAAGGAACCAAGATATTTCTGTACATAAAATAGAGTCTCTTGTCAATACCCTGATTTCTTTTGATAGATCCTCCCACTCATTCTGAATCCCTGAAGGCCATCCTACTCCTCATTTTACTCCTCCTCTTCTCAGGACCCCTTTCGTGAATAATTCCGACTTTAAGTAAAATAGGAATGAACCTACTTCTTCTACTTCAGTTCAACCATCCTTTTCTGGAGTCTATGACACTGAACATAAAGGTCAGCACTCAAATTGTCCATCCTGCAAGAAAATACTCCATAGATTGAAGCACAATCAAAATAGAGAACTCCCGAGTCTCTATATGTTTTCATCTTTACCTAGGAATGGCTTTGGTATGGAAATCACCTATGCTAAAGGTGATAAATCATTTGTCCCTGGAAGAAATATTTCAGAGGTTCCCTTCAGACATCTTTCAACTAATGGGAAAATTAAAAAAGAATTCATGCCCTATAAATCTTCTATTCCATCTGAAACTGTCTCAAATGAAATAAAGCCTGCAAACTATGGAAATTTGCAACAACATATCACGACACAAAATCTAGATGATATGGCCATGGATATAATTCAGTTAAAGAAAATAATAAAGGATGAGCATGATAAGATATCAATGCTCCAAACCAAACTAGACCTTCTGGATCATTTGATCCATGATACAGAAGAGATAAAAATTGCAATAAATACAGCCTATGACAAGACAAAGAAAAGGCCGAATATCTTGGGTAAGATTTTGACCAAAACTAAAGAAATAAAAAAGAAAACTGGCTCGGTCGGTCAGGAAGCAATGGATCTTGCACTAAAAGGACACCAACGACAACAATCTAAAAGTTACTTGTTTGGTATGATGAGTATCCAAGATGAGGATGAAAGACCAAATTTTAAGTTTGGTCAAGATGAAGAAGAATTATAAGAAATACAAAGCTTAGTAAGTCAATTCCATAGAATTCCTAAGGCATTACCTGAAAAGTATATGGCTATGCTTAAATTCCCCTCTCACATAGAAGATACCCAAAATAGTTCTGGGGTCATCCATGAAGTTGGTTCGTCCTCCTTTACAGGTCCTCCTCCTCCCACTTTTGATTTAGAAATGCAAGATGCCTTTTCTGCTCCTTCTCACAAATTCCATTTTGGAATAAATGGAATGAATAACCTGATGTCACAGATGCCTGAGCAACCCGTTTTGAATATCTAATGTCAGTCGTGGGCATAAATAAAGTCAGCCATACAGCTTCTTGGACAATGGATATTATTTAAAAAGATCCAAGATTCAAATATTTCTGGTAAGCAATTAGCTTTATAGCTGATAGCTGGATTATCCGGTTTAGCACATGAATGGTGGTGGTGGCTACCACAAGAAGCAAAAGATGAAATCTTGAATGCTGATGATGCAGATCAACAGATACTGCATGCTTTGGGAAAAGTTTTCTATGGCCCCGACGATAAAGAAGAGTATGAGCATCTAGCTTCTTTATTCATGTCTACAAGAATTTGTGACCTAAGTCAAAGTGAGAAATACTTTTACTATATGCAAAACCTTCTTATCTCTTTAGGAAAGTCTAGTGAACCAGCATACTTGAAACACTATCTTAGAAGTTTTCCTGGTCATGTTCCAGATGTTGTGGAACAATTTCTAAAAGATAATAATATTAATCTTCGCGGACTCTCATTAGCACAGCTCCATGCTTTTATCATGGAAACTTGGAAAGAACATTGCCTAGAAAAGAGAGTCAGTCGAGATTTCAAAAGGCACCAGTCTATGTATTCCCCTAGTTTTTGTAAAGATGTTGCAAAAATTCCTGATTGAGGTTGTGGTGCTTACAATAGAGGGCATTTTGGAAAATAATCCTGCCACTGCAAGAAGAAAAAGAAAGGATTCCATACAAGTGCTCCTAGATATCATCCTGACAAAAGCCTACAAGCATAAGACTCACAAGTCTTATAAGAAAAAATTTCGAAACCCATTCCATGAGAAAGCTTATGTCAGAAAATGGTTTGTGCCAACAAACAAAGAATTTTTTTTATTTGTGGGAAGAAAGGTCATTGGGAAAGCAAATGTCCACAAAAGAAATCCAAGCCAAAGCTTGCGGCTTTCTCTGAACAACTAGATCCAACTTGGTGGGATCTTTATTTTTGTGAAAAAGATCAGTACCCTTCTGGAGAAATTATATTTCTCCCCGATGATGATTCTTCTGATAATGATTCTGATATCCATCTGAATAAATTTGCTCCCTCCAGTTCTGATTCTTCCTCTTCTGAATTTGATTCCGCCTCTGAAGCAAATTTAGGGGGGTGTGAGGGACCTCCAGACTTTGATTTCTCTTGTTATATGTTTTCCGCTTCAACAAAACCATCTCCTCAACAATGATTAGCTACAATTGATCAACAACTATCCGAGATTCCTATTTTTGAGTATATTCTCAGAGGAGAATTAAAGGAAGAAAAGAAAAAGTTGTTGTCATTACTTAAAGGAAAAGAGAAGCAATCAGAAGAAGGAAAACTCTCTCCTTCCTATCATCCTGCATTCTACAATCTTGTAGATTTATATAAGCATTGTCCTGCAAAGCACGGGGATATGCAGAAGTTTAGAAAATATAAAGAAAATTTGCTTCGCCTGCAAATCAAAGAAAACATAATTCCCTTAGGAAGCTTGTAAGGTAAATTGAAGATTTGAAAATAATGCTTGAAGTAATAGTCAAAGAAAAATATTAGTCTTCTTAAGATGAGATGTGTCGACAGTATGACATAGCTCTTAAGAGCCCTAAGCATGAAAAGAAAGATTCAAGAGAAGATGCTCTTTCCCCTGAACCTTCCCTAGGACTTTTCATAGGTCCTAAATTGTACATTCAAGTTTCTTTTTGTCCTCCAAAATTCAATACCTGTAAGTTAGATTGCATGGTTGATTCAGGTTGTCAGATGAATTTATCAAAAGGAAGTGCAATCCCTTCATTCTATTGGGAGAAGGCTTCAGAACACGAAATTGCTATAGAAGGTACCCCTGTACTGCTTTTGGGTAGAGTAGCAGACTTTCCTATTCAAATAGAAACGGATGTACAGAAGCTTTATCCTTGAAAAGGTTGGATAGTATAAAAGAAGATTGCATATTAGGTTATGAATTCCTAAACATAGTGAGCCCTATTAGTTTTGACACTGTTAAGATGTTGTTTAAATGCACCATAAAAGGAAAGCTAGTTTCTTGTCCTTTGTCCTTTGAAGCTCATTTGAAATGAAAAATCCTTGTGAAAAGAACAGAGTCTAAAACAAACATTGTAGAATTGTTTAAAATGGAGAGATGCATTGCCTATGCAGAAATGCATAAGGACAAGGCCCTTGCTGATATCTCTGAAAATCTTGAGAAAGAATGCACTTGAGAAAGCCCTAATGATTTCTAAACTAGAGAAAAATATTTTGTTTCTCTTCCTTTTGACCCTCTGGTAAAACATAAAGCAATGAAAGTCTCTGCTAGATTGATGTCTCCCTCTGAGAGAGAATTTTGTGCCAGTGAAATTAAAGAGTTGCTTTCAAAAGGGTTAATTGAACCCTCTAAGAGTCCATGGGATTGCAAAGACTTTGTTGTTAACAAACACTCAGAGATTAAGAGAGATAATCAAAGGATGGTTGTGAATTATAAACCTCTCAATACAATGCTCCAGAAAATCAGGCATCCATTACCTGATAAAGCTAGTCTTCTGCAACAGATTGTTGGATGTACTATATTTAGTAAGTTTGATTTGAAATTTGGTTTCTATCAAATTGGGATTGAAGCAAAGGATAGGTTTAAGACTTCTTTTGTTGTTCCCCATGGCCAATATCAATGGAAAGTCTTACCTTTTGGAATAAACAATGCCCCCTTTGAATTATAAATCTCTCAATACAGTGCTCCAGAAAATCAGGCATCCATTACCTGATAAAGCTAGTCTTCTGCAACAGATTGTTGGATGTACTATATTTAGTAAGTTTGATTTTAAATTTGGTTTATATCAAATTGGGATTGAAGCAAAGGATAGGTTTAAGACTTCTTTTGTTGTTCCCCATGGCCAATATCAATGGAAAGTCTTACCTTTTGGAATAAACAATGCCCCCTTTGAATTTCAGAAGAGAATGGAGGATATTTTCAGAGAAAAGAAATGGGCATTAGTCTACATAGATGATATCCTGATATGCTCTAGGAATTTGCAAGATCATTTAAAGCATTTACAGGAATTTTATCATCTAGTTTATAAGCATGGTCTTGTTCTCTCAAAGAGCAAGATGGAAATTGGAAAGACTGAAATCGAGTTTCTCGGTTTCAAGCTAAACAAAGGGAAAGTAATTCTTCAGGACCATGTCTTAAAGGTGTTCTCGCATTTCCCAAATCAAATATTAGAAAAAGTTCAGCTTCATATATTTCTGGGAAGTCTCAACTACATCAAACCATTATATAAAGGGCAAGCTGAAGATATTCATATCCTTCAGAAAAGATTGGAAAAGAATCCCCCTAAATGGTCTTGAGATTTGACTGCTGCAGTCCAGAAAATTAAAACAAAAGTGCAACAACTCCCCACTCTCTCTCTTCCCCAAGGAACTGGTAATCTTGTAATTGAAATAGATGCTTCGACAAATGCATGGAGTGGATTTCTAATTGAAAAGCATGGTGAGAGAGAAGAGATTTGTGGCTATGCCTCTGGATCATTTAAATCTGCAGAACTCAATTATCCTTCTAGCCACAAAGAAATCCTGGCTGTTAAAAAGACAGTCAATCATTTTCGCTTATTCTTGAAGAATGTAAAGTTTCTAGTTAGAACCGATTTGAAAATAATGCCTGGGATCTTTAAGAATGAAAATCTTATGGTAAAGAATAATTCTAGGATTTTAAAATGGTTTTTATGGTTACAAAATTTTGATTTTGAAATTGTTTATAAGCCTGGTTATCTTAATTGTGTTGTTGATATGTTAACCAAAGAAGAGTTCCATACTCAAGCTTTTCCTCAGATCAATATGTTCAGTGCAGGAGCATCCAGCTCTTCACAACAAGATAAAGGCAAGAGTCCGGCAAGACTATTTCCATCCCCACTTAGTCATTCTCAGGTAGGCTTGTTCATGAAACCATGGGATGAATCCTTGACACCAGAAGAGCGTCAGCAGTCTTTAGAACATGCAAATAGAACAAAAGCTGAGAAGTTTCTTTCTTTAACTCTGATAAGACAAATTCAAGAGTCTCCAGTTAAACTCCAAATTTTGGAGAAATGGGAAAAATATGCCTTTCTTGGTCTAGAAAAGGCACAGGACAAATTAATTGGTTGTCGAGAAGTTTGGCTATATTGCAATGAAGAAGAAGGCAGAGATGTGTGGTATGTCGACTTAGGACATGGTGATCTCACCTGGACCACATATAACCTTATTCTTCAATTCTGCAGAGAAGAAAGGGAGATAATTATATGTGCAGATCCGTCAAATCTTATCAACAATAAATGGTCAGGGTGGACTGAAATATTTTTGGATAAGTTTTGTCCATGAAAATATTGGGTTCAGCGGAGGGCTAATTTCATCCTCCAACTCCAAGCTGATATGCTGGTTGCGGAACAGAACCACATGTGGTTCAAATTTAAATTACAACACCTTGGAGGAAGATATACACCGCTTGGACATACTATTCATACAACCTAGAAATTCATCAAAAGAAATCAAGACAACAAGAGAATTGACAGAAAAGTTCAGTACACCAGAAGGATTTCACTTACTTATAGAGTGGAATCAACTTTTCAGGGAAATTTTATGTGTGAACATAACCAAGTTATGTTTGGGTTAGACGTTGAGCAATGCTTTGACTATACTCTCTACCCATACATTATTCCAGATGAACCTGTGGATTCTGACGGGGATCCTTTTGATTGTTTGTGTGGTGGAGTGGATCTCGGTGATGGCCAAGAAATATGTATCTGTCTGTAAGGGTGGGACCCCTATGATTGATTGAAAGGCATGGTGGGCCGCCTTAATAGGCTCCACCGTGTAATAATTTTTATGATGTTGGACGTATGTCCCTTTGTATTAAAAGGCGAGTTGAGTCTATCTTAATGTCTGTCTAAAGTCATTTATTCAGGTCCCCATATGTTTGTTAGACCACTTAAGGGATGACATAACGGATGTGGCTGTCCCCACACTCCACCCCGAATATTTACTTTTGACTGAATGTTGCCAGCTAGGAGTCACCGGGAAACCGGCGAGTTTTTGTATAAATAGGACTCCAAGACTCTTGTTTTAGCATTTGGGTTTTGGTAAATTGAGAGATCTGCAAGTATTTGAGTCGAGGTCTGTGTATCCTCTGTGCTCGCGCTTAGTGAGAACTGGCATATGAAAAGGAGATATCTCAAGTGTAATGAGTCTATAAGAAGTCAGTAGTGTATGCTCTCCCTCCACGCTTCGAGCGAAGAGGGAATTCAACTCTCCTCCAGACAACTTTAGTCGTCTAACTTCGATTGTGAGTCTTGGGGCCTGATGCCCCTACATCACTAGGAAAATGAATAGGATGATTGTTACAAAATGTATACATATTGCCTATAAACTGCATTACTAAAGTTTATAATCCATGGATCACATGCACTTCAACAACCACTCTAGCATTTATGAAGAAGCTCCATGTATGCATTTACACTCATTAATCGTGTTTTGTCTATCTTTATTTATATAGGCGAGATGTTCAAATCATTTCTACACTAATTTATTTAAGAAGATGAGTTGCATATAGAATTAACTAGTGCTAAGTAGCATAGGTTTCACCACAATCCTTTTTGTCCTTAAGTTAATTCACAATATAAAACCTTACAAAATGTCTTTAATCAGAACAAATGAAAATAACTCGGTGAAAATAATGTGGTGAACAAGTGTAGCATGTAAGCGATGCATGTGTTTAGTTGTCGTGTGTAAATGGGATAAAGTTCCACGTGAAATATATCATGGACAATAATTTATTGCGATGGCTTGCTGCTTTGAATTCATATTGCAAATTCCATGAAAAACAAGGTGTAACATTACAAATCCCATGAAAAGCAAGTTAATGAAGAGAGCACAAAAGGATCATTGCAATAAAATTTCAAATAAAAAATAATTTTGCCTTAATAAAACTATAATAAATGAGTTCAATAAATAATTTAAGCAGCACTAAATAATGTAGTTTTCAAGCTTAGCAATTTTTCAATAAATAATTAGGCAGCACCTAATAATGTAGTTTTCGAACTTAGCAATTTAAGTGAACAAAAGAGTTGCCTCCCACTAAGGGAAACAATTTTTCGTGTAATGAATGCTATCTATCATCAACTTTCATGAATGAACACTTTACCAAAATGGCATAAGGTACTTTTATGTAATTGTTGCTCATTTATAATTGTTTTTTTACTTGAGATTTCTTGCCTATATCAAGTGAATCATTTATGAATGGTAGGAATTTGGGAAAAATCTCACCAGTAAAATGATGATTTCGACACTAAATATAAACATTTTAATATTTTCTTCGTTTTTCTGACAGTTAATATGAAATATAAGCCCCGTCAAATTCCAAACCTATATGGAATTATGGAAGGAACTTGGTAGTTACTAGTTACTGGCCGGTAATTAACAAATCTGAAACGTCACAGTGAGCCCTCTTGCGTGTTGAATGGGTTCATCTCTTTAATTGACTTTGAATGAGCTCTCTTTTCTACCCAAGTTGGAAGGTTAATTGACTTTGAATGATCTCTTTTTTCTACCCAAGTTGGCAACTTGGCACGTTAATTGACTTGGCTCTTTTCTACCCAAGTTGGCAACTTGGCACGTTAATTGACTTGTGAGGTCTTTTCATTTATGAATGGTTGGAATTTGGGAAAAATCTCACCAGTAAAATGATGGTTTCGACATTAAATATAAACATTTTAATGTTTTCTTCGTTTTTCTGACTGTTAATATGAAATATAAGCCCCGTCAAATTCCAGACCTATATGGAATTATGGAAGGAACTTGGTAGTTACTAGTTACTGGCCGGTAATTAACAAATCTGAAAAGTCACAGTGAGCCCTCTTGCGTGTTGAATGGGTTCATCTCTTTAATTGACTTTGAATGAGCTCTCTTTTCTACCCAAGTTGGCAGGTTAATTGACTTTGAAAGAGCTCTTTTTTCTACCCAACTTGGCACGTTAATTGACTTGTGAGGTCTTTTCTCTCGAAGTTGGAATGCTTAATTGACTTGAATGAATTCTTTTCTCGGGAAGTTGGAACATTCAAATGATCATCATCGCTGGATCTATTGATTATCATATGACATCGTTTTTATATCGGTGCGAGACAGAATTTTTTGGATGGTCTAGTTTGTCCAATGGCCATGGCAATCCTAACAAATATCAACTTCCACCATGGAAAATATTCTGGATGCTCTCTCATGATCCTGAGCAGGCTGTTCTACCCAACTCTCGTTCTGGCCTTACTCATTATTCTTCATGGAGAGATGTGCAACGCACAACAACCAAATAAGATCTGCAACGGCGCTCAGTATAGAAATGGCAGTAAGTTTGAGAGCAATCTGAAAACGGTCTTCAGTAATCTTGTTCAACACACGTCCCAAACCGGGTTCAACACTAGTGTGTATGGCCAAAGTCCCGACCAAATATCCGGCTTCCTCCAATGCAGGGGAGACACAACACTGGACCAATGCTATAATTGTTCACAATTGATAACGACCAACATTCAACAATTGTGTCCGAATAGCGTTGGCGTTAGAATTTGGTCTGATTTATGTTACTTGCGTTATGAAAACTATAGTTTCATTGGACAACTCGGAGACACTGGACTGTATGAAAACACAAAGGCCAATGTCACGAACCCTTCTGTCTTTATTCCGGTTCTCGTGAAGCTGTTGTCCAAATTGTTAGCTGAAGCACAATCTGCAATCAAACGATGTGCTTTCGGTATAGATGAAGACCCCTTGTTTCGAAAGATTTACGCTCAGGCCGAGTGCACCAGAGATATATCTACAGACGACTGCAAAACATGTTTGTCAAATACAATCAATAGTATTTTGGCACTTTATCCCGGAATGGAAGGCCTTGAGGGTTTGATGGCAAGCTGCATAGTTCGTTATGACATCGATCTTTTCTTTAACTTGTCTGCTCTTCCACCAGCACCTGCTCAAGCACCGATGAAGCAGATCACGCCGTCAAGTAAACATAACAGTCCGCATATCAACCACTCCATAATTATAGGTGTTGTGGGCGGCTTCTTTCTGGTCTTATTCGTATCCCTCTTAATAACCCGGGGAAGATTGAAGTCCGCCATATTTGGAAGGCGAAACGAAGGTATTGCATATGATGATATGATCTGGTAGTACCCTCAAAGTACTCATTCCTTTTCGCTCTATTGGCTTGTTTCTGTGTGATTTCTGTGTCGGTTCTTTAACTTTGTTTTCTGTCTTCACTAGCAGATACCCATCTAAACTGGGGCTCTGATCATAGGCTCATAAGCACATCAGGCTCAAAGGTGCATATGATCAGACGCAGGTTTAGATGGAATTTGCCAGTTCCCATAGTGAGTACATGGTGTAGAATTGTTAAATAGAGCCGAGCCAATTTTTTTCATTGTATAGGTCATGAGGACGACGCACTAATCGGTCAGGATCAACAAATTGTGATGTTTAAGATGAAAACATTGGTAGCTGCTACGGAGAATTTTCATGATGATAACAGGCTCGGAGAGGGAGGATTTGGTCCTGTATACAAGGTAATATGGGCTAATTAGAAAGCATCTACTAGTTTCTAAGAATTGGCGGGTTGCTCCCACCTCACCCTTGATGCCTAGATTGAAAACAAATACATAGTAGAACAATTAATCTTATGTACTTTACAAAATCACTCTTACGGGTCGTTCGTCTAAATGTCTCAGGGAACTACTCGACATGGAAAGCAAATAGCTGTGAAGAAGTTGTCTTTAAAATCTATGCAAGGAAGTAAAGAATTTATGAATGAAGTTAAGCTTTTGGCCAGAATTCAGCATCGAAATGTCGTGAACATTCTCGGCTGTTGCGCAGATGGATCAGAAAGGTTGATTGTTTATGAGTATTTACCAAATAAGAGCCTTGATAAAATCCTACTCGGTGAGTAACTTCCATTTTATTTTGTTTTATATATATATATATAAAAGCACAATGTTTAGTGAGTTCGGTCATATAGATAATTAATTAGTGTCCTGCGTGCATGGATGCAGACCCAGACAAACATCTTGATTGGCAGAAGCGTTACAACATCATACTCGGAGTTGCTCGAGGGCTTGTCTATCTTCACCACGATTCTCACCTGCGGATTATCCATCGAGATATCAAAGCGAGCACTATTTTGTTGGACGAGCAACAGAATCCTAAAATAGCAGATTTTGGCTTAGCGAGACTTTTTCCTGAAGATGAGACTCACGTCAACACAAGAGTTGACGGAACTTAGTATGATTCCAACAAGATCATGAAGCACACACTGTTCAAACTATTAACATTTAGGGATACATAGGTTTTTATATTGTATGCTTATTTGATTATAAGAGGATGTTTAGTATTGTAATTGTACTTTATGCCGGTAAACATCTTTGTTTACTGGGAATTGCATCATGGTTGATCTTCTACCTTCTGCGATCTAAAACTGCAAATAACTTTCCTTTTATCATTACTCAATTCTTAAATTTTGCCTATTTGTTTCTCTGACATTGTAATTTGAATCTGCAGCGGGTATATGGCACCAGAGTATGCTCTGCACGGACAATTATCTGTAAAAGTTGATGTCTATAGCTTTGGCGTTCTTCTCCTGGAACTTCTGACGGGAAGAAAGAGCTTGGATTATAATTCGACATCTGAAATGCAAACACTTGTAGGATGGGTGAGATAATCTGATAACGTTTTCATTAAATTTCTGCAGCATATCTACTTTGTTTTTAAAGCAGGTTAGCTTAACATCCATAATCCATTTAGTCGAAGTATAAGATGAGGGAGTTCACTGATCCATTTGGATATGAATATACATTGACTTCTGTAGTAATTGACCATAAAACTAAATTAACGCCGATCTTATGGATCTTTTCATCATGTTTGTTTATGAAATGCAGGCATGGAGATCATATAAACTTGAAAATATTGTGCAGATGATAGACCCAGCTATAATTGAAGCATGCGACGAGGGGCAAGCTTTGAGATGTATTCATGTTGGTCTTTTGTGTACGCAAGCCGACCCATCACTTCGGCCATCAATGTCTACAGTCATGTTGATGCTTTCAACTCAATTTGGGGGGTTACCTGATCCCACAAAGCCTGCATTTGTGATTTCTGTTACCCAAAACCCGAAGCCCACCAATTCTGGCTTAAGTTCTATCTAACGCTGATGCTTCCGGTACTTTGTCCCGAGTTAATGCTTCCATCTTCTGCGCCTCCTTCAGCTTCGGCTGTGAAAATTTGATTTACTTCTTCCGTTTTTGGTCAGCGTCATCTTAGACTTATTGTATATTTCTGAATCTTTTTTCATTCCAAGTTTGTTTCTCTACGAGATTCGTCGTCTACCATTTCATACAAAAAAAACTCCACCTGTTTGTGACAAACCCTGCGGATTCGTATACATCACGACATGACGCTGCAGCTTGCAAGCCAATTAGTCAGTTTTCCGAAGACACGGTAAAGTGATGACCTGGACATTGCATCGATTTTGTATTTAATTGGTATGACTTTACAGTCACTAGGAATGGGCTGGAGTCTGGAGAACACAAATTTCAAACAGCAAGGGTAAGGCAGTTGCATTGATAGCCGTCATAAAGGGAGCAATTGTAGCGATGGAGAAAAGCTGGAGGATAGCCTTAAATTGTAGGTTTGAATTGGTCCTCTTACTCTTTTTGGTGTAGGGAACATTATAAAGAAAACAATGTGATTAGAATGCTATATGTATTATGTTGATTATAAATTTAATATATGAGTGTTAATCATTTCCATAATCATGAAATATTTTTTTTTCTTAATTTATTAATTTGTAGGATATTATGATAGGTTATGTTTAATGAATGTTATTTTATTATATATTTTTTTTAATCATAGGAATAGTAACTTTTCAAGGGTATATCCAACCGTCTTCAAGTTAGATATACTAGAAACTTGTATCATATTATTCCATCTTTATTTTTGATACATAAAGTATGAATTAATAAATAGAAGGTATTTTTTTTTAACCATAGGAAGAGTAACCTCCCAAGGGTATATCCAACAACCTGCAAGTCAAATATACTAGAAACTTATATCATATTATTCCATCTTTATTTTTGATACATAAGGTATGAATTAATAAATAGAAGGAGCAATGCATGCAAAAGCCAAATACTGAATGAAGTTAAATAGAGCATGTTTACTAAATTGGACTAAGGAGAGTGCACTAATGTGATGATGCAAGAGTAGTAGTTATGCAATCTTAGTATAGCAAACCATTATTATCTTTGATGAAACCATAAGCATAATATTGATTAATGTGTCTCCTAGATTATATCTCATTAATGGTACAAATTATGGGATTAAAAAGAATCTTTACTAATTTTCAATGTAAATATGTACATAGGATCTTGTTTGATCTACTAAATAAAGAATTACATGTTGATGCAAATATGTTCATAGGATCTTGTGTGATCTACTAAACAAGGAATTACATGTTGATGCAAATATGTTCTTCCAGATAATTTTCATCAAATAAGTTGATGATGTGGCAAAATTGTGGACACAACATCATGTTAACATAAATACTAAAATGAAATATGTTAGATTCAAAGTATGGTAGCTTATTTTGAGAACAACTAAAGTAGTTGCATTAGAGCATTATTGTTCTTACATAAATAATCGATTATCAAGTGCCTAGTTTGCAACAATGTATGGAAGAGAGTGGTCAAGGCCACACTAGATGGTTCGTGGTAGGATTAGGATGAGAATGCTCTACTTTATAATATGAAGGTATTCACTTTGAATCAGTGCTTTTCACAATGTATGTGTGTTATATGTCTTGCAGTTCTTGTCAATCACTTTACTACTAATCTCTCATAAGTTCTTTTGCTACATCATTAGAATAGTTAATTTAAAATGTAACAAGTTTCACACCATTAAATATTGGCACAACCCTCGGTTTTTTTAAAAGTTTTAATTAAAAACTTTGTCCATTCTTAAAGAAGAATGTTAGCCATTTGTACAAAAACAAAAACAAAATTTAATTTTACTTAACAAAAGATATCAATTAATGTAGGGAAGCATCCCTTAGGTTTTCTCACTAGGTTTTCCTTGGAATAAACAAAAAACTTATAATTCACATTAAGTGTGACGCATGCGCGTGTACACACACACACGAGAAGAGTCTTTGTCAAAGTTACAATTTTGGATTTATGAAATTGTAGTTTTAATGTAAAAATTGATTTATCACCCTTGAATACCTCTACCGCAACCAGGTTCCTGCATCAATTCTAATTGATTCTTTAGCTAAAAATTGTGTTTCCCTTCTTGTTATTTTGTGTAGTACAAAAAGGGTGAACTCATAGCATGTTTAGACTACAACTATATATAGTTGTGAAATTGAGTGAGTTATTTTTTTCTAGCTAAGCAAATTTTTACATTGATCAACTATTTTTTCATAATTCCGATGATATACATTCTCTTACAATAGGCGAAAACCTCTAAGGGTGAATTTCCATGGTCAAAGTTCCCCTTGTGGAACTATAACTTCTAGAAAAGTTCCTATAGGATTTAAGGAAGAATTTCAGCTAAAAAGTGATTGAGTTTGTTCACTAATTAATTTGCTCCATTGTAAAATAGTTGAAATGGTCAACATCCAACCATATTTACAAATAAATGTCCATTAATCTAGGTGTTTAGTGTACCAAATTTCAACATTCCTTTTACACTCAATCTCTAACCACTTCAGCCTCATCACCAAAAATATTTATAACATGAGACTATTTGTAAAGTCCCCGAGGGCTATCAAAGGGTCTTAGGGACATATCATTAGCTCTCTAGGGATAATTAAAATATTTTAGCACAACGAAATAATTTTATAAATATTTAATTTCTTTTTCTACAATTTAATTATGACAACATATCGATAATTCCAAATAAATTAAAATAAAATTCATAATTGATCAAGCGAATTGAACCAAGGTTGGGAAATCTTATCCAACACTATCTAACATCATTATGCATCCATCCCAAGCCGCACCTAAAAAGATCATTTTCACTTAATCATGATCAATTAGTAATTAGTGTACTAATTGTGACACTTAGCATCACTTAGCGTACAATTGACAGCACTTAACATAACTTCATTTGTTTATCACCTAATCATCATTTATCAATCCCAATGGCTAATTAACACCTAATATCATGTAAATAAGGCCTAATTATGATTTTTCAATTAATTAAACAAAGCAATTACGAAAATGACTCCACAAGACTAGTTAACTAGTATTTAACACAAACAACTAATCTTGCACAAATTCAACACACAACCATGCCAATGAACCAAAATGTGAACCTACATCCATTATACATATATTTAAGCATGCACATACAGCCAAATAAATTTGCATTAGCAGTTCAAATCCTTTCACATAAACAATGATTCTTTCAAGCTAAATCAGTGCAACTAGTTAATAAACACTGCTAGGAATTTAACCGAATCAATTGTACTAATTTTTAGAGCACACAGAGGTGAGGGTAAGATCTGGAAAATAACATTCTACAAAAAAATTAAAGTACCAAAAACATAGCATATGGCTGTACATTCCAAAAATTACGAAAACATAGATTCAATCTACAAACTAGTTACCAATTTCCACCGATTTGAAGCTAGTTTTTGTTTCTAGTTTCCAAATGCAAAACAAAAAGAAAGTATTGGCTATTGTAGCTCATGTCCATCATATCATAGGTCCACTAAATCCAAATGGATGTAGCTTTCCACTTATAAACAATCCTCTTATTAATTCATCAAACTAGCTAAATCTACTTCTCCAAATTGGCTAGAAATTGAGGAATCAAGTATGATAAATGCATAAACAATTTGCAGAGTCATTCAGAATCCATTCCAACTCTAAATACCATGTATTATCAGTCTTATCAGAGGTATAACTCATGTAAACATTTCTTTAAACACTTCTCATGCAAATTCATAAATCCATTTAAAATAATTCTTTCGAAGGAGCTAGTGAATGGAAACAAAACTAGGATTTCGATAAGAAAATATAGAACTATCTAGGAACTCTTACACACATTTATTCATACATTTCAAGTGTAATTATAAGATCTAATATCATTTATCTCACTTAGGAATTTTATCAAACATTTCACATGCCAAGTCTTGAAACTACATCAAACAACCCAATTGGTGAACTAGTTTTCGAATAGAGGCTAGAAACACTGTAGAGATGTGCTTCCAATCATTCCTAAGCTATTGCACAATAAAAGTACACATAGTATAAATAATAGAGGCACAATATCAGATATGTATCAGAGTTTCCAAGTAAACATTTTTCTCAAGCAGTTGCTCACAAAATACCAAAAACTAGTTAGCTATTTTCCCCAAAAACTAGTAGTATAATGCAACTAAAATCTATGAGAGATTTCTTCCATAATTAGCTCATATATTTTATCATACATTTCATGTGAAACCATATAAGAATAAAATCAGAGCCAAATAATTCAAATAAACATGAAATAAAGTACTTATCTTGCAGAATACACAACCGAAATCGACTGTGCCATGTTCCACCTAGCAGTAGATGCAATGCAAGACAAAAATCACTTTGCAATGGTCACCCTCAAGATGGAACCATGATGCCACAAGAAAGAGTGAAATCAACTACAAAACCCTTCTGATATTGGTCCAACCACAATCCAATATCGAGTGGATTCCACATCACTTCTAATCCAGGATCTCTAGTGACAATTCCAAGACAAAGTTTTCAAGAGAAATCAGTCCAACCACAACCCAATGGAAATTATTCCTTGACTTCCACTCCAGGGAAATTCTAGTGGCTCCAGAACAAAAGATTAAAAAATATAGCAGTCCAACCTCAAATCCAATGGAAAGTGGATTCCACATCACTTCCAATCTAGGATCTCTAGAGGCAATTCCAGGACAAAGCAATTGCAATTCCAGAGTAACTCAAGTTGGGCATAGGATCAACAAGGTGGCACCAACCAAAAAAAATTATGTCAAGAGAAACCAAAACCAACCACACCAGTACCAAAGAAAAAACAAGATCCAAGAGCATGCATAACCGACCAGAGAGACTAGCTCCCATCCACCCAAATCCCATTTCCCAAGAGCAATTTGAATTGGGGGGAGAGAGGGAGACACAAGTGAGGAGTTACATTCCCCAAATTAGAAAAATGGGAGTTACACTTCTCAAGAGGGCACATTAGAGGGGAGAGTAAGAGTCCTCATCAAGGTGGGAGTTACAAATTTTCATGAGGGACACATTAGGTGAGGGAAAAACTCTAACTCCAAATAAAATTAATCCTGGTATAAAATAAAAACCAAGGGGTATCATAACACATGAGGGTGCATAAATCAAGAGGGTCCACCAAGTCCACAAGAAGGGTATATCACATCCACATAGGTAAAAAAAACAAGGTAACACTTTTCCCACAACCCCTTGCTCGTAACATCATGGTTCCTCGTACTCTTTTTCGTGGTATCGATCGATTCAATTATTTTATTTTATTAATTAATAATTTTCAACATAATAAAAATAATAATAATAATGTGAAAACCATAGTCTCAGCACCTTGTGCCATAATATCCAACATAATAACAACAATAATATGCCTAGGGGCTAAACCAAAGGGTATTACACTATTAAACGATCGATGCATTCAATCACCTCCCTCACAACAAAACTCTTATCACTAGCACTAACTCCACCAAAATCATTCAATGAAACCCCCCCGCATTTGCTAGCCATATCTTCCACAAGTGAAACAAAGATTTATAGCTTCCTCACAAATGGAAACAAGGAAGAGAAGCAATCTCTTTTGCATTGTTGAATAATGCAAAGCAATTCATATTATTGAAATAACAAGTAAAACAAAGACTTATTATTATCCAAGTTAGTTTCATGAATCTAGGTGTGCATTCAGTGAGAATGGCATCACGGAATTTGTAATCAAAACTTTTCGACGGAAAAGTTTGTGCTCACTCTAGTTGAAAAAACATTTTCAGTCGAAAGTTAAAGTTAATGGTGCTCTCATTATGTGTTCCTGGGCACTTGTTCATTAGGAAAATTGAATGGCGACCAATTTTTTGCAACCACGTTTTGGCCAAAAAAATGTTCGGTTGAACATTTTTTTGAACAAAATGATATATGGTAATAAAGGTAAATAATTAAACAAACATATATCATTTTGATTCCAATCGTGTAAGTTATTAGATCAATTTTTTAAATCCATCTTCCATCACATAACTCAAGAGGTTAAATTGCAACAAGGTATCATGTTAGATATGATATTTTGATTAGATTGATGCTAAGGAATATAGTTGCTTGTAATACTTCAAAGTACTCAAAGCACACAAAAAGG
This sequence comes from Larix kaempferi, assembly GCA_027924585.1. Lineage (NCBI taxonomy): Eukaryota > Viridiplantae > Streptophyta > Pinopsida > Pinales > Pinaceae > Larix > Larix kaempferi. The sequence goes on along the minus strand of BSBM01000093.1, from coordinate 52,198,622 downwards.
TTGTAGGTGGAAGCATGTTTAAAGATTTTGTTGGTGGAAGTATGCTTAAATGTTGAAATCACCTTTCTTCCTCTTGAAGTAAGAGGTAAAATTGTATCTAATTGTTTCACCACAACTCCAGTGGGGAAGGTCCTTCATATAAATTGAATTATTCCTTAATAGTCCATTTTAAACTTGAGTATTACCAATTACATGGTCATAGCTCGATAATGGGAATATTTTATCAATCATTATATAGTGGTGCATGTGAATTAATATGATTGGAAATATCAACGTCACATATGATCTTGTCAATTATTTATATTCAAATCGTAAATTTATACATGTTATGATCATATGAAAATGTTACAGTTATGTCCTAGAGTAGAATAATGTACCTGACACTTAGAGACATAGTTAATTTTTATATGCGTGTGTCATTAGAAGGTAACTACATATGAGAATAGTTCCCATATGTACAAATAGGCCTCAAATAATCCTATTACAAATCTTGTAAGGGTCCTTCATTCATAAATGGTCATAATTTAACTAACAACCTTAATCATGTTGTTACAAATGATACTAATACCCTATTGCATGAATATGAATGGTATTATACAGATAAGGAACTAAGAAGGTCTTAATATAGTTGGGAATGATATCTCATCTATTTTAGGGTTTTAAGGAAAAATTTACGCCCCATACCCCATAAGTTACAAAATGGTATCAAAGCATAGCTACAACACTGGACCTTTAGATAAGCCAAATATCAAGTAAAGCATCAATGAGTTTATTTACAAGGATGTAAATAGTGAAGTAGTAATCAAGAGAAAATTTTCTTCTCTTACCTTGATTCCTTCTTAATTGAAGTTTTATAGGAATGGTTGTAGATTGAGGTTTAAATTTTTCTTATCCTCACTAAAGTTTTGTGGGAATGAATGATAATAGTTTGAGATAATGTTAACCATTAGCTTAAGGGAGTCTCAAGGAATAAAACAACTTTGATAAAGATATTTATTTTCTCCCTTTTGTTACATTCATGTTGCATTATGGGTATAATTATAATTCTTATATAAATTTATGTAGATATGCATGCATTCAAGAATTGTAACACAATAATTTTAACAATGATGGACTACTGGGATGGGATGCATTAAAAACATGTACATGTTTTTATTACTTCATGATTGACTCATGATGTTGAAAAGAAAAGAAAAAATGTTAAGCCCAAATTAATCACTAACATATTGTCTTTATGTGCTAGAAGAAGAGATAGCACAACAAATGAAGTTTTTGCATCCAAAAATAGAGAGATTAATGATTTCTAGATGGTAAGGATAACAATGAAAAATAGTGAGATTCATTAACTAAGGAGCCGGACTAGGTAACATCTAGTATAACATAGTAACTTTTTTTTAATAAGCTGATTAATTTGTACTATACTTTTGATTATGTGAAAAATAGTGAAAAACAATCAATAAAATGCATTGTGCTTAAAGAAAAGGTAATGTAGTTGGCACATATGAGTTGGTGTACGCTCCATAAAAGAACATTAGGGAATGGACCTATATATTAAGCTTGCACTAATATTGAATTTATTGCAAGAATGCTAGATATATTGAAATGCTTACATATATTTATATGCAAAAATGAAAACTATGATGTTCAATTGTATGCTTTGACGTATAATGAAATAAGTACCAATTATGGATACAATATATATTTATATATATATATGCAAAAATGGAAACTATGATGTTCAATTGTATGCTTTGATGTATAATGAAAGAAGTACCAATCATGGATACACTAGTACAAAATAAGAAATGAGTGACTATGTGACTAAAAAAGTTAGTCACCATAGTTTTTTCAAGTACTTTACTACCAAAATTGAGCAATTTTGAGTGACCCAACTAAAAACGGATAATTTAAACGACTGATTTAGTCACGGGTTAAAAAATACAACTAGATAATAAGTGACAAAAAACAAAAAATGACTAGCGTAAACGACTAATTTAGTCAAGTTATAAAAATATGACTAGTTACAAGCATATGAATTAGTCATTTATGCTAATCATTTTTAATTATGGCACTCTGGCAATGGAAGGGGGTCTCTAAATCCATCTGTAATGTTAAAATTTAATAAATTATAACACTGTAGATGGGTTCAATGACCCCCTTGTGTCACTCAACATGCAATTTTACATTAATGCTTAGTGACACAAGGGGTCTCTGAATCCGTCTAAAATGTTACAATTAACTAAATTTTGACACTACAGATGAGGGGGTGTCTTTGAATTCATTTGTAATGTTAAAAAATGGGTCTCTGAATCCATCTACAATGTTAAATTAGGGGGTCTTTGAATCCATCTGCAGTATTAAAATTTAGTAAATTCTATCATTGTAGATGGATTCATAGACCCAAGTGACGTTCATTGTGTCATTGTGGATTGATTCAGAGACCTGAGTGATACAATTAATGACACAGGGGCTATGTAATAGCCATATGCTTGATATGAAGTATGGTATAGTACCTATTTTACAGAGAGCCTTGTTTACCAAAGTCGATGATACGATGACACATTCCAATAATCTCGATAGCAACACAGTATGGTTTTGATAGGGTATAGACCCAGGATGTTGAGAGGGATGGATGTATGTTCCACCCTATGTTTCTATAATACCTGAGGTCGTGGGAGGGCCGTGCTGAGACACGCTGACCAAGTTGTTGTGATGACGACGGTCGGATGCCTGCTAGGAGAGGATAGGTCTGCTAGTTAGACAACGCTACTGCTCTCAGGTTCTATGTGGCTAGGTTAGTATAGATGACATCCACTTTTCTACTAGCAGAGGAAGGATAGGGAGGATGCGGACGTAGGTTAGGATGGGAGGATATGTTAGTACTGTTGAGGGTTGGGTAGCCCTTGATCCCGACTTAGTAGTAGTAGGTAATTCTTCCTTGAAAATAATTGATTGATTAATTATTAAATGGCTAAAAGATACTAAAATACTTATGTTGAATGTATGTTTGTTATGTATGCATGAATGATTTGATTCCGTCAGTTAGTAAATACACATAGGAGAAATAATGTTTTCATATAGTACATATATGATCTGTGCATACGTTGGCCACACATGCACACCTTGCACATGTACACTAGTATTAATATGATAAATGATAAACATGATAAAGGATCATAATGTTGTTTTGTATAAGATTCGGTGATGCGTTAATCAAGTTCGGATAATGACTGTTTAAGTCATGTGGATATGTATAAATAGGTCAATTGATCTATTTAGAACCTCTGGGTGCGCAAGGGTTCACCTTCATCCCTTGATCTAGAATGGACAAATTGTAGTTCGATCATTGCATTAAAGACACACATTAATTATAGTATTAATAACTTCATCAACTTAATTACATGCTTGAATTCTGAATTGAACCCTGCCGGTCTCATTGCTGCCACGTTTTATCTTCATCTTTTTCTTTATACGTTTTAAAATGGATGAAGGATCACTAGAAATTTTCTCTACTAAAGAAATCAGAGACTACTTCTCGCGGTCTGCAAGAAAGTTCAGAATGCTCTCTGTAAGCATTCCATCTTTCCTTGGGTTTTTACGAAACTTTTGATCCTCAACAAAAGTGGAATCGGATTTCTATTTAGCTCTAAGTTCCTTGGCCAATCTTGCATCTTTCGCGGTTTCAATCAAATTTTCATGTTCTAGCTTTTCTTGTGATAATTCTTTCTTAATTCCCTGTTGATTTTGCCTTTGCTTTGCTTATGTAGCTATTTTTTTATGTGTGTTTCAATTAATGTTTGATTAGTTAGGGTTTCTATCTAAAATTGTACAAGAATGATAACAAATAGGGCTTAACATTTTTGAATTCATGTAATAATGTTTCTGAACATGAAATATTTATGAAAAATGAATATTAGTCAATATACTTTATACTTTATACTTTGATAATAGTTTTTTTATATAAATAGTTGAGAAAAAAATTCAAAAAAATAATAATAAAATAAATAAATAAAAATTGCATCTTTGTTGCAGTAGTAAACCCATGTTGTAGTAATAAAGTCCATGAACCTTACTTTTCACCACTAAACTTTGACAAGACATTTCTTTTGGGAACGGAGATGATGTTCGGTATTTTGAATTTATCTCTTAATTGTGTTAATGACATATATATAGCACAATTGTCAACTGTGTGATTATAATAATAAGTAATTATCATGAGCTTATAATGCTTTCTTTACACCATGCTCTATCATTCTGTGTGTGCTCTATCATTCTGTGTGTAACGGTGTGCAAAATAAATGATATGATTGTGCATCATTGACAAGTTCACTCATTTAGTAAAAGATATTTTAATTTCACATAAAGGGACATTTAAGTATAAACTAATGTGATAATGTCATTTGTGAGTAACCCTTTTTATGGTTAATGTCATTTTTATGACTAACCAAAACTTGAAATATATCTAGTAAATAAGATGTTTATTTTATTTATAAAAAAAAACATTTTTATGAATATTAATTACATTTATTTATGGGTAAAATTTATATTTACAAGTTTTTACCACGGGGCCTTTACTGGAAGGCAATATAATATCACGTTCATTCATATTGGAGTATTAAATAATCATGAAAACCTAAAAATTATATTGCTTATATATTAAGGGGCAAAGGGTTTTTTATTTAATGTAACAATGCAAAAATACTTTGGGGTCTTTTTTATATGGGCGGGATGACATATATTCGCTAAATGGAGATGGCGGGATCATGGCTGGATGAGAAATCGGGTTGAGGAAAGGCTCGGGCTTACTAGTACGCAGGGAAATCGCATCTTGAGGCATGCTTGAGGCTAGGGGTTTTGTGGTGAAGAGGGTTTCGAGTCGATCATAGTCGAGATACAGTGGTCATTGACAGCCAATTGTTACCAATAGCACTCAGCCAGTTGTTACCAATAGCCTTGGGAGGCTCTAAGCCTCCAAGGCCTGTTATAGGCCCTCGATAGGCCTTAGGGGCTTGAATACCCAATTGCTCGTGCCTATTATAGGCCTTGGGAGATTTACGTAGGCTCCTAGAGCTTGTTACAGGCCCTGGGGGCTTGGATACCTAGCCCAAAATAGGCTTAGTCAGCGATTGGGGAGCTGCAACATGCAATCTAAATGTTGTACTATGTTCATTGGCCCTAGTGACATACAAGAAGTGATCTCCAATCTCTTCATTAGACCATTAGATGTTGCAAATCATAATGATATGTGGTTGAGTAATTGCATTGTGGGTGAAGTAATGTGCATCCAAAATGAACATCGAAAGAAGCAAGGTGAATTGTAGAATGCATGTGGGGTCATAAGAGGGCTATCATATCAATATACTAGGTATAAATATAAGGGGTATAAAAAATGTTAATGAAAAAATTGATACATACAATATCTAGTGAAAATAGGGTTTTTTTTAAATTGAGAAGGCTCATTGGGAGGGGGTTATAAAAACGATTTTGGAAAGTATTTTCCAATATTTAGTGAAATTAGGGGTATTGTTTCATATGCCACGAACGAGCATGTTATGATAGCGGTTTATTGAGTGAAACCCCCGTGGTTTTTACATATTAATAATAGTAATTTTTATATATCATTAATTTATTATCAAAGATTATTTTCTAAAATATAATTAAGAATGAGTGGGCTCACCCATAATAAATTTCCTACCATTCTAAATTAAATATTATCAAACATATGTTTTGAAATATCATTTTGCTAATCAATAGTATTGATCCAATTTAATAGAATTGTGTATTCCCCAAATCCCTCCTTCATGATGAGCATCACATTTATTTATTTACTTATTTCTTTCTTTACTTTTTCTTTTATATATATATATATATATATGAATATGTGAGATATAATAAAAATAAAGAGTTAATTGTTACTCTCATTGAAAAGATTTATAATCTCCTTTGAATATATATATTTCTTAAAAAAAAACACAAGGCAAGTGCCAAGTTGACTATCGATTCCCAAGCCCAATGTGAACGACACCACATTATGGACTACTCCAAAGATGAGTGCCACGTTAACTGTAAGGGCCATAAGTGATTAGTATTGCATGTATATAAATGTATAGCAGAGTGTAGGTCCTTATAGAATGTTACCATTATATTTTTGTATTATAATGACATACATTATAATATAAGGTGTATAATATAAGGTCATTATAATATAATATATGATATTATATTACTATATTATAATATTATGGTATCATACAGGTATTTATACATTATAGTGAATGGTACCATTATGGTATGTTAAGCTCTATAAGTATTATGGTATTTGTGTATTATATAAATTTTGCTAAATACATTAGCTAAATACATTATTATGATCTCGAGAGTAAGAACAAAATTAACTATAAATTCCTTAAGTAATTGAAGATGTAATGGTTTTCCCTCGAATTATATTGATTTTCCCTCGAATTATATTAGATGGAAAATGAGAGATCAATGAATAAAGTTGTTAACATTTGCATTCTGATACAATATAGTCACAAAAACCTTCTAACAACAACACTTCTCCTAATTTAATAATTGTTACATTGCTTTTGTTAACATGGATAAATTTCCTTATCACCACTAAGGAAACAATAATGTATAATCATAGAAATGAAATACATGGACCCTCTTCTGTTGAAGCACGTATGCAAACATTAGGGGTCCTTGGTAGTTGATTGTTGAGTAATTACCAATATGGGATCTAATCCCTTCTTTAAATCATTGATTATTTTCTTGTTAAGTTGGATTGATATATGATTATGAAGAAAACTTGGTCGTGTGATGAGTAAACATGTCTCGATGGTGTAAATTAAAGGATATTGTTAAAAGGTAAGATGTAGGAAGCTAAGGTGGATAGCACTTAATTCTATCCTTTAGGCATTCTAGATATAATATTAAGATTCGATAAAATGATAATTTAAATATTTCTTTTAGAACACATATCAAGAGATAAAAGAAGAAAAACCATAAGATAACATCGACATATTTGGTTAAGTTAAAGTTAAGTAGGACAAGTATGGCCAGGACCTGCTACTTGTGAGAATACAGAGACTATGCGTCAAGATTTTCCAGCATTATTTTGACTGTAACTTCAGGACGAAGTTTCCTGAAGGGTGGGTGTATGTAATTCCCCATATTTTGACTAGGCATGTTTATCAATGAGACATATCGCACTTTATTCGTGTATTATCTGTTGGACTCAGCTAGACTAAGTAAACTATATTTCTGGCACATTAGACCTGATTATATGCTGCTGCTATGTTATGATGTTACTATGCTTATGATAATACCATGATTAGGATGATTAGGAAGATTAGGATGTTATTATGTTACACAGTTATGATGTTATAGTTATCATGAGATTCCTTTCTTTCATACTGATAGTGTATGTTTAATTGTCATCCTTGATGAAATGTGATATATATGATGTAGTACATGGATGCCAACCCATGATGTGACTATTCAATGATTTTATGTGATGAAATGAAATGGTGTTGATAATATGGATTAGTTGATGATCAAATGGAAATATTTGTTATGAATGTATGGTTGCAAAGTACTAATCCATGGGACACATGGGCTATGTAATAGCCAGATACTTGATATGAAGTATGGTATAGTACCTATTTTACAGAGAGCCTTGTTTACCAAAGCTGATGATACGATGACACATTCCAATAATCTCGATAGCAGCACAATATTATTTTGATAGGGTATAGACCCAGGATGTTGAGAGGGATGGATGTATGTTCCACCCTATGTTTCTATAATACCTGAGGTATTGGGAGGGTCATGCTGAGACACACTCCCCAAGTTGTTGTGATGACGACAGTCGGATGCCTACTAGGAGAGGATAGGTCCGCTAGTTAGCCGACGCTACTGCTCTTAGGTTCTATGTGGCCAGGTCAGTATAGCTAACATCCACTTTTGTACTACTAGAGGAAGGATAGGGAGGATGCGGACGTAGGTTAGGATGGGAGGATATGTTAGTACTGTTGAGGGTTGGGTATCCCTTGATCCTAACTTAGTAGTAGTAGGTACTTCTTCCTTGAAAATAATTGATTGATTAATTATTAAGAATCTGAAAATATAATGATATTAAAATTTGATTGGTTAATTATTAAATGACTAAAAGATACTAAAATACTTATGTTGAATGTATGTTTATTATGTCTGCATGAATGATTTGATTCCGTCAGTTAGTAAATACACATAGAAGAAATAATGTTTTCATATAGTACAAATATGATATTTGCATACGCTGGCCATGCATGCACACCTTGCACATGTACACTAGTATTAATATGATAAATGATAAACACGATGAAGGATCATAATGTTGTTTTGTATAAGATTCGGTCATGCGTTAATCAGGTTTGGATAATGACTGTTTAAGTCATGTGGATATGTATAAATAGGTCAATTGATTGATTTAAGTAAGCTACTTATAAGTGATGCACTGGTAATTAAGCATTGTTTCCTTAAGATAGTTGTAGTTAGTAACATAGTTATTGCTTGGTTTACACCAATAACATTATTCTCTTAAGCATATGTACTATTCTAATTAAACTATTAAACATGTTTTGTCTAAAATAAATTGATATATCATAGTTCCTTTCTTCAAAGGAATGATTAATATTATTATTATTAGGACTATTACTTGACAAACATAAATTGTGTTGATTGTTTAAATGAATTGTTCTATTATCGGGAAAGTTTACATGCTTGATTGAAAAATAAAGAATATCGGTATAAGTAGAATAACCCAATAGGATATGATTGAATGATTTTAATATTATTTTATTCAAATGATATGATTATTAAACTTATTTTGTACATTAAAACATGATGATGAAATCTGATTTGTATTGAATATTAAGCATCTCCATTATGAAAAGTCAAGTGTGGTATTTATTATTCTATCCTAAAAATTTAAAACAAGAGCGGTGGATTGAATTGTCAATTCTTAAATAAGCCTCGTAAAAACCAATAGTGGTCATTCCAAGAATAAATAAATAAATGGGGTCAGTTTGACCAGCCCAACATAATTAGCATTTTATTGTTTAACTGCACGAGAATGAAAAAAGATTTGGTAAATATATTTAAATATTATTTATTCTTGAATAGTGGAATATCATTAATGATTTTGGATTTCGATACATTGAGTGAGGGCAGTGGAGTAAGGTTGAAGCAAGGAGGAGGAAAATTTGGTATATAGGAAAGGTTTCATGGAGTATGACGAGGGGGTTCTTTTGATGGAGGGAGAAGTTTTTTTTAGACTTCGTGAATTTGAAAAGGAGGGATTTTGAGTAGGGGTTTAACTCAGAAGGAAATTGGTTTTGTAAAGGGAAAATGGTGGATTTAAGGAATTGAAGGAAGCTTCTCTCGAGATTATTGGTTTGTGGGCTCAGGGGCTAGGAAACCTGTTGGTTTCCTAAGGCCAGCATGATAAGAGCTGGTCGGTAGGGTGGTTCATTCATTTTGGTAAATGAAGACTTGGATGGAAGTTGAAGGAACCTAGGGAACCTGCATCAAACTACGGGATCTACAACCTACGGGATCCAGGTATTTTACTATTAGTTAATCATTTACATCCTAAATCTTTGTATACTTTAAAATGGTTAGATTGACTGACTACTATGAGAATTTGTAAAGTTTATGTTAGGAAAATAACTCTACACATGTATATGTTGGATTTGGATTTATTTACTAGTATGTTTACAGAAACTAGGTAAAAATAGAAACATACATGAACCTGGAAATTTAATTGAACAGTACAGTTTTATTAAAAACTTATCAAAACCTGCTCAGGATGAGCTTAATACATAAAATAGCTCAGGAATTTTCACTTAGTGCTATGCCAAAAAGTAGAGCACTACATGTATCCCCTACCACAATTAGGGTTTCAATTCTTCATTATTTCTCAAATGAAGAATTTCACTTTGGATTTATCTAACAATCTTGTTAAAATGGTCCAGATTAGTTTCATGATGGTTATGAGGTTGTTCACCAACTGATGGGATATTTTGCACATTGTGTGGATTCCCTTGGAACATTGCTCTGTGATGAGCCCCAAATTAGGTACTTTATCAGGCCTTTTTATGCCACACAAGCACAATAATGGATATGGAAAATGCCTTTGTTTGTGGGGTTTAATGATTCGTTTTGATTATTTGATAGAGTAGTTTAGAGGTTATTATTTTATCCTTAAAATTGTTTTCTATGAGCTAATTATATGTAAATAAGTGTGTATGAGCAGGCGCAGGTAATCTAAGAGACAACCATCAATTCCAGCTCGAGGACTGAAAGACGATAAGTGGTTCGGCGCCCTTTTTCATGATTTGTAGAAGAGAACTCTTGTTCAGCATGATCAGCATTTACAACATAGAGTTAGGTTATGTTTCAAAATAGATATATATATGGGCCTCTTGGTTAGCAAGAGGTTCCTGTTCACATTTTTGTAGAACTTATCTTCAGCATATGTTATTTGAGACAATTATGTTTTAAGACTTTTATGAACATGAAGTTACGATTTTAATGGAAGAAGTGATGTTGTTTCAAGCGTTGTGTTTATAAGACTTTTTCCACTCCTGAAATACGGGTTGGAGAGGGCCCCTCCAACACGTAGGTCAGGAGCTTCATTTTTATTTCAGGTATTTCTCATATGTCTTGTTAATTGATTTAATCATCATTGTATATGAAGTACTTGACAATGGTTTGAATGACATGGTTTTACTTCAGTTCAGCGATCATTTCATTTCAACACTTTTTATCTGTATTTCGTCAACATTGATTCTATAGTTCTACAATACGCTTCCTGTAGTCCTCTACATGCATTCTATGTAGGCGTAATTACCTCTATTTTCCAGCTCGCTATATTAATTTTAGACAATGATTTAGATTTGCGATTCCATGAATATTTCTTTTATTTGACTTCAGTTATATAGGAGTTAATTGTTTAAGTTCTTTAGATTTGAATAGAGTAAATAATTATCACTTTCAGCATCGGATTCAAATAGATAAAGCTTGATTAATTTTCAGTATTGAATTTCTAGTTAGACTTCTAGTTTTCAGTATTTTATTTCTAGATCAAGTTTCCCAAGCTTTCAACATTTTATTTCTGAGATTAGATTTACAATATTCCAGCATTTAATTCTTAGCATAAATATCTATTAATTTCAGCACTTCTAGTTCACAGGTTTACAATATTTTCATATTCCTTCATTCGTTGTTTAAGAGCAGATCACTTCCATTTCCTTTTTGAGAAACCTTCAAGATACACCCCATCATCCTAAAATGACGAAGACTATCCTATAGAGAACATACAGTGCTTAACACCTCTTAAGTTTGTACGCTCCCTAGTCGATAATTGAAGTATGCTTCCAATTTATCTACCCTAATTAGGTATCCATTCCTAGAGTCCACCACTTTTGGCGTCATTACCGGGGAGTTTCTTAAACCATAGGAGACATATTTAAAAAAAAAAAAACACTAAAAAACAACCAGAAACATAAAAAAATTACCATGAATGCTTAGACGACAGAGAGATAGATTTGGACGCTTTCTGCCTTCCCGCCCTATGAGAAACAACAGTTCTAATAATTCTCAATTTGAATTCCTTAACTCAGAAGAAGAGGCTGATTCTAGCTACGATCCACATAGAGATAACTTCTTTGCTAGTTCTAGCTCAAACACCACTATGGCAGAGGAAGAGGATGAACCTAGAGAATTGTTCACTTTTCCTGTCAGTGTACCTCTTAGAGATGCCAAGATGAAGAATATCAACCCTAATAACCTACCTAACTTCCGTGTCCTAACCTCAGAGGATCTTGACACATTACTATTTGAGTTTGAGGTAGTCTGCAAGTCATTTGGCTACACCAATGATGCACAAAAAATAAGACTCTCTCCTTCTACATTGAAAGATCTATCACTCAGACGGTTTATGAGCCTAGAAGGGAACAACATTTTCACATGGGACCAAATGAAACAAACTTTCCTAGAAAAATATAGGGACTACTATAAAGCAAAATATACAAGAGATGAAATATTTATAATGCAACAAGGAGAAAGAGAATCCTTAGAATATTACACACAACAATTTCAACTTAGCTACAAATGAACTAGTCACTGCACCTTAGATCAAGAATCTCTGAAACTTGTCCTTCTTAGGGGGATAAAAGAACAAAATCTAGAAGTTTTGAACCTTCTGGGAGATGGAGATATATTCCAGAAAACTTATGACCAAATCCTGCAAATTTTCAAAAACTATTCTAGATCTATTAAAGGTAAAAACGGAACAAGGGATTCACACCCATTTACTAGGGGATCAACATCTTCAGGACCAAATCTTACAAAGTCTAATTTAGGGAACCTCCTTGACGATATGAAGACTGATATCCTACAATCCCTGGCCATGCAACTTGATGCACTTCAAATCAAGAAGAAATAAGACAAGATAAACCAAGCCTTAGCAGTCTTTTGTCCATGCTGCAGAAAAAAACATGAGAAGGGGCAGTACACACTAAACACCATAGAAATATGTGGCCTCTGCACTGACGATCACTCTACTGATAAATGTACTATGTTACCCTCATGCAAAGCTTCTATTCAAGAGCCCACAACTGAAGGTGCAACAGAACAACTCTGTTTCGTCAATCAAAGGAGAAATAATTTTGCTAGGCCTTACCAACCCAAAAACCAAGCCTACTATAATCAAGGAAGTAACCAGAAAAATTGGAACTCAGTACCAACCCCGCGTCCATCTCAACCAATTCTAAACCAGTGGCAGCAAATCCAACCATATCAACAACCTTATTACCCACAATCTTACTCTCCATACCCCCCACCTTTTGCTCAGCCAACCATGAATTATGGAAATCAATATCCTTGTTCGTCAAACTGGAGGGCTCCATTGCAGCAGCCACTCATCATGCCACCCCCACAAAACCAACCACCTCCTAGACCTCCACAAATCCCTTCCCAGCCGATCCCAAACCCTAACAACAACAGGCCAGGATAGAAACAGACCTATAACACTGAAATCATGTAGTTCCCTACTTATGTAGTGGATACCCTGGAAATAAACGGAATTAATCTCAGGTTTGGAAAAACATTGCAAAAAACACACACACAGAATAATTAAGGAGATGAATCTCACGAACAAACAACACAACCTCAAATCCAGCATCCAGACGACCCAAGCCCTCAAGAAGAAGAAATTTGGCCACAAACACAAAACAGAAACCCTGCATTCCCTGAAAAAACTTATACGAAATATCAAAGAAGAAGAGGAAAATGCGATTTTGAACGAATTGAATCACGTAAACATCCAGATTCCAATTCTACAGGCCATAAGAGATGTGCCAATCTATAACAAGTTTATTAAAGAGAATTGTTTGAAAAGACCTGGCAGAAAAAGAGGTGACCCACCAACCATAAACGTAGTAGTCCGGTTAGCAGATTAATGCCAGGTGTCGTTGTTAACCCCAAATATCTTGATCCAGGCAACCTAGTAGTAAACGTGACCATCAACAACAAACATATCGCCAGTATCCTAATTGATTTAGATGCTGCAATAAATGTGATGACTAAGGATACCACTATAGCCCTAGGACTACAATTGATGTCAAACCAACAACTACAATCCTATAGCTAGCTGACACATCAATAGTAAAACCTGAAGGGATGCTCAAAGACATAATTATCAACATAGAATCCTGGGAATACCAAGTTGACTTCATAGTCATCGAAGTGAAGAGTAAACTTAATAGGTACCCAATAATACTAGGGATACCCTGGCTGGAAACTGTAGATGCTTACATAGGGTGCAAATCGGGCAACATGACAATCACCAGTGGCAAAGCTAGGAAGAAAATCACAATTTATCCTCCAGCAAGGAAGTCTTCAGACCTAGAATATCATAATTGGACAGACGATTATGATGACACGTCCAACCAAAACATACAACCTATCCTTACAATTGAAGCTTCCCTATCACTAAAAGCCATCGACGAAGATAATAATTTAGATAGGTTTATTCACAATGCTTATTCTAATCAGGATATGTTTGAAGATTTTCTTGGCACAGGTCAGCAGCAAGGAGGGGAAACATTAAACCACGATCCTGACAGAATGTGGGTAGAGGTACTCACACTTGAACAACATCCAATTCAGATAAAAACATTTGAGATAATGCTTGGCAGGACAATTAATACTAACTTCAATTTGGAGCCAGGACAAGAACAACAATTACTGAAAGTATTGTGAGACAACAACAAAGCCTTTGCATGGACATATACTGACATGAAGGGTATCCACCCAGACATCTGTAAGCACTATATCTATATAAAGGAAGGTGATGTTCCTATCAAGAAACAATAGAGAAGAATGGACCCAGCATTAAAGGACATAGTTTAGCTTGAATTACAAAAGCTGTTAGATGCAGGGTTCATATACCCAATCTCAGATAGCGAGTGGGTATCACCACTGGTCATAGTTCCTGAAAAGGATGGAAGTGGAGGATTTGTGTGGACTACAAAGAGCTCAATAAAGCAGCCAAGAAAGATCACTTCCCTCTCCCATTTATCGATCAAGTACTGGACACATTAGCTGGGAACAAAATTTTCTCATTCTTGGATGGATTCAGTGAGTACAATCAAATCCTCATTCACCCAGCTAATCAGGACAAAACAACATTCACATGTCCATGGGGCACTTATGCATACAGAGTGCTTCCCTTTGGGCTCTGTAATGCCCCAACAATGTTTCAAAGGGTAATCTTAAGCAACTTCTCTGATTTTATTAATGACCAAATGGAGGTCTACATGGATGACTTCACACCCTATGGCCAGAATTTCGATCAAGCACTAAAACATCTAGAATTGGTTTTGAAAAAATGTATCGAGATGAGCTTATGCCTCAGCAACGATAAATGCAGAATGCTCATGGAAGAAGGCATCGTGCTTGGACACCATATTTCATAGAGAGGAATTGAGGTTGATCAGGCAAAAGTCACAGTCATCAGAACACTGCCACCACCTGTGAAACAGAGAGATGTGAGAAGTTTTCTTGGTCAAACAGGATACTACAGAAGATTCATCAAGAGTTATAGCAAAATTGTTGCACCACTGTTTGCTCTGCTCACAAAAGACACAGAATTCATTTGGACAAAACATTGTATGTTATCATTTGACAAACTCAAAGAGAAAACAATTATAGCTCAAGTACTCCAAGGACCAAATTGGGCACTTCCATTCCACATCCACTCTGATGCATTGAGATAAGGCCATTGGATCTATCCTTGGACAAGAAAGAGAGAAGAAACCCTATGCTATATATTATATCAATAAAAATTTGGTAGGAGCATAATTAAATTATACAATCATAGAGAAGGAGTTTTTGGCTGTCATACATGCCATTAACAAATTCGGGCACTACATAACTAGATACCAAGTGTTTGTCCACACAGACCATTCAACAATCAGGTATCTCATGAACAAACCTAATACAAGTGCTCGAATCATTATATGGATACTCCTCCTGCAAGAGTTTGACATCACAATTCTGGATAAACTAGGCAAATCACAATGTAGTGGTTGATTTTGTGTCTAGGCTCACCCATGGACAAGAAAATGAACTGGTAAATGATCATTTTCCTGACGAGCATCTTTTTGCAATCTCTACAAGAATCCCATGGTTTGCTGACATAGCAAACTACCTTGTGTCTATTAAATTTCCACAACATTACAGCCACCAAGAGAAGAACATATTCATAAGGAAAAGTGCCACTTACACATGGATAGAAGGAATGCTTTTCAAAAAAGGACCAGACCAAGTATTAAGAAGATGCATTAGAGAAGATGAAGTACATGACATACTGCATGCCACCCATAATGAACCATGTGGAGGACATTATGCTGCAAAGAGGACAGCCTATAAAATATTGCATACTGGATATTATTGGCCAACACTCCACAAGGACTCCATGTTTCACACATTTAAAGGCAAACTGAAAACCAGATGGCTCGGACCCTACATCATTGAAAACATCTATGACAATGGAGCTGTCAGGATTGCAACAATAGATGAGGAAAAATTCCCCATGATTGTGAATGGACACAGACTCAAACTCTATAAGACACCAAAATCCAGAGAAGAGTTCACACAGACACTCTATCAGTAGAATCTAATGTTAATTGAGAGCCTAGAACATCAATGAAAATTTCTTGATTTGAAGAAAAAAAATGAAATAAAAAATGAAAAAATAAAATAAAATAAATAAAAAAGAAAATGATAAAAAAATGATGAAAAAAATTGAAAAAATAAAAAAAGAGACGAAAAAAATCAAAAGAAAAAAGAAAATGAAAAAATAGAAATGAATGAAAAAGAAAAAAAATGATGAAAAAAATCGAAAAGATTAAAAATGAA
This sequence comes from Larix kaempferi, assembly GCA_027924585.1. NCBI lineage: Eukaryota > Viridiplantae > Streptophyta > Pinopsida > Pinales > Pinaceae > Larix > Larix kaempferi. The sequence goes on along the minus strand of BSBM01000093.1, from coordinate 52,182,155 downwards.
AAAAGAGATGAAAAAAATATAAAGAAAAAAAAAAATGAAAACATAGAAACGAATGAAAAAGAAAAAAATGATGAAAAAGAAAGAGGACAATACCAAAATCCACTCAGGTTCTCACAAACAAAGTTGATGAACTTGATTCATCCCTATGCAGAACCAGAAGCAACTCCAAAGTAGAACCAAAAAGAAAATGTCAAGAGAGCCAGGAAGCCAAATCAAGCGAGCTAGGAAGCAAAAACAAGTTAACCAGAAAGAAAAATTAAGCGAGCCAGCCAACATTTAGCAGTAGACTAAAAAGCAGACATCAAAATAACAACATACAAAGATCAAACTTTCAGAATCTAAATCAAGCGAGCCAGTAGTCAATTCAAGCAAGCCATAACAACAACAAACCCACCACTACAGAAATCAAATCACTATTATGAGCACCAATACAAACAAAATGTTGAACACAATGAACAAGTCATATCAACAGATTGCACGAATAGTCACGCAAGCAAAGGCAACAATCTCAAGGGAACTTGCAGCAAAAAGAAAATCGGCGGCACTACTGACATGACCAAATTAACTACAGACTCACCCCACCTCAACTACAGAACTCCGCGCCCATACAAATAAAGAACAAATCATACACTCAGGTATGCTAGCATGGAAGGTAATCACTTAACTCTCTATTTATTTTCAAATCAAATCATAATCCCCGCAAAAACGGTTATTTTCCGAAGTTGAGGACAACTTATAAGATAAATCGGAGGCACGGTTCAGAGAATAACCTCACAGAATCATGATTAGCAACTTCAGACATGTCAGAAGATGACAACATTCGCATCCTGCCGATATATCCCCAAATGATATTCCCAAATTATCAAAGCAACAGTAAATGGTACAATGATGGAAGGAAACACAAGGTGAAATAATGAGAAGGAATGTGTAAGGAAACAAGTACGATGCACGATGATTGGGATAAGTGCATGAAAACAACTAAATAAGGTAGCATAATCTACAAAAAAGACTCATTCTTGAAATACAATCTTTCCAGAAGCAGGAAAACCGAAAATTCGTGTTGCCACTCAGCCAGCAAGTTGCCCTCGAACCTCTGATCAATCCCGATTAGTTGAGGTAAGTCATCCACACTCAAAGTTTTTGGTTTGTCGATTATAGTAGAAAATTCAAGATGACAAAGGGGTTCAAAAAGAGTGAACAGGAGGATCACAAGCCCATTCATGAAAATCCATAGGTTTTATCAATCCTTCATAATGTGGGATGGATTATTTTCATCTTAGGGCTGAGAGGGTCTAATACAGAGGTGGCTTTAGAATTCGCAAGGAACTTGAGCACATCAAAGATGAACAGTTCGTCACCTGGGTAAGGGGATTACGTATCAGATTGGATGAGGAGGCAATTGAAAAAGTGCCACAAGGCTGCCCATGGGTCTACACTAGAGCAGGGATGACTGAGAAACCAATCAGAAGGCAAAGGCATCCTTCTTCGGACCAGGAGAAGTTTATGAAGAAGACAAAAATGGAGACAGGAGAGTCACCATGCCATCACCCTGGGATGAAATAGTTGTTGTTGTTCAGAAATATGTAATGTGTACAGGGAGGCTGAGCTATGTCCCTCTCTTCCACTTCTGAATTTTGGAGCTTCTGAGGTATAGGAGCCATATCACACTGAATAACAACATCAGCATTCCCTATTATCTTCTCCAATCTTTGAGAGAAATGAGTAAAAAGGTAGTTCAAGGAAAAGAAGATACTCTAGCCCACCATGGGCTAATCAAATTGATAATTTGTGAAGAATTAACGGTACAGGTTCTAGAACTTTCATGGGAGGAGTTTTTGGTAATCTTAGTAGATGATGTGCAGAGAATGAGGGGTACACCTAATGCAGGCATACCCCTAGCTTCAGGGTCAAAGGAAAAATCCACTTCTGTATCAGGAGCTAAGAGAAAGATTGACCTGGATAGCGACAATGAAGCTATGGCCGATACCCTGATTAAAATAAAACATTCAAAAGACGCCTCTCGCCAAAAATAATCAGGGGTTTCGACTAGCAAAAAAGGGGTAAAACGGCGAAGTCATAGGATTCCACAGTAGCCCAAGAACGAATAGGAAAAGAAGGAAGAAAAAGTGCCCAGCCCCATAATTCAAAACCGATCTGATGATGATGATGAGTGGGTAGACCAAGAGGACCCAACTACACCAAAAGAACAGGATGATTACCAATGGAACCTTGCTGGTCAAAATGTAAACCCTGAAGCCACTGACCATCTAGCTAAGGCACTAACAGAATTAGCAAAATTCAGGGAGGAGTTGGCAGCATTAAAAATTGAAGCAAGGATTCAGAGAAGCCAGCCAACTTCACCAGCACCCCCACTATTTGTACACGAGAAGACCCAGATATTGAAGATGCAGCACGCAAGGGAATTGAGGCTGGCAAAACAACAAACTACAGCACTAAGGGAGAAATTGGGCCAAGCTCGGACATAATTGGCTCAGAAAGACCAAAAAATTCAGCAATTAGAGGATACATTGACTGTCACTACAAAAATCTATGATGAAATATTGCAACTCAGACCACCGTCCAAGATCTATACGGTCTACTTAAAGGAAAAGTGGGGAAAGTTCCAGTTGCAGAGGTTAAAACAAGGCCTGCCTCTCAAAGTGAACACTCCAAAGGAATTTGTAGACACTTCTCTAAACTGCATAGAGTTGGAAAAGGATCAATTGTGCGAGTTCTTCTTGCACAACTTCGTGGTGCCGATGTCACCTAACTGGTCACCTAATCCCTACATAGGAGACTTCCAGCTAAGAGCATTATGCTCCTGGATGAACCATGAGTTAGAGAGGGCACAAGATGATCATCTATATCTTACAGAGGAGTGGCAAAACCCATTATGGATCATGGGTGAGGCAACTCATCCTAAAAACGTCATTCAGGACCACCAAACTATCACCACGGATGAAGAGTTGATTCCTATCTTGCTTGAAAAACAACAAGAGGCAGTCACGCATTTTGATCTCACCCTTCAATATACATACAAGGATGTACAGTAGGCCATCAGTGAGATGTGGGCAAAAATTGCAGGAGATTTGAAGAAGAAGGAGCCTCACTACCCCCTTGGGTTACAAATGGCACTCACTAAGGCCAAATTATATAGGAAATCCTTGATCAAACACCAACTCAGATGGATAGGAATGAAGCTTAGTACACCATTCTTTCTCCCATTAATTATCAAAGCATAGATTGACAAGGAGGAAGAGAAAAGAAAATGGGCCAGAGATGACCGAACCCATGGCTATCATAGGCAGGCAGGGGCTCCCAGGATTTTTGCTTGGGACATCAAAGAATTTATCCATGAAAAAAATATGTCACCTAAGGATGGGTGAATCCTTTAGTTTGGGGGAGATGATGAGCCCCAAAGGAGGTACTTTATAAGCCTTTTTTTGCCACACAAGCACAATAATGCATATGGAAAATGCCTTTGTTTGTGGCGTTTAATGATTCATTTAGATTATTTGATAGAGTAGTTTAGAGGTTATTCTTTTATGATTAAAAGTGTTTTCTATGAGATAATTATATGGAAATAAGTGTGTATGAGCAGGCACAGGTAATCTAAGAGACAACCATCAATTCCAGCTTGAGGACTGAAAGACCATAAGTGGGTCAAGGCCCTTTTTCCTGATTTGTAGAAGAGAACTCATGTTCAGCATAATCGGCATTTAAAGCATAGAGTTAGGTTATGTTTCAAAATAGATATATATATGGGCCTCTTGGTTAGCAAGAGGTTCCTGTTGGCATTTTTGTAGAGCTTATCTTCAGCATATGTTATTTGAGACAATTCTGTTTTAAGACTTTTCTAAACATGAAGTTACGATTTTAATGGAAGAAGTGATGTTGTTTCAAGCTTTGCATTTATAAGACTTTTTCCACTCCTGAAATACGAGTTGGAGAGGGCCACTCCAACAGGTAGGTCAAAAGCTTTATTTTTATTTCAGGTATTTCTCATATGTCCTGTTGATTGATTTAATCATCATCGTATATGAAGTACTTGACAATGGTTTGAATGACATGGTTTTATTTCAATTCAGCGATTATTCATTTCAGCATTTTTTATCTGTAGTTCGTTAACATTGATTATGTAGTTCCACAATAGACTTCCTATAGTCCTGTACACGCATTCTGTGCAGGCGTAATCACTTTTGTTTTCCAGCTTGCTATATTAATTTTAGACAATGATTTAGATCTGCGATGCCATGAATATTTCTTTTATCTGACTTCAGTTATATAGGATTTAATTGTTTTAGTTCTTTGGATTTGAATAGAGTAAATGATTATCACTTTCAGCAACGGATTCAAATGGATCAAGCTTGATTAATTTTCAGTATTGAATTTCTAGTTAGACTTCAAGTTTTCAGTATTTTATTTCTAGATCAAGTTTTCAAATCTTTCGGCATTTTATTTATCATATTAGATTTACAGTCTTCCAACATTTAATTCTTAGCATAAAGATCTATTAGTTTCAGCATTTCTAGTTCACAGGTTTACAATATTTTCATATTCCTTCATTCGTTGTTTAAGAGCATATCACTTCCATTTCCTTTTTGAGAAACCTTCAAGATACACCCCATCATCCTAAAACGATGAAGACTATCTTATATAGAACATATAGTGCTTAGCACCTCTTAAGTTTGTACGCTCCCTGGTCGATAATTAAAGTATGCTTTTGGTTTAGCTACCCTAATTAGGTATCCATTCCTGGATTCCACCACTTTTTGGCGCCGTTGTCTAGGAGGTTCTTAATCCATAGGAGACATCTTTAAACACACACACACACACACACACACACACACACACAAACAAACACATACACACACACAAAACAACCAGAAACATAAAAAATTTACCATGAATGCCTAGACGACAGAAAGATAGATTTGGATGCTTTCTGCCTACCTTCCCTATGAGCAACAACAGTTCTGATAATTCTCAATTTGAATTCCTTAACTTATAAGAAGAGGTTGATTCTTGCTACGATCCACACATAAATAACTTCTTTGCTATCTCTAGCTCAAACACCACTATGGCAGAGGAAGAGGATGAACCTAGAGAATTGTTCACTTTTCCTATCAGTGTACCTCTTGGAGATGCCAAGATGAAGAATATCAACCCTAATAACCTACCAAACTTCCATGGCCTAACCTCAGAGGATCCTGACACATTCCTATTTGAGTTTGAGGTAGTCTGCAGGTCATTTGGCTACACCACTGATGCACAAAAACTAAGACTCTTTCCTTCTACATTGAAAGATCTATCACTAAGATGGTTTGTGAGCCTAGAAGGGAACATCATTTTCCCATGGAACCAAATGAAACAAACTTTCCTAGAAAAATACAGAGACTAATGTAAGTTAAAATATACAAGAGATGAAAACTTTAGAATGCAACAAGGAGAAAGAGAATCCTTAGAAGATTACGCACAACAATTTCAACTCAGCTACAAACGAGCTAGTCACTGCACCTTAGATCAAGAATCACTGAAACTTTTCCTTCTTAGGGAGATAAAAGAAGAAAATATAGAAGTTTTGAACATTTTGGGAGATGGATATATATTCCAGAAAACTTATGACCAAATCCTGCAAATTTTCAAAAACTATTCTAGATCTAGGAAAGGTAAAAGTGTAACAAGGGATTCAAACCCATTTACTGGGGGATCAGCATCTTCAGGACCAAATCTTACAAAGTCTGATTTAGGGAACCTCCTTGACGATATGAAGACTGATATCCTACAAATACCTGGCCATGAAACTTGATGCACTTCAAATCAAGAAGAAACAAGATGAGATAAACCAAGCCTTGGCAGTCTTTTGTCCACGCTGCAGAAAAAAACATGAGAAGGGGCAGTGCACACTAAACACCATAGAAATATGTGGCCTATGCACTGAAGATCACTCCACTAATAAATGTCCTCTGTTACCCTCATCCAAATATTCTATTCAAGATCCCACAACTAAAGGTGCAATAGAACAACTTTGTTTCGTCAATCAAAGTACAAATAATTTTGCTAGGCCTTACCAACCCAACAACCAATCCTACTATAATTAGGGAAGTAACCAACAAAATTGGAACTCAGTACCAACTCCATGGCCATCTCAGCCAAGTCCAAAGCAGTGGCAGCAAATCCAACCATATCAACAACCTTATTACCCACAATATTACTCTCCATACCCCCACCTTTTGCTCAGCCAACCATGAATTATGGAAATCAATATCCTTATTCATCAAATTGGAGGGCCCCATTGCAGCAGCCACTCATCATGTCGCCCCCACAAAACCAACCACCTCCCAGACCTCCACCAATCCCTTCCCAGCCGATCCCAAACCCTAACAACAGCAGGCCAGGACAGCAACAGACCTATAACACTGAAATCATGCAGTTCCCTAATTATGTAGTGGATACCCTGGAAATAAACGAAATTAATGTCAGGTCTAGGAAAACATTGCAAAAAACACACACAAAGAATAATCAAGGAGATCAAGCTTGCGAACAAACAACACAACCTCAAATCCAACATCTAGATGAGCTAAGGCCTCAAGAAGAAGAAATTTGGCCACAAACACAAAATAGAAACCCCCCATTCCCTAAAAAACTTATACGAAATACTAAAGAAGAAGAGGAAAATGCGATTCTGAATGAATTAAAGCACTGAAACATCCAGATTCCAATTTTACAGGCCATAAGAGATGTGCCAATCTGTAGCAAGTTTATTAAAGAGAATTGTTTGAAAAGACCTGGCAGAAAAAGAAGTGACCCACCAACCCTAAATATAATAGGCCAGTTAGCATATTTAATGCTAGGTGTCATTGTTAACCCCAAATATCTTGATCCAGGTATCCCAGTAGTAAACGTGACCATCAACAACAAACATATTGCCTGCAGCCTAATTGATTTAGGGGCTGCAATAAATGTGATGACCAAGGATACCATGATGGCCCTGGGACTACAATCGATGGTCATACCAACAACTACCATCCTACAGCTAGCTGACACATCAACAGTAAAACCTGAAGGGATGCTCGAAGACATAATTATCAACATAGAATCCTGGGAATACTCAGCTGACATCATAGTCATCGAAGTGAAGAGTAAACTTAGCGGGTAACCAATAATAATAGGGAGACCCTGGCTGGCAACTACAGATTCTTACATAAGGTGCAGATCGGGAAACATGACAATCACCAATGGCCAAGCTAGGAAGAAAATCACGATTTATCCTCCAGCAAAGAAGTCTTCAGACCTAGAATATCATAACTGGACAGACGATTATGATGACACATCCAACCAAAACATACGACATGTCCTTACAATTGAAGTTGCCCGGTCACTAAAAGCCATCGACGAAGATAATAGTTTAGATAGGTTTATTCAAAATGCTTATTCTAATCAGGATATGTTTGAAGATTTTCTTGGCACAATTCAGCAACAAGGAGAGGAAACCACTTATACTATGAAACGAGAACTCGACACAGTTCTCGTTTTTCTCTCTCCTAATTTTAGTAGGTATTTTTAGCTCCGTTTCAAAAAGGGGTGATGCTAGTATCACACATTTTCATTTCGAGGCATTTTTTGGGACCTTTGAATTATCTTTATCGTAAAAAAAATTTAGTTTCTATTTTCAGGTGCATTTTTAGAAATTTAGCAAAATAGCATACATTTTTAAGCAATTTATAATGAAAAACATATACATTTTGCAATTTTTTCTATAAAATAAGACATTTTAATGAACAAAATAAGACACTTTTATTGACAAAATTGTAAAAAATTCCAGAAAATATAGACATTTAAAACCATTTTCAATCAATTTTCAAATATGTTTTGTATAAAAATGATACTATTTCATATTATTTTCCGAAAAGTGTTGATTCACATAATTTCAAGAAAAATTATTCAAATTATTTGTAAAAAACATATTTCAAACATTATATATAGAAATTTTATTTCTAAAATTAAGTCTGAAAGTCAAAACATTACTAATATATCTTATCAAAATATTGTCAAACTTAGCATTTTTTTCAAAACATGAAACTAATCAACAATATCATGCAGGCCAAATTCATGTCCTCTTCTGCTGCATGTTTCCCCCCTCTAACATTATAATAAAATAAATTAAAAAACAAATTAAACTAACCCCTACCAACATTATAATAAAAAATTCCTAACAACATTATAATAAAAAATTTAAAGAAAAATTAAAAACAAATCAAACTAACCCCTAACAACATTATAATAAAAATTTTTAAAAAGAATTAAAAACAACTTAAACTAACCTAACAACATTATAAACTAACATTTAAAAAAAAATTAAAAAAAAATAAACTAACATTAAAACTAATAGATTTAAACTAATGTTCTTATAATTAAAAATTAAAAATAAAAATAAAAACCCAATAAACTAACCTAACATTATAATTAAAAAATAAAACTAATTAACTATATACTAACATTACACAAAATTTAAAAAACCTTAAAAACAAAATAAAAATAACATTATAAAAAATTAAAAATTAAAAAAAAATAAACTATACAAAATTTTAAAATAAATTAAAAACAAAAAAAAAAACAGACTAAAACTAACATTATAAAAAATTAAAAATTAAAAAAAAACAAACTATATATAATAACAAATCAAACTATATAACATTTAAAAACAAATTTTAAAAAAAAATTAAAAACAATAAAAAAATCAAAATATAAAACATTAAAACAAAATTTTAAAAAAAATTAAAAAACCAAACTATACAAAATCTAAAAAAAAATTAAAAACAAAATAATTAAAAAAAAATTATTCTATACAAAAAAATAAAAATAAAAAAAAATTAAACACAATTTAAAAAAAAAAAACTAAACCATGCAATGGTCGGGGAGGTGGGTTGCGGCGAGGGAGGGGGGAGGTGGGCGACGACGATGGCGGGGGAAGGGGAGGGAGGTGGAGGGGGAAGGGGAGGAGGTGGCGGAGCTGGGCGGGGGAAGGGAGGAGGAGGTGGAAGGGAGGGGCGGGCATCGAGCCGCTCGCTTGGGTGCCAAAGGGCGTCCCCCGTCGATGACCGGCATCGACGGGGGTCGGGGCGGGCATCGAGCCGCTCGCTTGGGTGCCAAAGGGCGTCCCCCGTCGATGACCGGCATCGACGGGGGCCGCCCCCGTTGATGCTCGGCATCGGCAGGGGCCGTGAGGGCCGCCCTTTGGCGCCCAAGTAAGTGACCTCCCTCGCTTGGGCACCAAAGGGCAGCCCTCACGGCCCCCGTCGATGCCCGGCATCGACGTCGATGCCGGGCATCAACGGGGGCGGCCCATGTCGATGCCGGGAATCAATGGGGGCCACCCTTTGGCGCCCAAGAGAGGGAGGTCGCTCGCTTGGGCGCCAAAGGGCGGCCCTCGCGGCCCCCGTCGATGTCGGGCATCGACGTTGATGCCGAGCATCAACGTCGATGCCAGGCATCATCGTTGATGCCCAACATCAACGTCGACGTTGATGCCCGGCATCGACGTGGATGCCGGGCATCATCGTCGATGCCTGGCATCGACGTGGATGTCGGGCATCGACGTCGATGCCGGGCATCCACGTCAATGCTAGGCATCCACGGGGGCCGTGAGGGCCGCCCTTTGGCGCCCAAGCAAGGGAGGTTGCTCGCTTAGGCACCAAAGGGCGTCCCTCACGGTGGCGGGGCAAGGGGAGGGCGGTGGAGGGGGAAGGGGAGGAGGTGGCGGAGCTGGGCGGGGGAAGGGAGGAGGAGGTGGAAGGGAGGGGCGGGCATCAAGCCGCTCGCTTGGGTGCCAAAGGGCGGCCCCCGTCGATGCCCGGCATCGACGGGGGCCGCCCTCGTTGATGCCCGGCATCGACAGGGGCCGTGAGGGTCGCATTTGGTTCCCAAGCGAGCGACCTCCCTCGCTTGGGCGCCAAAGGGCAGCCCTCACGGCCCCCGTCGATGCCCGGCATCGATGTCAATGCCGGGCATCAACGGGGGTCGTGAGGGCTGCCCCTTGGTGCCCAAGCAAGGGAGGTCACTCGCTTGGGCGCCAAAGGGTGGCCCTCGCGGCCCCCGTCGATGCCCAACATCGATGTCGATGCCGGGCATCAACGGGGGCGTCCCCTGTTGATGCCCAACATCGACATCGATACCGGGAATCAACGTTGATGCCCGGCATCCACATCGATGACGGGCATCAACGTCGATGCCCGGCATCAACGTCGATGCCCGGTATCGAGGGCATCAACATCGATACCTGGTATCAACGTTGATGCCCGGCATCCACGTCGATGTCGGGCATAAACGTCGATGCCCGCCATCAACGTCGATGCCCGGTATTGACGTTGATGCTGGGCATCGACGGGGGCCGTGAGGGCCGCCCTTTGGCGCCCAAGCGAGGGAGGTCGCTCGCTTGGGCGCCAAAGGGCATCCCTCATGGCCCCCGTCGATTCCCGGCATCGACGTCGATGTCGGGCATCGACGGGGCCGTGAGGGCCGCCCTTTAGCGCCCAAGCGAGGGAGGTCGCTCGCTTGGGCACCAAAGGGCGGCCCTGACAGCCCCCATCGATGCCCGGCATCGACGTCGATGCCGGGCATCGACGGGGGCCATGAGGGCTGCCCTTTGGTGCCTAAGCGGGCGGTGCCCTCCCCCTCCTTCCTCCTCCCCGCTCTCCTCCACTTCCCCCTCCCCCCGCGCCCGCACCCACGTCGATGCCGGGCATCGACGGGGGCCATGAGGGCTGCCCTTTGGCACCCAAGCGGGCGGTGCCCTCCCCCTCCTTCCTCCTCCCCACTCTCCTCCACTTCCCCCTCCCCCCACGCCCGCACCCTCCCTTCCACCGCCGCCACCCACCACCTCCTCCTCCTCCTCCCTTATCCCTCTGTCTCCCTCCCCTTCCCCCTCCTCACTCCTCCCTCGTTGCCCTCCCTTCCACCGCCACCACCCACCTCCCCGCCATTGCATTGTTTCAATTTTTTTAAAATTTTGTTTAAATTTTGTTTTTTTTTTTAATTTTGTATAGTTTATGTTTTTTTAAATTTTGTTTAATTTTTTGTTTAAAGTTTGTTTAATTTTTTTGAAATTTTGTTTAAAGTTTGTTTAATTTTGTATAGCTTAATTTTTTTTTAATTATTTTGTTTTTTAATTTATTTTAAAATTTTGTATAGTTTGATTTTTTTATTGTTTTTAAATTTTTGTTTTAATTGTTTTTAAGTTTTTGTATAGTTTTTTAAAAAAAATTTATAATGTTAGTTTGGTTAGTATATAGATACTTAGTTTTTTTTTTAATGTATTTTTAAATTTTTAATTATAATGTTATCTTAGTTTAGTTTTTTTTTAATTTTTTTTTAATTTTTAATTATAACATTAGTTAAAATTTGTTAGTTTAATTTGTTTTTTAAAACCCAAAGCTAATATTTGTGGAATAGGGAGCATTCGTGCAAGATGGGAGTGTGTTAAACCAAGCCGTAGATCCCGAAGGAATATGACATCTAAAATGATGGGTATAGATGTAGACTCAGATTGTGCGCCCATTGATAATAGAGAAGAGTATGGGTCATCTACATCTCCATCAAGTCCTTCATCTGCAGAAAATGTAGATTCTGATGGGGTGTCAGAATCCATGGATGAATTTGAAGAAGCAGTGTAGATGCTTTTTATTAGTATGATTTTTGTAATTGAAACTCTAGAGGAGTTTTTGATGATGGGGTGTTAGAATCCATGGATGAATTTGAAGAAGCAGTTTAGATGCTTTTTACTAGTATGATTTTTGTAATTGAAACTCTAGAGGAGTTTTTGAATATTTATATGAACCATTTGTTCTTGTATGGTCTAATATATTATCTCATTATGAATCGCATCATAATTCCTTTGTTTTTATATGGTTATAATGGTCAAATTATTAGAGAAATTTGTTTTTTTGTTTAATATGCACTTTTCCTGAAAGTTGTAATTTATCTCTTCAAGAATTTTTTTTTTCCAATTTAAGGTTGATTTTAAAGTTTTGTTAAACAACAATATGGGATGTTTAGGCCATGGCTCTATTTTTTACCCTAAAAAAAAATACGTGTATACTGGTATCAACACTTTTCTATTTGGGGGGTGTTTTTGGTGTTTTTTTTGCAAAAATCATCGTTTTTATGGGTAGAGTTCTCGTTTCATAGTATAAGTGGTTAGGAACCATTAAACCACGATCCTGACAAAATGTGCACATAGGTACTCACACTTGAACAACATCCAATTCAAATAAAAAAAATTGAGATAATGCCTGGCAGGACAGTTAATATTAACTCCAATTTCGAGCCAGGACAAGAACAACAATTACTGAAGGCATTGTCAGACAACAACAAAGACTTTGCATGGACATATATTGACATGAAGGGCATCCACCCAAACATCTCTAAGCACTATATCTATATAAAGGAAGGTGATGTTCCTATCAGGAAACCACTGAGAAGAATGAACCTAGCATTAAAGGACATTGTTAAGCTTGAATTAAAAAAGCTGTTAGATGCAGGGTTCATATACCCAATCTCCGATAGTGAGTGGGCATCACCACCGGTCATAGTTACTAAAAAAGGATGGAAGTGGAGGATTTGTGTGGACTACAGAGAGCTCAATAAAGAAACCAAGAAAGATCACTGCCCTCTCCCATTTATCGATTAAGTACTGGACACATTAGCTGGGAACACATTTTTCTCATTCTTTGATGGATTTAGTTGGTACAACCAAATCCTCATTCACCGAGATGATCAGGACAAAACAACATTCACATGTCCATGGGGCACTTATGCATACAGAGTGCTTCCCTTTGGGCTCCGTAATGCCCCAACAACATTTCAAAGGGAAATATTAAGCATCTTCTCTGATTTTATTAATGACCAAATGGAGGTCTACATGGATGACTTCACACCCTATGGCCAGAATTTCGACCAAGCACTAAAACATCTAGAATTGGTTTTGAAAAAATGTATTGAGATGAGCTTATGCCTCAGCAACGATAAATGAAGAATTCTCATGGAAGAAGGCATCGTGCTTGGACACCATATTTCACAGAGAGGAATTGAGGTTGATCAGGCAAAAGTCACAGTCATCAAAACACTACCACCACCTGTGAAACAGAGAGATGTGAGAAGTTTTCTTTGAAAAACAGGATACTACAAAAGATTCTTTGAGAGTTATAGCAAAATTACTGCACCAATGTTTGCTCTACTCACAAAAGACATAGAATTCATTTGGACAAAACATTGTATGTTATCATGTGACAAACTCAAAGAGAAAACAATTACAGCTCATGTACTCCAAGGACCAAATTGGGCACTTCCATTCCACATCCACTATGATGCATTAGATAAGGCCATTGGATCTGTCCTTGGACAAGAAAGAGAGAAGAAACCCTATGCTATATATTATATCAGTAAAAATTTGGCAGGAGCAAAATTAAATTATACAGTCACAGAGAAGGAGTTCTTGGCTGTCATACATGCCATTAAAAAATTCAGGCACTACATAATTGGATACCAAGTGTTTTTCCACACAGACCATTAAGCAATCATGTATCTCATGAATAAACCTAATACAAGTGCTCGAATCATTAGATGGATACTCCTCCTGCAAGAGTTTGACATCACAATTTTGGATAAATCAAGCAAACACAATGTAGTGGCTGATTTTCTGTCTAGGCTCACCCATGGACATGACAATGAACTGGTAAATGATAATTTTCCTGATGAGCATCTTTTTGCAATCTCTACAAGAATCCCATGGTTTGTTGACATAGCAAACTACTTGGTGTCTGGTAAATTTCCACAACATTACAGCCACCAAGAGAAGAACAGAGTCATAAGGAAAAGTGCCACTTACACATGGATAGAAGGAATGCTTTTCAAAAAAGGACCATACCAAGTATTAAGATGATGCATTAGAGAAGATGAAGTGCATGACATACTGCATTCCCCCCATAATGAACCATGTGGAGGAAATTATGCTGCAAAGAGGACAACCTATAAAATATTGTAGGTTGGATATTATTGGACAACACTCCACAAGGACACCTATGACTATGTTTCACATTGTGATCATTGTCAACAAATGGGGAAGCCTACACAAAGAGAGGAAATGCCTCTCCATCCACAAATCTCATTGGAACCATTCGAGAAATGGGGATTTGATTTCATTGGCCCATTTAACCCACAATCAAATCAGAAAATCCATATCCTAGTATGCACTAACTACCTTACAATGTGGGCAGAAGTAGTAGCACTTGCAGCAGCAAATGAAACTAATGTGGCGAAATTTTTTACAGAATAAATCTTCCACAGATTTGGAGTCCCATGAGAGCTAATTTATGACCAAGCCCCACAATTTACATCCAACCTCATAGAGGACCTGCTTTGAAGAAACAAGGTTAAACACAGAAAATCTACTCCCTACCACCCTCAGGCTAATGGTCAAGCTGAAGTGATAAACAAAGAAATAGCAAGGATCTTGACAAAAACTGTACAACTCCACAAAAGATATTTGGTAGATCGACTAAGTGAGGCAGTCTCACAAACAAAGTGATGAACTTGATTCATCCCTACGTAGAACCAGAAGCAACTTCAAAGAAGAACCAAAAAGCAAATGTCAAGAGAGCCAGGAAGCCAAATCACGTGAGACAGGAAGCAAAAACAAGCGAACCAGAAAGCAAAATCATGCGATCCAGCCAACATTTAGTACCAGACTAAAAAGCAAACATCAAAATAACAACATACAAAGATCAAACTTTCAGAATCTAAATAAAGCAAGCCAGCAATCAATTCAAGCGAGTTGGAACAGCAGCAAACCCACCACTACAAAAATCAAATCACTATTCCAAGAACCAATACAAACAAAATGTTGAGCACAAAGAACAAGTCATATCAACAAATTGCACGAATAGTCACGCAAGTAAAGGCAACAATCTCAAGGGAACTTGCATCAAAAAGCAAATCGGCGGCACTACTGACATGACCAAATTAACTATAGATGCACCTCACCTCAACTACAGAATTCTGTGCCCATACAAATAAATCACGAATCATACACTCAAGTATACTAGCATGGAAGTTATCACTTAACTCTCTATTTATTTTCAAATCAAATCATAATCCCTTCAAAAACGGTTATTTTCTGAAGCTGAGGACAACTTATGAGATAAATCGGCGGCATGGTTCAGAGAATAACCTCACAGAACCATGATTACCTACTTCAGACATGTCAGAAGATAACAATATTTGCATCCAGCCGCTATATCCCCAAATGATATTCCCAAATGATCAAAGCGATAGTAAATGGTACAATGATGGAAGGAAACACAGGGTGAAATAATGAGAAGGAATGTGTAAGGAAGCAAGTATGATGCACGATAATCGGGATAAGTGCGTGAAAACAGCTAAATAAGCCAGCATAATCTACAAAAAAGACTCAGTCTTGAAATACAAGCTTTCCAAAATCAGGAAAACTGGAAATTTTTGTTGCCACTCAGCAAGCAAGTTTCCCTCGAACCTCTAATCAATCCCGACCAATTGAGGTAAGGCAGCCACACTCAAATTTTTTGGTTTTTCAATTATAGTATAAAATTCAAGATGACAAAAGGGTTCAAAAAGAGTGAACCGGGGGATCACAATCCCATTTATGAAAACCCACAAGTTTTATCAATCCTCCATAATGCAGGTTGTATGCCCTTCATCTCAGGCTTGACAGGGTCTAATACAGAGGTGGCTTTAGAATTCGCAAGGAACTTGAAGCACATCAAAGATGAGCAGGTCGTCACCCGAGTAAGGGGACTACGTATCAGACTGGATGAGGAGGCAATTGCAAAATACACAGGGTTGCCCATGGGTCTACACTGGTGCAGGGATGACTAGGAATCCAATTAGAAGGCAAAGGAAGCCTTCTTTGGACTAGGAGAAGTTTATAAAGAAGAGAAAAATGGAGTCAGGAGAGTCACCGTGGGATGAAATAGCTTCTGTCGTTCAGAAATATGTAACGTGTACAAGGAGGCTGAGCTATGTCCCTCTCTTCCACTTCCAAATTTTGGAGCTTCTGAGGTATAGGAGCCATATCACACCGAATAACAACATCAGCATTCCCTATTATCCTATCCAATCTCTGGGAGAAATGAGTGAAAGGTAGTTCAAGGAAAAGAAGATACGCTAGCCCACCATGGGCTAATCAAATTGATAATTTGTGAAGAATTAACGGTATAGGTTCCAAAAATTTCATGGGAGGAGTTTTTGGTAATCTCAGCAGATGATGTGCAGAGAATGAGGGGTACACCTAATGCATGCATACCCCTAGCTTCAGAGTCAAAGGAAAAATCCACTTCCGTATCAGGAGCCAAGAGAAAGATTGACCTTGATAGGGACAATGAAGTTATGGCCAATACCCTGATTAAAATAAAACATTCAAAAGATGCCTCCTGCAAAAAAGAATCAGGGGTTTCCACCAGCAAGCAAGGGGAAAAACGCTGAAGTAAGAGGATTCCACAGCATCCCAAGAACGAACAGGAAAAGAAGGAAGAAAAAGTGCCTAGCCCATAATTCAAAACCTATCTGACGATGATGACGAGTGGGTAGACCAGGACAACCCAACTACACCAGAAGAACAAGATGATTACCAATGGAACCCTACTTGTCAAAATGTAAACCATGCTGATCAAAATGTACACCGTGGAGCAACTGACCAGCTAGCTGAGGCACTGACAGAATTAGCAAAAGTCAAGGAGGAGTTGGCAGCATTAAAAATTGACGCAAGGATTCAGAGAAGCCAGCCAACTTCACCAGCACCCCCACTATTTGTATAGGAGAAGACCCGGATATTGAATATGCAGCACGCAGGGGAATTGAAGCTAGTAGAACAAAAAAATGCAGCACTGATGGAGAAATTGGGCCAAGCTCGGATAGAATTGGCTCAAAAAGACCAGAAAATCCAACAATTAGAGGATACATTGACTGTCACAACAAAAATCTATGATGAAATATTGCAACTCAGACCACCGTCCAAGATCTATATGGTCTACTTAAAGGGAAAATGGGGAAAGTTCCAGCTACAGAGGTTAAAACAAGGCCTGCCTCTCGAATTGAACACTCCAAAGGAATTTGTGGACACTTCTCTGAACTGCATAGAGTTGGAAAAGGATCAATTGTGCGAGTTCTTCTTGCACAACTTCGTGGTGTCGAGCTCACCTAACTGGTCACCTAATCCCTACATAGGCGAATTCCAACCAAGAGCATTATGCTCCTGGATTAACCATGAGGTAGAGAGGGAACAAGATGATCACCTATATCTTGCAGAGGAGTGGAATAACCCATTATGGATCAGGGGTGAGGAAACTCATCCTGAAAAGATCATTCAGGACCACCAAACTATCACCACTGATGAAGAGTTGATTCCTATCTTGCTTGAAAAACAGTAGGAGGCAGTCACACATTTTGATCTTACCCTTCAGTACACATACAAGGAGGTACAGGAGGCCATTAGTGAGAGGTGGGAAAAAATTGCAGGAGATTTGAAGAAGAAGGAGCCTCACTCCCCCCTCGAGTTAGAAACGGCACTCACTAAGGCCAAATTATACAGGGAATCCTTAATCAAACACCAGCTCAGATGGATAGTAATGAAGCTTAGTCCACCATTCTTTCTCCCATTAATTATCTAAGCACAGATTGACGAGGAGGAAGAGAAAAGAACATGGGCTAGAGATGACCGAACCCATGGCTATCATTGGCAGGCATGGGCTCCCAGGATCGTTGCTTGTGACATCAGAGAAGCTATCTATGAACAAAATGTGTCACCCAAGGATGGGTGAATCCTTCAGTTTGGGGGAGATGATGAGCCCCAAATTAGGTACTTTATAAGCCTTTTTAAGCCACACAAGCACAATAATGGATATGGAAAATGCCTTTGTTTGTGGGGTTTAATGATTCGTTTTGATTATTTGATAGAGTAGTTTAGAGGTTATTCTTTTATGCTTAAAAGCATTTTTTATTAGCTAATTATATGGAAATAAGTGTGTATGAGCAGGCACAGGTAATCTAAGAGACAACCATCAATTCCAGCTCGAGGATTGAAAGACCATAAGTGGCTCAACGCCCTTTTTCCTGATTTGTAGAAGAGAACTCCTATTCAGCATAATCGACATTTAAAGCATAGAGTTAGGTTATGTTTCAAAATAGATATATATATATGGGCCTCTTGGTTAGCAAGAGGTTCCTGTTGGCATTTTTGTACAACTTATCTTCATCATATGTTATTCGAGACAATTCTGTTTTAAGACTTTTCTGAACATGAAGTTACG
Source organism: Larix kaempferi (assembly GCA_027924585.1). Classification (NCBI taxonomy): domain Eukaryota; kingdom Viridiplantae; phylum Streptophyta; class Pinopsida; order Pinales; family Pinaceae; genus Larix; species Larix kaempferi. The sequence goes on along the minus strand of BSBM01000093.1, from coordinate 52,163,817 downwards.
ATTTTAATGGAAGAAGTGATGTTGTTTCAAGCTTTGTGTTTATAATACTTTTTCCACTCCTGAAATACAGGTTGGAGAGGGCCCCTCCAACACGTAGGTCAGGAGCTTCATTTTTATTTTAGGTATTATCACTTTCAGCATTGGATTCGAATGGATCAAGCTTGATTAATTTTCAGTATTGAATTTCTAGTTAGACTTCCAGTTTTCAATATTTTATTTCTAGATCAAGTTTCCCAAGATTTCATCATTTTATTTCTTAGATTAGATTTACAGTCTTCCAACATTTGATTCTTAGCATAAAGATTTATTAGTTTCAGCATTTCTAGTTCACAGGTTTACAATATTTTCATATTCCTTCATTCGTTGTTTAAGAGAATATCACTTCCATTTCCTTTTTGAGAAACCTTCAAGATACACCCCATCATCCTAAAACGATGAAGACTATCCTATAAAGCACATACAGTGCTTAGCACCTCTTAAGTTTGTACGCTCCCTGGTCGATAATTAAAGTATGCTTCCGGTTTAGCTACCCTAATTAGGTATCCATTCCTGGAGTCCACCACTTTTCCCACTCCTTTGTTCTCCATAGGTCTAACTTATGTGGAGGGGCCATGATTCAATACAAAGAGAGTCGACATTTGCCTCTTAACTCTTCCCAAAATAATGTTAGGGTCAACATCACTTTCAACGATGTTTTATTCCATTTTTTGAGCCTTTTTCATAACACCTTCCAATGTATTAATACTATTTTCTTTCAAGGGCATATTTAGCATTTGTTGAAAGCACATTTTTTTCACAACCAAAAATGAAAGGCTCATTAGGATGCTAGTATTTGGAGATCTTTCGTAGCATCCATAAGAATCTCAAATTAATATCCCTAATCCTATCATTTTTCTCTGATTGTATTTGAGTACATTGTGTCAAGAGAGTAAGCCACAAGTTGTGAATATCTATCAAAAAAGGCATCTTCTAATTCATTCAAGAAGTTATAGATCCAACAAACAAAGAGAAAAACCATCAACATGGGTGATCAAATGAATATCACACAAAGCCAAAAAATTATCCATTTATGTATCCAGGTTTCTAGAGACATCTCCATTGAAAATGGGAAGGCATCCAGCCGGTAAATATGGTGATGAATGCTTCTCACCCTATAGGGCCAAAGGGATCATCCTTGGTATTTGACTATGGCTTCTTTTCCTTTTCACTTCATGCTATTTTCACCTTTCCATTTCTAGATCTTATCTCGACGACAATCTCTAAGGAGGAGAGTTCAGAGGAGACATTAATGATAGTGATCACATGGGATCTTGAAGCATGGAGCACTCACATTTAGGAAAAGATATTTGATTTTAATCAAGAATTTCCTTTTGGTTCTTGGTAAATACTCTAATATTTTCCAGGGTTGTGAATCAAACTCCCATTTGAGTCTCTCTTGTGGTATATGAAGTTGCCTTATCTCAATTCTCAAAGGAGAATCATTGGTACACTCTAACCACCGCTTCTCTTCTTCACAATGCACTTCTTTCAAAATCATCTTCTTGGAAAAGGACTTCCCAAGTTAGTTCCAAGTCAGTTCTTCTCTTAGCATTATCAATAGCAAGATCAAATAATATATAAATAATATTCAATTTCCAACCAAAACTAGTGTGTATGTTTGAATGGGTTGGCTCCAATAAGGCATTTCAATATTCTAAGAATCTTGGTCTAAAAGGTGTCTTGAATTTACTAGCCACAGTTCCCAATGCCTTTTCAATTTCAACAGAACTGGAAAATAATATTCTTGAGTCCCTAGTATGGTTACCAAATGTTGATCAGTTTTTTTAGCACCAAAAAAATACCAACACTGATAGGAATCCCTATAGGGAGCAGAGACTTCCCTTCTTATTTTGATAGAGGTGGTACTCCTTTTTCAGTCCTTAAGAGAGACGTTCCTTGATAAGAAAATTAATGAAAGAGTACTCATTAATGATGTGATCCATATTGTATTTTGCAGGTATATATTGTGCATAGATATTTCTACAACATCTACCTTACCTTATTGGAGAAACGTGTTCTATTTTGTCATTTATACTTCAGTGCCAACAATTGTAGTTAGTGTTATTGATAAATATTTGAGTAGAGCATCTGTCTTAACTGATTGGAGTAGTGTGTTTTATTTTTTCATCTATACTTAAGTGCCAACAATTGTAGTCAGTGTTCTTGATAAATATTTGAGTGAAAAAAAATCTACTTTGGTACCCTAAACATTATGGGTTTGGACGCATGCAGAAAAGTGACAACTTGCAACTTTTATGGTTCATGATGGCCGATACACTATGGAAAATTGTTATTCTTTTCTATTTACCTATCTGAACTCATACAAGCACAACACAATTTACATTTGGAGCATGGGGAGTGTGGACCATTGCAGTTTTTTTGTTAGTTAATGTTCATTTGTCAATGTATATTCAATGTTGGGAATTAATCACTCATGTTGTTGTCTGGGGCTTGATTATTGTCACATATGCTTGTATTGTTAGCTTATATTCACTACTTGAACTTCCAAATTATTGGTAAGATATTTTTTTGAGTTATAGTGTAATATTTTTTATATTTACTGGAGAATTTAGTGGGACAAAGTTGCAGTGTGGGAAGCATTTTTGCCAAGAACTTTTCCATAGTGGCCATTGCCCTCCCTACTTTGAAACTATTTTCACTTATCTTTCTTATGCATGTGGGAAGACCTTAATTCCTCCTCCATTCCCTTGTGTAATTCCCATTCTTTTGTGCTTGTACCCTTGCTCCATTCCTCAACCATGTGGTCATATTGCTACTCACAATTTCCATTTCAGAGAGTGCCCTCCTTGTACTTTTCCTATTGAAAAAGAATGTGTGGGGAGTCATGTAGTTCTCAAAAAATGTGCCATGTGTCTCTCGGGACATTAGGTGCAACAATATCTATAGGAAAATGTGGCAATGTGGAATGCATGCTTGTATTATAATATGTGATTTACTTCCATGTGACTCAGTTTCTATGGAAAATTCATCATCAGTGGCTAGATTCATCAATTTTTGTTCCAATTGAAGTCATTGCAGCAAAATGATGTCGATGCTTATGCTCTAGGAGCCATTGGGAGAATAAAGGAATGTGTCACTAAAAATACTTTGGTGAACTAATGCAACAAAAATACAAAATTGCAATACATTAAAATCATGGAATATTGGTTGTTCTCCTTTGACCTCAGTTATTGGTTTCACCATTGACTTCTTGATGCACCTACTGCTTCACTAGATCACTAAATGCCACACTTTCCTATGGTGTCTTTAACAAATTCAGCATCAAGAGTTGGGTGATCACACTATATTATCTATCCTCATAGCATATATGTTTTCTTTTTAGGATTCATTTTTCTATAGTGTATGCTATAAAACATGATAGCTTCTCCCCCATACTAAGCTGGAGAGCGCCTCTTGGTGCAATCAATTGAATAATGTGGACAATAATGTGAGAATTTGCTCAGATGTGAGCACCATTAATGTGACAAAGTATTCCATGAATTCCTTTGTGATCCTTGCAAGGTTTTGATAAAAGCTTCATGCTTTTGTGTGGAAAAGGAGGAGATGATAATTTGTGGCAATATGGAGATCCAAGGGGAATTAGACTAGAAAAATGTTGTTCATGTGAGAACCCATGCATGAAGATTATTTCCTATGAGAATCACAAGTGCAGCAAGATATTTCATCCTGGAGAATGTGAAGAATGCGAACTATCACCTAGGAAGGTTAAATATTGCCCCTGTGGTAACACCTAATTGCAAAATTAGAGGAAGAGTTGCATGGATGGTGTGCCAACCTACTCCGAGGTATGTGAGAATATTCTTCCTTGTTGGAAACATTTCTATAAATACTTGTCACCAGGGAAAACATGATCCTTGCTTAGTTTCTTCTAATCAGAAATGCAGATGTGGATCATCATCTCATATTGTCCCTTGCTAGAAGACTACGGTATTTATAGAGGAGAATGATGAATTCACATGTGAAAAGTCTTGTGGAAAAGAGAAAATTTGTGGTAGACACACGTGCAGTGGAAGATGTTTCCCTCTTACAAATCGAGGAGGATCAAGTACTCATTCAGGTGATTGGGATCCACATTTATGTCAAATGTCCTATGGGAAAAATTTGTAGTGTGGGAAGCCTTTTTTCCAAGAACTTTGCAGGCCCTCCATGCCTTGAAACTATTTTCACTGATCTTTCTTGTGTATGTGGGAAGACCTCAATCCCTCCTTTAGTCCCTGTGGAATTCTCATTTCTTCATACTTATACCCTTTCTCCATTCCTCGTCCATGTGGCCATATTGCTACTCACGATTTCCATTTCAAAGAGTGCCTTCCTTGTATTTTTCTTGTTGCAAAAGAATGTGTGGGGAGTCATGTAGTTCTGAAAAATGTGCCATGTGGCTCTCGGGACATTAGGTGCAAACAGATATATGGGAACATGGAAATGTGGGATGCATGCCTATACTAGAACTTGTCATTTAACTCCATGTGACTCAGTTTCTATGGAAAATTCATCATTAGTGGCTAGAATCATCAATTTGTTTTCTAGCTGAAGTCATTGCAGCAAAAAGATGTTGATGCTTATGCCCTAGGATCCACTGGGAGAATAAAGGAATGTGTCACCCAGTAGTGAGAAGCGCTAGTTGTAACTTGTGAGAGTTTGTGGCCTCTGGACGTGGCTATTTATTGTACAAATTTTTAAGGAGTGGGGAAACGCTAAAGAGAAAATGCAAGATACTAGTTAGAAAGAAGCACTAGTGTGGAACGATTTGGATTAGATTCTATCCATCACATAGAAAATCCACAAAATTTGGGGTAACCAATCAACTCCATTAAATTTCCAGGAAGCTGCAAGTCACTGTTGTTTCTGAAAAGAAATTTTACACTTGAGATGGAACAAGTAAGAAGAGAATTTTTTTTAAGTTAAGCATTGATTAAAGAGGAGCACATTAAGGACAAATATAAAAAATGGTTATAAGTGGCCAAAGATGGTCTTACTATTTTAGGGCTTAGTCATTGTGAAATAATAACTCTACCCTCCTGCAAATGATGAGAAACTACCAAGGAAAATAGATAGAATCCAACAAAAGCTAAGGCTTTGTTCTAAAACAGTTTTTCCAATGATGATAAGAATTTGTCTATTTCAAAACAATTTCAGTTTTTACAAAGAAAAAACCTTTCATTAGAGCAAATTCAGGGTCTAAAATGGGCTTTATAAGAATATGATCCACCTCGTAAGAAAATGGGCCACCTCATATGAAAAAGAGCCATTGAATTCAAGAAACAATAGAATTTCAAGAAAAGAGTCAACCATAATGGTTGACATGGAATATTTGACATTAAAAAACTACTTTTTTTATTTGCATTTTCAATATATTTGCATACTCAAATTTCGAGCACTTGCACTCATTGGATCCAGAATTAAATTCCGCATCCAAAAATTACCCATGTTGCATACGTTTGAGGCACCCCACCCCATGAAAAATGAGAAATACATCAAAAAAATGTGTTACTTGAAGTAACATGTTTTTTTATGTATTTATCATTTTTCGTGGGGTGGGGTACCTCAAACGGATGCAGAGTGGGTATTCATTGGATGCAACATTTAATTTTGCATCCATCAAGTGCTCCCACTCGAAATTTGAGTAAAACTACATGGAGATATGCTGAAAATACTAAGAAAAAATGTTTTTTTTCTCTTTTCCTCAAAAATTCATAAATATCATTTTATTATTTTAACTATTATTTTATTATTTTTCTTAGGAGGCCTATTTTAAACCTCAAATTTTATCTAATGAATGTTGGTAGGGATATAACCCAAGAAATAAGGATTTTCAATGATGATATGACCAATGTCCAGAGAGTGGCAAGTAATTTGAACCCTCTCAGATTGTGTATAATAGGTACTCTCGTTAACCTTCAGGAACATATACAATGAAAAACATATTTTTTATCTAGCCACAAAAATAGTATTATTTTACCATATGCATAAGCTTGATGATAAAGAGTGTCATCTAGAATTTAAAATCAAGAATATTTTGAGAGTCAACAAGTTATAGAATATTGTTTAAGAGAAGGAAATGAAGCCCACGGGTGATGAAGGTAAAGTGGTTTGTAGTGACAAGGACAAGGAAGCTCTTGTAGTATAGTGTGACAGTGATAGACGTAAATTTCACTTGCAATAGCCAAGAGATTAGTTATAAACTCGGAAAGATCTAAGAATTTAAGAATTTCTTACTTTTGGACGCCACAAACTCGATGTCAAATTTTTGAAGAATAATAATCAATCTAGCAAACTTACCATTGATCATTCATTAGAAAATATGTATTGCATGGTGTTTAAGTTTGTGACTATGGTTGTTTTACATAGCAAGATGTAGTGTTATAGTTTCTACATTAAGAGGATTGTAGCTAAGGCCAATTTATTGTCATAGTTGTAATTGAGTGGTTGTCTAGATAATGTTTTATTGATGTAGCAAATGATGTGCTTGCAATGATCCTCACTTGTTTGAACTAAGATACATGTGACCAAGACAAGGGATTTAGAGATGTAAAAGTAAAATCCTAGTCAAAGTTAAGTGGGGAAACCAAAGAAATAGATGTGCCTTCTTCAACTCCTTGAAGGAATTCAGTGCTTGGTTTTTCCATTGGAAAGCAATGTCCTTTTGAAGGAGACGTAGAAATCCACGTGCTTGTGTAGTGTAATTGGGAACAAAATGACAAATAAAGTTGGTTTTTCTCTGAATTCTCTACAACTAACGTCGCATATTTGGAGGGGGTAGTTCGAGGATGGCTTGAAATTTCAAGATATTTATAATGATCCCCTCTTGGCAGCTGATAAACCCAATAAAATGTCTCATTGTGATGCAAAAGATGCATTTGAAGGGGTTCAAGAATATGTTGTATTGTTGACATCACATAAATATGGTACAAAGTTCGTTTCATAAGGTCATCAAGATATGTTAGGATGATGCATACTAGGTCATTAAACACTTAGGAAATAGTGCATTGGAATGTGGCTTCAGTGTTTTTGAGTACGAATGGCATAAAACAATAGGTGAAAGTGCCCCATGGCATAGTAAAAGTTGTTATGTATCGATCCTACAAGTGGATATGTATTTGATTGTATCCAAAAAATATTTCCATAAAGTATAGAACTTCATGTATGGCACAAGAATCAACCACTTGGTTGATGAAGGGGGTTGGAAATTTGTCTTTGAGACACACTTGATTAAGGCCTCTAAAAGCAGTACACACTCAAATGGTTCCGTGTTTCTTGTCAATGGGGACAAGGTTGGATACCTAATACGTGTGTGCAATAGGGTAGATGAACCTCACATGATGGAGTTTCTCGATTTTTGCTTTGATAATAGGTGCCTTGGAGGGGTGTACTATTCAATGGTTCAGTCTTACTAGCAAAGCATCAGTCCATGTGTTAATATGATGTTAAACAATGTTAGGGTAGAGCCTTGACATTTCTACATATGACTAGGTGAAAATATCCCTAGACTCTTGGAATAATGCTTTGTAAGCAACTACTTCTTGTTTAGAAAAAGAGGTTCTAAGTGAGATGTTTTTTATGACACTAGGAGTGATGGAAATATCCACCTTAATGGTAGGTGAAATGTTGGCCATGTTTCCTTCTTTGAAAGCATCTATAGAAAGGATATGATTTTGAACCAATCAATGGGGTCAAGAGGGATAAAATCCTTGGTTTCTGCAATGTATTAATTAGTCACCTTGGTAGTGAACGTGTTTTGAGGAAAAAAGTAGGAACAATGATGCAGACCGTCCCATGATGTCTTAGGAGAAGTCATGGCTTCTAAGATGCCTTCATCTAAATGAAAAAGGCAATTGAGGAAGTCGTTTGGCATATTAGGTACAAATGTGATGGGGTTTGAATTTTGATCATTTGAACGGATGCATTGCTTAAAGGTGCCATGTCAATCACGTTGTATGTGGCCACGGATTTAGTAACTCTAGTTGGTGATGATAATTGGTCATTGGTCATAGAAGTGATGGTTGATGATATGTAAAACATGTCAACATCTTCATTCCTATCATGTGACAGAGGCAAAATCTCCTCCTATGTTAGGGTCCTACCCTAACCTATCCTACTTTAGGTGTTACTCACACAATTGTATAATGTCGTATCTTTGAAATAGGATTGAGTAAGTTAATGTTCATCAATCAATGTAAAGAAGTTCTCTTTATTAATTAAGACCCACTATGAAGTTGTTATTGTTAAATATTTGACCATGTCAAGTAGATAGGGTTTTGGATCTAAGAAACCCATTTAAAGAACTACAAGGCTATGAATATGTTTTTCAAGTGAAAGGTCACCCTACCTCAAGAGGCTCTTGAACAGTTCTTCCATAAGTTTCTCTCTTAATATAAAGCTCATATTTTGCCATCATTATTTTTCGGTTGTCTAATACTTCTTATTTTGCTCTATAACTTTTGGTTTATTGCATCTTAACATATGTATATCCTATGTTGTTTTAAGTTATATAGGGCTAAAGAACACCATAAGTGGTATCAAAGCCACTTTTTTTAGCCAACAAGCTTCTAATATTTTATAGGAAAAAAAAATTAAGCTAGAGAGGCATCTTTAAATAACCACATAAATCTATCGTTCAAAGGGTAAAACTGAATTTGGGGATCACTATGCACAGCAAATGCACTTGGTACTTAGTCACATTGTACCCTCAATTGGTGCAATTGTTGGCCACTGTTGCAATTCCTATTGGTGCCCCTTCTAGTAATATTGCATTAGATAGCACATGCACATGGAATCACTTCCACATACCCTAGGGTATATCAGAGGCCCCTGTAGTTCACCTGAAACCAACTAATGGTCGTCTTGTTGTTATAGTGTTATCGAGAACATCCCTTAGGAGATATTCTCATGTACCTAGGTAGTCAGGTAATATGGATAAAGGCATGGAGCCTCCTTAGTTAAATCCTTGAGAGATTGAGTCGAGCATTATTGTTGGACCCCACATGTATGTAAGAGAGCTATAACACATGAAAATCCTTTGACTTCAGAACCCTAGAAAAATTGGAAACCCTTATCTCTGCAATATATTTGTGAAATTTCTTCATTTTTTCATAGCAGCAATCAAATTCATTGTGGACAGCCAAGTGAAATTCCTACATCTTTGAATCTAGCAAAAATTTGGAAATTATGTCACTACAATAACATTCAACTAGGAGTAATAGTCACACCAATATATATATATATATATATATATATATCATAACCTTTTTTTGGTGTTCTAAAAACCCTTAATTGTGACATGCCTCAATAGAATCCTTGCATTGTGCTTATCATTTTGATATATATCTCTCACAATTATGTTTCGATATACGAGACCCCTATTCCTTTATAGTTCACACTTTTATGCTCCCATGGTACACACTCACAACCAGAGAAACATGGAGAATACTAACCAAAATCCACCCCAATATAATTTGAGCCAACCCAATCAACCTCATGACCTTTAAACCCTAGCCTCTTTACTTATGAAACTCAACCATCAACTAACCACTCGAGACCAAAAGTTCAACCAAACGATGACGAACCAGAACATTTTTCCAACTGTTATTGCCCAACATTGCATATTATATAACATAAAAAGGGAAGAAGCATTACAAGTGGAGAGAATTCAAGAGATTGAATTCATGAAATACTCATCTTCCCACTTATTTGAATGGGGAATGGGGCAAAGATTCCACACTAGAATGGGTTAGTGAACAAAGTCAAAATTGAATCAATGATGCATAGGTAAATGCAAACATAATTGAAAATGGGATCAACATTTCTATATGATGTCAAAGAACATATGTATTTACTTGCACTAGAAAAATTGCTCTATCATGGTTGATTCTTTGAATGTGGCATCATGGTTGAATTCAAACAATTAATTCAAGCAAGTACCAATTATGAGAATATTATTGAAGAGAATCTTCATATGTTAGAAAAATCCAAGAAATTGTTGAGTTGGATTACCAATTATTCAAATGTAGATGCTATGAAACATTTGAGACAACAATAAGGCATGATCCCTATAGCATATTGTTTTCTTTAGATTCCTCAAAGTATCTTCTACCAATTCATTTTGAGCAAATATTTCTTTCACTCGATCAAACATAAATACAAGTTAAAAAGATCGTATATAAGTTGTTAGTTTATTAAGGATACATATTTGTCTATTAATCACTAACAATGTTATAACAATGGTCAAATTTATGTATGTTATTCATGCAAATGTATGTTTCTATGAATATATTGTGGATCTAGAATGGCTAGTTGCCATACTTTATCATCCAAGATTAAGGCTTGCATTTGATCATCTATTAATGAATTTGGAGAACAATAATGATGACTAGCAAAATATAGGTGAGGCAAGGATAGGGAAGAAATGGATATCGATGATGATGGATCTAGTAATAATTTGATGATGACAATGTCAATTTGATGAGGAACAAGAATTTGATGATTACAATGTCCCTTTAGGAATATGGTATCATAGGGTTGGATTTCAATCTTCATGTGATGATCCAGTTATAAGATATTGTTCATCATGACAACAGGAGTAATATACAACTTCAAAAAACCTCAATGATGACAAAAATCAACATATAGATTTTAGATGATCTAGTAGGCAACAAAATAGATTATAAACAAAATTATGAAAATAGTTATGTTAAAAATATAATTGATCTATGTTAAGTTTAGCATAAAATTCACAACAAGAACATAATAAGGATCACTGAAAGAAACACAATCACAAGATAGACACATATTTATCCTGGGAAACCCTCATGGGGTAGAAAACCCAACAAATCTTTCCTCAATATAGATGACCAACAAATACAAACATGTAAACCCCAAACAAGAGATCCTTCTCCTCCTTCGTAGATCTCTCTCTCTCTCTTATGCGCAATTCACAAGTGAGTGAATGAGTGAGTGAGTGTGATAAATGAGGAACACACATCCTCTATTTATACTTTACTTCACTTGATTTTTAACCCTAACTGGGACGACATCTCCTAGGAGAGTCTAATAACCCCTAAACACTTAACTCAGGGCCGACCCCACTAAGGAAGTCTAATAACCCTAGTTACAACATCCCGATGGAGGAATAAACATCTCCGGATATATAATAATGTCCCGACGGAGGAATGAAATATCTCCGGATAAAGTACAAGTAGAATATTCTTAGAACTTACAATATTTCAACACTCCCCCTTAACAAGAAGGATATTCTAACAACATATGCAGGATCAAGGAGTCATCAACATCATACATGATACATCTATAAATAATTGGAAGCTTTCTTCAATCATCATCAGTAACTCAAACAGTTACTGGAACATCAACATCGTCAATAGTGAGTCTTCATCTTCTACAGCACTCTATCAGCTACAGCAGCATCATCATATGGATCTTTCGATCAACATCATTATCTGGATCTCTCGATCAATGACCTCATTGTATGGATCTCCCGATCAACAGCATCAACATCTGGATCTTCCGATCACAGCCTCATCATCTGGATCTCTTGATCCACAACATCATAATCTGCAACACACATGATCCTTCCTTTCGGAATTACGGCCTTCCTTTCAGAATTATGGGAGCGTGGAAAGTCCTTCCTTTCGGAGTTACGAGACCCTGGTCCAACAACTTTGGTGATCCTTCCATTCGGAATTACGGGATCATGGACAATCCTTCCTTTCGGAATTACAGGATTCTAGTCCATCAACTCTGGTGATCCTTCCTTTCGGAATTACGGGATCATGGACAATCCTTCCTTTCAGAATTATGGGATTCTAGTCCATCAACTCTAGTGATCCTTCCATTCGGAATTACGGGATCATGGACAATCCTTCCTTTCGGAATTACGGTATTCTAGTCCATCAACTCTGGTGATCCTTCCTTTCGGAATTACGGGATCATGGATAGTCCTTCCTTTCGGAATTATGGGACTCTAGTCCATCAACATTGGTGGTGCTCAGACAATCCTTCCTTTCGGAATTACGGGACCCAGTCTTTATGTCGCTACCACACTTGGTCGATCCTTCCTTTCGGAATTACAGGATCCTTGTCCAGGGATGATCAATCCTTCCTTTAGGAATTACGGGATTCTAGTCTAAGGATCAATATTTAAGACTATCCTTCCTTTCAGAATTACGGGATCACTGTCCAGGGATGATCAATCCCACCACAATCCAAGGATCAACATTTAAGACTATCCTTCCTTTTGGAATTACAGGATCATTATCTAAGGATGATCAATCCCACCATTCCTCTTAGACAAATTCTAAGTACCACTTCATTGACCTCATCGTCAGTACAGGCATCCTCATCATCGACCTCATCGTCGGAATAGGTAACCTCATCATCAATACAGGTATCCTCATCGTCGATACAAGTATCCACATCATCAATACAGGTATCCTCACCATCGACCTTACCGTCGTTATAGGAAACTTCATCATCGATACATGTATCCACATCGATACCAGTATCCAAATATCATCATCAACCATATCACTCCCCCTTTCGAGAAGGGTCCTTCTGAAGTACACCAATCTTGTCTCGGAAATACTCAAACTTTACCTGAGACAGAGGTTTGGCCAATACATGAGCAACTTGCTCATCAATGCTCACATACTCAAGCTTTATATCTCCTTTCGACACCATATCCTGTATATAAAAATATCGGATCTCTATGTGCTTTGACTTATCAAGGAATACTGGATTCTCTGTCATCTTGATACAACTCTGATTGTCACACAGGATCACAGTGCGGTCCATCTCTAAGTCAAATAGTCATGATAGCAACTTCTGAAGCCATATGGATTCACAACTAGCAGAGCAAGCTGCTATATATTCCGCTTCAGCAGTGTTGAGAGCCACACTAGACTGCTTCCTGCTAAACCACGAGATCATAGCAGATCCCAAACAATAACATCCACCCCATGTGCTCTTTCTATCTGAGACACTTCCAGCCCAATCTGCATCTGTATAACCATACAATCTGAAATCATTATCTCCAAGATAATATAGACCAAAGTCTATCGTACCTTTCAGGTACCTCATCACATGCTTTGCAGCTATCAAGTGAACACGTCTAGGATCAACTAAATGATGACTCAGGGTGTTCACAGTAAAGCATATATATGGCCTGGTATTCGTCAGATACATTAGTGACCCAATAATATGTCTGTACTGAGTCATATCCACTAATTCTGACAATTCATCAGCTAACAACTTCAAGTTGGTATCCATGGGAGTGGCCATGGCATTACATTCCAACATATCAAATATTTTCAAGATTTCCATAGCATACTTTCCCTGGTTGAGAAATATTCCTTCTGGTCCTTTCCATACTTCTAGACCTAGGAAGTAATGCATCAATCTGAGATCTCTCATCTCAAATTCTGTAGCTAGCTTCTTCTTGCTTTCCATGATCTGTTTCTCATTTTCTGTCAGAAATAGATCATCCACATACAGTAATAGTATGACAAGTTCATCATCCATAACCTTAAGGTAAAGGTTAGGATTAGCTTTAATTTTAGTAAATCCCAAGCTTGTCAAGAAGCTATCAATTCTTCTGTACCAAGCTTTAGGAGCTTGTTTCAACCCATACAGAGATTTCTTCAACTTACATACGTGAGTTCTTATATCTTCAACCTCAAATCCTTGTGGTTTTTCTATGTACACTTATTCCTCAATCACACCATTCAGGAAGGTTGTCTTCACATCCATCTGGTGTAATCTCCACTTCATCATGGATGCAAGTGCCATGATGGTTCTAATGGAAGTGTACCTTGCAACTGGTGCAAATGTTTCTTCATAGTCAACTCCCTCTTTCTAAGAGAATCCTCTAGCCACAAACCTTGCCTTATACTTTTCAATGCTACCATCTGCAGCATGCTTTATCTTGTATATCCACTTGGAGGATACCACACTTTTGTCTTTTGGTTTGGGAACTACATCCCAAACATCATTCTTCATTATTGACTGGTATTCCTCCGTCATTTCTTCTACCCATTCTTTCTTATGAACTGCTTCTTAATAGCTGGTAGGTTCTTGATCTACAAGATCACACATCAAAGCCACATAGCTGGAAAATGGATTTGGTTTCTTGCTTGCTCTAGTGGATCCTTCTGGAGCTCCATATATTTCTGCTTCTTGTATAATTTCTCTTTCCCATGTTGGATTTCTCTTCCGTGGTATTTGCATAGGTGGGGGTTCTTGAGGTTCTATCATATCATGGTCTTCTGGTGTTTCTTCTTCAGGGAAGGAAACTGCTTCTGTATTTCTAGGAGGTATATCTTCTTCATATACTTCTTCACACTGGCTCTTTCATGATATTTTGAGAGCGGCTTCTTCATCAAATGTTACATCTCTACTAATTTCCATGTGATGGAATCCTGGGATGTATATTATGAATGCTTTGGATGCTTCACAATACCCAACAAATATTCCCTTCTTTCCTGAAGGATCCAGCTTAGTTCTCTTCTCATTTGGTATGTGAACATATACAGGGCACCCAAATATTTTGAGTTGGCTTACCTCAGGCTTATTCCTTGTGAACATTTCCTCTGGAGTCTTGAATCCAAGGGCACTATGAGACAATCTATTTTGGACATAGACTGCGGTCCTTGCTGCTTCAGCCCATAGATGCATAGGAAGATCTTGATCGTGTATCATTGTCTTCACTACTTCCATGATGGTTCTATTCTTTCTTTTCGCAACGCCATTTTGTTGAGGATTGTAGGGAGTGGTTAGTTCCCTCTTGATTCCAACTTCTTTACAAAAGAATTCAAAATCCTTTGAAATATATTCTCCACTATTATCTGTCCTGAGTGTCTTGATTTTCTTTTCTAAGTGATTTTCTATCAAGGCTTTGAATTCCTTGAATTTTCCAAAGACTTCATATTTTCCTTTCAAGAAATATATCCAAGTCTTTCTTGAATAGTCATCAATAAGTGTAAGGCATTATTCATATCCACTCAAAGATGTGGAGGGCATTGGACCACATACATCTGAATGAATCAATTCCAAACTAATTTTTGTCTTTGTTTCACTCTTTGGAAATAGATTCTTTATATTTTTTCCCTTTTGCACATCCTTTGTAAGTGCCTTCATGATCAACCTTCAAATCTGGTAATCCTGTTACTACTTTGCTCACATAGGGTAATGCTTTTTAGTTGATGTGACAATCCTTCTATGCCATAGCTCACTTGGGATAGTGGCTTCATGAACAAGGGCTGCTTCTAAATGTCCCTTGAGTTTATATAGCTCTCCCTCCTCTTCACCAATAACAAATGTATCCTCAATTGATTTTCCTTTGGGACACATGAGTACTTGTCCATCTATGAATGCAACCCTATAGCCTTTCTTATCTAATGCTGAGATAGAAAGTAGGTTCTTCTTCAAACCTAGTACATATAAAACTTCCTTCATCTTCATGGGGGTTAAATAATCAAGATTGTAGCTTGCTTCACCAACTCCTTTGATAGGATATTGATAGTCATCTCCTAATGATACTTTCTATGGAGAGGTCTTCTGTGCAAGTCTTGAAAGAGTTTTCTTTTGTCCCGTCATGTGCATTGAAGCATCACTATCAATAAGCCATGTGTCTTCTCCAGGTTTTACAGACCCAGAGAGTGCAGAGAATAGAATATACTCTTTTGCATCTTCTTCTTCTACTTTAGCTCTTTTCCATTGAGATCTTTCCTCCTCTTCATCTTCACTATCATCTTCTGCTAGATGTGCTTGATGTATTTTTGGTGGAAACTTGTTGGCAGGCGGTTTGGTAAGGTAACATCGTGGCATCTTTGATGCTGCGACAAGTCAAAAGATGTCGCAGAAGGTGGAGAGATGGGCGTAAAGAAGAATAGTTTATGCATTTTTGGGTCAATTGTACCGCAGCTTGCAGGTTTTGGGTCATTTGGACCGTATATTCTGTATTTTTGAGTCATTTGTACCGCAATATGTGGGTTTTGGGTCATTTTTGGACTAAGTCAGTTAGATGTTGGGTCATTTGTCGAAAGTGTCAGTTAGGAAGTTGTTAGTAAGTGGACAAGCATTGTAAATGCGGAAGCCTATATATAGACATAAGTTGTAAGTGGTGAGGCATATTAGTACGGATCTTAGTACGAATCTTAGTACGAATCCACGGATGTTGTATGTGTGCGTCTATGAGTCTGTATCTGAGATCAAGAGTTACTGGTGAGATTTGTGGTTTTGCGGAGATATTGTATCAGGGTTTTGCTGAAGAAATATGACATGACGAAACTATTTGGTGAAATTCCCTGTGTATCTTTTACGATAATGCATGTTACGGTTCATGAATGATGCTATGTTTTCTTGCTGCAATTAATGCTTTACTGTTATACTTGTCGCGATGAATTTTTCTATTAAATGATGCTATGGATACAATGTTTCTAAATTTAAATGCATAGATTTACTTTTGAATGTCGCAATAAGTTTAAGTGATTGTTGCCGCAAACATCCTCCTTCATTTGGCGGAAACATGGTTATGTCCACTCTCCCTTGAACGCATTGAGTGAGACCTCATCTTCTCCGCAGGTGTTGCTGGATGGGGTAAAACCTGTCTGGGCTGGTGCTCAGGGAGATCGCGATAGGTTGGTGTCGACAGTGATGGGAACCCCTGTCAACTGGGTTTGAGTTAACAAATGGTTCTATTGTCGGGACCGTGTGCGAAGTGAAAGGAGGATATGTTGTGGCATCCGACGCAACTGGAGATACAAAGTTGGTTTGATCATAAGTTGTAGGAATTTGTTGAAGAAGAAAGTTGGAACACTCGACTGACAATAGATCAGTGGGTGGGAAGATATATTCACGGTGGTCCGCACAAATGGTTTTTCTGTGAATTCCCAGTTATCTTGTACGAATGGTTAGTGAGATTGAATTTCCAGAAGAGGAACTTCCAAGGTGGTGAACTGACGACCTGGACCCCAGAGATGATCCAAGAACTACAGGAAGTCGACAACAAAGCATCATGAGCTGTTGAAGTGTGGCTTGATAGCATCTTGGAAGGGTATATCACTGAATTCGTGGTCGATACACAAAAATCCTATAGTGAAGCTAAAAGATATTTTTTCCGCAAACCCCGAGGAAGGTTTCTATTGTCGCTTCAACTATCCATTAAGATGCTTATTTGTGAGAAGGGTATATTGAAGATGCATCTAGATCAGTAAACAACCTGGTGGGTGGAGGCCATGGGTATCGCGACGGTAGGGGGGCGGTACATGGAAGGATAAGGGGTAGATGGGTGTAGGTCATTTCAAGACTGTGAGTGAAGCCGAGGAAGAGAGTGGTCTTACAAGGGGAGGAGTGAGTTTTCGATAGGAAAAGAGGCAGAGGATAGGAGAAGGTCCTGCTGTGATGGAAACACAAGTTCGCGAAGGAATACTACATGGGACGAAGCAACCTCACAGTCCGAAAAAGGACAATGAGGCTACACCCAGGATAGAGGCAAGACCAAACCCCAGCGGCAACGTACCCACACCTCCACTCACTATCTCTCAACTGGTAAGAAACACAACTTCGACCCCACTAGGTCAATAAAACTTGATTGCTAGTAGTTTAGCGACTGTAGGAAGAAAGCTCGGGATGGTGGGCGAAGATGCGAAGTTACCACTGTTCCATGGAGATGGAAAAGACAATCCTGAACAATACTAGTTCTTATGTGAGGCAGTATGGACCATAAAACAGATTACTGGTGATGATGCTAAGAAAAGCCAGTTAGTGACAACTCTACGAGGTCACGCATTAGATTGGTTTATGAAGTTTGTTCTAGTCCCTACAGGAGCTCCGGAGAAGACGTTGGATGATATCAGGAATGGCTTGATTGTAGAATTCATAAAACTCAAGTCTAAAGCACAGCATATTACAGAATTGAAAGAAATTAAGTAGTATCCCAATGAGACGGTGTGGGATTTTGACCAGTGGTTTAAGACACTAATGACGAGGGTTAGCTTTCATATGAGTATTGTCCAACACAAAGAGTGGTTCATTGTGGCACTGCTACCGCACATTCGACTACCACTGATGCAACAAAACATTATGATGCCTAGTCAAGCTATAGAGATTTCCATGCAGTTGGAGGCATCGCTAATTAGTGAAAATGCAACTGGGATGTTGTAGATACAGACACAGCTGGCTAACTTGACCATACCACTACAAGATCTGAAGAAGGGCAAGGAGCAACGCGAAGAAGTATGGTGTACGCGATGTCAAGGAGAAGGGCATACTAAGGACAACTGCCCTGACTTCTGTAATTATCTGGTTTCGAGAGCACCAAACCCGTTCAAAGGTGGTGGCATGCCACGGTGTCGCGTTTGTCCGGTATATGGGCACCGCCATGAGGAATGTCCATACATGCAGAAAATGGTCACCAAACCGATGAATCTATATTGCACATTCTGTAAATCTGTGGGACATGACGACAAAGATTGTTGGGCATATGGGTTGCTTCAGGAGAGAACATACGATGCATTCTATGTAAAGGACGATCAGCGTGCCGTACAATAACCGCAACCGCAACCGCAGGTATCCCAGCCGCTACCTCATCCGCAGGTACAGTTTGTATCGCAGCAACAACCACAGCAGTTTGTGTCACAATATGCTCTGATGCAAATGGCTCCACCATAGCCATAGTAATTTCAGCAACCGGAGTATGCGCAACAAGGGCATGGCATGAAACCAACTCCTATGCAGCAACAGTACAACCAACCGCAGTACCAACCACAGGGTGGATTCCGTGGAGGATTCCAAGATGGACATAGTGGAGGATTTGGTCACGGAGAAGGACGAGGAGGTCGAGGACCGGTGCAATGCTATCACTATGCGGTATGAGGACATTACGAGCGCTATTTCCCACTATTGCAGACACAGTGTACATTTTGCTTTGTTACAGACCATACAGTAGAGAACTCCCCGTAGTTGATTGCGCAATGGTAGGCAGGGAATGTTCCACAATTGCAGAATCAGAATCAGACATAGCATCCAGTACAGAATCAAGTGCAGCAACCAGTGCAGAACCAGAATCAACGCCTGAACCAGAACACTAATCAGAATGTGAACCAATTGGGGAATCCACTAATGAACTAGAATTAGGGTACGAGTGTTGCAACTATTTATGCGGAGCCAAGACCACGAGATGCGGCTGTCACAGTCATCACGGGGGGAGGTGTAGTAACAGGAGGAGATAGCCCACAACCACTCATTTGGTTGGCCGGGAAAAAGAAGGTATCATTTGAAGTTGAGTCTGAGCACGATACATTCTTTCAGGCCTGTCGTGTGATGGACCAGGATCGCGGTAAAGCTATTATCTGTGATATTCCCCCTGTTTTTGAAGCTACTTCAGAGGTCAGTCCGTCGGCGTCGTCTGGAACATTGCAGAAATTTTTTGAGAGCTGCTTATTATTAGCAAGGGATCCTACTACTCTAGCTGAGATTGAGGGGTTGCTATAGCGACTAACCAAGGGATGAAAAGAGTCTGCGGTAAACTCCTTACTACGAAGAAATACTGGTAAGGAGATGCACATGAACATACAAATTGGGGACTATGATGTCGATTCAATTATTCTGGATCTTGGTTCGGATGTCAACATCTTAACCAAGCAGGCATGGCAGAAAATGGGGAGCCCCCCATTGAGCTGGTCTCATGTACAGCTCCGGATAGCTAATCACACTAAGGTAACACCGATTGGGAGAGTCCCATGCTTGGTGGTGGACATTGAGGGCATGAAGAAGTATGTTGACTTTGATGGCATCGAAGTGGTTGAAGGAGGAAGCTCATATCCCGCGTTGCTAAGGATCGGATGGGTTAACGACAATGGAGCAATAATCAACTTCAAGTGGTGAATGATGACTTTCGAAAACCACAATATCAGAGTCATAGCCCCATTGGATCCGGCTGAAGGATGAAGATCCCAGTGGATGGGACCATGCATTCAATATTTTCGAAGACTATATTCATCCGACTGCCAATGGTGAGCTGGGATGGCACAGTGAGAGATCTGTGTCTTATGACTCTGATGATGCGTTAGAACACTGGCAGCACTGATTGCACAAGATATCACTCTGCAAGTGTGGATTAGTCACACAATCATTATGCCACGTTGCGACTGAAACCATCACACTACCAGTATATGAGGGGTTTCCTAGTCTGTCTAAATTTCTCGCTGAGTTTGAGGAAAGAGTTTCCACACCACAACGACTGTTGGAGTTGGAGGAAGCACTGAAGGCTGCTCTAGCACGCTGGTGGGCGACACACAAGGAATCAATTAATGAATGGTCACAATGCAGGAGATTGATGATGGTTCGCTTCAGCGATTCCAAGGTCTACCACGCAGGGAAATATGATGGTCGGAATAACCCTGGAAGTCATATAAGAGAGTGTCAGACATTGTGGGCATCGCGACCGCGAGATGACTGGGTCCATGCCTTTATCCATACTTTAGATGAGATGTCGGGCTCATGGTATACTGCAGCAGAGTTGCGAGGAGAAATTACTACTTGGGTGGAGTTGACAGTATGATTCACTCATACGTTCACTTTCGTGGATGCCAACCCTTATGTCAATAATGATTTGCAGCTCATCCGTGATGTGGTTTTGAAGGTTGTTCTGATCGCATATCCCATGGATCCACATACGCACTATCAGATGCAATCCATGATGGAATGTTATAATATCACCGGTGGGCCCAAAGACGGTGATGACCCGCAGAATGTCAATATTCTTGAGTCTGAAGGGAGTCGCAATGTGATAGCACTTGATGCACCAAGTGATCCTATCAGCCAGCCATTGAAGCTCTGTAAGATCAATATTGGGAAGGAGGCCACTCCCAAGTTCACGAATGTTGGAGATTATTGGGATGATCAGATGATGGGGAAGGTCACTTATTTGCTCATGAATTCCAAGACCTCTTTCCTACAAAGTTTTCTGAGATGAAATGTATCTTGGGCGATTTAGGTGAAATAAAGATCCCATTGAAACCGGATGCTAAACCGATCAGACAGCGACCATACCGGCTGAATCCACGACACAAGGAGAGGGTCGAGGTAGAACTTGATCGCATGTTGGATGCTGGTATCATTGAACCGGTCGAAGAGTCAGAATTGATCATTCCTATGGTAGTGCAGGACAAGAAGACTGGTGAGGTGTGCATCTGTGTCGATTTGCAGAAGTTGAACGATGCCTGCTTACATGATCCCTTTCCAACTTCGTTTATTGATGAAGTACTCGAAGGTGTGGGTGGCGAGGAGATGTATTCTTTCACAGATGGGTTCTCAGGCTATCATCAGATCTGCATTGCGAAGGAAGACCACCACAAGACGACCTTTGTGATAGAATGGGGTTATTTTCAGTACATCGTGATGCCATTTGGATTGAAGAACGCACATGCGATCTTCTCACGGGTTGTTGTTGCTGCATTCCAGGACATTATTTAGAAGTTTTTGCAAGTATATATGGATGATTGGACAGTCTATGGTTTGATCCATGACCATCTAGCCAATCTGCAGTTGATGCTGGAGTGATGTCGACAACATCAGATATCGCTGAATTTAAAGAAGTGCATCTTTTGTGCATCATTTGGGATATTGCTGGGGCACATTGTATGTAAACAAGGGTTGTTAGTTGATCCAGCAAAGATTACACTCATTTTGAGTTTAACACCGCCGACTAATGTCAAGCAGTTGTGGGCGACGTTAGGGCATACTGTGTGTTATGGAAAGTTCATCAGGGGATATGCAATGATTACTGCCCCTATGGAGAAGCTATTGAAGAAAGATGTGGTATTTCAATGGAGCCCTAAGTCTCAGGATAGCTTTGAACAGTTGAAGGCTAAGATGGCTTCGGCACCCATACTGGTCTTTCCAGAATGGAGTAAGGAGTTCCATGTCCATGTCGATGCATCACCAATTGCACTAGGAGTGGTGCTAGCGCAGCGAGGAGAGGGGGATCTCGATCACTCTATTGCTTTCGCAAGTCGAAAGTTGTCATCCGCCAAAAGGAATTACACCACTACCGAGAGGGAAGTTCTAGCGATGGTCTATGCACTGTAGAATTTTTGACATTACTTATTGGGAGGCCATTTTAAGATGTTCACAAACCACTCCGCGTTGAAATACCTGGTCAATAATCCTGTGTTGGGGGGGAAGATATGTCGATGGCTACTTCTTTTTCAGAAGTTTGATTTTGAAGTAATTGTGAAGCCATGGCGGTTGAATGTTGGCCCCGATCATCTATCGCGGATTGAAACAGGAGAGGAGCCAACTAACATTGAAGATGAATTTCCTAATGCGCAACTGTTTAAGGTTGAAGTAGTTGATGGCTATTTTGAAGAAATCATTCAGTTTCTGGAGACAAGTACTACACCAGAAGAATTCACCACTAGTCAGAAGAAGTAGTTGGTAGTCAAGGCTACAGATTTCCAGCTAATTGTAGGAGAGTTTATACAAGATGCAAATGAGATATTGCGACGATGTGTTTTTCCTCATGAGCAAGGGCAGATATTGTCAGAAGCACATGTAAGAGTAGCTGGAGGGAACTATGGCAGCCGTGCGACTGCCAGGAAGGTGCTTCGTGCAGGGCTCTAGTGGCCCACACTGCACAATGATGCAACCGACTATGCATGGGCCTGAGATGTTTGTCAGAGAACCAGAAAAGCCATCCAGGAGGAATGCGATGTCGTTGGTGCCTCAGCTAACAATGCATCCATTCGACAAATGGGCAGTGGATTTTGTGGGACCAATCAATCCACCGGGGAAGCGCACTGGTGCAAGATACATCATCACGGTGACATATTATTTGACAAGATGGGCGAAAGATGCACCAATCGTTGATTGTTCCGCAGCCACAGCTGCGTAGTTTTCATTCGACAATACTGTTACTCACTTCGGCTGCCCCAAGATATTGCTGAGTGATCAAGGAAGCCACTTTCTTAATCACACCATCAGCGCATTGACAGAGGAACTACAGATACAGCATAAGAAGAGTACACCATATCATCCGTAGGAAAATGGTACAGTGGAAGCTTTCAACAAAATATTGGAGCATGCGCTGACAAATGTGTGCATTGCAAACCGCGATGACTGGGATCTGAAAATCCCAGCAGTGTTGTGGGAATATCGTACCACATGTAAAATTTTGACGAGTCAGACACCATTCAAGTTAGTGTATGGACAAGAAGCGATTATGCCAATGGAGTACATCGTTCTGATTTTGCGCATAGCGGCAGCGACAGGTATGGATGATGCAACAGCATTAGAAGAACGTCTAGCACAGTTAGTATAGCTAGAGGAAGATCGCTTTATCACAGGATTCCACCAGGGGGTGGAGAAGGATTGTAATAAGGCCTGGCACGATCACCACATCAAAAACAAACAGTTTTAGCAAGGTGACTAAGTGCTGTTGTATGACAGCAAGTTTATGAAACATCCAGGAAAATTGCAAATGCATTGGCTGGGTCCATATCACATCAGTACCATCACTTTAGGAAGCATAGGACAGTTGCAGTAGTTGGATGGAGCGATGCTCCCAAAGTTGATTAACAGTAGTAGGTTGAAGCCCTATCGGTCGGGCTTGGAACAGCGCAATGTGTGAGTCACATTGGCAACAAAAAAAAAATGCAGGTTGATCGGTGGCAGGATGGCACACTGACAAAGACAAGAATGCGTAGGCAGAGAAGCTTGTGCTGTAATATAGGAGCAGTCTGCAACAGTAGCAAGGTCGTGATTAGGTCAAATCAAAAATAATTACAAATCATTCGCAGATGGAACTTTTTCTTTTTGGGCAGGTATGATTGTTAGTCAACCCGGATTGCGCTAGAAGCACGCATGTTTGGCACAAGGAGTACACCAACGCAGCATGCCCGATGGCACCTAGGGTGATGGTTTGCATGGTTGGCACGAGAAGTACACCATGGAATCATGGCCAACGGCACCTGGGGGTGATGATTCGCACACTTTGGCACAAAGGGAAACCGACGGAACTATGGCTACCATGCCACTCGTCAGAAGTTTGGTTCATACTCACACAAAACAGCAGAAGGCTATGATTCACATCTAATGTGAACAGGTGGCATAAATGGATGCTGAGGCAGACGACCGGCCGAACGCGACGTATAAATATAGGAACCAGAGGATAGTAGAGCATAAAGGATTTCCAATTTAGATGTGTTATGCTGCGAGAGGGTTAGGCATCTATCTAAGTTAGGAATTCCAAGGACGATGTGGAAATGATTCACTTCATTTCGTGTGGTAGCACACCAGGAGCGTTGAGGGCCCATATGACGAGTGTGCATGAGCGCCTGGAGCAAGTCGCACCGTGGACACTCGGGGGTTACAAGCATGAAGTCTTTTCCAAGATGTCTAGCCAGTTGGTGATAGTTCTAAGTCTTGTGGTCCCTGTGACCACAAACATGATGGGGGTGGCAGCCCCCAAGTTCCGGTAGCATGTGCTTACCTGTGCGAAACAGATGTGCCAGAACCGTTGTCCTGTTTCGCACCTCGACACTATTCGTAAACTTCTCCTCCATCTGCAATTGATCCCTCGAGACTGGAGGATGATTTTGCGTGGTACATCACGACAAAGCAGGGAATGACCATTTTCGGGTGAGAGGTACATGACAACAAGTTCATGATCCGCGTAGCAGAATGATCAGGACAACACAGCACGATCCAGACAGCAAGAATAGTTGCAGAACCAAAGTTCAGCCATAGTCGAGTTAAGAATACACCATGTCCAGTTGATGTGGCTCGAGGGCGATCCACAAGATTGTGTTGGGGGCCTGTTGGCAGGTGGTTTGGCAAGGTAACATCGCAGCATCTAAGATGCTGCGACAAGTCAGAATATATCACAGAAGGCGGAGAGATGGGCGTAAAGAAGATTATTTTATGCATTTTTGGGTCAATTGTACTGCAGTTTGCGGGTTTTGGGTCATTTGGACCATATATTATGTATTTTTGAGTCATTTGTACCACAGTATGTAGGTATTGGGTCATTTTTGGACTAAGTCAGTTAGATGTTGGGTCATTTGTCCAAAGTGTCGGTTAGGAAATTGTTAGTAAGTGGACAAGCATTATAAAGGCGGAAGCCTATATATAGACATAAGTTGTAAGTGGTGTGGCATCTTAGTACGGATCCACGGATGTTGGATGTGTGCGTCCGTGAGTCTGTATATGAGATCAAGAGTTACTGGGTTACTGGTGAGATCTGTGGTTTTGCGGAGATATTGTATCAGGGTTTTGCTGAAGAAATATGGCATGACGGAACTATTTGGTGAAATTCCTTGTGTATCTTTTACGATAATGCATGTTGTGATTCATGAATGATGCTATGTTTTCTTACTGGAATTAATGCTTTACTGTTATACTTGTTGCGATGAATGTTTCGATTGAATGATGCTATGGATACAATGTTTCCAAAGTTAAATGCATAGATTTACTTCTGAATGTCACAATAAGTTTAAGTGATTGTTGCCGCAAACATCCTCCTTTATTTGGTGGAAACATGGCTTTGTCCACACCCCCTTGAATGCCTCGGGTGAGACCTCATCTGCTCTGCAGGTGTGGTTGGACGGAGTAAAACCTGTATGGGCCAGTGCTCAGGGAGATCGCGGTGGGTTGGTGTCAACAATGATGGGAACCCCTGTCGACTGGGTTTGAGTTAACAAAACTCTTATTCTTCTTCCTTGAAGGACAATCCCTAGCAATGTGTCCTATTTTGTGACAAATGAAACATTGGAATGAAGAGTAATTTCTTTTTGGAATGGTTCTTCTTTTCTTTTGAAACCTTTGTGGAGGTTAAGACTCGTTGTGAATTTCCTTATTGAAGTTGGGTTGATTCCTTCTTCTTTTGGTATGAGTGGCTAATGCTTGATTATCTTCTTTGAGTAGGGCCTCTCTATTGGCTACTCTAGCCTCTTCTTGAATGCAATCCTCCCATACAATATCAAACTTCATGCTTTCCTTTCTGGCACACATTGTCTGGATGAATGAATCCTAAGGTCTAGTGAGACCATTGAGAGCAGTCATGACTAGTTCATCTTCATCAAGGTTGTCTCCAATGGCTTCTAGTTCTTCCTTGAACTGGGAGACCCTTGTGAAGTAATCTTGAATAGATTCTCCTTGATTCATCTTAGTGCTCTTCAATTGAGCTCTTAGGTTCATCTTCCTATTGATGTTCCTCCCTTCATACATTCTGGCTAGGGCATCATACATTTCCTTCGGGGTCTTCTTGGATGACACTTGGGGAATCAAGTGGTCTTTGATAGAATCAACAATGATTCTCTTTGCCCTAAAAAGCCAATTTCAATAAATTTGGACAAATTAGGCAATTTTTGGACTAAGAAAGTGTGAATTTAGGCTTTGAAAGTGTCAATATCAACCTTTCTAAAGTGCAAAAACAGGTTCTGAAAGTGGCAATATTGGCTTTGAAAAGTGTGTTTTCGATTCAAATAGTGCATTTTTTTACTACTTATGAACATTAAAATTGCAGTTTTGCGTTATAAAACTATGAATTTCAATTCAAAATGTGTGAATTTCAAATTAGGAAATGCAAATTTTGATTTGAAAAGTGTGAATTTCAAATCAAAAAATGAAAATTTTTATTTGAAAAGTGTGAATTTAAAATAAAAAAATGCATTTTCGGATTTGAAAAGTGTGAATTTCAAATTAAAAAATTGCAATTTTTTATTTGAAAATCGCAATTTTCATTTGTAAATGTTCAAAAGTTTAAGGTGAAAAGTTCAATGTCTAAAATATTCAATCATTTTTTGAATAACAAGTCAATCCGCTAAGTTATAACATATAAAAATGGTTTGTCCCAACTTCTGTTTTCCGACAAGAAGGATCGTCCGCCCCTTCTTTTTGTAGTTAATTGTCAAAACATTTATCCAACAATTTAGCTATATCCATAATGGAGAACACAAGAAGGATCGACCGACCCTTTTTGCAATGTCAAACTATATGAAAATAATATTGGGAATAAGAAGGGTCGATCGACCCTTCAATTTCGAGGGAATTGTTAAACTAGAACACCTTGGAACTTATAACATATAAAAATAGTTTGTCCTGACTTCCGTTTTCCAACAAGTAGTATCGGCCACCCCTTCTTTTCGTAGTTAATTGTGAAAACCTTTATCCAACAATTCAGCTATATCCATAACGGAGAACACAAGAAGGATCAACCGACCCTTCTTGTTGTGTCGAATATTATGAAAAGAATATTCATAATAAGAAGGGTCGACCAACCCTTCTTGCATTGTCGAACTATTCTGAAAATAATATGGGGAATAAGAAGGGTCGACTGACCCTTCAATTACGAGGTAATTGTAAAAATAGAACACCTTAGAAGTTATATCATATATCAATGGTTTGTCTCAACTTTCGTTTTACAACAAGAAGGATCGGTCGCCCCTTCTTTTTGTAGTTAATTGTAAAAAACTTTATCCATCAATTCAGTTATAGCCACCCTTCATCTAGGAGGGAATTGTAATAATAGAACACCTTGGAGAAAGAGCGGCCGCTATTTCTTTGAGAATATTTCTACTTGCCAACAAAGTCTTTAAAACAAAACTTCTATAAATTTTGCGACACATGGAACACTTATATTGTGACACGTGGCATATTTGATTTTTAAAATTAGTTTAAACATTGTTTAAATGAATATTAAGGATATTAATGGTACCATTTCATTTTTGGTGACTATTTTAAGTTCCTTTGTTTTCTGAACCAGCAACTTGGATGTCATATCAGCGGGGTCCAAATGAGAAGTATAGCTTGCAGTTTATGGAGAAATGAGAAGTAGTTGGCGATGAAGATAGTGTAAGGAATTTATGATTGAGTTGTTGAGTAGAAGTTCCTTAACGAAGTTTAAAACTAATACACTCCAAATATTTACCAGCTAGACCATAAAATCCTTACACCATCTTCATCTCCAACTACTTCTCATTTATCCACAAACTGCAAGCTATAGTTCTCATTTCTACCGAGCAGGAAGGAGAGCCATAAATCCGCACATGTGAGGGAAGGCAGCTGGAAGCGAGGGAGGTGGTATATTGCATGGGAATATTTGTGTCAATTTTCGCACACGAGTGACAACACAGACCTCCTTAACTCGTGTGCGAAAATCAAAGACAGAATAATCATTATATTAGGTAAGTAGTTTTGATATCTATTGGTTTTTCCCAATACCAACTACAATTAGTGTTTCTCCGCATCTAAAAGTGGTGACAAGACAGGACCCTTAACTCACTCATGTGCGAAAAGTAACTATTTAGATTTTATAGCGGTGGTATTGAAGGTCGTTGTTGTGGTCTTTTAAAAAAAAAATCCAAATAAAAAAATAGAAAATGTTTTAAGTTTTCATTTTTGCTCGATTGATTTGTGGCCACTATCAAATAGGATATTGTTGGCCTTTTGTATATTATAAATATCATATTTACCAAACTTTTGGGGGCTACAGTTGTAAGGCTTAGATTTTAAGTTTCATTTTATGTTTTCAAGAATACAAATAGTTAGAAACCAAAACCTTTGTTAGACTAGAGGTGGATATCACACTAAAAGGAAAATCCAGTCGTCGAATGTTGTTTTTAGTACCAGACCATGCACCAAGTAGGAGACAGAAGGACTGTGCTTTCATAGTCATCAATGTTCTGTTCATTCAACTCCAGTTATTTTTTGATTTCTTGGGAATGAAGAAAAATATTGTTCGTAGGGGAGATGTTGGAGGATCTTAGGTCGGCTGCCCAACTAGGTCCTCCATTTGACCACTTCATAGAACATGTCAAACCGTCGTGTCCATCAATGTTAAATTTTAATTAGCATTATAGTGTGTCTAGGAAGGCATGCATAAGTAGCTTGTTTTTGAAATTATACATGGAATGTGTTGAATATAATTGTACCACTGATGACAAAACTATTCGTTAATGACAGCCTGTAAATTTCCTTCCTTTCTCTATTAATTATTATTTCCAGTAACTTATGTGTGTCTGTAAATTTCCTTCCTTATTTCCAGTAAATTATTTGCAGTAAGACTCTTCCCGCAATCCGCAATTATGGGTTGCGGGTTGTAGATGTAAAAGACCAAGAAGGGTCGACCGAGCCTTCTTGCATTGTTGAACTATTAAGAAAATAATACTGGGAATACGAAGGGTCATCCAACCCTTCAATTACGAGGCAATTTTAAAAATAGAACACCTTGTAAGTTTTAACATATAAAAATGGTTTATCCCGACTTCCGTTTTCCAACAAGAAGGATCGGTCGCCCCTTGTTTTAGACTTTGAAAGTGTCAATATCAACCTTTCTAAAGTGCAAAAAATGATTCTGAAAGTGGCAATATTGGATTTGAAAAGTGCGTTTTTCTATTCGAATAGTGTGTTTTTTGACAATTTATGAACCTTAAAATTGCAGTTTTTTGTTATAAAACTATGAATTTCAATTCAAAATGTGTGAATTTCAAATCAAAAAATGCAAATTTTGATTTGAAAAGTGTGAATTTGTCCCAACTTCTGTTTTCCGACAAGAAGGATCATCCACCCCTTCTTTTCGTAGTTAATTGTGAAAACATTTATCCAGCAAATCAGCTATATCCATAATGGAGAACACAAGAAGGATCGACCGACCCTTCTAGCAGTGTCGAACTATTATGAAAATAATATTGGGAATAAGAAGGGTCGGTCAACCCTTCAATTTAGAGGGAAATGTTAAAATAGAACACCTTGGAACTTATAACATATAAAAATAGTTTGTTCGAACTTCTATTTTTCGACAAGAAGGATCGGTCGCCCCTTCTTTTCGTAGTTAATTCTAAAAACCTTTATCCAATAATTTAGCTATATCCATAATGGAGAACACAAGAAGGATCTACCGACCCTTCTTGCAGTGTCGAAATATTATGAAAGGAATATTGGTAATAAGAAGGGTCGAACGACCCTTATTGCAGTGTTGAACTATTATGAAAATAATATAAGGAAAAAAAAAGGTCAACCGACCTTCAATTATGAGGGAATTGTAAAAATAGAACACTTTGGAAGTTATATCATATAAAAATGGTTTTTCCCTACTTCCGTTTTAATACAAGAAGGATCGGTCGCCCCTTCTTTTCATAGTGAATTGTCAAAACCTTTATCCATCAATTCAACTATAGCCATAATGGAGAACACAAGAAGGATCGGCCGACCCTTCTTGCAGTGTCGAACTATTATGAAAAGAATATTTGGAAGAAGAAGGGTCAGCCGACTCTTCATTTAGGAGGGACTTGTAACAATAGTACACCTTGGAGAAAGAGCGGCCTCGTCTATAAATTTTGTTGTTCAAATGTTGATATCTACTATCCTAGGGTGACACGTGGAATGATCATATTGTGACACGTGGCATATTTGATTTGGCACATTGAGTATAGCGAGGTTACTAATTTTTATTTGATTTGGCACATTGAGTATAGCGAGGTTACTAATTTTTATTTGATTTGGCACATTGAATGTTATTATCGAGGTTACTAATGTTTATTTCATTTGGCACACTGAGTATAGTGAGGTTACTAATTTATATTTGATTTGGCACATTGAGTATAGCGAGGTTACTAATTTTTATTTGATTTGGCACATTGAGTATAGCGAGGTTACTAATTTTTTATTACGGATTTAAAACTTATAAATATTTATTTTTCCAAAATTAGTAATGAAGAAGGATGGAATAGATGGGGAACGGTAATTATCTCTGTAGATTTTGCTGGAGTAAGATATCATCTCTGTAGATTTTGCTGGAGTAAGATATCATCTATGTAGATTTTGTCGAGTGATTGTACAATTATCCAGCAGTTCGTGAGACTATTCAGGCCTGGAAATTGACGGCGTGTAAAACGTATTTGCTTCACTGGAACGTACTATTTGACAGGCCTGCTTGAAATTTACCTGTGTCTATAGGCATGCATAATTTAAACCCGTCAAATCGACGTCCACCAAAATTAATTCACTTATCCATCGTAAACAAATAATTATTACAGTTAGTACAGTAGTAAAATTACTAGTTTCATTGGTACTTGTTGCAATTATTAAGAAGTTTAGTAATTAAGATTGGGTATATTTACATGGTTAAATGAATTGAAAATTTTCATCAGATTTATGCTTGTTTGATGTGCTTGTGACCTAAGTGCAGTGTGCTTCTTAGTTGCATTTGTGACCTGAGTGTAGTGTGGCATTCTGTACCAACTTTGATGTAAATAAAAAAATAGTATCGGCTTGCTTGAGGTATGTCGAATTTTTTCAAGTTAATCATATGGCTTAAGGGTTCTATATTGATGATTTTGAAAAGTAGTAAATTATTGCTTGGATCATTGCTTGTTACCATAGAAGCACTTTCTTTTAGCATGCCGGCCTACAAATCCTCCATATATTTTATTTATTTACCCAGAAAAAGTATGGGATCATTACTTGAACTTAAATTACCATGACGACACCACGGACAGAGGCTCTCGAGGCTGATATACCCATTTTTACCACTGTTATCTTTTATATATACATATGGTGACCACCTGTGGGATCGACCTTTGTGTTTAACTACTGCAATATTCTATGACTTTGCATGTTGCATTCAATAGGGATAGGATGAACTCTATTTTTCATATAATTGTTTATTGGTTATTGTGCCTTCGTTGATTTTTGAAAGAAAGGCTTGTTTCCATGAGAATGCTCCATACATTAATTTAGGTAATTTCATTACTTTTAGAAAGAAGAGATCTCTGCCAACGCATGCTCAAATTGCTAGTTATTGCTTAAGTTATTGTATTTTCTTGTTTTCTGGGAAGATGGGATGATCTGGCGACCTAGGCTTCCTATTAATGCCATGCCTTGCTGCTACATATTTATTATGATGTCAAGGAGATTGGCGATCCCACCATGGTTCCATCCCAAGCCCCAAATTATTAGATTGTTGTGTCATTATCGTGATATTAAAGATTCAACATATTTTCCTGGAACAATCATTTGCACACGAATTGTTTGACTATTGTTACATAAAACGTAAAATGACAGGCACTAAAAACATGTTACCGTCATCAATTTTTTAATTGACAGGTACATAAAATTTGAAATTCACATTGACGAGGAACTAGAACGTAATTGTACAAGTAAACTTCACATCGACGAGCATTATGGATGACCATCGTCAGGAGGAAGAGGTGAAGAGGAAGAGGCTCAACAGGGAACAGATCCTTTTGGATAGTCGCAAAGTCTCTTTGGCTCATAGGACAATTTGGACGCAATGTAGGATTTTCCAAATGGACCTATCGTCTGAAGTGCAGAAGGAAATCCAAGGTGTGGAGCGGGAGCTCTAGAAAAATCTTGGTAAAGATACCCTGCAGGAGGAAAGCCGGAAGATGGGAAATTGGGTCGAGGACCCCTGGAGCACTACTGACTGTTTAACCCACTACGAACGAACTGTTTCCTGTTACTGGTTAGTGAAAAACTTAGTGGGGTATGCTCTTATGGACCGTATGCAAAAAGAGGATGCGATGCAGAACAAGCTTCAAGACGAAACCAAGGAGATGAACCGAAAGATGGACTTCTTGCTACAAGACATGGACCTCCATATTCCTAATGCTACCATGACTGTGCTGGAAGAACATCTTGGTAAAGATACTCTACAAGAGGAAATCCGGGAGCTGGAAATCCAGGAGGCCATGGACCCGGGGAACACCGCTGGTCGTTTAACCCTGTACGAGCGAACTATTGCCCTTTACTCGGTAATGAAAAACTTGGTGGGGTATGCTCTTACGGACCGTATGCAAAAAGCGAATCCGGTGTAGAACTCGCTTCAAGACAAAACTAGGGAGTTGCACCGGAAGATGGACTTATTACTGTAATCCATGGGCCTCCGTATTCCTGATGCTACCACGAATGCGCGGGAAGTAAATGCTCAAGGCCATTTCTAGGACTTGCCTTATATTTTACTGTAATGTTGTTAAGCTCTCTAGTGATTACGGGTTGTTTCTCCCATGTAGTTGGTGTGTTTTTTTTGTTTATATCATAGTAGCAAAATACGTCCGTGTTAGCAGTTGCTGCACAAAAATTTGAATAAAGTTAAAAATACTGCAAACATTCAAGAAAAGGCAAATTTTGGACTAAGAAAGTGTGAATTTAGACTTTGAAAGTGTTCATATCAACCTTTCTAAAGTGCAAAAACGAGTTCTGAAAGTGGCAATATTGGCTTTGAAAAGTGTGTTTTTATATTCGAATAGTGCGTTTTTTGACTACTTATAAACCTTAAACTTGCAGTTTTTTTGTTATAAAACTATGAATTTCAATTCAAAATGTGTGAATTTCAAAGCAAAAAATGCAAATTTTGATTTGAAAAGTGTGAATTTCAAATCAAAAAATGCAAATTTTGATTTGAAAAGTGTGAATTTCAAATAAAAAAAGTCAATTTTGATTTGAAATGTGTGAATTTTTATTTGAAAAGAAGAAATGTGGCTTCTTCACAGACGATGCCTTCTGATATGCTTGAAAGGTTGTTTTGAGTTCAAGAGACAAGATTGACGCCCAAGGGAACGACTCACCAGTCGTTAGAACATGATGGGCTATAGGATCCCACTCAGCTTTAAATACAGAACAGTTTGGGAGACCATAGAGTCTGCATAGCATGGAAACCAATAGGGAATAAGGTTCTCTAAACCAGGAAACCAGGTACAAGTTATTAGCCCTACGGATGAAACTGTCAGGTTTATTCGTCCATGACTTCAACATTTCATTGAAATTGTACCTGGTCTTAGAATATTCCATGAACTCAGCGTTAAGGGGTTGCATAGACAGTTTAAGAGCATAAGCTCTGATGAAATCCTTAGTGAGGAAGGTAGGCAATTGTGACCCTGCACTGTCATTAAATGACCGGTCTTTAGGGTTAACGTGGTCCACAATCCATTTAACCGCATTAGTATAAGGCAAGATAGCAGGTCTGGCAGCAATGGCATGAAGCTAGGAATCCCTAATTTTCTCATACGCTAGCTGGTCATTCTGAATGTCTGATAGGTCATCATTATCGAAAATTGAATAAATTCTGGACCAATCTAGCTGATAGGTTTCAATGGTTTTACCACTAGTGTTCGAGAAAATACCAAAATTAGGGTCTTTGTTCAGTAAATCCTTCTGAGCAGTTTTACAACGTGTATTGCTCGACATGTTTGAAACTGGAGGTTTTATGATAAACGAATGAACAAAAATAAAAAAAATAATTCAAAATGTCGAAACAGTAGATAACTGAATAAGACAAATGAGCAAAACCAACCTGTTTCAGCTGAAATTAATAGGTAACAGACGCACTAAAAACTTCACAGTAAAATTCAAGCAGTAAGGTAATTTTCGAAAGTAAAAATGACAAGGAAAAATAGGGAAAATCACATATTTATTGCTCTTCGATGGGCCAAATCTAGGCCATAGGATGAAAATGAATCAATGACTGAGATTAAACCTTGCGGGATGCAGGGTCAAGTTGCGAGAATTTTATTTTGGAACTATGTACATTGTTCCCCCAATCCGCAATCCGCAATTGCGGGTCGAGGGTTGCAGGATTGCAAATTAGAAAACCAACAATCAAAAAGGTTCCCGCAATCCGTAATCCACAAATGCCGGTTGCGGGATGCGGGAGCACAAACAACCTTTTATAATTCAAATAATCGTTCACAATCCACAATTGAGGGTTGCAGGTTGCGGGGCCACACAACACACCTTATTACCTGAACCACTTTTCTGCAATCCGCAATTAATGGTTGCGGAACGAAAAGTTAAAAACCTATTTACGAAGTCTTCTTGCAATAAGCAATAAGCGGGATTGCGGAATGAAAACGACTTGTTGGAAAAACTCAAAGCTTCCCGCAACTTCAGAAAAACAGTGAAAGAACAGACAAACTAAACTTCATTTAAATCACCCAGTGTAATCTCATCTGCGGGATCAAGACAAATCGAAGGTTAAAACTTAAACATGCAGGAAGGAAAAGAAAGGTTGCGGGCTTTTATTTCATAAATGTTCTAAATTTTAAAACTTGTATCCAACAATTTAGCTATATCCATAATGGAGAACACAAGAAGGATCGATCGACCCTTCTTGCAGTGTCAAAATATTATGAAAATGATATTGGTAATAAGGGTTGATGGACACTTCTTGCAATGTCCAACTATTATGAAAATAATATGGGGAATAAGAAGGGTCGAGCAACCCTTCAATTACGAGGGAATTGTAAAAATAGAACACCTTGGAATTTATATCATATAAAAATGGTTTGTCCTGACTTCCATTTTACGACAAGAAGGATCAGTTGCCCCTTCTGTTTGTTGTTAATTGTCAAAACCTTTATCCAGGAATTCAACTATAGCCATAATGGATAATACAATAAGAATCGACCGACCCTTCTTGGAGTGTCGAACTATTATGAAAAGAATATTTGGAATAAGGGTCGGCCGACCCTTCATTTAGGAGGGAATTGTAACAGTAGAACACCTTGGAGAAAGAGCGGCCACTCTTTCTCTGAGAATATTTCCACTTGCTAGCAAAGTCTTTAAAGCAAAACGTCTATAAATTTTGTTGTTAAAATGTTGATATCTGTTGTCATAGGGTGACACGTGGAACGATCTTATTGAGACACGTCGCATATTTGATTTGGCACATTGAGTATAGCAAGGTTACTATTTTTTCTTTGATTTGGCACATTGAGTATAGAGAGGTTACTAATGCTGGTTTAACCACAACACAATCAGGAAATGAAAATTCACTGATAGTAGTTTTAAGGATTAGGCACATGCAAGATTACCCTGTAGTTGGAAATGCTAATTGAAAAATTAACATGAATTTATTAATTTATGTTAATCATTTGCAGAAATAGATAAATGTTTTAATTAAATAAATTCACTTAAAACATAAAACACATAGAGATCATGAGTAAAGACAAATCCAAACTGTAGATTAAACTAACCAGAGGCAGGAGGCAGGATATGATTAAATATGATAGTGCTTTGCAAAGAAAACTAATCAGAGGCAGGATAGCCACCCGCTCACAATCAAAGAGCTTTTTTTTGGTGATTAAAGAAGAAGATATGAATAACCCATCAATATAGAGCTTATGATAATGAATTCTATACAGACTTTACCAGAAAATGGTAGTGGATGCTTGAAATGAAAGCAACAGAGCATAATATTTATGACTTCTGTCCCGATACAACACTTATCCAAGCATGAAAAAGCATAACAGTATGAATTAAACAGTGAGAGAAACATTCACATAAGAGAAGAAGTAAACATACTGTAAGACGAATAACACAGGAATCTCTGATAGAAAACCTTGCTCGTCCTAGCCAGATTTTATTAAAATATATCTAACTGCTTAATAAAACAGGGAATTCACGAGTCCAACAAAATTTTCCAACCCTTTCTCCTTGCTTACATTGCTTACATAGATGCTCAGAGCCTTCCGGCTCGAGATGCGTCAACAGGAAGTTGTTACAATGTAGGTGACACTTATTCAAACAGGTTCGCCACCCTCAGGAATTAGTTACAACAAAATGACAATGCTGGTAAAACTAGCTCAATTTCCTTTTACAAAATTACTAAGCATTTTTACCAAAAGACAATGGACTCTAACAAAATAAACAAAATGCTTCAGCGAATATTTCCTCCATGCTGCTATCCCACGATCATCGAATCTTCAGTGATTCAATATCAGCTTTCTCTTCCCATATTTCTCAACAAGCTTCCATAGCTTGGCAACTAGCAGCTCTGAGGTGGCCAACTCCTTCATTAAGACTTGGATCTCAGTGTGGTCCCTATAAGAGTAGCTTCGGAGATGTGCACTAGCCTCCTTAAACATCATGCTTAACTCAAAATCCTTTGCCATTTTCTCCACCACTGTCTTCCCTGATAGAAAATGATCCATACCTGCAAAATCATTAAACTACACTTTACATCCTGCCAATTTCTTCTGATATTCTTCTTCTGTGAGCATTGTTCCATCCTGCTCCCAAAAGAGAGGTAACCCTTTCTTGAACAAAGGGTCAAACAAGTATTTGAAATACTTGATCTGTTGTGCCATGACATCTATTTTAGCTTGAATATCCTTTACCTGCTCTTGCTTGTGCATCACTTTTTTGGCTCCAATGATGATGGAAACCCTATCTGTTACACCAGTTGTCTTGACCTGCTCCTCAGATAATCCGCTCAGGAATTCGATGGCATTCTTAGTATACTCTATAGGTTTTTTGTTCAATTTCTCATTTGCTCCTGTCACACTACTCTTGGCTAATTTTATCACTGCTTCCTTGTCCAAGACAAAATTGAGGAAGGGCCTCAATTTTCCTACTTCTTCAATAATGCCATCCTAGATGACTTGCCTGGCCTCTAGCAAGGAAGTCTTCCCTGTAGCTTGTCTTTCCAACTCATCATATTTACCCTGCAACTCCTGGTGCTTGGCTTCCCAAGCCTCCTTTTCTCTTTCTGCATTATCCTTCAGGGTTTCCAGATTCACATTCTGCTTTTTTAATCTTGTTATTTCCACATCTTCCAGACTAGCTTCAGCTATAGCCCCTACCAGAGAGAAATCACCAGCCTCTATGGATGGTGTGGCAATGGTTTCTACTTATTTCTCTTTCTGTTGCAGTCTCTTCTCAACCTCTTCCACTCTGGCCTTTGAGATTTTCTCACTTGCCACCACAGTGGATATATCTATCTTCCATTTATTTTCCTTCGCTTCAAGCTTCAATAGCTTTTCCCTACAGTCTGTCAAGTTAGTATGCAACTTCTCCTTCTTTTCCTCCAGTTCTGTTAGCTCAGAGACTGCTACTAACTGGGTAGACGGTATTTTCAACCCCTTTTTTAGAGATTGGATGATGTTGTCTTTTTCGTTGAGTAGGTTCTGAATGTTGGCTCTTTTATCAGGCTGACCCATAGTGGCCACTATGTCACCCTGCAATTTCTTGATCTTTGCCTTATGAGCTTTGTTTTTCATCTTTTCCTGCTTGAGCTGGCTGGAAACCTTACTCTTACTGACATGTACCTTTGATAGCTCCAAAGTTGTCTTCAACAGTTTAGTATAAATAACATCCCCGATTTCTTTGTGCAAGTTTATTACATCTAGGACAGGGATGTTCTCTAAATTCATCCCTAGCTCGGTGGCCTTGCTCTTGGTGTCCAAGGCCAAACTTAGGGTGTTCTGAGCGAGGCTCCTTCTAGTCACTAGAGACACTTCTTTGCTTGAAATTTTCCTTACTTTTGTATATAACTTGGACTCCTCTGAGGCTACCCGTGAGTCCACCTTGTATTCATCTATCAACTCATCTCTATTCTTGCTTAAGGTAGCAGGCTCAGTGGCTGCTGGGTTAAACACATACTCTTTGATCTCAAATGCTGGTAGCTTATCCACTTGTTGCTTTTTTCCTTTACGAGTCCCCACTAGTACTAGATGCTGCTCAGTTTCGTCAGTTTTCTGCCTCTTTGGGGCTCTCTTAGCTTCCCCTTCTATGTCCATAGGGTCATTGTCAGCTTCCTTGCTAGACTTTATTAAGTTGATGGCCATAGGCATGGCTGTTGCCACTGATAGGACTAAGCTAGAAGAGCCAGGCACTGTGGGTGTTTTCCCTTGTGTCAATAGGTAGGAGCTCTCAGGTGTGTTTATTTCCATCTGGCTCCTGCTAGGACATTCCAATAAATTTGCAGCTTCTGCCATACCTAGAATTTTGAAATGCACAAAAGCCTTTCTGATGCTTTCCTTCCTCCTGTTGGAAATGATGTGGTGGGGATCATAGTTTAAGGGTACTTTTGTTTTGAAATCCATCTCATTTATCTTGCATTTGATGGATGTAAGAGCTCCTTTTTTTTATTAAGAATGGACCTACAATCCATGGAAACACAATATCAGAGCCCTTTCTATGATCTAGAAAGTTCTCAGCTTCTGCCTTCAATTTCTGTCTGATGAATTCTAATGCAAACATTCTGGGGGTCAGGAAAATTGGTAGCACGTAGGGTGCATAAGCAAACCCATAGACCCTAATGATTGTGCCATGATCTGAAAGGAACCAATCTCCGACTCTCTTCTCAGGAGAAAGTTGTAGTAACTCCTGCATTTCTAGTAATACTCTAGTCAACTTCTTTTGGAAAATGACCTAATAAACCTCAGACATGAGCTCATCATGAAACTTGGTGTAATCAGTGTACATATCCTGAGTAAGTAGTACCTCGGGAATTTACAAGTTTTCCTCATTGAATGCCAGGAACATTTTTAGTAAGTAGGACTGAAATCTGAAGATCCTTATTTCCTGGAAATTCTTTAGCTGGGAGTGTATACTTTCAACCAAAACTTCATCAAACCTGAGGCATGCACATTGGGTAGACTAGCTTGGGTCATCTGATTCCAGGGGGCAGGTTCCTAGGACAAAAAGCAAACTTATTATAGGTTATGTGACATACATATCAGATTCTAGACCTAGGAATTGGCTCCTCATGGCGATAACACCTCTGGATTCTTCCGTGAATAGTCTGGCTTCAGCTGGGAAATCCTACTCTTGTATTTGGACAGTAGGATTCAGACAAGACCTGTAGAAATTCTGTTTTACTTCAACAGGGGATTGTCTAAAAAACTGGATTAGGGCTTCCTCGGTATACCCTATAGCTTTCTGGAAAAACTCTTTTGGGACTGACAGGGCTTTTCTAAGGGTTTGGGTATCGATTTCGCAAAGGATATTGGACTTGGAAGCGTCCATGATTTCCCTCTCGGTAGAAGAGTAGTTAGAGGCGTACCATTCAACAAATTTGGGAAAATCAAGGGTTTAGCCGACTGTAAATAGATGGAAATAGGACTGGTGGACCTGGTGCACGTCTATACCTCACTCCCTGACTAGTTTTAGCTTGTTTTTTACAGTTTCCATGGGGTCATCGGTCATCATAGTGTCGTAGACCTCTGCGTCTTTGTTTATAAACAGTGTTTCTATGGGTTCACTATCACTCAATTCAGCCATTAAATAGTTTATTGTAGAGAAAATAACCTACCTATTTTTTTGAGGTTGGCTTGGGCCCCTAGTTGACCTGTCTGTTTCTTCACAGCTTGCTCCTGTCGCTTTCGAATGAAAAATAGGAATCCAACTCTCCGTGCAGGCGATTTTTTATATTATTTATCTTTTGCTATCACTCCTGCATCTCTTGCGGAGTGGAATCTTCCCTGGATGTCCATTTTCCTGATCACTAGTGGCCT
Source organism: Larix kaempferi (assembly GCA_027924585.1). NCBI lineage: Eukaryota > Viridiplantae > Streptophyta > Pinopsida > Pinales > Pinaceae > Larix > Larix kaempferi. The sequence goes on along the minus strand of BSBM01000093.1, from coordinate 52,123,495 downwards.
CGAATCCCGCTACATGTCGCCTCGAATCCTGGCCATCAAACGCTGTGAATTTTACCAACTTCGTGGATTTGGCTTGCGTTGATGTTTCGTGCAAGTTAGATCCGTGAACAAAACCTCAGCCATAGATCTCGGCCTCCTCATATCTGCCTCGTCCAAACCCGTGGGCCTCTACCAAAAGTTCACGGATCCAAAAAATTGCTTGCTCCGCGCATTTCGTATCGGAGAAGTAGTTCCCAACCATCAATTGGCTCCATTGGCCGTTGATCTGCTACTTAAGATGCTTGTGGGATAAACCTCCCGCCTCCGTCTAGAACACCTCACCCTTTTTGCGCGAAGCGTGCTCACGACTGTAGATCTTCACCACCACCGATCTAGACCATTTATTTGCGCAGATATGTAACTATAGGCGGACCTCAATAATTTAATTCTCCTTGCAAATTTTTGGGCTTGGGATTTGATCAGTTCACCCTTGAGGCCGTCAATACCTACCCAGTTGATTCTATTTTGCTCAGACCACCGATGCTTTGTCCGTTCTTTTTAGAAATTGAGCCTCCCAGTTTCATCCAGGACAACGCTAGTGCTAACACCAACAAGCTAAACGAGCAAGCTAAACTTCATTTTAATCACCCAGTGTAATATCATCCACAGGATCAAGACAAATCAATGGTTAAAACGTAAACATGTCGGAAGGAAAAGAAGGGTTGTGGCGGTTTATTTCATAAATATATATATTCTTTCCGCAATCCTCAATCTGCAATTGCGGGTTGCAGGTTAAGGAAAGAAAATATATCAAAACTGAAAACCAAGATTCCGCAATCGGCTAAGTTATAACATATAAAAATTGTTTTTCCCGTCTTCTGTTTTCCGAATAGACAATCAATCGGCTAAGTTATAACAGATAAAAATCGTTTGTCCCAAATTCTGTTTTCCGACAAGAAGGATCGGCCGCCCCTTCGTTTCATAGTGAATTCTGAAAACATTTATCCATCAATTCAGCAATATCCATAATGGAATACACAAGAAGGATCGACCGACCCTTTTTACAGTGGTGAATTATTATGAAAATAATATTTGGAATAAGAAGGGTCGAGCAACCCTTCTTACAGTGTCGAACTATTATGAAATTAATATTGGGAATACGAAGGGTCGGCTGACCTTTCAATTACGAGGCAATTTTAAAAATAGTACACCTTGGAAATTTTAACATATAAAAAAACATTTCTCCTTACTTTCGTTTCCCGACAAGAAGGATCAGCCACCCCTTCTTTTCGTAGTTAATTGTGAAAATCCTTTATACAACAATTCAACTATATCCATAATAGAGAACACAAGAAGGATCGAACGACCCTTCTTGCAATATCAAACTATTATGAAAAGAATATTTGGAATAAGAAGGGTCGGCTGACCCTTCATTTACGAGGGAATTGTAACAATAGAACACCTTTGTCAAAGAGCGGCCGCTCTTTCTCTCAGAATACTTCCACTGGACAGCATAGTCTTTGAAGCAAAACGTCTATAAATTTTGTTGTTTAAATGTTGATTTCTAATATCCCGGAGTGACATGTGGAACGATCATATTGTGATAGGTGGCATATTTTATTTGGCACATTTAGTATTAGAAATATAGTTGGCTCGCATAGAATATTACCTCGTATAGAATATTTTTTCCTATGAGCACCGCTGAATTTGGCAGTTTGAGTATAGCAGATCATATTTTAGTATTTAGGTAGTTACTCTGAGGATAATTACTTGATTTTAAGTGCAATAGATAAACCACTTCTAAAGGCCAATTATTCTTATTATTAAGCACAATTACAACACTTATCACAAATTACGACACTTATCACAAATCCAATTTTGTAACAAATAACCATCCATTATCAATCCCAATGGCTATAAGTTGTATCTTTCCTTTTATAAAACTTTAATGAAAATGAGAAAATACAACTTTTTGTTGACCAAGTGGAAATTTAGAAACACAACCATTTTGTTGCTTAAAAATGCCACATAGACAAATTTAGAAACCAATTTTGTCTACTATCAACCCTTCAGAACATCCACCACTCTGAACACTATTCCCCATATTTTCTCGTACTGCCTTGACTGCTGCAAGGCCCTTCTCATTTATTCTATTTTTTTCTATTGCAAGGCCCTTCTTGGTGACCATGCCCATATGATGCTATTTACATAGCATCATATGGGTATCAAAAATAAGTTTTGGAAGAAAACGTGATAGTTTAACATGATGGTTCCAATATGATAGTACTAGCATCTGACTCTTGATAAATATCACCAATTGCCTTACCCAAGGTGCTCTTTTTTATCTGATGGCATTTATACCATGCATTTTGACAGACGTCTACTGTGTCTAATCTCATTGTAAACAAGCTTCTTTTTCTGTCATCTCCTTCTTTGGCCGCAGGAGCATTTGATCCCATAGAATTTATAACATTCAACTATCAAATTTCTTAGCACATTCAACTATTGATCGAAGTGGAATTTTTTATATACAAAAATTTGAGCAACAATGTTCGGTGCCAATGTTTGAAAGGTGTGCACCCTGATTTATTACAGGCCTATAAGGTACTGAACTTGAATTTCATTCGAAAATTTTAGAAGAATCTGGTATATCCACTGCTCACCCCTGGACAACATGCCATACAAGAAAACACCACTTCATCGACCAAAATACCAAAGGAGAAGTCACCCAAAAATGTTCCCACAACAAAATCACTCCCACTCACATTTGTTACAAAACCTATGGAAATGCAATCCTTTCTTTCTGAACACTTATGTAACAACATAACTTTTCTCATACTAAAAGAATATTTATTCTCAGTTGTTGTGATATGTGCTACACTCGTCGAAATTAGTAGAAGCTGGTATATCATTCACCTCATTCTCAGTTGTTATGATATGTGCTACCTCATTTACGGAATCGTATGGCCTTGTTCCATTACCTTTAACATCTGTATATTCACAATGCAAAGTACCTGGAAGGACCATCTATAAAGGACATTCTTCAAAAAAATTCCAAAAGTATAACATCCAAAGGAACATTATCGAGGTCAAGCAAAGTGTTTGCAGGCCATCTTATAAGGGAGCCTTCAAATACACCACAATCCTCGCAATTGCAGAAGACTTTATGAACTAAAATACCAAACTCACCAGCATCTAGTACTAGTATATTCAGATTGATTGTTGTTGAAAGCGCTTGGAACAGAAAGCAATGTTTCTGTATTAAAATCGATGATTCTTTTAATCGGCCATACAACAAAAGATCCACTGCACACCCGTGGACAACATGCCATACAAGAAAACACCACTTCATCGACCAGAATACCAAAGGATAAGTCACCCAAAAATGTTCCCCCAACAAAATCAGTCTCACTCACATTTGTTACAAAACCTATGGAAATGCAATCCTTTCTTTCTGAACACTTATGTAACAACTTAACTTTTCTCATAATAAAAGAAGATTTATTCTCAGTTGGTGTGATATGTGCTACACTCGTCGAAGAAGAAGCTGGTATATCATTCAACTCATTCTCGTGAAGAGCAGACCCAATATGGTTAACGATCTCAGATACAGGCCATTGAATATAACCACCAACAGCCTCTGACAATGTATCTGCACCTTCTGATCGATAGGGAAATGGAAGACTTGCATTCAAAGACTTGGTAACATTTACAATTATACATCCTTCATCAATGCTGATATTATGCAAAACTTTTCTTTCTGGAAACGAGATTCCTTCGACAACTTTCAATCCATTCAAAAGTAGTTCCACACATTGTTGAGTACCAAAATCCATTTCATAAACAATATCTGAAATATAAAATAACAGCACACATTGTTCAGAACCAAAATCCAGTTCAGAAGCGTTTTATGAAATATAAAATAACAGGAGCACATTAACAATCATATTTCTTTTAAACAAAGATATAACATAGATTATAATATATAAAAAATGGCTGTCCGGACTTCCAATTTTCTGAATGGTAGGATCGGCCGCCCCTTCTTGTAGAAGAAGAGAACACAAGAAGGCTCGAACGACCCTTCTTGCAATCTAGAAATATTACGAAAAAAATTATGGGTAGAAGAAGCATCTCCCGCCCATTCATTTATGACGGAATATTAAAAATGTTCAACCTACGAATGCTGGGCCGTCAATACATGTATTTCCAAAATTGTGAACAAGGGAAGAATACTGAGCACAACAAGGGTCGGCCGACACTTCATTTACAAAATAAATTTAAATATATTTAATCTACGAAGGCTATGTGGACAATTCTCGGCTTCCAACTTCTGTTGTAAATAGTAGGGACTTGAACATCATCTAAGTTCTAACATATAAAAATGTTTGTCCTGGCTTCCATTTTCCAAAGAGAAGGATCGACCGCCCCTTCGTTTAGGAGATAATTGTGAACAACTATATCCATCAATTGACCTATAATATCCATAATGACGAAAGAAAGAAGGATCGAACGACCCTTCTTGTATTCTAGAACTATTATGAATACAATACTGGGTAGAAGAATGGTCGGCCGCGCGTTCATTTATGAGGGAATTGTAAAATTATTCAACCCACGAAGGCTAGTATGTCAATTCATCAATATCTAAAATGGTGAACACCGGAATAATACTGAGCACGGCTAAGTTATAACATATAAAATTGTTTTCCCCGACTTCTTTTATTCAAGAAGAAGGATCAGACGTCCCTTAATTTAGTAGATAACTGTCAAAACCTTTATCTAGAAATTGAACAATATCTAGAATGGTGAATACAAAGAAGGATCGACTAACCCTTCTTGAAGTCTCAAGCTATAACGAAAAGAATATTGGGAAGAAGAAGGATCGTCCGCCCTTTCTTTTATGAGGGAATTCTAAAAATAGAACTTGAAGAAAGAGCGGCCGATCTTTCTCTTTGGATATTTCCAATCTCCAGCAAAATGTGTGAAGCAATGTTCCTATGAAATATGTGTTTAGAGTGCCGATATCTACTTTAGCCACTCCAAAAAACTCAACCCTGGAGGAAGGAGCGGACGCTCTTTCTCCTCAGCATCTACTTCCAACACCCCGAAATGGAACAACCTTACGATAGAGCGACCTCGCTTTCATTCACAAAATTTTGACTTGATGGCAAACTCTTTGTAGCAAAACGTCTGTAAATTTTTTCGTTCAAATGTCGAAATCTAGTCTCTGGGATGACACGTGGAACGTTCAGATTGTGCCACGTGGCTTTGATTATTCCATAATTGATCTATGCTACACTTGGAGAAGTAGAAGCTTCTATATCATTCACTGCAGTCTCGGCCCAAAAGTATGAAAGAATGTTTCTGTCTGGTTAATCGCATTCAGAATCTTTCCAACTAATGGCATCACTATCTGCATTGTCGTGATTGTTAAATTCATTTTCCAACATGGTATCCTGCCTAAATTTTAACAACATTTTTATCAACTTTATCTCTAAAACTAAATGCCTTGGTATCATATGCAAGACTCACATGTGTTCTCATTGCATCCAACAATTTGAGTCATACACCGCATCCAACTACGCAATACATGGGACTTTTCTAGCCAAGATACTGTATTGGCAAACAATTACATCTTAATATTGTTTAAAGCTATTTGATTGCTCAATTAAATTAAATACTTAAATTATATATATTTATATTAAAAGAAATGTAATCAATATTATATAAATTAAGACATAAATTATCAATAATTTCAAATATTTCAAATAAAGTATTAACGTTTGCATAGATCAGTACACTACAGTGAATATTAACTGCAAAATGATATTAAAAAGAAAAAACATGTTTCAATTTTACGAGATGATTTGTCGTTATCTTTTTCCAACAAACCTAGCCAAATGCTAGAGGATTTGCAGAAAACAATATGGAATATATGAAAATAATACGCTACATCACCAGACAGAAAACGTATGCAAGCTGGCGGGAATCGACATTAATGAGTAACACCCGATTTTGCAAATATAACGTTGTGAATTCATATTAATGGACTGTAAGAAGATAACTACCCGGAATTGAAGGAAATAAATCCTGGAAATCTTAAGAATCTAAAACGTTCAGCGACTTTAAATTACTGTGAACTTCAAACTGTCATTGCATTGATTTTTGACAACCATGGAAGATGTGGATTTTTAGCTCGGAGGCTGAATAAGCATTCTTTGTTACATATTTGGATTTATGGTTTGAATAATATAAATACCTGCCAATTGAAAAACTAGCAGTCGATTCTTCAAACCAATATTACTACTCTACCCACCCAACACTCTTCTCTATTCCACCTCAGCAAAAGCAAACCTCGATCCTTAGAGAAAACAGAGCTCCAAACTGGCAAACACAGAGAGTTTGAACTTTAAGTTTCAATGTAGGTAGTGGGCGGGAAGAACAGTGTGGCAGGATAAGTTTTAATGTAGGCAGTGGGTGGGAAGAGCAATGTGGCGGGATAAGTTTCAATGTAGGCAGTGGGCGGGAAGAGCAGTGTGGCGGGATATCAATGCAGAAAAGTTCATGACATTTATTATCACAGTGTGGAGGGATATCATATGTACATCATGACACATAAACACAATCCATCATAAACGGGTGCCTCATAAACGTGATGAGATTATTCACACGAGTGATACAATCCATCATTTACCATTGGCGCTGTAGAAACCATTTTAAATGGAAGAAAAGATCAACTCCATTCCAATGTACAAACCATTTTAAATGTTCAAAAATATCACCTCCATGCGAACGTACAAACCATTTTAAAAGGCGGAAAAGATCACCTCCATGCGAACGTACAAACCATTTTAAATGGTGGAAAAGATCACCTCCTTGCCAAAGTACAAACCATTTTAAATGAAGGAAAAGATCACCTCCATGCCAACGTACAAATCATTTTAAATGAAGGAAAATATCACCTCCATGCCAACGTACAAACCAATTTTAAATGAAGGAAAAGAACAATCGGGCGGCGAAAGATCAAGGGTCCCACTTCCGTTCCGCATCCCCAACATGCACACTAGGACGAGGGGATGGGTGGTTGTGGAATCTGAAACTGCTCTCCACATGGCAGCACCACATGATTTCGCAAGTTGGAAGGGTGGTAAGGAAAACCACCGTCCTCCATTTGTGAAACCACCTTCTCCCATCCTTCACGGTTGCCGGCACGTGTGGATATGATGTGGCCGGTCCACATCACACCTTCTACCCATGCAACTCCTCCACATCAGGGCTTCTGCCAGTGTGTCTCCTCCATGCCACACTTCCTGCCCACGTGGCTTCTCCATGTCAACCTGCACATGCACAGTGGAAAACACCTTTCAATTACACAATCACAACATAATTAAAAACCTTTCAATTACACAATCACAACATGCAAGAATGAAATAAAAATGCATAAGATTACTTATCTTTATCCAACGCAGATCCAAGCAACTGGCTTTGTAAGAGCGTTTTTCCACTTACTAGCATCAATATAAATGTGTGGCTCTTTATCAATTGCAGAAAACTATAGATAAAATGAGTTAAACGAAGAAATTCATTTAACACATGAATCGTATATTAATAGAAATCCAACCTACAGATCGATGTATTCATTAAATTGGCAACATAAAACATAGTTCAAAGAAATTTGACAAATTAATATCCAAAAAAGATGGCCAAGAGAAACCGACTGAATTTCATTAATTATGCAAAAAATTACAATGAATCAATACATAAACATTAGAATAAATTTACCTAAATTATACATAATCCAAACTGAATCGACATCCCCACAACTTGCCCTGATATTCTTCTTCCTGTGTCCGCGTGGTGCCATCCTCCTCCCAAAAGATAGGAAGTCCCTTCTTGAATAATGGATCAAACAATTCTTTGAAGAGTTTTACTTGATGTGCTAAAATGTCTATCCTTGCCTGAATCATGTTCATCTGGTGATACTTATTCACCACCTTCTTTTCCCAAATAATACTAGACACTCTATCCTAAGTTTATGCTAGTTGTTTTCACCTCATCCTCTATCAGCCCATTCAGAAATTCTATGGCCTTTTCTGCAAAGTCCATGGGCTTCTTCTTGAACGTTTCCTTGATTGTTGTTAGGCTTTGCCTAGCTAACTTTATTACACCCTCTTTGTCCAGAATGAAATCGAGATATGGCCTCAATTTCTCTGCCTCCATAATAATGTCATCCCAAATGACTTGGTTTGCTTCCTGCAGGGAGGTCTCACCTGTAACCTCGTAGAGAGGTCGGCCCAAGTAGGGTAAATTTAAAGGCAAGTGGAAGAAAAGTATAAATAAGTGGAGGAGGTAGGGTTAAAAGAAGGGATAGATTATGAAGAAACTTTTGCACCTGTAGCCAGATACACTTCCATCATAATGGTACCTGCTCTGGTTGCAGTGATGAAGTGGAAGAATTACACCAGATGGATGTCAAGACAACTTTCTTGAATGGTGTAGTCGATGATGAAGACTTGTGCTAAAGAACTGTGTCGAGAAATACCTTCCTAGTTATGAGGGAGTGTTGATGTATTTGTAACTTCAGAATGTATTTCTCTTGTATATTTTATATTGTATTCATATGGCATTGTACTTTCGATGGAGATGTTTCATTCCTCCAATTGGAAAGGTCATCATTGTATGTGATATGGTTATCAGACTCCCTAGTGGGATCGGCCCTGAGTATATTAGGATGTTAGAAAAAAATTGCATCAATGAACAAGATACTACTTATATGCAAGTAATGGGTAAGTGGTTGATGGTACTGTACAACATTCCATTGCTACTTATCTAGAATGAAACCTCTTTGCTGACATGTTGGAGTAGACTTGCACACTCTTAACAATGTTCAGGTAGAGATGGAAGGCATCTAGAAAGTTACAGGATATGGATAAATGTTGTATTGAAGCATGATTGGCTAAGATAATTGCATGACTGTATGACATATGTCTTTATGTGTAAGAATTTGTTCTGAATACTATGAGATGTTTCTAATCATGCAACTGAACTTGTCTCGTAGGAAAGACCTTGTACCATCACCTACAAGAGAGACTTGTTTCGAAGAATGTTGGCAGGCGGTTTGGTAAGGAAGAATCACAGCATCTTCAATGATGCAACACGTCAGGCAAAGTTGCGGAAGGAAGACGGCTCTACTATTTTATGTAATTATAATTTTTGAGTTAGTTATACCGCAATAGGCAGGTTTTTGGGTCCTTGGACCATATGAGATGTAATTTTGAGTTAAGTATACCGTAATAGGTGGGTTTTTGTGGGTCATTTAGAATATGTAAGTAGACTTTGAGTCATTTGTCCAGGAGTCAGTTAGGAATTTGTTAGTTAGTGGACAAACATTGTAAAGGTGGAAGCCTATATAGAGACATAAGATTGTAGGAAGGGAAGAAAAGGAGGAGTAAGTAAGAATCAGAAAGAGAAGGAAAGAGCCTTTGGTCTAGTCGGTGCAGGATTACTGAAATTTGCGTTCTGTAGAGACATTGTATTGGGTTTTTGCGGTAATAATATGATGTGATGAGACTATTGCTGTGCAATCCTGATATGTTTTATTTCTTTTGATAATAATGCAATGTTTCTTTGATGCGATGGTTGCTTTACTGTTATGCTCTACCTAATGATGAATGTTTCCCTTAAATGATGCTAGAAGTGCAGTAATGTTGAAGTGAATGTCTAGATTTATAATTGAATGTTGCCATAAGATTAATTAGCCAATGGCGCAACATCCTCCTTCATTCGGTGGAAACACGGTTCCGTCTGCTCTCCCTTGATCGCCTCGGGTGAGACCTCATCTGCTCTACAGGTGTTGTTGGGCAGGGTGAAACCTGTCTGGGCCAGTGCTCAGGGAGATCGCAGTGGGATGGTGTCGACAGCGAGGGGAACCCCTATCGACTAGGTCTGAGTCAACAAAGAACAAGTGATGATGATTCAGCAAGAAGATTGATGAAGTCAATAAGAAGACTTTGAAGAACCAGAAGTACTCAGGAATCGATATGCAACAATGAATGAAAGAAAACCAAATTTAAAGATAATGAAGATCGTGAAAAGGAAGATCATACACCAGATGGATGTCAAGATGGGATTCTTGAATGGTGTAGTAGAAGAGGAAGTATATGTGGAGCAATCACTTGGGTTTGAGACACACGACAGGGAGATTCATATGTGCAAACTGAAGAAATCCTTGTACAATCTGAAGATTATGGGGTGACATTACGGTACAAAATTTTTTGCAGAGACAGTGTAATCAGTCTTGAGATGTACCTACTTGATGGCTTGCTCGCAGAGATGATGAATACCTACGATGATGCTCCAATGATCCAGTGTTGATGATCCAGCTCCAGTATTGAAGACTTGTGCCTATATGTGTTGACGCCTGTGTCAAGAGAATACCTTCCTAGTTAAGAGGGAGTCTTAATGTACTAGTATATGTAACTTCAAAATATATTATTCACTTTTATATTGTATGTATTACATTTGTACTTTATTGTATCCCCGACGGAGATGTTCTTATTCCTCCTTTCGGAGGTGCCATCATTTGTATTTGCAAGTGTCACAAGTTTTATTGTAAGTGTCGTAACTTATATTTGATGGGTTATTAGACCTCCTTAGAGTGGTTGTCCTAGTATATGTTAAGTGGAAGGGTTATTAGACTCCCCTAGGGGGTCGACCCAGTTAGGATAAAAGTTAGGTCAAGTTATTAATTTTAAGTATAAATAGAGTGGTTGCACCACTATATATTCTCATTCACTCACACATCCAACTCGCATAGTTGAGAGAGAGGAGTGCGCACAAGTGGAGGATCCTGGAGGAAGAACTAGTGGAGACATCTATCTTTTGGGGTTTCATCTTTGTGATCTTTGTATTGGTGTTTATTCTATCTCTAAGGAAGTTGCAGGGTTTTTCACCTTTATGGTTTTCCCCGGTGAAATGCTTTGTGTCTCTTGTATCTTGTGTTTGACATGTTGTACATGTTTTTCTCTCAATTAAGATCCTAGATCATATTGAATTAAATGATGAAAAGCTAATAGAACGAGGCTACAACCCCGTGGTTTTCATAATTTCCAACCTATAGATAGGACTCCAGACCTCAGTAGAGTCCAACTCAATATTTTTACTAGCACCAACTAGGTGGAATCCCCAACTCCCTGAGATCACAAGCACCAAACCAAAGGAGACTTCAATCTCCTATCCTTGCTTGATCCTGCCACCCTAATATGAATAAGAAGAACAATACTCCACTGCCATTGTATCACGGTTGCCATCAACCTATACGTTTATCTATGATTGTCCTTGTACCTTTATATCACTATCCATGTATCATTGTATTGATGTCACTATCACAATCCATGTTCGTCCCCTACCCTTAGGGGTTTTGAACCTCGATTTGACTAGTAAAATTCCCCAACTTCTCCTGAAGTTAAATGGATGTTGCAGAAGTATTATGAGATTAGTCTATAATCACCGATGAGGTTCCTTTTTATTTCTTAATACCCTCCATATACCTTCAAACCCAATTCAAAATCATTTAAAGATTCTTTTGGAGCCATCTACCCTTGGGGGCTTCAACATAGATTTTCCTAGTGATTCTTCCTTTCATTCTCTAATTGTAAATGCAAGTGGTTGAAGTCTATTGGAAGTTTCCATGCCTATAATAGCTACATAAATGTGTCATATTACACCTCAATCCACTCTAGACATAGTTCGAAAGCATTTGGGATTGTTTGGGACATTTTGAGGCTTCACTAGTCCAAGTTTTGAAAATTGACCGAATTGGGAAAAGTTCCAAGTTGGGAACATTACACAAGAATTTAACGTAAAGAATGCCTTAAAGGCCAGTTGAAAAAAACAAGAAAGTAAGGCTTTCAAGTTGCCAAAGGGCTTCAAAGGAGTAGCATTTGTTAATGAAGTGATTCAAGATAATAGTTTTTGTATTCATGACCATATTTTTTAGATTCACTCTCTCTTTTGTGTTTATTGATCTCTGTATTCATTGGAAATTGCATAGATTGTATTCCATTTGCATCCAACCTTGGTTTTTCTATTAGAAGTTTGATTACTTGTCAATTCAATCTCAATGGTTATGAATATTTTTCAAATTGTTAGGTATTTTTTATGTTTCTAAAATTTCCTATATATGGATTCTTGGGTTATCTCTATTAGACATTGCTTATTAAAAGCCGTAGAGAGGAACAATGCAAATTTTGTCGCTTTTTATGTCCTAATACCTTTCAAACACCTTGAGACCCAAATCAGAAGCATTTGGAGCCATTTGGAAGCATTCGATTTATTAATAGTCAAACATGAATAATATAATTATGGAGCTAAATTATATGAAATTGGATGTTTAAAAAAACAACAAAACCTTAGATGTTATTGCTACGACATGTGATCTCTCCTTCTTTTCCTAATTTAATGTTTCATCTCAATGCCATCAATGCCATCTTGGAAGATTGATCTAGTTGTTTAGACTTCTCTTATCTCTTATGGTCATCTCTCCCTCTTATTCATTGATTTATTCCCATGTTATACTAGATCTTCAACAAACCCATCTACAAACAATGTCTAGAATTGGTATTATTCATCAAACAAGTGATTTCTTCATATTGTTAGCATTTTTGTCTTTATGTTTTTTAAATTTTTTCTATATGGATTCTTGGGTTATTGACCCTATTTTCGACCCTGTTTTGTCTGTGTGTAGTATTTCGCAGTCTATGTGTAGAAATTAATGGAGTTTTAAGTCGCAGGGAAAGGATGTATTTAATGTTTTTGGTTCTTTTCTATACTATTTTTGTGTCGAACAAACCCTACACTTCCTCGAATTTGTTTGTTAGTGTGCGGTGAATTATTCGCAGGGCGAAAGGGTAATCATTAATGAAAAAACAACCAAAATTCTATGCCCAGTAAATGCGCAGACTGTCCGTGAGGTTCTAAGTTTACCTGAAACATTTCCCAAAAGCCCTGAATCATTTAACAAAGAAAATTTGGCAAAGTTTATAGAAACAGCAGTCTTGCATAAAAAGACAAGTTTTTATTACAAGTCTCGAAAGATGGTTAGTTGCATGAAAACCTATCGTTCCCATTGAGTATTGATGTCTCTTAGTTTTGTCCTTGTTGAGTCAAATTTTAGGTCTAGATAGTGATAAGTCGAATCACGGAAGTTATGTTAGGTTTCCTTCTCCAAGTAATTTCACCAGAGTCACAGTCGAGTCCGATGTGTTGTTTTAATTTTGATGGATTCCTAGCTGAAGCGATTCATGTCCAGTTGGTGAATTTCAACCAGTTGAAGCATTTCAAGTATCAATCATATCTCCTGAAGCTATTCGTGTGTTCAAACATTTCAGAATCCAAGTTTCTTGGTACCATCTTTTCTCATGACCTTAATAAACAGGTCAATATGTTTGAGTTCACCCATAAAATCATGGCAGAAATTTACAGAATTATTTTTAATGCTAAAATGCCCCGAGTGTTAGAAGAAATGAAAGAAACTTTGCAGCCTACACCAGAAGGCCAAATAGGTGATTGGTTCTTGTATAGATAACATACTATAATTAGGGTGTATGGTTTTACTGGAGCACCATATATGTTGCCAGCCTTTTTAACGACGAGGGTTTTTGCCCTGGAATTTTTGTTTTTACTGGAGCACCACATCTGTTGCCAGCCTTGGAATTTATTAGACAAAAGTTGCATTCAGAAGAACATTTATGTGCTTTCAAACAAGCATCGGATGTGAAATTCCCCCTTAAAGTTGGTCCATTCATCATTAAGAATAAGGCAGCCCTCTCTATAGTAGAAAAATTACTGAAGATTATGGATTTCCAAGAGGCTAAAAGGATTAATTATGATCCTCATCAAATTATATCGCAAAGGAGACATCTAAATGGAAACAAGGTTTTTGATCATCAAACAGTAGAAAGATTGAAATAAATGGAAAATTTATTCAAATTTGAACAAGATAATAGGGGTTGTATCGGAGAAATTTCTTTGAAATTTCTTTTTTTAGCGACGATTTCAAAGATCGTTTTGTATAAATTTTGATTTTACAGAGTAATAGGGGTTGGATCCGAGAGCAAAAAATACAATGACGTAATATTTTTTGAAGACTTTAATGAAGAACAAAAGTAAAAGTATATCCGAAACAGAGATTCATATGTTTTTACTTTCTTCAATCTTTTAATTTCTCTTTTGTGGATGTATTTCATGTTACACCATCTTATCGCTTTTCCTCATAGTTGACTGTAATACCGGGGTTATAATTCATTTTATATGCTCTAATCCACACATTTAAATATTGTCAATGTTCTTTCTTCCAAATTAATGCAGAATTCATCCTAGAACGGAGATTGGCTAAGTTATAAAATATAAACAATATTTATCCCGACTTCCAACCTCTGACAAGAAGGATCGGTTGTCCCTTCGTTTATTATAAAATTGTGAACAACTATATCCAACCATTCACCTGTATCCAGAATGGTGAACACTAGAAGGATCGACCAACCCTTCTTGCAGTCTAGAACTATTTTGAACAGAATACTCGGTAGAAGAAAGGTCGGCCGACACTTCATTTACGAGTGAATTGTAAAAATATTCAACCCGCCTAGGATGAGACAACAATTCTAGACTTCCGACTTCCGCAATGAAATTATAGTTGGGCTCGGTATATTGGCTAAGTTATAACATACCAACGATATTTGTCCCAACATGCTACAAGAAGAATCGGACACCCCTTCGTTTAGTAGAGAACTTTAGACACATATAGGTTACAATTCACCTGTATCCGGAATGGTGAACACAAGAAGGATCGACCAACCCTTCTTGCAGCCTAGAACTATTTTGAACATAATACTCGGCATAAGAAAGGTCGGTCCACCCTTCTTTCACCTCGCATGAGGATTTCATCGCCTTTACCAAAGACGCAAATATGTTGCGGATTGCGGATACCTAGATTTCTTAAAATGTTCCATCAATACCACTATTCCGCAACCCTAAATGCAGATTGTGGGATGGGACAACAATTCCCGACTCCCTACATCCGTTGTAAATATTGGGGAATGGAGATTGGCTACAAGAAGGATTGGCCACCCCTTTGTTTAGTATAAAATTGTGAACACCTATATCCAGGATTTCACCTATATCCAGAATGTTGAAGACAAGAAAGATTGGTCGACGCTTCTTGCAGTCTAGAACTATTATGAAAAGAATACTTGGTAGAAGAAGGGATGGTCGACCCTTCATTGCATGGCAATTTTCAACAAAGGCAAGGTAGCCATTTAGTTACTGTGAAAATGATTTGGTCTGGTGGGAAAGAACATATAAGAAACAATCCAATCAATACTCTTTAATAATTTTTATTTGTTATCTTTGTATGATTTGTAGAGCTTGTTGTCCAATAATTGTCCAAGATTAATTAAGGTTTCCATCTATTCATTGCAGCTAAATTCCATTCTTAATACCATAAATATTTTCAAATTATCGGGTGGCCTGCAAATACTTTTGTCCAATTTTAAGGCTTGGCTCATTTGATCTCATGGAGGAAGAACATACCTATGAAAGTGGGAAGTTTTCTTGCATGCATGGGAGAAAGACAGGTATGGAAGACTATTGGGCAGCCATTGAAGATCTATTTGCAGCCACTGAAGATAATTTTGCAGCCATTAAATTTCTGATATCGGTCTGGGGTCGAATTGCTTCAGAAGATTTTAAGAGTTCAAGAAGAATCCTTCTCGTTATCCCCTCTCTTCTTCCCCATTCTTCAGTATTGCAAGGTGTTGGTGGAAGGGTTTCTCCATTGAAATATTTCAAATGATCAATGTGATGAAGGATCTGATGTGTGATGGCCATATTCAGAAATGAAGTTGAACTTACAGCCATTCATTCAACTTCTATCATGGCCAAGATATTCTAATTCGAGATTCCCCAAGGGTGTCATGTTTTGTACTAAGAAAGGTGAAGAACTGAGGGATTGAATCTTCTTTCCTTCTGTCATTGGAGAGGATGGTTTGATGCTGTTTCTCCAGCCATCAAATGTCTGTAATAAATATCTAAAATCAGTCCTAAAATATTTTCAACTTCTCATATGAATATGCCCTAGAGTCCCATGATGTAATAATGGCTTTCAGTCTTGTTTTTCTAGCTTATTTTGGAGTAGTTTCACCATTCAAGCACTGTACTTTCGAATGGTAGATGTATGCAGATGATTATATGATTTAGAATCTCTGATATAACTCTCCTAATTCATTACAGAAATGTTTTCATCCAGATATATGTTTCAATGAAGGATTGGATAAACCTAGGGGGTTTTGAAGGTTTTTATGGTATATAAGTTATCTGGAAATGTAATGAGGTGATATAAAGTTTGCTTCTCTGTATTTTCATTCAAATATGTTGTAATAGGTCCATTAAATACATAATTAAATCTTACAGTGGTCAAATACAAGTTTAACTCCCCTTATGCTCATCGAGCACTCTCAAAGGACTAGTTTTAGCAGAAATTGCATTAAAAGCATTATGTTGGTCAGAAACCAGTTCTGTCAGTTGTTGCTACTCATGTACAGACCCCAAAACACATTCCAACCTTAAGGTACTGAATTTGGGATGGTTTTACCATGTTTTGGAAGTCAACCATTAAAACTAGCTCGACAGTCCAAGTCACAGCAATTTTCCCCAAACTCTTCATCCAGTGTTTAATTGCTGATTTTTTATGCCCATAGACCTCCATGAACACAAATATCATTTTTTTAATCCTTCCCAACTCCCTGATCTAGTTTGTATATGCGGATGTACCCAGGAAGCATTGCGGTAGGCTTCAACAGTAGCTGATGTCTAAAACATAAATGGTCTTTGTACCTTGTAAAAAGGATCCTAATATCATTCCTACCATCCTCATTCAGAGTTTCAGTCCTACTCTCCCATACAAATTCCAGAACCCAATATCATTCCTACCATCCTCATTCAGAGTTTCAGTCCCCGTCACTTACATCCTGCTCAGTTTGAGAAATGGCCTTAAAAATTACTAGCAAAATCTTGTTAAAACTTTGAGTGGAAGTTAATATCTTGGTCAGATCTTGGCTAGGATATTACAGTGGTATCAAAGCACTTTCCTTGGATCATCCTGTGGAAAGTAATTCTCATTGGAAAAGTATCTTATCACTATCTTCAGGATTGCAGATGTGGAATTAGTTCTAGTTATGGAAGATTTAGACTTTGAGTTGTATGAGGAAGAAGATTATTCTTATGAGGAGTATGATGAAGATTATGATGAGCAGTATGAAGAATATTGCAGACAGTATGAGAAAGAGAATTCCCAAGAAGCACCTTCCATAAGCATCTCCCATGAGATCATGATTGACAGAACAGACTATGGTTATTCTGATAGCCATATTCAGGAAAAATTTGCATGTTCTACAGTCAAATGTCAACCTTCTATGGAAGAGATAATAAAAGATATCAAAGTTGCATTGGATGCATGTGACTTCACAATAATTTTTGGATCCTCTTCAAGAAGAGCCTCCAAGAATATTTATCCTAAGACAACCAAGGAGAAGCAAGACCTAAAGACCAATCATGAGATTGTTGACAGAAATATTCAGGTATCAGTCATATTATTCAAACATTTTGAAATCCAAGTTTCTTGGTACCATTTTTTCTCATGACCTTAATAAACAGGTCAATATGTTTGAGTTCACCCATAAAATCCTGCAGAAATTTACAGAATTATTTTGAATGCTGAAATTCCCCAAGTGTTAGAAGAAATGAAAGAAACTTTGCAACCTACACCCAAAGGCCAAACAGGTGATTGGTTCTTGTATAGAGAACATACTATAATTAGGGTGTATGGTTTTACTGGAGCACCATATCTATTTCCATCCTTTTTAACAGCGAGGGTTTTTGTCATGGAATTGTTTAGACAAAGGTTGCATTCAGAAGAACATTTATGTGCTTTCAAAAAAGAATCTGATGTGAAATTCCCCCTTAAAGTTGGTCCATTCATCATTAAGAATAAGGCAGCCCTCTCTATAGTAGAAAAATTACTGAAGATTATGGATTTCCAAGAGGCTGAAAGGATGAATTATGATCCTCATCAAATTATATCGCAAAGGAGACATCTAAATGGAAACAAGGCTTTTTATCATCAAACAGTAGAAGGATTGAAATAAATGGCAAATTTATGCAAATTTGAACAAAATAATAGGGGTTGGATCAGAGAGATTTCTTTGAAATTTATTTTTTTAGCGACGATTTCAAAGATCGTTTTGTATAAATTTTGATTTTACAAAGTAATAGGGGTTGGATCCGAGAGCAAAAAATATAGTGATGTAATATTTTTTGAAGACTTTAATAATACAGAGATTCATATGTTTTTACTTTCTTCAGTCTTTTAATTTATCTTTTGTGGATGTATTTCGTGTTACACCATCTTATCGCTTTGCCTCATAGTTGACTGTAATACCTGGGGTTATAATTCATTTTATATGCTCTGATCCACACATTTAAATATTGTCAATTTGCTTTCTTCCAAATTAATGCAGAATTCATCCTAGAACGGAGATTGGCTAAGTTATAACATATAAACAATATTTATCCTGGCTTCCGACCTCCGACACGAAGGATTGGCCGCCCCTTCGTTTATTATAAAATTGTGAACAACTATTTCCAACCATTCACCTATATCCAGAATGGTGAACACTAGAAGGATCAACTGACCCTTCTTGCAGTCTAGAACTATTTTGAACAGAATACTCGGCAGAAGAAAGGTTGGTCGACACTTCATTTACGATTGAATTGTAAAAATATTCAACCCGCCTAGGCTAGGACAACAATTCCAGAATTTTGACTTCCGCAATGAAATTATAGTTGGGATCAGTATATTGGCTAAGTTATAACATATCAACAATATTTTTCGCAACACGCGACAAGAAGAATTGGCTGCCCCTTCGTTTAGTAGAGAACTGTAGACACATATAGGTTACAATTCACTTGTATCCAGAATGGTGAACACAAGAAGGATCGACCGACCCTTCTTGCAGCCTAGAACTATTTTGAACAGAATACTCAGCACAAGAAAGGTCGGCTGACCCTTCTTGCACCTCACATGAGGATTTCATCGCCTTTACCGAAGAAACAAATATGTTGCAGATTGCGGATACCTAGATTTCTTACAACGTTCCATCAATACCGCTATCCTGCAACCCGAAATGCAGATTGTGGGATGGGACAACAATTCCTAACTCCCTACAGCCGCTGTAAATAGTGGGGAACAGAGATTGGCTACAAGAAGGATCAGTCTCCCATTTGTTTAGTATAAAATTGTGAACACCTATATCCAGGAGTTCACCTATAATATCCAAAATGTTGAAGACAAGAAAGATTGGTCAACACTTCTTGCAGTCTAGAACTATCATGAAAAGAATACTTGGTAGAAGAAGGGACGGTCGCCCCTTCATTGCATGGCAATTTTTAACAAAGGCAAGTTAGCCATTTAGTTACTATCAAAATGATTTGGTCTAGTGGGAAAGAAGAGATAAGAAACAATCCAATCAATATTGTTTAACAATTTTTATTTGTTATCTTTGTATGATTTGTAGAGCTTGTTGTCCAATAATTTTCCAAGCTTAAATAAAGTTGCCATCTATTCAATGCAGGTAAATTCCATTCTTAATACCATAAATATTTTCAAATTATCGGGTGGCCTACAAATAATTTTGTCCAATTTTAAGGCTTAGCTCATTTGATCTCATGGAGGAAGAACATACCTATGGAAGTGGGAAATTTTCTTGCATGCATGGGAGCAAGATTAAACCCCTAGATTAATTTTGCTTCTATTATATCAAAGATTCAAAATGAATATAACTTTGTTCCATATGTGTAATGTGACATTCTATTATAGCTCTCTTACCTGATTCTTTGAATTTTTCTTTGAGATAGTTGTTTAGTTATTGCATCAATTTTGTTGGACTTGGTCCCAAATAGAATGTGCATTCACCAAGGTGCTAGAGTCTATTTGAGTCTATCTAAATTAACTTGCCCCCTTGACCTCAACCAAGGGAGGAAGGGGGAAACTGAATAAAACAGTACTCAGATCCCAGTGCATTCCATTTTTTATATTATCTATCCTTTCCTATCATTCTTGCAAGCACCTCTAGGGATAAAGGAATTTCTCTGAGTCTCTGCATAGTTATTATCAACTATCGATCTAGCCCCTGTCCACATCCTGACTCCTGACATCTAGCAAGAAGGATCGGTCGCCCCTTCGTTTAGTAGAAAATTGTGAATTCACCCGTATCCAGAATGGTGAACAGAAGAAGGGTTGACCGACCCTTCTTGCTGTATTGAACTATTACGAAACGAGTTCTTGGTACAAGAAGTTTCGGCCTAGCCTTCATTTACGAGGGAATTGTAAAAAAATTCAACCTCCGAAGGCGAGGGTGTCAATTCATGTATATGAAGGATGGTGAACACTGGAAGAAGACTGAGATAAGGGTCGGTCGACCTTTCGGCATCACCTTGTAAATAGGTTGAAGTCTAACCTGAAGCGAATATGGGGGTTACATAATCAAGATTCTCTTAACCATGGCGATGCACAGATGTCATTACCATCTTCGCATAACATTCTATTTAACATCAACTAGAACACCAGATGACTTCGCACTTGGAAGCTATCGTAGTATACCGAACTCGAATAAAAAACATGTGATAAACTCATACACATAAACAAGAAGGATTGGCCACCCCTTCTATGATAATCGCTCGTTCTATGATCGATCCTTATCCCAAACGACTCTATAAAATGTGAATTCTATCTCTCATGGACTATTTATAATTATAGGCATTGTATGCATTCTTATATTGACTACTTACTATTGACTATTTTGTAGATAAAGCATGGCTAATTTGTTGAGCCTCTGTAACTACCAGGACATCCCTTGCTTTGAATTGATAAAAGAGCACTACCTTCCACCATTCACAAACGTATGGTATGTTGAGATGGAAGAACCAGATAATTTGTACCTGGATTTATATCTATTCTACTTGGACTTCGAGGGAAATCCGATTAGAGCTGGTATATTGACATATGCGGAATCCATTGATTCTGATAAAAAAATTGTGAGTTCAAGTTGAAGCGATGATTGCTGAAAAGTATGGTGTTATACAGTGTGATCTTCTGGTTTCTGATTATCGACCAAATCTAATGAAAAATGGTCCCGATCCAGATCCGATTTCCTATGTGAAGCAAGGGTGGGTTTTTCCCTCGTATGTTGTTTCTAATCGTTCCGAAATTAATACTGCGACATCCTTGAAGAAAGGAATTTTGTCAGTATGGAGGAAAAGAATGATGGCTAGGAAAACTTCCTCTATATTACATTATCTAAATATTTATAAGGGGCTGATAAAGGTATGCCATGAAAATATTCTAACGTACAACAAAAGAGCTTTTCTCCAAAATCTTGTAAAATATGTGGGGAAATCTACCTTGAAACAACTCAAAGGAAGTCCTTCTAGAGCGATGCTGCGGAAAGCAAGTAAGAGCTTCGAAACTTCAAAAGAAGTTCAACAACATCAGATCCAATACTTTTTGTTCGATGAGAAATTTTTTTCCATTGACGTAACAAGATGTGTTGTTGCGCCTTCGCACTTACAATATCAAAAGGTTGATGACGAGGTCGTGCAAAATATGGTGGTATCACTTGTCCATACATTTACAACAACATTGAGAGATGTTATTCTATTGCCTTTCAATATGGAGACCAAATTCCCCTTTCTTCCTGAAAATGAAAAAGAAATTGATCTGCCATCAGTAAATTTTTATATATTGGATGGGCAGCATACTATTTCTGCACAGAAAATGATCATTGCAGATGATCAATATAAACAGCTCCATAAAAGTTATCGGCATCGAACAGCTCATATTCTACATAGAGACGTTCCTCAGGACATCATCGACAAATTATGCAAATAGCAAAATTTGTCGAACAAGGAATTTGCAAACAATACATTCATTTCTTCAGTTGAAAAAGCAAGGGAGAGATGGGTTTTGTGCGGTTGTCCATTCCACCCGGGAAAGGGAAACACTTCCAGTGATGCTTGGACGGTATAGAATTTTTCTTCTTATTAATCAAATTCTTTAGATTGTTGCCTGTGTTATGAAATTAGGAAATTAACTGGAATATTCAATTTTATATGTTTGCATTTTTTCCAAAATCAATGTATGGATATCTTTCTTGTTAATCGGGAGAACCTTAAAGACAAGCTAACTCTTGTTTTGACATCAGAATGACTGTGGAGCAAATGGCAGTCTGTATTCGAGCTTTACAAAGGTGGTGCCTTGGATTGCTCGCCGAAGAGCATCGCTAATGATGATTTTTCTCTAAATAAAATAAAGAGTTATGGCTCTAATTTTTTCAGACCATTGCGTGATCTTGATGAAGATGAATTGACCATTATGGCGGACAATATAATCAACGGATCGGTGTGGATGAGCACATCAGTCGATAAAAAGTTTTGTTCAGAAACTTTAGGTGAATATTGCAAACAAATAAAGGACGAGAGGTCAACCATGCATTCGATCATTGAATATTTCAAAGTTAATGATGTTCAAACTAATCGATCACACAATGTCACTGACCATAATGTCATTGAAATATATAAAATTGCACCAAACCATCTCAAGCAACTGTGCACTATTTTATGCTCCGGAAAGCAACCAAAATCTCCTAGTAAAAAGAGAAAGAAGGAATCTGAAGTGGATATTGGTACCAAAATACCAATTGATGCTCAGAAAATATTGAATTTATATATCAATAAAGAGAAGATGTCCATTGAAGATGTCGAAAATAGTTCACAGTTTGTTTGTCAAATTTGTTACCCTGATTCTTTGGTCACCACACTCAAAACAATTCCATTTTTTGGTTCGACGGTCAGCTGTGAATTTGTTGTTGTGGATATGTGTAATTGTGTTATTCCATGGACAGAAGAAGACATGCTGGCGTTTTTGTACTACTTAGAAACAAATCATGAGGAATGTACTTGTATTTTTGTAGCTGATATGGAGAACTCTTGTATGATTTCTAAAGCTTTCACAAGTTGGAGCAAGAAATAAAAAAAACATGTTACGGCGATGAATCCTACAATGGGAGTATATAGTGAATTCTCCGGGGACCTATTTATAGGATTCTCTATTATACAATGTTGGCTCCTTGGAAATGATGAGGATATTTTATCTACCTCTGAAATTGCCATGGATTGGAAAGACGAGGGCCTATTGATGCTTGATTTACCTCTGCCCAATGTTAACACTGATAGTGCGAGGAGCCATGTGTTTCCAAAACAAAGGACACGGGAATTCTGGGATCACATTGTTTCCAAACAGGTCTCTTCTGAAGGCACAGTTCTTTCGTTGTACGCAGGAGGTAGGCTTCTTCGTTCGTTGACCAGGTCTCCAGAAAGAATAATTATTTCTATTGTGGAGACGGTACAACAAGAGTTGTTCATGAACAGTTTCTATCATGAATTGGGTATAAAACAAGGTATTTCTATTAACATTTTTAGATGTTTGATTTTATTTTACTTTTGAATTTTATTTTACTTTTTTCTCAAACAAGGTATTTCTATTAACATTTTCAGATGTCTTTGATTTTATTTTACTTTTCTCGGTCGGTTATGTTCAATAACTTTTTTAAATTCCTATTCTACTACAGCTTCAAATAAAGAGCATGATACCCAGGTATCCTCCAATCGAATTACAATATCGGATGACGAAGCTGAAGGTGATAGACACTCTACAAAGAACTACAAAATAGGACAAGAAGGTAAAAAATTATTTTTCACAGATCGTGGTTAAATTAATTAAATTATGAAAGGGGATAGAGACCTGCAAAAAATTATATAAAATGTATACCTACACATTTCCAGGTCAACATGTAGATCATCCACAACCAGAGCAGGCATCGACGATGTCCCTCGAGATTGGCTAGCAAGTCACATTGGACAATAAAGGACCAGGCAAGAGCTTGGACAATAATGAACAAGGTGAGAGCTTGAACAATGCAGCACAAGAAGAGGTCTTGGCCAGTATTGAACCTAGAGAGGACGCCTTGGTGTCAAAATGCGGTGTCTCCAGTGATGTTACTCACTAGTCAAATGTTGGCCTGCCATTGATAGGTAAAAGACAATATTTTCTACTTAAATTGATAAAACAAATTTATTCCGAAGTATTTATAATGACAAACAATATTTCTTTGCAGCCCCCCATACAAAAATGTTTTTGATATTATAAATGGAAGGTTTTCTATTTCACAAGAAAGTCACAAAAAATTACTCCAAAAGATATAAAAAAGGGGAAAGAGTAAAAAAGCGGGAAGAGACTTCTCTAATAAGTGGTGAATTTAAACATAAAAAAACTAATATGAGTCACGAGCAAATGCCATTCAATTTTTGGATTTAGTTCGTTCCAAATTCAATATTGGGATTTGGTCATCTAAATGTGGTGTCAATGAGGGGAAGCAACTGCTTACAAAATTTCCTGGTGGCATGTGGTAAAAGATAAATCATATGAGAAAAAAAAAATTATTTATTTGGTTTCGAGAGAGATGTACCTTCGATCAAGAAGGAAAGCCACAAAAAAATATGGAGAGTGTGTGGAAGGAGTTCCCAATGCAAACTTCGGAAATTAATACATCAATGATTGTTTTGGAGGGTGATGGTGAGAAAGCAGTTCCATTTCAAAACTGTATTTCGTGTAAGCACTTTAGTGGATCGTCCCTTCGGACAGATACTGAATTCGTACATGGACTTTGGCAGCGTTTGAGTAAAATTCAAGAAATCCAATCAGTTGATATTAGAAACTATCAAATGTAACCTGTCATAGCCTATTTCTAGATGTAATCTATCATTGCCTATTTTAAAACATTCAATGTGTTTTCTGTTTTTTCTGGAGACATTGCTATTATCGTCTGAATGTAACATATTATTAGTTCAGTGTGATGCTTTTGTTAAATCAATTGAATCTGTTGTGATCATTAAATTCATGAACAAAGTGTTAATGTTGTTGTTATATATATAGTCACTGTTCTTGTATGCAGTGAGGATATCACCGCAAAAGAAACTATTGGTCCTGGGAGTAGAGGGATTTCTCTTTGGAGTTCGGATGTTATCCAACATTGAAGATTCTTCCAAACAACCTCATTTTGTCCATAAATGCTATCGTTATTATACATGCATGTTCAGCCGCAAAATTATTAGTGTTGGCAGAGAGCATTTCGACGTTGCTCTGTGGTTTTCCTGGCTCGACAACATGGAAATTAAAAATTTCCTGGTTGTATTTGAATGGTTGAAAAATGATGAATTTGTTTTTATTTGGGGTCGAGAGCAATGTGAACCTAGTACTATTTATAATCACTCAATGTCTGCATACTATAATGTTGGGGAAGTACCAAACATATTATACAAAAAATCCTCAAGGATGTACTTATCCAATATGGAGATATATATAAACAAACAGACATGTTGTTTGTAGATGAAGGGCAATATCAATCAATAGATAATAGAAAGGAAAATTGCTTGAAAATTCCAACTAGTTGGAAATTTGACGGTTCACAAGAGAGAGATATAACTATAAAAACAATGTTGTGTGCTCTGTTAAATTATCTCGGGCCTCATTCAAAAATGGGGCGTTGGTTAAACACATTGAATTTGAGATGACTGTCATATTGTACAAAACAAATTCATTTAGTGATTTGTATATTTTTTACAGTTAGTACTCCTACATTTAATTGATGTAAGTTTTATTGCACAATTCTCATCTTATTTATGGACATCGTACCATGTATTTGGTAATGTGTTTAAAATATTGTTGAACATGAAAGCAATATACTTAAAAACATTGAACCATAATATTTTATTGACTGGTTTGTGTGTGTGTGTTTTTTGTTTGCAAATAGTACTAGAAGATTTGTTTCTAATAAACCATTGATCATTTTTTATTTCAATGGCGTTTTGTTACACGCAATATATAGAAAACAGAAACCCGGATTGCGACGACCACCGGACATTGAAACATCAACAAAGTATTATTTTATATGCCTGGGCTTAGAAGAATTTTTGAAAAAATGCTTTACTATTTTTGAGGTTGGGGTATGGACATTTGCTCAACGAAAAAACGTTGACGAGTTTTTGCCTAGATTATTACAAAGAACAATATTGAAAAGGGAACAATTTAGATTAATTTTAACACATGAAAATTGTTCTTCCGTAGCTAGAGAGGGTTTTCAGCGTGATGGAAATCCTTATGTATATCACAAGCCTTTGAGTATAGTTTGGGAGACTTTGATCCATGGTTGGGATCAGACAAATAATGTGATTGTCGATGACTCCGGAGAAAAACATGTTTCTAACGATGAAGAAAACTCTCTTATAACAAAAACTTATAATTTCGACGATGTCAATGACACATTTTTATTACATCGATTATGGCCTTGCTTGTTGCACCTGGATGGCGTGAGCAATATGAGGCCAATTGTGAATAAAATAAAAATGGAAGTATTTTGTTAAATAATACACTTGAATGTTTGTTTGTACTAGTATGTCCAATTTCATTGTGATTATAATTCTTGTAAAGTGTCGAGTTTGGTTTCTGAAAATGTAACTCTATTTAAATTGTATTGTTAAATCATAAAACATATATTAATATGTGTGGTTGATTTATCATTCATATGATTGATATGCAGGTTATGCACCAGTAAATTTCTTTACTTGGTTCATATTGTTTCACATTCTATAGTTACATAACAGTCATTAATATCATCATATTAAGTTAATTTGCTAAGTTAAGTTATTAAGCATCTAATTAACAGCTTCATAACTAGGCTTATGCCTATCATTATAAGAACATACAGGAGGCATCCATCCATCAAAATGAGGTTGTGACAGCATAAGCATACATGTATTACATAAATGGAGTTTATCCATTCATCATTCACATACAAAATTAATAAATCAAATAGCTTATGCAATTGAAAGGAACCTCATTCATGAATATAACCTTATAACAGGCTTAACATAGCATATTCATGGCTTGCATTTATTTACACATAATTTCATTCCACAGATTGAACACATCAAGAATAATTAAATACATGAACATTATAATCCATTTTTTTTCAAAAGAAAAAAATCATACTATTGTTATTCAAAACTGAATCAAATATTACATGATGTACCATGAGGTTACTTGACTCACTAGAGAGCCGAAGTAATAAAACCAAATATTGTCAAAAAGACTTCCTGGAAAATTACAATAATTTCTCAAAAACAGTCTGAGAATTTTATCCTTCTGCCAGAAAAATAAAAAACTATTAGCTATTTAGAAACTTATCCCTTCTAGGTCAAAAAGCAGTCCAAAATATGGCTTAGTCAAAGAACTTTACTGATCCCTTATCAAAACATAAGTGATCAATAATTTCCTCCCGAAACAAATAACCAACTTATTTTTTCATTGCATCTTTTGAAAGCTTATCTGCATCCATGTTGTGCTACCTATATATATGCTCAAAGGAGATGGTTTTGAAAAACTAGATTTCTAAGCGGATCATTTGACACCAATGCTCAAGTTCGAGTATTTTTAGCATTATTGTTACCCTCTACCAAATTTTTTAAAAATTGCAATTAGGCTCCTAACTACGATTTTCACCTTCGGCCAAATTTGAAATCATAGTCATTGATCCAACCAACAGTTAACGATCTTTTATATTAAAAAGAGAGAACAGATTACATAGCATAGGGGAGACTGGTCCCAAAAAACAAGAGCTGTCGAAACAGTCTCTTCATATTTCAGTCTGTGATCTTCAAAAAAGGCCTAATGCCTGCTATTACTGAAAATTTTAACGAACTAACCCAAACAGAGATGCTAAAACACCGAGATGAGAACACAAAGAAGGAGTCATTTGCCATGATGGAGATGAGCATTCTTATCCTTGCCTCCTACTATTGTACCTGTATTTTCATCAGCAATGTTCAAGATGACGGATGGGCTATTTCTGCCACTTGTTCTGATACAATCAACTTTAGCTTCCACGATCCCAAGGCAACTATGGAACGAGTCTAACTTGCGAACTAGCTTCTCGAAGTAGTCTTTAATCTTGCCATTTCTATTCCAGACTTCAGCGTTAGAAATTTGAATGAAGGTAGCGAGGTGAGATATGGTTGTCTTCATCTTGAAGAAATCACCCCGTAACCAACGGACCTGAGCTTCTAGGTCTAGAACTTGCATGAGAATTTCTAGGGAAGGGCTGTCCTGCCCACAAGGAGAATCAATGTTAACCAGACCACCATTATCGGCCAACCCATGCTGCCAATTTCCCAAGCTAGTACCATGAAACTGTTGCGTAGGACCACTTTGATTGCGGCCAGCTTCATAGGGGGTCGAGATAAACCCAGAATAAGGAGTCGAGAGGACCTTCCAATTCATGCTTCCATAATCAAAACCAAAGCCAAAATGCTGCACTGGGCCTCTGATTCCCTGACCCTAACCAAAGTCAAGAGGAACCCATCTTTTACCACTGCTAGAGTCATCAACATGCTTTGTCAAGCCACCATGAGAGAACTCATTACCTCCAGTTCTATGCCCATGAAAAATATCAGAGAGGTATCGCTTCGAGCCAACCCCCCGGACTGCCCCTAGGCAGACTTCCCACGTTTGCGACTTTGCAGAGCAGAAAAACACAAATTTCTCTCCTCCATATTCAGACAAAACGACGGACTTTGGAGAAAATTGCAGGGAGAACCTTCGCAGAGAGGGACATGCAAGATACAGAATGCACCTCCTTCGTGCATGAAATAGCCACTGCAAACCTTGGGACTAGTCCGCATTAATCTCCTGTATGTGAGACAGATGAAGATCAATGATAAGTTGTTTAGATTTGACATTAAATCATGATACATGATATAATTAAAATTTTACTTCATCTTAATCCAAATTTTGTTGGCGCATGCTATATGTTATTTCGTTACAGATGTAATAATTGCATTTCTCAGACCGAAAGGTTCTAATCAATTGCTTGGCATTTCATTGCAGTTAATCATTATGGGATCTTTAATGCTCTTCTTAAACACAAATACCAATATGGGCAATTTGTTAGTCGTCATATTCCATAGAAAAAGTGTTGCTATTCAATTTCCAGAGGGTAATCTTGCTATGTGCCAAATCAAATATGCCACATGTCACAATATCATCGTTCCACATGTCACCCTAGGATACTAGATATCAACATTATAACAACGAAATTTGTAGACATTTTTCTTTAAAGACTTTGCTAGCAAGTGGAAATGTTCTCAGAGAAAGAATGGTCGCTCTTTCTCCAAGGTGTTCTATTGTTACAATTCCCTCCTAAATGAAGGGTCGACATACCCTTCTTATTCCCAAAATTATTTTCATAAGAGTTCGACACTGCAAGAAGGGTCAGTCAATCCTTCTTGTATTATCCATTATGGCTATATCTGAATTGATGGATAAAGGTTTTGACAATTAACTATGGAAAGAAGGGGCGGCAAATCCTTCTTTCCGAAAAACGGAAGTCAGGAAAAAACCATTTTTATATGATATAGCTTCCATGGTGTTATATTTTTACAATTCCATTGTAATTGAAGGGTCGGCTGACCCTTCCTATTCCCCGTATTATTTTCAGATTAGTTTGACACTGGAAGAAGGGTCGGTCGACCCTTTTGATTACCAATATTCTTTTCATAATATTTCGACACTGCAAGTAGGGTCGGTTGATCCTTCCTGTGTTCTCCATTATGGATATAGCTGAATTGTTCTATTTGACGTCCATGAATTTACATTTCCCCTCAGAAATTTTAATGCTTGTTATACTATACCCTATACCCTGTACTTCTTAGTAATTAATCTTGGCCATTATGTTGTGCCGCTCTTGCACTGCTAGCAGGTCCCTTCACCGGCTAGCTGGCTGCAACTCTGGTACCTTGGCCCTCTACGCATTCAAAGCAGCCCCATTCTCTCTGCTCCGTGTCTATTGGGAAGCTCCATGTCTACTGGGGAGCTTCCCCATTCTCTCTGCTCCGTTTGTAATTGGGGAGCTTCCCCATTCTCGAGGAATAATTCCTCCCAACTCATTTATGAGGGAATTGTGCAAATATTCAACCTACGAAGTATAGGCTATCAATTCATGTATATCCTGAATGGTGAAGAATGCAAAAATACTAAGCACAAGAAAGGCGGCCGACCCTTCATCAAAGCTGGAAAAAATGGCGAAAACGACCCCTGGAAAAAACTCATAGTAAAATCCACACAGCAGGTAATTTTCAAAGATGAAATATAATAAAGGAAACAGAAACAAAATCAACATATTTATTAATTTCGTCGAGTTAAATCTGGGCCGTAAGATTAAGACAAGTCGACGGCTGAGATATAATCTAGGGAATGCGGAAGACGAGTTGCAGGGGTTTAATTGTTTGGAAATATATACAACATTCCCGCAATCCGCAATTGCGGGTTGCGGGACTACTACTTGAAATAAAAACAAACCAAAGTTTCCGCAATCAAGAATGGTCAAGAATGGAAAATATAAATCACAAGAAGGGTCGGCCGACCCTTCTGGAAATCTGAAACTAGTATGAAAATAATATTGGGCAGAAGAGGGGCCGGCTGCCCCTTCATTTTTTAGGAGATTGTGGAAATATTCAACCTACGAAGTATAGGTTGTCAATTCATGTATATCCTGAATGGTGAAGACTACAAAAATACTAAGCACGAGAAGGGTCAGTCGACCCTACAGTTAAAAGAGAAATGAAATACAATTAATCTACGAAGGTTGGGACAACATTTCCCCACTACCGACTAGTATTCCATAGTATTTGGCGGCGATCGGTACATTGCCTATGATATAACATGTAAACAATATTTGTCCTGAATTCCAACTGCTGACAAGAAGGATCGGTCACCCCTTCTTTTAGTAGATAATTGTGAACACCAATATCTGACAACTCACCTGTATCCAAAATGGTGAACACAAGAAGGATCGAACCACCCATCTTGTAGTCTAGAACTATTACGAAAATAATATTAGGCAGAAGAAGGGTCGGTCGCCCCTTCATTCATTTATGTTGAGCCTCGTTCAAAAGAAAAAGTATGGTTTTGGAACCTAGATTTTGGCACTTTGGAAACGGATTTTGCAGTTTCGGAATCGGTTTGGTCACTTTCAGAACTAGATTTTGCACTTTTGGAACCGGTTTTGGCTCTTTAGGAACCAGTTTTGTCACTTTTTGAACCTTGATTTGGCACTTTCAAAATCGGTTTTGGCAATTTTGGAATCAGTTTTTTCACTTTTGGATCTGGTTTTGGCACTTTTGGAACCTGGATTTGGCACTTTTGGAACCGGAATTTGCTTGATTTTGGAGTTTAAAAAGGCATATTTTGACCTGTCTTCAAAGTGACTTGAATATTTTAGACACTTATTTCCTCACCTTAAAATTTAGAACATTTACAAATGAAAATTGCAATTTTCAACTAAAAAATTGCATTATTTATTTTGAAATTCACACTTTTCAAATCAGAAATTGCATTTGTTTATTTTAAATTCACACTTTTTGAATTGAAGTTCATAATTTTATAACAACAAACCGCAATTTAAGGTTCATAAGTAGTAAAAAAACACACTATTCCCATAGAAAAACACCCTTTTCAAAGCCAATATTGCCACTTTCAGAAGGTCCTTTTCAATTGCATTTTTTTATTTTAAATTCAAGTTTAGAATAATTTAAAGTCACTGAACGTTTTAGATTCTCCTTATCCTCAATCAGATCATCTCCTTTGAAGGAGTAATAAAAGACTAAACTTTTATTGGAGCATCAACTTGTAGACTTAGAAGCACTAGACTCATTCCAGACATGAAGGAATGTACTAAAACAACATTCGATGACTCCACTGCAAGTGTCTTTGAAAGAATGAAACCAAATCATTCACCGAATACACCATACCTCCTACACAAGGTGGTAGTATAAGGTAAGTACCTTCAAAAGGTGTTGAAAATCCCATAGTCATCCAAGGATTCCAATTTCCATCCCATTAACTTGGCCTAGTTACTCTTGGATGCAGGCTCCTCGAGAAACTTTACAAAGCCTCCTACCCTGATGATTTTCCCACCTTCAACTACAAATGGAATATTCTTGCAAAGACTGGTAAGCTCTCCGGGCTAGATGTAGTTATTTGTTGATGAATAGTGCAAAAAATGTGCAATGGTGATAACAAGTTTACTATTTGTTAAGTTGGATACTACATCATCGAGCTTTGATACTACATCATCGAGCTTTGATACTACATCATCACCAAGTTTAGTATCAGTTAAGTCTGATACTACTATCTTAAGTTGGTGAGCTGAACTTTGGTGAGCTGAAATTCATCGAGGAAGAAACAAAAACGATTGATAACATTATGTTTTTTCATTCTGCGGAGCTAGAAAGTCTCGAGATTTCTGACTGTCTCATGGGACTGACTATAAAATGCAATGGAAATGGGTGAGGTGGGCATCTTTAAAACGAGTGAAACAAATTATGCGCAGTTAGAAGAAGCTAACAACATGATCTGGAGGCACAGAGATTCGAAGATAGCCTAGACACGGAGGTATTGCATCTCTCTCGAATACCTGCATAGAAAACAAATAACTGTTTATCATGCTGCCGTAAAAAGAAACCATTTCCAACAAATGCAAAAATAATCGTTTTATTGCAGCCAACGCATGAGCACACATATCATCATGCACAATAAAAATAGATAAACTATTCCTAAATTTCCAAGTGCACCATAACAGTTGATCTGGGCATCCCTCTTGAATGGGTTAGCTCCTAACACAGTTGGTCTAGGCATCCCGCTTGGACGGGTTATCTCCTAACACCATAGTTAGTGGAAGCAAAAGCATTCGGAATATGGATATCAAGATTCTTCAATAATTTCAAGCTATCTATTATCTCCCCAAATTTCTCTGCAGGAAAATGGTGCATTAGATCCATTATATGAGAATGTTTCTTCATCTACCATCTACCTATAATATGAGAACATTTCTTAATCTCCCTATGTCCCCTCCTGGTTGCAGGAACATAATGGCAAATCCATGCATATCCAAGGAATATAAGGCGAACAAACTGAAAAATTCCATTTCAGTTTGTTGTGAGTGGCCACTGTGTTGATGGATTAGCCTATATATAGTGAGTGGCCACTGTGTTGATGGATTGAATGGAATGGGAGTCTGGTACAGATGGGGAATGGTAATTATCACAGTATGGCAGGATCATGGTGGTCAAAGATATCATCTGTAGCGACTACAGATTTTGTTGGAGTAATTGTACACGTATCACTCCAATCGATTCCTTGAAAATCCAACGGCCAACATGCGTGCTGCCAACGCATTAAATGGCCTACAGCGGGCTTAATAATATTAGCCGTAAATGATGGATTGTATCACATGCCAAAATGAGAAAAAGGTTCTGTTTTGCATATTAAGAACACAAATTTGGCTATGACAATTCAAATTCACACATTTTCAATTGAAATTCATAGCTTTATAACAAAAAAATTACAATTTTAAGGTATTTCTTCAGTAGTAAAAAAACACACTACTCGAATAGAAAAACCCACATTTCAAAGCCTATATTGCCACTTTTAGAACCCGTTTTTGCACTTTAGAAAGGTTGATATTCACACTTACAAAGTCTAAATTCACGCTTTCAAAGTCTAAATCCCTTTGAGGGGCTTTAAAATATTCAAATTTTATGTGTTCTTTCTTTCCAAACAGTTATGAGGATTTTATGTGTTCTCTTTTCAAACATACATATTATATAATTAAATAAGTTACAGAGAAATCACAACATTACAATTAACAGAATATAAAATAATAATGCACAAGCTTAGTTAGAACATATAAAAAAAATTTGTCCAGATGGCGCTAATGGTAAATGATGGTGGTGATCTTGGTGTTTGTGACAAGTCATAATTTCGACTAAAGCATGATGTGATTATTTTCTTCACACACGTGATACAAGCCATCATTCACTATTAGCACCGTCAGGATAACCGCCATTTCAGAATTTCATCGTATAAACCATCGCCATGTCAACATACATTCCTTTCTCAAGGCATCGATTAGGGTGATACATGTACAATTACTCCAGCAAAATCTAAAGTTGGTACAGATGATATCTATGACCACCATCCCATCATACTATCATAATTATCCTTCCCCATCTGTAAAATCAAAGTCAATTCACCAATTATTCACTATATAATAACTAAAGTATACCCCGTATTGCAGCAAAATGAAATCTTCGAGAAGTCATGGAACTCTTCTTTATCACCTTTGTTTCATTTTCTTTGTTGTATTATCATAAATACTTGAGTCTTATGGTCGCTCTCTTCCTGATATATGGGCATTTCGGCAGCAGTTCCCTCACAAATCCTCACCACACCATGATATATGGGAATTTCGAGCACTGTCGAATCCCCAAGACTAGGATTTGTCACTAATGTGACTCATAGCTTCTAGTTGAAGCAAAGATAAAGTAATAATAGCTTCTAGTTGAAGCAAAGATAAAGTATACTAGCTTCTAGTTGAAGCAAAGATAAAGTATACTAGCTTCTAGTTGAAGCAAAAATAAAGTCTGTGTAAATTCTCTGTAGTAGAGTCAATGTTTGTGAGCTCAATCTCATAGTCCTGAAATGTATTAAGAGCCCACGCTCTGTAAAAGGTGAAAGATCGAAGTAAATTTCATCTCTGTGTAATGCGGTGAAGTTGCAATGTTTTAACTCGGAATAATTTCTACTGATTTTTATTTCTTAGTAAGAAATTTTTTAATATAAATCCTGTAGTAGAAGAGTCTGTGTTTGTGAGCTCAAGCTCATACTAGTCATGAAATGTATTAAGAGCCCAAGCTCTGTAAAATTTGAAAGATCGAAGTAAATTCAATTGCTAGGAATATTAACTTCTATTGATTTTTATGTCTTAATAATAAATCTATAACAGAACATTTCAATTGCCAAGTATTTATATTTCTATCTAAATTTGTAACAGAACATTTCAATTCCCAGGTATTTATATTATTCAAACCATAAATCTGTAACCATAAATCTAGTTTTTCAATTTCCAGGTATATATATTTTTCAATATCTAATAAGCTGGGCGCATGAAACCATTTGGGTTTGATGGCTGATTAGAACATGAAACATAGGCACAAAATATTCAAAACACCGTCTTTGCCTTCGATACCTTTGTTTTTGGAGGATTTAGGTGTCAATATTTCCAATCCATAGGTCTCAACGATTGCAAGTATATAGATGATTCAATGTGTCGAATGACCAAGATAATAGGGTGTACCGGAAGCTAGAGAGGCAGTGATACTGTGAGACCACAAATGCTACTATAATTATTCACTTCCTCTTGCAGTTCACCCAAGCATATTTAAAACAGTGTTTAATAGATAATAAAACATAGCATGGATTCAGTGGTGCTCAGAGGAGAAAATATTCTATACGAGTCAATATTATAATTAAACTATATTTCTAATACTCAATTTGCCAAATCAAGTATGCCACGTGTCACAATATGATCGTTCCATGTGTCACCCTGGGATACTAGATATCAACATCTAAACAACAAAATTTATAGACATTTTGCTTCAAAGGCTTGGTTGGCAAGTGGAAATATTCTTAGAGAAAGAGT
Source organism: Larix kaempferi (assembly GCA_027924585.1). Classification (NCBI taxonomy): domain Eukaryota; kingdom Viridiplantae; phylum Streptophyta; class Pinopsida; order Pinales; family Pinaceae; genus Larix; species Larix kaempferi. The sequence continues at coordinate 52,087,757 of BSBM01000093.1, read as the reverse complement.
GGCCGCTCTTTTTCCAAGGTCTTCTATTGTTACAATTCCCTCGTAAATGAAGGGTCGGCCGACCCTTCTTATTCCTAATATTCTTTTCATAATAATTTGACACCGCAAGAAGGGTCGGTCGATCCTTCTAGTGTTCTCTATTATGGATATAGATGAATTATGGGATAAAGGTTTTCACAATTTACTACGAAAAGAAGGGGCAGCCGATCCTTCTTGTCGGAAAACAAAAGTCAGGAGAAACAATTTTTATATGTTAAAACATCCAAGGTGTTCTATTTTGAAAATTGCCTCCTAATTGAAAGCTTGGCCGACACTTCGTATTCCCAATATTAGTTTCATAATAGTTCAACACTACAAGAAGGGTTGGTCGACCCTTCTTGTATTCTCCATTATGGATATATCTGAATTGTTGGATAAATGTTTTCATAATCAACTACGAAAAGAAGGGGCGGCTGATCCTTCTTGTCGGAAAACAGAAGTCGGGACAAACCATTTTTATATGTTATAACTTAGCCGATTGACTGGCTATTCAAACAATGAGTGAATAGTTTAGACATTGAACTTTTCACCTTTGTAGGTAACTTCATTTCTGAAGCAAGGGATTGCTTAGGTACCTAAAATTCATGACCATTAGAGGTATGTATAGGTTCTAATTGTGAGGTTGTAGATCCTAGTGATTGTTTGTTCACTATAGAAATTGAATAACTATTACACTGAACAATACATGCATCAACATTGAATAGAGTTCCCACACAATCACCCTTAGCAAACACCATAGATTACTAGACCATTTTACACCCTTTGTTAGATAAAAGGAACCTGCCATGAACATGAATAAGTTTTATTAATAATACTAGGTTAGTACACGCAAAACCTGGAATGCATAAAACTCCATTGATCCTCTTCACTATACCACCAAGGAATTTGATTAAGACTCTACAATGACAAACTATGTTAAGAGGAGAATCGCAAATCCATTATTTGAACTGTTACCGCAATCCGCATTGCGGGTTAAGGAAATGCAAAATGCAAACATTTACAATAATCTTCCCGCAATCCGCAAATGTGGGTTGCGGGAATGAAATCCAAATATCCAGTAATTCACCTGTATCAAGACTGGTGAACACAAGAAGGATCGGATGACCATTTTTGCAGTCTAGAACTAGTATAAAGATAATATTTGGCAGAAGAAGGGTCGACCGCCCCTTCATTTATGAGGAAATTATCCAAATATTCAACCTATGAAGTATAGGTTGTCAATTCATCTTTATCCTGAATAGTGAAGACTGCAAAAATACTAACGTCACAAGAAGGGTTGGTCGATCCTTCATTTAAAAGAGAAATGAAAAAATATTAAATCTACGAAGGTTGGCGACAATTCCCCACAACCGAATTCCGTAGTATATGGTAGGGATCGGGACATTGCCTAAGTTATAACATCTAAAGAATATTTCTCGGGACTTTCGACTACCGACGAGAATGATCGACCGCCCCTTCTTTTAGTAGATAATTGTGAACACCAATATCCGAAAATTCACCTGTATCTAGAATGGTGAACACAGGAAGGATTGTACCACCCTTCTTGCAGTCTAGAACTATTATGAAAATAATAGTGGGTAGAAGAAGGGAAGGGTCGGCTGACCCTTCATTCATTTATCTCAAGCCTCATTCAAAATGGGGTGTTGGATAATAAAATTCAACTTCAAATGACCGTCATATTATGCAGACACCGATTCATTTGATAATTTGTATATTTTTTAATACTTCAAATGACCGTCATAATTATTATATCGGAACACCGCAAAAACCAATTTCAAAAGTGGCAATATCAAAAGAAAAAGTATGGTTTTGGAACCTGGATTTGGCAATTTTTTAAACGGATTTGGCAGTAAAATCCACACAGCAGGTAATTTTCGAAGATGAAAAATAATAAAAGGAAACAGAAACAAAATTAACATATTTATTAATTCCGTCGACTTAATTCTGGGCCATAAGATTAAGACAAGTTGACAGCTGAGATCTAATCAGGGGAATGGGGAAGACGAGTTGCGGGGGTTTAATTGTTTTGAAATATATAAAACATTCCCGCAATCCTCAATTGCGGGTTGTGGGACTACTACTCGAAATAAAAACAAACCAAAGTTTCTGAAATCTGCAATCCAAATTGCAGGTTGCAGAAACGCATGTCGCAAATCCATTACTCAAACAGTTCCTGCAATCCGCAATCATGTATAACTATATAGCCACTTCAACAAGCTATAACATGATATGATGGTGTGTGCATTTTTCTGAAACCATGAATTATGGTGGGCATTCTCTCAGAGCAGTTTTGACTACCTTTTCCATACTTTGTCAATTTCCAAAGTTTCACAAACTTGCCATACTTTTCCAGAATTATGTCACATTGCAACACTGACTTAATGATAACACCAAAACAACATCATGTGTCTTTCAATGCCATGTCATCATCATGCCATGTCATCATCACACATTCCATGTCATCACTTCCTATGCGTCAGTTCTCTCTTTGAGGCTCACACGTGTGAGATTTTTGCCTTCCAAAATAGAGATCAATTCATGTATAACCATAAGGGTCAAGACTAGATAAATATAAATCACAAGAAGGGTCGGCCGACCCTTCTGGCAGTCTAGAACTAGTATGAAAATAATATTGGGCAGAAGAAGGGTCGGCCGCCCCTTCATTTATGAGGGAATTGTGCAAATATTCAACCTACGAAGTATAAGCTGCCAATTCATGTATATCTTGAATGTCGAAGACTGAAAAAATACTAAGCACAAGAAGGGTCAGTCGACCTTTCATTTAAAAGATAAATGAAGAACAATTAATCTACGAAGGTTGGGACAATATTTCCCCACTACCAACTTCCTCATTATGTGGCAGGGATCGGGACATTGCCTATGTTATAACATGTAAACATTATTTATCCCGAATGCCAACAGGAAGGATCGGCCGCCCCTTCTTTTAGTAGATAATTGTGAACACCAATATCCCACAATTCACCTGTATCCATAATGGTGAACACAAGTCGGATTGAACCACCCTTATTGCAGTCTAGAACTATAATGAAAATACTAATGGGCAGAAGAAGGGTTGGCCGCCCCTTCATTCATTTAGATCGAGCCTCATTCAAAAATGGGGTGTTGGTTAATGACATTCAATTTCAAATGACCATCATATTATACAGACACAAATATCAAAAGAAAAATTATGGTTTTGGAACCTGGATTTTGGCACTTTTGGAAACAGATTTGGCAGTTTCGGAGCCGGTTTGGTCACTTTTCAAACCGGATTTTTCACTTTTGGAACTGGTTGTTGTCTATTTAGGAATCGGTTTTGTCACTTTTTGGAACCTTGATTTGGCACTTTCGGAATCGGTTTTGGCAATTTTGGAGTCGATTTTGGCACTTTCGGAACCGGTTTTTTGACTTTTGGAACCGGTTTTGGCACTTTTGGAACCTGGATTTGGCAGTTTTGGAACTGGATTTTGCTTGATTTTGAAGTTTAGAAAGGTGGTTTTAGCCCCGTCTTCAAAGTGACTTGGACTGGAATAAGTCCAAGTTTAATGAAATTGTCGTTCTAATCATATCCTTCTTGTACTTCTCTTTAGCTTCATCTTCTACAGGTTCTGCAACCTCATCTTTGATGTATTGGGCAAGATCATTCTCTTCAAGAATGACACCAATCTTATATTTCCATGCCCGAAAATTCTTTACACCCTCTAGCTTGTCCTCAAGCTTAGTGCTTGGGGCCATCTTATCCCAGGAGGTCACCAAAAATTGAAAATTCTTAAAATGCAAAACTAAACTGACCAGGAGATGTGCTTGACTGAATTGAGTTGATTGGTGTACTTAACTTCTGAAAACTTCAACTTTTCACCCTTCAAACTTGATCAACGAAATTCGGATCTTGTAACGTACCCACCTGTGAACCCAATTCAAGTAAGGGAACATGGTGCCAATCTCATGGGGCTTTTACATGATCTCAGCCCAATGCATTAGATTCACAACAATAAACAAAATGTGCATACAACATATCAAGCAGTCATCAATTTAAACATTGCATAAGTAAATACATAGACAGGAAAACACTTATCCTCATTATGCAATAGTCCCAAACAACTAGCTATGTCGCTGCAACGTTCCACCCAACCATAGGTCAGTTGTGTTCATCAATCTCTCAACACAACTGCCACCCCCGAGCTGGGCATGATTCCTACAAGGAAAAGGGGACATTCACTCATTCACAGCCAATCAATCATTTCATCTAAGCCAAACCAATCCATAGCTGGGTTTATCAGGCTACATTTGAACCCTAGAGGCTTACACTCAAGCTCAAGCCAAAGCAATGAATTTACCAACAGGATGGCCATGGGTTTGGGCTTTCCCCAAATCGTTTCCATCCAAAAACTAATTTTGGGATGGGAAAAAACATACACAGGGACGAAAACGTTTTCTCCCCAACTCTCTAAGCATTTAACAGTAAAAACAGTCTTTATGGAACCCCAATTCCATTCCCCTTCTTCCCCACTGGTATACAATACAAAAACGCCCTTCTCCTAGCTGAGAAATGAAGGAAAACACCTCAACACATGGCTGGAAAATGCCCAAGTAGCTCCAAACTCCTGAGGAAGAGAAAACTGGTTGATGGATAATGGCTTGGGGAGCAATTCATGGCTCTTTTCTTGCCCAAGAAGCAAAACGTGATTTCCCATGCAGGGTGGCTTGCCCATACCCGTATTTGGACAGCCATACCTCCCATTCCCCAAGGCATTAACTACCTCAACCAACTCTTGGAAGAAATCAATGATTGGGTACAAAAGTCAACATGGGTAGTTGAGGGTTTGATGGGTTCTCTCATTGACACTTGGCTTCACTTGATTGGCTCCAAGGGTTTGAATGTTTTTCCTCCCAATTCCTTGTAAAATCATGCCCCCATCTCTTATGGCATTGCATAGCTAGTTGTGGGTATTTTATTTAAAATGAATATTTACATGATGTTTGAAATTTCAATGTGCCTGGCTAGCACTCAAACCATATGCATTAAAAAATCGATGGTGGGGCCTTGGCCTTGAGCTCCTCACCATGATTTTATAACAATATTACATCATTTACATTTTAATACAATAGGGTCAATATGGGGACGTTACAAATCTGCAACAGATTTTCTAGATTATTGGTTCACTGGTTCACTGGTGCGTAGCTTTTTTGGTTTACTGGTGCACAGGTTCGCAGCTTTTCTAGTTCACTAGTGCACAAGTTTGCAATTTTTCTGGTTCACTGGTTTTCTGGTTTTCTGGTACTTCTAGTCCAAAATTCAAACTAGGGTTTGACATATCCCGGGGTTCTACCCACTCAAAAAATTCGATCTAGGGATCATAATTTCGATTTTGAGGAGGAGAATCAATCTATGCTCTCAGATTCCAAAAATTCCAACTTTTGCAGAAACCCTAATTTCTCACCGGAGGAGGAGAGAGAGATATTCACCTTGTGAAAGATGTACTATTCAGGCTAGCTCTGAACCCATTTTAAGTTTAGCATAAAATTCACAACAAGAGCATAATAAGGATCACTGAAAGAAACACAATCACAAGATAGACACATATTTATCCTGAGAAACCCTCATGGGCTAGAAAACCCAACAAAGCTTTCCTCAATATAGATGACCAACAAATACAAAGATGTAAACCCCAAACAAGAGCTCCTTCTCCTCCTCCGCAGATCTCTCTCTCTCTTATGCGCAATTCACAAGTGAGTGAATGAGTGAGTGAGTGTGATAAATGAGGAACACACATCCTCTATTTATACTTTACTTCACTTGACTTTTAACCCTAACTGGGTCGGCTTCTCCTAGGCTCGAGTCTAATAATCCCTAAACACTTAACTTAGTGTTGATGTATATGTAACTTCGGAAGATATTCACTTGTATATTGTATGCATTACATTTGTACTTTATTGTATCCCCAATGGAGATGTATTATTCCTCCGATTGGAAGTGTCGTCATTTGTATTTGCAAGTGTCGCAAGTTATATTGTAAGTGTCGTAACTTATATTTGATGAGTTATTAGACCACCTTGGTGGGGTCGATCCTGTATGAGTCATGTGGGTTAAAGGGTTATTAGACCACCCTAGTGGGGTCGGCCTAGTGATAAGTGGTAATGGGTTATTAGACTCTCCTAAGGGAGGTCGGCCTGGTTAGAGTAAAAGGCAAGTCAAGTCATTGTATAAATAGAGAGTGTGACTCTCTCATTCTATTCATTCACTCACTCACTCACTTCGCATTAGTGAGAGAGAGGAAAAGTGCGCACAAGTGGAGGAGGGGATGCTGCTGCTACAGACATCTAGATTTTGGAGATTCATCTTTGTGATCTTTGTATTGGTGCTCATTCTATCTCTAAGGAAGTTGCGGGGTTTTTCACCTTCTTGGTTTTCCCCAGTGAAATGATTTGTGTCTCTTGTCTCTTGTGTTTGATATGTTGTACATATTGTTCTCTCAGTTAAGATCCTAGATCAATATGAATTAAATGATGAAAAATTAACATGGTATCAGAGCTAGCCTAAAGGAAGGCATTGTATGGCATTTACGACACTTGTTGCACTTGCGACAAATTGGAAGCTAGGGCTTGGTATAGTAAAAACCAGTCATCGTGGCACTTTCTCTATAAATCAGTTTTGGCGAAGGCTCAAAATCTGAAAAGTTTACAGGTTGAAGATGAAATTTTCATGTACCTTGTGTCCAAATATCAGCCCCATATTCATTGTACTTTGCGAGATATGATTCGTACAATTTAGGGTTTCTACCTCTTCCAGAATGCATCCCTAAATAGGTGACCTTGGCACAAAGGGCATATCTCAGGATAGGAAGCTCCAAATGGAATTCCATAAAAATTTACAGTTAGGGCACGAACTCTAGTTTCACAGGGCCAGGTTTTAGAGGTCGAAGTTGAAATAGTGACACATGGCACTTCATACAAGTTCGCTATGTTGTTCCATCCCATAAACAGGTCACATTGCGACACTTGGCATATCTCTCTCTCAGAGAATCCATTACAGCTCAAATCTGTGGAGTTGTAAATATGACAGGTCATTCTACCACAGGCCGAAGTTTCATACCCTGAGGATCCGAAATTTCAGAGATACATCAAAAACAATATGGCATATATTTCTGTCCAAACAAAATTGGATCCTGAGCACTTTCATTTTTGGTTTGTCACTACTGCAGGAAATTAAGGTTTCTGCAAAATTTGGAATTTTTGGAATTTGAGACCACGGCTGGATGCTCCTCATCAAAATCAAAATTTAGAGACCAAGATCGAATTTTTTGGTTGGGTAGAACCCTGGGCTCTATCAAACCCTAGTTTGGGATTTTGACCAGAAAACCAGAATTTGACAAAATCTGCAGATCCTAATCTTGCAGGTCAATTTTTGGAGTTTTCAAAATCTGAGCACACCAGCTTGCTTGGCTCAGTCTTTTGCATCTCCCTGTCAAGACAGAAGTTTGAAATTCCAAGTTGGGATTTTTAGGGTTTCTCTGTCAAACCCTAGCCAGCTCCATATCCAGTTTCAGCAAATCAAAGTGGATTGGGTTAATCCTAGAAGAGAATGAATTGGACACCTGCATAAGTGAAGAAGTTCCAGTTCCAATTCCAGAGGGATATGAGGCTAAGGTCTTACATAAGAAGACTACAAGCAATCCCGATAGGTATGACTTGAGGAGATACATGTATGTTTTGAAATCTGTTCATGATTAAGTTTATGATATGTTTGTCTTCATATTATTGAGGTTAGTACAATCTTGATTAATTTTAGACTTGTCTTGTCACCTTAGTAAAAATATGAATGCATGTGAATGATAGAAGACATTCATTGATTAAGGTTGTGACATTTATGATTGTACCAATGCACTGTGGTGTTGTATGAGGATGATGTTGTCCGCTAACATGAAAGGTACATCAAGAAAGACAAATCAAGTTCTAGATCGAGAAAATATGACCATGGTGACATGAAGACAAAGACTCATCCATATAGAAGCTCTACTTACGATGTATGTATAATTTGGTTCTACAATGCTTAACTCATGAGATATGCAGGTTACTAGCACAAGCTCTCTAAATCATTGAAGAGAACAAAGACGACATTGTTTGGGTATGTTAGACATAACTAACAAACATGATAATCCAGGTATGTTTTCCCTATATCAAGTTAGAATCCTACCTTGTGTTAGGATCTTATATAAATATACTTGGTATGACTGATAATGATTATTCATGAAGTTATAAGTTTGGGCAATCATGGGTTTATGCATATTATGCTTCTTACTTTGATTGATGATATGACAAACCAGAAGAGTCCTATGGTCAAATAAGAATATGCATGAGTAAAAGAAGTCCTTCCTGAAACCTTGAATAGTAACGCTTGTGATAAATTACCTGTGTATGAAATGATCATGACCATACATGCTTAAGATGATTTAAAATCATAAGGTTTTGATAGTATTGAGATTATAATAATGCATGTATGATTATGTATGAGAACTTGAGGATGACACAATGATGACACTAGTGCACACTTAAGCATGCATAGTGGTTCAGGATGGATATAAGTTCAAAGACAGATAATATAGGAAGCAAAGATCAAGAGGGAGCACACTCTGGTAGCTCTTGCAAGGAAGCAAAGATCAAGAGGGAGCACACTCCAGTAGTTCCTGCAAGGAAGCAAAGATTGAGAGGGAGTCCACCCAACAACCAAACAAAGATAAGTATTTGAATTGTCATTTCTTGTATATATGATTACTTAAATGATGTTATTCAGTCAGGTACATACTTATGTTCCTAGATTTAGGATGTGTATTATGCATTAATGAACAAGATACTACTAATATACAAGTAATGGGTAAGTGGCCTATGGTACTGCACAACATTCCATTGCTGCTTATCTAGAATGAAACATCTTTGTTGACATGTTGGGAGTTGTGCACACTCTTAACAAATGTTATGGTAGGGATAGAAGGTATCTAGAAAGTTACTATGTGAATACGGGATATGGATGAATGTTGTATTGAAGCATTGGCTAAGATAATTGCATCACTGTATGACATATATTCTTATGTGTAAGATTTTGTTATGAAATCTATGAGAGGTTTCTAATCATGCAATTGAATTTGACTTGTAGGAAATATCATGTACAATCACCTACAAAAGAAGGACAATGACATTTATTCCAACAACGAAGTTCAAGAAAACTACCTAATGAAGATATTGAAGAATCTCAAGTTCCCAGGATCAGGGATGCAATAATGGAAGGATGTCTTGATCGAGGAGTACCAAGTCGATCATGAAGAATGATGTCTAGGATGTGGTCCCGAGACCAGAAGGGAAGTCTATTGTGACTTCCAAATGGATCTACAAGATCAAGCATGCTGCAGATGGTAGCATAGGAAAATAGAAGGCACGGTTTGTGGCTCGTGGCTTCTCCCAAAAAGAAGGGATCGATTATGAAGAGACTTTTGCACCTGTAGCCAGATACACTTCCATCAGAACAGTACTTGCTCTAGCTGCAGTGATGAAGTGGAAGATACACCAGATGGATGTCAAGACAGCTTTCTTGAATGGTGTAGTCGAACAGGAAGTGTATGTGGAGCAGCCACTCGGATTTGAGACACGTGGCAGGGAGTCATACGTGTGTGCAGATTGAAGAAAGCCTTGTATGGCTTGAAACAATCACCCAGGACATGGTACGGCAGGATAGATAGATTCCTGTCTAGTTTGGGCTTTACCAAGAGTAAAGCAGCTTCCAACCTTTACTACAAGGTTGAGGAAGGAAATCCAGTGATACTCCTACAGTATGTGGATGACCTGTTTGTGATAGGTGAGGATAGATTGGTTGTTGACACGAAGAGGAAGCTTGCTGCCGAGTTCGATATGAAGGACTTGGGTATGATGCATTACTTTCTAGGTATGAAGGTGTGGCAGAGTGCAGATGGAATCTTCCTTGGACAAGGGAAGTATGCAGTAGAGATCCTGAAGTGGTTCGGGATGATGGACTGCAAGGCCATGGCCACACCTATGGCATCGAACCTGAAGCTATTGAGTGATGCTTCATCAGAGTCAGTTGATGCCACGATGTATCGTCAGATGATTGGGTCCTTGATGTACCTGATGAACACGAGACCAGATATTTTCTTTGCGGTGAACACATTGAGCCAGTTCCTGGCGGATCCTAGACATGTTCACCCGATTGCTATAAAGCATATTCTGAGGTACCTGAAGGGTACGGTTGATTATCGGCTCAAGTATGATGCGGATCAAAAGTTTAACTTGAGGGTTATGTTGATTCAGATTGGGCAAGAAGTGATACAGATAGGAAGAGAACTTCGGAGTGTTGCTTCAGTATGGGATCAGGTGTGATCTCTTGGTTTAGCAGGAAGCAGTCCTGTGTAGCACTATGTACAGCCGAAGCAGATTATGTCGCAGCTTATTCGGCTAGTTGTGAGGCAGTATGGCTAAGGAAGGTATTGTGAGATTTATTTGATCTCCAGTTGGATGTTACTTGTATCTTCTGTGACAACCAGAGTTGTGTGAAGTTGTCAAAGAACCTAGTGTTCCATGACAAGACAAAGCATATCGAGATCAAATATCACTATATCAGGGATATGGTGCAGAGAGGAGCAGTGAAGCTCCTGTATGTTGCGACATATGAGCAGATTGCAGATGTGTTGACCAAACCACTAGCCTGAGTGAAGTTCGAGTAATTTAGAGAAAGGCTTGGTGTTCTTCAAATAGAAGATACTTCGAGGAGGAAGTGATGGGACACATTTGCAGGAGCCCTTCCAAGCATGGTGGTAGGAGGATCCTTCCCATGGCTGTGGGATGTAAGCGTTATGTGATGAGCATCAGGACGATGCTCCAAATGATATGCATCCGGACGATGCTATGATGATGATCAGGATGATCATGCGATGATGATATGCATTAGGACGATGCTATGACGATGATCAGGATGATCATGCGATGATGATGTGCATCAGGACGATGCACTGTATGATGATGATCAGTATGATCATGAGTATCAGGATGATGCTCCGTGCGAGGATGATCAGGTTGATCATGAGTATCAGGATGATACTCTGTGGCTGTGGACAGGTTGTGCGATAGCATATAATAGCGCCCTGGGAGATTTGCAAATACTCTTTTGAGGTTTTTCCTATGGCATATAATAGCACCCTAGGATATCTGGAAAATGCTCTTTCGAGGTTTTGCTTGGAGGGACATATAATAGCGCCCTGGGAGATTTGTAGATACTCTTTCGAATTTTTGCCTATGGCATATAATAGCACCTAGGATATTTGGAAAATTCTCTTTCGAGGTTTTGTCTGGGACATATAATAGCGCCATGGGAGATTTGCAGATACTCTTCCGAGGTTTTGCCTATGGAATATAATAGCGCCCTGGGATATCTAGCAAATCCTCTTTCGAGGTTTTGTCCATGGCATATAATTTCTCCCTGGGAGATCCAATAGGTTGAGAAGTATGCTCGTAATCAGTCTTGGGATATTCTTTTGAGGTTTTTCCAAACCACATGTAATCAGCCCTGGAGATCCGATAGGTTGTGTTGGGCACGTAAAAGTCCTGGGATGCTCTTTAGAGATCTTTCCGGTTGTGCTAGGCACATAAATGTTCCTAGGATGCTCTTTTAAAGTTTTGTGGTGGTCACATGTAATAGCTCCCTTGGAGATCCGATAGGTTGAGAAGTAAGCTCATAATCAGTCCTGGGATGCTCTTTCGAGGTTTTGTTGACATACGTAATCAATCCTGAGGATTCCACAGGATGGCCAGCTCGTAGAGATGATGAAGACCTACAGGAGGCTAGGCCTACATCCAGCATGAAAAAGGGCTAGCTCTGTAGAACTTCCTATGATGAGAAGAATTGAGAGATAGCACCAGTGATCGAGATGACGAGTACAGCAGCAGTGACGATGATACTCCAGTGATCCAGTGATGATGATCCAGTTCCAATATTGAAGACTTGTACCTTTATGTATTGATGACCTGTGTCAAGAGAATACCTTCCTAGTTAAGAGGGAGTGTTGATGTATATGTAACTTCGGAAGATATTCACGCGTATATTGTATGCATTACATTTTTAATTTATTGTATCCCCAGCGGAGATGTATTATTCCTCCGATTGGAAGTGTCGTCATTTGTATTTGCAAATGTCGCAAGTTATATTGTAAGTGCCGTAACTTATATTTGATGGGTTATTAGACCACCTTGGTGGGGTCGGCCCTGTATGAGTCATGTAGGTTAAAGGGTTATTAGACCACCCTAGTGGGGTCATCCCAGTGACAAGTGGTAATGGGTTATTAGACTCTCCTAAGGGAGGTCGGCCCAATTACAGTAAAAGGAAAGTCAAGTCATTGTATAAATAGAGAGTGTGACTCTCTCATTCTATTCATTCACTCACTCACTCACTCACTTCGCATTAGTGAGAGAGAGGAGGAGTGCGCACAAGTGGAGGAGCTGCTGCTGCTGCAGACATCTATCTTTTGGGGATTCATCTTTGTGATCTTTGTATTGGTGCTCATTCCATCTTTAAGGAAGTTGCGGGGTTTTTCACCTTCTTGGTTTTCCCCAGTGAAATTGTAACATCCCTCCAAAATTGACCTATTATTATTACTATTGTAATTATGCATTTTGTAAATGGCCATGGTGAGGAGCTCAAGGCCAAGGCCCCACCATTGGAACTCGAGTTAGTGTGATTGAAAGTCAACACTATTCTAAACCTTAGGGGAGTTAGAGTGACATTGCGATTAAACAATAGGTAACTGCATCCTCTCAAGGAAGAAGTCGTGAGATGTCTATATTAAGATATAAACATTTAAGGGTGAGAAAACTAGTGATGTTTCCTTAAAGTGCTTAAAGAACCTACCTAAGTAAAAACAAACATAAATAAACGACTAGATGTATGTCATATATATATATATATGTGGAAGTTTAATTAATAGTTGTGATAACTATTAGAGGGATGTATTAAGATGGTTTATATACTATTAATATGAAATTTTAATACATACTATTCATACTAAGATTTATTTGTGCAAATGAATATATTATAATAAGATTATACCTTAGTTACCAAGGAAATTTTGATGCTATATGGAAGATAAGGAGAACCTTAATTAAATTAAAACTAAGGATACATGCTACATTGCATATACGTATAGTTATAACATATATGAATGTAATTATGAACACATAAAGATATACGAGTGACAAATGGTATCAATTAAAAGAGTTTTATAAAATTATATAACGATGGATACAAGAAATCCTATAGTTTGGTGATCCTATCAAGTATGTATGCATGTAATTTAGCTATGAACAAATAACATCTATATTTGTGAGTTCCTTTATTACCTCCACTACCAGTTAAGGCTCGGTGATTAAGGGGGGGTCTTAACCACTCCACCTTCCCACGTCTTTTTATTCAACTCCAAAGCTTGGTGGGAGATACCATCTGTCGGAGTTTAAAACGCCATTTGTCAAGTAATTTCTTGACCACCGTCGAGTAAGAAATATTTTTGAAGAGTAAATTTTTGTGTGTGGAGAAACTCGTGGAGAGCTTTAAGCAAGTTGTCTCCTTAAGGAGAGGCTTGTCCAACTTCCCACTATCACCGAACTCAAGGAGAGTTAGAGAAAGCCGTTATTGAATAGAAATGTTGGTTGCTCTCTAGAGTTGCCAATTGTACATGCCATATGGAGGAATTGCCACTTGGCACTTGATGAATTTGGTAGTTGAGACCACGACTACCACTGAGTGTTGGATCCCGAATTGTTATTATAGGGAGAGAACCAGAAGTGAAGGGGGGGTCTCCATTTCGGGAGCAGGATTCATCTTTACAGTAGTGGAGGAATACACAGATAGAGAGGAAAAGGGGAATGAAAGGCCGATCTGATTAAGGATCTCGAGAGTATCATTATGCTGAGGTGACTATTTTCTGGAGTGGAGGAGGGCGCAGCCTTCGTTTCTTCTTAGCTTGATTTCCAATGCATCTTCGTAGAGGATGACAGGGAGGCGATGTGCCTGATTCTGGCTGCCTGCATCAATCTATTTAGATTACTTAAGAAATATTGCGTTATCTGCTATGGCATATTTCACATTTCGGGTATGTTTTTGAGTGAATTTGTTGCAGTAGCTATAGCCTATGCATCTTCAGTTCACTGTGTTGCATTTTTATGACTGAAGGACAAAATGATGACTGGAAGCTCGATGGAATAGATCTGTGATCAAGATCACAGCTTGCTTGGAACCGCCATTGTTACGGGAAAGGGAGTTTCATCCGCAGATGGTTTACGATCTCTGTATTTGGAGCAGAGGTGTTCTCGGCTTTGAGAGAGAGAGAGAGTCATGAGAACTTGCCAGAGGTAGTTCCTTTAAATCTATCGTAGCTTTAGGTCTGTGGTATTCGATCAAGAGCTTTTGATCTGTAGTTTAATCTGGAGGAAGTTCGGGGTTTTACTCTTGACGGTCTATTCGATTTTCTCACGACTGTGGTGAAAGGACCTCGGCTTACATGTCCATCGTGTTGTCGCGACCTGAGGTATGAACTCGGTTATTTAAATGCAATCCTTAGTACCTGCGTTTTGGAGTGGTGATCTCGGCGAATACCTGAGGTATGTTTAATGCCCATATCTACGAAGATCTCTGTGTGAGATCAGGATTGGTGTCTTTCTTTTTAATTGTATCTGTTTTGTTTTTGGATCCTTGATCTTGGCGATAAGAACAACGCCCAGATCTACGAAGATCAGTGTGACCAGTTTATTATAAGCGTGAAACTTTGTTTGTATTGCCGATTGATACATCTCTGAAAATTGTGCTTTATTAGGCTAAAATTGTTCTATTAAATTCCACTGAAGATTGCGGTTTGCTCAGCTTAATTAAACCGAATTCACAGCGTTTTGTTTCCTATAGAGAGATCTTTTTGTGTTACCTCTGCTGGCGTTTTTGCTTGTTAGAGTATTTGTCTCTATGAAGTCCATATCTAGGTCGGCTGTGTAGAATGCTTGGTTGATTTCTCTTATAAAAATATTCATCTAGGGTTGAATAAATTGAAGTTGAAACCATGTTGCTAGAAATCCCGAAACTAGTCTTTATTTTAGTATCTCCTGTCGGAAGTCCAGAAGTTGTAATCGTTGTAATAGTCATGAGACATATTTTTTTAGCTTGAAAACTATGTTAAAGACGTTGCCCTATTTTTTAATTAGACAGATTAATAGATCTCTATCAGGACGTGAACGTCTGGAGTATTTTGTCATCACCGATCGATTTTCCTATAATTGTTATAGGGTTGTGGTTGTTTCCAATACTTTTGTTTCCTGTGTAAAGGTTTCGCTGTGTGGAATTATTTCCAATACTTTTGTTGCCTGCGTACATGGTCATTATGGACATGAATATGGTCAGGCGTTGAGGGGTTTTAAGATGCCTTATATGTTACTAAGTAGAATGACTCTATTTATTTTTGATGCTGCCTACGTTCAACAGCGTGAGGTTTATTGGCTTCTATGGTTTAGTTGATGCAAAAGATCTGCATTATACTTAGGATCAACTAAAAAGCAAATACACGGTAAATCCTATCTGCGTGTGTGTTTTTCCAACGCAGGGAACTATGTGAAAAACGTATGATATTATCTAGATTTTAATATTTTCAATTGCTATCGGATATTGGAAGAGATTTGCTTATACCTTAGGATCATTTAAAATCCCAGCAAATTGTATTGGGAAGTCCCGGATTGTCTTCCACTGCCATGACTTTTATTTTTCATAACACCTTTATTTTATAAACCCTGCAGTTGATTGATATACAATTTATACTCATGGATTTGCGAGTTTAATTGGTATACATATGATCTATGCATTATTATTTTTATCTAGTAATTAGTGCGGAAAAGACTAAGTTATTAAGCCTTGTTGGCATTCTATAATAACATGCGGTATGAGAAAAAGAGGGTAGTCGTATGTGTGGATTTAAGAAATTCTAGAAGATATATAAAGGTTCAAGGATCCTCCTTTAAGACTTAGAAAAACAAATATATATACATACTACACTACTTATGAAGAGGGTACATCCCTTTAGAATAAAGTGTATATACATACTCATTTATTGGCTTATCAATTTTGGTAAAGAAGTAAAGCGTTTAAGGCTATTATATGGGTCTTATATATATGGCTTTATATATATATATATATATATATATTCAATATTGATTTTATCTAATCAAGTTAAAAGGCAATAGCCTAGGATTGAAACGAGAAGAGGATTGCCTCTATGTTTTATCATTTATAAGGAATATAAATGTGGTAATATTATTAAGACAAAAGGGTAAAAAGGGTGTAACCCTAATTTCGATAGTTACTACGTGTTGATCATGTAAAGCTCTAGATGATAGAGGCTTAGTGGAAGTAGAGAGAATCTTGTTGCGGCAACCATGTTGCTCGTTGTAAACTTATTACTTTTTGCTTAATAAGAAATGATGCACACACCTTTTGTGGACTAGCCCGTGTACGGGTGAACCACGTTACATTTTGTCTCCTATGTTTCCTATGGTGTTTCTCAATGTGGCTTTATGTATGAATACTTGTTTCTTTCTTAAAATGTTTATGATTACTTTGAAGTATACGATTCGGTTAGAAGTCTTGAAGTGCATTTTACTTATTTGACGAATAACTGATTAAAAGAAATATGAGGCTTAAATATAGTTGTCTATGGTTTCTTGGTCTATGGTTTTTAAGGTTGTATCTTGTGCACCCATATGAAGAGTTAGTTGGTTCAAACAAAAAAAGAAAACCATGTGTTGAATTTAGAAGAGTTATGTATTCGAAGAGTTATAATTATTTGTAAGCAATATTTAAAGAAAGTAAACCCACACTTTATGTTTCCGCATATATTTTAGTGGCATTTTAGGCACTTAGAAAAGTTTTAAATTTTACGAAATTTTGGGTTCCTGACAGAAATGCTTTGTGTCTCTTGTCTCTTGTGTTTGATATGATGTACATGTTGTTCTCTCAGTTAAGATCCTAGATCAGTATGAATTAAATGATGAAAAACTAACACTCAGGGCCGACCCCATTAGGGAAGTCT
Organism: Larix kaempferi; assembly: GCA_027924585.1. Taxonomy (NCBI): domain Eukaryota; kingdom Viridiplantae; phylum Streptophyta; class Pinopsida; order Pinales; family Pinaceae; genus Larix; species Larix kaempferi. The sequence continues at coordinate 52,070,601 of BSBM01000093.1, read as the reverse complement.
AATAACCCTAGTTGCAACATCCCGACAGAGGAATAAACATCTTCGAATATGTAATAATGTCCCAACGGAGGATTGAAACATCTCCGGATAAAGTACAAATAGAATATTCTTAGAAGTTACAATATTTCAACAATAGTGAAGATAATGCAATGCAATATCACTTTATTGTGATGGTGTAGCAAGAATAATATTAATGATAAGGATGCATTGGTTGATAGAGGAAAAATAATAATGTGAATGAAGATTTCTAGATTGATAAAAATTGTAATTCATCTTTTAATTATCAAGATTTGCTTTAGAAAAATCAAATGATTCATTATTGCTTAGCATGTAATATTCAATTTTTTTTAGAGGAAAAAAAATTGTGCCTTTGTTATTTATAAAATCAAAAGGTACATCTCCATATTATCCAAAGGACAACTGTTATGTCATTTTATCAATTCAAAAAAACTATCATAGATCATTCAATACATGGAATCAAAAAGTGCCAAAGCAAAAAGACAATTGCAGAGACAGAATGAGATCATACTCAAAACCAACAGATGGATCTAATCATCTAAAAAAGGTATGGAGCCTTGAAACTCCACCATGTCATCAATCCATCCTTCCCATTGTAAGAAGCCTTCATGCACCGAGAATGCCTCTTTTGATAGCTTATCTGCAACAACGTTGAGCTCCCTAACTGTTGCAGCTCCCTATAAATATGTTTGATGTACCAATTAGATAGGGAGGAGAAAAGTGACTCGATGCATAGACACCAGTGTTGTAAAGAAAGCATCTTGAGGTTGTTTTTTTGTGCTTCATCGTTATTATGTTTAAAAGTCATACATTCATTTCTAATTTGCATTTCATTATTATAAGGAATACATGAGTTAGTCATATTACAAATCATTGAAATAAAGTTCACCACATAATGAACTTTAACATAAAATTGGCTTATCCCCACAATATCCATTGACAACCTACACTTGACACATTAATGAATTTGTGGTGTGCTTTGTTCCCTACCTTAACCTTGATTCCCAACATCAATCTCCTTAATTCACTATTTGATTCATGTTAAGATGTGTTATTCACCTTATTTCTAGTAATTAAATTCAGTAAAATGAGTGTTCACAAAGTAAATATGGATTTTTTGGGGTAAATTTCCCATGTTGAGTTAAATGGGATGTAATTATGCAAAGGTAATCATTCAAAATGCTAAACCTATTGCAAATTACAATAGATTTAGCATCCATGTTTCCTAGTATGCTAAAAGATGGATTTTTTCATGGTTAAGAGGGTTGATTAATGACTTGGCTTGGGTGATGGTGGTTGGGCTTCTAAGTTAGACCTTCGGGACTTTAATTAGTGCCTTGGGTGAAGGGGGATAGAGCCTAAAGAGTTCACTGGTGGCTTGGACTAAACTAGAGTTTATGGGATTAATCATTGGTTTTAAGGTGTTGCTTATACCTTACAGTTGAGGGGAATGAATATTTTGTTAGTATACTATTTTTTCTCAAGGAAAATCTTGTGAGGAAACTCGAAAGATGCTTCCCCATATTCATGGATGGCACCCCTAATAAACCCATTGACATAAACTAGTGTGCCTAAACCAAGGGAGAATTCAAACCAAGTACATGCTAGTATGAAACTAGCGAAATGCCCAACAACATTAAACAACAACAAAGTGAGTTAACCCCTTCAGCTACTCCATCTGTATTCATATTCCTTAAATTTTTTTATTGAACTTGTATGTCTACAATGTACCTTGATTTAACTTGGTTGTGCATAATTTTATATTGTTTCACATAGGCTCACCATAGCTAGAGAAGACATAGTCTCATAAAACCATGGACATATAGAATGAGACCCTATGGATGATGAAAACAAATTGCAAACTAGTTAAATATGGTTTGATGTAATTATGGCGTGCAAACAAGGGAACAATGTTATGTTGTCAATGGATTTTAGGTTTTGTGTATAGAAGGTTATTTTAAAATGAAAACACATTATTAAAGTTTGTGTTTAGGCTCATTTTAATGAGCTCTAACTCATGATACGTCAAGAAACTTTCGAGACAAGTTTTTATTTCAAAAAACTTAAAAAACAGGTTTCGGTAGCTAAGTGCTTATTCAAAGCGCCCCTAAGCTACCAAAAGCTCTATTTTCAATAGCTTAAACGAAATTTTCGAGGCACTCCTAACTACCGAAAGGGCAGACATACAGCGTGAGTCAGGGGGCAGTTTTCGATGGCTTGGGCGAATACGATGGTGTTCATTAGCCATCGAAAGGTAAATTTTGGCAGCTTATAAGTCAACAACAAAATTGTTCGAAGCCATCGAAAGCAGAGGCTTTCTCAACACTGTTTTGACAGTGTAAAGGCAAAATTGCCCAAAGCTACCAAAAGGAGAGGCATTTTCACCACTTTTTCGGCAGTGCTCTTGTTCGAATGCAAATTCATTCTAGCAACCAAAAGAGCAAAAGAACTTCACTTGTCATCAAGAAGCTGAGACAAAATACGTTTTTGCCATTTTGGAAGATTAGTTTCAAAACAGAGCTTTTAGTGGCTTAGGCAAGCTTTCACAGTTGTTCTTAGCCACCGAAAGCTCTTACAGGTTCGAATTTTGGCTCTTTAACCACCGAAAGTGCAAAACAGGGCAGAGAGGCATTATTTTTTGCCCAGATCACGGTTTTTGCTTCCAAATGGCAAGAGGATGGTTTTTAAGTGAAGATTTTAATTAATAGGATCTGTTTCAATGTGTTGTTCTAGTTTTGAAGGTGCCAGTAAGATGGAAATAATGAAGAAATGTGGCCTTTTTTTACTGTCCCGAGTCATCATTTTCAAATGACGATTCTGAGCGTCTGGAGAATCTTTTTGCAAAATGCTCGGAGGTTTTTGTTCCTAACATGTCATAGAACAATAACCTTTCCCCGTTTTCCTACAGGTGTTGCAGATTGAGAGAATCAAATCCGTCACTGAGCCCCAATTTTCGGATCCCAGAACCTACCTGTTTGACACTTGTTTTTGAAATGCAAATCTCGGAAAAACCAAAACGAGTTTCAAATATCTGAGAGAGGTTTTTGCTCACAACAGATCAATGCACAATAACCTCTTTCAGTTTATACACATGTGTCACATAGCTGAAGAACTAAACCCATCTCTGAGCCTCTTTTTTCAGCACTTTCAACAAAAGAGGCGTTTTTACTGTGCAGAGTCATCATTTTCAAATGATGATTCTGAGCGACTGGAGAATCATTCCACAAAACGCTCAAAGGTTTTTCTTTCTGACACGTCAAAGAACAATAACCTCTCTCAATTTTCCTACAGGTGCCACAGATTGGGAGAATCGAACACATCTCTAAGCCCCATTTTTCAGCAATCTAGCCAATTAAAAATGATTTTTCCTGGTTTGTTGAAAAACGGTTTTGGATTTTCCCATGTGGAGTAAATTCAACCCAGCTTCTTAGGATCTGGGGAAAGGTTGTAAAGACTATAAAGCCCAGAACTCACGTAGAACAAGGGTTGGATTTTGGAGGGTGCTACTTAACTGTATTTTGTAAAGAGACCTCTTTCTTTAATATGATCAGTGTGCAAGCTTCTTTCACTCATTGTTATCAGACCTTGTTTCTTATTTTCTGTGATGTGCTATTGAGTTGAAGGGTATTCTTTGTTTATGTTTGTAATCTGAGTAACTGTCATCTTACTATTGATTATCAAGCTAGGATCATTAGCATTCGTTGTAGGTTAATTGGCCCATCATATGTAATTGTTTTATATATGTTCTGGTTAATTGATCAGTTTCCTTTATCCTTTTTACCTATCTGATAATAGTCCTTGAGAGCCTTGCATTGTTTGAATGTATTCGAGATTGTCTTGAGTAGATTATGCAGTAATCTAGATATTCAACTTGATCCACCTTTTTATATTATTGAGATATTGATTAAGTTACCAAGCTTTTTCGAGTTACAGCCTAGAAGGACTCATGGAGTGATAACAGTATACATGTAGCTTGTGGTAGGGGGTTAATTAGTAGCTTACATGTAGCTTGTGGTAGGGGGATGGTTTAGGCATTCTTGTATAATAAAGATTTTCCATTTCTTGCATAAGATGTTAATTCCTAGTATGGTATACACATTTTCTTTGCTTCCTCATTGTTACAAGTTTTGTATACACATTTCCTTTCCATCATTGTTACAAGTTTGGTATACACATTTCCTTTGCTTCCTCCATCATTGTTGTAAGAATGTAGGAGATTGGCTAATGTATGCAACATCAAGCACAATTACAAATAAATTCAATTAAATGTCATCGACTGAAGTAAGATTGGCTAAGGTACACTACATCAAACACAATTACAAATAACACTTGCAACTCTTTCAATTAAATGTCATCTAACTCTAGTGATATGTGTAAACACATTATTATGTACAACTTGAATAAGCTTAATACATGTGTTTCCTCGTAGATCATATGTTCAAATTGGAAAAATGACCAAAGTACATTCAAATATTTATTCCAGTACATACAATCTTACTTAGAAACTAGGTTCACAAAGAGCAATTAATTGTACATTGCATTCTCCCAACCATATAATTCAAAAACTTAATAATTTTTATAAACATTAATTATCTCCTTTCATTCCTCTTTCTCATTCCCCAGTTTTGGGGCTAAATGTTGTTAACCGTTAATGTTATGTCCCCAATTAAATTAGAACTGAATTTAGTATAATATATATATATTCTTCTGCTATTAATGACATTGTTGCTCCTCAATTGCATTAGAACTGAATTTAGTATATTCAAGATCCCCTTAATTCTGGTAAGCACTATCTAGACTTCCTGTGACTCTTACTTTACACATATAAACAATGGAAAGAGGTTTATTTTGTATTATCCGAAAACCTGAAATCATGGTAATTAATCAAAACATGAGCCTTGAACCAAAGGGTTCTTCAAGATTATTCAGGCACTGCGTGCATAGCAATAGCAATCAACAGATCATTCGAATCACCTAAACCTGTGCCATTCTTTTATACATCTGTTTCCTCTTATGGCATAGGTTCAAATTGGAAAAAGTTAGTACATTCAAAGATTTCTAGTCCATAACTGAAACTGTGTTCAGATATAGCAAATGTATATTGCATTCTACCAACCATATAATTTATATAAACATTAATCATCTCCTATCATTCCGCTTTCTCCTTCCCCGGTTTTAGGACTAAATGTTGTCAACCGTTGATTCTATGTCATGCTAACCGTTGATATTATGTCCTCAATTGCATGAGAACTGAATTTAGTATATATATATATATATTATTAATGGCATTCTTGCTGAGAAATTTCATCTCAAATACAGATTATGTCACACATACTCGTAGTTCTTGGAATACAAAATCATTTTTTAACTTCTATAACTTTGTTACAAGTTTGGTATACACATTTCCTTTGCTTCCTCCATCATTGTTGTAAGAATGTAGGAGATTGGCTAATGTATGCAACATCAAGCACAATTACAAATAAATTCAATTAAATGTCATCGATTGAAGTAAGATTTGACTAAGGTACACTACATCAAACACAATTACAAATAACACGTGCAACTCTTTCAATTAAATGTCATCTAACTCTAGTGATATGTGTAAACACATTATTATGTACAACTTAAATAAGCTTAATACATGTGTTTCCTCGTAGATCATATGTTCGAATTGGAAAAATGACCAAAATACATTCAAATATTTCTTCCAATACATACAATCTTACTTAGAAACTAAGTTCACAAAGAGCAATTAATTGTACATTGCATTCTCCCAACCATATAATTCAAAGACTTAATAATTTTTTTAAACATTAATTATCTCCTTTCATTCCTCTTTCTCATTCCCGAGTTTTGGGGCTAAATGTTGTTAACCGTTAATGTTATGTCCCCAATTAAATTAGAACTGAATTTAGTATAATATATATATATTCTTCTGCTATTAATGACATTGTTGCTCCTCAATTGCATTAGAACTGAATTTAGTATAATATATATATATATATATATATATATTCTTCTGCTATTAATGACATTGTTGCCGAGAAAATTTATGTCAAATACAGATTATGTCACACGTGCTCGTAGTTCTTGTAACATAAAATCATTTTTAACTTCTTCAACTTTTTTCTAATACAAATGTCTAGGTTGCACATTAAATTACCAAAGTCAAAATGAAACCTTACATATAAAGGAGAAACCAGACAAGAATGGCATGCGCATATTAAAGATGAGATGGCATTAACTGTAACCTCCATATTATAAAGATATTCAAGATCCCCTTAACTCTGGTAAGCACTATCTAGACTTCCTGTGACTCTTACTTTTACACACATCTAAACAATAGAAAGAGGTTTATTTTGTATTATCCTAAAACCTGAAATCATGGTAATTAATCAAAACATGAGCCTTGAACCCTTTTAGGGTTCTTCAAGATTATTCAGGCACTGCGTGCATAGCATTATCAATCAACAGATCATTGGAATCACCTAAACCTGTGCCATTCTTTTATACATGTGTTTCCTCTTATGGCATAGGTTCAAATTGGAAAAAGTTAGTACATTCAAAGATTTCCAGTCCATAACTGAAACTGTGTTCAGATATAGCAAATGTATTTTGCATTCTACCAACCATATAATTTATATAAACATTAATCATCTCCTATCATTCCGCTTTCTCCTTCCCCGGTTTTAGGACTAAATGTTGTTAACCGTTGATATTATGTCCTCAATTGCATGAGAACTGAATTTAGTGTATATATATATATATATATATTATTAATGGCATTCTTGCTGAGAAATTTCATCTCAAATATAGATTATGTCACACATACTCGTAGTTCTTGTAATACAAAATCATTTTTTAACTTCTACAACTTTCTACAAATGTCTGGGCTGCACATCAAATTACCACAGGTCAAAATGAATGCTTACACATATAGGAGAAACCAGACAAGAATGTCATGTAACAACCATTTTATAAAGATATTCAAGATCCCTTCATTCTGGCAAGCACTTCCTGAAACCCTTACTTTTCACTCCCATATAAACAACAGAAAGAGGTCTATTATGTACTACCATAGAACCTGAAATCATGGTAATTAATCAAAACCTGAGCCTTAAATCCTTTTAGGGTTCTTCAAGATTATTCGGGCACTATGTGCATAGTATTGACAATCGACAGATTATCCGGATCACCTATGGGGCAAGAAACCTGGGCCATTCTTTTATACAAAGCGCTTGAAGGGCACGAATGTGGAGGAAACAGCACGGCTAAAGCTCCTGCAAACAAAGCCAAAATAACAATCAATCCAAAACATACGATAGCACGAAATATTTTGTACAGAGAAAGCAGAAAATTTTCAGTTTAAAATTTTGATAAGTGGTGAGCCCGCGGATGCAGCATTGCCCAGATATACATGGACTCAACTCGCGGGCAGTCGTCACAGCGGCTCATATTCCTGTGGCAGGCACATCTGAAGGGAGGGCTAGGGTTTCGGATAGATGCAAGCTAGCTACCATGGCCGCAAGAAATAGCGGCGGCAACATGGCTTCACTCATTCCACAAGCCCTTCTCCCCACAGAGACCACGAACAGGGAAACCGCTCAGATAAGATCAAGTTTATCAATTTCGAGAGGGGATCAAGGTAGGCATATATACCCGCTCTCTGCTCTGACCCTTGCCCTAACCTAACCTAACCGTGGTCAAAAGTTCGTTAACTCAGAATCGTGGCGGTTTGCGTGAGTTTTTAACTCTCGTTTCTGAGCAGTGGGCAATTTATTTTACTCGCTAACGCTAATCGTGTACATGTAACCTAACCTAGTTTAAAGGGTATTATAGTTTCAGTTCTCATGCTTATGCGAGTGGGTAATTCAGAGAGATAATCTTTTGGATCCATCGCTTTAGGTTTTCTGAATCGATGTTTCGGACCAGTCAAGTGTGCACGATTAGGTGTACAAAACTTGTAGAACTATTGATTGTATTTACGAACATATAAGTTCGACAAGGTTCTCTTGATATTGTGAGGCACAACTTTAATATACAAAGAAAATTGACTTTGGCTATACTTATCCGTTTGACAAAGTTCTCACACATCTCAAGGTACATGAAGGTGCACCATTGGATGAGAGACCCAATGGTACATGTTCATGTGACTCAAGGTGTGCAATAATTGTGTCTGCGTGATTCGACGTGTGCAATAATTGTGTCTAGCATATAAGTTCGTCAATTGACTTTACTCAAAAAGTTCGACAATTTCACCTAGAGAGGACATATTTTTTCGGCACATATTCGATAGAATCCAGGAAGAAATTTTTAAAATCCCACATAGCAGTGTTAAACTTACTTAATTTGGATGCCTCTAGGGATTTTGAGGGCGTTAAATCCATCTATGCTTTTAGAAAAATTATTCAAACACAAATTTCAGATTTATTTGAAAAAAAATTGTCGCTTTCCGGGCAAAAACTCCCAGACAAACAAAATCGTCGAACGTTTAGACTTCTTCTTCCATAAATGAGCAACACCATGAGAGCACTCCAACAAGGATGTTAATGTAACATTTTTTGAAAGTCTTGTGAAATACTTCAACCTTGTAGCAATCTAATCCAAAGAAAGAAGTGTACATAAAACTTTGTGGATTTATTCAATCTTAGAGAGATATTTATACAATGTATTTTCTCCTAAGATATAAGAGATTTGTTGTTATATATCTATATTCTTACTCATGCATCATAAGCTTAGGTGAGTTGTTACCATAATTCATGTACACATATATAACTAATATGCATATTTAAATGACATGTACATCATTGGACTATGATGTATGAACCTTAAAATATTTCCAGCATTCCCCGCTTCATATGGACATAGTTAAAAGGGTAAGGATTCAATCTCCGTGTGAATTGGGACATACTGCAATTCAAAACAAACATGGATGGATGGGAATGTATTGTCACTTTAGTTCAGTTTCTAATGACAGGAAAAAACATTTCTCAATTTGGATTGAATTTGACTTACAGTCATAATTTCCTCAAGAATGAATTGGGTTCTCAAATCACTGGACAGCTGGGACTTATTCACTTATGATATTTGGCCTACACTTATCAAAAAGATCTAATGAATTATGAGTTAGATCAATTTTGTTTAACAGAAAGATGGGTATTCCTTGCTTTTTGTCAGAAGATTGCCTCTTCACAAATATTGTGTCAAACCAATCCCACATTTAATATTTTTTGTCTAGGAATAGGAACACATCTTATTTGAGATCTTTATATAATTAAATGTGGATAGGGACACACATGATATCCAATCTCAGGAACTATGAACAAGTATACAATGAGGTCAGTGGGACTAAGCTTTACTAACCTTGACAATATGTGAATAGGGGTGTACACTCTACTCATGCATGGGCCTCCACTTCTCTTTCATTCTACTCCTCTGGTTGGTTGGGTCTCACTAAACAAGTACAAATCAACTAGTGGGACTATGTCTTCAATGGTTGTTATCCACCTCAATGGCCATCATATTTAGCCATTGCAATTGATCACCGCCACTTGATAATATATAAGATTGATCACCATTACCCCTAATAACTATCCTAGCTTTAGTATTTTGGCTACAAGCTTTTTGAATCATCTATAATAAGAATACATCATAATTGCAAATGATGAATACAACTCTTTTGGGATGTAGTATTTTGGGCACATTAGTTTTGCTACTATAGGAGATTGCAACCTCTAAGTTAGCAGTGAACTCAAGATTGTATTGGACCTCCTTCCTATGTTTCCTCCAACCTCCTAGGTGGCTTAGCTCAATTGGCTAGGTTGAATGTATATCACTTTTATGAATAGACAACCCACCCACCATCAACACCAAAATCAACATACACATTAAGTTGGACATCAAGTTCACTTGAAAATGCATCCTTACAAAGATATTTTTTACTTTGACTTACAAGATGACAAACAATTACTTTATTCAAACCTTACAAACAAGACTAACAAGAGCAAGACGAGCTAGATCAAGGCAAAAATGAATTACAACAAGAGGTGGGATCATTGAACAAGAGGTTGATAGGGAAATGCCTCCTCAAAGGGGGGAAAAGGATAGTATGGGATACAATATTAGAAGAAATCATTCAACAATGGGACCATTTTGAGCTCATCCAAGATAAGTTGGAGCTGGAAACCTCTACAACATCAAAGATAAAAAGGACACAAACTAGGCTAGAAGCAAAGCCTGGCATTTCTAGCAATGTGGTCAAATTCTTAAACAATAGAACCAAGTGGGAATTGTAGAATTTGGGGTCACCAACAAGACTCAACTAATAACATATGCAAACAAAGTCATATAAAAAAGGACTTTGTTGAACATAACTCAAGTTAAAGTGGGTAGTCTTGTAATAGAAATTGCCTTCTTTAAAGGATTGTTCAGGGATGCATTAGCAAGAGGACTTCCCTCCCTTTAGGATGGGAATGATGACCTCTATAACCAAGGAGCACATAAGGAATTACTAAATTGTAAGAGGAACAATGATGACAAAATTTAGAACCTTCAGGACATCCTAAAAGGGACAACTATAGTTCAATTATTGTCTAATGAGTTTGAGTTGTTAGATAGTATAAAGCTCACCTTCAAATGCCTACCACCCATATCACATGGGCACCTTACAAATGTTGAGATGGAAATAAATGCTATGAGAGCCTAAAAATATCCTATGGGGAAGAATTGGCATAGCATTTCCAAATACCACAAAATAATTATGCTAACGCAAGGGAAGACATCACCTTCAGGACAAACTTCAAGGCAAGCTTCCCCACAACAAGGTTGAAAACGGGGAGAGGCAGTTAGTTAGCTACAAAAGAAATATCAAAGAAGACATTTTGGAGCAATCAGCACAACAGAAAAACAAATTTGGGAGCAACAAACCATTGGGCAATATCAAGAAGCACTAAAGTAGTTTTTGGTATAACCAATAAATAGTGGGAAGTATCAAGAAAAGTGAAGAGTTATAAAGGGAGAATTCGAATCTTAGCAGTTTCATCATGCATTATTTGGAGAGGGACTCTTTGGAGGCTGCATGATCAAAGTTTTATTAGGGAAAAGTAGGTTGTAGATAGAGGAGAAAGCTCCATGAGGTTCATGACTCATGCTCATGTCATCCTGTACAAATTCTCCTCTTTTATTGCAAATCTTATTCTGTAATTCCAAAGCATTCTCAAACTATGTAATATTTCTTGTTATCTATAAAGATTCGAGTAGCATGTTATTTCACTATATTCATGGAATGGATGCGTTGAGTATCAAATGTGGAATGATGATTTCATTTATATGACATGATTTCCTCATAGATGTTTATCTTGATGGATAGTACATGAAGGTTTCATTTGTTGTTTAATATGTGAATGCCTTAGCTTCCATTGTATGGGCGTCATCAAGATTTAAATTACTTATGTATGAACTACTAAATTCTTTATTGCTCAGTATGTTTTCAGTCACCATGAATTGTAAGACTTATCCACAAGGATGCCTTACACTCTTAATTTTGTTCCATAATCTTCTCCATTCACCTCATTCTACTCTAATTATTGAATGTAAACTTGACAAATGCCTTTAAAGCACAAAGTCTGGTAATCAACCTGTCTTTTGTAATGTACATCTGCATAATTTAAAATAAATCAAGAAAAAATTGTTTGTTAAAAATATTGAGCTCTAAATATGAATAAATTGAGCTACATCATGACTTGGCATAGTTCCATAATAGTCTGGAACATCTCAGGGGATAACATGAAAAATGGCACCATTGCTGAGGATGGAAATTGGAATTAAATTTCCTTGGGCACAATAAAAATCAACTTTGATTCTTAAGCAATGAAAAAGAATTAGACACGCGCCAACTATTATAATTCACCTGGCGACTCTATTGGTGTTGATTTGGTGTCTAGCAAGAGACATACCATAGCCAACCCTGGATATGAAGACATGTGACTGCTCCCTAATCCTGAAAAGCTTGTGACCTGGCACAATATCTGCGAGAGTGTGGTATCTCATAATCCAGGTAATCTTTAGATTGATTCTTTTGCTTATGTAGATTAGAAGTTCCTGAATCATCTTATAGATCTAAAATCCCTCAAATTAAATATTCATATTTCTACTGAAGAAAACCCTAATTCACCTTTAATAGACTATGAAAATTCCCCTCTCATATTTCCTGAGACAAATATGCCAAATTTCAAGCCAATCCTCAAAAATCCTCACCTTAGTGTCTCTTCCCAAGCAAAGAATTTAATTATTCAACATCTAATGGTTGGCTTAGCAAGTGGTGTTAATCCTCCACCCCCACCTCAATTGAATCCCTGGGTAGAAGCTAGATATGGCCCCTTGTACCTTCCTTGAAATCTGCATGACTTACCTAACAATTAGCTTAAGCTTCTACCCAAATTTGATGGACAAAAGATCATAATTGTTGAAGAACACATGACAAACTTCCAAGACTTCACTGGTAATCTTTTTATAGAGTACGATGATGTGTTTATGAGATTATTTGTTTAGGATTTAGAAGGTGATGTTAGGAAGTGTTTTAGAGGGATACCTGCAACATCTATCCATTCCTAGCATCTCATAGAAATTACTTTTATGAGACAATGAGGGGGGGCAGACCATCTCTACTACTTGAAAGAATTTGCCTCATTTAAGAAAATAAATTCAAAACCTGTCTCGGATTTCAATAAAAGATTTAATAAATTGTACAACAAAATCCTTGTAGAAATCAAACCCTCTCAGGAAGAAACAAAGGTCACATATGTTGGGGCCTTTGATTTTGACTTTGCAATCATGCTTAAGGAAATGTAATGTCCCCGAAACCTTATCTAAGGTTAAGGGTGCTAATATTAAGACTAAGTTAAGTTTATGCGCAACATATTGAGACAAAATATAGTTAGCCAACACTTCAAATAATCAAACTCTTGATTATTGAGTCAAATTATTTATTAAAATTGCGATATTTAATTACTTACTTAATTAAGACAATTACAACACTTAATTAAGTTAATTACCTGTTACACCTCAAAGTCTCACTTTGAGTGCTATTTCATGTCTTCATGTCATAACATCATGCGGAACCTAATGGCGCTACCTCCTACCAACTGTTGGACCTTCCCCCTACCTAGTTGGTCCCCTCCTAGGCCTTCCTTAGAGTCCTTGGAGATAAATCCAACTTACCTCAGCCAAATTCCAACTCATGAAGTCCAAATGCCACATCATTGAGCACCTTTTACTAGGATTTTCACACCTTGCTAGTGGTGCAAGGCAAGAAAATTCCTCATTTTCGCGCCTTGCATGCCTGTAGGGGCACGTAAATTACATCATTTTCGCACTCTGCTCAATGTCTGGGGCGCGAAAATTACCTTAACCATATCTTAGCTTGGAAAGTGGATCTTACCTCCTAGAGATTTTCTTGGGATTGAAGCTCCTTTCGATCCTAACTCACCCTCCCTCTTTGGCCTGGTTAAACCTATTGATCCACCATTCACTCATCTAGATCCACCTTCCTCTCTCAGTGGTTGGCTTCCCAAATCCTATAAGAAGGAGGCTATCCATGAGCTAAGGGGAGAACATTTGGAGGCATCAAACCTATGGTCTTGGAGCTTTTGCAGAGATAGCAAGGAGGAAGGCTTGGAAGGAGACACTACTACTTGGTCATCAAGGGTAACATTGTAGTATTCTTCTTTGAGCTACCTTAATACAACTTGGCTTATTCTCCCATGTGATGATTCTTGTTAGCTTAGATTCATGATATGTTTTCATTAGAAGTTAGATCTTGATCTTTGTATTTGGTATTTCGAGATAGTGTGCTTGTCTTGCTCATACAGGTTCACATCTTGGACATCAAGCTTGGAGTTGGAGCTTCGACAATCGATCGGTCTGAAGTAAGTTATACCTTCTTCTCTCTCTCTCTCAATGTCATGATCCTCATATATTGAACTAGATCTAGGAGTTTAAGGTCCCATTTGTTACTTAACTGTCTTAGATTAGGCTTGCTTGAATCTTGTTTGGTCTATGAGTAAGTTTAACTATCCGTAGGATGAATTTACTTGAACGGAAACTGGTGACCATACTAGGTACATCCCAGTCTTCATTTGGTTATTAAATCCCTATTTTTTACCCATTTGACTCGGTATCTTTGAATGTGATCAACCCTTGACCTCTGTTTATTACTTTGATCCTCAACAATCAGTTCTATGGGTCTGCAAACCTGAGAGAAGTACAAAAATTTTCTCATACCTTCACCCTTACCCACCTACAGAGAAATTTTGCACCCCCCCATACACCACATAGGAAAATACTGATATTTTCGCGCCCCAACAGTACAGCAGAACACGAAAATCCCAAAAAATCGCGCCTAGGTGGTCATCAAGGGAGCGAAAATTCCCTATGTCCCATTTCAATTTGGTTTTTTGCTTAGCAATTTTTGGTTTCTTAGTTTTTGGTTTGAGTGCACCTCTCTCATCCTGATCAGACCTGTGTGATTCCAGTCTAACTCCTGGATTTCTTGCAGTGGCTTTTGAACCTTTATTAAGCTTGGTTAGCTTGATTTATTTTGGTTTGGATTTTTTTAGTGAAAGTGGCAAGAGTGAATTTGTTTTGCTTGGATCCTTGACTTCTTCACTGCAAAAAGTTATCATTTTTGAAAATTCAGGGCAATTTTTTTTTATATATACTGGTTTGCATCCTTGAAAAGTTAGTGGAAATTTCACTACTTGAGAAAAACTCTATGCATTTATAATTCTTTGAATTGGCTTAGAAATTTTTTCTTCAAGATCTATTTCTCCTTCGCTTAAACGATCAAGTTGTTTATTGCATTCATAAGACGTTGTTCCATTTACTTGTCATACTTTATATACTCATCTGCAGTAGAAAAGAAAACAAAAAATTTGTTTTTCAATTAGTAGTTGGATTCGTTCATTTTGTTGGAAGAGTAGTTTACTTTTGGTTTGACATATAAAAGTGAATGGTTTTTTCTCTCTTTTTGAAAAAGTTGTGTTTATGCTTGTTATTGGGAATGAAAGAACTCTCTCCTCTCTTTAGCTAGACATTCATCAAAAAGAAAAGTTGCATTGATTCATTCTACATGCATGGTTTGAGTCGAGTCTTCACACCATCAAGTTGCACTTCTGTCACCCCTTGAGTTAACAACTAGCCCTTAAAATCAATCTCCTAACTAAACACACATTAAGCTCACATGAGGATACAAAACAATTGTGTAGTTAGGTAGGACATCGGGGATAGGAATCCAAATAATTCCCCTCTGTCACTTTACATTTAAGACATAGTTGTTTTCCCTTAGGGTGCTCAAATCCTCTTGTATTTTTTGACATGGTTTTACACCAATGTATTGGGAGGGCCTCCCGTTTCACGGGAGTAAACAATAAGGATTGGTTCCGGATGGACTTTATGGAATACCGCACTCCACTAAGTGCCTAAGGGCATCAATCCATTATATTCCTTGCAGTTTTTGGCCTCCATACTAGTTGTACGAGGGCTCAAAGGCATAATCTCCGGTAAACCTTCTCGGACGTGTCATGAACGAGGTATCCTAGTGACCTTCCTTTTAGGGATCTTTTACCCAGGATCCCTTTCAGTAGAGGGATATCCTTTTAGCTTTTGGTCTCTCACTTCGTATTGTTCGATTTGGATTTCATCACCTTGCGAAGGATACGATCTTTTGAGGTCTCCAGACCTTAGATAGGAGGATTTCCTGCTATTGTACCTTATAGAGGGTCTTTTTATTTTTAGTGCTGCTTGTTGGCTTTCTAGCCATTTTTATTGTCGCTCGCTTACTGTGACATTGGTCTCAGTGTAGTTTTTTGAGCTTGCTTGTTTGGCCTGCGCGCCTCTTCTTTTCCTAGCATCCCTTTTGCACACTCGGTTGCTTCAGGGTTTTTGAGTTCTTTTTCAACGAGACTTCCTCCAAAACATTTAATCATGTTCCATGGCGTACCAAAGGTAATCACGAAAACAACAAGGGAAGAGTCCCGAAATAGTACCTAGAATTATTCGTACACCACCTTCACGCATACCCACACCCCCTTCTAGCAGACCAGCTGGCCGACGGACCGTTCCACAATCACTTAGTACGACACCTCCAACTGCTATGGTACCCCAAACCCATAGCACAGTCCCAGAGACTAGTACTATCCCAAAGACTAGTGCAGTACCACAATCCACTGTTGCACCAAAAGTTAGCACCATAGTGGAAACTACTTTAGCACCTGATGTTAGTGTCTCACCCTAAGCTGATGTTACGTTGGAGGCTAGCACCGCTCCAGTTATGCCATCACAATTTGATCTCCTTGAAGGATATGTCGAGGTTATTGAGGAATCTGACCCAGCACCCCCTTCGACGATCCACTTCGCTGCAAACTTTTACCAACCCTTTGTACAGTTGGTAACCCCACCAGTCATAAATTCTTCCCCGGTTATACATAGATATGAATTTGGACATTCTATCAATAGATCATTCAAAATGCCTTCCCCCTCCCCTTAGGCCATGACATCATGGCATCTATATGAGCATAAATGGTTAGTCTAGACCATGAACAAGTGACAACGAAATGATTTAGATGTGAAGCTACGTATATATTGGCTTCGACCTCACAATACCCACCAATATCCACTTCTCAAGTGGTAAATCCTCGTGATTCCAGAGCCCTCTAATCCACTTCCTATGATACTACCTATGGCACATCATTCGTAGGTCGATCTCGACCCACAAAGTAGATCCATCCATAATATTTCCTTAATGACTCAGGAACAACAAACATTTTTTATCTAGCCTCATCATTATGGAACACCACTCTCGGCCAAGCCCTCAACAATTTCCGCACTTTTTCAACACCCATGCAACTAATGCCGGAAAGTCCCCTCCAACCTTCCCCCCATTTATTACCAAATGACAAATTTGGTTCTTCTTAGGGGAACATTCCTACTCAGAGGACAAACCCTACTTTCCCGTCATTTCCCTTATCATTTGGAACTAGTGCACGATCATCTTCACAAATCGGTACCACTAGTGAAACCAGCCAACCTGCACAACTAATTCCTTCTAATGTTCATGTTGGATGGCCACCCATTTCTACTGTTAGAACACCTGTTGTGACTGGGGGGCAATCTTCAGCCACAATCTATACTATTTCTAGAGTACAACTATTCATTGGTCCCCTAACCGAAACCATTAACCAACCTCCTCCATCGGGACCATCTGCCCTGTGGAGATCACAAGCCTCATTTTTTAGAGGACAACCATCTGTTGGTGCCTCAAGTGGAACCAATCACCAACCTCCTCCATCAGCATCATCTACTCCTTGTGGGCCACAAACCCAACCTAGCGGAGGACAGCCTTTTGTTAGTACCCCAAGGGGTACCAATAACCAATTTCCTTCGTTCATCCCACTCCCTTCTTGGGGGCCACAAATCCCACCTAATGGGGGGCAACATATGTTCAGAAACTAGAATCCAGCCGATGGGAACACAAATCAACATCAATCATTTGTCCCCCCTAACCTGAATTATGGAGTCCCTTACCCCAATGTCTCAAACAATCAATGGAACCCACCCCCTCAAACCCTGTCTCTTAATCAGATCAGAACAAACAATCCATGGTATCCACTCTTTCAAAAGCCTCCCCTTAATCAAGGTATGGGAAATCCACCCAATCAAGGATTTGGGAACTCTGCCTGGATCACACAACCCCAGGTATCTACTCCATTTAATCCCACTCAGCAGTATGCTCAACAGCCGATTTACAATTCAATTCTAAATCAATTGGTGAATCCTATGATTCCCAACCAACAACAGTTTAACCAAATGGTCTCCAATTCATAGAACTTCCAACAGTACCCTGCGGGTAATACCTATGGGTATAATATGCAACAATATGCATTGCAAGGCCCGACAGGCATCCTAGCACCCCATCAATACTATTCATTCCCACAACCCAATCGACAACTTCCATTTTTGGCAACATTAGACCTACCTGACTTGTTGAGACTCATTAATGATCCCATTTGGAATGAACCACATTGGCCACCCATTCCTGCCAAACTACCATCTATATTCCAAATTTCGATGCCAAACCCGGGGAAGACCCAAAAAATCATGTCATGACTTTCCATCTTTGGTGTTCTTCGAACTCACTGATGGATGGCTCTATACGATTGAGACTCTTCCAACGCACACTCACCGGAACGACAACAAAATGGTATATCGAGCTGCCACAACACTCTTTCAGGGATTTCAACACCATCGCCATGTAGTTTTTGACACACTTCCAGCTTCCCATTCAATATGAGACTGGCACGGACCTTTTAACTTCGTTGCAGAAATATACTGCTACTCACATCTGCGATCATATTCATGAGTGGCGAAGATGCTGAAGATTAATTAAGGCTCATATTCCTGACCAATTATTGGCTGATTGGTTCACAAAGTCATTATTGCCACCCATTGCTAGGGATGTTGCAATGGGTGGGGCTGTCACAGAATAACAGGTAATCGTTGGTGCTCAATACCTGGATTTGGTCTATTCCCAATCCAGAACCCTATACGAACTGATTCCTCACTCACCACACCCTACTATTGATCCATCAAGGCCTGCTACCGAACCACCTATCGATGGTGTAGTTGGTTTTGTGAAGGCCCATCCTGCAACCAAATCGAGTGGACAACAAAACATTGTTGCTCCACCTCAAACCCAGGCTGCACCCAAAACCTCTACTTCTCCTGCTTAGACCTCCGAGGTGAACGCCATTCAATCCTCGCCACAACAATCCAGAGGGATAAAGAAGAATAATAAAGGGAAACCTAAAAAATATTCCACTTAGCAGGAAAATCCTAAACCACAACAAACCAACACTGAGAACAAACCTAAACAGAAAGCTAAGTTCCCCTACCTCATATGTCAGGAAGGCCACTACACAAAAGAATGTCCTTATAAAGAGGAATTTAATAAATTTTTCAAAGGGTCCTCCCACCCGACAATCTTAACCGAACCTTTCCCACATCAACAACATCAAATGGTTTCACACAACCCCAGCAAGGGGGCAACCAAAACGATAATTCTCAACCAGAGACATCTTCAAATCACGATATTCTTATGATGAGTAACAAGACTGTCCACATATCCACTCGTTCAAAGACATATGACTCAATTCCCACCCCAAATAAGAATGGGAATTCCAAAGAGAAAACTCCCTTGGAAGACATTCCTTCTACTCCTCCTTCTACATACTCTCTTCATATCAAGAGGCCTCTTACTGACACTGTGTTGTGCCCACCAAAGGCCACTATTCAAAAGGAAACATTCAATCCAAACGCACGATCTGCCCAAAATTACAATATTGTTGAGGACTTAGCTCAAGCACCTTGTGCAATGTACACTCTCAAAGTTCTACAACACTGTCCTACTTAGTGTAGAACCTTATTGTCAGCACTTGGAGCTGTCAATCCCGATTCTTCCAATACAATCGCGTTCAATTTGGAATACTTTAAGCCGAGACTATCTCATCAATTGGATTTGTGGAAACAACATCCATCGTACCGTCTTGGACGAGGGTGCTTCCACCTCAATCATGTCTTTCTCTTGTTGGCGAGCTATCAACTCTCCAGAGGTAACTATGTCTCCCACTGCTCTAAAATCTTTTTACAGTCGTGGTTTTCAACCTTATGGACTCATCCCATCTCTCGACGTAGAACTTGGGGGCAAAACTGTCTCTATCCATGTTGAAATCGTAGATGCTCCATTGGATTATAACATCCTACTCGACTGCAATTGGTTTTACGCCATGACTGTCGTAGCATCTTCTGTTTTTCTTTTGGTCCAATTTCCTCATCCGGGGAAAATTGTTACCATTGATCAATTAGACTTTTGCACTCTGGACATTCACTCCAACACCACAAATAATGTCCCTCTCTTGACACAATCTCAACATCATTATGAGGATATTGGTGTTGGTCTGCTGACAGATTCCTCCATCATTGGAGTATTTCCGGAGCTCCCATCCCTAATCTTTTCGTTCAACATGATCTCATTGAGTAGTTTTCAACCTCACGAATCTCACGATTCCTGGGTTATACTGAGTCTCGCCGAATGTAAAACCATTGGCAATTGCATGCCTATGAACCGGAACCAAGAAACTTACCATGTGATTCAATCCTCTTCCGATTGGATCGCCACAATTGACCACCATATGGTGGAAAATCTCTCGTCTCAAATCCATTCATCTTTGCCCCATACTGACTATTGGTGTCCATTTTTGTCACCATTTTTTATCATTCAATTTACTCGAAGTGGCGTTATTTCTATCATTTTTGCTATAGTAAGTTGTTTTCTTAGCCATTCAGCTCATCAAACAGTCCAGGTATGCACAAATTCACTTACCATGCAAATCTTGTTATGTTTCGTATATTATGGTTTATTTATGATTGAAATGATGTTTTTGGGCATAATTAACACTTATGGTTTTAATTGACAGGCTATGTTTTGCAAATGACCCATCATTCAGACCATGCGCTACGTGCTCATCCTAAAATGCATTCAGTTCATCGTTCAGCCCGCGAAATCCTTGGTTGACACATCTCAGACAGTTGAATGAAGAGGAGGACACGTGGGTTCTGTTTGACACACAATGGGTCTGGTTAATGAGATATTGCTCTAGAAGATCCGTCCTTATGCTCTCCAAGCTTGACATCACATCTCTCGTCCACGCGAACACTTTAACCTCTGGTTCGTCTGCGCATTCATCCTGGAATCACGCTTAGCATGCCGACATAACTACTGTGCCCATGTCAACACTCCAGCGCAACAGTTCTCTTGTTCATTTGGCCGGGAGTTACGCACACTTGTTCATGCCTGCTCATGTTCATTCACGTCTTCATTCTGGAAGGAGCTTGCCTTCCCACGATTCAGTCCGCCAGCACACTGCTCATCCACGTCTGAGTTAGATCGATGTTGTAGCTACCCTGTGAAGGAACCAACCCCGTCAAAGTCTGAAGGACACTCCCTGAGTTGGCATGTATCAATTAAATCAATAGTTACAGTCATGTAAACACTTCTATTTTTGGATAGGTCGACTCTGTCGACCCTCTCACCCATTGTAACTTATAAATAGTCATCTTGTGATTGAGACAAGTTAGTCTTAGTCTAAGTCTTTGGAATCTAGCTAGTTGGCAGTCGTAGATAGTGGAAGACAGAGTTCTGCAATTTTTCTCAGGTTAATGGAAGTAGTAGCTCATTGATGTTCTGCTGGTAGTCGTTTGAGTTGATCTAGTTCACTCTCCGATTGCTGGGAAGGGCCCCTCATCAACTGGACGTTTTATTTACAATTTCTGCATTTCTTTTCTTGCAATTAACTAGTTTATTTCCCGTGTGTGTAATCTAATTCATTTTCCTGTGTGTATCATCTTCGTTCATCTGTAATTAATATTCTGCTGTTAATACAATCTCCCTTCTTCTGCATTAGAAAATGGGTGACCAATAGTTCATTACTTTATAATTTGTTTTCAATCTTTGTTCCATCATCATTGTTAGATATTGCTTCCAAATTCTTCCATAGTTAGCATTCCTTTCTTTCTCTTCCTCTCTGTTAGTTCTTCTTTCTATTTGTTGTAGGTTAATTCTTCCTTCTTCCATTCCAACCTTCTTCTTACTTCTCATAAAATTATTCTTCCTCCTAGGTAATGATTAGCATAGATAATTTCTTATTAGTTTAGCCTCTAATAATCTCTCTATTTCTTTCTTTGCACAGTAGGATCACTTGCATAGGCCAGCTGGTAATTAAATCATCCAAAAACTCTTCTTTCCCTCACTTTAAAACGTTTTCCTCCATTCGGATCGTCATTCGGACTGCCATTCAGACCGGCGTTCGGATCATCATTCAGACCTGTGTGTTTTCTGTATTATTTTAAACCTTTTTCTCGAATCTAATTTCTTCTGCCTCCCAATCATCATTCTTCCTATTCCTCCTTAATAGTTTGAGATGTAATCCAATCTTGTTTTATGTCATTTGGAGTTCTTAATTCAATTTCATCATTACTTCCTCCTTTCTTATTTCCTCCTTATCCTCTTCTTATCTTTCTTCCAAACTTTAGTTCTTTAACATGTTTTGTTACCTAGTTACTGTTCAGAATGTATTAATCTTGTTCCTAGATAGTTTGTGTCCAAGTTATAGTTGAGAATTCTATTCTTTGAGTTGTTTTAGTTTGTTAATCTTAAGACTAGTTTCTATTTAATGAAGATGTTCATGTTGTAAGATCTGGATCAATAATAAAATATCTTTATCAAGTTTTCTACTTGCTTCCAAATCTAATATAGTTCAGTATAACATCTTTGTTAAGTTTTCTACTTGCTTCTAACTTATATTAGTTTCATGTTGTTCACATATGGATAGACAGTAGTTCATGATGTTTAAAGTTAGTTGTAGTTTGTTGATTTTTAGTTTACATCTGTTTGTAGAAGTTAAGCTAGATTTACTTCCATTTAGCTTCCTTATTACATTTGAAAGTCATTATGATACATTTACTCCAGTTCCTATTGCATTTGATGCACGTAATTAAGAAGAATGGAATTAGATGGTTTAGTCTAGAATAATTTACATTTACAAGTTCTCCCTATTAAACATCTAACATCCGTAGCTCTGATTCTGTTCATAGTTGTTATCCGGAAGTTTAATTCAGTGGTTTCTCATTTTTCTAGAAGTAATTTGTGTTTCAGTACTTGTTTCCATCTTTCTTATTAATTAACCATAGAAGTAAAGTAGTATGATCTAGTATTATTCTGATATGTTATTTAATTGTATTCTTAAATATTTAACTCGGTTTTTCATTTTGAAATATCTTTCGATCTTTTTCCTTACTAAACATTTTTTAGGTCTGACAAGCCTGAAACTTTAGAATCCTTTCTACCTTGGCATATATTTTGCTTCAAATCTAAGTTTACTGATCCTGGTTGATAATTAATATTAGGTGTTTTTATTCGAGATAACTCACACACCCAACACTGACTCCCTTGTACAAACTTTTTGTTCCATCGAGTCCATTATGGAGATCATGAGCATCGATGAACCACCATGGGAAGATCACCATCATCGGTATTCTTTCCCTACAATCCAGGCGGTAGAAATTGATTCAAAATCCATTGTTTCACAGGTCATTGTCAACACTAAGATTCCCATTCCTACACACGATGTGTTTTCCGAAGGAAACTTAGCAAACATGATGGAAACCATTCCAATTGACATCTCCGTGAAACCTGGTATCGTGGAACAAATCCATTTAGGAAAAACCTGCACACCTACTGAGGTGGAATTCTATACTGCCTTATTCAAGGAGTTCCGCGATGTTTTTTCTTGGAGTTATGAATAAATGCCAGGGATAGACCCCTCTATTGTGGTTCATGAAATTCAAGTCTATCCTAGTGCCCGACCCGTCTGACAGAAACTTCGACCAGTCTATCCCCACAAAACTACAGCCATTAAAGCAGAAGTTGAAAAAATTCTTCATGCTGGTTTCATTTACCTTGTCCCATTGACAGATTAGGTGTCCAATATCGTTCCTGTCACTAAGAAACAGGGTACAATTCGAGTCTGCGTCGATTATAGAGATTTGAACAAAGCTTGTCCTAAAGACAACTATCCAACGTCGTTTATTGACCAGATTATCGACAACTATGCCAGGAGCCTCATCTTTTCATTTATGGATGGCTTCTCCAGCTACAATCAGATCGAGATACTCCCATCAGACCAACACAAAACTGCTTTTATATGCCCATGGGGGACCTTTTCCTATCACAAATTACCCTTTGGTCTTAAGAACGTCGGGGCCACGTTTCAACGGGCCATGTCATATGAATTTCACGATATCCAGCATGTTGTGGAGCCTTATCTGGATGACCTACCCACTCACTCTGATACGTGAGAGGACCATCCAGATCATCTGAGTGCCATATTATCATGATGCCTCCACTACAACATCCGTTTGAATTCGCATAAATGTGTATTTTGTGTCGAAGCCGGTAGATTGTTAGGATTCATAATCTCTAAGGATAACATTCTCCTAGACCCATAGAAGGTAGAGGCTATTCTAGCCTTGCCTCCCCCCTCCAACATTCCATAACTCCAAAGTTTGCAAGGGCATGCGAACTGTCTGCGCCGCTTTGTATGCAATTTCGCTGAGATTACTAAGGGCTACATGAGGCTTATTAAGAAAGACATTCCTTTCATCTGGGATGACGAAGCCCAATGGTCTTTTGACAATTTGAAAAATTCCCTTACCAATGCTCTCGTGATACAACCCCCCAATTATACACGGGACTACATTCTATATCTCTTTGCCTCTACTACTACCATTGGCATGGTGCTCGTACAGGAAGACAATAGTGGTCAGGAACATGTGGTTTACTATCTCAGCAAGAGTCTCATCGACTCTGAGACACGTTACTCGCATGTGGAGAAACTGGCTCTAGCCACAGTTTTTGCGGTCCAGAGATTTTAACATTACATATTACTTCGCAAAACCACTGTCATCATGAACTTCAATCCAATGTACTATATCCTAACACGTCAAGTGCTAGGGGGAAAATACTCACGTTGGATTGTAGTTCTCCAGGAATTTGATTTGGAGTTTGCCAAAGCGAAATCCAAAAAATCCTTGGTCTTTGTAGAGCTTATTTTTGCACTACCCTGTGTCAATGACCAATCTGAGCCCATCGATTCTCTTCTGGATGAATCTTTGTTCCTAATTGGCACAACTGATCCTTGGTATGGAGACATTATCTTATATCTCCAAACCCAACGTTTTCGGCTCGACCTCAATCGCGATGAACGTCGCCGCATAAGACACCACGCTAAATATTATCTTTTTGTTAGCGATACCCTGTATCGTTGTGGAATTGATTCTATGTTATGACATTGTCTAACTCTTGATGAAGCCGAACATGTTCTTAATGATTGCCACTCCGGAGCATGTGGTGGTCATATTCCTGGGATGGATACAACCCATAAAATATTGCGCGTGGGATACTTCTGACCTAAAATATTCAAAGATTGCGTTGAAGTGGTTAAGAAGTGCCCTCCATGCCAATTCTTTCACGCCAAGAAGCGTTCACACCTTGCTCCAATTCATCCTGTCATTGTCATCGACCCCTTTGCAAAATGGGGTATTGATTTTATGCACTGTAAGCCCACTTCAGCCGAGGGGCATAGCTATGTCATCATAGTTGTTGACTACTTTGCTAAATGGACTGAAGCCATGCCTACGTATGCAGAAGATGGAAAGACAACAACGCTATTCATATTCAATCATATCATAGCTAGGTTCGGAGTCCCGTAGACCATCGTGACTAAACATGGTTCCCACTTTAGGAACCATATGATGGACGAATTGAGTTCCAAACTGGGTTTTTGTCATGAAAAATCAACCCCATACTACCCACAGGAGAATGATCAAGTAGAGGCGATCAATAAAGTCTTGAAACGTATGATCCAACGCACTGTGGGTACCCAAAAGTCTAAATGGCACTTATCTCTATTCTCATCTCTTTGGGCCTATAGGACATCAGTAAAAAATGCAACCAGGTTCACACCATTTCAATTGGTTTACGGCCTGGAAGCAATCCTACTGATTGAGTGTGAAATACCATCCCTCAAATTAGCTGGAGAACCCCTACCCAACACAACCACCGAGGAAGAACGATTTCTATACCTAGCCAAGCTAGATGAAACTCGTTGAGACCTTGCACTTGCCAATAAGGCCCATAAAAAGTGCGTTAAAGCCCAATATGATAAATCTGTCCAACCTTGGGTTTTCAACGAAGGTGACTTAGTCTTAACCTACGACCAAATGCACGATAAGCTAGGTAAAGGAAAATTAGAATCTATGTGGTATGGTCCCTAGGTTGTTAAATGCGTGTTAGAGAAGGGAGTTTACGAGCTTGTAGACTGTGATGGTATATCTCTGGGAGAGCCGTGCAACAAGCTTTACCTAAAGATATTCTATGCGTAGGTTCATCCTGCATAAAACCACTTTGTATATAATGTATTTAGTGTGATTTTGATTCAGTTTTTGCGTGTTAGGACTCTATCTCATACACAATCATTTATCTCGACTTGTGCTTTTATGCGCAGATGTCGACATACTTTGGATTCGTGGATGATGTTAGTCGGCATACCCGGAAACTTGCTTTTGCAACATGGGTACTTTATTCCCCTACCGGTGAGTTGATATCCTCGGGTGGCATTTGCTTGGGCCCCACAACAAATAACATTGTGGAGTATCATGCAGTCATTGGACTTCTAACCGAAGTTTCTTGTCTTGGAATCCATTCCCTCATTTTCTACCTGGACTCTCAGCTTGTGGTATCTCAATTAAATCACGTCTACATCGTCTGTGATCCTACACTACTTCGTTTATACAGAAGGGTATGCCTCCTTGAACGATCATTTGATTACATTTTATATCAACATGTATCTAGGGAATTCAACACGGTGGCTGATTCGTTAGCTAACTATATGTTGGATTGGCATATAACACACACATAATCAATACACCATAAAAGAACACATGTAAAAATGTAACATACAAGTCATCATAGGTAAACAATAGAGATAAATCCATATGTATATATCATGTAAACAAGTGTTTTTGCCACATATAATAGTATAATGTGTCGAAAGTAAAACATTGGGATCACAACCCATACAAAAATTCGCTCTCTAGCCTACATATCGTATACATGTTGCTGACGAAACTACAGCCTAAACACTAGTTGCAAGGTGCACGGTGCTCATGGTAGCACACCACTTCCCTGGAATCTGGACGGAGCAGCCTCCCAATATGCTCTGGCACACCCACAATGTGCCTCTGGAGATGATATGGGACCTCGGGCATCCTCATCAGAGGAACACCCATGGTCAGTCCCTCTAGGTTCCGCTCCACATCGTGCAACCCTCCTGCCTCATCCTCTTCAACTTGGTACTCCGCTCCTCGTTGTCACAGTGGAGAGGATCCTACTGGCCTCACCGGCCCTCAATCTGCAACATTATACATATATATATTAGACTTTCTATGCATTATCAAAACAATACAAAAAATGACATAAAATTAAAAAATTAAAAACGAGTTTGAAGGTCATATACCCGACTCATCCCAGTCTTCATCCTTGAGTAAGTCTAGATCGGTATCGCCACAAAATTCCACCCCAGCATAGGGATAGTCCTCTATCATGACGATCTTCTCCTCGAGCCATGAGAAGAAATCCTCACAAAAGGCTAGGACCTGCAACCCACCAAGCCTCCCAACATAGTCACTCCATTGCCCCATCCGCGGCTCGTATGCGGGACGACGAGGCCTCTCTATCTGAGAATGCAACAACGACACCCTCTCCAAGGAGAAGGTGACCAGGATACTACCATACCCGAACTGGTTGATACTTCCATTACAACATTTTGTCACATGATCCTTGAGGTTGATTAGGACCCCTTCACACCAATTGAACAACTTGGGCTCCATGCACTCCACAATATAAGTCATATGAGATTTGGTTGCGTGGTGAGCCCCCACGCTTCCTGCCACTCGAGCAATGGTATATATGATCGTACTCAGGGGAAGATCCAACACATCCGTGATGAGTAGTTTCCCACTCTTCTTGCGGGACCTCTGCCTACGATACTGAGAAATGTAGGTATTCGTAGTCTCTTCAGTAGCTCGGTGCCCTTCCAAATTGACCCATGCCCCTCTCTTGGAGAGACCGGTAAAAAAATAGATGTCTTTGAGATCTATCTCGAGGACGTGCTCTCTGATGCGCAAGGCTTGGATATCGATGTCCCACATTTGGATAATGTGGTTCAGTATCTTTCCTTGTTTGAGGATACCCCTGGTCTTGAAAAAATTCAATAGACCACACTCTCTTAGTGCGGCTAGTGTGTTATCATCATTGAAAGCAGCCCTTTCATCCCCTTCATGTTCCCTTTCGTTCCAGTCCACCATCTTTGCTCTAACCACTTGGAATATCCTGTAAATCATCAAGGGAGACTTCAGTCAGAAGGTGGAAACCTATTTTTGTGCCATGAGGGAGAGGCAAGTATTTGTTTTTCCAAGTCTGCAGATTTTTTCTCCCTAGGAAGTGCAGGGAGCGTGAAAACTGATAATTTTCATGCCCATGCCACTACTCATAGTGCGAAATTCCTTGAATTTTCACGCCTCTCGACATAGAGAGGGCGCGAAAATTTCAGGGCGCAAATTTGGTGCCCTAAGGCCCTTGAAAACCCCAAAAAAGTTGCATGAAATCAAAAACTAAATGAATGAAAAGAAAGAGGAGGTTGAAAGGACTTGCCTGCTTCAAACGGTGGTTGAAATGGTGCCCTGGATCTCCCAATATCTCCAACTGAAGTTTTGCTCTCAACAAGGTAAAAATCCCCTTTGTGTAAAAATGACCAAGTTAAAATGGGTAATTTCCTAGTTTACCCTCTCTTATACATTTCTTTTAGTCATTTTTTACCTATTTTTCACATTAGAAGCCTTGATTGAGCATTTATTCTTCACATTTATTTTGACCTAATGTCCTTTCTAGGTTTTTTACCTCCTTTGACAGGTTCATATGAGTTGTTCACATTGGTGGAGTTGAGTGTTTGACCTTCTTTCGATCTTACTTTCTCTCTTTCGTGCTCTGGACCTGAACTATGAAAGAGATTCCAAGCGCTTTTCACACTTGAGTCGTGCTTGTTAAACCCAAGTAAAACAATGTCGAGCTTATTTTGATTTAATCGTGCTCGTAAAACGATGAGCAAAGTATCAATTTAGTATTATTTTCTCCATTTTTCGGACTAAGTTGATTAACTCCCGAAACGGAACCACTGAAGTTCTCTTTAAGCTCTTTTCAGACTCCCTCACTTAGAAAAGATTGCCAAGTGTACTTGTCTCCTTTACACTTGTAAAATTATTTGAAAGGTTGTCTATTCGGTGGTAGGTTATCCCTTTTTCGGACCGTTTAGACTATTTACAAGAAATGTATACCTTAGTCAGTCATGACTAGGAGAGTTATTCTGGATATTATTTTATACTTTTTTGGGTCCAGGGACTAACTTTTACGAAAAATTCAAACTTTGGAGTCTTCTTTAGGTTATTTCGGACCCTCTAAACATGAAAAATCACCGAGTTTCCCTTCTTTGGACTCGTGAAATTAAACATCGAAGGATCCTTATGGAGCTGAAATTCTCCTTCATTGGGTTCATGAAATATACAAGGTCGGACTCACTTAAAAGTGAGCTATATCAAGCATCTGTTATACTCCTCAAGCTCGTTAAAAAACAAAGAGGTACTCGTCAACCATGATGGGGGAAAATGGGGGAATGAGCCGTCTATCTTTTGGCAGCTTATGAGTCATCACCTTTGAACATGGCATGTATCTACACCTTGTCTTCTTTGGGTCTTTAGTCTATATTTTGGTCATAACTACAGTCATGGGTTGTCTTCCTAATTAAATTCAGCTTGCCTTGTGGTCATTTCTACTGTTAGACCCAGCTGCCAAGTCATCTCTCATGCCATTATATGTTCAAGGGATCAGTGTTAACCTAAGTCAACCTTCTGCAATATTGACAAACCTCAGCTCTTGTGTTTGTCCGTACTCTTTTGATCCGTTGCTCCACACCTCTTTCCTATATTGGTTTCATGTCGTGGATGTGGGATTCATTATGGCCCTCCTTCGACAAGTTTATTCCTGTTGACGTCAACTCATTATCCAGGAATTAGGCTTAGGAACCAACCGTAGTACCTTGGTGCCTGCATGCCTCAATGGCATGTTTCCTCATATTCGACAGTAAGTTTTCATTATTTTCCTCTGATCGAATAATCCCTCGAATGTTCAACTTCAAAAACCCTTTATTCACATTCATTGGGATGTACTAGAGATACCTTGGGAATCATTGTCATCATTGGTGATGACCCTTGTACTTGTTAATGACTTATATCATTGGCTGGTAATCAAGTTGTCTCTTCCATGTTCGACTTCAACACCTTGTAATCACATGGTCAGATTTGTATCGCTCCGGGATTGGGTGGAAGACCCTAGATGGTCCTGATGTTTCTTTCACGTCCAAGTTGCGATGGCGATTATTGAGTAGGTCCCTACATAGATATCATGTTGGTGACCTCATTGATGTACTGTCACATAGGTCCAATATTGTATTGGTCATGGCTGTGTCGTTATCTTGTCATGGATCTACGCTTGTTCTTAGAAGCCATGATTTGTTTCCAGTCTATATCATGTCAATTATGTCATGGATCTGCAATGTTTTGGTCGGTAGCCATGCTTTGAGTCAGTTGTTCTGAGCATGGGTATACCCGCCTCGATGTTTTTTGACATATTGTTTATGTTTCCTTGCAACTCCTTTCCAACCACCTTCCTGCTATCTCTGCAAACTGATTTATTTGTAAAGTGTTTCATCCATCAGTTTCTTCTAACCTCACACTTTAGGGGGCATCTGTTACACCTCAACGTCTCACTTTGAGTGCCATTTCATGTCTTCATGTCATAACACTATGCGGAACCTAATGGTGCTACCTCCTAACGAGTGTTGGACCTTACTCCTACCTAGTTGGTCCCCTCCTAGGCCTTCCTTAGAGTCAATGGAGATAAATCCAACTTACCTTAGCTGAATGCCAACTCATGAAGTCCAAATGCCACATCAATGAGCACCTTTTACTAGGATTTTCACGCCCTGCTAGTGGTGCAAGGCGTGAAAATTCCTCATTTTCGCGCCTTGCATGCCCGCAGGGGCACGAAAATTACATCATTTTCGCGGTCTACTTAGTGCCAGGGGCACGAAAATTACCTTAACCATATCTTATCTTAGAAAGTGGATCTTACCTCTGGGATATTTTCTTGGGATTGAAGCTCCTTTTGATCCTAAATCACCCTCCTTCTTTCGCCTGGTTCAACCTCCTTATCCACCTTCCTCTCTTAGTGGTTGAGCTACCTTAATACAACTTGGATTATTCTCCCATATGATGATTCTTGTTAGCTTAGATTCATGATATGTTTTCATTAAAAGTTAGATCTTGATCTTTGTATTTGGTATTTGGAGATAGTGTGCTTGTCTTGCTCATATGGGTTCACATCTTGGACATCAAGCTTGGAGCTGAAGCTTGGACAACCGACCGGTCTGAAGTAAGTTATACCTTCTTCTCTCTCTCTCAATGTCTTGATCCTCATATATTGAACTAGATCTAGGATTTTAAGGTCTCATTTGTTACTTATCTATCTTAAATTAGGCTTGCTTGAATCTTATTTGGTCTATGAGTAAGTTTAACTATCCATAGGATGAATTTACTTGAACATTACCAAAGGTCATAATCGCAACAAAACATGATTAAGGCATATTATTCATCATCATTAGTGAGAATAAGGTCCTAAAACCCATTAATGCATTATAAATTGTATTAATGTAGAAACCACAATTGTTAAATAATTGGGTATTGTTATTATTAGTTTTTCCGCATACTAAGTTAATTTCTAGTGTTGTTGGTGAGATTGAACAGTAAGAAAATCACACATTAAGACCCATCCGTAGGTTGTAACAACCACACCACAACCAAAGCAAAACAAAAGGCACTAGCTGCAATCACAACCCACAAAATCAGCTCCCCATGGCTATCCCCTACAACTTTTTTTTCACTAATATATTTCAGATTGTATGGTTTCCTCCCTCCAACCATCAATCAGCCTCCCGGTGCACTCATCTTGGCATCGGGAAAATTGTTGAACCAAAATGGACATATCTTGGTCATTTGGAAAGCTTTTCTGATGAAACGAAAGGCAATCCTTACTGGAAACGTTGTTTTGGACGCAATGGAATAAGTCCCAAAACACAAAAATGAGAATATATTGGAGAACCATAGCATATGGTTGTGCCCCTCGCAGTACCGTAGAGTCATGAATGCAGTTTTTGAAGAAGAGAAACAAGATCGGAATGAATAAAATCTCGGATTTGAATCCTACAAAGTCCATTCTTATTATAAACATATCCTGACATATAATAATCAAGCATACAGATAAATCAACTCAGCCACTATTGCACATAATCATCATAATAATATGTTAAAACATAAATAAAATCATATGAGAAATACTTATCTCAAGATACAGGCAACTGGTTCAACCGGACAACTTTCCTCCTAGCCGTAAACACACTCAAGTCGAAATCACTTGAACAGGTCACCCCTGAACTGAGACCACGGATCCACAGGTAGAGGCACACTCAATTTGGAAACTCTCGGAACTACCTCTTTTGAGAACCATAATGCTCCCCACTACTACTTCCATGTCCGTCTCCACTACCTATAGGGTCACCAACCCAATTCTTGGCTTCTTGTGTGAGAACCTAGACTAATAGAGTGATATGGAAGCAAAGGGTGGTGAAAATCCACTTGACTAACTCTCCGGTATGGATAATAGACTGCTCCTCTCAAGGATCCTACACCAAACACTCAGTCTCAATACAATCCCAACATAGTCTCAATACTGTCAACAATTACAACACAGTGAGATAGCATAAGGAAAGTGATCCAAAAGCTAAGGATTAGCCTCAACAAGGAGAGAGGACATGAATTTACAGGAGAGAGAGGCAAGTTAAACCAAGTTAATCCAAATCAAGTCAAGAGAAGGGTTAACTCAACCGTAGGGAGGCTAACTCAAATTGGTTGGAACCCAATCAAACGCATGAGGGAGAAAATCTAATTGCTTAAGGAGAGGTTGGATAAGGTGGGGCTCACTCAAAAACATGGATAGGAATTTGAATTAGGGAGAGTGGAGATTCATGTGGAGGTTACTTAACCTGAAATAGCTACATGAGGAGGAGTGTAACGTCCCCATCTTGACCCCATTGCATTAAAATGTAAATAATGTAATATTGTTATAAAATCGTGGTGAGGAGCTCAAGGCCAAGGCCTTGCCATCGATTTATTGATGCATAGGGTTTACGTGCTAGCCAGGCACATTGGAATTGTAAATATCCTGTAAATATGCTTTTTAATAAAATACCCACAACTAGCTATGCAATGCAACAAGAAATGGGGGCATGATTTTACAAGGAATTGGAAGGAAAATATTCAAACCCTTGAGCCAATCAAGTCAAGCCAAGTGTCAATGAGATAACCCATCAAACCCTCAACTACCCATGTTGACTTTTGTACCCAATCATTCATGTCTCCCAAAAGTTGGATGAGGTAGTGTTGTTGCAGCAACATCCCCCCCAAAATTTTGTAGATATTGGGGCCCCTCCTTCGTTTTCCTAGAAAGTCTGCCTAAAAGAGTTAAGTCTCATTTGAAAAAACTTTTTGAACTTAGTTTTGTTTCAATTGGGGAATCTGTTTTAAAATTGAAGTTTTTCTTCTAAGTTAAAACTCACAATTCTTTCCTGAAACTGTAGAGAACTCAAATTTCTCTCTCGAAATGGCGGAAGAACTTGGGATGTTCACCTGCAACTGCAGAAAGACTTAAAGTTTTTCCACGAATCAGTGAAAGCACTTACATGTTCTTTGGACTTCAGAAGAACTCAAATTTCTCTCCTGAAAAGGCGGAAACACTTGTAAAGTTTTGCCGCAACGGGCGCAATCTCACCAAGTCCCCGGGCCATCCACTTTGCGGAAAAGACTTACCAAATTCCTTCATCATTTGTGGAAGAACTTGCCGAGTCTTTTCGCAATGGTGGAACGACTCAAGAAATTACGCCGCGATAAACTTTCGGGAGAGTCAATTTCTGAAGAACTCGCAAAGTCCTCCCGAAACGTCGGAATAACTCACGAACTCGTGCCTCAAACGTCTCTTAGCTCGACAACTCCAAAACAACTCACCAAACCTTTCTTCCAAAGCGGAGCATCTTTCCCACCTCTCCCGCAATAAACGGATGCCTCGCCAAGTCTCCCGCTCTTCGAGAGGAACTCATGAGTTCTGGTCGCAACTGCGAAGGAAACTCATGAGTCCTTGCCGCAATTGACGGTCACGCTTAATTTCCAAACAAGTTTGAAAAGACTGCGCCGTACGAATAATAAACCCCATTTTAATGTCGCCACCTACCCAATCAAATACCTGCACGTATCAAGATTTATATAAAAGCAGTGGGGTTTTTATTGTCCCCATTGTTAGTTTTTTATTCGAAGAACGTCGTTTGGGAGATTGCGTCATTTCGCTCCAGCTCAACGCATTCCCCACCATGTCAACTTCGCTCCACCACTGTTTCATCTCCAGGTAGGTGTTTCTACCGTTATCTTCATCTTATCTGTACATTGAGGTTTTCTTGTGTGTTTTCCCGTTTCATTACGTGGCCGGTAGACACTCGTAGCAATGTATCCTTTAAAAGCTTACGGCCACTGTGGCCCCCATAAAATTCTCATTGCTAACAGCTAGGAGTCATAACCATGACCAGTCATTCCCAGTTGGCCCTTTGTCTCTGAGTCGTTCGAACTTGGTTAGTTCCACCAACCGCATTTCTGTAGTGCTCCTACCCAGATATACTCAAATCCAAGTTTTATGCCAGCTACATGCCGTGTCTCAAATACTATCACCGCTCGCTTGTTTGGCTCAGATACCGGTTATCAAAAGCAGCTTCGTTCTATATTTTGTTTGTTTGGCTTCCTCATAGGATTTCCCAATCCAAGCCAGCCTACCATTAGCCGTTAGAAGTGTATATGATGAAGGACATCCTATCTCCAAAGACTAGGAGGGAAGTAGGTTTTATACGTCATATGCCTACCTTTTCGGAAGATTTTCAAAAGTTCCTAACCGGGCATTGTCTCCCTAGTGACAATCAAGTCTGAGGACCATATTTTGTTTTCTTGGATAATCTATGTTTGGTTTGCTTCCCCAGCATGCAGCCTTATAATTTTGTTTATATTTATCATCAGCATGCTAAAACTGTCTTGCTCTATGTTACACTCTCATAATGTGTTACAATTTTATATTCATTCACATATGATTGCTGACAAGGATAAGCCACGATGCCAAAAGGTGGTAGAAAGAAAGATAAAATGATGGAGCCAGAGCCAGTGCAACCAAGGAGTGAAACTCTTTTCCAAGACACTAAATGTACCACCAGCATTCCTCCCGAGGTTCGGTGGGGAGATGTTTACCAGATGATCGGGGACCAAGATATACCAGACATGTTATTAGAAGAAGAGAAAATCTACCTCAACATCAGAACTTCCGGCATAGCCAGGGCTTCTACTCGCCCTGAATTGTTCCCGTGCTCTGAAGTGATCGGGTGGATATTGGAACATGCCAACCCACAAACAAGAGTGTTGCATGACAGCAAGGGAGAGCCTTTCGCTTCATTCCATCCAGCATATATTGCAGCAGCCTACAAATTCTCATGTCCCCAGCAATCTCTAAATGATGAATGGTTGAGATGGATGAATAATCTCGAGATGGATAAGAGGCTGTTGATCACAGGAAAGCAGCTGAGGAAGAGAGATAATGATGAATATGATGTTCAGAGCTTAAGACCTCCTTTTAGGTTAATTGTCCTGATGTTATGTAGAATTTTCGGTATGCCCGATGGAACTGTATATAGGATACAATGGGCTCCCATAATCCACTTCATAGCATTCAAAGGAACTGTGTTTGATTGGGATACTATTCTCTCGGATAGTTTGGCGTCCATAGTGGCCGCAACTAGAGAAGGTTTGGTCTTAAAAAAGTTAGAATTTTACATGTCTTCATATCTTATTGATTGCATTTTGGCCAAGCTCTCTTTCCCCAGGCTAGGTTGCACATGGGATCAGGCCAACACCCCAGTATACACTGCCTATAAAATAATGTGGGCTCAAAATTACAGAGCAAATTACAAGCTCATCTGCGTCATGCCTCTGTATGAGCAGATGTTCAAGGAAGAGCCCAATTGCCTGTCAGAAAATGCCATGGAAGTCTTGGAAAATTATGGCGATTTTTATTTCTCAAAACAGGGCACTTACATTAGGATGTTTGGAGGTACCAAAGCACCATACATTTTTCCTAAATACGCTACTGATTATGTAGTCCTGAAGGAAGCAGTCAGGCAAGTTTTCCTTGATGGAATAGGAGGAGTGCTTAATAAGCAGCATAAGGCTTCCTTCCCTCCTTTGCCTTTCTGCATAGGAGCCTATAAATTCTCAGGGGTTGCATCAGCCGAGGAGTACATTCAAGAGTTGAAAGCTTTCCATTTTGGTGAGGTAATCTTCCATAGAAATGACAGGCGGAACAAGGTTGTCAAGCATTGCAAGGATGTATATCCTCATTTTGAGTATTCCCATTACTATGATGCAGAGGAAGAAGTGTTTAGGGGCATTAACAACATGACTAAGTTGTAGATTTGTCAACACGGCAATGGAGCTAGCTCTAGCTCTACCACAGCCTGAGAAGCCAGTCTGCAGAAAGAAAGGGAGGCAGCTGAGGCCCTAGCCCGTGAAGAGAAAAGATTGAAAGAAGAAGCAAGACTACAACAGGAAGCTGAAGAAGCAAGATTGCAGAGAGAAGCTAAGGAGGCAAGGCAGCAAAAGGAAGCAGAGGAATGAGAGAAGAGGGAGGTAATTGAAAATCAGCAGCGGGATGAAGAAGAAGAAAGAAAGCGTAAAGCTGAAGAGGGACAAAAGGCGAAAGAAGAGATTAAGACCAATGAAGATGCTCAGGCGGGTGGCTCCGACACCCAAGATATGGAAATAGACACATCTTAGGTAGTGTAGACCCCACCCACAGGGACATAAGTCCGTGTAAGAGATCTCCCGATCATCCCTTACACCCCATCTGAAGATCATACTGTGTCCCGATAGGATGAATTTGTGTATTATAAGAAGAGGAAGGCGGTGGTCTTGAAGTCGGAAGAGAGGATAAAGAGACTCTTCCAAGAAGATATTGTCACCCAGCGGGAGACCACGGTTATGCAAAATACAAATAAGGCTCCCATAGCCATGGCATCCGCTGCTGTGTCAGCAGTAAAAGCAACAAAGGATAATGTGGTCGATATGGTCAGATAATTTGAGTCAACAAAGAGGAGAGCTCGCATGCTGCAACATACTGTGGCTAATGAGAAGGCTTACAGGGATCTTGTAGTGAATAAATATAATCGCTTGTCTGTTGATCACAAGGAGTTGTCAGATAAGTATCGCCATCTAGAAGAAGAAAAGGAGCACCTGACAATCCAGATGATGGTTCTAGAAGCGGAAAAGAATGATTCTGAAGCTAGAGTTTTTCATCTGGAAGCAGATAAGCAAGCAATGGTTGAGCAGTTAGAGCAGGCAGAAAGTAGAACGATAGATATGTCTCCCTTTCATGAGCAGTCCTGTGACATTTTGAGACAAATGCACGCCACACAGGAGCTGATTACTGAGGAGGTGTGCAGGCTCAAGACCATGATGGTTAGGTTGAAAGAAGTCAATGCAGAAGCCATTAGGATTAAAGGAAAATACACTCGGGTTAAAGCAAACATCCTGAGCCAGATGGAATAGAGAGAAGGGAAGGTTGATTTCCCTAAGCATCTCCCATCCAAATTTGTAGATGATTTTAAGGAAGATGTAGCCCTTATGGAGTTTGCAAGAATTGTGGCCTCAAGCTGATGGCTAAGATGCAGGGAACAATTGAGAAAGGTAACAGCCTGTATCAAAAGATCCATGAAGTGCATGAAAAATGCAAGCAAATTTTTCCTCAGTCCCTCGATGAGTTTCCAAGAAAAGAGCAGCGTTTGTCAGACTTGAAGGAAGAGCTGGGCATTCAAATAGAATATGTAAAGAAGATTGATGTCCTGGCCACTGATGATCTCCATCACTATATTGGGCTGTCATCAGTATACAGTCATTTGCTTAAAGAGATCTACCAAGCAGCAATTGTAGAAATTCATGGTATTGAAGCAGAGCTTGGTAAGCATGTGACTTCCCAGAAGATCTTGCTCCCTTCACCAACAAATGTGGTTGTCAGGGAAACTGGTATTTGGTTTAGTTATATTGCAGAAGAGGAAAAGAAAGCAGCAACAACAAAAGCAGCCAGCACAAGCACCTCATTCCCAGCAGAAGCGCCACCCCAAGGATGAACACGCTAGTCATAATGCGTTGTTCTTATTTTGATTGGCTTTCCCTGTGTTTAGAGCGTAGAGTCACTAGGACAACTTTCCTTTTCTATTTTGGGAAAAGGACCACGAATTCTTTATTTCTAGGAAAAGTCTTTAAAGGACAAGTGTAAAAGCTAGGTGGCAGCCCAAGAGGCATTTTGTAAAGATATAAATAGAGGCTTAGGGAATAGTGTAAGGGACTTTTGGCAGGGAAAGGAATTTTCAGAAGCTTGTATGAACTATTTTGCACTTACTTCTAGAAAGTGAATTTGCCTAATATGAGCCTGAAGAGGACGCATCTTGCCTGGGAATGTGTGTATGATGTCTGTTGGATTCTTCTGGTGACATTTATACCTATTATAGTGAAATATTTCTCTGATGTTTGAATTATTTCTGTGCAATGAATGATTTTACTATGCTTTGTGCAATAATGTTTCTCTCATATGAGTAATAGACTGCTTTCACATGTATTAAAAGCTATCTTTTATATTTTTCCTTTCTTGCTGTGAATGTATCTTTATGATTTAATGGTTATCTGTTGATCTTCAGATGATTCTTTCAGCACATTACTCATATTTATAGTTTTGCTCCTTGCAGGGATAGATTAGGTTTATTTCAGTTTTAGACACAGATTTGTTTCAAGTTCTACATTTAGATTAAGTTAGCTTAGGAACTTGCATATCGTTTTAACCATAAAATAAAAAAGAACGGTGGATCGGGCCATAACCGGTGTAATTGAAGCAAATCTCCAAATATGACGGTAGCCGGAACCGCTAACCGGACGGATTCCCCATACCAAACAGTGGACAATCTAATTGGGATAGTCTATCGGGGAGAATCCCTTTCTGCTTGATGCTGCGATCTTCGAGGAATCAACAGTTTTTGGCACTAGAAGGAGGGCCTAAAGTGCATGGCTGATAAAGGAAAATCTCCCACTGCCAAAAATTTTACTGAAAATCCGCTTAAAACAGGAATTTCAGATAGCCCAAATCTTGAAGTAGCAAATCAAGAAAACCCCATATCTGATTCTGAACCTCAAGAAGTATTATATGTTGTGCCTTTTGCAGAAATAGAAGATTGAAGGAGACATACACGATCATATGTTAGACAACTAGGTGGTTTAAGCACAGTAAATTTCCTCCCTAGGAAAAGTAATCCTAAAAAAGAACGACAGTACACCCGTGATTCGATTCTTGTGCAAAATTTTGAAGAACTTATGAATTTAACTTTGGAAGAACTTGCAGAACCCCTGAACAAAGTCGATCTTGAAAACCGAAAAAATCTTTCAGATCTAGAAAATCTTTCAGATCTAGAAAATCTTGGAGAACTTGTTACTCCAAAGAACACTCCATTTAATTCACCACACAATTCTCCACCTGATTCTCCACATAGAGACATGGCTATACCTGCTTGGAGAGCGAGGGGAGCATCGAATATAGCTGGGCCATTCCACAATCTGCCTAAAAATCCAAAGAAAGTCTTGCCTAAATTCGACCCAGGAAAAGCCATTTCTGCTGAAGATCATCTCAAGAGTTTTTATTTAGCCCTGAATCTTTTAAATGTACAGCAAGAAGATGTAGTTTGTAGGCTTTTTCCATACACATTTGAGCTGAAAGTTTCTTCCTGTTATTTTAGCTTACAACCTAGCTCGATTTCCAGCTAGGATGAATTTGAAACATGTTTCTTAAAGAAGTATGGAAATCAAAAGACTGTAGCTACACTCATGAAAGAATTATTGTCCATGAGAATGGAAAAGAAAGAAAAGGTTCAAGACTTCAACCAAAGGTTCACAACACTCTTAAATAATTTCAGCGAAGCAAATAAACCAATAGAGGAATCTCTGGTTGAATATTATACAACAGCTCTTGAAGGGCCCATAGCAATGTTCGTTAAAAGATCTAAGAAAACCACCCTGATAAATTTTTTTGAAGAAGCTAGAAAGGTCAAAGAAGAAGCAGACAACATTGCTAAACATGCCTTAGATGCAGAGACAAAACCAACAGTTGGTAAAAACACCTTGCTGCTCACTAGAAATAAAGAAGAGTCATCAGCAGACATGGAGAACGTAGTTAAGATGGTGCAGAAGTTGTCCAATAAAATTGTAGATCTCGAGAAAGATAAAGCTGCTAGTACATCTAGGAAACCTTTCAAACCATTCTACAAGAAGGGAGAAGACAACGATCAACTTCATCCACCTATGAACACTTCCCCTATTTTAAATCTCAATGAAATAGGGATGGAAAACTTCTGCACCTTTCATCAAGAACCGCACTCGGAAAAGAGATGCCCACAATGGATTAACTCTATGAGTTTAGTCATGAACCAAATGCTGGATTCACAGATTCTAGATCAAGACGATCCTCCAGAGGAATTGAGCCCTGAGATAGAGGAACCATCCCCAGACACCACTATGGTGCTGTGGGATTGGGTACCTTTAACTGAATTGGTAGAAGAAGATCCTGTGGAAAGCTCAGTCTCTATTGTAAACATTAACACTCGCAGTAAAGGTCCCATTTTAGATCCTGTGCCAAGCTCGACTATTCCCAAGCCTAAAATTTCAAAAGAACTACCTAGAAGACATATAACAATCATTCCACCTCAACCTAAAGCTAACCCAACATCGGCCAAGCATTGCCACCACAGTTCAACAACCGAAGGTCACGATGAATAAGACGGACCATCCAACTAGAATTGTAAATGAATATGATATAGGATATGACATTATTGAAGATATAAAGAAAGTAAAAGCAAATGTATCAATATTCGATATGTGCAGCTTGCCTCAGCAACGGGACAAGTTGTTGCATGCTCTTCAATCCCATCCCAGCACTCCATTAACATATATTCAAGAATATCCTGAAATTAATGCAGCTAGTATCGACGAGAAATCCAAATCTCAGACTTCGCCGTTTCTTTTAACTTTCGAAATTTTTAATCACAATGTTCACAATTGTCTGGTAGATTCTGGAGCATCTTCAAATGTCATGCCATTGTCAATCTGTAAAAAATTAATGGGAAACCAATTCCATCTCCTGCCCAAATTATTCAGTTGGATAAGACTGCTGTCAAAGTTATTAGGGAAATGAAAGATGTCCTCATTAGGTTGTCAGCAGATTCTAGAGTCTGTTAGTTCATTGACATAATGGTAGTTGATATTCCTGAAGCCTATGGTTTGATCCTAAGTAGAGACTGGTCCACAAAGTTGAGCGGTTACTTTGTAACTGATTGGTCCCATTTGTGG
Source organism: Larix kaempferi (assembly GCA_027924585.1). Classification (NCBI taxonomy): domain Eukaryota; kingdom Viridiplantae; phylum Streptophyta; class Pinopsida; order Pinales; family Pinaceae; genus Larix; species Larix kaempferi. The sequence continues at coordinate 52,029,225 of BSBM01000093.1, read as the reverse complement.
TTTCCTTATCAAAACAGATAGAATTAGATCAAGGTCTTGAGAGAACTGCACATGAAACAAAATGTAACTCAACTAGAAGGAAAGAATGAGGCTGTAGCCTTCTCATCCTCAGTTTTGGGAAATTATTTCTTAGAAATGGATCCGGGTAATTATCAGTGTGAAACTATTAGCCATGAATCAGATGAACAATCAGATCTCCTTCATTTTTCTCGGACTGATGATATTGACTGTAATATAGTTAGTTTAGTCACTGAATTAGATCATAAAGATATTAACTTAACTGAATCAAAAGATCTGTTTTGGACATTATACTTTGACGATTCTAAAACTTTGGAAGGATCCGGAGCCGGTTGTGTTCTGATGGATCCGGAAGGAAATAAGTATTTTTTGTCCTGTAGGTTAGAATTTGATTGTACTAACAACACTGCTGAATATGAAGCTTTGGTACACGGATTAAAGAAGGCCATCGGTTTAAATGTTAAATACATGAAGGTTTTTGGTGATTCAAAAATAGTTGTGAGACAGGTAAGGGATACCATTCACTGTATCTCACCTCATTTGAAGGGTTATCAGGCTGAGGTATGGGAGTTAATTATGCATTTTGATGCTTTCAATATAAAGTCTATTCCTAGATTGCAAAATTCTCCAGCTGATTTGTTAGCAACATCCGCTTCCAGATTGGTGCCAACTAATAACAAGTGCCCAATTGAATTAATTTTCAGGCCTTCTGTCCCTGACAATATCACAAACTTCAGAGTCTTCGATGATGACGAACATATTATCAGTTTTCTAACGAACGAAGACATTTTCCAAGGAGCCGTGATAGATGAAGAAGAACACGATTCTGATTTACAAAAGAATGATACAGCTAAAGGAAATTTCATCCCCAAAGGGGTAAGGTCACTTGAAATGCTATTTGATCTTCAGAGTAAGTTCAAAAGGCCAACAAATACTAAGACCAACAGTTCATCAATGCAGCATGAGTTAGTTAATTTGGGCACCGAGGCTAAACCAAAGTTTGTCAACCTTGGCAAATGTTGTTCACCGGGAGAAAGAGATAGGTTCATCAAACTATTCTAACAATATAAGGATGTTTTTGCATGGACTTATGAAGATCTGAAAACGTATGACGTCCGCATTATTCAGCATGTCATACCAATGAAAGCGGGTGTCAAGCCATTTCAGCAGCAATTAAGAAGGATGCATCCTACTCTGGAACCTCTGATACAAAAGGAATTGAAAAATCTACTGGACGCTAAAATAATCTTTAAGGTCCGGCATTCTGAGTGGGTTTCTAACTTAGTTCCCGTGAGAAAGAAGTCAGGAGAGATAAGACTATGTGTTGACTTCAGAAATTTAAACAGAGCTTCAGATAAAGACAACTATCCCATCCCTTCAATGGAACAAATTATTCAAATGGTGTCAAGATCTGAGCTATTTTCCCTTCTCGATGGTTTCTCTGGTTACAATCAAGTATTAGTAGCCGAAGAAGATCATATTAAGACTACTTTCTGCACTAAGTGGGTAACTTTCACATATAGAAGGATGCCATTCGGCCTGATAAATGCAGGAGCTACATTCCAGCGAGCAATGGATATTGCCTTCCGAGGATTGGGTGGCCAATGTGTTGTTATCTATCTAGATGATGTGAAAGTTTTTTTGAAGAAAAGGGAAGACCATGTTGTTCATTTGAAGCATATTTTTGATCGTTGTCAGAAATATGGTATCTCATTGAATCCCAAGAAGAGTGTGTTTGTTGTTCCCGAAGGTAAACTATTGGGCCATATCATTTCCAAAAGATGAGTATCAATAGATCAAGAAAGAGTACAAGCTATCAATAGAATTCCAATGCCTCATAACAAGAAATCCATGCAGTCCGAAGGTTTGTTCCAGATTTCACGCAAATTGTTAAACCTTTACATCAAATGGTCAAGCAAAGCATACAGTTCAAGTGGAAAGATTTAGAAAAGGATGCGTTCAGAGACATTAAGGCAGCCATAGCTAAGGCTCCTTCATTAAGGAGCCCAGACTTTGACAAAGATTTTATTTTGTATACTTTTGCTTCAGATGATTCTGTCGCGGCTGTGCTCACACAAAAGGTGGAATTAGGGGACGACTACCCAATCTCGTTTATGAGCACTGGTCTGCAAGGTGTTGAACTAAATTATCCCATTGTCGACAAGTCTGCGTATGCTGTCTTCAAAGTAGCCAAACAGTTCAGACGATATATTATTAAGAACATAACTAAGGTTATAGTTCCCCACCCAGTTGTTAGATCCCTCTTCGTTCAAAAGGAATTAGGAGAAAGGAGGGGAAACTAGGTCACATCTCTTCAAGAATATGACTTAGAATTTAAACCGGCCACTATCATCAAAGGACAAGGCCTGTGCAAATTGCTTACAGAAAATCCGACCGATGAAGAGCAGCATTGGAAAAATGAAGCTGAGTTGAATTTAGTTGAAGTATGTCCTATCTTCACAGCTCCTCAATCATGGTATAGGGATCTAGTGCATTATTTGCAGCAAGGATACCTACCTGAGCACTGGAGCTCTAAGCAAAGAAGGGCGATCCGTTTGAAATCAACAGCTTATCAAATCATTGATGGAATACTTTTCAGAAAAAATTACGATGGAATTTTTCTTAGATGTCTAGAAAAGGAAGATGTAAGTAAAGTTGTCAAAGAATTACACGATGGTTCCACTGGTGGAAATTATTCAGGGGAGACAACAGCTCACAAGATAATTAGAGCTGGATATTATTGGCCCACTCTATTCCGAGATTCCCATGCATATGCATGGAACTGTGATATATGCCAAAGAAGTGCTGGGAAATTAACTAAGGCAGCAGCACCCTTGCAGCCGGTTATTATCTCTGAACCTTTTGAACAATGGGGCATAGATGTTATTGGAGAGATAAACCCAAATTCTTTTTTACAACATCGATACATCCTGACAGCTACCAACTACTTCACCAGATGGACGGAGGCTATCCCATTGCGCAAGATCAATGAAGATGCAGTCATCAGTTTCTTGAAGGAAAACATCATAACCAGGTTTGGGGTTCCAATTTCCCTTTTTTTTATAATGCTCCTTATTTCTCATCTTTTAAGATAAATGAATGGGGAATTAAACTGCATTATTCAGCCAATTATTACCCTCAAGGAAACAGATTAGCTGAATCTTCAAACAAAAACCTCATTTGAATTTTCAAAAAGACTATCATAGAAAATCAGCGAAGTTGGCATATAGCTCTCCCAAATGCCTTATGGAAAGATAGGGTGACTCCAAAGAATACATTAGGGGTTTCCCCTTACACTCTCGTCTATGGAAAGGAAGCCATCCTCCTTCCCAACATTTTGCTTCCATCCTTACAATTGTCCCAAGCCTCTCAAGGGTCTGGTAGCCAAGTCTTACAATCCAGGATCAATACCTTGCTTCAACTTGAAGAAGCCCGACAGAAAGCTAAAGACCGATTCCATCAGCACCAAGACATCAAAAGATGGTTCGATAAGAGGAAGTCCGGTAAAAGAATTTTTGAAGTTGGGGATTTAGTCCTAAAATGGGACCATAATCATGAAGGCAAGGGGATGCACACGAAATTCCAACATTTATGGATAAGCCCTTACCAAATTTCTGCAAAGCTTGGCCCATCCACTTACAAGATGACAGACCTCCAGGGAGATGAAATAACCCTTCCTCTCAATGGCCTCGCCTTGAAACAATAATTTGCGTAGTCTCAATGAGACTTTCTGTACATAAATAAAACTTTTTCTTTTATTTTGCTTTAGCCCTTTGTTTTCATTATTTTTCAGCTATGTTGTTTCTTTTCTCAGCATTTGATATTTTGTACAAAGTTTGTTTTCTGAAAACACCCGCGGTCGAGCTTCTCATCAAGATAGATCTCTCGAAGAAATCTCACAACTCGTGAAGCTGAAAATACCCTCAAATGAAAGTCTATCTATGTATTTTGTTCTTGCTGAACGTTCTCCAGAAGGAAGAAAGCCTATTTTGTTAGTCACACTAACCCTTGTTTAAATAGTAGAGATCTATGATTAACTTTATTACTATCTCCGGGCTCTATCCACTCTCACACTTAAAAGCATCTCAAAAAGGTCACTGAAGTTGGACCCACGGAGAGTAGCACATCTCGAAGGCATAGGGTATTGAAATGACTCCATGCTGAAAATCTAACAGCCAAAATGGCTTATAATCAAGGGTCTATTTTCCAGAGATTCTCGCCTCAATTAAAGCATGGCTAAGACAAAAGCAAAGCTTATAAGTCAAGAAAGCTGTCCAAAAGATTCAGCTCAAGCTAAGCTCCTCTCCATCCATGAGGCTTGATCAATCAATAAAATCTCTCACTCACACAAAATGACATTATGGATTGAGGAGCCAAAATCAAAGATCATATTTAAAGAAAATATTTCTGGAAGGCCCAAACAACAAAGCTGTCAAATGTATGAACATCCAAAAGGATGCAGGCAGCATGGGAATGAGGAACAAGAGCAATAGTGTCTATGAGAAGTTGTTGCAAATCCTGTGGAGTCCGATAGCAGTAGCCATCTAAAAGATGAATCTTCTAAAATGAACCCCATATCTTGGCCCTTTGAAAGTTTTAAAGATGTCTTCATCAAAGCTCCCCTTTTCCCAATGGCCAACAAATAAAATGACTTCTTCCTTTGCCGAGATTTGAATGCTCAGCTGAATATTGCATATAAGATGGACATCTTTTAAGAAGGTTTCGGATTAATGAGAGGGATTTTTTTTTCAGAGATCTGTGTTCGTCAGCGACTCGCCAATTGTTGTTGCAGCAACATCCCCCCCAAAATTTTGTAGATATTGGGGCCCCTCCTTTCGTTTTCCTAGAAAGTCTGCCTAAAAGAGTTAAGTCTCTTTTGAAAAAACTTTTTGAACTTAGTTTTGTTTCAACTGGGGAATTTGTTTTAAAATTGAAGTTTTTCTTCTAAGTCAAAACTCACAATTCTTTCCCGAAACTGCGGAAGAACTCAAAGTTCTCTCCCGAAACGGCGGAAGAACTTGGGAAGTTCACCCACAACTGTAGAAAGACTTAAAGTTTTCCCCGAATCAGCGAAAGCACTTACATGTTCTTTGGACTTCGAAAGAACTCAAATTTCTCTCCCGAAACGACGGAAACACTTGTAAAGTTTTTCCGCAATGGGCGCCATCTCACCAAGTCCCCGGGCCATCCACTTTGCGAAAAAGACTTACCAAATTCCTTCGTCATTTGCGGAAGAACTTACCGAGTATTTCCACAACGACGGAACGACTCAAGAAATTACGCCGCGATAAACTTTCGGGAGAGTCAATTTCTGAAGAACTTGCAAAGTCCTCCCGAAACGTCAGAATAACTCATGAACTCACGCCGCAAACGTCTCTTAGCTCGACGAATCCGGAACAACTCACCAAACCTTTCCTCCAAAGCGGAGCGTCTTTCCCACCTCTCCCGCAATAAACGGATGCCTCGCCAAGTCTCTCGCTCTTTGAGAGGAACTCATGAGTTCTGGCCGCAACTGTGGACGAAACTCACGAGTCCTTGCCGCAATTGATGGTCATGCTTAATTGCTAAACAAGTTTGAAAAGACTGCGCAGTACGAATAATAAACCCCGTTTTAATGTCACCACCTACCCAATTAAATGCCCGCACGTATCAAGCTTTATATAAGGGCTGTGGGGTTTTTATTGTCCCCATTGTTAGTCTTTGATTCGAAAAACACCGTTTGGGAGATTGCGTCGTTTCGCTCCAGCTCAGCGCATTCACCACCGTGTCAACTTCGCTCCACCACTGTTTTGTCTCCAGGTAGGTGTTTCTATCGTTATCTTCGTCTTACCTGTACGTTGAGGTTTTCTTGGGTGTTTTCCCGTTTTATTACGTGGCCGGTAGGCACTCGTAGCAATGTATCCTTTAAAAGCTTACGACTGCTGTGGTCCCCATAAATTTCTCATTGCTGACAGCTAGGAGTCATAACCATGACCAGTCATTCCCAGTTGGCCCTTTGTCTCTGAGTCGTTCGAACTTGGTTAGTTTCACCGGCCGCATTTCTGTCGTTATCCTACCCAGATATACTCAAATCCAAGTTTTATGCAAGCTACATGCCGCGTCTCAAATACTATCACCGCTCGCTTGTTTGGCTCAGATACCTGTTATCAAAAGCAGCTTCATTCTATATTTTGTTTGTTTGGCTTCCTCATAGGATTTCCCAATCCAAGCCAGCGTACCATTAGCTGTTAGAAGTGTATATGATGAAGGACATCCCATCTCCAAAGACTAGGAGGGAAGTAGGTTTTACACATCGTATGCCTACCTTTTGTAATACCCCATTCTGACTCTTAGGATGTATTAGCATTTAATGTAAATAATGTGTACATGTAATGTATGTTTTCCTAGCGCGGAGCTCAATGCCAAGGCCCCGCTAGTGAAAGCCCGAATTTGATTTAAAAGGGCAAGCATTGATATTTGATGCCCATGTGCTCTTAAGCCATAGAAATTGTAATAGGATGTAAATAAACATCATGCAATAAAATTCCAAGACTGGCTATGGAGGCAACGAATGAGAAGGGGCCACATGTATCCACTAGGGAGTGGTGAGGGGGCTATGGGACTAAACCCTAGGCTGCCATATGTCATTATGAGAATCCATTGACTTCCCTAGATGACATTTATGCCTGTTGTAAGGAAGTGGTTGAGATGTCAGCCCATGGCTTCAATAGAGCATGGGCAACCCTGAAATTCGTATGGGTAGATATGGGCTCTGTTTACTTGTGCCACAAGTCACTCTACCTCTTGAAAGTTACTTCTTCCTCATCCCCATTCCATGGTGAAAGAAACCTAGCATCATTATCCATCCAAAAGAAACGAGCTTCCAGCAGGGGGAAAACCAGAAATCGCCACCTTGAGAGAACCTAGATTTTGGAAGACCAAAAACGCCCAGATTTGGTATTGGACAGTGAAATCCAATGGGGGATCCATTGGTATGAACCTTGGGGCGAATTTGGGAGCAATAGATACCCCAAAATCCATGGGAAAACCCAGTTTTAACAGCCCAGAAAATCAGTGACGGATTTGGGGTTATTTGTGACAGAGTTGTGAGAAATCCAAGTATGGATGTATGAACAGAGGGTGGGATTGCTGAGTCCAGCTTGAAGTGTATGTGGCTCTGGGATTGAGCTCAGGGGACTAGCATCCTCCTCCATCTCCTATTGCATGCTTGAAAAACCCAACTGTGTGTTGGCTTAGCATGGTTGTTTGAGTGAAACCCTAACTATGAGGGAGCCATCTAGTTCCTCCTTAATGGATACACAACCCAGCTCGGGGGTGATCTCTCAGCTGAAAGAATACAGGCTGGACAGAGATCTATGGTTGGGTGGAATGTTTCTCTCACGTAGCCAGTCGTTGGACATTTACATTGCAAGATAAGTGCTCTTTGTGATTTTAATTATATATAATCTGTGTTCTGCAATGTGTTATTTGAATGATTATTCTTCATGTTAATGAAATCGATATGAAGTAGCATAAGAAGGGGATTGAATTCTCTGCCTATTGATTGCTTGAGATAAATATGCTGATGCGAATCTATGCTTATGTGTGTTGTTATGTTTAATTCCGTTGTGTTTTATTGAGTTTGCATCTGTACAGAGAAGTTTTTAATTGTTATGAAATTATGAGTAAAAGAATTGGGGCTAAGCCTGCCAAAAGCCCCGGTGTGTTGTTGACGTTTCCTTCTCGGCATTCGATGATGGAAGGGTACGTTACAGAGTGGTATCAGAGCTGCTGGTTGCAGCATTGGGCCTCTATGGGCCAAATCCAATTACAGTCATCACTGGCAGAAGGGAAGATTTCAAATTTTCCTAAGAGTTTTTGGAAAATTTTGTTTAAGTCTATTTTGGGAAGAATTCGGGAAGTTGTCCCGAAACGGCGGAAAGATTCCGCGAATCGTTCCGCAACGCGGAAGAGTTCGGGAAATCGTTCCGAAATTTGCAGAAGAGTTCCGCGAACCATCGCAAAAATTGCGGAAGGAATTCTCTTCTGAAATTTGCTGAAGGAATTCTCTTCCGAAACTGCGGAAGACTTCGACGAATCATTTCGCAACTGTGGAAGGCTTCGGCGAATCGTCCCGCAATTGCGGAAGGCTTCCGCGAACCTCCCCGAAATTGCGGAAAGAATTTCCCAGTGTCTTCAGAAACTGCGGAAGCATTCCGCGAATGGCTCCGCAACTGTGGGAGCATTCGTCGAATCGCTCCGCAACTGCGAGAGCATTCGCCGAATCGCTGCGCAACGGAAGCATTCCGCGAATGGCTCCGCAACTGCAAGAGCATTCACCGAATCGCTCCGCAACGGAAGCATTCCGCGAATGGCTCCGCAACTGCGGGAGCATTCGCCGAATCGCTCCGCAACTGCGAAAGCATTCGGCGAATTGCTCCACAATTGCGGGAGCGTTCGACAAATCGCTCCGCAACGGGATCATTCGCCGAATGGCTTCGCAATTGCGGGAGCATTCACCGAATGGCTCCGCAACTGCAGGAGCCTTCGCCGAATTGCTCCGCAATTGTGGGAGCGTTCGACGAACCGTCCCGCAATGGCGGCAAAAAAAAGAAAGAAAAAAAGAAAAAAAGAGAGTACAGTGACCAAAACTTGATTTTTGAATAGAAGGAGCATCCGGGCTCAAAATGGAATGATTCCTGTGGGGCTTGGAGGCCATTGACGAAGGCCATGAAAGAACCAGTGAAGACCCCGAGCCCATTACACTCCGATTTGATAGAAAATGGATAATAGTGACTTTTGAAGGACGGAGTCCCGAGGCTTGACAGAAGGTCGGCTTGAGCTAAAATTGATATGAGGTAGTCATGAAGCAGGAAAGATGTTAAGTTCAAAATCTTGGAGCCAAACTCCAAGGGATGTGAATTCGGGGTGATCAAGAAGGCCAAAAAGCACTATTCCGGGCCACTTTTTCGGGATTTTGAAAAGCTGATGTATAGTAAAAGTGACCCTAGATGTGGGAATCAAAAATTTTACTGAACTAGAAATTTCATATTCTCATTAAGACAGACATTTTCCGTTAGACGAAGATTTCCCAGGAATGCACCGTTTGGGAGATAGCCATTTTTGGCCAAAAATTTGGAATTTTGTAAAAATGTGAAAAGTGAGAAATAGTAAAACCCAGAAATTCATAGAAGATGAATGGTGCATCGGAATTGAGATCCGTGAATTGCTGAGTGTTCTTTGTTATATGGACTAACTTCGCCCGATAGATAAGTTTTTGTGATTCCTCATAGATTTTCTTCCGCAGGTGGCTAAAGTTGGCATTTTGGACCAAAATGCAACTGTGTAAAATGTGCAGAATTGGAGTGAAAGTTGTCATTTTTGAAGAGATGTAGTTTCCGCACCTGATGTCGGAATGGAGCATGAAGACAGGCATTGGAAAGCTTGTCTAGCAGGGAACAATGATGCATAACCAGAGTTTGAATGAGGTTTACATATATCATAGATATTTAGTGCAGAAGAGTGCCAGCGGCTGTTTTGACAAACAAATTTTGTTATCAATATGAGAAATTTTTACAATTGTATGATATGGAGGAGGAATTCCATGTTACAATGAGGGATCGAAAATGGAAGAATTTCTTAAACCCCTGTTTGTTATCATACTTATAATTATGAAATTGTCATATGGCATAAAAATGTTAAAAATATAAGGGATTACATAGATGTATATGCACTAGATGGCATCTTAACAAACATTGCATAGTGCATATGGAAATGCTTGTGCGTAAATGAGATATTGCATATTGGTAGAATAATGAAGTCTGCATATGCAATGAACCACTAATGGAGAATATTGTGGTTGATAATCACTATTGATGTTGGTATTGGTTGTAGGACCAAAGATAACAAAGAGCATGGCTAAATGTGCCGAGGATATTGTTGCATGAAGCCAACAACCTTATGCAGAAAGGATGGTGCAACAAATCTATGATCATAAAGTTGGCAAAAGGGCTGAGCAGCCTTGGTAAGAGGCCAATTGATCAGGTAACATCAGGCGATGTTAATGGTAACCATGCAGGTAATGATTATTGGTGCCAAATTGCATGAATGTTGAAAGAGGATTTGGTAAGATCTCTTCAACTATGTTTGAGCTATGTTGAGTTAGTTTGCATATGATATTGAATACCGATTGGGACTGTTAACCTACCAAGATTGGTGAGGTGTGGGTAAGTGAAGGAAATGATCCTTACACCCTATGACTGTTTAGAAATCTCGATGCATTCATATGAATTTATATCATGCCATGTGTATGTTGGTTATGTGCTTAATAACCAAAGCAAGTGAGGACTGGTGGTCCTGATTATGGTAATGCAAGTTATATGAGATAGTCATGCTTCGATCATAATATGCTTGAATGCATAGTACTCATGAAACAATGCAAGGTAGCATTGAGTAGATGTGCATTAAGAGATTTTATAAATCTTGTGATGCATTGTATGAATGCATAGGGATGATGCATATGTTATTGCAAAATAAATAATGAATGAAATGATGAATTGATGATAATTCTAGGATCATTTCATGGGCTGTTATGAATACAGAATAGTAAGTGCATGAAGAGCCCAATCATGATCGATGGGCTGCTAGAATGCTCTGTGGAAGGACAGAGTTGTATGAATGATATGACTGTGAAATAATGAGTATTTACGATTTATTTAAGTTGCATGGATAGCGTGACTATGTCTTGAAATTCTATTGTGATAATGATGCATATAGAAGTGTATATATTTCGTTGCATTTCAAATATTAACAGCTGAAGGTGTTTGAATTATTGAGTATTATAATCCTAAGATCACTTCAGTAACTGTTATGGCAATGAATGATTATGTGCGTAGATACTCACAATGTGTTTGGATGATTGAAGTTTCGGTTTTCAGGTAGAAAAGTCTTGCGTATGGCAATCAGGATAAGTCCATAGTAGAGACCGGGATCTACCGCATGCAGAAGCCAAAGGTTATGAGAAGGTTCTCATGGTTGTAAAGTATGCATGAAACAAATATGAAAACATTCTCATGAGAATAATATCACAATTGCAAATCAAATTTCTATGAGAAACGGATTTGAAAATTTGATCTAGAGCTTATGAGAAGGAATCTCCTGGTTGAGAGATCTAAGTTCTGTTAATAAGAACAGTTGTAAATATCAGATTTGTAAATGTTTCAGATTTGAAATTTTACTAATAATTGCTAATGACTGTTTGTCTTATATGAAAATGTGTCAGGAGGACATGCTGTAAGTGGATGCTCATGTATGGCAGTGGGCATAAGACCATAACGGGCAGAGTGGTGTCACTTACAGGAGACAAACAGTATGAGGATAGCCTCATGGATAAGAAACCAATTTCTGTAGTAGACAGAGTTGCAGATTCATACTGAATTTAATTATTAGTGCCATGGATTGGTTATGGAACAATCGGATTTGAATTGTATTGTTAAATGTTGCTAACTGTTTGGCTGTTCAATAAGTGTGCCAGGAAGACACATTGCAGTAAGACCATGAGAGTGTGCCTGCAGAAGCCAAACTTCATGGAAAGGGATTCCATGATTTGAAAATGGGTTTCAGGTGAAATGCCATAAGACATTATTAATGTCTCATCTGCACTACATGATTAGTAAACAATATGAGTGGGATGGTGAAGATTATGTCAGTAAGACATATGAAGGTTATGTAACATCAAAAGAAATTGGGATGGCAAACCGAGGGACTGTCAACTCAGAGAAGGAGCCTCCATTCCTCATTAAAGAAGAGAAATAACATCTGAAAAATGGATAAGTGTTCCACAAACCTTGAGTGATATATATATATATACATACATGCATGTCTAATTATTAGAGTTAATATGCAGAGCATGTTTTGATTTTATTTCCATTATGGCAGACTACTTGAAGTATGATTAGGACCTTCATAGTTCACATCAGTAAGGAGTGCACGCCTTTCTGGTGCTGAGTTATGTTAGGGATGCTAATATTGACTACGCCTTAAGGGAATGGATGTATTCCTGGTGTTTCAAGGTTGGATAGTGAATGTTATGACATATGTTTACCATTCTAGAGCAGCAATAATAATGAGCTTGCTATCCATTTTGTGTTGACATATTATACATATGAAATTCAGTGCTGCACCTTAAAGGGAAAAGTGAAGAAAAGAATACTCAAGAGGACTGTATGAGCAGTGGTAACCCTTGTGTAGGGTGAGTGGGTATCATGGGGCCATGATAGCCTGCAGTTAAGAAAGTCACCTAAAGAATTCCTAAATGGAACCGCCGGCTTACACAAGAGAAGAAGTGCCACCCTTGTGTGGGTGAAGAATTGTTATGCGCATTGAGGGATTGTGATACATGTGAAAGGCTGATGCAAGCCTAAGGCAGAGTAGTGGAGCCTTGACCTGTAATGGTCGGTGGTGCAGTTACCTTCCATTGGCCGATGATCCAGACGTATGTGCTGGCTCGGCAATGGAGAGGGCCAACCAGGTATGGGGTTGGTTGGGCACCACCAAATGCTTGGTAAACACAGTCGGCGTGAAGGTGTACTAGTAGGGCATTAATTATTTGATGATTTGGAGCATCCTACGTGCTGGCCAAACATCCTAGTCCGCAGGAGGATCCCAAGGCTTATAAACTAAATGAAGGACCCTGTGGACCATAGAAGAAATGCACAATATAGATAAGTATTCAATTTCATTCATTTCTTATTTGAAATAATGAAGGTTTCAAGCATAAAGCTTGTAACAGTGAGCTGATGCATTATTGTTTCTTTGTTGGAAACCTTGGTCAATGCAGGAAGCAAGGACTCTGAAAGAACTAAAAGCTGCTTGGTAAATCCAGGAGTGGTTGGTTGGGCAAGAATTATTGATGATTTGGAGCAGCCTGTGTGCTGGCCAAACATGCGAGATTGTTGATGATTTGGAGCAGCCTACGTGTTGGCCAAACATACAAGGTTATTTGATATTGTGGAGCAGCCTGCGTGCTGGCCAAACATACAAGGTTATTTGATGTTGTGGAGCAGCCTGCGTGCTGGACAAACATACAAGGCTATTTGATGTTGAGGGGCAGCCTGCGCACTGGCCAAACACCCAAATCCCTAGGCGATCCCAAGGCTTGTAAAGCAAAGAAGGACCCTATGGAATAAAGTGAAGACATCTAGTGCAGATAAGTATTTGGTTATCTTGTAATTTCTTGCTTATGAATATACATGTGTATATGATTTGGTTATGATTTCCTATGAAAATAAACTAAACATGTGAATTAATTCAATGTTTGAGTGTAGGTATTACTGGAAGCAATGACTATGAAAGCATCTCAAGGATGTGTGTGGACATGTAACCACCCTAAAGAGCTCAGCATGAGCAGTAATGAAAGATGGGGCTAGTGGAACTGTGTGAGTCCTAGTAGCCAAGAGTTAGACCAACCAAGTGGAGGAACTCCATGGTTGAGAGATCTGGAATAGACCATAGACACTACGTGTCATAGCCAAGAAGGGCAGGTCGAGCATTCATGTGAAGTGAAAGAGGACAGGAGCATGAAAACCACAGTGGTGGTGTGGGTTCCAGAATGGAACAAGACTAAGAGGAGAAAACTCTTACTGCTCTCTCTCTTTCCTTTTTATTGATGCATTTATAGAATTAGAAAATTGTTGAATGCATGCATGACTGAAAGTAAAAGTGTGTTTATTTGATTAAAGTGAATTGTGAATGCTAATTAATGAATTTCCTGTGAATGGATGAACATGAAGGAATTCATGTGTATGTTGGGCAAGCATAAAAAGTGTGGGAGTCTCATGAGTAAAGCATGGACTATCCATGTCAACTGGGGAAACAAAAAAAAACCATTGACTGATTTTTTTATTTATTTTTATGTTTGGGTTATGTTTGGCCTAACGAAAATTGTAATGATGAATTTCATAGGTGAAAATTGAATCAATTGGTTGCAGCTGGTGCAAGCAAGTGTTGCTAGTGAGCAAAGTGTGGTCAGTTGTTTCCATTGACCATGGCGGCAGACCAAGGGCTATTAGAATTGGCTGGAAGTCTTTTTCAAACAATTGCCAAGACCCAAGAAAATCTTGGAGAGATGCTCAAGATGCAAAAGCAGCAGAATGAGATGAACCACAAGGTCTTGTAGGACTCTATTCGTCTGCAGAAAGAGGTAAAAAGCATTATGAAAGCAATCAACAAGGGAAAGAAAAGTGGATCAATGAAGAAGCATTCATCCAATCATCCGGTTAAGAAACGCTCCAAGTGGGAAGACTCAAAGGAAATTGAGCATGTAAAGATGAAGCAACCAGTGAAGTGTTGGAAATGTGGAGGGGATCATTGCCTCCGCAACTTCCCAACAAGAGAACCTCAAGAGGGTAGCGACCATAAAGTTTTCAGACTTATGGATGAGCTGGAAGATCCGAATCAGCAGGAGTAGCTCGTGAAAATCAAAGGACTTGGTCCTGAAAGTTCAAAGTAAAGAACATAATGTAGGGCAGATATGCAAAGTTTTTGAAATTCTGGACATGTGTAAATTGTATATGTATGCCTAAGTCTTGGAACACCGAGGACGGTGTTATTCTAAGGGGGAGGGGATTGTAATACCCCATTCTGACTCTTAGGATGTATTAGCATTTAATGTAAATAATGTGTACATGTAATGTATGTTTTCCTAGCGTGGAGCTCAAGGCCAAGGCCCCGCTAGTGAAAGCCCGAATTTGATTTAAAAGGGAAAGCATTGATATTTGATGCCCATGTGCTCTTAAGCCATGGAAATTGTAATAGGATGTAAATAAACATCATGCAATAAAATTCCAAGACTAGCTATGGAGGCAACGAATGAGAAGGGGCCACGTGTATCCACTAGGGAGTGGTGAGGGGGCTATGGGACTAAACCCTAGGCTGCCATATGTCATTATGAGAACCCATTGACTTCCTTAGATGACATTTATGCCTGTTGTAAGGAAGTGGTTGAGATGTCAGCCCATGGCTTCAATGGAGCATGGGCAACCCTGAAATTCGTATGGGTAGGTATGGGCTCTGTTTACTTGTGCCACAAGTCACTCTACCTCTTGGAAGTTACTTCTTCCTCATCCCCATTCCATGGTGAAAGAAACCTAGCATCATTATCCATCCAAAAGAAACGAGCTTCCAGCAGGGGGAAAACCAGAAATCACGACCTTGAGAGAACCTAGATTTTGGAAGACCAAAAACGCCCAGATTTGGTATTGGACAGTGAAATCCAATGGGGGATCCATTGGTATGAACCTTGGGGTGAATTTGGGAGCAATAGCTACCCCAAAATCCATGGGAAAATCCAGTTTTAACAGCCCAGAAAATCAGTGACGGATTTGGGGTTATTTGTGACCGAGTTGTGAGAAATCCAAGTATGGATGTATGAACAGAGGGTGGGATTGCTGAGTCCAGCTTGAAGTGTATGTGGCTCTGGGATTGAGCTCAGGGGACTAGCATCCTCCTCTATCTCCTATTGCATGCTTGAAAAACCCAACTGTGTGTTGGCTTAGCATGGCTGTTTGAGTGAAACCCTGACTGTGAGGGATCCGTCTAGTTCCTCCTTAGTGGATACACAGCCCAGCTCAAGGGTGATCTCTCAGCTGAAAGAATACAGGCTAGACAGAGATCTATGGTTGGATGGAACGTTGCTCTCACGTAGCCAATCGTTGGACATTTGCGTTGCAAGATAAGTGCTCTCTGTGATTTTAATTATATACAATCTGTGTTCTGCAATGTGTTATTTGAATGATTATTCTTCATATTAATGAAATCGATATGAAGTAGCATAAGAAGGGGATTGAATTCTCTGCCTATTGATTGATTGAGATAAATATGCTGATACGAATCTATGCTTATGTGTGTTGTTATGTTTAATTCCGCTGTGTTTTATTGAGTTTGCATCTGTATAGAGAAGTTTTTAATTGTTATGAAATTATGAGTAAAAGAATTGGGGCTAAGCCTGCCAAAAGCCTCGGTGTGTTGTTGACGTTTCCTTCTCGGCATTTGATGATGGAAGGGTACATTACACCTTTTTGGAAGCTTTTCAAAAGTTCCTAACCGAGCATTGTCTCTCTAGAACAATCAAGTCTGAGGACCATATTTTGTTTTCTTGGATAATCTATGTTTGGTTTGCCCCAGCATGTAGCCTTATAATTTTGTTTATATTTATCATCAGCATGCAAAAACTGTCTTGCTCTATGTTACACTTTCATAATGTGTTACAATTTTATATTCATTCACATATGATTGCTAGCAGGGATAGGCCACAATGCCAAAAGGTGGTAGAAAGAAAGCTAAAATGATGGAGCCAGAGCCAGTGCAACCAAGGACTGAAACTCTTTTCCAAGACACTAAGTGTACCACCGGCATTTCTCCCGAGGGCCGGTGGGGAGATGTTTACCAGATGATTAGGGACCAAGATATCCCAGACGTGTTATTAGAAGAAAAGAAAATCTACCTCAACATCAGAACTTCCGACATAGCTAGGGCTTCTACTCGCCCTAAATTGTTCCCGTGCTCTGAAGTGATCGGGTGGATATTGGAACATGCCAACCCATAAACAAGAGTGTTGCATGACAGCAAGGGAGAGCCTTTCGCTTCATTCCATCCAGCTTATATTGTAACAGCCTACAAATTTTCACGTCCCCAGCAAGCTCTAAATGATGAATGGTTGGGACGGATGAATAATCTCGAGATGGCTAAGAGGCTGTTGATCACAGGAATGCAACTAAGGAAGAGAGATAATGATGAATATGATGTTCAGTGATTAAGACCTCCTTTTAGGTTAATTGCCCTGATGTTATGCAGAATTTTCGGTATGCCCAATGGAACTGTATATAGGATACAGTGGGCTCCCATAATCCACTTCATAGCATTCAAAGGAACTGTGTTTGATTGGGCTACTATTCTCTCGGATAGTTTGGCGTCCACAGTGGCCGCAGCTAGAGAAGGTTTGGCCTTAAAAAATTCAGAATTTTACATGTCTTCATATCTTATTAATTGCATTTTGGCCAAGCTCTCTTTCCCCAGGCTAGGTTGCACATGGGATCAGGCCAACACCCCGGTATACACTGGCTATAAAATAATGTGGGCTCAAAATTACAGAGCAAATTACAAGCTCATCTGCGAAGAGTTCATCATGCCTCTGTATGAGCATATGTTCAAGGAAGAGCCCAATTCCCTGTCAGAAAATGCCATGGAAGTCCTGGAAAATTATGGCGATTTTTATTTCTCAGAACAGGGCACTTACATCAGGATGTTTGGAGGTACCAAAGCACCATACATTTTTCCTAAATACACTACTAATTATGTAGTCCTGAAGGAAGCAGTCAGGCAAGTTTTCCTTGATGGAATAGGAGGAGTGCTTAATAAGCAGCATGAGGCTTCCTTCCCTCCTTTTCCTTTTTGCATAGGAGCCTATAAATTCTCAGGGGTTGCATCAGCTGAGGAGTACATTCAAGAGTTGAAATCTTTCCATTTCGGTGAGGTAATCTTCCATAGAAACGACAGGCGGAGCAAGGTTGCCGAGCATTGCAAGGAGGTATATGCTCATTTTGAGTATGCCCATTACTATGATGCAGAGGAAGAAGTGTTCAGGGGAATCAGCAACATGAATGAGTTGTAGATTTGTCATCATGGCAGTGGAGCTAGCTCTAGCTCTGCCACAGCCCAAGGAGCCAGTCTGCAGAAAGAAAGGGAGGCAGCTGAGGCCCTGGCCTGTGAAGAGAAAAGATTGAAAGAAGAAGCAAGACTCAACAGGAAGTTGAAGAAGCAAGATTGAAGAGAGAAGCTAAGGAGGCAAGGCAGCAGAAGGAAGCAGAGGAATGAGAGCAAAGGGAGGCAATTGAAAATCAACAGCGGGCTGAAGAAGAAGAAAGAAAACATAAAGCTGAAGAGGGACAAAAGGCGGAAGAAGAGATTAAGACCAATGAAGATGCCTAGGAGGGTAGCTCCGTCACCCAAGATATGGAAATAGACACATCTCAGGTATTGCAGACCCCACTCACAGGGACAGAAGTCCATGTAAGAGATCTCCCGATCATCCCTTACACCCCATCTGAAGATCATACTATGTCTTGATGGGATGAATTTGTGTATTATAAGAAGAGGAAGGCGGTGGTCTTGAAGTCGGAAGAGAGGATAAAGAGACTCTTCCAAGAATATATTGTCACCCAGCGGGAGACCACGGTTATGCAAAATACAAATAAGGCTCCCATAGCCATGGCATCCGCCGCTGTGTCAGCAGCAAAAGCAACAAAGGATAATGTGGTCGATACGGTCAGAGAATTTGAGTCAACAAAGAGGAGAGCTCGCATGCTGCAACATACTGTGGCTAATGAGCAGGCTTATAGTGATCTTGTAGTGAATAAATATAATCGCATGTCTTTTGATCACAAGGAGTTGTCAAATAAGCATCGCCATCTAGAAGAAGAAGAGGAGCACTTGGCAATCCAAATGATGGTTCTAGAAGTGGAAAAGAACGACTATGGAGCTAGATTTTTCAATCTGGAAGTAGATAAGCAGGCAATGGTTGAGCAGTTAGAGCAGGCAGAAAGTAGAACGATAGATATGTCTCCCTTTCATGAGCATTCCTGTGACATTTTGAGACAAATGCATGCCACACAGGAGCTGATTATTGAGGAGGTGTGCAGGCTCAAGACCATGATGGTTAGGTTGAAAGAAGTCAATGCAGAAGCCATTAGGCTTAAAGAAAAATACACTCGGTTTAAAGCAAACATCCTGAGCAAGATGGAATGGAGAGAAGGGAAGGTTGATTTCCCTAAGCATCTCCCATCCAAATCTGTAGATGATTTTAAGGAAGTTGTAGCCCTTATGGAGTTTTGCAGGAATTGTGGCCTCAAGGTGATGGCTAAGATCCAGGGAACAATTGAGAAAGGTAACAACCTGTATCAAAAGTTCCATGAAGTGCATGAAAAATGCAAGCTAATTTTTCCTCAATCCCTCGATGAGTTTCCAAGCAAAGAGCAGCATTTGTCAGACTTGAAGGAAGAGTTGGGCATTCAAATAGAATATGTAAAGAAGATTTATGTCTTGGCCACTGATGATATCCATCACTATATTCGGATGTCATTAGTATACAGTCATTTTCTTAAAGAGATCTACCAAGCAGCAATTGCAGAAATTCATGGTATTGAAGCAGAGCTTGGTAAGCATGTGACTTCCCAGAAGATCTTGCTCCCTTCACCAGCAAATGTGGTTGTCAGGGACATTGGTATCTGGTTAAGTTATATTGCAGAAGAGGAAAAGAAAGCAACAACAGCAGTAGTAGCCAGCACAAGCACCTCATTCCCAGCAGAAGCGCCACCCCAAGGATGAACACGCTAGTCATAATGCGTTGTTCTTATTTTGATTGGCTTTCCCTGTGTTTAGAGCATAGAGTCACTAGGACAACTGTCCTTTTCTATTTTTGAGAAAATTTCTATTTTGGGAAAAGGACGACGAATTCTTTATTTCTGGGAAAAGTCTTTAAAGGACAAGTGTAAAAGCCAGATGGCAGCCCAAGAGGTATTTTGTAAAGATATAAATAGAGGCTTAGGGAATAGTGTAAGGGACTTTTGGCAGGGAAATGAATTTTCAGAACCTTGTACGAACTATTTTGCACTTACTTCTAGAAAGTGAATTTGCCTAATATGAGCCTGAAGAGGACGCATCTTGCCTAGGAATGTGTGTATGATATCTGCTGGATTCTTCTGGTGACATTTATACCTATTATAGTGAAATCTTTCTCTGCTGTTCAAATTATTTCTGTGCAATGAATGATTTTACTATGCTCTCTGCAATAACATTTCTCTCATATGAGTAATAGACTGCTTTCACATGTATTAAAAGCTATCTTTTATATTTTTCCTTTCTTGCTATGGATGTATCTTTATGATTTAATGGTTATCTGTTGATTTTCAGATGTTTTTTTCAGCACATTACTCATACTTATAGTTTTGCTCATTGCAGGGATAGATTAGGTTTATTTCAGTTTTAGACACAGATTTGCTTCAAGTTCTGCATTTAGATTAAGTTAGCTTAGGCACTTGCATATCATTTTAACCATAAAATAAAAAAGAATGGTGGATCGGGCCATAACCGGTGTAATTGAAGCAAATCTCCAAATCTGACGGTAGCCGGAACCACTAACCGAACGGATTCCCCATACCAAATGGTGGACAATCTAATTGGGATAGTTTACTAGGGAGAATCCCTTTCTGCTTGATTCTGCGATCTTCGGGACATCAACAGTTTTTGGCCTAGAAGGAGGGCCTAAAGTGCATGGCTGATAAAGGAAAATTTCCCACTATAAAAAATGTTACTGAAAACCCGCCTAAAACAGGAATTTCAGACAGCCCAAATCTTGAAGTAGCAAATCAAGAAAACCCCATCTCTGATTCTGAACCTCAAGAAGTATTGTATGTTGTGCCTTTTGCAGAAATAGAAGATTTAAGGAGACATACACGATCATATGTTAGACAACTTAGTGGTTTAAGCGCAGTAAATTTTCTCCCTAGGAAAAGTACTCCTAGAAAAGAACGACAGTACACCCGTGATTCAATTCTTGTGCAGAATTTTGAAGAACTTGTGAATTTAACTTTGGAAGAAATTGTAGAACCCCTGAACAAAGTCGATCTTGAAAACCCTGAAAATATTTCAGAGCTAGAAAATCTTGGAGAACTTGTTACTCCAAAGAACACTCCATTTATTTCACCACACAATTCTCCACCTAATTCTCCACATAGAGACATGACTGTAGCTACTTGGAGAGCGAGGGGAGCAATGAATCTAGCTAGGCCATTCCACAATCTGCCTAAAAATCCAGAGAAATTCTTGCCTAAATTCGACCCAGGAAAAGCCATTTCTGCTGAAGATCATCTCAAGAGTTTTTATTTAGTCCTGAATCTTTTAAATGTACAGCATGAAGATGTAGTTTGTAGGCTTTTCCATACACATTTGAGCCGAAAGTTTCTTCCTAGTATTTTAGCTTACAACCTAGCTCGATTTCCAGCTGGGATGAATTTGAAACATGTTTCTTAAAGAAGTATGGAAATCAAAAGACTGTAGCTACACTCATAAAAGAATTATTGTCCATGAGAATGGAAAAGAAAAAAAAGGTTCAAGACTTCAACCAAAGGTTCACAACACTATTAAATAATTTCAGCGAAGCAAATAAACCAGCAGAGGAATCTCTAGTTGAATATTATACAACAGTTCTTGAAGGGCCCATAGCAATGTTCATTAAAATATCTACGAAAACCACCTTGATAGAAAATTTTGAAGAAGCTAGAAAGGTGGAAGAAGAAGCAGACAACATTGCTAAACATGCCTTAGATGCAGAGACAAAACCAACAGCTAGTAAGAAAACCTTGCTGCTCACTAGAAATAAAGAAGAGTCATCAGCAGACATGGAGAACGTAGTCAAGATGATGCAGAAGTTGTCCAATAAAATTGTAGATCTCGAGAAAGATAAAGCTGCTAGTACATCTAGGAAACCTTTCAAGCCATTCTACAAGAAGAGAGAAGACAACGATCAACCTCATCCACCTATGAACACTTCCCCTATTTTAAATCTCAATGAAATAGGGATGGAAAACCTTTTCACCTTTCATCAAGAACCGCAATCGGAAAAGAGCTACCCACAATGGATTAACTCTATGAGTTTAGTCATGAACCAAATATTGGATTCACGGATTCCAGATCAGGACGATCCTCCAGAGGAATCGAGCCCTGAGATAGAGGAACCATCTTGCCTGGGAATGTGTGTATGATGTCTGTTAGATTCTTCTGGTGACATTTATACTTATTATAGTGAAATCTTTCTCTATTGTTTGAATTATTTCTGTGCAATGAATGATTTTACTATGCTCTGTGCAATAATGTTTCTCTCATATGAGTAAGAGACTGTTTTCACATGTATTAAAAGCTATCTTTTATTATTTTTCCTTTCTTGTTGTGGATGTATCTTTATGATTTAATGGTTATTTGTTGATCTTCAAATGCTTCTTTCAACACATTACTCATACTTATAGCTTTGCTCCTTGCAGGGATAGATTAGGTTTATTTCAGTTTTAGACACAGATTTGTTTCAATTTTTGCATTTAGATTAAGTTAGTTTAAGCACTTGCATATCATTTTAACCATAAAATCAAAAAGAATGGTGGATCGGGCCATAACCGGTGTAATTGAAGCAAATTTCTAAATCTGAAGGTAGCTGGAATCGCTAACCGGACGGATTCCCCATACCAAATGGTGGACAATCTAATTGGGATAGTCTACCGAGGAGAATCCCTTTCTGCTTGATGCTGCGATCTTCGGGGCATCAATAGGTAGTTAATGCCTTGGGGAATGAGAGGTATGGTTGTCCAAATTCGAGTATGGGAAACCACCCTGCATGGAAAATCATGTTTAGCTTCCTTGGCAAGAAAAGAGCCATGAATTTGCTCCCCAAGCCATTACCCATCAAGCAGTTTTGCCTCTCTCCCGTTTTTGGAGCTACTTGGGCGTTTTTCCTCCATGTTTTTTCCTATGTTTTCCTAGTTTCAGTGGGGAAGAGGGTGTTTTTGTGTTGCAGAGCTGCTGGAAGAAGAGGGAGCTCGATTTGGGGTTTCAATGAGGCCGTTTTGGCAATTTGAAATGCTGATAACCTGTGGGAGAAATCGGGTTTGCTCCTTGTGGTTGAATCCCCCTTTTTACAATCCATTTTGGTGTGCCCACGATTTGGGGAAAACCCATGGCCATCCTGTTTGTAAATCCAATTGTTGGAAATGTGTATCCATGCCCAATTTCTGAGTTTGCTGTGTGTAAGAGTATGTTGGGGTATGGGTTATGGGTATCTATTGTTTGGCTGTGCATGAGCTTGAATGTCCCCTTTTCCTTGTGAGAATCATGTCCATCTTGGGGGTGGCAGTTGTGTTGAGAGATTGATGAACACAACTGGCCTGTGGTTGGGTGGAACGTTGCAGCAACATAGCTAGTTGTTCGGGATAATCGCACAATGAAGATAAGTGTTTTTCCGTCCATGCATTTACTTCTACAATGTTTAAATTAATTACTATTTTTTATATGCTATATGCATATGATATGTGTGTGGATGAGTTTTAATTCCGCTGTGCATATTGGCTTAATTTGCATCTGCACACCTTTGAATTTTCTTGTATGAATCTAATGAATGGGTTGATTTGTATGAAATGCTCCATAGATTGGCATCATGTTCCCTTCCTTGCATTGGCACCACTGGAGGGTACGTTACATAATGGTATTAAGGTTGCTGGTTGCAGCATTGGGCTTTCATGGGCTACCTATCACAGTGCAGAGGTAAGTATGCTTCCTGTTCAACACTTATAATTAAGAAAGATTTCAAAATTTTGAAAATTTGAAAATTTTCTAAGTGTTTATGAGTTTCTACCAAAGACTCTGTCGGCAAAAGATAAGCCAGAAAACGCCGAAACAGGTGGCGATTTTAAGCTTAAAAGTTGCGACGCAGCGACAACTTTAGGCTTAAAATTTGCGACGTGGCGACAATTTTAGGCTTAAAAGTTGCGACGTGGTCGGCAATTTTAGCCTTAAAATTTGTGATGCGGTTGGCAATTTTAGCCTTAAAAGTTGCGACGCAGCGGCAATTTTAGCCTTAAAATCTACGACGCGGTCGACAATTTTAGCCTTAAAATTTGCGACACGGTCGACAATTTTAGCCTTAAAATCTACGATGTGGTCATCGATTTTAAGCTTAAAATCTGCGACGCGATTGACGATTTTAGGCTTAAAATCTACAACGGTCGGCGGAAATTAAGTCAAAAATTTTCCACGCGGTCGCAGTGACGGAGGCTTGCGGGTGGAGAAGATAAGGCTAGGACCGCCGCAACAGTCGTAGAAGTTAGGGTTAAAATCTGCGACAGTTGACGGCGACACTGGCAAAACAGTCGCAGAAGTTAGGGTTAAAACCTGTGATTCGACAATAATGTTAGGGTTAAATCAAACGCCAAGGTCGACGGAGTTAAGGTTAAGACCAGCGACGGTTGCAGAGGTTGAGCCTCGACCAACGATGGAAGGAGCAAAAAAAAAAAAGAGTATAGAGCCCAAAACTTGATTTTTGGGTAGAAGGAGCAGTTGGGCTCAGAATGGGATGATTCCTGTGAGGCTCAAAGGCCATTAACGAAGACCATGAAAGAACCAGAGAGGGTCCCAAACCCATTATGCTCCAATTTGACAGAAAATGGAGAATAGTGAGTTTTGTAAGACGGTGTCCCGAGGCTTGACGGAAGGTCGGATTGAGCTGAAATCGATATGGCATGGTCATGGAGTAGGCATAGTGTTAAGTTTGGAATCTTAGAGCCGAAATCCAAAGGATGTGGAGTCAAGGTGAACCAGAAGGCCAAAAGGCACTGTTTCGGGCCACTTTTTCAGGATTTTGAAAAGCTTGTGGACAGTAAAAGTGACCCTAGATGTTGGAATAATTTTTTTTATTGAACTCGACATTTCATCTTCTCATTAAGACAGATGATTTCCGTTAGATGAAGATTTTCTAGAAATGCATAGATTGGGAGATAGCCATTTTTGGCCAAATTTTGAGATTTCGGGGGAAAAGTGAAAAGTTAAAAGTAGCCAAACCCCGAATTTTATAGAAGTTGATTGGTGCATTGGAACAAGGATCCGAAGGTTTCTAAGTGTTTCTTGTTATATGGGCTACCTTCACCCAGTATATAAGTTTTCATGATTCTTCCTAAATTTGCTTTTACAAGCAACCGAAGTTGGCCTTTCAGAATAATTGCAGCTGTGAAAGTGCAGAAATTTGGGCAAATTTGCATTTTTTGGAAGAATGTAAATTCCATGTCCTGGATCAGAATGGAGCACGGAGATAGGCATTGGAAATCTTATCCAGAGGAGAACAGGGATGCATGACCAGAGTTTGAATGAGGTCTACATATATCATAGATATTTGGTATAGAAGAGTGCCAGTGGCTGTTTTGACAAAAAAAATGTTGTCAATATGGGCAATTTCTAGAATTGCATGACTAGAAGGAAATCAGACCAACTATGATATGGAAGAGAGATTCCATACTACGATGAGGGATTGGAAAGGGAGAATTCCTTAACCCATGTTTTTCTATCGTATTTATAATTATGAAATTGTCATGCATATAAACTATGGCATAAGAATGTTGAAAATGAAAGAGATTACATAGATGAAATGAATATGCACCAGATAGCACATTAATAAACATTGCACAGTGCATGTGAAAATGTTTGTGCATGAATAGGATATTGCATATTGGTAAACTAGTGAGGTTTTACATATGCAATGAGCCACTTGAGATAATTATGATGGTTGCTAATAATTAGTTGTGTCCGCATTGGTTGTAGGACAAAATACAATCAAAACATGGCTAAAGAAATTGATGACGTTGTTGCACGAGACCAACAACCTTATGAAGAGAGGATGGTGCAACAAATCTGTGACCATGAGGTTGGAAAAAAGGGTTGTGTAACCTTGGTAAGAGTCCAACTTATCGGGTAACATCAAGTGATGTTAACGACAGCCATGCAGGTAATGGATATTGGTGCTTAATTGCATGAATGTTGAAAGAGGATTTGGTAAGATCCCTTCAACTATGTTTTAACTATGCTGATTGATTTGCATGTGGTATTGAGTGCCTGAATGTGAATGTCAACCTACCAAGTATGGTGAGGTGTGGGTAAGTGATGGCAAGGAGCCTTGCACCCTATAGTTCTTAGAAATCTTAATGCATTCATATGAAATTATATCATGCCATTTGTGTATGTCGGTTGTGAGTTTAACAACCAAAGCAAGTGATGACTTATGGTCCTATTGTAGTGTATGCCATATGATCTAGACATGGTTAGGCCATAATATGTTGAAATGCATAGTGTTCATGGATTAATGCAAGGTTGTATTGAGGGGTTATGCATTGAGTGAATGCACATTAAAAGATTATGTAAATGTTGTGAATGCACTTGCATATGTGAGGGTGCACAAGTTGAGATGCATTATGTGAATGCATGGTTGTGATATGTATACATATATATATACGTTTCAATGCAATTAGATAATAGATGAAATGGTGAACTATTGTTAATACTGAGACCATTTCATGAGCTGCTATGAATGCAGGAGAATGATTGCATGAAGAAGGTAGACATGTGATGGGCTACCAGAGCACTCTGTTGGAAGGACATAGTTGCATGGAATGTGAAGTAATGAGTATTTACAGTTTATTTAAATTGCATGGATAGTGTGACTGTGTCTTGCAATTTTATTGTGATAATGATGCATATATAGAAATGTATATATTTCATTGCATTTCAAATGTTAACAGTTGAAGGTGTTTGAATTATTGAGTGTTATAATTCTGAGATCACTTCAATGACTATTGTGGAAATGAAATGATCATATGCATAGATACTCACAACGTGTTTGGCTGATTGAAGTTTCAGTTTTCAGGTGGAAAAGTCTTACGTATGGTAATGAAGATAAGTCCATAGTAAAGACCGGGATCTACCATGTAGAGAAGCCAAAGGTTATGAGAAGGTTCTCATGGTTGTAACTTATGCATGAAACAAATCTAAAAATTGTCTGATTTAAGTTTATGAGAATAATCTCATGGTTGCAAATCTAATTTCTGTAGGAAAACAGATTTGTAGATTTCAGATTTGAGATTTCTACTAATAATTGCTAATGACTGTTTGGCTTATATAAATGGTGTTAGGAGGACATGTTGTAGGTGGATGTTCATGTATGGTAACAAGGGTGAGACCATAATGGATAGAGTGATACCACTTACGAGAGCCAAACAATATGAGGATAGCCTCATTACTAAGCAAATCAATTTCTGTAGTAGATAGAATTACAAATTCATATTGAATCTAATTATTAATGACATTGATTGGTCAATCACATTTGAAGCTTATTGCTAAATGTTGCTAACTGTTTGGCTATTTGATAAGTGTGCCAGGATGACACATTGCAGGAAGACCATGTGTGATGTCCTGCAGAAGCCAAATTAGATGGGAAGGATCCCATGCTTTGGAGATGGGTTTCGGGTGAAACGCCATATTGATAATGTCTCAACCGAACTACATGTTGGTAAAGCATGTGAGTGAGACAGTAACGTTATGCCAAGAAGGCATGTGTGAGTTATGGAACATGAAAAGATTGGGGTGCAAGCCGAAGGACTGTTGACTCAGAGAAGGGAGCCCCCATTCTTCGCCAATGAAGAAAAGATACATCCATGAAATGAATGAGTATTCTGTAACCCTAACTAAGAATATACATGTCTGATTATCAGATTTAATAGGCAGATCATGTTTTATTATTTCATTATTATTTCAAACTGCTTGAGTACGATTAGGGCCTACATGACTCACATCAGAAAGGGATGCATACCTTTCGGGTGATGGGTTATGTTAGGGTTTTCAATATTGACTACACCCTAAGGGAATGGATGCATTCCTGATGTTTCAATACTTGATAGTGAATGTTATGAAATATGATTAAAATTTTAGAGCAGCAATATTGATGAGCCTGCTAATCCTTCTTGTGTTGTCAGCTTATACGAATGCAATTTGGTTTTGCACGTTAAGGGGCAATGTGAAGAGAAAGTACTCAAGAGGACTATATGGGCAGTGGTAATGTTTCTATGCTCACACTAAAGGACACTAGAAGAGATGGATAGGCCCGAGGAGCTGTGTATCAGAAAAGGGGTATCATCCTTGTGTAGTGTGAGTGGGTATTGTGGGGGCCATGCTAGCCTGCAGTCAAGTGAGTCACCTATGGAGTTCCTAGAGGGAACCACTGGTTTGCATAAGATAATGAGCCACATAATCATATTATGTTGTTCTTATTGCTTGATAAACCCAATCGGTGTACTGGCTTGGCATTGGTTACTTGGAAGTTGTGGTGAATGATTGTTGGATGCTTGACAAACCCAGTCGGTGTACTGGCTTGGCATTGGCTATTTGCATGTTGTGGAGGTATTGGTGAAGGGTGTTATTTCTTGACAAACCCAGTCGGAGAACTGGCTTGGAAATGGTTGTTGTATGCTTGATAAACCCAGTCAGCATACTGGCTTAGCATACTGATTTTTGAAATGCTTGATAAACCTAGTCGGCGTACTGGCTTAGCATACTGATTTTAGGGATGCCTGATAAACCCAGTCGGCATACTGGCTTGGCATTGCCTATTCGGATGATGTTGTGGAGCAGCATGTCTACTGGCCAAGCATCCACCCCACAGGTGATCCAAGGCTTGTAAAGCACAGAAGGAAACCTGTGGAGTAGAAAGGAAATGCACAATACAGATAAGTATTCAATTTCATTTATTTCTTGCTTGGAATAATGAAGATTTCAGGTATAAGTTTTCTAACAGATAAGCTGATACACTATTGTTTCTTTGTTGGAAACCTTGGTCATTGTAGGAAGAAAGGACCCTAAAAGAACTATAAAGTGCTTGGTAAATCCAGAGAGTAATTGGTTGGGCACTAAAATGCATGGTAAATCCAGAGAGTAACTGGTTGGGCGCTAAATGCTTGGTAAATCCGGAGAGTAACTGGTTGGGCGCTAAAATGCTTGGTAAATACAGAGAGTAATTGGTTAGGTGCTATAATTCTTGGTAAATCCAGAGAGTAACGGGTTGGGCATTAGCTACGTGATGCAGTGGAGTAGCCTATGTGCTGGCCCAACAGTCATCATTGTATCTGCGGGCAACCCAGGGCTTATAAAGCGAAGAAGGAGCCTGTGAAATAAAGTGAAGACATCCAATGCAGATAAGTATTTGGTTACCTTGCAACTTCTTGCTTATGAATATACGTGTGTATATGATTTGGTTATAATTTTCTCAAACTCTTATTTAGAGATAAACCCTATGAAAATAAACTAAACATGTGAATTAATTCAATGTTTGAGTATAGGTATTGCTGGAAGCAAGGACTACGAAGGCATCATAAGGATGCATGAGGACATGTGATCATCCTAAGGAGCTCAGTATGAACAGTAATGAAAGATGGTGCTAGTGGACATGTGTGGGTTCTAGTAGCCAAAGGTTCTGTAGGAAACAATGGGGAAGGGTTCCCTGATGGAGAAAATCCTTAGACAGACCTTAGACACTAAGTGTCATAGCCAAGAAATGGCAAGTCAAGCATTCACAATAAAGTGAAAGAGGCTAAGGAGCATAGAACCACAGTGATGGTGTGGCTCCGGACTGGAACAAGACTAAGAGGGGGGAAACTCTTACTCTTCTCTTTCCCTTTTGATTGATGCATTTCAAAAATAGAGGATTGTTGAGTGCATGACATGGCTGAAAATAGATTGTGTTTAATTGCTTGAAATGAATTGTGAATGTTGAAATAGTTATTTTTCCTGTGCAAGGATGAACATGAATGAGTTCATGTGTATGTTGGGAAAGCATGAAATGTGTGGAAGTCTCATGAGTAAAGCATGGACGTTCTATGTCAATTGGGAAAATAATTGACTAATTTTAATATTGTGATATGCTTGTCCTAACGGGAATTGCCATGATAAGTCTCACAGGTGAGACATTGAAAGCCATTTGAGTGCAGATTGTACTAGCCAAGTGTTGCTAGTGAAAAAATAGTGAGAGCCAGTTGTGCACATTGATCATGGCAGCAAACCAAGAGCTATTTTGCTTTGGCTGAGAATCTTCCTCAAAAGTTGCGAGGATAGCAAGGAAGATGGCATCCAGGAAATTCCAGACTTGTAGATCAGCTGAAAGGTGAATAAAAGAAAGGGATTGTTGTGGAGAAATGCCCACCTGCAGAGCTGGAAGATCAAATCCAGCAAGAGAAGATTGTGGAAGCCAAAGGACTTGATCTTGAAAGTTCAAAGTGAAGAGATGAAACACAGGACAGACCCGCCACATTGTGTGAATTTTGGACATATGTAAAGTGGGTATTTATTCCTAAGTATTGGAACACTGAGGACGATGTTATTCCAAGGGGAGAGGAATGTAACGTCCCCATCTTGAACCCATTGCATTAAAATGTAAATAATGTAATATTGTTATCAAATCGTGGTGAGGAGCTCAAGGCCTAGGCCCCGCCATCGATTTATTGATGCATAGGGTTTACGTGCTAGCCAAGCACATTGGAATTGTAAATATCCTGTAAATATGCATTTTAATAAAATACCCACAACTAGCTATGCAATGCAACAAGAGATGGGGGCATGATTTTACAAGGAATTGGGAGGGAAATATTCAAACCCTTGATCCAACCAAGTCAAGCCAAGTGTCAATGAGATAACCCATCAAAACCTCAACTACCCATGTTGACTTTTGTACCCAATCATTCATTTCTCTCAAGAGTTGGTTGAGGTAGTTAATGCATTGGGGAATGAGAGGTATGGCTGTCCAAATTCGAGTATGGGAAACCACCCTGCATGGAAAATCGTGTTTGGCTTCTTTGGCAAGAAAAGAGCCATGAATTTTCTCTCTCACATTTTTGGAGCTACCTGGGCGTTTTTCCTCCATGTTTTTTCCTGTGTTTTCTTGGTTTTCAGTGGGGAAGAGACGTTTGTGTTGCAGAGCTGCTAGAAGAAGAGGGAGCTTGATTTGGGGTGTCAATGAGGCCGTTTTGGCAATTTGAAATGCTCATAACCTGTGGGAGAAATCGGGTTTGTTCCCTGTGGTTGAATCCCCCTTTTTACAGTCCATTTTGTTGTGCCCATGATTTGGAGAAAACCCATGGCCATCCTGTTTGTAAATCCAATTACTGGAAATGTGTATCCATGCCCAGTTTCTGAGTTTGCTGTGTATAAGAGTATGTTGGGGTATGGGTTATGGGTATCTATTGTTTGGCTATGCATGAGCTTGAATGTCCCCTTTTCCTTGTGAGAATCATGCCTAGCTCGGGGGGTGGCAGTTGTGTTGAGAGATTGATGAATACAACTGGCCTATGGTTGGGTGGAACGTTGTAGCAACATAGCTAGTTGTTTGGGACAATTGCACAATGAAGATACGTGTTTTTCCGTCCATGCATTTACTTCTGCAATGTTTAAATTAATGACTATTTTTTATATGTTGTATGCATATGATATGTGTGTGGATGAGTTTTAATTCCGCTGTGCATATTGGCTTAATTTGCATCTGCACACCTTTGAATTTTCTTGTATGAATCTAATGAATGGGTTGATTTGTATGAAAAGCTCCACAGATTGGCATCCTGTTCCCTTCCTTGCATTAGGATCACGGGAGGGTATGTTACAAGGAGTTACAAAAAAATTGGATGAGTGGAATGAATCAAGGGGGTGCATGAGAAGTGAAGGAGACTCAATCATTCCAATAAAGATACAAAAAGCACAAAAATAGGAGCATCAATGCATTGTGTAAGTGTGGAAGTTAGAAAATAGCTTACATCCCCTAAAAACTAGGAAGAGGACACATATGACCAAAAAAACACATAAATAGGAGGGAATCTCTTCCAAGGAGGACGCACTAGGAAAGAGGGGCCCACTAAGGTATGCACAAGCTGCAATAGTAACTCCATAGTCCATAAAAATAAAAATAGGGTCCGTTGTACAATGTTTGGGTGACCAACACTACTAATGTCATCAAGGTGCAAAATGAACTAGGATGAACAAATTCCATCCAACAACAAGTTTTAAGGTGTTGGGAATGTCCCCAATTCCCCCTCACACTATGAGATCCATGGTCTCCCTTACTCTTTTAGTTGTCTTTGCTGAGCCAATTGTTTATTTAATTAATAACAACAACCTCCATTAATAATAATAATGACAATAACAACATTAACATTAATAATAATAATGCCAAGTCCATAATCACATCACCAAACAAAATATAATAAATCCATAGTCACATTAATAAATAGAACATAAGTCCACGATTACATAAAATATCATAAGTCTGAGGCTTAACAACTAGGGTAATACATCTCCCTCCCCCTTAAACAATGCATTGTCCTCAATGCACATTACATACATGTTGCAAACTTTGAAAATAGATCAATGTATGCTTCCCTCATGGAATCCTCCAACTCCCAAGTCACATCCTCAGGACTGTAATGGGTCCATTGGACCTTTACCTACCTAATTTCTTGATTCTGAAGCAGCTTGACCTTGCTCCCAAAAATGGAAATAGGTTGTACCGGAAAATCCCCTTCCAATTCCACTTGGATGATTATCCATTCAATCACATGATTAGTACCATGTATGTACATGTATATATACCAATAAATAAAAATAAAATCACTCTAATTACCTGGATCACATTTGTAATACCCTCTGGTTTAGCCCCTGGACATATTATTGTTGTTGTTATGTTGGACATAGTGGCACAAGGTGCCTGGACTATGGTTTGCACATTATTATTATTTTTATTATGTTGAAATTATAAAATAATAAAATAAAACAACTGGATCGACCGATGACACATAAAAGAGTATGAGGAACCATGATGTTACAAGCAAGGGGTTGTGGGAAAAGTGTTACCATTGTGTTCGTGTCTATGTTGATGTTATATACCCTTCTTGTGGACTTGGTGGACCCTCTTGTTTGTGTACCCTCACGTGTTATGTTATTCCTTGGTTTCATTTATTCTAGGATTAATTTTTATTAGTGTTACAGTCTCTCTCTCTTTCTCTCTCTCACCTAGTGCTCCCTCTTGAGTTGGTTTAGTGTGTCTCTTGGTGTAGCCACCTGATGTGTAACTCTAATTTACTATTCTGGGAATGTAACTCTCATGCTTGTGTCCCTCTCTCTCCCAATTTGAATTTCTCATGAAGGAATTCCATTGGCTTGTGTTAGCTAGTCACACTTGTGTGTTGGTTCATGCTTTTGCTCTTGTGCTTTTGTTTGGCACTTGTGGTTCAATTTTGGATACTCTTGGTATGAGATCCTTTTTGGTAAGTGTGCCCTTGTGGAGCCTATGCCCAAGTCGAGTTACTATGGAGCCACTGGTGTATGTCCTAGAATTGCCTCTGGAGATCCTAGATTGGCAGCAAGGGTGAGGTCCACTGCCATTGGATTTGAGGTTGGACATAGCTATGTATTTCCTTTGGATACCTTAGTTTAGCAGTAGGGGTGAGATCCACTGCCTTGTATTTGAGGTTGTCCTAGAGCCACTGTAATTTCCCTAGATTGGAAGTGATACTTGCCATTGGGTTGTGGTTGGACTATTGTCCTGGAGCCACTGGAATTTCCCTAGAGTGGAAGTAGAGGCCATAGTTTCCATTGGGTTGTGGTTGGACTGATTACTTGAGAGAATTTGTGGTTGAGTGCACTCTTTCTTGTGGCATCATGGTTCTGGCTTGGGGGTGACCATTGCAAAGTGATTTTTGTTTTGCATTGTGTCTACAGCTGGGTGGAATGTGGCACGACAAATTTCGATTGCGTATTTGGAAAATATAAGTGCTTTATCTCATGTTTATTTAATTTATTTGGCTTTGATCTTATTTATTTATGGATTCACATGGAATTTTTGATGAAATGTATGAGCTAATTGTGGAAGAAACCTCTCATGGAATTCAATCTATTTATGCAAGTAATTTTGTGAAGGAATTGGAAACTAATTTTTGGTATTTTGGGCACAAATTGTTTGAGGAAATGATTCTTTGGAACTTCTACTATAGAAATGATATTTCTACCCTTGTTCATTGTATAATGTGTATTTTTATGGTATAGTTAATTGTGGAAGAAATCTCTCATGGAATTCAATCTATTTATGCAAGTAATTTTGTGAAGGAATTGGAAACTAGTTTTTGGTATTTTGGGAACAAATTGTTTGAGGAAATGATTATTTGGAACCTCTGCTATAGAAATGATATTTCTACCACTATTCATTATATAATGTGTATTTTTATGGCACAATAGACTCAAAATGGTTTAAGGTACTTCTCTTTGATGCTTCTACCTTTTATTCAAAAACTAGTTCTTCGATTGGATTGTTTTGTGTAGTTTGGAGATTTGGCACATGAAGTGTTTGCAAAAATGAATGAGTGTTATTTTTATTCTTATGTATGATAAATAAACTTGAAATTTGTTTGAGAATGTAAGGGTAAATCTTCTTGATAGTATTTGGGAAATGTCTATCGAAATTCTAGATCAATTTCCAATTTCTAGCTCCTTCAATGGAATTGTTTTATTAGATTTGTGAATTTTCATATGAAGTGTTTGATAAAATGTTTGAATGATATATACCTCTGTTATGAATTATAAAACATTTTATTTCGAGTTGGAATGGGATTTGAATGATTCTATGAGCCGTGGATTTAATTATTCTAGTGATTCTTAGAATTACTAGTCAATTCGGATGAGTAGAATTAGCTACTTTTGTGAATTATTTAATGGACTATATATGGGAGGAAAGCTACATAAATATGAATGTAGGTGACCCCTTATATGCTATCCATGAGCTACAATATTCATATATTTCTCTTTATTTGGCATTTAGAAAGTTAATTTGGAAACTAAATACATTGTGGTGAAAATTGATAACTAGTCGTGGATTGAAATCTTTGTTTTCGTAAAAATGGAATGCTACAACCATGTGCCCTATTTATAACATGTTATTGTGCTATAGGTGGCTAATTATCAGGTGTGATCCTTTACTTATGGATACATTTTATTTTGGTTCAGTTACTTAGACTCAATTCCTTGTGGTGAATGTTAACTAGTTTCATTGGAATTGATGGAAAAGATCACCTTATGTGCAATTGGAATGATATGCAAATAAACCTTTAATTGGTTGTTGGTGCATGATTAATTATGTTTTTAATGCCCGTAAGATTGATTTTGGGTTTAATGGCATGGTTACAAGTTGATTTTGTGCAAGATTAGCTACTTTTATTGGAAAACTAATTAACTAGTATTGTGGACTCTTATTTGTAATTACTATGATTAATTATTGTAATTTTGGTAATTAGGACTTATTTACACATAATTAGATGTTATTAAGCCATTGGGATTGATAATCAATGGTTATTTATTAAAAAATTGGATTTGCGATAAGTGTCATCATTTGTGCACTAAGTGTCGTTAAGTGTCGTAATTAACACCTTAATTATTAGTTAATTGTGATTAAGAATAATTATCCTTTAGAAGTGGTTATCATCTTTGATATGGATTGGATTGAAGGTTTGATGATGTTAAGAAGCCTTCCCATTCCTTAGATCAGATGTTGGATGTGTTAATGAATTTATATTAAATTATTGTTAATTATTGGATTTTGTGTCACAATTAATTTGGAAAAATGGAAATTAAATTTTTAGGGTTTAGCTGTTGCACTAAAAATCAAGTAATTAGCCTCAGAGAGCTAATGATATGTCCCTTAGACACTCTGATAGCCCTAGGGGACATTGCAGCCGGTATAAGAGCTTAGGTTCCAACTCTACCACTGTTGGGCCTATTATGGATTCATAACTCTGTTTATATACATTTGGAATTTATAGATGTGCTTTGTGAAAGAATTTTAACCTCCCTTATGTTAGTAGAAGAATCAGAAGCCTTGACTAATTCCTACTTCAGAGATAAGTTTGAATGTGTTTTAATTTCTTTTCAATTTCAAAGGTCAAGGGGTTATGGATCTGTTACTATATGTAATATATTAACATAAATTAGTATATATATGGTAAGGTGTGTTATATAAATAGTGTATAAAGTAAATAATTATGTATATATGTATATGATATGCAATTATATGAGATATATAAAGATGATATAGTTTTATTATTATTAAATATTAATATGATTTATTGAGTGGCATTTATATTTTATATGGATTTTGGATTTTATATTAATTGTATGCTTTTATAGGATTATTTATACCACTTGGATGGTGGTGGTTACATTGATGAGTAACTCTTTGTGTATTTTGGGTAAATAGGCCACTTTTCTTAATAGTGGTTAGATTTTCCTTTATTTATTTATTTATTTTCAATGTATGTGAGTAACTCCTTGTCTATTTTTGGGAAAAATGAGCCACTTGTCTTCAATGGTTCAAATTTTCATCTATTTTATTTGTGGAGATGTAACTCCTTGACTATTTTTGGAGGAAATGAGCCACTTGTCTTTAATTGTTCATATTCTCTTCTATTTTATTTATTTTATTTGTAGAGATGTAACTCCTTGCCTATTTTTGGAGGAAATGAGCCACTTTTCTTTAATGGTTCATATTCTCTTCTATTTTATTTATTTTATTTGTGGATATGTAACTCCTTGTCTATTTTTGGAGGAAATGGCCCACTTGTCTTTAATGGTTCATATTCTCTTAATTTTATTTTATTTTGTGTGTAAGAAGGTAGTGTAGTAGTGTATGATAATATTGTATGACATAAATTTAAATATGTATAACATAACATGTGATGTAAGATTACTGTTTGGTTTTTTGGATGGAAGACAGATTCATGAGGCCATAGCGGTTGCTCAGGAGGGCCTTCATTCTCTAAAAACAAAGGATTAAAAGCTGTGGTGCTCAAAATTGATCTATCAAAGGCTTTTGACAGGGTTAGCTGGTTGTATTTAAGAATGTTGATGACACATTTGGGCTTTGATTTTCATTTATCAAATGGATAATGAGCTGCATCACAGATGACTCCTTCACAGTATTAATCAATGGGGCTACCCACATCAATTTTTTGGGGCTGAAAGAGGTCTTCATCAAAGTTGTCCCCTCTCCCCTCTCCTCTTTTTACTAGTAGCGGAAGGGTTGAGTAGAGCCATCTTGGATGCTAGAAGACAAGGCTCTTTCACTGGAATTAACATCACACACACCCTCAATATAACCCATTTATTATTTGTGGACGATATCCTCCTTTTCTGTGATGGCATTGTGAGGGATGTTGAAAAGTTGTACAACATTATAAACCTCTTTGGGAAAGTGACTGGTATGGTTATAAACGCTCACAAGTCTACTCTCACCAGTTTTCTATTAGAGGAGGATGAGGGTCAAAGGTACATAGCTCTTTTCCCTTTTGAATCCAAAACTCTTGATGATGGCCTCAAGTATTTAGGCTTTTTGCTAAAACCAAATTGCTATAAAAAGAGTGACTGGGGGTGGCTACTTGCGAAGTTGGAAAAAAGGTTGAATGTTTGGAGTCATTGATGGTTATCCAGAGTAGGCAAGTTGGTTCTCATAAAATTGGTTTTGGAAGAATTATTGGTTTACTGGATGTCTTTGGCTTGGATTCCAAAAGGAATCTTGGACAAATTAATAAAGATTTGCTTCCGGTTCTTGTGGTCGGGAAACTAATATTCCTTTGTCTCCCACTGGGTCAATTGGGAATACTAGCTCAACTGAAATATCAAGGAGGATGGGGATTAAAAAATATTCATCTATTTGCAAAATCATTAGCGGAAAAATCGGGATGGCGAATTTTATCCACAAACAATCTTTGGATAGAGGTGGTGAAACAAAAATATATTGCTCCAGACACAATTTTAAACTGGGTAAGGAATCCGATCAAGAACAGCGTGGGGATCTCTATTATTTGCAAAGCAGTATTGTCCTCCATCCCCCTAAATGAAAGAGGATTGGCCTGGAAATTCGGTAGTGGTTCACAGGTTCGCATTGGATCGGATCCTTGGCTGGGATGCCAGAATTTCCATATCCTTCCTCCACAACTAATATAGTTTCTTCATGCTCAAGGTATTCGTCACTTAGATCAAATTGCGGACCAAAACACTTCCACATTATGGCACCAGGGGTGGAAAATATTGGCTCTTTTGGGCATTCTAGATGATTTTTGCAACATCTGGAACAATTTTCTTATTTCTCTTAGAAGCACACATGTCAGACTTACTAATACGTCGGATGAACTCATTTGGTCCCCGACTTCTCATGGTTGATACACCCTGAAGTTGGGATACAAATTGTTGGTTGTGGTTGCTCATGTCGGTGATGGGAAATGGTGGTGGAAAAGAATATGGAAAACAAATTGTCCTCTAAAGGAAAAACTTTTCATGTGGTGCACTCTGGAAAATAAGATCCCTATTTGGGAAAGAATGAAAAAGAGGAATATAGAAGGCCCGGGATGGTGTGTAAGCAATGTGAGGAAATGATCCCACATTTATTCATATCCTGCACATTTACTCTAAAAACATGGGCTGAGATAAAAAACCCAATTGCATCTAACTTTGGAATGGAGAATATCTACATTGGAGGAGGCTTGGAAATATTGGGTCACAACTTCTGAGACTGTGAGAATTCATGCTTTACCTCTTCTTGCTATTTGGGGGATATGGTTTGCCAGGAACTGGGTGGTTTTCTAGGATAATCCGTCTATTCCTGAACTTGTTGCACACAAAAGCATTGACATCTTATCTTATTTTCCTCAAGAAAATAATCCCCCAGTTCCCCAAAATATCACCAAGAAAGAAATCAACAAACACAAGCCATGGGATTTTTTTAATGGGGCTTCCCAAAATCAGGTTTGTGGAGGGGGTGCAATTCTACACTTGTCTAAAAATCATCTCTTTCAAATACAAATGGGTCTTGGTTGTGGGTCGAACAATTTTGTTGAGCTCTCCGCTCTACAACTACTGCTATGTTTTGCAATAGAGAAGAACTACACATACCTTCAGATCTTCGGGGACTCCATGATCATCATTAACTAGATAAATAAAATACAGAAATGCCACAATATTTTTCTCAATACTATGCTGATAGAAGTGATGAGACTCTTGGAGGACCTTGACTCCTCTTGTCGACATGTTTATAGGGAACAAAATGTAGAAGCATACCAAGTATCAAATAAAGGGTTAAACATCCCACACAGACAATGGAATATCTTGGAACATAATAATTGCACTTTTCATGAGTACTACCACAGGCCATTCATAGACGGAATGGCCTAGATCAACATAGTCTGATTTTAGTTTTTATTGTTTGTAGAGGTAATGACTTGAAAAGTGGTTAATCTCTGACTACTATTCATACTGCTTTTGGGGTTCCTCTGGGGAACTCATATATCTTTATTTTTGACAGTCCTAATGGGCCTATGATCCGGTGCAGTATAAATTGACTGAAATGACATCATTTTTGGAGCTGAAAAGCTATCATTAGGAAGAGGCTCATAGAAGCCTTTCTGCAATATGTAATTTGATTATACTTTAATTAAATTACGCTTTTTTTCCTTGGAATATATATATGTGTGTGTGTGTATTCATTTTACATATACTGTAATATGTATTTTAAAATATACAATAATTATTAGTATTACGTGTATATGATATTGTGTATATATATACTATATGTATAAATGTGAACGTATGCAATGAAGTAAGTGTAAAGTTTGGAAGTTTTTGGAGGTGTTTGGGAGTATTTGGGAAGTGTTTGGGGGTGTTTGGGAAGTGTTTGGAAGTTTTTGGAAGTATATTGTGATCAGAAGTATTATGTTAGTATATATGTTATAATGCATACCTAATATGATAGCATTGGATTAAGTAATCATATCGCTATAATTGTATGGATATTATGGTATAACATAATAATTATACGAGTGTATAAAATATAGGATATATTGGTTATATGACTAATATGATGTGTATATGATTAATAATAATATGATATATGATTGATTGAAGAATTATAATATGCATGTAGACAAATGGGCATATGTATATAAATAATAGATGGTAATAGTAAGTATGGTGTATTGTATGAGTGTATGATGGTGTGTTGTATAGCTAGTAATTATTTTATTGTGGAATGTTAGAATATTTTGGTGGTAGGATGTTTGGTTTCTTGAGGTGACTATGAATGTACTTTGGTTGATGGTATACATAGTGGGATACGTGTAAATAATTAGCAATGTAATGTATGATTGTGTATATGTTGAGTGTTTAAATAAGTGCAGTATTAGTAGTGTTTGTGTGATGATGTTGGTTGTACATTAATATATGGATATTATATTTTTTTTTCCAAGGAAAAAAAGCATAATTTCATTAAAGATAATCACATTACATATTGTATAAGGGATTTTAAGAGCCCTTTCGGTAATAAGCTTTTCAGCTTCCAGTATCAAAAAATCATCAATACAGTTGCAAGCTCTCTAGGGAGCTCTATCCCGACCAATACTATTATACAAAAATGTGTCCAAAAGACAGCTATATAAGAAGTTGCTATTCAGTAATATTTGGAGACGCATTAGATGTTTAGTGTTCCATTCCCTTCGATGAAGGGCCTGTGATAGTATTCATGGAAGATCCCATTATCATGTTCCAAAATTTTCCACTGTCCAAGTGGAAGGGTCAAGCCCTGCTTTGATAAGTTATCCGCTTCACTGTTCCTTTCCCTGTAGACATGTTGACATGTGAAAGTGTCAAAGATACCAGATAAAAGCAGGGTATCTGCTAGCATAGTGCTTAAAACTTGGATATTATATATATCATCATGTGCTAATAATTATATATAATGTTATGATAAATAGTAACTATTCAATATGATTGGTATGGTTGATGTATGTTGTTTGATACTATTGGTTGTTATTGATTGACTAATTAATGGTTGATACATGTATGATATTGTCATTACTGTATGTATGGCTATTATTGGTTGTTCTTGGTTGTCATGGTGATTGATGGGTGATCGAGGTATAATTAATGTAAGTACAGTTACCTTTGGTTGTTGTTGATGTTTTATTGGTTGTCATTGATTGATATCGATGATCGATGTATGGTTGATGTATTCTGATTGATGTATTCCAATTTGATGTCTTATGGTTGATGTATTTTGCTTCTCGTTGATGTAATTGATTGATGTATTCTAATTGATGCACTCTGATTGATGTATTCCGATTTGATGTATTATGGTTGATGTATTTTTCTTCCCGTTGGTGTATTCTGATTGATGTGTTCTGGATGATGTGTTCTGGTTGAGGTATTATGGTTGGTGTATTCTGGTTCATGTACTATGATTGATGTTTGTATGGTCAGTTGATGCAGGTATGATTGTCATTGGTTGATATTTGTGTATGATTGAGATATGATCGACATATGCTTGATATATGGTTGAGGTATTATGAATTGATGTATTTTGGACCGACGTCTATGTGATTGATGTATGAATGATATTGGTTGATTGTTGATACTAATTACTATTAGTTGATGTATATAATTTGGCTTTTTGACTATTCTCTAAAGAAGACTTATGCTTTGTTTAATTGCTAGTTGTTATGGCCCTTTTTGGTTTCTTAGTTAGATTGGAATTGTTGCATATAAGTTCGCTTACCTCTTACAGTAAGTGCATAAAATGTTCGGGTGATCTTTGCGATCTTTGCTAGAAAAATATCTTTGTGATCTTTAACTTTGCGAACTTTGCTAGAAAAATATATTTGTGATCTTTATCTTTGCGATCTTCATTAGAAAGGTATCTTTGAGATATTTGTCAGAAAAGCATCTTTATGATATTTTTTAGAAGAGTATATTTATGATATTTGTTATAAAAGTATCTTCGTGGTCTGAATGTCTTTATGACCTTCTTGAAAGTTTCTGTTTTGAAAAGTTTCTTGAAAAGTACCTTGCTGGAAGAGTATCTTTTATTTAATGAACAACTATTCTTGTGGTATCTTGATAGTATTTCATGCATCTTGTTGATAGAGCATATGCATGATGAATTTCATGCATCTGTAGGTAACATATATGCATTTTATGTGATTGATTGACTAGAATGCATTTCAAGAAGAAAGAGCACACACTTAATGCAATTCATGAGATTGGATGGTATACTTGATGGTCTTCATGAAATTGATTGATACACCTGATGCATTTCATATGATTGAAATTGATTAGAATAAGATTCATGTAGATGCATTTCAATTATTTTGTTGAAGAAGTATCTATATCGCATGTTCCTTGTATATACTAATGTATTTCGTGTGATCTATTTCATGTATCATGTACCTTGAAGATGTATTTTATGTATCTAGATGAATACTGTCTCTCTCTCTCTCTCTCTCTCTCGATATATATATATATATATATATATATATATATATATATATATATATATATATATATATATATATATATATATATATATATATGTTTGTTGTTGACTGCGTGTTTGTTGGAACGTGAGAAGTATCTTTGTAGAAGAATATCTTTATATCATGTATCAAATTTTTTTTTATATACTTGATGCTAATCATATGAGTGAATGGAATATGATTTTCAAGTGGATGTATCTTTGTTGAGGTTTGAAGGCCTTGAAAAGAGGATTTAAGACCTTGTGATGGGGATTGAAGTTCAACACTTGTTTCCTTGAGTCCACCCTGCTAGTCCCAATTCTCCCATAGGCAGTGGAGACATACATGAAAATAGGTGGTAGTGGGAAGTATTGTGTTTAGAAAGATGTTTTTCTTTCTGAGGCATGTATGAGCATGTATGTTATCCTTTTGTAAAGGCATGTGTGTGTATGCATCGAGGACGATGCATGGTTTATGGGGGAAGGGATGTAATACCCTTTGGTTTAGCCCCTGGACATATTATTATTGTTGTTATGTTGGACATAGTGGAAGAAGGTACCTGGACTATGGTTTGCACATTATTATTATTTTTATTATGTTGAAATTATAAAATAATAAAATAAAACAACTAGATCGACCGATGCCACATAAAAGAGTATGAGGAACCATGATGTTATGACCAAGGGGTTGTGGGAAAAGTGTTACCATTGTGTTTGTGTCTTTGTTGATGTTATACACCCTTCTTGTGAACTTGGTGGACTCTCTTGGTTGTGTACCCTCACGTGTTATGTTACTCCTTGGTTTCATTTATTCCAAGATTAATTATTATTAGTGTTATAATCTCTCTCTCTTTTTCTCTCTCACCTAGTGCACCATCTTGAGTTGGGTTAGTGTGTCTCTTTGTGTAGCCACCTGATGTGTAACTCCAATTTACTATTATGGGAATGTAACTCTCATGGTTGTGTCCCTCTCTCTCCCAATTCGAATTTCTCATGAGGTAATTTGATTGGCTTGTGTTGGCTAGCCACACTTGTGTGTTGGTTCATGCTTTTGCTCTTGTGCTTTTGTTTGGCACTTGTGGTTCAATTTTGGCTACTCTTGGTATGAGATCCTTGCTGGTAATTTTTCCCTTGTGGATCCTATGCCCAAGTTGAGTTACTCTGGATCCATTGATGTATGTCCTGCAATTGCCTTTGGAGATCCTGGATTGGCAGCAAGGGTGAGGTCCACTGCCATTAGATTTGAGGTTGGACATAGTTGTGTATTGCCTCTGGAGATCTTGGTTTGGCAGCAAGGGTGAGGTCCATTTCCTTGGATTTGAGGTTTTGATGGATCCAATGGAATTTTCTTGGATTGGAAGTGCTACTTTCCATTGTGTTGTGGTTGGATTGTTGTCCTGGAGCCACTGGAATTTCCCTAGAGTGGAAGTAGAGGCCATAGTTTCCATTGGGTTGTGGTTGGACTGATTCCTTGAGAGAATTTGTGGTTGAGTGCACTCTTGCTTGTGGAATCATGGTTCCAGCTTTGGGGTGACCAGTGCAAAGTGAGTTTTGTCTTGCATTGTGTCTACGACTGGGTGGAACGTGGCACGGTGGATTCTGGTTGCGTATTTGGAAATTATAAGTGATTTATCTCATGTTTATTTAATTTATTTGGATATGATATGATTTATTTATGGAGTCACATTTAATTTTTTATGAAATTTATGAGCTAATTGTGGAAGAAATCTCTCATGGAATTCAATCTATTTATGCAAGTAAATTTTGTGAAGGAATTAGAAACTAGTTTTTGGGATTTTGGGCACAAATAGTTTGAGGAAATGATTCTTTGGAACCTCTTATAGATAAATTATATTTATGCCCCTGTTCATTATATAATGTGTATTTTGATGGCACAATAGCCTCAGAATGGTTTAAGGAACTTCTCTTTGATGCCTCTACCTTTTATTCGAAAACTAGTTCTTTGATTGGATTGTTTTGCGTAGTTTGGAGACGTGGCACATGAAATGTTTGTAAAAATGCCCGAGTGTTATTTTTATTCTTATGTATAATAAATAAAATTTAATTTTTTGTGAGAACCATGAGGTTAAATCTTCTTGATAGAGTTTGGGAAATGTCTACCGAAATTCTAGATCAATTTCCAATTTCTAGCTCCTTCAATGGAATTGTTTGAGTAGATTTGTGAATTTGAATATGAAGTGTTTGAAAAAATGTTTGAATGAGATATACCTCTGTTATGACTGATAAAACATGTCATTTGGAGTTGGAATGGCATTTGAATGATTCTATGAGCTGTGGATTTAATTATTCTAGTGATTCTCAGAATTACTAGTCAATTCGGATGAGTAGAATTATCTAGTTTTGTGAGTTATTTAATGGACTATATATGGGAGGAAATATACATCCATATGATTGTAGGTGACCCATTCTATTCTTTCCATGATCTATAGTATCCATATATTTCTCTTTATTTGGCATTCGGAAAGTTAAATTGGAAACTAGGTACATTGCGGTGAAAATTGATAACTAGTTGTGGATTGAAATCTCCGTTTTT
The DNA here is from genome assembly GCA_027924585.1 of Larix kaempferi. Lineage (NCBI taxonomy): Eukaryota > Viridiplantae > Streptophyta > Pinopsida > Pinales > Pinaceae > Larix > Larix kaempferi. The sequence goes on along the minus strand of BSBM01000093.1, from coordinate 51,984,682 downwards.
GTAAAAACGAAATGCTACAACCATGTGCCCTATTTCTAACATGTTATTGTGTTGTAGGTGGCTAATTATCAGGTGTGATCCTTTACTTATGTATGCATTTCATTTTGGTTTAGTTACTTAGACTCAATTCCTTGCGGTGAATGTTAACTAGTTTCATTGGAATTGATGGAAAAGATCACCTTATGTGCAATTGGAATGATGTTAAAATAAAAATTTAATTGGTTGTAGGTGCATGATTAATTATGTTGTTAATGGATTTAGGATTTATTTTGGGTTTAATGGCATGGTTATAAGTTGATTTTGTGCAAGACTAGCTTCTTTTATTGGAAAACTAGTTTACTAGTCTTGTGGACTCTCATTCGTAACTGTTGGAATATTTTATATTTCTTGGAAGGTAATAATGTCGAAAGATATCCAAAATATTATGTAAAAGAGTAATACATTATATCCCATATTCATTATGGTAAAATATACTCTTGATATTCATTATTATATAAAGAGATGTTATTATGGAGAATTATATTATCCCACATGTAATATGTGAGAGTAATTCCTCCTCATCTCTTGGTATATAATAGAGTCAAGGGAGTCTTTCACATTCATCCCTTTGTGGATCATCCATTGTGGATCATAATTCATGATCTTTACTTATTCACACAAGTACTGCTATATTGTATTGGGGTTATTGGCATTGCTCTCTTGTAAGCTTGAGGGAGATATTTTGGAGATAATAGAAGAATACATTCCCGTGGACGTAGCCAAATTGGGTTAGCCATGTATATCTGGTGTACTCTTTTCTCTTGTTCTCTTTCTATACTTATTGTTGATATATTATTGTTTTGCATAGATAGGTAAGCTAGTTTAGCTAGATCCATATCTCTGAAAGTAACTACCATGATTAATTATTGTAATTTTGGTAATTAGGCCTTATTTACACATAATTAAATGTTATTAAGCCATTGGTATTGATAATCAATGGTTATTTTTTAAACAATTGGATTTGCGATAAGTGTCATCATTTGTGCACTAAGTGTCGTTAAGCGTCGTAATTAACACCTTAATTACTAGTTAACTGTGATTAAGAATAATTAGACTTTAGAAGTCGTTATCATCTCTGATATGGCTTGGATTAAAGGTTTGATGATGTTAATAATATTTCCCATCCCTTAGATCTGATGTTGGATGTGTTAATGGATTTATATTAAATTATTGTTAAGTATTGGATTTTGTGTCGCAATTAATTTTGGAAAAATGGAAATTAAATTTTTACGGTTTATACGCTGCCCTAAAAATAAATTAATTAGCCTCGGAGAGCTAATGATATGTCCCTTAGACAATCTGATAGCCCCGGGGGACATTACAACATTCCAATCAATTACATGGTTAGCATCAAGTATATACTTTTTTAATAAAGACACATGAAACACATTATGTACTTTAATGCAAGCGAGTAGAGTGAGCTCATAAGCAATGGGTCCTATCTTTGATAGGACCTCAAAAGGTCCACAATATCTAGCAACTAGCTTGGATCAATTTCCCAAGTTCAAGGAGCTCTTCTTAGGTTTAAATTTCAAAAACACATGATCTCCAACTTGAAAATGTTTGGCAGACCTATTTTGATCTGCATATGTTTTCTTCCTATCTTGAGCTGCTTTCAGATTTTGCTTAATCTTAACCATTAGATCGTCCATATCCTTCAATAACTATGGTCCAACAATGACTGTGTCCATTGGGTTATCCCAACTAATGGGAGTATTGTACTTCCTTCCATACATAGCTTCGAAATGACTCATCTTCAATGATGCATGATATCCATTATTGTAAGCAAACTCTACGAAGTGTAAATAACCTTCCCACTTAGATGATTTATCCATCACATACATCCTTAACATATATTCAATCACTTGATTAAATATTTCTATCTTCCCATCTGTTTGAGGGTGGTATGATTTACTCATGTTTAGACTTGTGCCAAACCCTTCAAATAGTCCCTTCCAAAAGTTAGAAGTAAATTTTGAATATTTGTTTGATATTATAGCTTTCGGAATACCATGCAATCTGGCTATTTCTTTCATGTAAATATCTGCAATGTTAGCTGCTTTGTGAGTTGTCTTTACTGGAATGAAGTGTGCTACCTTAGTCAACTTATCTACCACAACCATGATAGCGTCATTTTTCAATCTTGTCTTAGGTAACTTTGTGATGAAATCCATTACCACTACCTCCCATTTCCAATCTGGTATTGGAAATAGTTGCAACAATATGGCTGGATGTCGATGCTCAACCTTGACTTTTTGGAATTCCAAACATCTATCTATATACTCTGCAACATCATTCTTCATCCTTGGCCAATATTATTATTTCCTTACTGCTGCTACTATCTTTTGATAATCCAAATGTTTGACATAAGGAACATCATGCATTTCCCTTAGAATCATCTTCCTTATATCTCCATAATTGGGCACATAATCTCTATCTTTATGCATGAGGATTCCATTTTATTCCAACTTATACTTATCAAATTTATATGGAATTTTCTATTGGTGTTATCCTTCCTTTTCCTATTGATAATGTTCATCTGTAATATTGGATCCAATGATCTTGTCCTTCAAATCTGACGTACTAGTATGGATAGATTCCATATGCATTACATGAATCTTTCTGCTAAGTGCATCTGCTACTTTATTCTCCTTACCTTTAATGTGCTTGATTTCAAATTCATATTCGCATAATAATTCCATCCACCTTATTTTCTTTGGATTCAAATTAGGTTGCTCAAACAAGTATTTTAAGCCATCATGACCATTCCTTAATTCAAACTTCTTATCCATTAGATAATGTCTCCACATCTTCAAGGCATGGATGATAGCCGCAAGATCTAAGTCATGAGTGGCATAGTTCTTCTCATGTTCCTTCAATTTTCTGGATTTGTAATTGATCACATGTCCATCCTGCATCAATACTTCCCCAATGCCTTTCTTGCATGCATATGTGCATACAACAAATTTCCCCTCAGGGTCCGCAAATTTTAGAACTGGTGCACTGGCAAGCATTTCCTTAAATCGTTGAAAACTATCTTCACACTTAGGAGTCCATTCAGACTTTACACATTTCTTTTGCAAGGATGTAATAGGATGAGCTAACTTTGAGAATCCTTTGATGAACCTTCGGTAGTATCCAACTAACCCCATGAAAGATACGACTTCTGATATATTCTTAGGTGTTGGCCATTCCATAATGTCTTTTATCTTCTCAGGATCTACTGAAACACCTTCTTCAGATATAATATGTCCCAAGTAGTGAATTATGCCTTGATAGAAAGAACACTTGCTTAGCTTGGCACACAATGGATGTTCTCTGAGCACTTGCATTACTAATCTTAGATGTTATTTATGATCTTCCTCTGTCTTAGAATATATAAGGATGTCATCTAAGAATACAATCACAAACTTATCTAAGTACTTTATGAAGACTCCATTCATTAAACACATGAATACTGCTAGTGCATTTGTTAACAAAAAAGGTACCATTGTAAACTCATAATGTCCATACCTTGTTATGAATGTTGTATTACTAGTATCTTCATCCTTAATCCTAATCTGGTGGTATCATGATCTCAAATCTATCTTTGATAACACTTTGGATCATCTCAATTGATCAAATAAGTCATTAATCCTTGGCAACGGTACTTGTTTTTAATTGTTGCTTTGTTCAACTACCTATAATCTATGCAAAGTATTAGAGTTCCATCTGTCTTCTTCACAAATAACAAAGGAGCTCTCCAAGGTGAAAAACTGGGTCTTATGTAACCTTTCTTTAGTAGCTCTTCTAACTGCATCTGTAATTCCTTTAAATATGGGGTGCTCATTCTATAAGGTGATTTATATGAAGGTATTGTACTTGCCACCAAGTTGATAGAGAAATCAGTGTCCCCCTTAGGAGGCATTCTTGGCGATTCCTGAAACATATCTGCAAAATCATGTAGTACTGGATAATCCCATAGTTTTGGATCTTTTCTTTATTTTGATTCTTCCACATGAATTGCATATAATTGGCATCCCTTTCTGAGACATTTCTTCAATTGTAGAGCTGTGACCTGCCTCAGGGATATGGGTCTAGGAATACCTTTGAAAGTTACTCGGTTTCCTTCTTCATCCAAACAAGTATAAGTTTTATTATGATAATCTAGTATGGAATGGTGTGAATCCAACCAATTCATGCCAATCAATACATCATATGACCCCAAGGGTATGATGTTTAAATCTGCAAAGGTTTTCAATCCATTCATTTCTAAAGGGCACCCTTTTACAACTTTTATGATTTTCCTCTTGGCTCCTGTAGCTGACTGTACTATACTTGCTACTTTAAGTTTACCTTTCTTTAAATGACATTTCTCAACTAGATTAGGTGCAATGTAACTATTGTTAGCTCCAGAATCAATCAAAATAGTTATGGTTTTATTAGCAATCTTACCTGCTACCTCAATCATTCGATACTAGTGGTCAACTTGTCTCCCATCCAGGGTTGCATAGTTCCTTTAAACACTTCCTCAAAATCTCTAAGTGTTGAATCCTCTTGAATGTTGTGAAGGTTATGCATCTTAAGTGGGAACTGATTGGAAAAGTGATTTTCCTTGCATATCCAACATTCCACAGGTGGTATTTTTTCCAAATGCTCTTATCTTGGTTGTCCTTGCTGATAAGAATTATTGTTTCTAAATTTTGAAGGTTGGAATCCGTTCTTCCTCTGCTCTTTCTTGCTCTTCTTCATATCCTTCCAATTCTTCTGATATGTGGCCTTACTATTATCCTATTCATATAGGTTTTTGATTTCTAGATGGAATCCTTAAGGTTATTTGGTTTGTCATACTGGATTTTATCTCTATAATATTTAGGTAGACCACTTAGGAAAATTTGAATCTTTACCTTCTTATCTTTGATAAAGTATGCATACTTCAAAAGTTCCAAAATATTCTTCTCATAGGCCTCCATAGTCATGCTTCCCAATTTGAGCTAAAAAATTCCTCCATCTTTTTGTCATAGTAATGCTCAGAGAGGTACTCTTTCTTAAAGTACTTCTTAAACTTCCTCTAAGAAATTTTTTCTTCATCGATGTCCTTTAGCTTAACTAGTTGATCCCACTAGATAGATGCTTTACCTTGTAGATGGTATATAGATACTCTTGCCTCCATATTAGGTGTATACCGATGTAACTGAAAGAACTTCCTGGGTCCTAAAAACCATGCTACAACATCTTCTCCTTGATTTACTTCTCCATCAAAAGTTGGGGGCTTAATTCTTCTCAGCTCTCCTACTAGTTCATTCCGAGCAAACCTACTTTTCTTGTATCTCATAGGGGATCTTTTAGGAATACTCTATGTACTGCTTGATGAATACCCCTTCTTCCTCTCTAAGTGATGAGGTCTCCTTGAATATGATATAGACCTTACATAATCTCTTCTATTACTCTTGTTTGATCTTTGGATGGTCTTCAGTGATTTTAGACCATTCATGATCTGCTCCTGAATGTGAATTATCCTTTGATTATCATCCCTACACTTCCTCACTGAATCCTCCAAACTTAATGGTTCACTGCTCCTCTTATTTATATTTGAACTTCTTCCCTCAACAAACTATTATTCATGACTATAAGGTCTCTGTCCTTCTTCAAAATCCATCTCCGGTTTTTTATTTCCTACTACTGAACTTGTACTTGTTGAATCTCTAGTCTCCATAGGCTTGAGTAAAATCTCAGTTTAGTGGCCACACTACTTGCTCAATCATTTATTGGGAACTGCAATGTGTTCATTATAAACCATTTTTTAGCAACCTACACATTGGTAGAAGTTCCTTATTATTCAAACTACTTCTTCTTCTTAGTTATAAAGTAACAAGCCAACTTTTCTAAGTTATAATCTACCTAACTGGACGAGGGGAGCTAGAAATCCTTCGAGGATTTCTCTTTATTGGATGGACATCAAGTTCATAGCCATCATAGGCTAACAGTTTAACTAACTAAATCCCACGTGAAACTATAATAAGGTGCATGCATCCAAGTTATCTAATGCAAATGTATGTTTACAGAGTGACCTGTAACTTTGCAGAAGGCCTAACAGCCGTAGTGTTGAAACCTTCAGCTCTAATACCACTTGTAATGTCCTCGACCCTTATCTAAGATTAAGGGTACTAATATTAAGACTAATTTAAGTTTAAGTGCAGCATATTGAGACACAATATAGTTAGCCAACACTTCAAATAATCAAAATCTTGATTATTGAGTCAAATTATTTATTAAAGTTGCGATATTTAATTACTTAATTAAGACAATTACGACACTTAATTAAGTTAATTATCGAGGTCATAATTGAAAAAAACATGATTAAGGCATATTATTCATCATCCTTAGTGAGAATAAGGTCCTAAAACCCATTCATGCATTAAAAATTGTATTAATGTCGAAACCCCAATTGTTAAATAGTTGGGTATTGTTATTATCGGTTTTTCCGCAAACCAAGTTGATTTATGATGTTGTTATGTGTGTGTTGTTGGTGAGGCTGAAAAGTAAGAAAATCACACATCAAGACACATCTGCAGGCTGTAACCTATAGACAGACCACAACCAAAGCAAAACAAAAGGCAATTGTTAAATAGTTGGGTATTGTTATTATCACTTTTTTCCACAAACTAAGTTCATTTATGGTGTTGTTATGTGTGTGCTGTTGGTGAGGATGAAAAATAAGACAATCACACATCAAGACACATCTATAGGTTGTAACCTATAGACACACCACAACCAAAGCAAAACAAAAAGCACTGGCTGCAATCAAAACCCACAAAATCAGCTCTCAATGGCTATCCCCTAGAACCATTTTTCACTAATATATTTCATATTATGGTTTCCTCCTTCCAGCCACCAATAAATATTACATTATTCAAACTCAAATATGAAAGTAGGAGCATATACATGCACAGAACATTTCCAATCTAACAACCGGTGCGCTCATCTTGGCACCGGGAAAACTGCTGGACCAAAACTGATAGATCTTGGTCATCCATAAACCTTTTTCGATGAAACGAAAGGAAATCCCGACTAGAAATGTTGTTCCAGATACAATGGAATATGTCCCGCAACATAGAAATGATAATATATTGTAAAAACATAGCATATGGTTGCGCCCCTCTCGGAACCATAGAGTCACGATTATAGTTTTTGAAGAAGAGAAACAAGATCGGAATGAATAGAATCTCGGTTTTGAATCCTATGGACTCCATTCTTACTGTAACCAAATCCTGACATATAATAATCGAGCATACAAATAAATCAACCCAACCACCATTACACATAATCATCATAATAATATGTTAAAACATAAATAAAATCATATGAGAAATACTTATCTCAAGATATGGGCCACTGGCTTCAGCAAGACAACTTTCCTCCCAGTCGCAGACACAAACAAGTCTAAATCATTTGAACAGGTCACCCCCGATATGAGACCACGGATCCATATGTATAGGAACATTCAATTTGGAAATTCTTAGGACTACTTCTTTCGATAACCACATTGCTTCCCAATACTACTTTCATGTCTGTCTCCACTGCCTATGGGGTCACCATCCCATTTCCTGGATTCTTGTGCAAGAAGATGGAGTAGTAGAGTGATATGGAAGCAAAGGGTGGTGACAATCCACAAGACTAAATCTCTGGTATAGATAATAGTCTGCTCCTCTCAAGGAGCTTGCACCAAACACTCAGTATCAAGACAATCCCAACATAGTCACAATACTGTTAGCATTCACAACACAGTGAGATAACACAAGGAAAGTGATCCAAAGGATAAGGATTAGCCTCAACAAGGAGAGAGCACATGGATTTATAGGAGAAAGATGAAAGTCAAACCAAGGTAAGCCAACTCAAGTTAAGGGAAGGGTTAACTCAACCATAGGGATGCTAACTCGAATTGGGTGGAATCCAATTGAATTCATGATGGAGCAACTTGAATTGATTAAGGAGAGGTTGGATAAGGTGGGGCCCACTCAAAAACATGGAGATGAATTTGAATTAGCGAGAGTGGAGGTTCATGTGGAGGTTACTTAATCTGAAATAACTCCATGAGGAGGAGTTACAAAAAAATGGATGAGTGGAATGACTCAAGGGGGTGCATGAGAAGTGATAGAGGCTCAATAATGCCAATAAAGATGCCAAAGGCACAAAAATAGGAGCATCAATGCATTGCGTAAGAGTGGAAGTTAGAAAATAGATTACATCCCCTAAAAACTAAGAAGAGGGCACTTATGACAAAAAAAACACATAAATGAAGGTAATATCTTCCAAGGAGGGCACATTATGAAAGAGGGGCCCACGAAGGTATGCACAAGGTGAAATAGTAACTCCATAGTCCAAATAGGGTCCATTGTGCAATGTTTGGGTGACCAACACCACTAATCTCATCAAGGTGTAAAATGAACTACGATGAACAAATTCCATCCAACAACAAGTTCTAAGGTGCTGGGAATGTCCCCCATTCCCCCTCACACTATGAGATCCATGGTCTCCCTTACTCTTTTAGTTGTCTTTGTTGAGCCAATTGTTTATTTAATTAATAACAACAACCTTCACTGATAATGATAATGACAATAACAATATTAACATTAATAATAATAATGTCAAAGTCCATAATCACATTATCAAACAAAAGATCATAAATCCATAGTCACATTAACAAACAGAACATATGTCCACGGTCGCATAAAAGATCATAAGTCTGGGGATTAACATCTGGGGTATTACAGGAAAGAAGGTTAGCAACTTGACTCCTCATGCAAGATGATGCGATAGATGTGGAAGGAAACATGGAAACTTCAGGGAAACTGAAAACTAGACAAGATCAAGGTGATTGAAAAAGAAGAAAACAAAGAGATGAAGCTAGTTCCTCTAGTCTAAACAAGGATTCACAAGAGGATAAAATTGATGAAATCTCCAAGATAATCAAAATTCTATATAACAAACTATCCAGGTTGGAATTGGATGGAAATAATTCAAATAGAGCCCTTTAAGGAGGAGCACCAAGGAATCATAATCATAATCAATATAGGAGGCCCTTCAACCCTTAGATTATGCATAGAGAAAGGTGGAATGAAGATCATCCCATTTATCCTCCTATAAGAGAGCAATGATAAGCATAATAATTCTGTAGACCTCCCTTTCGAAGGAGAATACCCTGATATTTAGGATGAAATGAATTGGATCATGGATGAAACCATTACCATTCACCTAACTTGGGAAGTTTATGAGAGTTCCCTGCAATTTAATCATACTTATTGTTTCAATAATGTACAAGAGAGCGGTGATTATGAAATCTCATCAGCTCGGTACAATTTTTTTGCTAACACCTTATAGGATGAATTACACAGAAAGCATGACCTCGGGACAAGACCCCCTATTCCAAACCAAGAAAATCAATCTCCTTAAAAAAGATCCCTTGCAAATCATCTAAAAGATAAAGCTCAATATCCCTCTACTTCTGCTAAAAGAAAGGACCAGTCAAAGGAAAAATATAGTGAACCTATTACACCTGTTGCTGCAAAAAGAAATGACAATCCCCAACCTAGAAAGTTAGATAATAAACAAAGGGACAAAAACAAACATGTTTCCCTCTTTAATATTGAGCACGAGTTGGGGAAGATAAAGATCCATGTACTCCTAATTGAGTTGGGCAAGAACCTTGCCTATCATAAACAAATTGAGAAAGTATTGAGTGGAACAATTTCAACAATATAGCCAATGATACACCCTCAACCTATTAGATGAAAACACCATAGTCAACTTTGGCCCTCACATTGATGAAAGGGAAAATGCCACAACTCCTTTCTATGTAACATTAAGCATACATGACAAATTTTTGCACAATTGTATGTTAGATTCAAGATCCTCCCATAATTTGATACCTAAAGTTATAATGTAACAATTGGGTTTAGAGATAACTAGTCTATATCATGATTTATACAGTTTCGAATCCAAGAAGCTTAAATGTGGGGAATTAGTAAAGCTTTGGAAATCACATTAGCCCAACTGTGAATAAAGAGTATCATGATGGATGTGGTAGTGGTTGATGTGCCTACCAAATATGGGATGTTATTTTCAAGAATTTTTGCAAAGACGTTGGGAGGCACTATGCATATGGACATGAAGTATGCCACTATCCCAATCTTTGTAGGAGAATGAGAAGACTATACAGAGAAGCTAAATTTTCCTATCTTGTAATTGATAAAAATAGCCCAAAAAATTACCCTTTGCATACTAAAGATGAAGACATGAGTTGCATTTTATCAGTAAATGCAGGGTATGAATATTGCCAAGACACAAATAGTTCATTGTAGGATAATCTACCAAATACATAGCAGGTTTGGAGATTATTTTTTGATGGAGCTTCATCTAACGAGAAAACAGGGGTTGGATTTCTCCTTATTCCCCCTGCTGGTGAGAATATTTCCTATCTTATAAGTTTGACTCTAAAGCCACAAACACCATGGAAAATTATGAAGCACTATGCCTTTGACTTGAGGCCACTGTGAAAATGGAAATTAGAAAATTTTTAGTATTTGGATACTTTGAGCTAGTGGTACAACGGATTAAAAACATTTTCCAAACAAAGCACCCCAAGGTGAGGCTTATAAAAATTAAGTATGGGACCCGATAGACAATTATTTTTATGCTTTCAACATCACTATTGTTCTCGGAGATGAACCGACAAGAACTTTCTTGGCCCTATCTCCTAGTACTTTTAAACCCTGAAAAAGACCACAACTCAAGTATGAGGTCGAGATGAGGTACAAACCAGCAATTAATGACAATCTAAAACAATGGCAAGTAGTTAAGGATGATCAATAGATAAGAAGATTCATTGAGATGGTGGGTGAATTTTCTTCTTCATGTATAAATCGGGAAGAAGAGAGCAAAAATGAGGAATTATTTGATGAAGAACTACAATCATCCCTAGAATTGATAAGCCACATTACATACCACAGAATTTTGCAGTTAAAAAATAATTTCATCCCTAAAGGGTTGGTTCCTTTGGAATGACTATTTGACAATGATGTTCATGTTAAACTTGTTGTGCACCCTAAAGCTGAGGATGTGGAATATTTTAACATAGGTACACATCAAGACCCCAAATACATAAAACTTTCCAAGTCTTTAACAACATTTAAAATAAAGGTATATCAAACTGTTTAAGGAATACATGGATGTCTTTGCATGGAGATATGAGGACTTAAAAACATGACACCAATTTCATTCAACACATAATACCTCTAAGGGAAGATTCCAAACCTTTCAGGAAAAAGCCGAGACAAGTAAATCCCATTCTCTTACCTATAATAGAAAACGAGGTCAAAAAGTTATTAGATACTAAAATTATAAGACCTCTAAGATAGCACCACATAACACTAGAAGCATATCTTTATTATAAAAAGGCACTATTCATATGGACATGAATTATTATTATAAAAATATCTATGCACTAGACAAATACCTCTTTTTATAATAATAATGATGATGATGATGATGATGATGATGATAATTCATCATTCCTTCCTCGCATGCCAGTCATTTACTAGCACAACCACATTTTTAAAAGTGATTGATATATGCCGATCGACATATATCATTTACTTTTAAAAATATGGTTGTACCTAGTTATATGACTAGTAACAATACGTTTGTAAAAAATAATATTAATATTTATATATTAACAATATATTATAAAAAATAATATTTATATATTTAGGATAAAGATAAAGGTTTTTTTTGGTACGTGGGGAAGCATAAGTGGGATTTGGTACGGTGAATTGTAATTGATGAATTACATGCATGATTTTTTATAAATCTATTCACGAGGAGTACTTTCCATCTCATAACAACCCAATGCACACTTGATAAAACCTGAAGAAAAAGCTAATAGCTTACATCCTAACCAAAATTTCTTATCCCTTGCAATATTAGGTGGTGTATTTTATTACAGTTCACACCACTGGCCTATGAGAAGTATCTAGGAGTCAACCCGTAAATTTTCAAATACCGCTTGCCCAAGTTACAACTCACGAAACATGAAGCTTCTTGGAGTATCTGAGATTTAAGCCTGAATTAGGTCTACACAACATATATAATGTATCAAATGCCACTTACTAAAACTAAGACAACGATGTATGTGACATCAATTTCATATTTCGTTTAAGATAATTCATATGCCCTAGAAAATTATGTGGATAGCATAGAAAGTATTTATTCCAACCATACATAACTAATAACCAGCATAGATCCATCTTAAACCCGTATCTATCAAGCAATGAGAGGGATACAATTTCTTAAGGTGTATTTCTTTTTTTAAATTTAAACTCAAGAAATTTGATCTCTCTTGAATTTGATATCTCTTGATTGATAGATCTCGGTTTAAGTTTTAAGTGTTTATTTTATAAACCAACATCTATTTTTTAATCACTTTTCATAATATTTTATTTTATGAACCAAAATTGATTTTTTTAAAATACTTTTTACGTTTTATTAGATGATTATAGGATTTTTTTAAAATACTTTTTACGTTTTATTAGATGTAACGCTACATCACACACGTTAGAAGATCTCCCCCATACTGGATTGTAGAGCACCTCGTTTCACTCGGTGCAATAATAATAAAAACAATCATTCTTTACTTTTCCCAAAACTAATAGAAAGAATAGAATCCAAAGAGTTTGACGAAGGATTCATTTACCTCTCGAAATTGTTGGGAATTCATGGGCTAGCATCAATACAATGAGTACTTACTACTAGAAATTCCCATGAAGGAGAGAGATGACTGGCTTTACTATATTATTAACATCCGTTGATTTATATGTTTAATTTTCCAGTCCAGTGAACTCAATTAGTATGTGTCTATATATTTGAGTTTATAGGTGTTAAAACAACATCTATCGGTGAGGTCGATCTTCATTTTTTACTACGTAGATTTTTACTTTGGGTTTTTAACCTAACTGCACGTTTTTACTTAACCGTGGATTTTTAATTAAACACTAGTATGTGTCTATATATTTGAGTTTATAGGTGTTAAAACAACATCTATCGGTGAGGTCGATCTTCATTTTTTACTACGTAGATTTTTACTTTGGGTTTTTAACCTAACTGCACGTTTTTACTTAACCGTGGATTTTTAATTAAACACAAGTCGAGTTGGATTGACATAGGTTCGTATAACTCACGGTTCTTGTGGATGATGAAGCACAACTCCCGTGGCTGAAATTTAAATTAGAATTGCATATTGGACTATATATCTATGTTGTGCTCTAAAACACAGTCAATTATACCTAACTATTTTTTCAATAGCATTAACAAAAAGCATAGTTACCAAGTTCGAATTCAAATTCGGTAAGATATGATAACAATTTGGATGGAAAATTTTCAATTCGCAATAAATTCGACAATAGAACTCTTGAAAATGATTGGAATATACATGTTTTATATCATACACAAGAGGTTTATGTCTCATATGCCACTGGACCGGGACTGGAAATACATTGATTGAACTATAGTTACTATAACTTATCTAAGATACAACCAAAACCAACTTCATAATTCTTTGGGAGATCCATCTAAATAAGTATCTCATCTCTTAAAATAAAGAAAATAACTAGGTGCTACAAATTTAAAAAACTAAATAATTCTATCATTTTTAAAACTACTTCAATTTGACAATGACATCGTTTTTGTCTAAACCATTTTGGATTTCACCGAATTATTTGTATTTGGATTGAATTTCGAATTTCTTTATCCAATTTGGACGAATTTGGTAACTGTGACAAAAGTAAGTTTCTTCAACAATATAGGTAGGTTTTGTGTTTACAAGACCTCTATGTTGAACAATTGGGTAAAAGTTCTTCCATAATTATTGTATATATTATATTTAACTCAAGAAAAATGAGAGAAAATTTTAGGGGCAAAATTTATCACATGGGCTAAGTTTTTGCCTTTTTTCCAAAAAAAATCGTCGATTTCTATTTTTTCTTAATTGATTCACCCAAATTCCATGGGATAAAAAAATTACTTAAAAATCGCCAAAATTGTCCAGAAACGATATAAAATCCATAGAAATTTTAATCTTTTTAGAAAAATATCACCCAACATTTTATGGTTGAAAAGTTAAGAATAGTAAGATTCGCCAAGGTTTCTACACTTTTTTTTTTGTAAATAAGTCAGTCATATTATATTAACATGCTATACAAAATTACAACATCTATCAACCTAAATTTCTTCAAGGCTGTCTAATCCAACATTTAAAGCAATTTGAGTTTTCACTACAAAATTCACCCCTAGACCCCTCTCCCAAAGGAGAAAACATGGCTTATATTCTGGACTATGTTCAACATTATGCATTCACTAGACAGACTAATATTTTATAACAATAGACAATTACCCCCTATACTATTTAGAGTTGCATAAGGCTGATTAACTACCTGAGGCCTATAAAACCATATTGCATGGGCTAATAACTGAAAACAAAACATAGACAAAACTAAAACCGTCTAAACTCGAAACGTGAAACAACTAGGGCACTTGAACATTTGTTGAGGGTTGGGCCACCCCTGCATGACCATTGTCATCAGCTATGTCATGAATTCCAGTTTGAACCTCAACATTTACAGAAGCAAACACCCCCATCCGTGGGAGAAAAGGAATTCCCAGTTCTTTTCCAACAACATCAATTTTCATATGCAGAAGCCTAGTGTCTGCATACAATTCTTTCCATAACGCCACCAGTATCTCATATGCATGCTTCTTCTCCTCTCTCTCCAGCAACATGCTACTGAGGAGCCCTTTAATCACCCAATACAACATCACAGTCTTCTCGTACAATCCTTGTAAGATCTTGATTTTGACCACATTGCATTAAACATGTAAATGATGTAATATTGTTATAAAATCACGGTGAGGATCCTAAGGCCAAGGTCCCACCACCGATTTAGAATTTTTGTATCGACAATTAAAAATTGATGCATGTGTATCACATGTTAGCCAGGCACGATGGAAATCATAAATATGATGTAAATTTATTTTAATAAAAATACTGACAACTAGCTATGCAAGGCAACAAGAGTATGGGGGCATGATTTTTACAAGGAATAGGGAGGGAAATATTCAAACCCTTGAAGCCAATAGTGTTAATCTAAGTGTCAATGAGAGAATCCATGAACCATCAACCACCCATGTTGAATTTTGCACCCAATCATTTATTTCTTCAAAGAGGTGGTTGAAGTAGTTATTGTTTTGGGAAATGGAAGGTATGGTTGTCCAAAGTTTGTGTATGGGAAAGCCATCATTTTGGAAAAATATGTTTTCCTTCTCGGGTAAGAAAAGACCCACAAATATATGTGTTGGTAGGTGCAAGTGGAGTCATTTATGAATTTGAAGGGAACACGCAGAAGGAGTATGCATGGGGAATTGGTAGAAAGTCAAATAATGGTGCTGAATGGTTGGCCTTAACCAAAGGACTGGAATTAGCAAGAAAAATTGGCATTGAGGAATTGGTGGTTTTTGGCGACTGGCTAATGGTCACAAGAGAAGTGAGGAATCTGATGAAGAATCGTAATAATCTATCTGTTAAGATGCAGTATATCCTCAAGTTTATTGTAAATGAATTCAAAGCAATCAATTTCTTCCATGTGTTGAGGGCAAATAATCAATAGTCGAATATAATGGCTAATAATGGAGTAGGTCTAAATTGTGGCGTCCTAATTTGTGATCATAAGGATTATGAAAGAAAATGGATTCCCTAATCCTGAGCCCCTCTTTAAAAGATCTATTGGTTCTCGAAATCCATGGCATCAAGAGGATGATCTCCTTTTAGTTGGTGATTGCTTCCAAATCATCCACCCTCTAGATTTAAATTTGAATTTTTGGGGCGTCTTAATGGATAAAATTTATTTCAAATATCATTGTTGGATTCCCCCCCATGCTTCAATTTATGAAAGGGGGCGTGCCTCACACTTGAGACAACTAGTCTCCATGCACCTCATCAATGTGGCGGATTTCTGGGTTTGCGTTGGTCTTAATCCTCATGTTTGGTGCGGCAATTGCATTACTCTGGTTGTTTCTCTGCTCGGAGTCTGGAGAGGAGGCACCTGCTTAGGATAGTCTGTGAAATGGGTGAATACATCCCCGCTTAGTTCCTAGCACCCTCTACATTAGGTGCCAGGTCTTCATCCTTGGACTGTGTTTCGTCTTCTTCCCTGTCTCAGTGCTTGCGGAGCAGGAATCCTTTAACGGCGAAACACAGGGGATTCTCGAGCTGGGAAACCTTGAAGGATCACTTTGAGAAGGAAAGCAACCCGATGATTGCGCAGGAAGAAGACTCCTCGGTAAGCTCTATCTTTAATCTCCATGATCCTTGTCATTTTGATTTTATGGGAATGGAAAAGAAGTTGTTTTCTCCACCGTCAAAGGAAGACTGTGGAAGCTTCAGATCTCCTCAAATATTCAACAGTCATATCATTAGTGCTGAGGTAAAAAAATACAATAAAGGTATGGAATATTAGATTCTCCTTCTTCACAATGAGAATTTAGAGATAAAGAGGGCTATCAATCACCTTTCTCCCTTTCCCAAGCCACGCATTCAAAGGTCAGAAAGAACAACAACCAGTTGAATGGGAGGATGGCCAGTCTGATGGAAACCATTGATTATGCTTCCTCCTGCACTGCCAATATGGTTTACAAAATTGATGATGTCAAAAGAAATGTATTTGAAGTGGAAGGGAAAATTGATATCCTGGGAGCTGAAATTGGGAAAAATGTCCTGGATCTGCAAGCAAGTAACGGCTCGGAAGCAGGAAGAAATGATGAACCATCGACTGGCAATTTCCTCAGGAAGAATGAGCCTCATCGCCAGCTCTAGTTTTATGGTCTCTGGCTCTATTAATTTCTGGTTATTTGTAATGGTTTTCTCTTGTCTAAGTTTTACAGTATCCCCCAGCTCTGAATATATGATAGTGTTTCAGGAATTTGTGAAGTCTAGTTTAGGAGCAATTTTGTGCCATTCTATCAAAAGCGCATGTAAACCAGAAATCTTTCTGGGTAGTAAGATAGATCATTTATTTCAACAATGTTTTGCTTCTGTCTTTTCCTTCTTGGACAGTTTGTAAGGAGATACAACCTCCATAGATTAGGAAATTTTCATAATAGTTACAAAATTGTAAAGGATGAGCAAGGAGTCATGGACGCAGTCCTTCTCTGGGAACAATATTTCCTCAGAACATTGTATTTTTTGTTGTTTATATATTCAAAAGCTCCTAAACCATTTATGTTAAAAAAGAAAAGAAAAGACCCACAAATTTGCTTCCATTTCCATTATTCATCAATGATTTTTCTCTCTCACGTCCCTATTGCTTGATGGGGCGTTTTCCCACACGAATTTGCTATGTTTTCCTCCATTTTCTAGCTAGGAAAGTCGTTTTGGGGTTGTAGAATGGCTAGGAGGAAGGGAAAATCATGTTGGGGGTTTATAGAGGCTGTTTTTTCCATTTGAATTCTTGTATACCTGTTGGAAAAATCATTTTGTTCCCCAGTGGTTGATTTACCCTCTCAAATTTCATTTTGTTATGCCCAGTAATTGTATCACTGTGTAAATGTTAAATTGAGTTCCGACAGTTAGGAAATTACCTTGAGACTGTGTTAAGTTATCCAACTTATTGATTTCCCTTTGACCCCATGTGTCTTGTGTTGTGAAGTTGGATAAGGATTGGGTTATATGTATCCCTTGTTTTGGATTGAACTTATATGTAAGCAACCAAGAGTAGACAAGGATTTGGAATTGGCTTGATAATCCTAGTGAAAGGTGTAACCTCACTAGAGATGATAGGGCTTTCGCTACTTTTCTATGCACACCCTGAAGAGAACTATAAGGGAAGGTATGGCTTGAGGGACTATGGAGAAATGAAGGGGATACTTACTTTTGTTGGGTGTGTAGATATTGTGGGTGCCAAGCTAGTTGAATCTTGTAAAGGTATCGATAGCTCTATGGTTGAGCTCACTAGCTTAGCAATTCCTTTCTTTCTACTACATTGAAAGCATGATAAACCCAATCGTGGACTGGATTGGCTGGGATGTGGTATATACTTGGCTATGTGTGAATTTTTTGTTCCCTTTTCCTTGTGGAAATCATCCCCATCTTGGGGGTGGCAACTGTGTTAAGAGATTGATGAGCATGACTGGCCTATGGTTAGGTGGAACGTTGCACTTGCATAGCCAGTTGCTCGGGACAATTCCATTTCAAGATAAGTATTCTCTTGTATTTAATTATGCAATGTTTTAATTTGATGCCTATGAGGATTAAGATTGTGTATCAATGATGTGTGTGTGTGTGTGTGGATGGAGATTACTTCCGTTGTTTATTTGTATTATGAATCTACACACACACTTTATTTGTTATGAATTTGTAAAATGATGATGGGGCTAGTTTTTAAAGCCCGGATTTAGTTCATGTTCCCTCCCTTATGTTGGATTGAGTGAAGGGGGCGTGACAACCCTTGTCGAGCCTGTGACGACATTAGATCATGTATCCACTGTTCAAATGCAACATACTCCACCGACAAGGAATTTTCCCAAGCATCTCCAGGTCCACCCTAATGGAGGGAGGGATGACGCTTTGTATCTCTAGCTTTCTTGGGAAACCCTCATTTTCTCACCATTGGATCTCTGTTTTCCTCGCATATCCAAACCCCCAATGCCTTGACCTATTACATGTCGCCGCTATTGAGCACATAGAGCACAAACAACCAACCCAAGGCACTATAATATACAACTCCACCACCATTCACAGTAACTTCTCTAGATACCTCATGTTGATTAAAAAACATACCAAAGGGGATGGAAGGTACGGGAAATCACTGAATATAAACTCCCATAATGGTTGATCTGACATTGACACCAGTTTCCACCAAGAGATCCGTTCTTCACCCTGTCAGCTCCCACTTGATACTCGTACTCCCCCCCTTTACCTCCATTAAAATATTCCTCTTTCTCATGCATAAGCTCCATGAGGGGGCCCTCCCTTTACCCTCTCGCTCGCACCCACCTGCCATGTCACCTGCTTTCATTAAAATACTCACCTTGCACATGGTTGATCAAGAACACCACATGTCCCTCTCTCCACCTCACCTCTCCTCCGTTCCTCACCCACATCTAGAATCCATTGGTCCAGAGAATCCGGTCAGAGGTGTAGCTAGGGTTTTCACCCTAGCTTGTGCAAATGAGCACCTACTAAGGAGAATGGACTCCTTAGTAGCAGTTCAATAAACAGTGAATGAAAGTAATAAAACAATACAAATTCTAAACTAGCATGAGCATTAATAAGCATAACAAAAACATGAAATATGGTGAAGATCTTTCTTTTTTGTATTAAAATTTTACCTCAAGTGTAGAGGTTGGTGAAATTCTTGCAATGATCCAAGAGGGTTGCTCCAAACTCCAACTTTGCTCCTTCTCTTTATCCAAATGGTGAGAATGGGCCAAAAGGGGCACTCAATGGTGAAAGTAGCTCAAGGGTGAGCTAGGGTTTCAAGAGTGATTTTGGCAGAGTAAGGGTGTATTTGACTATGGATATGAAATGAGGGGTCTCCATCACCTATTTATAGGTTTTTAGTGGTGGAGTGCTGGCCCATGGTTTTGGGAACCATATGGTTTAGGTCAGCTGTATAGGGTTTTTTCCTCCTTTTCCCTCTTTTTCTCCTTTTTTTATATTTTTTATTCCCTTTTTAGAGGGTTTTTGCTATTTTGGAGGAATTTTGGATAATTTTGGGGGGAAAAGGGGTTTTTTAGCCTTTTGGAGGCTTTTTTGATGGTTTTGTGGCCTTTTGGAGGCTTTTTAATGGGATTTTAGGGTTCTGAAGGTAAATATGGTAGGAAATATGGACAAATGAGTCATGTAATGGGGTAGATGAGGTAGTGAGCACTTTTTGGGTGTTAACAGATTGCCCCCTGATGTGTGAGGGCAGGAGCTCATCGTATGGTCGATAGACATCATAAGTCTTGTATGGTTTTCCTAGGGTGTGGAGAAGAGAAGAAACAAACTAGAGTCCAGAACAACGGTCCTGAACAAACTGCAAAAACTAAGTACATAACCTCAATAATGGATGAGGAATAATCTGATCATATGGACGAGGCAGGCATTCCCATGCTCGTATCAAGATATAGAACAATAACAATAATGGGGTCCAAAATATGGGGACCTGAAATATACATGGCCTCAAATAAGGAATGAGGAAGAATCTCAATATATGGACGAGGCGGGCATACCCATGCTCGTATCACGATACATAAAAAATAACTGTGAGGCCCGAAAAGGGGGACCTGTAGGATACATAGAGAACCACTGTGTACATCATAAGGGTCCAGAGGGGACACAAATCTAGGACATATAGCTGGGCTGACCATGTCTGAGCTGAAGAACTGATACACTGGAAGAACAACAGTGCTACTGAGTGGGGTACCAGAGGAACTGATGAGCTGCTGGATCATAGTGACGGGGAGTCATACTCTCAATGGTACACGGAACTGGAACTGAACTGGGTACTCAAGGAAGCATATAACTGGATGGCTTCCGAATACAATCGCCAACGCAACCCGGACATCCACGGGAACATATAACTGTGCGTTCCAAAGTGACTCACCAATGTGCTAGAGTTGGGGGAGATCCGGGGTCTTCGACCAATAATGGAAGGTATATAAACCCTGCGTGATTCTCAACGATGCGATCAAGGTGTTGAAGTCGAGCATGTGAGAAACAACCACTTAGAGAGGCCATGATGACTCCTCTCAAAATGGTCCGTAGGCACTCATCACAGATGGTGATGGGTCCAAGGCACAGGGACCTCTGGGTCTATCCTCTGGAATAGAGGGGCTGTCGTCAACAGATGGAGACCTGCAACTATCGAGGCAATGATGTTTCCTTGACAGGAGCGCGAGGTGGAGAACCGAAGCGTGAGAGTACTGATGGTAGGACTGACATACTGTGGGGGATATTTGGGCACGTATAGTGGGTGGACTCAAACTTCCTTTGTTCGGAGTACGATGGCAGGGATGATCGGGCAGCATATGAAACTGACTGATGGGAAAGGGATCATAGCTATAATGGATCAAGGATAGTGACTGGGATGAGGGATACTCAAGTGGGTGTAAAATGGCAGGAGACTACAGACTACTCTGAACAAAGGTGACCTGATTGGGGGTGCTGCCGAGATGATTGATCATAGTGCCAAGAGGCACGGGGGGACATCTTCATGGGTTAAGGAACTAGAAGAAGTGTGTGTAAAATGATACTGTCGTGTGGATTTATACGAGCCTAGGATAGTTCATGCTCGTGATTGCTTTCAATTTTAAGGAGTCTGAAAGCGATAAGAAGACTCTGAAATAATGGAATGGTACTGTCGTGTGGATTTGTACGAGCCTAGGACAGTTCATGCTTGTGGTTGCTTTCAATTTTAGAGAGTCTGAAAGCGATAAGAAGACTCCAGGGGGTTGCTTTTTTGTGTGTTATTCTCCAAGGCCCAAAGAAGAATAAAAGGATGCAATGAAGAACTCTTCTAGCCGGTGTGACTAGAGTATTCCTTTTTCGTAATTAGTCTACTAGGTCCAGAAAAGGGGTAAACTTATACCAGATAGATGCCCTTTCAGGTACTTTAACGAGCATGAAAGGAAGCAAGGTTGCTCGGCGATCTTTTCATTGTTTTAGGAGTCAAAAAAGAGCTTAACAGAAACTCCCTAAGTGCCTTTTTTGTAAAGGACTTGTCTGGCTGGAAAAAGGGATAAAATTATACCAAACAAAAGGAACGGTCAGGCAAGGAGGAAGTGCTCAATCAAGGAACATTGATGATGACCGAGAACAAGGGTAAGGGGGGGAACACTGGTGGGCCTCCTTGCGGGATAATGAATGGTGGAAAAATAACGAAATAATTGCAGTATGACAGGAGTGAATGGCTCATGTAAAAATGTGGAACAATACGATGGCAGCCAATGTGGCATGCAAACCGAGGCAGCAAGGTGTCAGGACACAATGTTGAAACTGTACCAGGTGAGAGCGAGAAATGATCTCAAGCATCATCATGGGCTCGAAAAAATGAATCCGATGATATAAAATATACCAAAAATGGAGCAGCCGAAGTGGCATGCAAACCGAGGCGACTAGTGGTGTCGAAAAAATGCTCAAAAACTGATGTGGAAAAAGTAAGAAAATAAGAGGACCATCATGACGGTCTTGTCATGCTGATTTTGATGGTGGAAATGGTTCGAAAAATGGACTCCGTATGAGTTCAGAATGGATAAAACAAGAAAAAGTCAATGAACTATAAATAGTGAGTGGGTCCAACATGACAAGTGTCATTTGTACTATTTGACTTTGACTAGTGATCAGAGTTGACCAGAGGTGAGTTGGCATTTCTGGACGATCCGACCGGCCGTTTTCAGATCCGGGAGTTATAGGTATTCCGTCAAACTCATACCTGCATTCTCTTTGGGTTCAGGGACAGGTGGTGGGTCCCAAGGTATTTATTGTACAGTCCACGTGGGTGGACCGCAGGTTTGTGGGGTGGAACTGCGGTCGGGTACCGCGGGTTCTAGGGTGGATCACGCGGCTGGAGACTGCGAGGCTCGGGTCGGAATACGCGGTTTGGTACCACACGTTCCGAGGCTGAACACACGGTTCAAAACCACGAGTTCGGCTCCTACAGGCGCAGTTCGGGATCGAGACTATAGCCCTCACAGCCGCGGTTGGAAACCGTGGCAAGGGGCCCTAAAGCTGCGTTTGGGAGCGAGCTGTTAGGGCTTCCCTGGGGGGGGTAGGTTTATTTCTTTGACATGAGTCTGATGAGTTTTCCTTGTGTGATTGACAGGATGCCGCTAGTGCTTTGGAGGGAGCAGGAGGTCCCGGATGAGATAGTAGAGGTTATCCGGAGGGATCGCCATGTGCGGTCGGTGCTGGGATTGTGCGGACTTCTGAAGTTCGCATAGGTACCGATGATGCGGTCGGAAGCGTTGTTGCTGAACCAGCTAGTGAGCTTCTGGGAGCCGGATATTCAAGCATTCAGGGTGCAGGGTGAGAGGGTGGACCTCACCCTGGAAGATGTATACTTCCTGACAGGGTTGCCATGTCTGGGTAGAGTGGCGGATACGCAGCCGCGAGTATCCGCGGATGTCGATATAGAGGATATTCTAGAGTGGTACTGTGTTCCAGAGGCGAGGGTGCAGAGGAATGCACTCCGGGTGGTGGACCTACAGGATCCATCAGTACAGGCCATTGTGGCATGCGTGGTTTGTGTGCTGGGGTCCCAGTCACCTGAGAAGGTGTCCGGGGGCCAAATGCAACTAGTGGAGCACGTACTGGATGGTGTCTATTATGCGTGGGGCCAGATGTTCCTCACCTGTGTGCAGCGACAGCTGACATCGGTGAAGGAATCTGGCAAGGGATTCTGTTACAGATCCTTTCTATGTTCTTTCTTCATGGAGCGGGTACCGACACTGCGGCTGCGGGTGTCGGTTAAGGCAGGAGGACTGAGGGAGCCACACATGGTGCGGTGGGGGGAGATGATGCACCGCCGAGGTGGCGGCAAGGTTGGTAGATACTTCACTCAGGAGCTGTACCTGCAGTGGCTACAGATGTCGCTGACGCTAGATGATTTTCCATATAGAGATATGGATTACACCGGGGATCCAGAGGCACCACGGGTGCCAGGACAAGCATGGGGACCAGATGGTGCATATGGTTTTGCTTGCATGTTATGGATGTCAAGTTTTATGTATGATAGTTTTTGATATACTGTTGCTGACTGATGGGTGATCTACAGATGTTGGCCCAAGACCACCGCCAAGGCATGTAGCACGCAGAGGGCATGTGGCAGTACCAGCCTTACCAGGCCGAGGGGAGGTGCGTCGGCAAGATGCAGAGGGGACTTTGGAGTCCGTACGAATGCTGCTGGATCGATTGCTGGTGGGAGTGACTGATGACAGGTGGTGGGACGTGGATCCGTAGGTGATCCAGGACTGTCTGAGGGCGCCACAGGAGTTCCGGTCGATCGCGATCTGGGTGGCCATCTTAGCGGATAGGGGACGGGCACATGAGCCCGCAGGGGATGAGGAGTTGTTGGAGGAGGAGCGAGGGGAGGACTCGGAGGCAACTGATGCAGGTAGTGATGCAGGGTATGACTCTCATTAGGGAGTGCAGGGGACTCCCCCCAATTTTGTATCTACGGCATGTATTCTATGAGGCTTTAGGGATGTATAGATATTTTTTGTATAGCTGAGTATAGGGATACTCAGGACATGTATAGCATATTGACATTCATTTTTGATATATATAGATGCACATGGATGCACCTTTTCTGCGATGATGATTTTAGTGTACGCACGTGGATGCGCTTATGGTTTGTGATATGTTTGTACTGCACATGGATGCAAGTAGTATAGGATGTTGGGCACATGGATGCCCCTTGTGTATGTTATGTATTTTTATTTTTATTGCACATGGATGCAAATGTGTATGTGATGATAGGCACATGGATGCCCCTTGCAATCTTTTTGGGTTTTTATATATTTTTCTGAGATGCTATGGGATGATGATGCATGATGAAGGTTTTACATGGTGTGATTGATGTGCCAATCTAGGATGTTGTTAGCCATTTGATCTGCGACACTATTTTGAGCTCTTGGGACATGGGTGAATGTGATGGATTCAAACTGTCGGCTGAGTTGTTTTGTGCGCAGGAATTTTCTAAAGAGGCAGCGATCACGCACCTGGTAGCAGTTGTTGAGCTGGGAGACAAGTAGCTGAGAGTCAAGGAACACATGAAGGTGACATATGCCCATTTGGAGGGCAGCAGTCAGGAGACCGGTCACAGCATCATACTTCGCCTGGTTATTGGTAGCAGCGCCTATACATATTCCGTCAAGGTGAATCATGTCATGTGAAGGAGAATATAAGACCCATGTTGCAGAAGCTAGGTTAGGAGACCAGCGACTTGCTCCATCAGCGAAGCCAATGTAATGAGGTGGAAGATGGTCCATCTGTGGTCATGCAAAAATGATGAATGTGAGATTATGGTAAAAAAGGTGAAAAACAAAAAGAGAGCAAATTGTACACTACGGACCAATGTGGCCGCGAGTTATTTAGGGATAAAAGCATTTAAGATACAACCCATTACGAGGGTTGCGCAAAGGGCGACCTTCTGAGTTAGTTAAAATGTATGCCCCATTGTCGAGGCAGGTCTGCACAATGTAAGGGCCTTGCCACATGGATTCAAACTTCCCTTTACTGGTTTTGTCGTGGGCTTGGTCATTGGCGAGGACGAGGTCCCCTTCATGGAAAGTTCGAGAGTGTACATGTTTGTCGTAACCAGCTTTGGAGCGGTTCTTGGCGGATTCAATGGTTTGGAGAGTGGCACGATGGTATTCATCAGCTTGTTCGAGGGATAGCAGACGTTGCTCAAGTGGGGAGGTGTTGGGGAGAAGCTTGACAACGATGTGTAAGGCAGGTATCTGACACTCGATGGGGAGGACAGAATCTATACCGTGAACTAAATGAAATGGGATAAAACCAGTGGCAGTATTGGTGGATGTACGGTAAGCCCATAAGGCAGGGAACAACATGTAGTGCCAATTGGACTTATGTCGGTCAACAGTGCGTTGAAGGATGGTTTTGAGAATTTTGTTAATAGCCTCGACTTGACCATTCCCTTGGGGGTAGTAAGCAGAGGAGTACTGATGTTCGAATTTGAGGAGGGTGGATAACTCGCGCCAAATAGAGTCTTCGAAGTGGGAACCATGGTCTGAGACCAACTGTTTGGGAACCCCGAATCGAGTGATAACATGGTTAAAAAAGAAATGGGCAGCAGTGTCAGCGGTACAATTGAAAGTGGGCATGGCTTCGGCACATTTGGTGAAGTAATCGACGGTGACAATAATGTATTTATGGCCGTTGGCAGATGGGGGTTTACATTCCATGAAGTCAATGGCCCACTTACAAAAGGGACCAACAGTGACGACTGGGTGTAACGGAGCAGGTGGTGTCCGGGCCTTGGGGGCAAAAAGTTGGCAATTATGGCAATGTTCGACCGCAGTGATGCAGTCAGTAAAGAGTGTGGGCCAGAAGTATCCGGCATGGACGACCTTTTGGGCGGTGGCCATCCCAGAGAAATGTCTGCCGCAGGCACCGCTATGAAAATCATTGGGGACGTGTTCAACTTCCTCGTGTGTAAGGCAACGATGAAGAATCGTGTCGACCCCTCGCCAGTAAAGGACATCGCCTAAGAGGAGATATCGAGAGGCCTGGTGATGGATACAACGACGTCCATCACGATTGATGTTGGGTCTGAACTTCTGCATGCGCAGGTATAACAAAATATCACCGTACCATGGGTCATCAGACGAGATGATGAACAAGTGATTGTCGGGTAACTCATCGGAGATTTGTGGGGACGGTAGAAGGGAGGGGAGATCGGTGATGAGCTGGGCAAGTGCAAGGGCTTTAGTGCTCTTAGGGGATCGAAAAGTGAGGTCATATTCTTGGAGGATAATGACCCATTTAGCAACACGACCTTGCAAGAGCCGCCAGTTTAGGAGATAGACCATGGGGTTGGAGTTGGCGACGACTATGGTATGACTAAGTAAAATGTAGTGTCGCAATTTTTGGACGGAAAAGACCACAGCTAGGGCTAGTCTCTCCTCATATGGGTAACGTAAGGGTGGTCCAGATAAGGTCTGGCTGACGTAATAAATGACATGCTCTTGGTGAGAGGCATCTTCTTGAACCAAGACTCCGGACACGGCATGTTCGGATGCCGAGACGTAAAGGCTGAAGCCCTGAGAGAAATCCGGAGGGGAGATCAAAGGGGCTTGTGTGAGAGCTTTCTTGAGGGCTTCGAACGCAACTTTTGCTTGCTCATCCCAAACAAAGGGTATGTGGGTACGAAGCAGGCGTAAGAAACCATGAACTTTAGTGGCAAAGGAAATTAGATCGCCCCTGCAGACTCTGGAGTTGCCGGAGCGAGCGAGGAGAGGGAAGGTCTAGGATGGCTTGGACTTTTAGGGGATCAAAAGCAATTCCTTTTTGGGAAACAATGAAACCCAACAACCGGCCTGCCGAAACGCAAAAGACACACTTGTGTGGGTTCAAGCGGATTTGATATTTGCGACAACGCAGGAAAACTTGCCGGAGGTCGTTAAGGTGGTCTGATCGTTTCCGGGAACGAGCTGTAAGGTCATCAAGATAGACTAGCAGGATATGGACCAAGTCGTGAAAGCAATAGGTCATGGCCCGCTGGAAGGTGGCACTAACATTTTTGAGGCCGAAAGGCATGACGCGATAGGAAAAGGTGCCCCATGGGGTGGTAAAGGAAGTCTTGTACTGATCCTCCTTACGGATCGGAATCTGGTTGTATCCGGAAAAACCGTCCATGAAAGAGAGGACTTCATGCCCCGCACACGCATCAATGAGTTGGTCAATAAATGGCGTGGGGAAGTTGTCCTTGGGACAAGCTTGGTTTAAATCGCGGAAGTCAGTGCATACTCTAATGGTGCCTTGCTTTTTGTTAACAGGAATGGGATTTGAAACCCAAGTGGTATAAGCAATAGGATAAATGAATCATGCTTTGCAAAGTTTCTCTGCCTCGGCTTTAACAGCGGGGAGCTTGGAAGGATGAATGGGGTGTTGTTTCTAACGAACGGGGGGTACATCAGGCCATGTGTCAATGTGGTGTTCTATAATGGTGGGGTCAAGACCAGGGATTTCGGTATAGGACCAGGCAAAGACATCACGGAATTCTTGGAAAAGTTTTTTGTATTCTCCAATCTCATGTTCATTGCAGGAGGCTCCTAAGGTAATGATTTCAAGAGCACCAGGTGGGTCAGAGATATAGATGTGGATGACGGGTGAGATGTTGGCCATGTTACCTTCCTCAAAGGCATCAGGAGCAGGAATAGGATCCTTAAACCAGTCGACTTTAGTGGGAAGGAAATCTTTGGACTCAACCGTGAATTGGGTAGCTGTGGTAGAGGAGGATTCTTCTGGGAGGAAGCAGGAACGATGGTGCATGTCATCCCAGGGATAATCTGGGGCAGTGAGAGCCTCGAGAATCTCCTCATCATTACGGAAATTTTGAGTTGTCAAATCGGTTGACAAGGGAGTGGTAGTCGAAGAGATCATATAAATGGTATTAATCTCTCCGGATGGGGATGATACAGGGGGGTGGATGTCCTGAATTGTGGGGGTTGCCGTCTCAAGGTCCAAATTATTCATCTCGTAGAGAGCTGTGCGGTAATCTGGGAGATCAGGACAGTGATGTGAGTAGTGACTGTAAATACCACATATGGCACAAGGGTGGTTGGTACGCAGTGATTTATCACGAGGCTTAGGGGTTGGGTCGAGTTCGACAACCGGGATGTTGGGGTCATCGTCAAGCATTTGCATGTGTTCCTGTAATGCAGGTAATTGTGGACATTGATGAGTCGGATGGCCTAACTCATCACACAACGAGCATTTGGGGGGAGCACGAAACACAGGAGGGGGTTTAATTGTCTTGGGAGGGGGTACAACAGTGGATGGTTATGGGCCTCTGCCCCCAGTGGGCTTGAGAAGAGGAGGGGGGTTTGTAGATGATGAAGGGGGGGCGACACCGGGAGGTGGTTAACTAGAAGTGACAATGGGTTGCACCAGTTGGAGGATGACATTTGGTGTCGGTGGGGGAATGGGAGGCAAAAGATACCAAACGGGTAATCCTAAGGTTAACCCAGGGACGCTGAGGGTAGCCATAACCGGGGCGCTGACTACTCCTGAGGGATGGACTAGGAAGGGGATTGTGTGGATGGGTGTAACAGCAATGTGACTAGGTACCAATGGGGGTTTAGGTAACAAGGGCGGTTAATTGTTGGGTGTTTGTGAATTGTGGGAAAGAGTACAAAGGTCAAAGACTTCGGTCGCGGGTGACGGGGGTGGAATGGATTGGAATGTGGAAGTCATCGATGTGTCTGAGTAAAGTCCGGGTCCCACGGAGGAAACAAATGAGGTAGTTGCACCCCAAACAGGTTGTTCAACCATGGGGAGAACATTTTCGGTTGCAGCGGGGGCATTGGGATCATAATAGGTGAGTTGGTCAACCTTGACCACGCATCCGTCATGGGGGGACATCATGGTATGAAAAATGGATGAGGCAACCGCCCGCATGGCATACATGTAGCTGCGGCCAAGTAAGAGGTTATAATCGAGTTGGGCATTGATGACCTCTATGTCAATGAGAACGGTTTTACCAGCCAGCTGGACGGGGACGTTAGCTAATAGGCCTTGGGGTTGAGCCGAACGACCGTCGTAGGCTTGCAACATAGTGGTGGACTGCTGGAGAGTAGGGGATCCCAACTTTTGCGAAACGAATGTGGACATAATGCATGTAGAGGCACCTTCATCGATAATGCACCGATGGATGACAAGATTCCGAACAAACAGAAACTTGGAATGCTAAAGTGGAAGGCAGGCATGGTTCGGACTAGTCCAAATCGAATGCCATCAGTTGTGAATCATTTGGGTCAATAGCACCAATGGCGGAGAGCAAAGTCTTGCACTGTGAAGGACAGTTTTTTAAGACTTCTAACGCAGACATGGCTGCGGGATATTGGGCTAAGTCATCTACAATGTTGTAATTTGACGCAGCGCGAGCATTGGGGTTATTCTTGATACGATGAAGTGGGAAACGAGGTGCTTTGGAGGTGCCTTCGAGTGGAGCCGAAGGTATACATAACGTCTGATCAGTGGGATGAGTGTTAGTGTTTTTGTCGGTGGGAGGGGCCTCAGGGGTGGAGCCATATTGGTTTCGACGGGTTTGGAGGTTGACATCAACAAATGACATCATCAACAAGTGGTGAGTACCTGAGTCAAACATGGGTTGATCAGGAGCGGCATAAGTGATCTGTTGTTGTGGTGGTGCGTTGCCTTGAGGGGGAGACAACTGCTGAATGTTCACTATGCCTTGGGTTGGTAAGGGGTTTTGTAGCACCAAAGGTTGCTAATTTGCGAACAAACCTAATTTGCGAATAAACCATCCTTGTTCTATCTGCGGGGTCTATGGCCTGCTTGGGTGGCCGATCAGGGTGACGGAGCTCTATGCCGTTGACAAGTGGAGTCAAGTGACAAAGCTCGAGATCTATGATGAGTGGTATCAAGTGATGAAGATCTATGTCTATGACGGGTGGTGTCAAGTGAACCGTGCTGCGGGGGCTTGCCCCGGAGGCACCGAGAATGTCTCGGGGACTCAATGGTGACAAATGGTGTCAAATATATGGGGGTTGTGTTGAGTGAAAAATAACTCAAAAACCCTAATGCAACCGAGTGTGCAGAAGGAGAGCTCAAAAAATATGGCACTCAGGCCAACAACCAACTCAAAACACTTACTGTAACAGCTGTGTTACAATAAGTGGAGTATCAACAGAAATGGTCAAAATACCAACAAGCAGCAGGTTTCCTAAAAAATAAAAATAGTGGACTCACTAGACCAAAAAAAGGTAAGGGAGCATGCAAACACCTAACTAAATAGTATTCTGACTCAACTAGACATATCCTCTGCAAGGTGATGAAATCCAAGTCAGACAATATGGATAGTAGAGCCAAGTGGCTAAAGATATCCCCCTACCGGGAGGGACACTGGGTAGTCAATCCTAGAAGAAAGGCAACTAAGATACCCCGTTCATGACACGTCCAAAAAAGGTGAATCTGCTGTTTGGTTCTTTTACCACAGTACCCCCATACAGGGATACCCTGAGAACTGTGAAAGGTAGCCTTCAGTTACTGAATGGATTGCGGTATTCCACTCAGGCCTCTGGAACCAGTCTGGCGACTTCAACCCTCCTAGGGGAGAGGCCCTCTGATAAATTGGTTGTGACCATGCCAAAAAATACTAGGGGATTTTGGTTCCCTAATGGACAACAACTATGTCTCAAGTGTAAGCAACCGAGGGGTGTTATTTGGATGCCTATCCCCCCGATCCTACCTAACTACAAAAATTCTTATGTGTTTTCCAATTGGGGTTTGAATGTTGGTTGTGTTAAGTAGTTTTTTAAGGCTCACTTGAATTAGGTGACAGAGTGTGTGCATGTGAGGTGATGAACCCAAATAAAAGTGCCACAAGGGGGGCAACTTTCTAACTAAAAATAACAAGACAGAATGTAAACTTTGAAATGCAAAATTTTTTCAAGTAAAATGCTGAAATT
The DNA here is from genome assembly GCA_027924585.1 of Larix kaempferi. Lineage (NCBI taxonomy): Eukaryota > Viridiplantae > Streptophyta > Pinopsida > Pinales > Pinaceae > Larix > Larix kaempferi. The sequence goes on along the minus strand of BSBM01000093.1, from coordinate 51,953,401 downwards.
TTAACAAAACGATTCTGTAAATGGAACAGAAATAAAACTGCAGAAAAGGCTGTAGGGAAGTATGGTTGCAGGTAGGACAGATGGCTGTGCCGGTGCAGAAAATAGTGCAGCAAAGTGTTGGGTTCAAAACAGGGAAAAAAGTGCAGAAAGCAAACCGCGGGTCTACGGCAAATATCGGCAGTCGGACCGAGGGAAACAGAGAAACAGTCGCGGACAGGATGCAGGTTTTTGGCCAAAAGAGGCAGTCGAACTGCAGGAAACAGGGAAAAAGCTGCAGGAGGGTTGTAGGAAAAAGGCCGACAGACGCAGTCGGGTTGCAGCAAAAGGGCTGAAAGCCGTAGTCGGGACGCGAGAAAATGGCCTAATGACACCAGCGAGTTGCAGAGAAATGGCTGAAAGCCGTAGGAAGGATGCGTAAAAATGGTTAACAGTCACCATCGGATCACGCTAAACAAGCTACTAGCCACGGTCGGATCGTAGGTAACAACCTTGAATCCACCGACAGGGCGCCGGAAACTGTCTGAGAGTTGCGGTCGGACGGAAAAAACGCGATCGGAACACAACTACGGGGGGTAAAAGACGCAGTTTATGGCAGCCGAAAGGAAAAAATAGAAAAATATTTAATAACTATAACCAGAAATTCAAACCAAGGGGAGTCGCCAAAACTGTAGCTAGGGTTTTCACCCTAGCTTGTGCAAATGAGCACCTACTAAGGAGAATGGACTCCTTAGTAGCAGTTCAATAAACAGTAAATGAAAGTAATAAAACAATACAAATTCTAAACTAGCATGAGCATTAATAAGCATAACAAAAACATGAAATATGGTGAAGATCTTTCTTTTTTGTATTAAAATTTTACCTCAAGTGTAGAGGTTGGTGAAGTTCTTGCAATGATCCAAGAGGGTTGCTCCAAACTCCAACTTTGCTCCTTCTCTTTCTCCAAATGGTGGGAATGGGCCAAAAGGGGCACTCAATGGTGAAAGTAGCTCAAGGGTGAGCTAGGGTTTCAAGAGTGATTTTGGCAGAGTAAGGGTGTATTTGACTGTGGATATGAAATGAGAGGTCTCCATCACCTATTTATAGGTTTTTAGTGGTGGAGTGCTGGCCCATGGTTTTGGGAACCATATGGTTTAGGTCAGCTGTATAGGGTTTTTTCCTCCTTTTTCCTCTTTTTCTCCTTTTTTTATATTTTTTATTCCCTTTTTAGAGGGTTTTTGCTATTTTGGAGGAATTTTGGATAATTTTGGGGGGAAAAGGGGTTTTTTAGCCTTTTGGAGGCTTTTTTGATGGTTTTGTGGCCTTTTGGAGGCTTTTTAATGGGTTTTGAGGGTTATGAAGGTAAATATGGTAGGAAATATGGACAAATGAGTCATGTAATGGGGTAGATGAGGTAGTGAGTACTTTTTGGGTGTTAACAGATTGCCCCCTGATGTGTGAGGGCAGGAGCTCATCGTATGGACGCTAGACATCATAAGTCTTGTATGGTTTTCCTGGGGTGTGGAGAAGAGAAGAAACAAACTGGAGTCCGGAACAACGGTCCCGAACAAACTGCAAAAGCTAAAAGTACATAACCTCAATAATGGATGAGGAATAATCTGATCATATGGACGAGGCGGGCATTCCCATGCTTGTATCAAGATATAGAACAATAGCAATAATGGGGTCCAAAATATGGGGACCTGAAATATACATGGCCTCAAATAAGGAATAAGGAAGAATCTCAATATATGGACGAGGCGGGCATACCCATGCTTGTATCACGATACATAAAAAATAACTGTGAGGCCCGAAAAGGGGGACCTGTAGGATACATAGAGAACCACTGTGTACATCATAAGGGTCCAGAGGGGACACAAATCTAGGACATACTGCTGGGATGACCATGTCTGAGCTGAAGAACTGATGCACTGGAAAAACAACAGTGCTACTGAGTGGGGGTACCAGAGGAACTGATGAGCTGCTGGATCATAGTGACGGGGAGTCATACTCTCAATGGTACACGGAACTGGAACTGAACTGGGTACTCAAGGAAGCATATAACTGGATGGTTTCTAAATACAATCGCCAATGCAACCCGAACATCCACGGGAACATATAACTGTGCGTTCTGAAGTGACTCACCAATGTGCTAGAGTCGGGGGAGATCCGGGGTCTTCGACCAATAATGGAAGGGATATAAACCCTGCGTGATTCTCAATGATGCAATCAAGGTGTTGAAGTTGAGCATGTGGCCCTAGTGCCTTTCCATCCTCCTTTTGGTCAACAACCTCCTCCACCTCAGTAGAATACATGAGCTTCATAATTAGGTCATTCTTTTGTTGAGAGATTAGCCACAGAATGTGTTGGGTAACCTGAGCTATATCCCATGCACGATCATGAATGGGCTCCTCCATGATAAACCTGTAATACCTCACCACTTCCCTATATTTCCATTCTTTCCTCCAAGTGGGTCCTATCCTCAACTTTTAGGTGTGCTATTCTGTTCCTCTAACAATGTTGAATTGTGGATTTATGAAAAAAGGTCGTATTTCATTCTCCTTCTTTAAGCCATCTATTTCTCAATTTTTGTTTCCAGAGGATTTCCTCTTGTGCCTCTCTAGCTATCACTTGCTCCAAAACTTGTCATTCTGCATCCCTTAGGGCCTCGTCGAATCCCTCCCTCATCCCTCTAGTTTGGATCTCTTCTAGATAGATTTCAAGGTGCCACTTGTCCTAAAAAATATTCCCAAAAATTTCTTTGTTCCATACTTTTAGTTTCTCCTTAATGGTTTTAATTTTCTACTGAAAACGATACATATGCGATCACCTTATCCCTTCCTCTTCCTCCCACCAATTTTCAATCGTGGTTTTAAAATCCGGTTGGGAGAGCCAAAATTATTCAAGCTAAAAGGGGCGCCTCTAGGTCTCACCATCTTGAACCCATGATAGACTGACTGGAAGTGGTTTGAGCCCACTGTGGGAAGGACCCACACATGTGCCTCCCCTCCATTGATGAGAATAGATTTATAATCTAAAAATATGTCAAGGCATGAGGCAATGTGCCCCCCCCCGTTGTCTGTTATTCCACATGAAAGAATGATTACTCGTTTCCATATCGACTAACTTCAAGTCCTCATTGAGATTTCAAAATTCTTGGCTGATAGGTTCCAAGAATATCTGACTCCCTTTCTTTTCCTCTAAATAGGTGATCATGCTAAATTCCCCCCCAATGATCCAGTGTTTTCCACTCATAGAATCTTTGTGCTCCACCAAGGATTTGAGGAAGCAAAATTTTTTAGCATGGACCTAAGGACCATACACATTGGTAATCACTCCTTCCGCTGCCGACCCCAACAATTTGGATTAAGCCAAAATGAATCTTTGGGTAGCCAAAAAATTAAATAGAATTATTACCCCCAAATCCCACAGGGTGGCTAAACCGCCCGCCATCCCTCCTGCTACAACAGATATCGCTTCACTACCTCTCCATACCTTTTGATTTATTTCTACCATTATGTCTACCGAACACTTTGTTTCCTGCAAGAAAACCACTGCCAGTCTCTCCTTTCTAATTTTGTTTCATAACATCTTAATATTTTGGGACCTGCACACGCCCCTTATGTTCTATGATATCAGCTTCATTGAGATAACTTCTTGAGGGAAACTTTAATCGTCAGGTATTGACCCGGGTCGACCAGCATGGAACCAACCTTTTCAATTTGATATTTATTACTTCTCCTTCCCCAATTTTCTGATCCCTCTTTAAATTTTCTCTTATTTTCCTTTACTTTACCCCCAACGATTCCTAGGGTTTTGGATTTAGCCGTCTTGAGAATGGCTTCCTAGAGAAGTTGGAATTGTTGAGTGAAGACATACCCTTCCTTCTTATTTGAGCCTGCTTGTTCATTTTGATATAGGTATAGATCTCCTGACTCCATGTCCTCCTCTTCAAGCATGTCAATATCCCTTGTCTCCTTTCCCTAATATTTCTCCTGTCTATCCATCCTTTCTTGTCCTTCCTCACTAGTTTCAGTCATCTCCCCCCCTTTCCCTATCTGGATGCATTCCTCTAGGCTAAACCCATTCTCCGGGAGGTGAAACAGAGAATCAAAGCTGTTAGAAGTTAGGGGTTTTGGGGGTGGGATGCCCCCTCCCCCATTCCTTCCCTGATGGCACCTTTGAGGCACCTTAGTAAATCCTTTGTTGTCCTTTTCTTCATTCTATCTCTTAACCGAGGTCACCGAGTTTTTTGGGAATTCTCTAAATAAGTGCTCGTGCTCGTGGAAGAGACTACAATGGAAGGGAATGTGTTCATAATCCAGGGGTTGAACCCAATCTTCATCATCCCATGTGAGAGTTATGGATTCTAGAAAATCCTATGATATATCCATGTAAACACAAATCATGGCATATGATCTATATCTGGTTCGTTTGGTCTATTATGATATCCTAACAAACTCTCCCAGGGTCTTACCTATTGAAGAATGTAACTTTGGAAGATATTCTTATTTGTATTATTTGTATTGTACCTCCTTCATGAATTATTATTGATGTAATTGATCATGTAAAAGTCATTGAAAGAGTCAATGTAAACCCTAAATGTTATGTCGGCCAAGAAAGATCCAGAAAAGAGTATTTTATTATTAACTGGACAAGTCACCCCTGTTAGGAGAGTCAAGTCGACCCTGTTGGGGAAAAAGGTCATGTCACTGATTAGTATAAATGATGAGCTCACCCTCTTCATTTTGTCACCTCACTCACTCATCAAGTTCGCAAGAGTAGAGAGATACAATCATAAAGAGTAGCTGCTTTTGGAGTCTTCTTGTTTTGTGTTATTACATAAGAAACACTACTATACATTCTGATGAATCTATATAGAAGAAGTTTGCTAGGTTTTTCTTCCCAACGAGGTTTTTCCTAGAATAAATTATTGTGTACTATTGTCTATGTTGTGCTCGTTTATCTTTCAATGATCCTTATTGTTACTGCATTTAAAATTCTAACATGGTTTCAGAGCTATCCTGAAAGAAAACATTGTGCAGCTGCTGCAACTGCCCGAACTAGGGTTTACATTTCCATAATCCTTTCTCCATAGATTAGCTGAAAAAGAGGTTCCAAGCAACTCGCCTCAGTAGGGCGCATCTTCCGGTTGAAGTAGAATTCAGATCGAAGAATTTTCATTTTTGGGCCCACCACTACAGCTCAGAAAACTAGGGCATCAAGTTTTTGGAGGACCAGTCCACATATTTGGAAGAAAAGGACCTTTTCTCAACTCACCTTAGGAGGGTGCATCCTACAGTGGAGGAAGATTCCAGATACGAGAATTTTCAAATTTTGACCTAATTCTACAGAAAACTACAACAACTGCAAAATTAGGGTTTCCATTTTTTTTTTTCAGTTCTGTCCTCAGATTTGGATGAAATAAGGATCTATTCAGCTCGCCTTGAGGAGGCACATCTCTCTCTCCAATTATTTGTTCAAGATCCCGAAGTTGAAAAATTAGGGTTTCTCTAACAAACCCTAGGACCTCCTGAAGCCAAATCTCAAAACTCAACTCTTGATTGGAGCATCTCATTTGGTAAGTTATACTTTCTCTATTTCCACTTGAAGTTCTCATTTATCAAGTATAGGGACATACAACTTTCGTGCCTAGAAGTATAGGGTGATGCTCATTTGGGAAGAGAATGAATTGGATAAGTATGTCATAAAATTAGTTGGGGAGCCAGAGGGAGATGAGAGCAAAACAAAGCATAAGAATCAATAAAATAACTTGGAAACTTTTAGATTCATGCTTTCCTCCAGGGAAAACTATAAAATGACAATCTCATAACCAACTCAAATGCCAAGTAAAAATTTCATAGATAATAAGGTGGTCATGTTATGTCTCCTCAAGGTAGACATCTCCCTCATCAAGGTATCAAATCCCACCAAGGGCCATGCATGGCCTCTCCAAGTGAGGAATTTCATTAAGATGCATGAACATGTGTGCAGTGCTTCCTACAAGAGTGGATCTCTCCCTTCATATAGGGTTCGAACCATCTAGAACATCCTTCAAGTGGCATGTGTGGCTTTCTCATATTGAATGTCCCACCAAGGTGCATAAAACAATACAAGGAAAAGGCCATGTAGCAGAGGTTTTTGTGGATGCTCCTCTAAAAAGAGCCCAAATATCCATTTATAGTGGATGTCACTAGCATAGGTGAGTGGGAAGAGGTTTTTCTTGGTGACTTCATACATCCAAAATGCACCGTTATGGATACAACACAAAATCACCGGTGCAGACATAAATCATGTGGCACCATGGTTGGAAACATCATTGAAAAAAAAAAAAAAAATAATACACACACACACACACACACACACATGCACAATTGGTGCTTTTAACTTACACAACTACACCGACACATACCCATTTTGAAAGCATCGAAGTAGGGTAAATTGATAGCGGAGGGAACCAAATTAGATTAATTTTCTATTTTTAATTTTAATTTTTGGTGCGGCCCTTCTAAATAGCCGCATCGGGGAATTCTTGTTAAGCTAACACCATAAAAGGGTTAAATAAAAAAAGTATCGAATTACAAAAACTACATAATAAATTAAATTTTTAATTTTAATTTTTATTTCTAGCTCAATCACTCTAAACAACAACACCGAGGTGTTTGAATTTCTGACGCACTATAAAAGGGTTAAATTAAAAAAATTCCAAATTAAAAAAAACAACTTATTACATTTTTTTTAACTATCATTTCAGTGCAGTCATTCTAAATAAACGCATTGGGGCATTAGAGCTTATGATGCACCATGAAAGAGTTAAATTTAAAAAAATGTTGAATTAAAAAACAGATTGGATTAATTTTTTATTTTTAATTCACACTTATGGTGTGTTCGTTCTCTCAGATCGTGCTTGCGCATCCAAGTTTCAGGTGCACCGAAACAAGGTTAAATAAAGAAATTATTGAATTGAAAACCCATTTTAACCATCTCTTTGGTTATTTTGACCACCTGAGCACTGGTTTCCTACATTCCATGCTCAGATTCCCTGCTCTTGGTGCTCCACGTGGTTGCATTGCTCAATTCCGTTGTTTATTGAGTGGATTTTGAATTTTTCCAAATGGTGGAAAATTTTTGAAATTTGGTGTACATCGCAACCATGCCTCCCCGATGTACAATTAACCAAGTAAATTCTTTGTTACTTCCCAATTTAATTTTTTGCGGATTGAAAATTAAAATTCATCTTTAGTTTGTCCTTTTTTTAACATTTTAAAAAACCTACACAGTGAGTTCAAGCCGTTTGGCTCACATCGCCACATGGTGCACAATGTAAATTTACATTGTGCACAAGGAATGGTGTGTTTATATGTGTAGTGTACTGTAGAGATGATGCGCTATACATTTCATAATGCACTGCCAAAATTTGAACATAATTTCAGACTCACCGATTAAACTAAATTTTTAAAAAAATAATCACAATGTTAACTAGTGCGCTTTGTAAACATGAACGCACCACCACACTGAAAATATTTAAAAAAACCCACGTTAACCGGTGCATATTGTTAACATGTATGCACCAAATTTTTTTCTGTGCTGATGTGTAACCTGCGCATTTTTCTGCCAATCAAAAATATTCTAAAACTGTTATGGTGCGCTTTAAATATGGTTGAGCACCATTTTTTGTGCTCACATGTCTAACTACTACACCAGTGCTTCATATTGATGGAAGCATTGTATCTCATATTTACAAAATATTACCGATGCATCGGAAAATACCCCACGCACTGGTGCATTTTCTATAAAAGCACACCATAAAACTAAATTTATTTAAAAAAATTACAATGATAAATGGTGCTCTTTGTTAACATTTACACACCACATATTCGGTGCCCTAATGTGTAATAAGTGCACCACTATGATTATCAAAAATAATTATAAAATTGAAAAAGATGTGCTCTTGTTATGGTGCGCTTTAAAAAGGTTTGTGCCCCTTTGACAGTGCATTGATGTGTCACTACTGCACCGATGATTCTTATTAATGGAAGCACCATTCTTAATATTTACAAAATATAGTCGGTGCATCTCAAAACACACACACACACTGGTGCATTGAATTTAAAAATGCACCGTCTTTGTTTTAAAAAATAAATTATCACATGGTGCGCTAGGGTCAATGTAGAGCACCGTTGATGGTGCTTTTATTGTTGTAATGCATTAGTTATCTAGAAGAGTTCAATTTTAGTTTATCTTATTTACATACCTAGTGCAATTGTTTTATTGTAGCGCACCGGTTGCAGTGTTCTTGTATTACAAGAGCACCAATTTCAGTGCGTGACTATAATTTAGGCACACCGCTTGTCAAATTCATTTATTTTGAGAAAAAATATATATTATTTGATGCTAATAGATAGCATGCTCATTTAATGAAATATTTAATTTTTTTTATGTCTATTTATAAGATTGATCAATATTATATCTGAATCAAATACATCATCGATGAGAGGCCAATCAACAATAACATGCATGAGTTTACCAGTACAACTTCATGCGCGAATGGGAGGCTAAAGAGAGGGAGAGGGATTTGCATCTTTTCCCAATTACTCATCAGACATTGGACCTCTTGATGGTGTTTTTGGCCTCCTAAAGATCTATTAGGAGGATACATCCCTCAAGGGGAAATTTGCTTTGTTTGTGTAGTTGATCCATCATTGGGATCATCATAGGCAGGCATTTCGCAATGGTCGTGATCAGTGATTCCAATCCACTGGGGAGGACATTTACTTCATCACTAGTCTATCCAGGAGAGGGGAGGATTTTTCCTAGTTCTCCGGTGTGTCAGTTGGTGTTGTAGCAGAGAGTCAACTCGCTTACTCTCTCTCTCATATATATATATATATATATATATATATATATATATATATATATATATTATAGACCACGCCACTAATCCTGTTGATTTATAAGTGTGCGGTGGACAACTATTTATTTCTTCCTTCGGTGCGGAGGAGGTCAAGTGCCTCTCACTATTGGTGACGACCATTTCACAACTCACCAGTGATGGGAATCCCATTAGTTTCCTTCTTTTATTTTATGTGGATTATTTAGTGCAGAGAACTAGATGCATTAGGTGGTCCACCATTTTTTTGTAGAAGTTTTGTTTTGCTTTGGGTCAATGTCATGCACATATTGATGGGAGGGTCAACTTCCCTTTTGGTTCAGAGTGATTTTGTTTATTTTTTGAGAGGTTTCTAGCCATGAGGCCTTCATTTGACCATAACCCTCCTAGGACGATGATGGAGGTGTGTATGCACACGTGCGGTTAGATGATGCTCAAGAGGGTGCATCCCAAGTTCCCAGCTAGGATCACTCTAGAGATGCCGTAGATGCTAGCTAGCAAGGAGGATCATGCCTTGGACCTTGTCCCATATTCGCACGTGGGGTTGAAATGGAGAGCATTCCAAAACATATTTCTCATCCAGGATGAGCCATCATATAATAGAGGTAATATTAGCATTATGTTTAAATTAACCTAGATGCATTTTATTGTCTTACTTAATTCAAATGAAATATATTCTAAGTTTTTTAATGAAATTATCTAATTCTTCTTGTGTACTATATATTTTACAGGAATTGGCACGTTCGATGGGGGGGTTCCACCATCTGTTCAGGATGATGAGGATATGCAGGAGACCGAGGTTCCTGCATTGCCTAGACTCGGCCTACGACCTAAGCCAGATGATAGGATTCAACAAGAGGCAGCAGACATGTTTTCCACATTGTTGGCTTGATACAGAGTCCAGCCTACACAGAGAGACGATATCATCTAAGACCCTGAGCTTTCATAGTTATGGAGGATGATTTCTCATCATCTGAGGTATTTGATGTAGTATGTCATGAGTGCATCCATCCATTTAGATGCTTGGATTTCAATGGATGAGTTTACATCATTTGATGAGGGTGGCGATCCTCCACCTCCTCCTCCTCACCATGATAGAGCCTCAACATTGCATGATCCACCTCCTCCTTGTCCAACTTGTTGGCACTTTGATTCAGTTGTCATTGATGGTTGGAAATCAGACAAGCTGTGACTCAGATAGCTACGACTCAGACAAGCTGTGACTCAGATAGCTGCAACTTAGACGGCTGCGACTTAGACAAGCTGTGACTCAGATGGTTGGAAATCATACAAGCTGTGACTCGGATAGCTGTGACTGAGACAAGCTGTGACTCAGATGGTTGGAAATCATACAAGCTATGACTCAGATGGCCATGAATCAGATAAAAACACAGTGATTTGCGTCTCAATTTACGAGCATCTGGAGACGAATATCGAAAATATGGGACATGGGTTTTGTGCGCAACAGCCTCATTTACTTGACATGCGAGGAAATTTCCAAACAAAGCTATGGTTTGAGTTATACAAATGGTTCTCTGAACACATAATTCTCAGATTTACTGTTGCGACCGGTTTTACAAATCAGCAATTGGTTGAAACAACTGTGACTCAAACAGCTGCGACTCACAAACATTTAATTTTTTAATTAGTCAGTTACAACGTGTAAACTCTGGAATTCAAAGAGACAGTTAAAATGTCAGTTACAGCATGTAAACTCTGGAATTCAAAGAGAATTAAAATGTCAGTTATAGCGTGTAAATTCTGGAAGTTAAAGAGATAATTTCAGTTTTAGAATTGATATATCTGGAAGTTAAAGAGACCGAGGAAAATAACTTCAACATCTATAAAAAACAATTGATGAGAACAAAATTGTGGTGAGATTTGAGAGGATGAAGAGGAGTCGTTGATGATGAAGCTGTGATTTGAAGAAAATGAGAACAAAATTGTATGGCTCGATTTAATGAAGAACAGAATGCCCAGAAACTCAAGCTGTAGCAACACAGAACAAAATAAAAAGGGTATGTACTGATATATCTGAACCAGTGTGATATAATTGACTGATATTTTTTGGTACATAGGGTGGTAGGGAGGAGCAAGGGAAGACTGTAAAGTCTTCTTTGCAAGTTGGTGCTTGTACATTTGGGAGTTGTAGCTTCCATTCAGTTGGTTCTGAAGAAACAGAGGTAGCAGCCTCATCTGGATTGTAGCTCAGATAAAATAGAATGTAAAGAGAAGTTGTAGCTTGCCTTTCATCCTAAGAAGAAGAGGTTTTTTCCCTTTATGGGTTTCCTCATGAAAAATCTGTGTCTATGTGTATATCTGTGTGATTGAATGATTATACTATGCCTATATATTAAATCTACTGCAATGAACTTTCTGCTGTTAAAAGAATGAAGGCAAAGGTTTTGATAACACCCTGACTGCTATAAGTTATCAAGGAATTTTTTTTTAAAATTGTTTAAGCTCTGTAATTAACTGATTCACCCCCCCCTCTCATTTAATTGATACTTTCAACAATTGGTATCAGAGCCAGACCCTTTAGTCTAAGGAAGATCTGATAAGCTTAAACATGACAAGTCATAATGGTTCAACCAATAAAGCTCCTCTGTTTGATGGAACAAATTTTTCCTTTTGGAAGGTTAGAATGAGAACATACCTAATGTCTTTAGGTGTTGATGTTTGGGAAGTGGTAGAAACTGGATATACAAAACCTATTGTACTAGCTTCCAAAGAAGATAAGCTAGAGTTTAGTTTTAATGCAAAGGCAATGAATGCCATTCTGAGTGGTCTTTCTGAATCTGAATTTGTAAAGGTAATGCATCTTGAATCTTCCAAAGAAATGTGGGATAAACTCATTAGTAGCTATGAAGGAAATGAAAAAGTAAAAGATGCCAAACTTCAAACTTACAGACTGAAATTTGAACAGCTAAAGATGAATGAGGATGAGTCTGTTAGTAAATATTTTTTGAGAGTTGAAGAGCTTGTGAATGCCATGAAGGGTCTTGGTGAAAAGATTGGAGAAGCTCCTCTAGTTCAAAAGATTTTGAGATCTCTACCTGATAAGTTCAATCCAAAAGTCTCTGCAATAGAAGAAATGAGTAATCTGAAAACTTTATCTATTGATCAACTTCTAGGAACTTTAATTGCCTATGAAATGAGAATCAGTAAAGATAAAGCTACCGTTAGAGAAGCTTATTTTAAAGCAAACAAATAGATAGAATCTGAAATGGAAGAGATTGAGGCAAAATTTGTAAGAAGACTGAAAATTGGATCAGGAAAATATAAAGGGAAGTTGCCTTTTAAATGTTTCAATTGTGGTAAGGTAGGGCACTTTGCATCTAAATGTCCTTATAAAGAAAAAGGTAAGAATTCTATTGATGAAGAGAAACATACATTTAAGAGATACAATAAAAATAATAACTACAAAAAGAAAAGTATATGTGCAAATGATGTTGACCTCTCAGAAGTTTCAGACAGTGAGTCATCTTGTGAAGATAAAATGAATGATTTTGTGCTTATGGCCATAGAAGATCTTGAAGATGTTGGAAGTGATATGAAAGATGAAGATGTTGTTGTTGATATGGAAGGTGATTTGATTAGTGCTTTGGAAGAAATTGACAGACTCAGATTAAAGAAGAGGAAAAAAAATTAGTTGTTAGTACAATATGAAAAGAATGCTAAAGAACCAAGTACAGACTGTAGCTTGTTAAAGATAGAACTAGAAGAAACAAAGAAAATAAATGATGTTCTAAAAGAACAATTATCAGAGAAAAAGATGAGATGTGAAGCATTAGAGGAAGAAGTTGTAAAATTTAGAAAAGAATTGGAAAATTTTCAATCTCTCTATCATCAAAACTTGCCAAGTATTAAAGCAGCAGAAGAACTAAATAAAATTCTAAATAAACAAAGATCTCCTTTGATCAAGACTGGTTTAGGTTATGAAGAAGGGAGTACAAATTTGTCAGAAAACAAAGAAACAACTAAGGTAATTAACTTCCAGAACAGCAATCAGTCAGAATATACAAAGTTGGCAAGTTTCATCAAAACTGAAGAAAATAAAGACAAAAGTAAAGTTAATCTAATGAGTGGAAAAGATGATATAGCTACTGGTCTACAGTCAAGAAGACATGAAAAAGAATTAAAGAACAGAATGACATGGCCATCTATTCCAAGAAGACAGTCAAGATTCAGGTATCAAAAAATTTTCAATGGATACTATTATTGTTGTTCTGATTTTGGTCATAAAGCTGCAAATTGTGTTTTTCACTTTAAAAATATACAACAAAGAATGTTTAACAGTAATCAAGTGCTACAACATAAAGAGAAACAGTCAATGGAAAAACAACAGTATCATACTACACCTTTTCCAGCAAGAAGAAGAGATTATGCTAGAAATATAAATTCTTTTGAGTCTTTGTACAATCAACCAGAATGTTATATTTGTCATAATTTTGGACACAAGGCCATAGACTGTCGTTTAAAGAATTATGAATCAGATTCAAGAATAGATTTTTCTATTAAAAAGGCTAAAGTATGGAAGAAGAAAGAAAACAACCAGTGTGGATTAGTGCTTTCTGCTCAAAGACAAAAGGACCCCTGGTATATTGACAGTGGTTGTTCCAAGCACATGACTGGAGATAAAGGTAAATTTATATCTCTGAGTAAACACAAATCAGGAGATGTAACTTTTGGAAATGATGCTCCAGGGAAAATCAAAGGCAAAGGATTGGTACATCTAACTAGTAAAGGAAAAGCTGAAGATGTATTATTTGTGGATGGATTGAAGCATAATCTTCTTAGTGTCAGTCAGGTATGTGATAGAGGATGTGAAGTTGTATTCAATTCTAAAGAATGCAAAATAAAATCTGTATCTTTAGGACAATTGGTTGCCAAAGGTATAAGAACAGAAAATAATGTCTATGTTTTGAAAGAAGATAAGGAAGAGTGTCATCTAAGCAAGTATGATGAGAGTTGGTTATGGCATAGAAGACTTGGACATTTGAGTTTTGATCATTTAATCAAACTTAGGAACAATGAAGCTATAAAAGATTTTCCTAAGATTTCAAAACCATATGATGCTGTATGTAAACCTTGTCAAATGGGAAAATTGACTCGAACTCAGTTTAAATCTAAGAGCTTGACATCAACAGATAAACCTCTTCAATTAGTACATATGGATTTATGTGGACCATCAAGAAAGGAAGGAACAGGTAAAGAAAACTATTTTATGCTGATTATTGATGATTACTCTAGACTAACATGGGTTGCTTTCTTGAAAGAAAAATCTGAAGAATTTGAAAAATTCAAAGTATTTAAAGCTTTGACTGAGAATTAAACAGGAAAAAGATTAAAAGCAGTAAGATATGATAGAGGATGAGAGTTTTGTTCAAGGGACTTCAAAGAATTTTGTGATGAACAAGGAATCAAAAGAGAATATACAATTTGAGGCACTCCACAACAAAATGGATTCGTTGAGAGACAAAATAGATCAATTCAACAGATGGCAAGGTCAATGATGAATGAAAGAAATATTTCTCAGACATTCTGGGTAGAAGCAATTCACACAGCTGTTCATGTTCTTAATAAAGCTCACTTAAGGCCTAACAGTGATAAAACTCCTTATGAATTGTGATTTGGGAAACCTGCTTCAATCAAGCATTTTAGAGTTTTTGGAAGTAAATGTTATATCAAAAACAATGATGAACATCTTGGAAAATATGATGATAGGGCTAATGAAGGTATCTTTCTGGGGTATGCTACAAATAGTAAAGGATACAGATGTTACAATAAGAGGTCACGTAAAATGGTTGACAGCATTGACATTAAGATTGATGAAGGTATGCTTGTAAAATATATTCAGATAAACAATGTTGATACAGAAGATGCAGTTGAAGACGAAGAAGAATAGGTCCAAGAATCAGAAAAGGAAGACTCTAAGTCAAAAAATGAAAGTACAGGTACACAACAACAACCAGTAAATCCTTCTTCAAGAATTATTCAAAAGAATCATCCTGAAAGTCAAATTATTGGCAACAAGAATGAAGGTATCCAGACAAGAAGTAAGTTACTTAAGAATTCAGAACAGTCTCACATTGCTTTTTTATCAGTCATAGAACCCAAGAATTTTAATGAAGCCAGTGAAGATGAAGATTGGATAAAAGCTATGAATGAAGAGCTTGATCAGATTGAAAAGAATAATACTTGGGAACTTGTTCCTAGGCCAACAGACAAGAATGTGAATGGGTCCAAATGGGTATTTAAGAATAAGATGAATGAAAAAGGACAAATCGTAAGAAATAAAGCCAGATTGGTTTGCAAGGGGTATGCACAAGTTGAGGGACAATATTTTAATGAGACTTTCGCACCTGTGGCAAGAATGGAAGCTATAAGAATGTTTCTTGCTTATGCCTGTCACAAAAATTTCAAAGTTTATCAGATGGATGTTAAATTAGCTTTTCTAAATGGAGATCTAGAAGAAGAAGTGTATATGGATAAACCTGAAGGTTTTTCACTAATAGACAATCTTGATTATGTATGCAAACTGAAGAAGGCACTATATGGATTGAAACAAGCACCAAGAGCCTGGTACTACAAATTGGATAAATATTTACAAGAAAAAGGATTCAAGAAAGGCACTACTGATAGTAATATGCACATCAAAACAGAAGGTGATGATTTATTAATTGTTCTAGTTTATGTTGATGGCATTATCTTTGGATGTACTAATGAATCTTCTATCAAGTGGTTTTCTAATGCCATGCAATCTGAGTTTGAAATGTCAATGATTGGAGAATTATCATACTTTCTTGGTCTTCAAATCAATCAGAATTCTGAAGGTCTATTTCTCTCTCAAGAGAGTTATCTAATGTAGATGTTGAAAAAGTTTCAAATGGAGGATTCTTCACCTGTTCGTACCCCTATGATTGTTGGCTGCAAGCTTAGAAAAGATGATATCTCACCAGATGTTGATCAAAGAACATACAGGTCAATGATAGGTAGTCTTCTATATATTACAGCAACTCGTCCTGATATCATGCATGTTGTTGGAATGGTAGGAAGATTTCAGTTTGCTCCCAAACAAAGTCACTTGGTAGCCGTGAAGAGAATTTTCAAATACTTGAAAGGCACAATGACTTATGGTCTCTGGTATCCTAGGAATAAAAAATTTCAGTTGATTGCATATTCAGATGTTGATTGGGCAAATTGTTTGGATGAAAGAAAGAGCACTAGTGGAGGTGCATTCTTCCTAGGCGATTCATTAGTAGCATGGATGAGTAAAAAGAAAGGTTCTATCTCTCTATCTACTACTGAGGTTGAATACATAGCTGCTGCAACATGTTGTACACAGGTATTATGGATGATACAAACTCTTGCTGATTTGGAGGTGAAATATTCTGAACCTATTCCTATTCATTGCGATAACACAAGTGCCATTAGTGTATCAAAGAACCCTGTTCTTCATTCCAAGACCAAACACATTCCAATCAAGTATCATTTTTTAAGGGAGCAGGTTACAAACAGAGTTTTCCAACTGCATTTCATTCCTTCTAAAGAACAGATTGCTGATATCTTTACTAAACCCTTATCCAAAATCCAATTTGAATATCTACGCCAGAAGTTGGGTGTCATATCTTGTTCTAATTAACTTGTTCACTTTGGCAGGGGGAGTTTGTGCTTATTGCATATCTTATGTAATTCTGAGATGGTTCCAGAATGTTTTATTTGCTGATTTATGAGTTAATATTGATAGGGGGAGATGTTTTGTCATGATTTCTTTGACATTGATGTCAAAGGGGGAGAAGTTTAGGTAGTTGCAGATAACAAGCAGTCAATGATTACACTTGCAACATCATAAATTTTAGGTTTCCATCAATGCCAAAGGGGGATATTGTTGGCACTTTGATTCAGTTGTCATTGATGGTTGGAAATCAGACAAGATGTGACTCGGATAGCTGCGACTCATATAAGCTATGACTCAGATAGCTGAAACTCAGACGGCTGCGACTCAGATAGCTGTGACTCAGACAAGCTGTGACTCAGATGGTTGGAAATCATACAAGCTGTGACTCAGACAAGCTGTGACTCAGATGGTTGGAAATCATAAAAGCTGTGACTCAGACGGCCGTGACTCAGATAAAAACACAGTGATTCGCGTCTCGATTTGCGAGCAGCTGGAGACGAATCTCAAAAATTTGGGACATGGGTTTTGTGCACAACGGCCCTATTTTATTGAATTGCAAGGAAATCGCCAAACAAAGCTATGGTTTGAGCTATACAAGTGGTTCTCTGAACATGTAATTCTCATATTTACTGTTGCGGCTGGTTTGACAAATCAACAATTGGTTGAAACAGCTATGACTCAAACAGCTGCGACTCACAAACATTTAATTTTTTAATTAGTCAGTTACAACGTGTAAACTCTGGAATTCAAAGAGATAGTTAAAATGTCAGTTACAACGTGTAAACTCTGGAATTCAAAGAGACAGTTAAAATGTCAATTACAGCGTGTAAATTCTGGAAGTTAAAGAGACAATTTCAGTTTTAGAATTGATATATTTGGAAGTTAAAGAGACAATTTCAGTTTTAGAATTGATATATCTGGAAGTTAAAGAGACCGAGGAAAATAACTTCAGCATCTATAAAAAACAATTGATGAGAACAAAATTGTGGTGAGATTTGAGAGGATGAAGAGGAGTCGTTGATGATGAAGCTGTGATTTGAAGAAAATGAGAACAAAATTGTATGGCTCGATTTAATAAAGAACATAATGCCCAGAAACTCAAGTTGTAGCAGCACAAAACAAAATAAAAAGGGTATGTATTGATATATTTGAACCAGTGTGATATAATTGACTGATATTTTTTGGTACATAGGGTGGTAGGGAGGAGCAAGGGAAGACTGTAAAGTCTTCTTTGCAAGTTGGTGCTTGTACATTTGGGAGTTGTAGCTTCCATTCAGTTGGTGCTAAAGAAATAGAGGTAGCAACCTCATCTGGGTTGTAGCTTAGATAAAATAGAATGTAAAGAGAAGTTGTAGCTTGCCTTTCATCCTAAGAAGAAGAGGTTTTTTCCCTTTATGGGTTTCCTCATGAAAAATCTGTGTCTATGTGTATATCTATGTGATTGAATGATTATACTGTACCTATATATTAAATCTACTGCAATGAACTTTCTGCTGTTAAAAGAATGAATGTAAAGGTTCTGATAACACCCTGACTGCTATAGGTTATCAAGG
Source organism: Larix kaempferi (assembly GCA_027924585.1). NCBI lineage: Eukaryota > Viridiplantae > Streptophyta > Pinopsida > Pinales > Pinaceae > Larix > Larix kaempferi. The sequence continues at coordinate 51,935,301 of BSBM01000093.1, read as the reverse complement.
AAAAGTTTTTTAAAATTGTTTAAGCTCTGTAATTAACTGATTCACCCCCCCCCCTCTCAGTTAATTGATACTTTCAAAACAACTCACCATGATGACCATTCAATGTCTACTCCTCCACACCCAATTGACCCACCACCATCTCCAACTCATGATCCATAGGTCGACCAATTAGCCTCTCATCCTCATTGACCTGACTATCCACCATCTCCTACTCCACCCATCTCCCAGGCTCTAGATACAATGGTTACATCATGTGAGATACATCATGAGGGAGATTTCAACTATGATGCTATCTTTTCTTCTATCTTTCTTGACATACATATTGATTTGTTGGTGGAAGTGTCTATCACTATGGCTCTATTGTTAGAGGTAGTGATGCCTCTGGTTCTAGAGGTGTACCAAATATCTCATAGCATTTATTGGACTGGTGATGTATATTTGGCATGTATCATGAGCTTGATATATATATATATATATATATATATATATATAGACACGCATACACACACACTACATTTTTCATGTGAATGTTGATGTTGATGTTTATTTATATGTTGATGGTGATGTGTATATTAGGTAGGTTAGATATGTTTGCTAGGTGTGCTTGATAGATGTGTAGGTTAGATGGTGTTTGTTATATGTTGGCATGATGGTTATGGTAGATAATGTAGCTTGTGTTTTGTTAGATGTTATTATTATATTTGTGTGTTAGATGATGTTTAAATTTGTTAAAAGTATATGCTCGATGATGGTAGGTAATTTTTACATGTGTACGTTAGGTGATGTTTGACGTGTATGTTAGATTACATTAGCTATTCTTTTAGGTGTATGTAAGATGGGGCTTATGTTTGATAGGTGATGATAGATTTGTATGTTAAATGATGTTTGTCATATGTGTGTGATGGTTATGTTAGATGATGTTTATGTTTAGTAGCTAGTAATGATGATGATGATGATGGTATGCTACATGACGTTAGGTGATGGTGGTGGTGGCCATTGATTTGATGATCACATTGTAATATTTTTTATTGTTATGTATATATACACTTTATTTTTATGAACTCAATGGTCTGTCAAATTATTTTATGATATTTAGCTTCATGTCTATGATGTATTTTGTAAATGTCAATGAATATGATTCATGTGTGTGATGCAATTTTATTTATTTATTTATGTATTTATGTAGATGTCTTTTATATTAGCCATAATTATAATTACAAATTGTGCACAATCTCCGTTACAATTGCAAGTTGCAATCTCAACTATAATTACAATTTACAATCATTATTTCAATTTCATAACTACAAATTACAATTACAATAAGAAACTATTAATTAGATTTACAAATTACAAATTACAAATCAGACAATTACAGCTACAAATTTACAATTGCAAATTGTAGTTATAGTTACAATCAGAACTTGCAAATTGCAATTACAAATTACAAAATATTTTACAAAATTTCTAAAATGTTTAATAATTTCTAATCAATGCTAACATGGAAACTATAACCTTAGACGAAATTAATAATAAAAAATATTTAAAAATAAAACACTAAAAAAACATGCAGGAGATATATATATATATATATATATATATATATATATATATATATATATATATATATATATTAAAAACCATGGTTTACGCAGAGAATAATGTTATGGAGATCGGAGCCGTGTTTCGATAATTTCATTCGACATTTTGAACCATACTCTTGGTTCATCATCAGGAGTTGAAAATTGATCGAAGGAGAGATTGGAAGGATTTCTCAAATATATAGTGAATACCATGTTTCCTTATTTTCTTATTTAATAGTAAATTTAAATTTAACATTAAGTTTTCCATCAAGTGGGTTTGTCCAAAAGGGGGCATTTAATGGTATTACGGTTTCATGGTTTTCCTTTTTTGAAGAATATGGATCACTAGTTTCCACACATCAATAATTTTAGTGCCTTCATCCCTATTAAGAGTCTCAGGGTTCAACGTAATTTTAATCTTTTCCCTTACTTTTCTTTTTGTGAGGTGATCAATCTTAGCGATAATTTTGGCTTTTTTCTAGACAAATATGATGTTTTGTATTATGTGAGTGCTCAGCTAATGCAGAATTCCTAAACCTATCATGTGTGATATCGGCGAACTGTTCTTTTAATCTAATTTCCATAGATCTCCCTGTCTCCCCTATGTGTGTGTGTGTGTGTATATCAAACTAATACATACAACCAATTCAAATTTAACCAAGCAAGTAGTGATCAAGCATTCCAAGCATAGCCAACAAGGAAGAGTGAATAGGGAAATATGTGCATAGGCATTAAATAAGAAAGAGTGACAGAGCAATCCAAGCACAACCATCCAATAACGAAGAGGCAATAGAGTAATCCATGCACAACCATCCAACAATGAAGAGAAAAGAGGAATATGTATGTCTTTGAGACTTTAATAGTTTTTTAATCCAGATTCATCCACGCACAACCAACCAACAACGAAGAGGAAAGAGGAACATGTATGTCTTTGAGATTTAAATAGTGTCTGTAACGTCCCCTTTACCCAATCCAACCATCGGGAGGGGACATTAACTGATTTCAGGCTCTCAAATTTCGCCCCAAAGACATAATGCAAATTTCAACATATAAATGTGTGCAGAAACATAAATAAACATACACAGTGGAATTAAACTCTATACACACACACATCTAACATGAAAAAACAAGCATAAACATTACATGCATCAAATAAAAACATTTCAGATTCAAATGCATGAGAATACTTATCTTTATCCAACGGAAATCCAAGCAATTGGCCGTGTAAGAGTAATTTTACACCCAACCATAGGCAGTCTATCCAACATATACTCTTTCTGCTGAGAGGCCACCCCCAAGCTGGGCTATGAGGTTACCAGGGCGAAGGAAACACCTATAGGATTTTATCTCTCAGCCCACAACCAATTCTACTGTATGTGCTTAGTCAAATGCTCCTACATAACTCTACAATGGTCCCACTCAGCCACAACAGCCTTGGCTTCAACAATAGATGCCCCAAACAACACCCTTCTTAGCTCAGGCATCCCCTTCACTGATCAACAGTTTGCTCAGGCGATTCATCTTGCATAGTGCTTCTAGTGTGTACATAGAAGAATTCCAACCTGATATGTGTTGCTATAGAACCACCTGTAGATTCAACTCATGTATTCTCAAGCACCTATGAGTAGCATAAATCAATGGGTAATGGTTCCTAGCTTGCCCAACCTCTCTACTCACCTACAACCATCAATTTTCCCTTCCAAATCTGCACCACTATCTCCAAATTTGAATTTATGGGTTAGAAATGGTCTGGTATGTTCATGGATAACAATTGAGAGCTTTGCCTAGTGTAGATTTGCATGAAAGAAAAAAGAGAGAATTAGGGTTGAATCCAAGAAATATGAGAAAATGGTGAAAATACAACTAACATATCTTTTGACGGTAGAAGAAAGCACTCCTAGCAACTGCAAACTAACTTCTATCATGACAGAACTATCAAAAAAGTGTAGTTAGTCCCATGCTTCAATAATTGCATGAGATGACTTTTCCCACCAACCTCACACATGCATTCAATGTTTGGAAAATGGTAAAAAAGGAGATAATTGGCTTATTCAAAGCACATGATAGGATTTGGGTGAGTTCTAAGGTTGAAACATGGAAGGAAGGATTCAATCTCCCATAGAACCCCTTTCCTCTTCCGCTCTGATGGAATAATATCCCCTTTGGTGCTCTTTACACAACCATTCTAGGATAGTTTGATTATTTATGCACATACTATTTACATATATATTCTAAATTAGCATGACAAGCCAACCTCACAGTCCAAATAAAAATGTATACATCATGCATGTCTATCCATTCATTAGTCAGGCCTTGGCCTTGAGCTCCACACTAGCATATCTACATCATTTACATACATTTGGTTAAATACATTCCAAGTCAAAACTAGGGGTATTACAATCCCCCCCTGGAATAACACTGTCCTCGGCGTGTGCTCAAAATCAGAACAAAAATGGATATGCCTCTTTTATGGCATCCTCCAACTCCCACATAGCCTCATCAGTACTGAATTGCTTCCATTGCACCTTTACCTATTTGATGGATCGATTTCGAAGCAATGTCACCTTCCTATGTAGGATGCATAGTGGCTCGATTTGGAACTCTCCCCTGGGTTCCACCTGGATCACATCCCAGTCAATCACATGGTTAGGATCATGTACATATTTTTTAAGCAATGAAACATGAAAAACATTATGATGTCTAGTGCTAGCAGGCAATGCAATTCTATATGCAACTGGCCCTATTCTCGCAAGCACTTCAAATGGCCCACAATATCTTGGTGATAGCTTGGCACAACTTCCAAGCTTCAAGAAACTCTTCCTTGGCCTCACTCTGAGGTAAACATGATCCCCAACATGAAACTCCCTATGCACTCTATTCTTATCTACATAGATTTTCTATCTATATTGGGCTACCTTTAAATTTTTCCTGATCTTTGCAACCTCTTATTCCATTTCCTTAAGTCATTCTCTCCTAAGAATAATTTTGTTCACTAGATTATCCCAAGTAACTGGTGTTATGCACCTGCTGTCATACACAGCTTCAAATGGACTGATTCCCAATGATACTTGTTTCCCATTGTTATATTCAAACTCTACCAAGTGTAGATAATCCCCCCACTTGGATGGTTTTTCCATCACATACATGTGAAGCATGTCTTCAAGCACCTGATTTACTCTTTCTATTTTCCCATTTGTTTATGGATGGTAGGCAGTACTAAAGTTTGGTTTTGTACCCAAATTAGTGAAAAGACTTTTCCAAAAATTAGAGGTGAACTTGGTATCCTTGTTTGAATATATTGCCTTAAGCAATCCATGTAACCTAAAAAATTCCTTCATAAAAATATTTACAATGGCATATGTTTTATATGTGGATTTAACTAGAATAAAATGTTCTACCTTTGATAATTTATCCACCACAACCATGATGGAATCATGCTACCTCGCTATCATTGGAAAACCTATAATAAAATACATGGAAATCAATTCCCATTTCCACTCCAAAATTGGTAGAGGCTGCAATAAACCTGATGGGTGTTGATGCTCAACCTTCACTTGTTGACATTTCATGCACTTGGAAATATACTCAGCAATGCCCTTCTTCATTCCTGGCCAAAAATATTGCTTTCTCGCCGTAGCAACTGTTTTTTGGTATCCTGGGTGACTAGAATATGGAATTTTATGGATTTCATCCATAATTAATCTACTCAAATCTTCCACATTAGGAATATAAATTCTATTTTTATAAACAAGAAGTCTGTCACCTTCCAAATGGTAACCTTCATACCTTTCTCTAAATTTCGTTGCTATAATTTTTCCTTTATTTGCACATACAGTTCATCTTTAATGATAAAGTTAACAATCTCATGCCTTAAATCTGACTAGCAAGTACTAATGGTTGCCACGTGCATTTCATGTATTTTTCTACTAAGTGTATTAGCCACTTTATTTTCCTTACCCTTTATGTATTTGATCTTAAAATCAAATTCACATAAAAATTCTAGCCATCTAGCTTTCCTAGCATTTAATGTTGGCCACTCAAACAAATATTTCAAGCCACAATTGTCTATCCTTAGCTCAAATTTTTTTCCTATTCAATATTTCCTCCACATTTTCAAAGCAAGCACAATGTTATACCTCCATATTTCACAGTGTTGCATCTTCACCATAAAAATAGTTGACGACACTTCCCCTACTGCTTAAAACACCCAGAAGAGAAAAATGATGAGTGATCCTTGAAGACAAACCTATCCTGTCAAGAATCAACCTAGCTGAGACTTCATATACCTACACTACCGTGCCTTGCTCCAGCTTAGGTGCGTGGTAATCCACACTACCGTGCTATGCTCTTTCTCTGCCATGCGGTACTACCGCACTATGCTCAGTTTAAGAGGCGCGATACTCCCTTTTTAGCCTTTTTGCCATGGCTTATGGGATCTTGATCTTCGAGAGATTTTTTAGGATTGGTATCCCTGATTCGATCCTAACTCACCTTCTCAGATTAGTGGGCCTGATCCACTAAACATTCCCAAGATCCATTCTTCTCTCTTGATGGTTAACCCTACTACACACTATAAGAGAGAGGAATTCCATGAGCAAAGGGGAGGACTCTTGGAGACATTAAACTTATGATCTTGAATCTTTGTGGAGATAGCTAGAGGAGAAAGCACTTGGAGCTGGGAGTTGGCTTGGACATCAAGCAACCATTGTAAGTGACTTCAAGTTGGTAATAGAACATAACTTGTCTTGTTTCCCAAATCATGTGTGTTGATTTTGTTTCAATTATATGATTTGTATCTGTTATAGGTTTAGATTCTAACTCATATTTCAAGTTGCTAGAGAATCGTATATACTTGTGTCTTGGTTTCATTCTGACAAGTTCATTCGAGATGACTTGGCAATTGGAGCGACCATTGGGACGAGCAATTGAATAGAAGGTCAGTTAAATCTCTTCCATTTCTTTCAGCAGTTTAATCTTGAAATGTCTGTTTAGATCTAGGAATTCAAGGTAGCATTTGTTATTTTTTGTCTTAGTTTAGAGTCAGTTAAAGTCTACTTTAATCTAAGAGAATTTCTACCTATCCGTAGGGAGAAATTTCTACAACAAGAATGGCAACACCGCTGGTTTGAACCCCATTTGATTGATTCATCTCACTTTCAGTCATTTTTTATTGTGATTCTTCTTTCTCTTCAAACCAGTACAGAATTTTGGTCTCCTTGACCTTTATTCTTCCCTCCTCTCTACATCTTTCCTCCCTCTGTGATCAATGAGTCCTCTGGGTCTGCAGCAACCCTGGAAAATTCAATCTTTTTTTCAAAAGTTGCGTTTTTCCATCCTTTGCAACAGTACCGCGCCCCCACTACTGTCTACAGCGCGGTAGTACCGCGTACCCATAACTCTTACCAAAGCGGTAGTCTACCAGTACCGCGCTATAGCCTGTTCCTGCCACGCGGTAGTGTCTGCATATTTTCAATTTTTTCTTGCCTGTTTGGTTTCTTGAATCATTTTTTATTTTCTCTGCTTTACTTTGGTGTTTTCTGTTGCTTATTACTATCCCGTTCATTACACAGTCTTTGCGGTTTGTTTATTTCTCTTGTGAGCTTGATTATTTTATGAGTTAGTGGCATTATTTGCACATTGGGTCACCCCTTCACTCTGATTGCATTGGCTTGATCTGCTCATCACAACCAAACCATTACTACTGTCCTCTTTTTACTGAATCGTGTATCTTTCATAATCACATTGTTTCCATTAGTGTTATTCAAAATTATATCGAAAATTATCATTGGAGAACATTTGTGTTGTTTGGATTGAAATGATCTAGCAGTATTATTTTGCATTAGGAAGTGAACCATTTAAATTTGCCACATAAATTCTCATTTTTTGAAGCATCCTAGTTGCAAGATCAGTGAATTGGAAAGAAGTGCTTATTTTGGTTTGGCTCTACTTAGAAAAAGAAAACAATTTTTTTTTTTTTTTTGAAGTAGTTTTTAATTGCTTGTGAAAGTTTCATGCATTTATGATCGAAGAACTCTCTCTCTTCCATAGCTAGTTTTTCATCGAATACAAGGCTTATTTCGATTCATTCTCACTTGCATGTCTCGGGTCATCACAACACCACCAAGTTTCACGTCCATTTACCCGATTGAGTAATACAACCACTAAAATTAATCTCCCTAACTAAACCAACATTAACCTCACTTGAGGAAATCAAAAGAATTTGGTAGTTAGGTACGACACCGGGGATAGGCATCAAAATAATCCCCCCTTGTCATTTTCATCTGAGACATAGTTGTTGTCCTCTAGGGAACTAAAATCCTCTAGTATTTATTGACATGGTCATAGACTAGTTTGTGGAGGGGCCTCCTAACTGTTTTTAACTTTCAGGGTTAAAACGCCGCGAGATTGAGAACCGGACGGACTCTGTGGAATGCCGCACTCCACTTATCCCTAAGGAAACATCGATCATTGTCTTCCTTGTATTCATAGTAATGCAAGGGTGATAAGGCAAAAGTGCCGAAAACCTTTTCCAACATGTCATGAACGAACTAGTTTAGTGACTTTTCTACTAGGGCTCTTTTGCCCAGGATCCCTTTCGGTAGAGGGATATCCTTCTCATATTGGTCTCTCACATTGTATTGTTCGACTTGGATTTCATCACCTTACGAAGGATACAACTTGTTGAGGTCTCCAGCTCTTATTTAGGAGTTTGCTTGTTATCTCATCTTTATAGAGGATCATTTTTTCTTTTTAGTGACTGCTTGTTGGCATTCTAGCCATTATTTTTCTCAGCTCGCTTACTGGGACACCGGTCTCAGTATAGATTTTAGAGCTTGCTTTTTGGCCTGTGAGCCTTGCTTTTTCTAGCTCCTCTTTTGCACACTCGGCTGCATTAGAGTTTTTGAGTTCTTTGTTACGAGACTACCCCTGGATTTCATATTCCTGCCATTATGTCAGAACCACCACGGAGATCACGAAGGGTACAGGGCAAAATACCTCCACCACCACCATCACCACGGACCTCTGGTCCACCTGCATCACATATTCTTGCCCCTCTTGGCCACAGTGCCGATCGAGGGAACATTCCACCACCGATACGCACTACATCTTCAGTTCCGCCTATAACCGTTACTCACAGCACGGTCTCAAAACCTCTTGCAGTTTATGCAACCACTAGTACATCTGAGATTCTCACTGTCACTTCACCCACTGTTATTCCAGATATATCTTCCACAGTGGACAACATTACAGTGGCTGAATCTAGTACAGCCCAAGATAGTAGACCGGAGGCCATCCTCCTCCCCGATATCAACACCTCCTTTCCACCAAAAAATTTCTACAATGACACGGAAGGATCTGTTGGCACCACCGAAGGATCCGACCAGGATATATCTAGCTTGATTCCAGTCCCGGGTGGGCACGTCAAAATTATTGAAGACACTCAACTTCCTGATACACCTTTTGAACCTGACTATGGCTTTATCACTTCCCAGGCGGAGCTTCTGCCTGTTATCACTGTGCCATCCAACATTCATCCACAGGAAACCAGTTCTTCCAGCAACATACCTCGTACCGTATCTCTCCCCAACCTCCCTTCGGGACATGAGATCATGGCCTCCATTCAGTCTAGTATGGTTAGTCTAGCAAATTCCCCATTAGCGTCAGCACAGTTTAAATGTGACACAGATCAAATGCTCTCGAAACCCAGTCTTCAATGGTCCTCCTATTGTTGAACATGCTATGGATGACACTCCCGATACCCCTCGGTTAAATTCCCCACATTTGCTGCCATCACCCATGTTTGGCGCACATTCTATGAGGGATAACCCAGTTTTTTCTCCGTCCTCGCCCGTCACATATGGAAGACCCCCTCCACAAATCGGCACTTTTGGCGCCATTGGCCAATCGACACTATCGTACCTGGCTAGTGTCAGAAGAACACCAAGTCATACCACTGGATCATGCATATTGACCGGAGGTTCACCTTCGACCACTATCTACACTCTCTCAGGAGGTGGACAACCGACTACCGCGATCCCCAACTCCAACAACCAAACCCCTCCTGGCGGGCCATCAACCCAACCTACTGGAGGACAATCCTTTGTTGGGAACCCCGTTCCTAGTCAACAACCTCCTCCTATATGGCCATCCAACCCATCTGCTAGAGGGCAACCCATCGGCACCATCCAACAACCCTCCCAACCAGCAACATCTGCTCAATATGGTATGTACAACACACCTGGCAGCGGACAACCTTATACCGGTTTCCCAACTGGGCCTCATCTTCAACATCCCTCATCAGGTACGCTTCCTTCTTGGGGATCTCAAATCCCACAGAGTGGGGGGGTACTCATTATTTGGAAACTGGAACCCAGCTGGGGGGAAATCTTAGATTCCCCCCAACTTGAACTCTAGCTTCCCATATCCTTTGGCTGCGACAACTCCATGGAACCCATCCCTTCAATTTCCACACGTTCATCAAGGAGGAATGAACATTCCATGGACACCACTGTCGCAGGCACCCCCCAACCCTGCTATGGGAAACCCTCCACTTACTCAATATAGTGGTAACATTCCTGGAACACAACAACTCCGGGGAACTTTTCCCCAACCAGGAGCAGCAACCATTCCTGGGTTACAACAACCCCAGGGTACCATACCTACCATCCCCACTCAGTAGAACATCCAACAACCGGTTACCACTGTGATTCCTAGTCAGCTAATGACTTCCAACACTCAACCGGTTAACCAGATGGCCTACTACCCACAGAACTTCCAGCAGTACCCCGCGGGAAACACATATGGGTATAACACACAGCAGTATACTATGCAGGGCCCCCTAGGTTTCTCTGCACCATACGGTTATTATTCATACGACCAATCGTCAACTTCCCTTTTTGGCCACGCTAGACTTACCTGATTTGTCGAGGCTCATTAACGATCCTATATGGCATGAACCTCACTGGCCACCCATTCCAGCCAAAATTCCATCGAACATTCCTAAGTTCGATGCTAAGCCCGAGAATACCCCAAGAACCACGTAATGACCTTCCATCTTTGGTGTTCATCCAACTCCTTGATGGACGATTCCATTCGACTACGGCTCTTCCAGCGTACGCTTACCGGCACGGCAGCAAATCGGTACATCGAGCTGCCACAACACTCTTTCCATGATTTCAACACCTTGGCTATGCATTTTCTGCCCCATTTCCAGCTCCCCATCCGGTATGAGACTGGAACAGAACTGTTAACCTTGTTGCGTCAAACCACTTCTACGCACATTTTGGATCACATCCATGAGTGGCGTCGACGCCGTAGGCTAATCAAGGAACCCATTCCAGATCAACTACTCGCTGATTGGTTCACAAAGTCATTCTTGCCTCCCATAGCTAGGGATATCGCTATGCGCGGGCTGGTCACAGAAGAACAAGCCATCTCAGCAGCCCAGTACATGGATTTGGTATATACCCAATCTGGCACTTTACATGAACTTCTTCCCCATGCCACCCGCGTTACCACTGATTCAACGAAACTCGCCACTGAACCCCCCATTGATGGTATTTTTGGTTCAGTCAAGGCCCAACCTACTACCAACTCGACGGGGCAACAAGCTTTTGCTTCCCCCGCTCTATCTCAGGCCGCTCCAAAAGCCACTACTTCTCCTGCTATCTCCTCTGAAGTGAACCCAGTTCAATCTACGTCACAACCATCCGGAGGAAAGAAGAAGAACAATCATGGTAAATCCAAGAAGAACCAGTAGGAGAATCCCAAGCCACAACCCACCCACAACGACCCGAAACCACGTCGAAAGGCTAAGTTTCCCTGCCTAATTTGTCAAGACGATCACTACACGCATGACTGTCCCTACAAGGATGAAGTCAACAAATTCGTTAAAGGATCCTCTCGCCCGACAGTGTTAACTGACCCTTTCCCTCAGCAACAACAGTAGATGGTTTCCCAAGAAACCCCACGAGGGGGCAACTCGAGCAACCCAACTCATGGAGAGATGTCCACAAATCGCGAAATCCTAATGACGAGTAATGAGGAGATTCATATAACCACTCGTTCAAAGACATATGAGAACCCTCCAAGTTCAAACAAACAATCAAAGATAGCCAAAGGGAAATCTCCTGTTGAAGATCCGACTCCTACCCCTCCCCCTAACGGCCATCTCCATATCGAGAGACCACTTACGGACACAGTGCTACGCCCACCCAAGGGCACCATACGAAAGGCGACATTCAATCCCAATGCGTGAGCTGCCCAAAATTACAACATTGTTGAGGATTTAGCTCAAGCACCTTGCGCCATGTCGACTCTCGAGGTTCTTCAACACTGCCCTACGCAGCGTAGAACCTTACATTCAGCACTGGGGGAAATGGACCCAGATACTTCAAACACTATTATGTTTAACTTGGAGTATGCCAAACCTCGGCTTTCTCACCAGTTAGCCTTCCAGGTTCACACAAAAATTCATGGAAATAGCATCCATCACACTGTTTTAGATGAAGGTGCCTCCACGTCGATCATGTCTTTGAATTGTTGGATAGCCTTAGGCTCACCCGAAGTCACGACGTCTCCCACCACTCTCAAGGCATTTGACGGACACGGTTTTCAACCTTATGGACTCATTCCCGCCATCGGTGTTGAACTAGGGGGGAAAACAGTATCCGTACACATCGAAGTCGTGGATGCACCATTGGATTACAATCTTCTACTTGGTCGGAATTGGTTTTATGCCATGACCACCATAGCATCTACTATCTTCCGGATTGTGCAATTTCCTCATGAAGGGAAAATTTTCACCATAGATCAACTTGATTACTGTATCCCAGACTCTCATCCGAACTCAACCAACACCATCCCGTTATTGGATCAACCTCGGTACTGGTTCCAAGACATCGGTGTTGGTCTTATGAAGGATTCCTCCCTTATTGGAGTTTTCCCAGAGCTGGGGCCCCATGTTCAACCAGTCAACATGATTTCATCAAATGTCACCCCTTCCAATGATTCATGGGTGATTTCGAGTCCCGCTAAGATTGAAAAATATGGCAACTCCATGCCTTTGAATAGAAACCTCGCAGCGTACGAAGCGATCCAGTCAACCACCAATTGGGTCGATTGTCCTACCCATCACACCGTGGCATAGCTCTCGTCTGAGACTCATTCATCCCCACCACTTATCGATCCTCTCACTTTGATTTTTCCCACTGACGAATCAATTATGGAGGTTATGTGCGGTAATGAGCCACCATGGGGAGATTTTCATCATTGATCTTCATTCCTCACTATTCAGATACTTGAGCCCGATACCAAATCCAGCCCTTCACTTGGAATGGTTCAAACCAAGTTTCCCACTTCCCTCGATGAAGTATTTTCCGAAGGAAACTTGGCTAACCTTATGGTAACCACTCCCATAGACATTTCAGTGAAGCCTGGTATCGTGGAAAACATTCATATTGGCAAAACATGCACTCCCCTCGAAATGGAGTTCTACACTGCCTACTTTAAAACCTTCCACGATGTTTTTGCTTGGAGTTATGAATAAATGCTAGGAATAGATCCCTCAATTGTGGTCCATGAAATTCCAACCTTCCCTGGCACCCAACCTGTTCGGCAGAAACTCTGACCCGTCCACCCTCGTAAGGCAGCCGCTATTAAAGCAGAAGTTGAAAAACTTTTACGCGTTGGTTTTATCTATCTTGTCCCATTGACAAAATGGGTATCTAACATCGTTCCCGTAGCCAAGAAATAGGGAAATATTAGAGTCTGTGTCGACTACCGCTACTTGAACAAAGCTTGTCCAAAGGACAACTACCCAACTCCGTTCATCGACCAAATCATCGATAACTGCACCGGGAGTGTCATATTTTCATTTATGGATGGCTTTTCTAGCTATAATCAGATCGATATCCTCCCAGTCGACCATCATAAAACAGCCTTCATCTGACCTTGGGGGATTTTCGCATATCGAAAGTTACCTTTTGGCCTTAAAAATGCTGGGGCAACTTTCCAACAGGCGATGTCGTACGCATTTCATGATATCAAACATATTGTAGAACCATATCTTGATGATCTTCCCGCTCATTCTCAGACCCCGGATGACCATCCTGTTCACTTAGAGGCCATTTTCGAAAGGTGTCGTCGCTACAATATCCGTTTGAATCCACATAAGTGCATCTTTTGCATGGAAGCTGGAAAATTTTTGGGATTCATAATCTCCAAAAGCGGGATACGCTTAGATCCTGAGAAGGTAGAAGCTATCTTAGCCCTACCTTCCCCTACGAACATCCCAGAACTTCAAAGTTTGCTAGGGCATGCAAACTTTCTACGCCGTTTCATTTGTAATCTTTCTGAGATAACAAAAGGCTATATGAGGCTTCTCAAGAAGAACACTCCCTTCATCTGGGATGATGAATCCCAACATTCCTTTGATAATCTAAAGGCGGCCTTAACTAAAGATCCTGTGATTCAACCCCCCAATTACACACGAGATTACATTCTTTATCTCGCAGCTTCGATTTCCACCATCGGTATGGTGCTAGTACAAGAAGACCATAACAGCATAGAACATGTGGTATACTATCTTAGTAAGAGTCTTCTTGACTCCGAAACTCGTTATTCACATGTTGAAAAACTGGCTCTAGCAACAGTTTTTGCTATCCAGAGATTCTGTCATTACATTCTACTCCACCGGACCACTGTTATAGCAGATTTCAATCCAATGTATTATATCCTCACACGTCAAGTGCTTGGGGGCAAATATTCTTGTTGGATTGTCATCCTACAAGAGTTTGACTTGGAATTTTCCAAAGCCAAGTCCAAGAAGTCTTTGGTCTTCGCTGAGTTGATTTGTAACTTGCCCTGTGCTACCGAGCAATCCGAGCCCATCGATTCTCTTCCTGATGAATCGTTGTTCCTCATTAGAACGTCTGATCCATGGTACAGGGATATTTTATTATGCCTCCAAACCCAATGTTTCCTCCCCGACCTCACTCGCAATGAACGTCGACGTATCCGACACCACGCCAAGTACTACCTCATAGTCAACGATACCCTTTCTCGACGTGGTGTTGACACTATTCTTCGATGCTGTTTGACTTTAGATGAAGCGAAACGCGTTCTTAATGACTGCCACGCTGGAGCATGTGGTGTTCATCTCTCTGGGATGGCTACGGCCCAGAAGATACTGCAAGCGGGATATTTCTGGCCCTCGATTTTCAAAGACTGCATTGAAACGGTTAAGGAATGTCCACCCTGTCAATTCTTTCATAATAAGACACGCTAGCATCCTGCTCCACTCCATCCTGTTATTGCCGTCGGCCCCTTTTCCATATGGGGCATAGATTTAATGCACTGTAAACCCACTTCAGCCGGGGGGCATAGCTATGTCATAGTCGCTGTTGACTATTTCACAAAATGGGCTGAAGCGATGCCCTACTTATGTTGAGGATGGCAAAACAGCAGCACAATTCATATTCAATCACATTATAGCTAGATTTGGTGTCCCACAATCCATTGTGACCAATCATGGCTCCCACTTCAGGAACCATATGATTGAGGAACTGAGTTCCAAGTTGGGTTTTCGCCATGAAAACTAAACCCCATACTACCCACAAGCTAATGGCCAAGTTGAAGCCATTAACAAAGTTCTGAAATGAATGATTCAGCGCATTGTGGGTACTCACAAGTCCAACTGGCACTCAGCTCTGTTTTCAGCACTATGGGCATACCCAACCTCAGTAAAAAGTGTTACTGGGTTTACACCATTCCAACTGGTGTATGGCCTAGAAGCCATTTTACCGATTGAATGTGAAATTCCATCACTTCAGATAGCCATAGAGATACTTCCCCACACCACTTCCGAAGAGGAACGGTTTCTATACCTAGCCAAGCTAGATGAAACCCGCCGCAACGCTGCTTTAGCCAACAAAGCTCATAAAAATGCGTCAAAGCACAGTATGAAAAATCCGTTCAACCTCGGGTTTTCAATGAAGGTGACCTCGTACTCACATATGATCAAATGCACGATAAACTTGGAAAAGCAAAGCTAGAATCTATGTGGTATAGCCCCTTTGTTGTAAAATCTGTCTTGGAGAAAGGAGCCTATGAACTCGTCGATTGTGATGGCACACCATTGGCACGGCCCCGCAATGGGATGTACCTCAAACAATTCTACATGTAGTGTTATCTTGCGTGAGATACTTTTTGTACATAATGTACCTAGCTTGTTTTCACTTATCTTTTTGGTGTGCACACACGGACCTCATGTATCCATTCTTACCTTGACTTGTGATTTTATGCACAGATGTCTACCTACTTCGGATTCACTGACGGTGCGAACCGACATACTTGGAACCTCGCTTCTGCAACATGGGTAATCTATTCTCCCACTGGTGAGTTACTATCTTCAGGAGCCAATTGTTTGGGTCCTGCAACCAACAATATCGCAGAGTACCATGCAGTCATCAGACTCTTAACAGAGGTTGCTTCCCTTGGAATTGACTCCCTATCAGTCTTTTAAGACTCCCAAATCGTGGTTTCTCATCTGAATCATATTTACACAGTTCGCGATCCTATCCTACTTCGTTTATTTCAAAGGGTACGTCTCTTGGAACGATCTTTTAATTTTATTTCATATCAACACATACCAAGGGAATTCAATTATATAGATGATTCATTAGCTAATTACATTTTGGATTGGCATCTTGCCCATACATAAAAACACATCATAAAATAAACACACAAGTCATTATAAATAAATAGGTCATAAAAGTAGATCCATATATATATCACTGTATATAAAAGTGTTTTTTCAAATACATAAAGTTTGTGTTTTAAAGACAAAATTTGGCACCTAGTCCCATACAAAAATTTGGCTCTCAAAGCCTACATATCGTATACATGCCGCAAAAAGATAAAAGCTGCCATCTATGGAGATCTGGGAGATCTATCATGTTCCTCCTCAGATTCCTCACGCTGCTGGTGATAACACATTATAGCTCGAGCCACCCTACGGAGGAGTCGGCCAATACGCCTAGGCACACCTACGGTATGCCGTTGGAGATGCAAAGGGATGTCGTCCATCCTCATAGCGGGGACACCATGGGTTAAACCCTGTAGGTTCCTCTCTCTCTTTTGGACCCCTCCTGCCTCATCCTCGTCCAGAGCAGCTCGGTGATCAACACCACCTCGGCGTAACGGTGAGTACCCTACCGGTCTCTATGGTCCACGATCTGCGACATGCACACGTATATATATTAAAGTCTTTTACACATTCTAAAAAACAATAAAAATTATATATTCAAAAAAAAAAAACATTTATGAAGGTCATACCTGTATTGTCCCAATCCTCATCTTCCGGCAGTGCCAAGTCTATGTCCTCGCAGAAGTCCACCCCTGCATAGGGGTAGTCATCGATCATCACAATCTGTTCCTCGAGCCACGAGAAGAAATCCTCACCGAAAGCCAAACGTTGCGGCCCTCCAAGTCATCCTACATACTCACTCCATCGAGCCATCCATGGCTCAATGGGTGGACGGGGGGGCATGGCCAGCTGTGGGTGCAACAACGGCACCCTTGCCAAGAAGAAGGTGACTAAGATGCTCCCATACCCAAATTGAGAGTTCTCTCCAAGCCTGCACTTGTTCACTTGCTCTTTGAGGTTGGTCAATACTACCTCACACCAGTTGAATACTGTTCCTACCATGCAATCCACTGCAAGATTCATCTGTGTACGGGACGCCTGATGGGGACCCGTACTCCCTGCTGCACGTGTGATGGTGAACAACACGATTTTTAAAGGAAGTTCTACAATGTCCTTAATGACCACCTTGCAGCTTTTCTTCCCCGAACCTTGATGGAAATACCGAGCATTAAAGCATCAGTGCTCGCCTCCGAGGCTGTGAACCCAGTAAAAATCACCCGGGCTCCTCTTTTCGAGAGGCCCGTGAGGAAATAAATGTCCTCGAGTTCAATCTCGAGGGTGTGTTCTCCCACTCGGAAAGCTTGAATGTCAGGGTCCCACATTTGAATAATGTGGGTGAGAAGTTTTGCCTGCTTACGGATACCTTTGGTCTTGAAGAATTTCAACAAACCACATTCCCGCAATGCAGTCAAGGTCTCTTGGTCATCTTCGGCCAACAAATCATCCACTTCGTGCTCTCTTTCTTTCCACTGGACCATTTTGCTCCAAACAAGTTGCAGACACCTGCAAAAGGTCATAGGAAACATTCATTAATCATTTAACAACTTGATCTCAGCAAAAAATTAGAGAAAAATCAATTTTTTCATCTTAAAAACCGCCACTACCGCGCATGGGGGAAACGTGATTGTGTGGTACTGCATAGTACCGTGCTCATGTTTAACCTTACAGTGCGGTATTGTTGCACAGTACCGCACTTCCCGATATAGCTCCCGCGCGGTACTGTGGAAGGCGAAAATTGCCTAATAGGGCTCGCCCAAAAAATTTTCCTTCCCCTGAAATCAAGTTATTCATACATAAAATGAAAGAGGGGCTTGAAAGCTCTTTTCTAGCACAGACGGCTATTGAAACGGTGCTCTGGATCTCCAGATATGAACTCTTGAAGTTTTTGCTCCTCAATGGGTAAAATCTCCTCTTTTGGCAAATGCACAAGTGAAATGGTAACTTTCCATATTTACCCATCCTTTGTATAACTTTTTCCCTTATTTTTTACTCATTATTTTATCTGGTTAAATTAAAACCCATTTCACATTACTAATATCTAGTTCCATGAGCATTTGTTGACAGGGTCTCCTTTGAAAAATGTTCACATTGGCGTTCATTTATTGTTTGACCTTCATTTTGAGCCTACTTTATCTTTTTCGTGCTCTAGATTAAAACTTGAAAAAGATTCCAAGCGCTTTTACACCCGTGTCATGCTTGTCAAACTTAAGTAAATGGTGTCGAGCTTAGTAATCTTTACTCATGCTCGTTAAACGATGAGGAAAGTATTATCCTGGTTGTATTTTATTCTCTTTTCGGACCAGAATAATTAAAAATTACGAAAAAGACCATTGGAGTCCATAGTTAAGCTATTTTCAGACTCCCTAAAATTGAAAATATCGCCAAGTGATCTTGACTCTTTCACACTTGTAAAAGTATTTGAAAGGTCGTCTATTCGGTGATAGGTTATCCCTTTTTTCGGCCCGTCTAAACTATTTATGAGAAAGGTATACCTCGGTCAATTTTTGGCTGGGAGAGTTCTCTCGGGAATTGTTTTACACTTTTTCAGGATCGAGGGACTAAATTTACGAAAAAGTACACTTTGGAGCCTTCTTTAAGTTTTTCAAGCTCTCTAAATGTGAAAAACTACCGAGTTTTCCTTCCCTGGACTCATTAAAATTTGACATCGAAGGACCCACTTTGGGATGAACCCCTCCTTTCTCAGGTTCGTAAAACATGTGAGATCGGACTCAACTATGAGATGAGCTATCCCGAGCATCTGTTATCCTCTTCAAGCTTGAAAAACAACAAAGAAGTACTCGTCTATCATGTCGGGGGAATATGGGAAACAAGTCGAGTTTATTTTGGCAGCTTGCCAGTCGTCACCTTTGAACATGGCATGCGTCTATCCCTTGTGTATTTTGGGTATCTATTTTCGCTGAGTTATGGTCATCATCCTGAGTCGTTTCTCTGACCACAAGCCTACTCGTTCGGTGTCTATCCTCTGCTATCAATAATCCCTACTGCCAAGTCCTTTTGCATGATGTTATATGTTCAAAGGGTTGTATTGTTCAGAGACATTCATTGTGTCAGACCTCCGTTGTGTCAGTACATGTTCTATCGTCCTATACTATCTTTTCGTTCTGATTTCGTTTCAATGATGTGGGAATCATTATGGCCCACCTTCGACGATTCTATTCACTTCGACGCCAAAATCACTATCCGAGAATTGGACTTAGGAATCAACCATTATTACCTTGGTACCTGCATGCCTCAACGGCAAGTGTCCTCGTGTTCGACAGTAGGTTTACATCATCGACCTATGATTGAACAATCTCTCAAATGCTCGACATCAACCCATTGATTCACATTTTGTTTAGATGTACTACAGATACCTTGGGGATCATCGTCATATTGGTGATTTCCCTCGCATTTGTTAACAGTTCACATCATTGACCGGTAATCGAATGGTTTCTACCATGTTCGACTTCAACACCTTATAATCACATGGCTAGATTCATATCATTTGCGATTGGATAGAAGACCTTGGACGCACCTTTGTATCTTGATTACGTCCAGGTTGCGATGGAGATGTCCTTTATATTTTCACACAGATCCACTTTTGTATTGGTCGTGGCTGTGTCATTACTGTCTCATGGATCTACGCTTGTTCATAGTAGCCATGATTTGTCTACAGTCTATATCACCTTAGTACTCATGGATCTGCAATGTATTGGTCGGTAGCCATGCTTTGAGTCAATTGTTTCCAAGCATGGGAATGCCCGCCTCGATGGTATATTTGACATTTTGTTTCTATTTCAGCTCCTTGTTGCTCTCCTCGATGCTATCTCCGCACAGTATTTGTAAAGTCTTTCGGCCATCAGTCCCTTCTGACCTCACACTTTAGGGGGCATCTGTTATACCTCCATATTTCACAGTGTTGCATCTTCACCATAAAAATAGTTGACGACACTTC
The DNA here is from genome assembly GCA_027924585.1 of Larix kaempferi. Taxonomy (NCBI): domain Eukaryota; kingdom Viridiplantae; phylum Streptophyta; class Pinopsida; order Pinales; family Pinaceae; genus Larix; species Larix kaempferi. The sequence goes on along the minus strand of BSBM01000093.1, from coordinate 51,915,059 downwards.
CCCTACTGCTTAAAACACCCAGAAGAGAAAAATGATGAGTGATCCTTGAAGACAAACCTATCCTGTCAAGAATCAACCCAGTTGAGACTTCATATACCTACACTACCGCGCCTTGCTCCAGCTTAGGTGCGCGGTAGTCCACACTACCACACTATGTTCTTTCTCTGCCACGCGGTACTACTGCGCTATGCTCAGTTTAAGAGGCGCGATACTCCCTTTTTAGCCTTTTTTCCATGGCTTATGGGATCTTGATCTTTGAGAGATTTTTTAGGATTGGTATCCCTGATTTGATCCTAACTCACCTTCTCAGATTAGTGGGCCTGATCCACTAAACATTCCCAAGATCCATTCTTCTCTCTTGATGGTTAACCCTACTACACACTATAAGAGAGAGGCATTCCATGAGCAAAGGGGAGGACTCTTGGAGACATCAAACCTATGATCTTGAATCTTTGTGGAGATAGCTAGAGGAGAAAGCACTTGGAGCTGGGGGTTGGCTTGGACATCAAGCAACCATTGTAAGTGACTTCAAGTTGGTAATAGAACATAACTTGTCTTGTTTCCCAAATCATGTGTGTTGATTTTGTTTCAATTATATGATTTGTATCTGTTATAGATTTAGATTCTAACTCATATTTCAAGTTGCTAGAGAATCATATATGCTTGTGTCTTGGTTTCATTATGACAAGTTCATTCGCGAGGACTTGGAAATTGGAGAGACCATTGGGACTTGCAATTGAATAGAAGGTCAGTTAGATCTCTTCCGTTTCTTTCAACAATTTAATCTTGAAATGTCTGTTTAGATCTAGGAATTCAAGGTGGCATTTGTTATTTTTTGTCTTAGTTTAGAGTCAGTTAAAGTCTACTTTAATCTAACCCATAAAATATCTCACATCTGTCATGTTTCTTGGATTTGGCCAATTCACGATGGCTTCAATCTTCTCTGAATTAACTAATATTTCTTCATCTGAAATAATGTGACCCAAATAATGAATTTTATTTGTATACAAGTCACATTTTCCTAGCTTTGCATATAAATTATTCTCCCTTAACAATTGTAAAGCCATTATCAAATGTTCTTCATGCTCTTCTTCATTCTTGGAGTAAATAAGAATTCCTTCTAGAAATACATGAACAAACTTGTCCAAATACTTGTTGAAAACACTATTCATGAGACACATGAATGTAGCTGGTGCATTGGTGAGACCAAACGGCACCACCACAAACTCATAGTGCCCATACCTTGTTCTAAAGGTTGTCTTGTGAATATCTTCTTCCTTGATTCTCACTTGATGGTAACTAGACCTCGAGTCAATCTTTAAAAATACCTTTACCCCTCTCATTTTATCAAAAAGATCATCAATTCAAGGCAAGGAGTACTTGTTATTCACTGTAACCTTGTTCAATTGCCTGTAATCAATAAATAACCTGAGTGTCCCATCTTTATTTTTCACAAACAAGATGGGTTCTCCCCGTGGAGACACACTTGGATGAATGTACTTCTTTTCCAACAATTCTTGCAATTGCATTTTCATCTCTAACAATTCTGGTGTGCTCATACTGTAAGGAACCTTGGACACTTGTGCAACTCCTAGCACAAGATCAATTGTAAAGTCAATGTCCCTCTTTGCAGGAAGTCCTGGAACTTCATCGGGAAACACATCCTTGAACTGTTGTAGCACATGATAATCCTCCAACTTGGGAATTTCATTTTGTGAATTCTCCAAAACACGGGCTGCATACAATTGGAAACCTTTCCTACATAATTTATTCAACTGCATGGCAGAAATCTACCTAACATAAGCTACCTTTGGAATGCCATTGACAACCCCTAGGTTTCCTTCTTCATCAATGCATTCAAAAGTCTTGTTGTAGCAATCAAGTTTAACTTTATGGGCCTCCAACCAATACATTCCAATGAGAATATCATAGGAACCAAGTAAAAAAACATTCATATTTGCAAAAGTGGACAATCCACCCATTTCAAATGGACATTTCTCCACTATTTCACTAACTTTTCTCTTGGTTCTAGTGGCCAGTTGGACTAACCATGCGAAGACATCTCAAAATTCTTTGAAGAGAGAGGTGACGTCAATGACTTCTTGTGGTGAGCATGATTCACTAATTGAGATGTTTTCAATTGGTCCTGGTATGATGGAAATATTTACTTGAATCATGGGTGAAATGTTGGCTAGATTTCCCTCTTCAAAGGAATACGGGGCATATATTGGGTTCTTGAACCAATTGACATGATTAGGAGGTAAGAAGTCTTTTGATTCAATGGTTTATTGTTGGACCACCATGGTGGTTGATTTGACATCAGTAGGGGAAAAATATGACCTATGATGGAGGTCATCCCCTAGAGGCTCATCTAAGTGTACGTCTTCCATTATTGATTTATCTGTGGAGAATAAATATTCCTCTAACATGTCTTCGTCTGAAGAGAAGGAATCTTCGGACCCTATATAAATTGACCTATATTTATTGGTAGAAAATATGGGATCTCCCACTTGAAGGGGATCAACATAAGTGGCATTTGTAGCTCGAGCGTGAGGGGTAGCAAGTCAACGTAAAGGATCTCCACGTAGAAGATGGAGCTTTGTCGGGGGGGGGGGTTAATATATCATCTTTGGGGAAGATAGGAGGATTTTTTTGTTCCTCTAGCATATGTGATGAGTCAAGATCAATATCAACAAAGGATGATGGAGGGTCATCACTGCTGGGTGAAAGAGAGACAAAGGGTATGTATGCATCCTCACTTTACTTGGTAGAGTTGTTCTCCTCTTTGAATACCGTGGTAAGTGTTGTTCCCAAAGGGGAAGGCTTATCCGATAGTTTCTTCAGTTCAGAATGAAGTGTTCATAATGCGCCCAACAGAGGGCACTAAAATGAGGTGGATCAACAACCTTCATGATTTGCATGGGCGAGTGGCATATGCCTCATTGAGAACATGTGTCGGACTCTGAAAGAGCCTAGGAGGTGACGTTTGATCAGGGATGTGTACATGTGATTCCTCTAGATTAAGTGTTTTTGAGGCGAGCACGATTGGTGTGGACACCGTTGTAGTGACAACATTTACGGAAGTCATTACTTGTTGGCAAAGATGAGGTTGAAGGTGTGCTCCTTGCTATAGTATGTATTGCATGTGTCACACTCACCGGGGTATTAAGAAAATTCCCTAGCTCCAACAAGGTGGGGCACATGTTTGTCACATGGTATTGTTACTCGCATAACGTACGTGGTGGGGTTACCTTAGTTGCAGAGAAGTGGTTATCATTACTGGGGATTTCAACCTAGATTGATTTATGCCCCCTGCTTTAGTCCTAGAAACTACAGATGGTGATTAAGGAAGGAGGTTGGTCAACATGAGGGATTTCAACTTGGGTTGTCTTATGCCCCTATTATTGGGTTCAATGACATTCAATGGTGGTTTGGTCACAGGTTTTGTTATTTCAATGTGTGGTACTAATGGCGTAACTAGCCTGGATGGTGCAACTATCGAGATTGGTACAAGTTCATAGTGGGCCACTAGTTTTGAGGACATTATTGGGTATGGTGTGGTATGGTACCACATAGGTATTCCCAAAGTGAGCCTGTGTATGGGAGGAACTTATGGATTCAATGTTTGTTGAATTCCATGACTTGTTGGAGGGGTCGATGATCATGCCAATAGGGTTGGAGATGTATTTTCATGGATGAAAATAGTGCACATAAGGCCATCTGTCGATTTATATATTTCAGGCAGAGGACTTGAATATGCCCCTAGCAAGATGGAATATGTGTACACTCCTGGGAATATATTAATGTAAGGAGGTTGATTCACTTCACCTACAATGGGTAGGAATTTTTTAGTGTTGGTGTTGGTATGAGCGTCGCAGTAATTGAGCTATTCTAAGGTGACTATCATACCATTAAAGGGAAACATCATGATGTGGAATACCAAAGAGGAAATCACCTTCATGGAATACATATAACTATGACCTAAAAGGATAGTGTAGTCCAGTTGTGCATCAACTACCTCAATATCAATCATTACCATCTTCCCCCCTAGCTCAATGTAGACATCTTGGTACAATCCCCTTGGTTGTGATGGTCTCCCATCATATGTGCGAAGGGTGATAGATGAGAGAACTAATCAGGTTATCCCAACCATTTTTAGACATTATATGACATTACGCATGTGGATGCACCTTCATCGATAATGCATCGATTGATCATAATGTTATTAAATGTAACTGGAAATTCGAATGCGACTGATGAGGGTAGTCGCAGTTCACCTTTATTAAGAAAGAAGTTCATAAGGCGGGAGTCTGAAGGGTCGACAACACCAAGTGCATTAAGTAGTGCCTTCCTTTGGGTTGGGTAGGACTGCAACACTTCCAAAGTGGACATGGAAGCTGGTGGCTGAGCCAAGTTATCCACAATACTATAGTTGTGGTCAAGTTTCATGTGAGGGTTATGCGGGGTGTGGTTGAGTGGTACATTTGGGATCCTTGGGATTTATTCACCCCTTGTGTGTAGTATTTGCAAAGGGCCACCCAAGGGTGAATGTACATCATCCCCATGTCGGGGCTTAAGCCCTCCGTAGCCTTTGGCTCAAGTTTGTAGGTTGACATCTATCGTGTTCATGTAAATATTTTGAAAGGAACCATCGCCTCGAGGGAGAGGCTTCTGTTGTTGGGTGACTACCCCTTGGTTGGAAACAGGTTGCTGGAAGACAACTAGATGGGGTTTTAGTGCATTAGGTGTCCGAGGAGGATTTTTTGTTGTCTTTTTCTTTGCTTCTACCAACTATTGGCATTTTGGGAGGAGTGGACAATGTTGAGTATAGTGACCATACTCTGCACAAATCGAGCAAGAATAGTTTTTCTTCAGGTTAGCATTTTTTCCTTGTTTGGGGGGGTTGTTGTCCCCCACATTATGGTTACCCTGGTTCTAATTATGTTTTGGAGTATGGTTGGCCCCTTTCCCCTATTGTTGATTCAATTTGTTCTTACCTTTCTTCTTCCCCTAATTTTGAGGATTCTAGGGGTTAGATGTGTTTAATCGCTCATTCTATTGAGCTTGTTGTGCAAAAGAAGATTGTATTAAATTGACCCTCATGTGTGGTATGGGGGTAGGAACAGGTGGACACTAAAACATGTAATAAGTATTATACCCCTATGGTGGGATACATGCATTCTACGCTCCATATGATGTGCATGTAGGAGTTGTTTTTTCCATTTGCAGTAGAGGTATCGATGTTGCTTGACATGCATTAGGGTAGGGAGGAATGTAGGGTCTATATTGTAGCTACCAAAACTGAGGATTTGGTACAGTTGTAGGGTATGTTGGCATGTTAGGGATGGGAGGGATGGTAGTCGAGGGAGGGGGAACCTTTCCCTATTGGGAAATGGACCCAATAATCCATTTTCTACATGTGATGACCATGCATGTGTGGGATCCAAAGATCGACGTCAAGGGGCATTGGGGAGGATGGTAAGTAACCTGATTGTGCATAAATGAGATCAAAATGTTGGGCCTTTAGGATGGCCTCTTCCTTAGTTTGGGTCAATGAGGTTTCCACATCATTTACAATCATGGGTTGGAGTGATTTGATGAACCAATCCAATAGGAAGTGAGGTTATTGTTTGGTATAATTTATGTCTATTAAATTCTCAAAATATTAATTATCAACTAGGGTTTGGATACTTAGAGTTGTCACAAAATATATGCTGAGGTAGAAGGGAGACTAAGGTATTGGCTGTGCAGATCCAATAGATGTTTAATAATGAAAATATTTAAATATCTTTCAAAATGAAAAACCGAGTTAATAAAGAAATAAATGAAAAATGAAAAACCGAGTCAAACTTAAAAATATAAACTATGAAACAGATTAGACCTAACCTAAAAACTTGAACAAATTGAAATGATTTCGAATGTAGAACTAACCTAATTATCAATTCAAGTCTATGCTATCCTAATATATAAACAAGAACTGAGATTGTAAAATACAAGGAAATTACCAGTCTAGGAAATAATACTTGACTGAAAACAAACCATTCTATGAAAATAAAAACAATCATTCAAACCTGATTCTAGGAATGGAAAAAGCTATTCTACTATGCGATATCAAAATTCTAACTAGGCAACAATTTCAGAAACCTAACTACAGAACAATTTCAAATTGCAATTAACTATAAAAACAAGAAACTATACTACCTTAAAAGAGACAACTACTTAATTAACCTAAGAAAGCCAATCCAACAGTTAAACTACTCATGCATTTGAAAATTAATATTTCAAACAGTAAATGACTCAAGACTTATCTAAACTACCTAATTCCACTCTCCTTGAGGGATAGTATCAAAATGACTTTCGAATGCTACAAAAGAACAAAAAAGAAGTAAATCTAATTTATCTTCTAGAAAGAGATGCAAGCTAAGAATGGACCAATTGCAAGCAAATTTGAACATTGTAAACTACTTCTTATCCATAAGAAAATGACACTTAGGACCTAGTTACAATACTTAGAATGAAGTACTACTTATCAAAACAAAAATTCTAACTCTAATGACTATTTCGAAATTGAGACATGTAATGCTTATCTATCAAACTCATGCAAATGCCTATCAACTTATGCAATGCCTATCAAAGATTTCAAACTATTTTATGAGATATCAAACACTAAAAGACTTCAATCTAAACTTTGGAATTTGTAAACAAACCTAATATAAAACAAAAACTCAAATGATTGGAACAATCTTTGACTTGTAAACAAACCTATAGCAGAAAACAAAAGTGCTACTATGCTATCTCTACTACAAATCAAACCATAAACTAGGGCATTTTACTCAATCATGAAAACATGATGCAACTGATCTATAATTGGAAAGTAAACCTATACTTAACTGAGTGATATAAGATTTTAAAATCAAACCCTAAACAACTGAAAACTAATGCATCTTTGAAATCCAAATGAAACTATTGAGTTTGAATTTGAAATTGATTTCTAGTCTATTATACCTACTAAAATGAAATAACTGAAGAAATGGAACTAACAAAGTCTAAAACAATGAAATGCTATGTAAATGAAAGTGAAAGACTAATTATAATTTCAAATGAGAAACGAAGATGAAATGCTGAACCTACTTGTAACTGCTGAAAATTGACAAGATCTATGGTAACATATGAAACAAATTTATTCTATTCTAGGTTCTGAGCATGAAAACCAATGAAAGTAGATTATAAGCTACCTAAACCATAATCAAAAGACAACTGCACTACTCCTATAAACCATAACTATTTCCTATTTGCACAGTAAAATGGAATCTAAGTAGAAGTGGATTTCATCATAATTAGTCTATGCGTGAATATGAAACTAAATCTGAAATGCTGAAGATGGATTTGAATCCCAACTAGCTACAAAACACCATAAAATACTGGAAAATTAACCTACACCCTAGCTAACTATAGATGCATAACAAAATACTGGAAATTCTGGAAATGACTTAAAATTCTGTCTAAGTGTGAATGGAATGTTGAAAGACAGTCTGAATGAAGGTGCGAATGACTGGCCGTATGAATTCTGACAATACAAATTACATGTAAACAACAGAAAATTGCATTTTATGAACAGCTGAACAACATCAAAAAGAAAACGAAATACATACACATTAAAAACAAAATTACTTATCTGCAAAAACGAAGAGAAATCACTGGATATGCACAAATGGAACCTCTGGTTGTTGAGGGGCCCTTCTCAAGCAACAGGGGTTTGTTCCTACTTCAATCAGTCACCAACCATTAAGCAAAAGATGAAATAACATCAACAACTGAACATAGTTTCTATTAAAAACCGGAAGCAAAGTTTATACAATGTTTTTCTGTGTCTTCTTCTCAACCCTGGGCGTGTTTATATAATATTTACAAGGGAGAGTAGGTCAACCCTTTCATTGGTCAACCTCTCTAAAAATAGAGGGCGTTTAATGCTGGAGAAACGGCCCATTAAAACACACAGGCCGTTTTCCCCCAATTCGTGCATAGTGGTTCCTTGGACGTGGAAAGCAGATACGCTGGAGGCTTGGGCTAGTGATGATGCAAATTTTCACCAACAGGAGCTCACGATCCATAAGTGCTAGGTGGGCAGCAAAACCCACGTCTTGGTTTCCGTCTTCAATGCTCCAGAATATGCTAACAAATGATTTATGGGGTGTGAACGAAGGTCTGAATGCGAATGAGCATTCGAATGCAAATGAGCATCCGGATGGTCATCCGTATGAAAACCACAGCCTGGAAAATGAAAACTATGTGCCCAACAGGTCTAGAAGTTTTAATTTAACATTAGTTAGCCATAAAAAGATGATAATCAATTGATATTCATGAAATATTTAAATATTTTCATACCTGAGTCCAAATGGAGGTCCGAGTGGTGAGAAATATGACTTAATACACCAAAAAAGGCAAAAATAGTACCAGCATAGCACGTTCAATGATTCAAAATTGATGGCAAAATTGGACATCAACAATTGTATGTATATATTGCACAATGTGTGTCATCTACACCACTCATCGATGTGGTTCGTTATGTGGGTAGAGGTATTCTATTGAAATTCTGTGAGAATCTCGAGGCCAAGATCATGGCGTATGGAAAGATGAAACTAAGTGAGGAACACAGTGGCTATTGTACCAAAGGTGGCATGGGTTTCCCTTGGTAAATTCACATACCATTTTGTAGTTGTCCCTGTAAGGGTTTGCTGGAAGAGGAAAATCCTTACTGATTCATCCACTACACTATTGGAGGAACACCATAATTGGAAAGACATGACATGGTTTGCTAGGTCATCTCCATTTTCCCTTAAAATTTAGGGATATATGAGGGGATCTTATTAGGCATATCTGGCCATGTTGGATCATGTGTTATGGGGTCATTGATCAATTTGGAAACATTAGGGAGATTCAAACTATCCATGAAAGGTAGGTTGATATTAGGTGCCACCATCGTGTGTTTTGTATTATTCCCTTGAGGGGGAGAACAAGAAGTATGTGGCAGTGATATATGTCTTTGATATGAGGAAGAGGATGATGTGTGTCCTTCACTCAAATAGGGAGAATAAATACGGTGGATTTCCTCCAAGGGGTGGAAATAAAGGGTTGCCTCTTCTATGAGAGGAAGAAGCAAAGGAGTCTAAGTTATTTTTGAGGGGATAAAATGAAGGGTTGCCTCTTCCAGGAGAGGATGAAGCAAAACGGTATAAATTATCTCCAAGGGGAGAAAATGAATCAAGAAAGGAGTGGCCTCGCCCAAAAGATCCTATAAATGTTTCATGGGAGTGGCCTCAACTAGAGTATATCCCTTGTGAACCACATAGATAAAGTAGGAAAACACCCCTCAAGAGAGAGAAAAGGCCTTGAATTCTACGAGACTAACTTAGGTGATTTTTTCCCTCAATGGTGGAAGTTTTATGTGAGAAATGAGAGTGATGATGGGAATATACACAATTGAACAAATGAAAAAATATGCCAACCACAATGATGCAAAATGGTTCAAAGTGAGTAATATGTGCTATGTCATTAATGCAAGTGATCCCACATGTAGGTTTTTTTTAATTACAAGTTATGTGAACTTGTATAAAAAAAAAATCAATGTAAATTCCTTAAGGACATAATGTCCTTCCTTTCAAATGCAATTGGGCCTTCCAAAAGCAGAATCGTAGGTGATAATGGGATCCTCCCAGTGATTGGCTAGCGAAGGTAGCAAAGATTTAGTTATACCGACAATGGGGCTATGTTCCATAATGTCTTGAAAACATTTCCCAATGACAATATCTAACCTCAGGAGTGAATTGCACTCACAATTGCACTTTGTTGATATCCTAAGTTTGGCCACTAAGATACCTGCGTCAAGTGTGGTTAAGTGGTTCAGCCTGATTGGTATAGTGTTGTATCCACAAAAACCTAAGTGACTCTTTGTGGAGAGTAGGGTAGCTATACCTTGGATTTCACGTTCTTGGTCATGGAGCCTTCTTATCTAGGTTTTCTTTTGACACTTCCTGATAGTAGGATTTAAAAGCACCCTATAAGTCAACAATCTATTGTTTCATACAAAGTGTAGAAGATTGGTGGGCATTATTTGGATACCTATCCCAATTAATCCTAAACTATGAATTTTATAGTGACCTCCTATGGAGGAATTTAGTTGGTTGAGAACTACAAGTGTTGATTTTAAGGGTCCAAATTCGATTTAAGGAATGTAATAGAGGTATTTCACAATCCTACTTCTTTCTAATCCATCAAGGTCTCACAAGGTGCAAGATGGAGAGCATATTCAAAGTAGGAGTCTTCAGGTCTCTTGGTGTGTGTTAGTGTAGACACATGTGTGTAATAAGCAAATGATATTGATTGTTGCAATTAACTAAAGAGATCAAAGTAAATGCACATGTAATTTGAACTTAAACTCAAAAGATACTAATGGTTCTTGCAACTAAAAATTTAATCAACAATGCTTTATGAAGTAAAAAGTGTCAACTGGAGGTATTTTACACTTCTCCCCCTTTTCTAATTCACGAAGGTCACAAGAAGTGCATGGTGAAGAGAATAATTTGGGAGATTGGGGTCTTTAGGTCCTTGCTTGGGTGCAAAAGTGAGCTACACTACTTTTTCGAAAACATGAGAAGTAAGCAAATAACATAAGATGTGTATATGGACAACTTCTATGAAATAGAAAGCATGATGTCTTTAAAACTAGTGATAACTATGAGTCCCTTGAAAGCCCCAGATTCTTGTATCTAAGTAGTTTTCGAAGGAAGACCCCTTTACTTCCTAATATTGGGCTAAGTGAGCTAATTACTAGAGAAAAATACAACAATTGAAAGTTATTTTAATTCTAATTCATTAGTGAGGAGTTATTGGGACTGCAAGATTTGTGCAAATAAGATAAAAATAAAAATAAAATACAGTAGTGCGGGTTTTTGAAACACATACATGATATAACATGGTTACGACATGGCAATGCCATGTGAGAAGAGAGAAAATTACTGCGTAGGAAGAGGACCAATAAAATGCATTGTCAATGTGACTATTGAAGGAAAATCTATGTCGGGTAGCATGCATGGGGTGTCGAGATCTGTGTGACTGTGTAAATAGAAATCATGGCAAAGAGGAGGCCAATTTCTAGGAATGGAGGGTATGAACTTGATCTCCTGCACAACACAAGAACCCAAAATTAGATATTTAGCAAATAACAACCTAGTTAATAAGGAATGAACAAAAATGAAGTGAAGTCGCCATAAATATTGTTGTGGGAAAAATACTATGAAGGTGTGCAACTCTTCCCACTTGAGGGGTGAAAGACTTAGAGGTTGCTACCAAGGGCCAGTATTGTGTTACTAAAGCAAAAGTGATGACTCCAAATTGATCCTACAAGTTCTTGTTAGAAAAACAAAACAAAATAAAAACAAATAACTTGAAATAAAAAAAGAGGCTGAAGATATGCAAACCACAACAACACGTAGATTCTAGAACCAATTTAGATTTCCCAATGGTCAAGCTTGTTACATGTAGTGTCACATAGGAGGTACAATATTCAAGGGAATCCAACAATATCCCTTAGGGAGGTCCTTTGTTTCTGTAGCTAGGGTTTTACCCCTAGCTTGTGCAAATGAGCACCTACTAAGGAGAATGGACTCCTTAGTAGCAGTTCAATAAATGTAAATAATTAAGCTAAAACAAAGATATAAACTACTTTAAACATTTTGCATGAAACATAAATAAAAGATGTAAAGAATGGCTTTTTTATATTGATATTACCTCCAATGTGGAGATTGATGAAGCCCTTGCAATGCCAAGAGGGTTGCTCCAAGCTCCAATGTGCTCCTTCTCCTTCTCCAATGGTGGGAATGGGCCAAAAGTGGCACTCAAGGTGAAAGTAGCTCAAGGGTGAGCTAGGGTTTCAAGAGTGATTTTGGCAGAGTAAGGGTGCATATGATTGTGGATGTGGAATAAGGGATCTCCATCACCTATTTATAGTTTTTTGGTGGTGGAGTGCTGACCCATGGTTTTGGGAAACACATGGTTTTGGGCAGCTATATAGGGTTTTTCCTCCTTTTCCTCATTATTTTATATTTTTCTTCCCTTTTTAGGGGGTTTTTGCTATTTTTGGAGGAAAAAGGGGGTTTTTTAGCCTTTTTTAGGCTATTTTGATGGTTTTGTGGCCTTTTGGAGGCATTTTAGGCCTTTTGGAGGCTTTTTAATGGGATTTTTTGGGATTTTTAAGGGAAATATGGTAGGAAAATGGACAAATGAGCCATATAATGTGGTAGATGATGTAGTGAACACTTTTTGGGTGTTAACAGATTGCCCCCTGATGTGCGAGGGCAGGAGCTCATCGTATGGCCGATGGACATCATAAGTCATGAATGGTTTTCCTGGGTATGGAGAGAAGAGAAGAAAAAAACTGAAGCCCGGAACGACGATCCCGAACAACTGCAAGAACTAAAAGTACATAACCTCAAAAATGAATGAGGAATCATCTGATCATATGGATGAGGCGGGCATTCCCATGCTCGTATCAGGATATAACATATTAATAACAATGGGGTCCAAAAAATGGGGACCGGAAATATACATGACCTCAAATACTGATTGAGGAATAATCTCAATATATGGACGAGGCGGGCATACCCATGCTTGTATCGAGATACATAAACAGAACTGTGAGGCCCGAAAAAAGGGGGACCTGTAAGATACATAGCCACTGTGTACATCATAGGTGTCCAGAGGGGACACAAAGCTGGGACATACTGCTGGGAGGACCATGTGTAAACTGAAGAACTGGTGCACTGGAATATCAACAGTGCTGCTGACTGTGGTACCAAAGGAACTGATGAGCTGCTGGATCAGAATGACTGGGAGCAACAACCTCGATGGTACACTGAGCTGGAACTGAAATGGGTACTCAAGGAACCATAGAGCTGGACGGCTTCCGAATACAATCGCCAACGCAGCCCGGACATCCACGGGAACATACAACTGGGCGTTCCGAAGTGACTCACCAATGTGCTAGAGTCGGGGGAAATCCGGGGTCTTCGACTAAAAACTAATGGGATATAATCCTACGCGATTCTCAACGATGCGATCAAGGTGCTGAAGTCGAGCATGTGAGAAACAACCACTCGGAGAGGCAATGATGGCTCCTCTCAGAATGATCCGTAGGTACTTACCACAAATGGTGATAAGTCCAAGGCGTAGGGACCTCTGGGCCTATCCTCTGGAATAGAGGAACTATCGTCGACAGAGGGAGACCTGCAACTATCAAGGCAATGATGTTTCCTTGACAGGAGCACGAGGTACAGGACCGAAATGTGATAGTACTGATGGCAGGACTGATAAACTGTGGGGAGACAACTGGGCAAGTAGAGTGGGTGGACTCAAACTTCCTTTGTTCAGAGTATGATAATGGGGATGATCTGGCAGCATATGAAACTGACTGAGGGGAAAGGGATCATAGCTGTATTGGATCTGGGAAGGTGACTGGGCTGAGGGAGACTCAAGCTGTGGTACAATGGCAGGAGACTGCAGAATACTCTGAACAAAGGCGACCTAATTGGGGGTGCTGCCGAGATGATCAATCAAAGTGCCAGGAGGCACGGGAGGGGACTTCTTCATGGGTTAAGGAACTAGAAGAAGTGTGTGTAAAATGGTACTGTCATGTGGATTTTACGAGCCCAGGACAGTTCATGCTCGTGATTGCTTTCAATTTTAAGGAGTCGGAAAGTGATAAGAGGACTCTGAAGTAATGGAATGGTAATGTCGTGTGGATTTTACGAGCCCAGGACAGTTCATGATTGTGGTTGCTTTCAATTTTAAGGAGTCTGAAAGCGATAAGAAGACTCTGAAGTAATGGAATGGTACTGTCGTGTGGATTTTACGAGCCCAGGACAGTTCATGCTCGTGGTTGCTTTCAATTTTAGAGAGTCTGAAAGCAAATGAGAAGACTCCAGGGGGTTGCTTTTTCGTAGATTTAGTCTCCAAGGCCCAAAGAAGCATAAAAGGATGCAATGAAGAACTCTTCTAGCCAGTGTGACTAGAGTATTCCTTTTTCGTAAGTAGTCTACCAGGTCCGGAAAAGGGTTAAACTTATACCAAATAGACGCCCTTTCAGGTACTTTAACGAGCATGAAAGGAAGCAAGATTGCTCGGCGATCTTTTCATTCTTTTAGGAGTCAGAAAAGAGCTTAACGGAAACTTCCTAAGTGCCTTTTTCGTAAAGGACTTGTCCAGCCCGAAAAAGGGATAAAATTATACCGAACAAAAGGAATGGCCAGGCAAGGAGGAAGTGTTCAATCAAGGATCAATAATGATGACCAAGAACGAGGGTAGGGGGGAACACTGGTGGGCCTCCTTGCGGGGTGGATGAAATGGTGGCAAAATAACGAAACATTTGCAGTATGACAGGAGTGAATAGCTCATGTAAAAATGTGGAACAATCCGATAGCGGCCAATGTGGCGCGCAAACCGAGGCAGCAAGGTGTCAAGACACAATGTTGAAATTGTACCAAGTGAGAGCGAGAAATGATCTCAAGCATCATCACGAGCTCGGAAAAATGAATCCGATGATATAAAGGATGTCCAAAACGGGTAACGGCCGATGTGGCACGCACACCGAGGTGACGAGGGTGTTTTGGAAAAAATACCCAAAAAATCGGGGGGTGAGAGCGAGAAATGATCTCTAGCATCATCACCAGCTCGGAAAAATGAATCCGATGATATAAAACATGTGAAAAACGAAGAACATTCGATGTGGCATGCAAACCGAGGCAACTAGTGGCGTCTTGAAAAAATGGGCAAAAAATGATGGGATAAAAATAATGCAACGAGGTGACCATCATGACGGTCTCGTCGTGCTGATTCCAGTGGTGGAAACGGTTCGTAAAACGGACTCCGTATGGGGTCAGAATGGCCAAAACAAGAAAAAGTCAACTGACTATAAATAGTGGTGGGTCCAACATGACATGTGTCATTTGTACTTGTTTGACTTTGACTTGTGATCAGAGTGGACCAGAGCTTAGGTGGCATTTCTGGATGATCCGACCGGTCGATTTCACATCCAGGAGATACAGGTATTCCGTCAAACTCATACCTGCATGTTTTTTAGGGTCGGGGGTTGGGTAGTGGGTCCCAGGGCTTATTTGTATGGTCCACGTGGGGTGGACCGCGGGTTAGGAGGTCGAAACCGTGGTTGGAGAACGCGAGTTTTGGGGTGAACCACGCGGTTGGAGACCGCGTGTTTCTCATCGGAATATGCGGTCGAAGACCACGCGTTCCAAGGAGGAACACGCGGTTTCGGACCGCGAGGTTAGGGCTGACAGTTGCGGTTAAGAACCGCGACTATATGCCTGACAGCCGCGGTCGGAAACCGCGGCAGGAAGCCCGAAAGCCGCGGTTTTGGGCCGAGCTTAGGGGGTCTTCTGGGAGGGGGAAAAGGTACTTATTTAGTTGACATGAGTCTGATGAGTCTGTTTTGTGTGATTGACAGGATGCCGCAGGTGCTCTGGAGAGAGCGGGAGATCCCGGATGAGACCATGGTTTTCATTCGAGAGAATCGCCATGTGCAATCTGTGTTGGGAATGTGCGGACTACTGAAGTTCGCACAGATACCCATGATACGGTCGGCAGCATTGCTGCTGAACCGGCTGATCAGCTTCTGGGAGCCGGACATACAGGCTTTCCGGGTACAGGGTGAGAGGGTGGACCTCACCCTGACCGATGTATATTTTCTGACGGGGTTTCCCTGTCTAGGCAGGGTGGCAGACACACAGCCGCGGGTCGCCGCGGACGTAGACATGGAGGACATGCTGGATAGGTACTGTGTTCCGGAGGCATGGGTGCATAGGAATGCACTCCTAGTGAGGGACCTACAGGAGCCGGCGGTGCAGGCCATGGCAGCATGTGTGGTCCGGGTATTGGGGTCCCAGTCACTTGAGAAGGTGTCTAGGGGTCAGATGCAGATGGTTGAGCGCGTACTGGATGGGGTGTACTACGCGTGGGGCCAGACGTTCCTGACCTGCGTTCAACGGCAGCTGACGACAGCGAAGGAAGAGGGCAAGGGCTTTTGTTTTGGTTCCTTCTTGTGTGCCTTCTTTATGGAGAGGGTACCCACACTGCGGCCACGGGTGCCGATCAGGGCAGGAGGTATGAGGGAGCTGCGGATGGTGCGGTGGGGTGAGATGATGCGCCGCCGTGGTGGCGGCGACGTGGGCAGGTATTTCACGCAGGAGTTGTACCTGCAGTGGCTCCAGATACCATTGACACTGGATGACTTCCCGTATCGGGATATGGACTTCACAGGAGATCCGGAGGCGCCACGAGCACCAGGACAGTCATGGGGTCCCGACGGTACGTATGTGTTTTTGTTGCATGTTATATATGTCAAGTTTTATTTATATGATAGGAGATTGATATACTGTGACTGACATATGGGTGATTTTGCAGATGTGGTCCCGAGACCGCCTCCAGGACATGTGGCACAGAGGGGTATTGTGGCCGTCCCAGCTCTGCCGGGGCGAGGTGAGGTCCGTCGCCGTGATGCGGAGGGGACACTGGAGTCGGTGCGGGCATTACTAGATCAACTGTTGATAGGGGTGACCGACGAGGGATGGCGGGATATTGATCCTGCTGTAGTGCAGGATTGCATGATGGCGCCCCGAGAGTTCAGATCCATCGCGATCCGGGTGGCGGTCCTAGTGGACCGGGTACAGGCACAGGAGGCCGGAGGAGAGGAGGACTTGCCGGAGGAGGAGCGAGGGGAGGACTCAGAGGCAGCCGATGCAGGAAGTGATGCAGGATACGACTCCCATTAGGGGGTACAGGGGACTCCCCCCGAGTTTTGTAGCTACGGCATGTATTTTGATGAGGCTTTTAGGATGTATAGCCATTTTTTGTATAGCTGAGTACAGGGGTATTCAGGACATGTATAGCACTGAACATGTATATTTTTTGATATATATATATATGCACGTGGATGCACCTTTCTGTATGATGTTGTTTTATGTGTACGCACGTGGATGCGCTTTATGAGTTATGATATGTTTACATTGCACGTGGATGCAAGTAGGTTAGGATGTTAGGCATGTGGATGCCCCTTGTGTATGTTATGGAGTTTTTATGATGTATGTATGATTTAGGCACGTGGATGCCCCTATGGATATGTATGTGATTTATGTACATGGATGTAAATGTTGATGCGATGCAATCTTTTTGGGTTTTTATATATTTTTATGAGATGTTATGGGATTGTGATGCATGATGTTACATGGTGTGATTGATATGCCAGTCTAGGATGTTGTTGGCCATTTGGTCTGCGACACTATTTTGGGCTCTGGGGACATGTGTGAATGTGATGGATTCAAACTGTCGGCTGAGTTGTTTTGTGCGTAGGAATTTTCTAAAAAGGCAGGGATCACGCACCTGGTAGCAGTTGTTGAGCTGGGAGACAAGTAGCTGGGAGTCAAGGAACACATGAAGGTGACTTATGCCCATTTGGAGGGCGGCAGTCAGGAGACCGGTCATAGCATCATACTCCGCCTGGTTATTGGTAGCAGCGCCTATACATATTCCGTCAAGGTGAATCATCTCATTGGAAGGGGAGTACAAGACCCATGCTGCAGAAGCCAGGTTGGGAGACCAGCGGCTTGCGCCATCAGCAAAGCCAGTGTAACAAGGTGGAAGATGGTCCATCTGTGGTCATGCAAAAAGGATGAATGTAAGATGCTGGGAAAAAATGTGAAAAACAAAAAGAGAGCAAACTGTACAATGCAGACCAATGAGGCCGCGGTTTCATTTACGGGAAAAAACGCTTAAGATACAACCCATTACGGGGGTTGCGCAAAGGGTGACCTTCGGAGTCAGCTAAGATGTATGCCCCCTTGTCGAGACAAGTCTTCACGATGTAAGGGCCTTGCCACATGGATTCAAACTTCCCTATACCGGTTTTGTCGTGGGCTTGGTCATATGCGAGGACAAGGTCCCCTTCGTGGGAAGCGAGGTCGAGACCATGCATGTCAGTAAAGGACCAGGCGAAGACATCACTGAACTTTGTGAAGAGTTTTTGGTACTCCTCAATCTCGGTTTTGACAGCGGGGAGCTGTGAGGGATGAATGGGGCGCTGTTTCTAACGGACGGGGGGTACATCAGGCCATGTGTCAATGTGGTGCTCTATAATGGCGGGGTCAAGACCGGGCATCTCTGTATAGGACCAGGCAAATACATCACGGAATTCTCTGAAAAGGGTTTGGTAGTCTTCAATCTCTTGTTTACTGCAGAAGGCTCCTAAAGTGATGAGTTCAGGGGCACATCTTGGGGCAGCAATATCAATTTGGATGACAGGGGAGATGTTGGCCATGTTACCCTCCTCGAAGGCGTCAGGAGCAGGAATAGGGTCCTTGAACCAGTCGACCTTGGTGGGGAGGAAGTCTTTGGACTCAACTGTGAATTGGGTAGCTGTGCTAGAGGAGGATTCTTCTGGGATAAAATAGGAACGGTGGTGCATGTCATCCCAGGGGTAATCCGGGGCAGTAAGGGCCTCAAGAACTTCCTCATCAGTACGGAAAGTTTGCATCGTCAAATCGGTTGACGAGGGGGTCGTGGTTGAAGAGATCATATAAATGATATTAACCTCTCCTGAAGGAGAAGAGACCGGGGGGTAGATCTCCTCAATGGTAGGTGGTGCCGTCTCAAGATCCAAATTGTTCATCTCATAGAGAGCCGCTCTGTAATCCGGAAGATCGGAACAATGATGTGAGTAATGCCCGTAAATACCGCATATGGCACAGGGGTGGTTGGTACGCAGGGACTTATCTTTAGGCTTGGGAGTGGGGTTTAGTTCGACAGTTGGGATGTTAGGGTCATCGTCGAGCATCTGCATGTGCTTCTGTAATGCTGGTAACTGTGGGCACTGGTGGGTCGCATGGCCCAACTCGTCGCACAGCGAGCATTTGGGAGGAGCATGAAATACTGGAGGGTTTTTGACTGTCTTGGGAGGTGGGACAGCAGTGTAAGGTTGTGGCCCTCTGCCCCCAGTAGGGTTGGGAGGAGGAGGGGGAGTCGTGGAGGACGAAGGGGTAGAGACACCGGGGGGTGGCTGAGTGGTAGTAGCCATGGGTTGCACCGGTTGGAGGACGACATCGAGTGTCGACGGGCGAACGGGAGGCGAAAGGTACCAGACGGGTAACCCCAAGGTTAACCCCGGGAGGCTAAGGGTAGCCATAACCGGGGCGCTTACTACTCCCGATGGAGGGACTAGAAAGGGGATGGTATGGATCGGTGTAACACCAATGTGGCTAGGTACCAATGGTGGTTTAGGCAACAAGGGTGGTTGATTGTTAGGTGGTTGGATGTCATGGGACAAGGTACATAAGTCAGACACGTCGGGCGTATATGCCGGGGGAAGAATGGATTGAAAGATGGAGGTCATCGGCGCATCTGAGTAGACTCCAGGCCCCGTAGAGGAAACAAACGAGGTGGTGGCACGAGAAACAGGTTGTTCAACCATGGGGAGAGCATTTTCAGGTGTCGTGGGAGCACTGGGATCATAGTAGGTGAGCTGGTCAACCTTAACCACGCGTCCCTCATGGGGGAACATCATGGTGCGAAAGACGGAAGAGGCAACGGCCCGCATGGCATACATATAGCTGCGGCCAAGTAAAAGGTTATAATCCAATTGGGCATTGATTACCTCAATGTCAATGAGTACAGTTTTGCCACCTAACTGGACGGGGACATTGGCTAGGAGGCCTTGGGGCTGAGCCGAACGACCGTCGTAAGCGCGTAATGCAGTGGTGGACTGCTGGAGAGTGGGGGATCCCAACTTCTGCCACACGAATGTAGACATGACGCATGTGGAGGCACCTTCATCGATAATGCATCGATGGATGACAAGATTCCGAATGGAAACAGAAACTTGGAATGCTAAGGTGGAAGGCAGGCGAGGTTCAGACTGGTCTAAATCAAATGCCATCAAATTCGAATCATTTGGGTCAATCCCCCCAATGGCAGAGAGTAAAGTCTTGCGCTGGGAAGGGAAATTCTTCAAGACTTCTAACGCAAACATGGCTGCGGGAGATTGGGCTAGTTCGTCTACAATGTTGTAGTTTGACGCAGCGCGCGCATTGGGGTTATTGTTGATACGGCGAAGTGGGAAACGAGGGGCTTTGGGAGCGCCATCTAGTGGAGGTGGAGGAATACGTAACACTTGATCGGTGGGATGAGCGTTAGTAGGTTTATCTGTGGGAGGTACGTCAGTAGTGGAGCCATATTGGTTCCGACGAGTCTGAAGGTTGACGTCAGCGGATGACATCATCAACAAGTGGTGAGTTCCCGCGTCAAACATTGGTTGATCGGGAGCAGCGTATGTGATTTGCTGTTGGGGTTGCACGTTGGCTTGAGGGGGAGCCCACAGCTGAGCGTTCACGACGCCTTGGGTTGGTAATGGGTTTTGCAGCACCAAAGGTGGCTGCTGAGGTTGAGGGGGGTTAGGGGGCGCCTGAGGAGATGCCTGCCCTTGGCGGTGGGCATCGTCAACCCAGAGTTGCCTAGCTCGCTCCAAGTGTGGGAAAGCGTGGGTGTAGTGGCCATAGACCCCGCAAATAGAACAAGGGTGGTTTGTTCGCAAATTGGGGTTTTTAGCCTGTTTGGGCGGGCGATCAGGGTTTTGGTTAGCAGGGGCTGCATTATTATTGTCGGGGGGATTCGCCGGTTGCCCAGCTTGGTCTGCAGTTTGGTTATTCCCCCGATTACGGCCCTTGCCGCGGTTCTGTTGACCCTGGTTACGTTGGTTGTTTTGGTTTTGCTGCGGGTTTTGTTGGGCGTAAACTTTCCCTTGGGCAGCAGGTGGATTCTGAGGTTGCGCAGGTGCGGGAGCAGGCTGCGGTGGATGATATGCAGGTTGAGGCTGAGCAGGTGCAGCAACTTGAGGGGGTTGCTGATATGGCTACAGAGCAGGTTGTGGGTTTGCCGCAGGTGCTGCCTGTGGCAGATAATAAGCGGGTTGGGCTTGTGAAGGCGCAGGAGCTGAGGCAGCCTGCTGATGGTAGTAAGGCTGAGGTGCGACTGGGGGGGCATAAGCGGGAGTCACATGACCGAAGCATTGAGGAGGACATGAGGGTCCATGGTGGTGGTGATGTGTCATGGGAGCATATGAGTTGGTTGCTCCAGACTGTGAAGTAGCCCGCGAAAGGTCGGGGCCAGGGGTAGGACGTGCTATTGAAAATGGCTGAGGATGCGAAGAAACACGGCCAATGATACCGTCTGCAGCGTGGGATGCCCCCGGCACATCGTGCTGGGAGGACTCGCCGTGAGGGGCGTCAGGTATAATGGTATAAAGGTAACCCGACTGGGCATAAATGAGGTCGAACTGTTGAGCCTTAAGGATGGCCTCTTCCTCAGACTGGGGTCTTTCTGATGCCACATCCTTAGCAATAACAGGGAGAAGGGATTTAAGGAACCAATCTAGGAAGATACGGTCATCTAGTTTGATCTTGCATAAGCTATGGCGTCGACGCCACTCATGGATGTGGTCCGTGATATGGGTAGCCGTGTTTTGTCTACAAGATAGGAGGATCTCAACGCCTGCGTCGTAGCGGACAGGCAACTGGAAGAACTGCAGAAAGGTCGAGGCAAGGGAAGCAAAGGTGGCATGGGTCCTGTGGGGTTGCTCGATATACCACTTGGCTGTAGAGCCAGTGAAGGTGCGCTGTAAGAGACGGAGGCGAATAGAGTCATCCACTATGGAGTTGGAGGAACACCATAGATGGAAAGACATGATATTGTTTTGTGGGTCCTCACCTGCCTTACCCTTGAACTTAGGGATGTCCGAGGGAAGCTTGGTAGGCATATGAGGCCATGCAGGGTCATGTCGAATAGGATCGTTGGTCAATCTGGCCAGGTCGGGTAGGTTGAGGCTAGCCATGAATGGCAAACTGGAAGAAGGATGTGACCCAGTAGTGGGTTGGACCAAGTTGGGGCCAATGCCCCCAAGTGGAGGGACAGGATTTGGGGTGGTGCCCCCAAATGGGGGGACTAAGGTGGTGGAGGATGGTCCAGCACCACCATGGGTAGTGTGAGCCACTAATGTAGTGGGGATAGGGATTCCCGCTGCGGGAATAGGTACCGTGAGGGGAACGGTAGATGAGGGTCCCATGGAGGGCATACCCAAAACAGGTGTAGTAACTGGTGTAGTGGTGGATGTGCCACCAATGGTCCCTATAACAAAATAAGTGGAATTCGTGCCAACCATGGGGCTAGTAGGGGCAGTGTAAATAGGGTTCTCAGACTCTTCGTCAGAATCCGAGGTAAAGTAAGGAGCGTCAATATCTAGTGACAGAGACCTACGTCGCTGACGAGTGGAGTCAAGTGACAAGGCTCTAGATCTGTGATGGGTGGTATCAACGGATGATGATCGGAATCTATGACGAGTGGTGTCAAGAGAACCGTGCTGTGGGGGCTCGCCCCTGAGGCGCTGAGAATGTCTTGGGGACTTAATGGTGACAGATGGTGTCTAATCGCTGTGGGTTGAGGTGAGTAAAAACAACTCAAAAACCCTAATGCAACCGAGTGTGCAGAAGGAGAGCTCAAAAACAAGGCACTCAGGCCAAAAACCAACTCAAAACACCCACTGCAACAGCTGTGCTACAATAGGTGGAGTAACAACAAAGATGGTCAGAATACCAACAAGCAGCAGGTTTCCTAAAAATAAAAAATGGTGGACTCACTAGACCAAAGGGAGGTAAAGGAGCATGCAAACACCTAACTAAAAGTATTCTGACTCAACGAAACATATCCTCTGCAAGGTGATGAAATCCAAGTCAGACAATATGAGTAGGAAAGCCAAGTGGCTATGATATCCCCCTACCAGGAGGGACACCGGGTAGTCAATCCTAGAAGAATGGCAACTAAGATACCCCGTTCATGACACATCCAGAAAGGTGAATCTGCCGTTTAGTCCGTTGACCGCAATACCCCTATACAGGGATATCCCGCGAACCGCGAAAGGTAGCCCTTCGGTTACTGAATGGAGTGCGGTATTCCACTCAGGCCTCCGGAACCAGTCTCTCGACTTCAACCCTCCTAAGGGAGAGGCCCTCTGATAAACTGGTCGTGACCGTGCCAAAAAGTACTAGGGGATTTTGGTTCCCTATTTGGACAACAACTATGTCTCAAGTGAAAGTGACCGAGGGGTGTTATTGGAAGCCTATCCCCCCGACCCTACCTAACTACAATGATTCTTTTGTGTTCTCCAAGTGGGGTGAGAATGTTGGTTCAATTAGGTACTTTTTAAGGCTCACTTGATTTATGTGACAGAGTGTGTGCTCGTGAGGTGATGAACCCAAAATAGAAGTGCCACAAGGGGGGCAACTTCCAACTACCAATAATACTGAAATTGAAACTTGAACTTGCAAAATTTTCTGAATTAAAAAACATTGAAATTGTTAAAAAGATTCTGTAAAGGGAATAGAAATTGTGTTGCAGGAAGGCTGTAAGGAAGTGAGGCTGCAGGTAGGACAGAGGGCTGTTCAGATGCAGAAAATATTGCAGCAAAAGGGGCTGGGCTCAAAACAGGGAAAAATGCAGAAATCAAACCGCGGGTCGGTGGCGAATCGGAACAGGTGGACCGCGGGTTTGAGGGAAACAGACGCGGTCAGGTCGTGGCTTTCGGACCAACAGATGCGGTCGGGACGCAGCAAATAGGGGAAAAGGCGCAGTCGGGTCACGGCAAAGAGGCTGACAGACGCGGTCGGGACGCGGGAAAGTGGCCAACAGGCGCAGTCAGATCGCAGCAAATAGGCTGATTAGCCGCGGTCGGATCGCAAGTAACAGAATTGAATCCGCCGGCGGGGCGTCGGAAGCAGTCTGAGAGCCGCGGTCGGGTCGCAGGTAAAGGCCTGAAAGTCGCGGTCGGGACGCGACTGCAGAGAGAAAAAATGCGATGTGCGGCGGCCGAAAGGGACAGCCGAAAGGGAAAAAATTATAAACGGAAACCAGAAATTCAAAATCTAGGGGAGTCGCCAAAACTGTAGCTAGGGTTTTACCCCTAGCTTGTGCAAATGAGCACCTACTAAGGAGAATGGACTCCTTAGTAGCAGTTCAATAAATGTAAATAATTAAGCTAAAACAAAGATATAAACTACTTTAAACATTTTGCATGAAACATAAATAAAAGATGTAAAGAATGGCTTTTTTATATTGATATTACCTCCAATGTGGAGATTGATGAAGCCCTTGCAATGCCAAGAGGGTTGCTCCAAGCTCCAATGTGCTCCTTCTCCTTCTCCAATGGTGGGAATGGGCCAAAAGTGGCACTCAAGGTGAAAGTAGCTCAAGGGTGAGCTAGGGTTTCAAGAGTGATTTTGGCAGAGTAAGGGTGCATATGATTGTGGATGTGGAATAAGGGATCTCCATCACCTATTTATAGTTTTTTGGTGGTGGATTGCTGACCCATGGTTTTGGGAAACACATGGTTTTGGGCAGCTGTATAGGGTTTTTCCTCCTTTTCCTCATTATTTTATATTTTTCTTCCCTTTTTAGGGGGTTTTTGCTATTTTTGGAGGAAAAAGGGGGTGTTTTAGCCTTTTTTAGACTATTTTGATGGTTTTGTGGCCTTTTGGAGGCATTTTAGGCCTTTTGGAGGCTTTTTAATGGGATTTTTTGGGATTTTTAAGGGAAATATGGTAGGAAAATGGACAAATGAGCCATATAATGTGGTAGATGATGTAGTGAACACTTTTTGGGTGTTAACAGTTTCCACACTAAATGCTAAATAACTTGAAGAACAAATGATAGAAACACTTTCCCCTTGGAGGAAGATGGCAAGGGAGCTTGGGGAATTCCAATAGGTGTAGGAAGAGGTGAACTATGAGGAAGTCTCAACACAATTCCAACAGCATAACCTTGCTCTAATTTTATTAATTGAGATGCATTCCCATGTATTCCTTTTATAGTCCAAGAGGTGGCCAAGAAACATATAGATCCAAGTGTGAACTCCTTCACATCATGAACTAGCTCCAAAGTATAAAATGGGGGCTATTCATTGCTCCCAAACTTGTGAAGATCCAAATTTGAATTTTTGTTAGTGAGCGATATTTCATGAACCTTTAATGTGATGCATATGGTTGAGATACCACTATTTTGACAGTCACACAAATCTAGAAGGAAAATTCGCGTGAGCTGGCACGGGAACATAACTAATAACACGTGTTGTAGCATAGGTGAACAGGTTTTTAACCTCACAACCTCTTCTTTTGACTATTTTTTGGCATTCTTGGACTCATACTTCTTTCTGGATCTGATGAGGATGTCTTCGGTGAGTTGCATTCTATATGTTGATGACACCTTACTGCAAGATTAGTTGAAATGCCTCATGTATGTGAAATTTAAGCGTTAGCAGTAACATTACCTTCATTATTCTTCAAGGTGATAAACTTTGTTTTATCCCCTATCATGTGAATTGAGAACCCACTATTGATGTAGCACTCATCCCTTTTATTTTGTGCACACAATACAGCTTGTATAAACATGGATTTTTCTCTCTTATTTTCCCTTGGTTCCTAATTTTTCTCCATGACTATTGGGATTTCATCATTCTTATTTTTCCTAAAACCACTTCCACATAACTTTACTATATTCCCATAATTGTTGCAATTATAACATATAATGTTATAATTCAATAATGAAGAAAATGAGTTGTGAAATATTCTTTAAAATATATAGGTATCTCAATTGTTGTTCCTCAAATAATTGTTTATTGCATTCATTCTACAATCTATAGCTTTATGAACAAAACCATTGTAAGAATAACAATAGACAGAAAAAGGATTTTGGTCGCTGGTTGTATGATTCCATCCTGGTGAAATGGTGTCCTTGATTTTGCCTTTGTGAGAAGGATCTGTCTTTTGTGGAACATCATGTTCTTCTCTCTTGTTTCCTTCAACATTGATAGGATTCTTGAGTATTTCAACATAACTCTTGGTCTTTCTTTCACCCAACTATTGTGAAGAGGTTGATTCTTCTTTCATAGTTTCCTCCTTGTCATATCCAAGACCAATTTTATCAGATGGCATCCTTTGACGGTTTAGGATATCATCTAGAGTTGTAGAGATCTTTTCAAATTTCAGATTAGAATTTGAATTTTCCAAATTCATCCTTAGATTACCTATCTCAAATTCTAAACTGTTGCAGACATATTCCTTTTCTTTTAACTGAGCTCTCAAAGTTTCTTCAATTATCTTAGCCTCTTCAACTTGAGTTTTTAGATTGATGATGATGTTTCCAGATTCATCATATTTCTCTTTTGTACAAAGTAATTCATTTATGTACTTCTTCAATTGCTCTTTCTCCCGCCATTTCTTTTTCCTCAATCTATCTATTTCATCCAAAGCACATATGAGTTCTTCTTCCAAATTTACTTCATCATCAATTTCTCGGTTGTCTTCTTCTTCTAAATTTGAGTTGTTATTTTCCAAAACAACAGTCTCCTTTTCTAGGGCCATAAAAATAATCTCTTTTGTTTTATTTCCATTGTCATCATAAGAGAAGCCATCTTCATTTGCATATAGATTATTCTATTTTATGTTTAACTTTATTCTCTTTATAGTCTTGTCTTTTTTGTAACTATTGGTGCCCAAGTTTTGGAACGATCACTGTGCGCCGAGCTAAATAGTCAAAATCAATTAAGCTCCAATAGAAGTTAGTTAGAAATGCGCAACAAATCGGTTAGAGAATGTGTGCCATAACAATTTTGAAGTTTTTTTCATCTTAGCCTATATAAGGCCTGTTTTGTAAAGGGTTGCGGTTGTATTCTGTTCTACATTAGGTTTTGATATACTTTTCAATTCTAATTTTGGGGTTGTAACTAGAATTATTCTTGATATTGTAAGCTATGATGTATGAAGAAGTATTAGGATGTTGAGTTGAGTTTTGTAGTCATGTATTTTTGTAACCACGATTTGCCAATAATATAATGAAGTTGTTGTCTCATATGTGTGATTGCGCACTATGCTTATGTTTTGATTTATGATGAATGCTTAGTAGTCCCATGAGTGAATGTTAGTGAGATAATTATTCTTATGCATAACTGAGTAAAGAACTGTTAACATGTTGAGTAGAAACAACCCAGTCCTTCCTGCGTAACCTTGATTCGGGTCTCTGTATGATTTCCTACATGTGTCTCGGATGAGACCTTACTCTTATTGTGGAGTATTGAAAATGTCGATCCCTTCGGGTTTTTTATTTTCATATAAGTCGAACCATAGGTCTAACAGATGACAACCAATAATTGTTCTCTTTCCAGGACCTAACAGGGATTGTGAAGGGAGGATGATGTCATGTTCCCATGTTATTAGCACCAAGAAGCAACCAATATCACATCAAATCCCATGGATCCTAGTGAAATTCAATTAATTAATTAATAAAGGGGTGACATTACTTAGGCAATTAAATTATTAACTAGGAATAATTTAGCCTATAGTGTTTTTAATAAATTAAATTAGAAGGATGGAATTATTAATTTTAATATTTAATTCTTAATTACGCATGTTGATGATTTGGATGATGAAAAGGGCCCCATGAGGGCACATGAAGAGATAATGATATCTTAGTGAGTTGTCAACCAAAGAGGAAAGTGGAGGAAAGCAACAAAAAGCAAGGTGTCAAGAAAAAGAAGGAAACTAACAAAAGCAGTGCATAAAGCAAGAAAGTGAGGAAAAGTAGAAACATCCAGAAAGCTAAGGAGGGTGCAATTTCCAGAAAGAAAAAAATCTATCCAATTGTAAAAAGAAGGAAACATCCAGAAAATATAGGAGGGCGGAGTTTCCAAAAGAGAACAAAAGCTAGTCAATGGAAAAGCAGGAAAGTGCCAACTCAATCAAGAAAGGTGCATTGGATGAGTCCAAGGAGGATAACTTGCTCAATAATTCACCCATTCTATAAAAGGATGAGGACGCACCACATTCACATCTTTGGATAGTTTATGAACTGTGTGTGAGTAAGCTCAAGCTTCTATAGGATTTGGTGATGCACCCTTAGGCACCTGTGGGAGATGTGCCCCATAGTTCCTGCTCCAGTATTCTGCACATGATCCAATGCATCCATTGATACCAATTTTCATATATAATCCATACATTTCATGTGAATATCCATCCTTCAGAAGTTGATGCAAAGATCGAGATAATTTGAGGTGGTTCTGTATAGTTTCACTTAGAGAGAGTATATAGTTGGAGAGCTTGCAAGAACATATAGAAGACTAGTGAGCCTCCCATTAGAAACCAGAAGCACATGGTCATCCTACATATCATATCCAGTGATTAAACTTCTCCTTCTTACTCTTCTCTGTAGCATTCTCCTTCGATCAATGCAATAATCCAAGATTGATGGTTTTCTGTGTAGTCTGAGCTATGATACTTCTATGTATTGCTGAATAATATCTTATTCTGATTGTTTATGACTATTTAATTCATTCCTGAGTCATATTAAATATCATAATAATATTTAGAGAGCCTTAGAGTCTATTTGAGTCAACAATTCTCAAGACTAGCTCTTTATGCAATTTTACTTGACTAGTTTTCAGGAAATGGCAATATATGAAGATATGTGAAGCTATTTATCTTTCTATAAGTTTCTTTAGGTTTTAAATTTCTTGTATAATCCATCCCAAGTTAAAAATCAGAGATTTGTGACCTTCTTTGGCTATTTTCTTTCAGATTTATCAATACTAGCTCATTGGGCACTTTAATTTGACTAGTTTTGCAATATGTTTAATTAAAAGTAATCGGAATGCCTCGGAATGCCTATTTTATATTATATAAGTCATATGAGTTTCGTAAGACACCAATGAATCTCATACAATCCTCTTCCTAAGAATTTGTATCCCTCTCAACCTGTTTGGGAGAGCCTGGAAACAAACTAGTTGAGCAGTCCATCCTAGCACTCCTTCTCCCTTTGAATCCAAACACTGCCAGAACCTCCCAAAACCTCTGTAAAATTTTTCCAGAAGTATATTAGGATTTTATTGTATGATATCCATGCTCTGTTTGATTTCAAGTGTAAGTGAATGATTTTAGTATGCATATGTTGGTGTGCCCAAGAAGCCTTGGAGTAAACTTCCAAGGAGTGGTTGTTGAAACATAAATGGCCCCAGTACCTTGTGCATAGAAATCTGAATATGGCCTTGAGGATTTTTCCTTGCTTCTACACACTCCCCAAGACATTTTGCAGATCTGAAAGTGTCCATCAGTCAAGCTCTGGGTGGGTTGATCAGTACCCTAGACTAGTTTCTTCTTGTCTAGTTTTGTGAACTAGTTTATGACATACAATTTTCTGATTTTAAAGTTGAATTTGAGTTGATATCCTCTGAGATAATATTGGGGATATTACAATGGTATTAGATTAATTTCCTTGGCTCATCCCGTGGAAAGTAACTCTCAGTGGGAGAAATATCTTAGATCTATCTTCAAGTTGCAACTATGGAACTAGTTACAGTCATGGAAGATGAAGGCTTTGAGTTATATGAGGAAGAAGAAGTCATTTACATTGATGGAGGCCTACTAAGAAATGAGGATGTTTACATTTGTGACCATATGTATAGTGAATATCTATGGAATGAACCACCGATGGCTAATCCTATGAAGGACTTAGCAAAAATGATATCTACATGTGAAAACTTGTCCCATCACTACCATGAGTATCTAGATTTGGGAGAAAATATTTGTAAAGACATTCCTTTCAAAGATTATTTTTACTGTAGGTTTGAGTTTGAGATCAAGGATGGATATTTAGATTCAATAGAGAGAAACAAACCACCCATAGAGGAACCAAGTTGTTCTGCCTCTTTAAGTAAAGAAGAAGGAAGAACAAATCATCCAACTACATCTTCTAGCATTATGATATTGTTTGGGTTTTCTTCAAGCAGATATTCCAAAGGTTGTAAGCATGAAGAATCCACCACTAGTTTTTCTAAGGATCAACCAATTATGGATAAGAGAGTATCTACTAATGGGTGCCAAGAATATGCATCTACTAATGGTTGCTCAAGTTTTGAAGAAGCATCTACTGATGGATGTTGTGATGAGGTACCTATTGATGGGTGCCTAAGTTTTGAGGAGACATCTGTTGATGGATGTCCATATCTCTATGTTGGTGACATAGAGATACCACTTGATGAGGTTGTTGCAAGCAAAAATTCCCTTGAGTATGAAGATGAAGAGCTTGTAGTCTCAAAAGTTGTTCCAGAGTCAACTTTTCAGCCATCACTTGAACTACATTATGAAGTTGACCCCACCGAAAAAGAAGTAGAGGTTCATCCTCAAGAACCTCATTTCCTTGCATGGCCCTTGAAGATGAATGGGAAGAAGATCAAGGAGGACTTACACATTCTCCATTACATGTTGATGTATTTGTAACTTCGGAAGATATTCACTTGTATATTATATGTATTACATTTGTACTTTATTGTATCCCCAACGGAGATGTATTATTCCTCCAATTGGAAGTGTCGTCATTTGTATTTGCAAATGTTGCAAGTGACATTGTAAGTGTCATAACTTATATTTGATGGGTTATTAGACCACCTTAGAGGGGTCGGCCCTGTATGAGTTAAGTGGAAGGGTTATTAGACTCCCTTAGGAAGTCGGCCCAGTTAGGGTAAAAGGAAATTGAAGTAAAGTATAAATAGAGAGTGTGACTCTCTCATTTGATTCATTCACTCACTCATCCAACTTGCATAGTTGAGAGAGAAGAGTGCACACAAGTGGAGGAGGAGTAGCTTCTGAAGACATCTATCTTTTGGGGATTCATCTTTGTGATCTTTGTATTGATGCCTATTCTATCTCTGAGGAAGTTGCGAGGTTTTTCACCTTCTTGGTTTTCCCTGAGAAAAACATTGTGTCTCTTGTGTCTATGATTGTTATGTTGTGCATGTTATTCTCTTAGTAGGATCCTAGATAATATTTGAAATGAAATTATCAAAATTCTAACATGGTATCAGAGTGAGACCAAGAAGAAGACACTATGCAGATGTGGAAGCTAGGGTTTCTTAATTTTTGGGTCTCTCTCCACAGATCATCAAAGGCATGAGGCTAGGATGACTCTCCTAAGGAAGACGCATCTTTCTGTCGAGACAAAATTTGATTCTGAGCATTTTCAGTTTTTGGCCCGTCACTATTGCAGGAAATTAGTGCTTTTGACAGAAGTGGAATTTTGGAGTTCTCTTAGCATAGTATTGATATCCTCAGTAAAATCGAAGTTTAGAGACCATGATCAAACTTTTTGGTTGGGAAGAACCCCCAGATCTATCAAACCCTAGTTCGGGTTTTGGACCAGAAAACCAGATTTTGACAGAAATTGTAGATCCAAAATTCATAGGTCAATTTTTGGAGTTTTCAAACTCTGAGCACACCAGCTTGCTCACCTTAGTCAATTGCATCTCCCTGTCCAGACAGAATTTTGAAATTCCAAGTTTGGATTTTTAGGGTTTCTGTAACAAACCCTAGCCAACTCCAGATCCAGATTCAACAAATCAAGTGGTAAGACCTAAATATTTTATTTCCATTTGAGTTTCTCATTAAGATGTCTCACCACACTAAGCTTGAGGATAAGCTTGAAGGGGCTGATAACTTCCGAGCATGGAAGTATAGGATTGGGTTAATCCTAGAAGAGAATGAATTGGACACCTACATAAGTGAAGAGGTTCCAGTTCCAAAGGGAGATGAGGCTAAGGCCTTACATAAGAAGAACTTGGTTAAGGCCAAGAGAATCATTGTAGATTCGATCAAAGACCATCTCATATCACATGTGTCTCTCTAAAGACACCCAAGGAGATGTTTCATTCCTTGACCAAGATGTTTGAAGGAAATAATATAAATTGGAAGATGACTTTGCGGAACCAATTGAAGAGTATAAAGATCCAGAATGGAGAGACCATCCAATCCTACTTCACTAGGGTCTCTCAAATCAAAGAAAAACTTGAAGCTGTGAGTGAAGTGGTGGAGAATGGAGAAATTGTGATGACCACTTTGAATGGCCTACCTAGGTCATGGGACTCCTTCATCCAAGGAATTTGTGCAAGGAAGAAATTGATTTCCTTCAGTAGACTGCTGGAGGAATGCTCACAAGAAGAAGCTAGACTTGTGGCCCGAGAAGAAAAGATGGGAAGTGGAGACCAAACTCTCACAGCTCACACCAAGAGAATTAAGTTCAAGAGGGAGCAACCTCATCACAATAAATCTTCTCACCATCATCAAAAGAAGAAAGATCTCTCTCACATTAGATACTTCACATGTGATGAGAAGGGACACTATGCCTCAGATTGTCCCAAGAACATAAAAGGCTTCAACAACAAGAACAAGAAGAGATATCATGCTCATGTTGCTGAGGATGATGAAACTCCTAGGAAGAAGACTAAGGGAGAAAGTGAAGACTCTTCAAGTGATGAAGAATATGTTCTAATCTATGCTCTCATAGGTACTATTACATATGGGTGTAATGATTGGCTTATTGATAGTGGGGATTCCAAACATATGATGGGATTTAAAGAATCTCTTATGGACCTATTTGAACATAAGTCACCTCATAATGTGAAACTTGGGGATGACTATCAATACCCCATAAAAGGAAGTGGTGAAGCCTCCTACAAGTTAGACTCTAGGAAGTCTTTAAAGATGAAAGATGTTCTATATGTACCTGGACTCAAGAAGAATCTTCTCTCCATTTCATCTTTGGATGCAAAGGGGATGAGATTTGCATTTGTGGATGGCCAAGTACTTATGTGGCCAAAAGGTAAGACCATAAATGATGCAGTAGTGATTGGAGAGAAAGAGGGAGGATTGTACAAATTGAAGGGACAACCTCAACAAGCCATGGTACATGAATCCATGGAGCCAAGTGAACTTTGGCATAGAAGGCTTGCACATGTGCACTATAGAGCACTACCAATTGCAAGCAAAGAAGTAGAAGGCCTTCCTAAAATCTAGTCAAAGCATGAAGGTGTTTTCAAAGGATGTGCAAAAGGAAAGAACACAAAGAAGGAATTTCCAAGCAGTGAAAGCAAGGAAAAAGGAATATTGAGAGTTATCCACTCCGATGTATGTGGTTTGATGTCATCCAGTTCTCTGAGTGAGTATGCATATTATGTTTCTTTTATTGATGATTTCTCTAGGAAGACTTGGATTTATTTCTTGAAGAAAAAAGATGAAGCATTCAACAAATTCAAGGAATTCAAAGCCTTGATAGAAAACCACACTGAATTTAGATCCAACAATGGTGGAGAATTCACTTCAAAAGACTTCAAGAATTTATGTAGTGATTCAGGGATTAAGAGATAGTTGACCACTCCTTACAATCCACAACAAAATGGAGTTGCAGAAAGGAAAAATAGAACTATCATGGAAGCAACATGGGAAATGCTTCATGACCAAGATATACCTATGCATCTATGGGCATAAGCAGCAAGGACAGATGTATATGTACAGAACAGAACACCACACATGATACTTGACAACAAGACACCAAAAGAAGCTTTCTCCTGTGAGAAAATAGAAGTTAGCCACCTCAGGATATTTGGTTGTCTAGTATACACACATGTTCCAAAAGAAAAGAGGACAAAGCTATATCCTTCAGGGAAGAAGGGTATATTCATGGGTTACAGTGAAAATTCGTAAGCATACAGAATCTACTTTCCATGGTTCAAAAAGATTGACATCAGCAAGGATGTGACTTTTGATGAAGACTCAGCATACATCAAATCGAGAAAGCCACCTGTTGAAGACAATGAAGAACTAAGAGTACCCAGAATACAAGACACCAACATAAACGAAGCAATTCCAGAAGAGGATCGTGAGATGGAAGATCCACCCCATGAGAAGAACTCTTACAAAAGGAAACCAGCATGGGCAAGAGAGCTCATCCAAGAAGCAGAGAGGTATGGTGTTCCAGAAGAGGAACACAGAGAAAGAGAAAGGACAAGGTCACACACCAGCTATGTAGCCTTACTGTGTGACATAATGAACAAAGAACCTTCCAGTTATGAAGAAGCGACGGAAAAGAAAGAATGGAAGGAGGCCATGGTCGAGGAATACCAGTCGATCATGAAGAATGATATTTAGGATGTGGTCCCAAGACCAGAAGGGAAGTCTGTTGTGACTTCCAAGTGGATTTACAAGATCAAGCATGCTGCAGATGGTAGCATAGAGAAATACAAGGCAAGGTTTGTGGCTCGTGGCTTATCCTAGAAAGAAGGGATAGATTATGAAGAAACTTTTGCACCTGTAGCCAGATACACTTCCATCAGAACAGTACTTGCTCTGGCTGCAATGATGAAGTGGAAGATACACCAAATGGATGTCAAGATAGATTTCTTGAATTGTGTAGTCAAAGAGGAAGTGTATGTGGAGCAACTACTCGGATTTGAGACACATGATAGGGAGTCACATGTGTGCAAATTAAAGAAAGCCTTGTACGGTTTGAAACAAGCACCCAGAAAATGGTACGATAGGATTGACAACTTCTTGACTAGTTTGGGCTTTACCAAGAGTAAAGCAGATTCCAACTTTTACTACAAAGTTGAGGATGGAAATCCAGTGATACTCCTACTGTATGTAGATAACCTGTTTGTGATAGGTGAGAATGGGTTGATTGCTGATACGAAGAGGAAGCTTGCTGCCGAGTTCGAGATGAAGGACTTGTGTATGATGCATTACTTTCTAGGCATGGAGGTGTGGAAAATTGCAGATGGAATCTTCCTTGGATAGGGGAAGTATGCAGTAGAGATCCTGAAGCGGTTCAGGATGATGGATTGCAAGGCCATGGCCACACCTATGGCATCGAACCTGTAGCTATTGAGTGATGCTTCCTCATATTCGGTTGATGCCACGATGTATCGTCAGATGATTGGGTCCTTGATGTACCTGACGAACACGAGACCAGATATTTGCTTTGCTATCAACACTTTGAGCCAGTTCTTGATGGATCCTAAACATGTTCACTTG
The DNA here is from genome assembly GCA_027924585.1 of Larix kaempferi. Lineage (NCBI taxonomy): Eukaryota > Viridiplantae > Streptophyta > Pinopsida > Pinales > Pinaceae > Larix > Larix kaempferi. The sequence continues at coordinate 51,880,053 of BSBM01000093.1, read as the reverse complement.
ATTGCTGTAAAGCATATTTTGAGGTACCTGAAGGGTACGGTTTATTATGGGCTTAAGTATGATGCAAATCAAAAGTTTAACCTGGAGGGTTATGTTGATTCAGATTGGGCAGGCAGTGCTATAGATAGGAAGAGCACTTCGGGGTGTTGCTTTAGTATGGGACCTGGGGTGATCCCTTGGTTTAGCAGGAAGCAATCCTGCATAGCATTGAGTACAACCGAAGCATAGTATGTCGCAGCTTGTTTGGCTAGTTGTAAGGCAATTTGGCTAAGGAAGCTACTGTCTGATTTGTTTGATCTCCAGTTGGATGCTACTTGTATCTTCTGTGACAACCAGAGTTGTGTGAAGTTGTCCAAGAACCCGGTGTTCCATGAAAAATCGAAGCATATAGAGATCAAGTATCACTATATCAGGGATATGGTGCAGAGAGGAGCAGTGAAGCTCCTGTATGTTGCGACGGACAAGCAGATAACATATGTGTTGACCAAACCACTAGCCAGGGTGAAGTTCGAGTACTTCAGAGAGAGGCTTGGTGTTCTTCAGATTGAAGATACTTCCAGGAGGAAGTGATGGGACACAGATGCAGGATCCCTTCCAAGCATGGTAGTAGGATGGTCCTCCCCATGGCTGTGGATGTAAGTGTTGTGTGATGAGCATTCGGACAATGCTCCGCTATGAAAATCCATATGATGTTCTGTATGATGATGATCTGTATGATCATGAGAATCCGCATGATGCTCCGTGTGAGGGTGATCAGTATGATCATGAGTATCTGAATGATACTCCATGGCCGTGGATATGTTGCAGGTTGTGCAATAGCATATAATCACTCCCTGGGAGATCCTATAGGTTGAGCAGTAAGCTCGTAATCATTCCTGGGATGCTCTTTCAAGGTTTTGTTTGTTCGCATATAATCGCTCCCTGGGAGATCCTATAGGATGAGCAGTAAGCTCGTAATCAGTCCTAGGATGCTCTTTCGAGGTTTTGCTTGGTTGAATGTAATCAATCCTGGGAGATCCTATAGGTTGAGCAGTAAGCTCGTAATCATTCCTAGGATGCTCTTTCGAGGTTTTGCTTGGCCGCATGTAATCAGTCCTGGGAGATCCTATAGGTTGAGCAGTAAGCTCGTAATCAGTCATGGGATGCTCTTTCGAGGTTTTTCTTGGTCGCATGTAATCAGTCCTAGGAGATATTATAGGTTGACCAGTAAGCTCGTAATCAATCCTGAGATGCTCTTTTCAGGTTTTGTAGATGCACATAATCAGTCCTAAGATTCCACCAGATGGGCCACTCGCAGAGATGATGAATTTCTACATGGAGGCTAGGCCTACATCCAGCATGAAAAAGGGTTGGCTCTGTAGAACTTACTATGACAAGAAGAATTGATAGATAGCACTAGTGATCGAGATGACGAGTACAGCAGCAGTGGCGATGATGCTCCGTTATCCAATGACGATGATCCAGCTCTAGTATTGAAGACTTGTGCCTATATGTATGGATGATCTGTTTCAAGAGAATACCTTCCTAGTTAAGAGGGAGTGTTGATGTATTTGTAACTTTGGAAGATATTCACTTGTATATTATATGTATTACATTTGTACTTTATTGTATCCCCAATGGAGATGTATTATTCCTCCGATTGGGAGTGTCGTCATTTGTATTTGCAAGTGTCGCAAGTTACATTGTAAGTGTCGTAACTTATATTTGATGGGTTATTAGACCACCTTAGAGGGGTCGGCCCTGTATGAGTTAAGTGGAAGGGTTATTAGACTCCCTTAGGAAGTCGACCCAGTTAGGGTAAAAGTCAAGTGAAGTAAAGTATAAATAGAGAGTGTGACTCTCTCATTTGATTCATTCACTCACTCATCCAACTCGCATAGTTGAGAGAGAGGAGTGTGCACAAGTGGAGGAGGAGTAGCTTCTGAAGACATCTATATTTTGGGGATTCATCTTTGTGATATTTGTATTGCTGCCTATTCTATCTCTAAGGAAGTTGCGGGGTTTTTCACCTTCTTGGTTTTCCCCGAGGAAACATTGTGTCTCTTGTGTCTATGATTGTTATGTTGTGCATGTTATTCTCTTAGTAGGATCCTAGATAATATTTGAATGAAATTATCAAAATTCTAACATTACACACATGTTTCAGTGTCACATTCTTGTTGGAGAGATGCTTCATTGGAAGATTCATCTTTCCTTGAATCCATGGAGAAGATTCAGAGAGCAATGTCTATAATCCAAGGTAATTTTTCACACATGCTTTCTTGCAGAGATTACTTGCATGATCTTGTTCATATGTTGCATGGATCATCCTTGAAGGATGAGGAGGAGATTTGAAAGATCAATGATGAATTGATGGTCACCCAAGATTCTTTGAGAAGCACTCAAAGTTCCCTCTTGGAATCTAATATGGAGATAGAGCAACTTCACCAAGAGTTGCAGAGATACACAATCCCTCCTACATTCCAGTCAACCTTTCACTTTCAATTGATGACATTCAGAGTTATATGGAGGAACCTCATGAGATGGTGATTCATGAGGTGCATGATGACATATATATGCTTGAGGAATTTTTAGATGCAGATGAAGAGCTACAAGCCCATACAGTTCCCCAAAGAGAAACTAAGCTTCTTCTTGGAGTGAGTCATTCCTCCATTGAGGAATCAAAAGAGCTCATGTTTGATGGACCAGCATTTGATGGATTTGATGCATCCATTAGCTTGGTGAATGAGGTTTGTAGATGTGATATTTTGGTCCATGATCCTACACCATACTCTTCTACTTCTTCCATTTCATTTGAGGATGAAGTTTGGTTCAAGAATTTATTTTTGATGGTTCCTTAAGAGGATCAAAAGCCTCCCACATTTGCTCTAGCTGATTTAATGATAGCACCATTCCCTACCCAGCAGTTGCAAAGGAATCTAATGCCTATCTTTGATGCCACATCACATAAAGATGCATATGGTTCCCATTTGAATTCAATGAGTTGGACACATTATGATTGCATGCATCCTTGACCAGTGGCAGAGAGTTGAGCCATTAGGAATCTTCACATGGGGAAGCATCTTGCTTTCCATTTGGACCAGTGGGTTGGAGTGTCTCTTCTTTTCCTATTTGGGAGAAAAGACACATAAGTGATATTCCTGCTTGCATCTATGGAGAATTATTTGATACATTTTACACTTTTTGTGAGCAGCATGGGAATCCATGGAATTTTGATGATGCCTACCCTTTTTGTGATGGGACATGGGACTTTCACCCTTGTCATTTAAACAATAGTATTTTGACTCTTGGTACTTGTGTGCATTGGGCACATAAAGTGCAATATGATTTGCATGTGATTGAAGAGTTAAAGGTTAAGCAAGATGAAGGCCAAGCACCTGTTCATTGCCAAAGAGATTTTGAGTTTCCTCATGAATGAAGTTGCATAGTTTTGGAGGAGGCACACGATCTCAGTTTGGTTGGGCCAACCACAAAGTTGATGGATAATTGTTTCCAAGAGTTGGTTCACTATCCTTCACCCCACATACATATGGAAGCCAACAAACATAGGGATGAATTTGGGGTAAATGGAATTTTCATATGGATGCCACTTGAGGAGCAAGGGGCTCCCACATATTCCATTGATGACTTCAATGTCAAGCCATGTGTCCTGAAAAGTGCACCATTCCCTTTCCAGTTTAATGAGAAACCGCAGAGGCATCTATCTAATGTATCCATCATGCATAGTATTGCATCCAGTTGGAGTGTTTGTTCATCCATTGATTGGGTGAATGGATACATATTGGATCTAAGCACCCCCAAGGGTAAGTTTTCCATCTACATCAGTGGAGAGTTGAATGACACATCATACATCTTTTATGAGAAGTTGCACGGGAATCTATGGTTTCTAGATGATGCCTTGAATATGTGAGATTGTCACCTATGTCAATTGGCTAGCAGTGATGTGAGTCTCTGTGTTGGTTTTCAAATATAACATAAGGAGTTTCATACTTGGTTGGAGGGACTCACTGAGAGTCGAATTTTCATTGGAAGTGATGAACTTCCAGTTTGGTGGAGTGATCTATACATCCTCCATTATGATATATTCTTCCTATTGATCCTGATGTTTGGAAGAATGCAGTTGAGACAGTGGGACCGTGGAATTCTTTGGAATGACAGTTTTCCACAAGTAACAATGCCATCGAGAGACATCCAACACAAACAATGGGATCTTGGCACTCAGTTGTTGGATAATGGATATAATCAGAGTGTGCAACAGAAACATGGTGGACCTTTGGTAAGTGAGGATTCCAATTCTAGACAACCAACAACATATTTGAGGAGTAAAGTCACCGGTTGGCTTCATATATGGTTGGAGTCGGTTTCTTGCTTGAGGACAAGCAAGCTTGGGAGGGGAGGACTACCATGTTCCCAGTTTGTCAGCGCTAGGAAGCATCCAATGTCACATCAAACCCCATGGATCCTAGTGAAATTCAATCAATTAATTAATACGGGGGTGACATTACTTAGGCAATTAAATTATTAACTAGGAATAATTTATCCTTTAGTGTTTTTAATAAATTAAATTAGAAGGATTTAATTATTAATTTTAATATTTAATTATTAATTACACATGTTGATAAGTTGGATGATGACAATGGCCCCATGAGGGTGCATGAAGATATAAGGATAGCTTAGTGAGTTGTAAACCAAAGAGGAAACTGGAGGAAAGTAACACAAAGCAAGGTGTCAGGAAAAAAGCATGAAATTAACAAAAGAAGTGCATAAAGTAGGCAAGTGTACAAAGCAGGCAAGTGAGGAAAAACAAAAACATACCGAAAGATAAGAAGAGTGGATTTTCCAAAAAGAATAAAATCTATCCATTTGTAAAAAGAAGGAAACATCCAAAAAATCCAGGAGGGCATAGTTTCCAAAAGAGAACAAAATCTAGTCAGTGGAAAAGCAAGAAAGTGCTAACTCAGTCAAGGAAGGAACATTGAATGAGGCCAAGGAGGTTAACTTGCTCAATAGTTCACCCCGTCTATAAAATGAGTATGGTGCACCACATTAACATCTTTGTATAGTTTATGAATTGTGCGTGAGTAAGCTCAAGCTTCTCTAGGCTTTGGTGATTCCCCCTTAGCCACCTGTGGGAGATGTGCCCCATATTTCTTGTTCCAGTATTCTAAACATGATCTAGTGAAACCATTGATACCAATTTTCAGATCTTATCTATCCATTTCATGTGAAGATCCATCCTTCAGAAGTTGATGCAAAGATTCAAATGATTTGAGGTGGTTCTATAGAGTTTCACTTAGAGAGAGTATTCAGTTTGAGAGATTGCAAGAATATGTAGAAGACCAGTGCGCATCCCATGAGAATTCAGCAGCCCATTTTCATCCTACAGATCATATCCAGTGATTAAACTTATCCTTCTTACTCTTCTCTGTAGCATTCTCCTTCAATCAATGCAATAATCCAAGATTGATGGATTTCTGTGTAGTCTGAGCCATGATACTTCTCTGTACTGATTAATAAAATATGATTTTTATTTATGATTCCTATTTAATTCATTCCTGATTCATATTAAATATTAGAATAATATTCGAGAGGCTTAGAGGTTGTTTGAGTCCATAATTCTCAAGACTAGCTCTTTGTGCAATTTTACTTGACTAATTTTCAGGAAATGGAAATATACGAAGCTTTGTGAAGCTATTTATATTTATATAATTTTTTTTAGGTTTTCAATTTCCTATAGAATCCATCCCAAGTCAAAAACCAAATATTCGTGACCTTCTTTGGTTGTTTTCTTTCAGATTTACCAGGACTAGCTCATTAGGCACTTTAATTTGACTAGTTTTGTAGTATGTTTAATTAAAATTAATTTGAATGCCTATTTTGTGTTATATTAGTCATATGATGTTCCTAAGACACCAATGAATATGATACAAACATCTTCCTGAGAATTTGTATCCCTTTCATCCTGTTTGGGAGAGCTTGTAAACAAACTAGTTGAGCAGTCCATCCTAGTGCTCTTTGTCCCTTTGCCTCCAAACACTGCCAAAACCTCCAAAAACCTATGTTAAAATTGTCCAGAAGTATATTAGGAGGTTATTTTCTTATATTCATGCTCTGGTTGATTTCAAGTGTAAGTGAATGAGTTTAGTATGCATATGGAAGCCTTGGAGTAGACTTCTGAGGAGCGGTTGTTGAAACATAAATGGACCCAGTACCTTGTGAATAGAACTATGAGGATGGAATTGATGGTTTTTTCCTTGCTGCTACACACTCCCCAATACATTTTTCATATCCGAAAGTGTCCATTAGTCAAGATCTGGGTGGGTTAATCAATACCCTAGACTAGTTTCTTCTTGTCTAGTTTTGTGAACTAGTTTTTGTCATACAATTTTTTGATTTTAAAGTTGAATTTGAGTTGATATCCTCTGAGATCAGATTGGGGATATTACAGATGAAGTGATGAGGTGGAATCCTACCAAATATTAGATAGAACAATTGCTATAAATCAAGGAGGGCAAGTTCAAACAAAAAGAGAATAGAGGACTCCATATTCCCCACAACTAGAAAGAAAGGTGTATTTACTTTGATCTGCATTAAATTTTCTTTTATGAGTTTCCTATTTTGTTGTATAAATGGACAAAGAGGAAGTCTGAGATAAATAACACCTGGAGCACACCTTGGCGAGTGGTATGGACTGAAGGGAGGTTACGAGAGCTGAAAAATCTCGACAATATATAGTCTAGACTTTTGGATTTCTAGTTTTTGCACGTGAAAAATGGTTATTATATTATAGAGTTTGATATAAGTTGAAATGAATCCTATAGTTGTGCATAAGAAAAATTTAAAGAAGGCCCAAGAAAGAGATTCTTCAAGAAGATCCCACTGTGGGTAAATATGTTGTTCATTGACAAGGGGCTACTGACGATGAACTTCAATAGCATGGTAGCATTAACCCTGTGTTGTGGGGGTGGGGTATGAAGAAGTGGGAGAATAGCTAAGGCGCGGAGATGGATCCAAAACAACAAAAACACTAGAGGGAGAAAATACATGTAAGAAGGGATGAGATAAAGTAGGCAGTCAGAAGAAAGAAACAAAAAAGGAAGCTAGCATGGAAAGATAAGGTAGACCAGAGAGGAAAGAAGAATTCCAGAAATGAGACTATGTGAAAAGAGTGTGTAGAAGGTTCCTCTATGCTAGAACGATGCGCAGAGTCTAGGAAAGAATAGTGCTCAGAATATGAGAGACCCCCCAAGAAATGTGGAATGGAAGTGAGTGAGAGCTCCGATGAGAATAGTGATATCACATCCTTGATGCTGATAGAAAGAAAGAATCAAGAAGATGTGCAAGAATATGTGCAAGAAGAGGAAGTACAGATTGATGGAGGTACTAGACTGCACAATCAAATATGACCTCCCCTGGACCTAGCATTGTCAGAAGACGTGTACCAATTATTACTTGAGTTTGCACGGGAGGAATGATCCAAAGCTTAATCAAAAGGAAGAGAAATACAAGTTAGTCCTACATAGGAGATTAACCTAGATCTACAGATTTCAATAAGTAGTAGTATTGTTCCAAATCCACCTGTTGCGAGTAGAAGTACTAGTCTACCTATACCTACAAGAATGAAATTTACATCAGATTATACCTTGAGAATTTTTATGTTTCATGGGATGGGTAAAGATGATGTAGAACGACATTGGTTTACCTACGAGGAAATATGGTCTATGAAGAACATCATAGATGAGGCTGACAAGATCGTGCAACTAGAGAGCACGTTTAGAGACAAAGCACTGAATTGGTATATGAAGTACAAGGCTATTGTCACCGTGGGCCAAACTAGACTGTTAGCAATGATCAAAGCATATATTATGAAAGAGTTCCAAAATCTGAAGTCCGAGTCGCAGTGTATTACTGAGATTAAAGAATTAAGAAAAGGAATAGCAATTCTATCTGGGACAATGATCAACGATTCAAGATTTTATTGGACTGGATAAGATTTTAGATCCTAGATGTGCAACACTGAGAATGGTTTATTGAAGGTTTGATGCCACATATCAGAGTTTCATTGACCCGGCATAATTTGGGTACTCAATCAGAAGCCTTAGAAATTGTGATACAGTTGGAAACAACCCATGAAAGCAAGGCATCGGTAGGAATGGTGCAAGTGTAGAAACAACTTGTTGCACTAACTGCACAATTAGAAAAATTATCCACTGGAGAGGCAATCAGATAAAATGTGTGATCTAGCTTCTATAGGATAGAATTCCATCACAAGAATGAGTTCCCAACATTGAACAATTATATGGGTACAGGGCTACCTACTCCTTTTCTCGTGGTTCCTAATTTAGAGTGGTGTGAGATTTGTTGAAATTGGAATCATGAACCTCCAAATTGCCCAACATTGTAGAAGTACCAGAGCTGTGTGCATGCACCATTCTATGAGTTCTGCAATTTTTTTCATCTACAACATGAATAACTATCGCTCTCTACAATTGATGAAAGAAAATACAATAAATTCCTATTGGGTTTAGGGCATAGAATAAAACAGAGCACCTAATCTAGGAGGGCAACAAGGAGTAGTGTGCGGTGGGTTCTGAGGTCATGGAAGAGGCTATGGAGGCGGTGGAAGACAAGTAGTTTTATTTAACTATGGAAATCCAGGCCACCTGGAAATATTCTATACCCAAACCCATACCATGTGCACATATTTCCATAGTGCTAACCATGAGACAAAGGATTGCTTGGACCTGTTGAAAAAATCAGAAGACAAGAAAGGTCATTGTAATATGGTGATCGTCGAACCAAGGAAGGAGAATAATGGAAACAATCCAATGCAAGTGAACATAGTAACCCAAGGAGTCACTTATATAGGTCAAGATATCCTTGGAAATTGAAATATTGGAATATCGATGGAGTAGAAGGTAAAGAAATCCATGCAACCTCCACACAAGTTTGAAGCAAAGGACTAGCTATAGATACTGCGCGAGGTGCAAAGAGTGGTTGAGGAAGTTGCGCAACAGGAAGAAGACCTGTGCTAGGATAGGTTGTGCCAAGAATATCAATTGCATATACTAGATGGAGAAGAATATCGCATAAGAAGCATGCGAGATGAAGAGAAAATACATGCCGCACAACACGAGGCTATGCAATGCAAAGAAGAAAAACATAAAGGGATGTAAAAGTGTCACCAAGAATATCTAGAAAGTACCTCTCTGCAAGTTGTGTGGACATTTTGAATGACCCTCATGTTGCTAATTAAGTAACACATATTCTTTCAAAGTTACTAATGTCTAATGAAGTCAAAGAACCTATTTGTGTGCCACATCCCGAAAGGAATACGTGCATAGTGGGAAAGAAAAGAAGAATTGGAAAGGAATTCATGTTGTCCCTTGAGTTGGGTGGATTTGAGATGAAATATGTAATGATCGAATTGGGGGAGAATATGAAAATTCTTCCAAATAAAACCTGGGAGTTGATGGGGAAGCCAAATTTGGTATGGTATCCCATAGAACTTAGGATATCACACTAATACAAGGTATTCCCCATCGAAAGGTAGACTGATGTGGAAGTAAACATTAATGGGGTCAATACTGTCACATAATTTGAAGTTATTAAGATCGTAGAGGATGTGGATCCCTACCCATCTCTATTGGGGATTGATTGGGAATTTGAAAACAATGTTATTCTGAACCTGAAGCACGTGTCCTTTGAATAAGAGGCATTGCACATGGTGTCTCCTTTGGATTATACAGAAAGGGGAAGATACACAGAGCTGATTAAGGATGATATCAATAGCGTGGAGAGAAAGAATATATACAAAGTCACTACCAATAAAGAAGATTACATAAACCCCACTACGGATGGAAATATCAGTTAACGCAGTGTGTGTTCCTTTGAAAAAAATTCACAGGATGCAATGGAACATTGGAAAAACCATATTTATAAAGTGTACACAACGAGTTGTGCATGCATTACAAAGTCTATGCACTCGATTAGGTAAGAGTTGTGTGATCCACCAGTGCTCGATGGAATGGACAAAGTGGATACTTTCCTTGAACAAATGCAATCTCGAGTTTCAGAGGACTGATGGGTAGAAGCAATGGATGTCATTACCCAAGGAACACCTACGCACTAGTGGAATACACATAGAGAGGATTTGAGCAACTAGGAATCTATCAAAACATGTATTAAGTTGAGGTTCCAGTCTGCTACAGACTTGGAGCTTCGCAATAGATTCAAGGGAATTGAGAATCCCCTAGAGCACATTAAATTTTGTCAGCAGAGATGGGAGATGACGAGTGTACCACATAGTCAATGAGTGCATTGATTCTACCATACACTAGATGCCACACCATGTAGTTGGTATGTTCACCAAGAAAAAAGAAGGTAGACTAAGAATTAGGAGAAAGTGTCGATCGAATTCACTACCACTCTGGTTTAGTACTAGAGATCCTAACTTGGTCAAAGTTCTCCACTTAACGAATCATCTCATATTTGGAGAAAGACCACAACATGATGTGTTGCAAAGGACAGTTTGTGCTTACCACCAGGAATTGACTAGTTGAAAAAACCAATATATTGTTAGAAATTCGATAGTAAGGATCCTGGTGAAGAAGAGGATCCACACAGCTTACAAATCAATGAGACTCTTAGAGAGCGCATGGTGTAGGATGATCCATCTACCATCACTATGCCAAAATTCAGAGATCCCCTCGAGGAAAAGAAACATAATATCAGTGCTGAGGAGGATATCAATACGGCCATTATTGGAGACTACTAGGATCAGGAGACAATAACCCAGATAGTTGACCTATTGAAAGAATATGAAGATCTCTTTCCGTGCATCATATTAGAGATGAAAGGTATTGCAAGTGCTCTTGGAGAGATGAATATCCAAATGAAAGAGGGGGGGTACCAATCAATAAGATACCTTATAGATTGAACCTCCACTATAAATAAAAAGTGCACAAGGAACTGGACTGCATGTTGGATGCAGGAATTATCTTTCTAGTTGAAGAATCAAAGTGGATTAGCCCAATGGTGGTCCATGACAAGAATATAGAAGAAATCCACATATGTGTGGATATACACAACCTGAATGTAGTGTGTATCCATGAAGCATTCCATACCCCATTTTTAGATGAGGTGTTAGAGAATGTAGGGGGTTGAGAACCATATTCGTTCACTAATGGATTCTTTATTTTCCATTAGGTGTGTATAGCATAGGAGGATCATACGAAAACTACTATTGTGACCGAGTGGGGATCTTTTTCCTATAAGGTGATGTATTTTGGCTTGAAGAATGTGCCATATGTATTCTCTAGAATAGTGGTGGTCACATTCAAATAATTCATGCATAAGTTCTTAGAAGTCTATTTGGATTACTAGACAGTGTTCAGTTTGTTGAAGGATCACCTATAGGTCTTGAGACTCATGTTAGATCACTGCAGGAAGATACATATTTATTTGAACCTCAAGAAATGCATTTTTTGTACCTTATTTGGGATTCTATTGGGACATGTTGTGTGCAAGGAAGGTTTGCTAGTTGACCCAACAAATATTGCAATCCTAGTCAATCTACCAGCCTCAACACATGTGAAAGGATTATGCACAACATGGGACATACTGGCTAATATAGAAAATTTATCAGGAACTATGCCATTATTACATTGCCACTAGAGGAGTTGTTGAGGAAAGAAGTTAAGTATGAATGGAAACAAGAGTGTTAGCAGGCTCTAGACACTCTAAAGGAGAAATTGGTTACTGCGATAATTCTCATATTTCTAGATTGGATGTGCATGTTCCATGTGCTTGTTGATGCATCATCAGTAGAGATTGGAATATTCCTCACACATCTTGGAGAAGGAGACATTTATCACCTTGTTTCCTTCGCCAACAGAAAGTTATCTACAACTGAGAAAAAATATACCGCAACTAAGCGCAAAGGCTTAGCGATGGTATATGCTTTGTAGAAATTATGACACTACTTGTTGGGGAGTGCCTTCAAGTACTTCATAGATCATTCTTCTTTTAGGTACTTGGTCAACAAGCCAATGTTGGGGGGCATATTTGTCGATGGTTGCACCTTTTTCAAGAATTTGAATTTGAAGTCGTTTTCAAGTCAGGGAAGCATAATGTTGGTCCAGATCATCTGTCAAGAATTGAATCTACAGAGGAAGAAGGAACCTTGGACAACAACCTCCCCAATGCACAATTATTTTGCAATGAGGCTATACTAGGAAAGTTCCATGAGATTGCAGCGTTCTTGGCCTCTAGTCACTAGCTGAAAGAGTACATAGTTTCCTAGTACAGACAACTAGTAACGCATAACACAAATTTTCAATTGATTGTAGGATAGCTTTACAAGCTAGGAGATGATGGCATACTACGTAGATGTGTGCTAGAACATGAGTGACATCTTCTCCTATGAGAAGCACATGAAGGCATAGCCAGAGTATATTATGCAAGGAAGGATATTGTGCACAAGGTGTTGCATGTGGAAGTGTGGTGGCCTTCATTGTTCCAAGAAGCTAAGATATACCGCAAACAGTGTGATGTTTGCTAGTGAGTGGGAAATTCGTCGCACAGGGATGAGATGCCTCTCTTCCCTGTCACTACACTTGAGCCTTTCGAGAAATGGGATATTGATTTTTTGGGTCCAATCAACCCATTAGCACACAGAACCGGTGTCCTATACATTATAATCGTGACATAGTACCTGAAGAGATGGTTAAAGGCTATTCCAATAAAGGATTGTACCTCAGATACTATTGTGCAGTTCATATTCGAGCATACCATTACTAGGTTTGGTTGCCCAAAGGTGTTGATGAGTGATTAGGGAACTCATTTTCTTAATTCCACCCTTCACTCCCTAACAGAAGTGTTCATGATACACCACTAGAACAACATGTCGTATTATCCACAAGCCAATGGTACAATGGAAGCATTTAACAAGAATTTGGAGCAAGCGCTTACAAAGGTTTGCAATGTATAGTGCGACGATTGGGATCAGTGCATTCTATCTGTACTAGGGGAATACAAGACAACATGCAAGAGGCTCATGAATTAGACCCCATTCAGATTGGTTTATGACAAAGAAGTAGTAATGTCGCTGGATTTTGTTATCTCCAACGTGTGGATGGATTTAGCCACAAAATTATAGATGATGAATCACTTGCATGTAGGATGGAGGATATGATGGCATTAGAACAAGACCAGTTCATTGCATGGTTCATCTATATTGTGGAGAAGAAGTTATAGAAATAATTGCATGACATGAACATTAAGAGTAAGATCCTAAAACCCAGTGCACTGGAGCTAATGTATGACAATAAATTTTTGAATAATTCTAGAAAGTTTAGAATGAGATGCTTGGGTCCATTTAGGATCATGTTCGTCATTGAAGTAGGCATAGCAAAGCTTCCACATTGGTATGAGTACATCCCATGAAGGGGATAATCAATGGGAGTCACCTTAAGCCATTATATGTCCCACAACAACAATAACACCTATAAGTCTAAAAAAAAGGAATGCTTGTTATTCATTTTCATTATAGTCATCAATATCATTTTCTACCTATGATATCATATGTTCAGACATTTAAGAAAGGTTGTTAGGTGATAGTGTCAATGTTAGTCTTAATATCATGAAAGGATTAGTATTAGATGTCGGGAATCAAGTAACATCAAGTCCGTAGTTTAGTCGTGAGAAAAAGTTACAGTTCAGCATAACAATGCACCTTTATCCAGTAATAGGCCACTCGCCCACTCGCCTATTAGTCAATCGATGCCCATAATTTTACCATTCATTAAAACACTATATTTCAAGTCATAGTTATCAACCCACTAGTCATCAAGTTGTCATTCATCCATTTTTTATGCATCATTCCACTAGTCGTACCACAGATGTGATTAAAAGTGGAAGCACACAAAAAGAGAGGCGTCCTGCATGAATGAGGGTGGTGGTGCATAGAAGAAGAGAGATCATATGCATAGTTGGTTTTCATGTTTACCATTAATGGCATGGGATGCACAGAGAAAAAGAGAACATGTGTACAGTGTCCATCACGTCCAGCATTAAAGATGAGAGGCATGAGGGGGGGGGGGGAGAGCAGTAAAGATGGTAGGCTATATTTCTTGTCACACTTGGCTACAGGAGAAGTTGAAGACAAGGAAAGAGACATCAATCATGTGCCGAGTAAGGGAAGAGTGAACTGTGAATTTCCAAGTGAGTTGTGACGATTGCATTGAGTAGTGAAGAGAGCTAGTTTGCTTGAGAGAAAGTGTGCAACAATGGTGACTATCCTAGTGGAAAACAAAAGCCACGTGAGGACCAAATCCGTTAAGGAATACATGATGCCATAGGTACCAATATCGGAAAAAGTGGAGATTAAGGGACCATTGTTGGGTAGGGCACACTTTTTGAAGTATTTAGACTTCAACATCTTGGATGAGATGCAGTTTTCGATATAGCCGTAGAGAGGTATACTGAGGTGAAGTGAAATGTCGATGGAACAAAAAGTGTGCAAACGTAGGAATGGGCACGTTAGCTCCATCAATTGAGCATAATGTCCGTAATGGACATTCCACACTTTGGAAGAGGTGATTCCATCAAATCTTGCACACAATTTCTCCTTAGCTACCTTCAAGGAGGATACCTCTAGCTTGAAAATAAGTACAAGATCACAGATATAGTGATTTAGTTTGTCTCTTGGATTCCAAACAATGGTGTGGACCCTGCAAAATTCATGGTTCGTGCATCCACAAAAGAGGTATACAAGAAGTACAAGACTCATTGAGGGTCACGTGAGTGTATCATATTTGCGATATCAGAGCACTGAGTGTGATTTATAGCATAGATCCGTGCATGCAATCTATTGAGAAAATGTTGCAAGTATGAGTGCCTGATAAGAGTAGTAGTAGCAACAAAAAAGTGTGCCATGGACCAAGGTATTTTTTAAGGATTCTAATATTATACTTAAGTAGAGTATCCTAGGCGATTATTTTGGATTGAAAAAAAATGTATATAGATAGGTAGGCGAATATTAAATATGAAACATACAATTTACTACTGAAATGTGTAAATTTTGGCAAATATTATGATAAAAAAACACGTTTCATGTAAATATAGGCAATATTAGAGACTAAAAATGACCAAATAACGAATTGATTTTTTGAAAAAAAGCTCAAAAAATAGCGAATTGGCAAAATTTCGCCCTTAAAAATTACCCTGCCATGGACCAACAAATGGCTTGGGCACCCTACCCGAGGTAGGATTTATTACAAGACTATCTGGATGCATAGGACTATGGGACCGAGTTCCACTATAGTTAGGTTCTATTTCTAATTGCAATGGTGGTATGGAAGCTACCACCACATCACACCTATGACCACCCTACCCTAGAAGACTTTTTAGTGGCGAAGTTTTTGATTTTGCACCACCAACCTACCTAGGAGTTCCAAGTCAATGTAAAAAACACATTAAGCATGTGTTATACAAGGATGTCGAATGCTACAACCAAGTCCTTCAGTATCCCACAGTTCATTGTGGATCAATATAAGGACAAAGTCATATTTAAGGTCGATTTTCACAATGTCTTCATCTCACTATGCAAAGAACCAAGTGATGCAGACGTACTGTTTCTATGCATCACATTTCAGGATGTCAAGAATGCAGTCCTATAGTGGCCACACCATTTATAGATGCTATCAAACTCTGATCTAGATATTCTAGAGGACACATATGTACAATAGAAAGACCCTAAAGGTGAGGCAAGTAGCTCTATTCCACCAAGGAAGTCACCTCACTTGACCAAGAAGCGCAAGCATGAGACAATTCCTTCACAACAAGCATAGGATGCAAAGAATAAATCGAGGAAATCCCCCTCCCCACCATCGGAATAAGATCCATAGGAGGAAGAGGAAACTAAAGAGAATTTTCCATTCACCGGGACACCTATAACTAGACCACTTGGGTTAGTCCACCACAATATCTTTGAGAAATTTGGGGAAGCACCAAATCAAGCGCCAGGGAAAGTACAAGATCCAATGACAAAGTCAACCAAGGTGATAGGCCAAGAGATAGAAGAATAAAGTATCCCACAAAGATAACAAGTTACAAGAGGCAATCACTTAGTCAATTCCATACATAATTCAACAATTGCATTTGAACCTAGAGGTTACATAGGTCCTCCAGAAGGATAGAAAGGACCAACTCCAAGGGATTCAAATGGTCCTCCATATCGCTCCAGGAACAATAGTGGCACAAAATTTAGAAGCAACCGACCTTAACCATGTGCAGGAATTGCAGAAGTAGGAAAAGGAACCATTTCATGGGAAGCTTAAGTTGAACCCATTGGCTATAATCACTACAGTTCATCTCCCTTTTACCTATGACACCTAGCCTCTACCATACAACGAAGTAAACCTACATATGTTCCCAACATTGGACTTACAACACTACGTGATAGAGATATTTACTGAGTTGGGTGACCATCATTCACAACTAGGCCACTCTTCTGCTGGGCTCAAATAGATGCATAAGGAAGTGGTACATGCACGAGACCAGCTGGAAGTTGAAGTAGAAAAGGCATACGCTATGATCCTAACTCCTAGTTCTTCAACTAGAAGTTAGTTACAGCCCATGCAAAATATCACGCACATCATAGACACAGTCATTGCGCTCCAACAAGAAGAAATACAGATTTTGTCCCAAGTGAAACCACAACGCTCCCCTGAGGAAGTGGAGCTAGCTAGACAATTCGAGTAAGTGGAGCTAGCTAGACATCCTCCATTATCCACCTTTCTTCGGTGCTAGCACAACTAGTACTACACATGGGCCCAAAATTTCTCTAATAATCCCTCTATCCAACAATTCTTGAACCTATCGGTTCAGCTCGACATTCTCCGTCGACATTATTCTATGTGGTGCTTTGTTCGACAAACTCAACCTTGGTATCAAGTCGATCTGATGGGATATGCTTATCATCAATGGAAATCTCATCGACGTATTATACACCAAAATCCCCTTGAACTCAATCAAAATCCTTATGACTTCAATCGAAACACTTTCCCTTGGAATTTCCACACATAGTCCCTTCCAAATGACTACAAAAAAATATTGTTGCTTCTTTTCCTCCTTTAGTAATTCTTTAGCTGAGCACACAAGCACTCGCTTTTCCCAATAATTATTCTCACTTCCTTTATTACTCCTATCTTCTTCCAAGGGAATCATTTTGGTCTTTTTTCCATCTTTCCACACTGAAGCAATGTTCATATGATTTTCATATATCACGTTCATGTCACACTATCATAAAAATTACCAATCTTGAAATTTATCAAGCATTGGCTCGACACTGTGACATGATGTCCTATTTTAATCCACGACACCTTATAGGTTCTTGGGTTTGATTGGCACTCCAGCCCCAACTTCTCAATGACTTCCGTTGAGACCAAATTCTCGGTACTTTCCTTCATCAACTATTGTGGAACAACACCTATCTTTGATTTTGACGACAATTTGGAAGATAGAATTCCTCTGCACCGGTTCCTTCTCCTCATATCAAGTAGGTTGCAACAATAGTTGTCTAGTCATCAAATTTTGGCCTCCCTCTAGTTTAGTTTCATCCGAACCAATTTCACTAGTCGAACCTATTAGAACAATATCACCATCATATATATGCCATGGACCTTCATGTTGTTCTACCTAGTGTTATTTGGCTCATTAGTGCCTACTCTAGTGTCTTGGACCATAGTTTGTCCACATTTGACCACCTTAGACTAGTGATATATCCATGAAGCCTTGTTTGTCCACTTATCCACTCATTTCTATAATTTTAGGAGTTAATGCGCCCCACTACCTTGCATTTATGTGGGAGTTATTGCATTTCCATGTTTTAAGGAGATGGAGTGCGCCCTCTTGAGGATTTGGTCAACTTGTGCATTAATGGCCACTACTCACCCATGCGCCCTCATAATGGTACCTTTCACACTATTTTGACTAGCCTAATCTCCTCATGGTCCATCTATGTTCATTGAACATCATTATGACCCAATCTATGAGTTACACTTGGCCTCATGTCATTGATGGGTGAATTGGTCCAATCTAAGCCTCATTATTGTGAGCTACTCAACTTGCCACTAAGACTCTCTATTTTGTGTCTTGAGAGAATCTATATATTGTACTCATGTTAATGAATAATATCATAGTGGAATTATTCCCACTGGAGTGATTTTTCTCTAGTGTTCTATTCAATATTTCTTCTCTATTCTTGCTATCTCTTTGTGCAAATAATTCTAAGTGAGATTGTTTTTTCTATCTAGATCTAGGTTGGATTGTCACATGCATCAGAACCTAGTGTTGCGATTATTGTGCAATCTAAATTCTAATAGAACCAATTCTGTCATTAGCTATGTTGGTTCCCTGACTCTTGGTCTCCTGTCGACCTACTATATGCAAATTTTGTGGGCATTTGAATGCTTTATAGCCCAATTCTCGACATTTGTATTTGTCTGCACTTGGTTTTTTTGCACCTCTTCCTCCAAAGGTTCCTCTTCTTGCAAATGTGCCTCTGGATCTTGGATTAGAACCACCACTTTTGTACTCTGGTACAGGGTTCCTTGCAATTCCCCCATCTCTCCTTACTTCACTATTTTCTTCCTTCTTTACTCCACTAGTCTTCCCTATAGTGGAAGTAAATTTTCCACTTTATCTCACAGTAGTCTTACCCTTTGTTGTAAAGGTATTCCTAGTGAGTCTATCCTCTGCTTTCAGAGCCAATTGGTAGGATTCTCCAAATATTATGAACCTTGATAGGATCAATTCATCCTGAATGACATATTTCAATCCATTCACATATTTGGATATAGGTTCTTCAGCCTCATTCTATCTGTCCTGATCTAATAAACAACATGTATAATTCCTCAGTGAATTCTTGAAGAATCAATTCATTTTGTCTTGGGTTCTATGACTTTCTAAAAAAAGTAATCATGCAATCAGTGAAAAGGAACTTATCCTTCAACTTGGAAACTATTCCATCCCAAATATTAATATTGTCTTTCTTTTTCTTCACTTTGTCAGCCTATACATTGCCCCACCACAATGAGGCATGACCTTTCAACTTCAAACAATCCACTTTCACCCTTTTGGGGTCCTCAATCTACTCTATATCAAAATATTTTTCCATTTCTCTTATCATGTCTATCATTTTCTAAAGGGTTTAGACTCCCTGAATAGGTGGTCACCTCCATCTTGAACCTACCCTTCATTTCTGACAAAAATTTTAACAATATGTCGTATGTCTCTTCTTCTATGTCCTTAGTAGCTTCTCCTTCCTCAACCTATTCATCACTATGATCAAGGGTTTCAACCATGAATCCTCTCTTCCAGGATTCCTTCACAGTATCCAACTCATTGTTCAGAGTTCTCATCGTCTGGACACATTCCTCGAATGTTTCATGATCGATATTCATGCGTGCACATGGCCTTTGTCCTCTACCATGGACGTTAACACCCCTCTAAGCCATTAATTCTTTAATCGATCGACTAACCTGCTCTATCCAACCACATAAATATTGACACCAATAATGTATGTTGTTAATTCTCAGAAATCAATTTACAAAGATTGATTGCAATTTAAAGGGAATGCTTTGTTTCAGTCGGTATCTTCAATGACTGTTCTTCAATTTCTCACACACCAAACACTTAGGGACAAAAGCCTTTTCTCTTTCCTCAATTTGTATTTATAGCCTCCTTAACCACCTCAAATTCCATTTTAATATTCTTCTAGAAGTCGCTGGGAGCTTCCCTACTGTAGTTATGAGCATTCAATGATTCACCTACAACCTTCTTGGCATACCTTTCCACCTGGAAAATCCAAAAACCTCCATAACTCTTGCAATACATGCTCCAACGACTTCAACATTTCATGCCATATGTGCCTCGTCTTCCTCGATTAGTTGTCTCTCAAATTTATTAGTCCTCACAAACCTCATCGAACACTATCTCGAATCCCATCTACTTTCCGTGGTCTGGCCAATTCTTGTCAGCATCTCTCCTGTCAGTTAAACCTACAACTTTTCTTGCCTCTGTGTCGGTCTCGAACTGAACTCTTCTCACTTCTAGTGGATCTACTCTAACTACTTCACAACTCTATTGGATACAACTTGTCGCCGAACTCCTTTGACTTGTTTACCTTCAATCAACCTTCTCCACAACTCGACCAATCCTCCAACTAATATTCTCTCAATTGCATGGGATTCAACCACCCATTTTCCTTTTCTCAGAAATGCAGAGATACATCAACTCGTATAGTAGAAGATCAAAATATAAATGTTGAGACTTACAACACAAAAGGCCAAATGGTGTTGGCTCTGATACCGCGGAGGGAGAGCATACACTACTGACTTATTACAATCTGATATTTGTTTCCTCATCTTTGAATTGAAGGTTCTGTGTTGGGTAAAAGGGTGTCCGAGTTTTGGTGAGTTCAAAGGCATAGGATAGGCACCGTAAATCCTCAGTTTCCTCTTTTAGAAAGAGTTGTAGGAACCCAAGTGAGCGAATTTCCCATTTACTACCTGATAAAGGTAAGTGTTACATGGACCCTTCAATGGATTCAGTCTCATTCCAAACCTTAGACTGTCAGACAGACAACAATATAGAAGTATTTTTAGCTGAAAAACTCTCCTCTTTTCATCATGAGAATTCTACATCTTCTATAATCAATATTCAGGATTTAAATCTCTCTACAAATTGGAAATTACCAGCCATCATACCTTCTGATGTTTATAAGTTATCATGGTGGCAATATAAAACTCACACTCAAATCAAAGTTAGCTCTGTTGATGTTTCTTTTATAGATAGAGATGATCCTGTGCATATTAATTTATTAGATAAGTCCCAGATAGATTGGGCTAAAACCCAGGGATATAAGTATGCCCATCTTGGTGCAATTAAAATTGGTCTTGGTCCTTTAGTTCGACCCTATCTTCCAGTTTCTTCTTTGTGTGTAGCCATAGACACTCGGCATATCGATTTATCTGATGCCACCATTGAAGGCTTTACCGCTCCCTTACATAATGGCTCGTGTTTTGGCACTATTTTTCCTAAGTATTATGTCATCCTTGATAATCCCTATATCTATGATTTACTTAAAGCATATATATTACCACGTGGATTTAAAATGGATTCTGACTCCAAGATCACACAACTCAAAGCCTGTGTTCTTGTCCGCTTTAGAAATGATACTCTTCCCCCGCTTCGGTCTAAGGTCCATCAGAGCTCGCACCTGCACAACATGGTGGAGACTGATAAATCTAAACAAACTACTCTAGTTACTTTTGACTGGACGGGAATAAATTACCCTAGACAATGGGAAGTGAAATATAAAGAGCCAAGGAACCAAGATATTTCTGTACATAAAATAGAGTCTCTTGTCAATACCCTGATTTCTTTTGATAGATCCTCCCACTCATTTTGAATCCCTGAAGGCCGTCCTACTCCTCATTTTACTCCTCCTCTTCTCAGGACCCCTTCCGTGAATAATTCTGACTTTAAGTAAAATAGGAATGAACCTACTTCTTCTACTTCAGTTCAACCATCCTTTTCTGGAGTCTATGACACTGAACATAAAGGTCAGCACTCAAATTGTCAATCCTGCAAGAAAATACTCCATAGATTGAAGCATAATCAAAATAGAGAAATCCCGAGTCTCTATATGTTTTCATCTTTACCTAGGAATGGCTCTGGTATGGAAATCACCTCTACTAAAGGTGATAAATAATTTGTCCCTGGAAGAAATATTTCAGAGGTTCCCTTCAGACAGTTTTCAACTGATGGGAAAATTAAAAAAGAATTCATGCCCTAAAAATCTTCTATTCCATCTGAAACTGTCTCAAATGAAATAAAGCTTGCAAACTATGGAAATTTGCAACAACATATCACGACACAAAATCTAGATGATATGGCCATGGATATCATTCA
Organism: Larix kaempferi; assembly: GCA_027924585.1. Taxonomy (NCBI): domain Eukaryota; kingdom Viridiplantae; phylum Streptophyta; class Pinopsida; order Pinales; family Pinaceae; genus Larix; species Larix kaempferi. The sequence continues at coordinate 51,858,075 of BSBM01000093.1, read as the reverse complement.
GTTAAAGAAAATAATAAAGGATGAGCATGATAAGATATCAATGCTCCAAACCAAACTAGACCTTCTGGATCATTTGATCCATGATACAGAAGAGATAAAAATTGCAATAAATACAGCCTATGACAAGACAGAGAAAAGGCTGAATATCTTGGGTAAGCTTTTGACCAAAACTAAAGAAATAAAAAAGAAAACTGGCTCGGTCGATCAGGAAGCAATGGATCTTGCACTAAAAGGACACCAACGAATACTCTAAAAGTTACTTGTTTAGTATGATGAGTGTCCAAGATGAGGATGGAAGACCAAATTTTAAGTTTGGTCAAGATGAAGAAGAATTATAAGAAATACAAAGCTTAGTAAGTCAATTCCATAGAATTCCTAAGGCATTACCTGAAAAGTATATGGCTATGCTTAAATTCCCCTCTCACATAGAAAATACCCAAAATAGTTCTGGGGTCAGCCATGAAGTTGGTTCTTCCTCCTTTAGAGGTCCTCCTCCTCCCACTTTTGATTTAGAAATGCAAGATGCCTTTTCTGCTCCTTCTCACAAATTCCATTTTGGAATAAATGGAATGAATAACCTGATGTCACAGATGCCTGAGCAACCCGTTTTGAATATCTAATGTCAGTCACGAGCATAAATAAAGTCAGCCATACAGCTTCTTGGACAATGGATATTATTTAAAAAGACCCAAGATTCAAATATTTCTGGTAAGCAATTAGCTTTACAGCTGATAGTTGGATTATCCGGTTTAGCACATGAATGGTGGCAGTGACTACCACAAGAAGCAAAAGATGAAATCTTGAATGCTGATGATGCAGATCAACAGATACTGCATGCTTTGGGAAAAGATTTCTATGGCCCCGACGATAAAGAAGACTATGAGCATCTAGCTTCTTTATTCATGTCTAAAAGAATTTGTGACCTAAGTCAAAGTGAGAAATACTTTTGTTATATGTAGAACCTTCTTATCTCTTCAGGAAAGTTTAGTGAACCAGCATACTTGAAACACTATCTTAGAAGTTTTCTTGGTCATGTTCCAGATGTTGTGGAACAATTTCTAAAAGATAATAATATTAATCTTCACGGACTCTCATTAGCACAGCTCCATGCTTTTATCATGGAAACTTGGAAAGAGCATTGCCTAGAAAAGAGAGTCAGTCGAGATTTCAAAAGGCACCAATCTATGTATTCCCCTAGTTTTTGTAAAGATGTTGCAAAAATTCCTGATTGGGGTTGTGGTGCTTACAATAGAGGGCATTTTGGAAAATAATCCTGCCATTGCAAGAAGAAAAAGAAAGGATTCCATACAAGTGCTCCTAGATATCATCTTGACAAAGCCTACAAGCATAAGACTCACAAGTCTTATAAGAAAAAATTTCAAAACCCATTCCATGAGAAAGCTTATGTCAGAAAAAGGTTTGAGCCAGCAAACAAACAAAAAAAATTTATTTGTGGGAAGAAAGGTCATTGGGAAAGCAAATGTCCACAAAAGAAATCCAAGCCAAAGCTTGCGGCTTTCTCTGAACAACTAGATCCAACTTGGTGGGATCTTTATTTTTGTGAAAAAGATCAGTACCCTTCTGGAGAAATTATATTTCTCCCCGATGATGATTCTTCTGATAATGATTCTAATATCCATCTGAATAAATTTGCTCCCTCCAGTTCTGATTCTTCCTCTTCTGAATCTGATTCCGCCTCAGAAGCAAATTTAGGGGGGTGTGAGGGACCTCCAGACTTTGATTTCTCTTGTTATATGTTTTCCACTTCAACAAAACCATCTCCTCAACAACGATTAGCTACAATTGATCAACAACTATCCGAGATTCCTATTTTTTAGTATATTCTCAGAGGAGAATTAAAGGAAGAAAAGAAAAAGTTGTTGTCATTACTTAAAGGAAAAGAGAAGCAATCAGAAGAAGGAAAACTCTCTCCTTCCTATCATCCTGCATTCTACAATCTTGTAGATTTATATAAGCACTATCCTGCAAAGCACGGGGATATGCAGAAGTTTAGAAAATATAAAGAAAATTTGCTTCGCCTGCAAATCAAAGAAAACATAATTCCCTTAGGAAGCTTGTAAGGTAAATTGAAGATTTGAAAATAATGCTTGAAGTAACAGTCAAAGAAAAATATTAGTCTTCTTAAGATGAGATGTGTTGACAGTATGACATAGCTCTTAAGATCCTTGAGCATGAAAAGAAAGATTCAAGAGAAGATGCTCTTTCCCCTGAACCTTCCCTAGGACTTTTCATAGGTCCTAAATTGTACATTCAAGTTTATTTTTGTCCTCCAAAATTCAATACCTGTAAGTTAGATTGCATGGTTGATTCAGGTTGTCGGATGAATTTATCAAAAGGAAGTGCAATCCCTTCATTCTATTGGGAGAAGGCTTCAGAACACGAAATTGCTATAGAAGGTACCCCTGTACTGCTTTTGGGTAGAGTAGCAGACTTTCCTATTCAAATAGAAACGGATGTACAGAAGCTTTATCCTTGAAAAGGTTGGATAGTATAAAAGAAGATTGCATATAAGGTTCTAAATTCCTAAACATAGTGAGCCCTGTTAGTTTTGACACTGTTAAGATGTTGTTTAAATGCACCATAAAAGGAAAGCTAGTTTCTTGTCCTTTGTCCTTTGAAGCTTATTTGAAATGAAAAAGCCCTGTGAAAAGAACAGAGTCTAACACAAACATTGCAGAATTGTTTAAAATGGAGAGATGCATTGCCTATGCAGAAATGCATAAGGACAAGGCCCTTGCTGATATCTCTGAAAAGCTTGAGAAAGAATGCACTTGAGAAAGCCCTAATGATTTCTAAACTAGAGAAAAATATTTTGTTTCCCTTCCTTTTGACCCTCTGGTAAAACATAAAGCAATGAAAGTCCCTGCTAGATTGATGTCTCCCTCTGAGAGAGAATTTTGTGCCAGTGAAATTAAAGAGTTGCTTTCAAAAGGGTTAATTGAACCCTCTAAGAGTCCATGGGCTTGCAAAGACTTTGTTGTTAACAAACACTCAGAGATTAAGAGAGGTAATACAAGGATGGTTGTGAATTATAAACCTCTCAATACAGTGCTCCAGAAAATCAAGCATCCATTACCTGATAAAGCTAGTCTTCTGCAACAGATTGTTGGATGTGCTATATTTAGTAAGTTTGATTTGAAATTTGGTTTCTATCAAATTGGGATTGAAGCAAAGGATAGGTTTCAGACTTCTTTTGTTGTTCCCCATGGCCAATATCAATGGAAAGTATTACCTTTTGGAATAAACAATGCCCCCTTTGAATTTCAGAAGAGAATGGAGGATATTTTCAGAGAAAAGAAATGGGCATTAGTCTACATAGATGATATCCTGATATGCTCTAGGAATTTGCAAGATCATTTAAAGCATTTACAGGAATTTTATCATCTAGTTTATAAGCATGGTCTTGTTCTCTCAAAGAGCAAGATGGAAATTGGAAAGACTGAAATCGAGTTTCTCGGTTTCAAGCTAAACAAATTGCAAGTAATTCTTCATGACCATGTCTTAAAGGTGTTCTCGCATTTCCCAAATCAAATATTAGAAAATGTTCAGCTTCAGATATTTTTGGGAAGTCTCAACTACATCAAACCATTATATAAAGGGCAAGTTGAAGATATTCATATCCTTCAGAAAAGATTGGAAAAGAATCCCCCTAAATGGTCTTCAGATTTGACTGATGCAGTCCAAAAAATTAAAACAAAAGTGCAACAACTCCCCGCTCTCTCTCTTCCCCAAGGAACTGGTAATCTTGTAATTGAAACAGATGCTTCGACAAATGCATGGGGTGGATTTCTAATTGAAAAGCATGGTGAGAGAGAAGAGATTTGTGGCTATGCCTCTGGATCATTTAAATTTGCAAAACTCAATTATCCTTCTAGCCACAAAGAAATCCTGGCTGTTAAAAAGACAGTCAATCATTTTTGCTTATTCTTGAAGAATGTAAAGTTTCTAGTTAGAACCGATTTGAAAATAATGCCTAGGATCTTTAAGAATGAAAATCTTATGGTAAAGAATAATTCTAGGATTTTAAAATGGTTTTTATGGTTACAAAATTTTGATTTTGAAATTGTTTATAAGCCTAGTTATCTTAATTGTGTTGTTGATATGTTAACCAGAGAAGAGTTCCATACTCAAGCTTTTCCTCAGATCAATATGTTCAGTGCAGGATCATCCAGCTCTTCACAACAAGATAAAGGCAAGAGTCCGGCAAGACCATTTCCATCCCCACTTAGTCATTCTCAGGTAGGCTTGTTCATGAAGCCATGGGATGAATCCTTGACACCAGAAGAGTGTCAGCAGTCTTTAGAACATGCAAATAGAACAAAAGCTGAGAAGTTTCTATCTTTAACTCTGATAAGACAAATTCAAGAGTCTCCAGTTAAACTCCAAATTTTGGAGAAATGGGAAAAATATGCCTTTCTTGGTCTAGAAAAGGCACAGGACAAATTAATTGGTTGTCGAGAAGTTTGGCTATATTGCAATGAAGAAGAAGGTAGAGATGTGTGGTATGTCGACTTAGGACATGGTGATCTCACCTAGACCACATATAACCTTATTCTTCAATTCTGCAGAGAAGAAAGGGAGATAATTATATGTGCAGATCCGTCAAATCTTATCAACAATAAATGGTCAAGGTGGACTGAAATATTTTTGGATAAGTTTTTTCCATGAAAATATTGGGTTCAGCGGAGGGATAATTTCATCCTCCACCTCCAAGCTGATATGCAGGTTGCAGAACAGAACCACATGTGGTTCAAATTTAAATTACAACACCTTGGAGGAAGATATACACCGCTTGGACATATTGTTCATACAACCCAGAAATTCATCAAAAGAAATCAAGACAACAAGAGAATTGACAAAAAAGTTCAGTACACCAGAAGGATTTCACTTACTTATGGAGTGGAATCAACTTTTCAGGGAAATTTTATGTGTGAACATAACCAAGTTATGTTTGGGTCAGACGTTGAGCAATGCTTTGACTATACTCTCTACCCATACATTATTCCAGATGAACCTGTGGATTCTGACAGGGATCCTTTTGATTGTTTGTGTGGTGGAGTGGATCTCGGTGATGGCCAAGAAATCTGTATCTGTCTGCAAGGGTGGGACCCCTATGATTGATTGAAAGGCATGGTGAGCCGCCTTAATAGGCTCCACCGTGTAATAATTTTTATGATGTCGGACGTATGTCCCTTTGTATTAAAAGGCGAGTTGAGTCTATCTTAATGTCTGTCTAAAGTCATTTATTCAAGTCCCCATATGTCTGTTAGACCACTTAAGGGATGACATAACGGATGTGGTTGTCCCCACACTCCACCCCGAATCTTTACTTTTGACTGAATGTTGCCAGTCAGGAGTCACCGGAAAACCGGCTAGTTTTTGTATAAATAGGACTCCAAGACTCTTGTTTTAGTATTCGGGTTTTGGTGAATTGAGAGATCTGCAAGTATTTGAGTCGAGGTCTGTGTATCCTCTGTGCCCGCGCTTAGTGTGAACTGGCATATGAAAAGGAGATATCTCAAGTGTAATGAGTCTGTAAGAAGTCAGTAGTGTATGCTCTCCCTCCGCACTTCGAGCGAAGAGGGAAGTCAACTCTCCTCCAGTCAACTTTAGTCGTCTAACTTCGATTGTGAGTCTTGGGGCCTGATGCCCCTACATCACTAGGAAAATGAATAGGATGATTGTTACAAAATGTATACATATTGCGTATTTTCTGCATTACTAAAGTTTATAATCCATGGATCACATGCACTTCAACAACCACTCTAGCATTTATGAAGAAGCTCCATGTATGCATTTACACTCATTAATCGTGTTTTGTCTATCTTTGTTTATATAGACGAGATGTTCAAATCATTTCTACACTAATTTATTTAAGAAGATGAGTTGCATATAGAATTAACTAGCGCTAAGAAGCATAGATTTCACCACAATCCTTTTTATCCTTAAGTTAATTCACAATATAAAACCTTACAAAATGTCCTTAATTAGAACACATATACAAATTCACATAAACTTTAGAAGATGCCCAGGCAAGTGAATGAAATTGTCATTAGTTTGAGTTGATATCAAATTATCATCTAAGAAACAAAATAAACCATTATCCATATAGATATACAAACCTAAACCTATATCCAAATTGAAATATAAAAAACTGTTTGTTTTCAATGTTCATATACAATTTTATATGGATAAATTTGTCTTTTACATTATTGTTTTTTTGTTTTTAATGACTAACGAATCATTATATTAATATTAATTTATGCATTGATTATATTCTTATGGGAGAGACTAAAGTGCATACCGTTCTTGTTTAAATATAACTATTGACTTTCAATTTGTGGGATAGTTATTTCAAAAGAATCGAGTTGCTTAAAAATGTGATCAAATTTTTATTCTCATTCTCAAAGTGGTTGGTCATGACTTTTTATGGGATAGTTATTCCAAGAGAATTGAGTTGCTTAAAATTGTGTGATCAAACTTTTATTCTCATTCTCAAAGTGGTTGGTCATGACTTGTAACAATACGCCAAAGAATTGGTTGGTCATGACTTGTGACAATAACCCAAATGGTTGGTCATGACTGTGACAATACCATTATTATACAGGACGAAGACATGGGTATCTTGTGTTCGATATGCGTTGTTTGCATATTAGTTGTTCTTTTGAACATAAAATTTTACATATTTTTTATAGTTTTAAATTATAAGATGATTTTTCTTATTTTCATAAAATTTTAAAATTAATTTATGTATAATTCTATAGGTCAACCAATTTAAAGTGTTATTTCTAAATTTGCTTGTTTATCCTTGATTTTTTTTTATTTTCATAAAATTTTAAAATTGATTTATAATTGATTTATGTATCATTCTATTGGTGAATCAATTTACTTGTGTTATTCCCATTTTGCTTATTTATCCTTGATTTTTTTTCTTATTTTCATAAAATTTATTTATTTCCATTTTGCTTGTTTATCTTTGATTTTTCTTCTTATTTTCAGAAAATTGATTTAGGTATTATTCTATTCTTCAATCAATTTAAAGTGTTATTTCCAAATTTGTTTTTTTATCCTAAGTTTCAATTTAAAGTGTTATTTCCAAATTTGTTTGTTTATACTAAGTTTTGGGTAGGTTTGATTTACGTTTTTGCATAACTCTTACTTAATGCAAATAATGTAGTGTACTGACAGCCACCGCCGCGGCTTCTGTCACCTCCACAGCCACCACCTCTGTCACCCCACAGCCTCTTTATAGTCACTGCCACTGCCTCTTCATAGTTACGCTGAAGGCAAACTTATCACCGTATTACGATCACAAGCGATGCGCTTAAGGCCAATATAAAAAGCATTGGTCCCATGTAAGAGCGGCTTATCTTCCTCTTCTCTGTACAAAAGCACTTCATAATGGTCCTTGAGTTTGGTACAGGTTCAACTCTTTGAGAACAATTCTTGGAAGCTATCTAGACATGTCCAATTATTCTCGTAAGCATCGGGCAACAACCCATAGGTATGCAAAATTTTCACCTGATATCAATTAAAGACAAGCATATTTAAACAAAACAACAAAATAATATCAATTTTAATTCTAATATATAACGTTTGTGGTAATGCATTATGAGTTGCATTAAAATTTCAACATGGTTCCTACAAATACTATGTGAACTGAGGAATTTTGGATATTATAATTTTGGATAAAATCTTGTATTCTTATCTTTGCGGTTCTGTTCTCCTACTGTGTACTAAGCATGCCAAAGACAGGCTATGGTTTTGTCGCGTCCCAATTCAACTGATTCATAAGCAAGCGAGCAAATGAAAATAACTCGGTGAAGAGGAACATATGGCAAATGAAAATAATGTGGTGAACAAGTGTAGCATGTAAGCGATGCATGTGTTTAGTTGTCGTGTGTAAATGGGATAAAGTTCCACATGAAATATATCATGGACAATAATTTATTGCGATGGCTCACTGCTTTGAATTCATATTACAAATTCCATGAAAAACAAGGTGTAACATTACAAATCCCATGAAAAGCAAGTTAATGAAGAGCGCGCAAAAGGATCATTGCAATAAAAGTTCAAATAAAAAATAATTTTGCCTTAATAAAACTATAATAAATGAGTTCAATAAATAATTAGGCAGCACTAAATAATGTAGTTTTCGAGCTTAGCAATTTTTCAATAAATAATTAGGCAGCACCTAATAATGTAGTTTTCTAACTTAGTAATTTAAGTGAAGAAAAGAGTTGCCTCCCACTAAGCCACTAAGGGAAACAATTTTTCGTGTAATAAATGCTATCTATCATCAACTTTCATGAATGAACACTTTACCAAAATGGCATAAGGTACTTTTATGTAATTGTTGCTCATTTATAATTGTTTTCTTACTTGAGATTTCTTGCCTATATCAAGTGAATCATTTATGAATGGTAGGAAAAATCTCACCAGTAAAATGATGGTTTCGACACTAAATATAAACATTTTAATGTTTTCCTCGTTTTTCTGACTGTTAATATGAAATATAAGCCCCGTCAAATTCCAGACCTATATGGAATTATGGAAGGAACTTGGTAGTTACTAGTTATTGGCCGGTAATTAACAAATCTGAAACGTCACAGTGAGCCCTCTTGCGTGTTGAATGGGTTCATCTCTTTAATTGACTTTGAATGAGCTCTTTTTTCTACCCAAGTTGGCACGTTAATTGACTTGGCTCTTTTTCTACCCAAGTTGGCAACTTGGCACGTTAATTGACTTGTGAGGTCTTTTCTCTCGAAGTTGGAATGCTTAATTGACTTGAATGACTTCTTTTCTCGGGAAGTTGGAACATTCAAATGATCATCATCGCTGGATCTATTGATTATCATATGACATCGTTTTTATATCGGTGCGAGACAGAATTTTGTGGAACATTCATGTCCGTGTAGACACTGCACGGTCTCTTTGTCCAATGGCCATGGCAATCCTAACAAATATCAACTTCCACCATGGAAAGTATTCTGGATGCTCTCTCATGATCCTGAGCAGCCTGATCTACCCAACTCTCGTTCTGGCCTTACTCATTATTCTTCATGGAGAGATGTGCAACGCACAACCATATTGGATCTGCAACGGAGCTCAGTATAGAAATGACAGTAAGTTTGAGAGCAATCTGAAAACGGTCTTCAGTAATCTTGTTCAACACACGTCCCAAACCGGGTTCAACACTAGTGTGTATGGCCAAAGTCCCGACCAAATATTTGGCCTGCTTCAATGCAGGGGAGACACAACACTGGACCAATGCTATAATTGTTCACAATTGGTAACGACCAACATTCAACAATTGTGTCCGAATAGCGTTGGCGTTAGAATTTGGTCTGATTTATGTTACTTGCGTTATGAAAACTATAGTTTCATCGGACATATGGGAGAGAATGGACTGTATGAAAACAAAAAGGCTAATGTCACGAACTCTTCTGTCTTTATTCCGGTTCTCGTGAAGCTGTTGTCCAAATTGTTAGCTGAAGCACAATCTGCAATCAAACGATGTGCTTTCGGTATAGATGAAGACCCCTTGTTTCGGAAGATTTACGCTCAGGCCGAGTGCACCAGAGATATATCTACAGACGACTGCAAAACATGTTTGTCAAATACAATCAATAGTATTTTGGCACAGTATCCCGGAATGGAAGGCCTTGAGGGTTTGATGGCAAGCTGCATAGTTCGTTATGACATCGATCTTTTCTTTAACTTGTCTGCTCTTCCACCAGCACCTGCTCAAGCACCGATGAAGCAGATCACGCCGTCAAGTAAACATAACAGTCCGCATATCAACCACTCCATAATTATAGGTGTTGTGGGCGGCTTCTTTCTGGTGTTATTCGTATGCCTCTTAATAGCCCGGGGAAGATTGAAGTCCGCCATATTTGGAAGGCGAAACGAAGGTATTGCATATGATGATATGATCTGGTAGTACCCTCAAAGTACTCATTCCTTTTCGCTCTATTGGCTTGTTTCTGTGTGATTTCTGTGTCGGTTCTTTAACTTTGTTTTCTGTCTTCACTAGCAGATACCCATCTAAACTGGGGCTCTGATCATAGGCTCATAAGCACATCAGGCTCAAAGGTGCATATGATCAGACGCAGGTTTAGATGGAATTTGCCAGTTCCCATAGTGAGTACATGGTGTAGAATTGTTAAATAGAGCCGAGCCAATTTTTTTCATTGTATAGGTCATGAGGACGACACACTAATCGGTCAGGATCAACAAATTGTGATGTTTAAGATGAAAACATTGGTAGCTGCTACGGAGAATTTTCATGATGATAACAGGCTCGGAGAGGGAGGATTTGGTCCTGTATACAAGGTAATATGGGCTAATTAGAAAGCATCTACTAGTTTCTAAGAATTGGCGGGTTGCTCCCACCTCACCCTTGATTCCTAGATTGAAAACAAATACATAGTAGAACAATTAATCTTATGTACTTTACAAAATCACTCTTACGGGTCTTTCGTCTAAATGTCTCAGGGAACTACTCGACATGGAAAGCAAATAGCTGTGAAGAAGTTGTCTTTAAAATCTATGCAAGGAAGTAAAGAATTTATGAATGAAGTTAAGCTTGTTGCCAGAATTCAGCATCGAAATGTCGTGAACATTCTCGGCTGTTGCGCAGATGGATCAGAAAGGTTGATTGTTTATGAGTATTTACCAAATAAGAGCCTTGATAAAATCCTACTCGGTGAGTAACTTCCATTTTATTTTGTTTTATATATATATATAAAAGCACAATGTTTAGTGAGTTCGGTCATATAGATAATTAATTAGTGTCCTGCGTGCATGGATGCAGACCCAGACAAACATCTTGATTGGCAGAAGCGTTACAACATCATACTCGGAGTTGCTCGAGGGCTTGTCTATCTTCACCACGATTCTCACCTGCGGATTATCCATCGAGATATCAAAGCAAGCAATATTTTGTTGGACGAGCAACTGAATCCTAAAATAGCAGATTTTGGCTTAGCGAGACTTTTTCCTGAAGATGAGACTCACGTCAGCACAAGAGTTGCCGGAACTTAGTATGATTCCAACAAGATCATGACGCACACACTGTTCAAACTATTAACATTTAGGGATACATAGGTTTTTATATTGTACGCTTATTTGATTATCAGAGGATGTTTAGTATTGTAATTGTACTTTATGCCGGTAAACATCTTTGTTTCCTGGGAATTACATCATGGTTGATCTTCTACCTTCTGCGATCTAAAGCTGCAAATAACTTTCCTTTTATCATTGCTCAATTCTTAAATTTTGCCTATTTGTTTCTCTGACATTGTAATTTGAATCTGCAGCGGGTATATGGCACCAGAGTATGCTCTGCACGGACAATTATCTGTAAAAGTTGATGTCTATAGCTTTGGCGCTCTTCTCCTGGAACTTGTGACGGGAAGAAAGAGCTCGGATTATAATTCGACATCTGAAATGCAAACACTTGTAGGATGGGTGAGATAATCTGATAACGTTTTCATTAAATTTCTGCAGCATATCTACTTTGTTTTTAAAGCAGGTTAGCTTAACATCCATAATCCATTTAGTCGAAGTATAAGATGAGGGAGTTCACTGATCCATTTGGATATGAATATACATTGACTTCTGTAGTAATTGACCATAAAACTAAATTAACGCCGATCTTATGGATCTTTTCATCATGTTTGTTTATGAAATGCAGGCATGGAGATCATATAAACTTGAAAATATTGTGCAGATGATAGACCCAGCTATAATTGAAGCATGCGACGAGGAGCAAGCTTTGAGATGTATTCATGTTGGTCTTTTGTGTACGCAAGCCGACCCATCACTTCGGCCATCAATGTCTACAGTCATGTTGATGCTTTCACCTCAATTAGGGGGTTTACCTGATCCCACGAAGCCTGCATTTGTGTTTTCTGTTACCCAAAACTCGAAGCCCACAAATTCTGGCTAAAGTTCTATCTATCGCTGATGCTTCCAGTACTGACTTGGTCCAGAGTTAATGCTTCCATCCTCTGCGCGTCCTTCAGCTTCGGCTGTGAAAATTTGATTTACTTCTTTCGCTTTTGGTCGGCGTCATCTTAGACTTATTGTATATCTCAGAATCTTTTTTCATTCCGAGTTTGTTTCTTTTTACCTTTTTTTTCCAATCTTGTTCTTTACGAGATTCGTCGCCTACCATTTCATACCCAGAAAAAACTCCACCTGTTTGTGACAAACCCTACGAATTACATCACGACATGACGCTGCAGCTTCCAAGCCAATTTGTCAGTTTTCCCGTAATTACTTTGAAGACACGGTAAAGTGATGACATGGACATTGCATCGATTTTGTATTTAATTGGTATGACTTTACAGTCACTAAGGAATTGATAGCCTTCCGAAAGGGTAAGGCAGTTGCATTGATATCCGTCATAAAGGGCGCAATTGTAGCGATGGAGAAAAGCTGGCGGATAGCCTTAAATTGTAGGTTTGAATGGTCGTTGTGTCATCGTCCTGTTACTCCTGTAGACCTAGGTAGGTCTGGAATTTCAAATTTATTTTGTTGTCACTAGGTAATTTGATGACTGGCTTGTATTTTCTATACCTTTGGCTTTAAGTTTTGTGTAAATTCATAAATGTTAAATTTGTTTGCATTTTCATGACATTTAACAATTTTAATTTTATAATTTAAAACAAAATAAAATAAATACACCAAAACAATTATTCATAATAATAAATATATGAATGTAATTGTAGTGTGTATTATAAATAAAAAAGTGTTTTACAATATTAGTGAAATTTCACGAAATACATAATGAATTTATTTTTGACCAAAATGTATTTCAAACAACAAAAAGCATCTCTTATGAAACATCAAAAAACATTCTTGTGGCACCAAATGTAAAGCTATAACAAAAATAAATTACTGCTGGAAATGTGACGCGTATAGTTTGTTTTGGAATTTAAAATTGTAGCCCGTAACAGAAAAATAACAATTTTATCAAATTAAAAATGTCTTAAAATTTATTGCAAAATAAACTACAGCTAAAGGAACCCCAAAATCATAAAATCACCAGTCATTTTAACAATAGAACAGACATTGAATTTGCCAACTCAAATAATAATAAGACATTATTTCAAAAATAACACTTAGTTATCCATTTTTATAAAAATGGTCACTGTAACTTCTGTAACCACAAATAGTTCCATATGAAACTCAAAATTTTCAAAATTCATGCAAGAAAGATTCTTAAATTAAAAATAAGTTATAAGAGAGAAATGTTTAAATCTAATATAAAAACATACACTCAATGCTTAACACATTACCTTTTTTTTCAAGCTTTCCAAAATCAAAGTCTTTGTGAACAAAATTCTGATGATTTGGTTTTGAGTTATGGGTGGTGATGTTGTTAAAGTAAAATGTGTTGCTGGAATTTAAAGTTGTAGCTTGTAACACAAAAAAGAATAAATTTATCACATTAAATATGCCAAATATAGTGTGTTGTTGGAATCTAAAGTTGTAGACAATTTTATCAAATTAAAAATGTCTTAAAATTTATTGCAAAATAAATTACAACTAAAGGGAACCCCTAAATCATAAAATCAGCAATCATTTTAACAACAAAACGATCATTGAATTTGCCAACTCAAATAATAATAATACCTATTATTTAAAAATGAACACTTGTTCATTTTTATAAAAATGCATTTCTATAAAAATGGCCACTGGTGCTATAACTTCAATAACCACAAATGATTCCATTTGAAGTTCAAAATTTTCAAAATTCTTGCAAGAAATATTCTTAAATTAAAAATAAGTTATAAGAGAGAAATGTTTAAATCTAATATAAAAACATACACTCAATGCTTAACACAATACCTTTGTTTTCAAGCCTTCCAAAATCAAAGTCTTTGTGGACAAAATTATGATGATTTGGTTTTGAGTTATGGTTGGACTATTTTACAAAAAGAGAGGTTTCTCAAATATGCATGGAACATCAAAGAACCCTTCATGTGGCACCAAATGTGAACCTGTAACAAAAATAATGTAATATTGAAAATGTGATGTTGTTATCCAAAATATAACCCCTAAATCAATAATCATTTTATCAACATAAAAGTCATTGAATTTGACAACTCAAATAATAAGAATACCTATTATTTTAAAAAAACACTCACTTGTCCATTTTTAAGAAAATGACACTAATGATATAAATTTCGTGATTCCATATGAAGTTCAAAATTTTCAAAAAATACTGCAAGAACAATTCTTAAATTAAAAATAAGATATGAGAGACAAATGCTTAAATCTAATATAAAAACATACACACAGTGCTTTAAACATTGGTTTGAAATAAACACAACTCACTTGAGAGGACTAGGAAGACTTCCCAACTCTCAAAGCTCAAGAAATCTTCTTGACTTTGTATCTCTCCATACCTCATACACTGCATTCCAATTAACAGCTGATAATTCAGGTACATTCAAATATATTCTCATTAGTGCATCTAGTGTATCCAATCCTAGCTTTGATTTCTTAATGTCCTTAATTATATTATGTTTAGAAAATCCCCTTTCACAATCCATTGTACTTGCAGGAATAGTGAGTGGAGCTTTCCATAATTTCATCATATGAGGATAATTTGTGTGCCATTGTTTTGTGTTATGAAAGACCTTCCATGCTTCTTTCATAGAGAAACCCTCACAAGCCAAATTTAATGAATCAACAAAATGGTGCAGCTCTCTTTTGCAAGCTTTTTCATCAAATAAATTCAAATTTCTGACATCATTTGGTATGGTATGTTGTAAATGCTGAAAAAGTTTAGAAAGCCAACGCTCTGAATTTTTCTCACGGCTACGACATTCTTTTGGGTAATAACAATCGCTGAACAATTTTGTTGCATTAAAAAGATGAAGATCTGGAAATATTTCATTCAAAGAGTCTATGAGAGACTCAATATAGCCTTCTGTGAGTTGCTGACAACTCTCTTGTGTTCCTTCAATATGAGGTTTCATAGTTTGTTTCCTATCACTATAATTGATATCCCCAGTTGGAATAGAGATATATTGTAACTCATGTCTATCTATGGCTAACCCTTCATCTTTAATTTCAATATATCCATATTGTGAATCACAAAGAAATTTTGAAAGATAAGTTGTACTTTCTACAAATGTTTCTTTTCTCAAAAACCATCTAGACAATGTACTTATAGTTACTTCAAGAGCCAACCCAATATTTGTAATGTCTACATTTTCTTCTTGAAAAGTCTTGTTCAGCTTATTCAAATCACCCAACACATCAACAAGCATATGCAAACAATATTAAAATCACTGGCATAAGCTTCACAAGCCTTATAATAACTTCCCCCCTAGATAACCATCTCACTGCATGTATTTGTAGAACATCAAGAACATCAATCTGCATGACTTTAAGCAAATCATTAAGTTCATTACTTCTCTTTGGTGAGTTTTGAATCCACGAATACACTTTGTTTGCAATTTTCTCAACATATAATAGTTCATGAATTTTTTTAGAAGCATATGTTGCTGCTAAAGACTCACGATGAGCTACACAATGGATTGTAATAAGATTTGGAGTGTCTTTTTTTAAAAATGAAACAAAGCCATTTTCATGTCTAAACATTGTTGAAGCCCCATATGTAGAAACAACTATCAAATCTTTATATTGAAGACCTCTAACATTTATTAATTGGTTGACACTATCATATATTGTTTTCCCTTTTCCATCCATTACATTTTCCAGCTTCATAAATTGTAAAATAGGTGGCCCAAGACCCTTTGCATCTAAATAAGCTGCATAAACAACAAGGTGTTGCTCTAAACTTCGATATGTGCTTTCATCAACCATTAATGAGAAGAAAGGACTTTCCAACATATTCTTTATCTGAACCTCGTAAAGGTGTCTTGATATGGAATATATGAAATCATTTGAAGATTTACGATTTGTGTATGAAGAATACTCTTGAGACTTTGGCATATATGGTGTTTTCACATCCATGAGAAATTTGCAAAGTTTTTCGTACTTTGATAAAGTTAAATCTTCTTGGCATACACAATATGATATTTTAATTGTAGCAATAAATCTTTGCTTATTAGCATCTTCCACTTGTTTGACATGATCTGGAATTGGCTTCATATTTCTCTCCAATGCATTAATCCATATTACTTTAGCATCTTTATGTAGTAATAATTTTTCATGAGTAACAAGAGCATCATGTTGTAAAGTCGTACAACCATTCCCTAAACCTCATGGCCCATTCATCCTATACTTCTCACAATACCTGCATTTCATATATACTTTATCATCATGCCTCACATAATTCAGCCAATCAAACTTATCTAACCATTCCATACGGAATTTCCTTTTTTATTGCACTTTCATTTTCTTTTCATTATCAACCTCTTCTTCAACTTCATCTCTTTCTTCATCTACATCTTCATCAGTGAATCTTCCAAAAATTTCATCCAATTGCTGCTCCAATTCAGTATTATAAGCTTCTTCACTAGTGTTTGAATCATTTTGAATTTTGGATTTTTGTTCTTTTTTCCATCCATACATTTCTCCAATGATGACTTGGATTTTTCTTTTTTGAGACATTGTAAATTTTAACAACTACCTACATATATACAAAAGTATATCAAACCAAAAGAATTTACTTAAACATATTTAAAAAAAAAATTTAAAACATATGATTTAAAAACAAACTAATATGAAACTAGCTAAAAGTGTTTGTGCCAAAAGTTTTAGTTTTAGTTTTTTATCATTTAAATTTTACATTACTATAATCTCAACATCTAAAAACTGCAATCTAAATTAATTCCACAGACATCTAATTATGGCATTAGGCATATAAGCAACAATTTAAATGTCTTGTATGAAATCCCTAAAACCTATTAAGCATACGATTAAATGCCATATATAGAAGCTTATAGTTATTACGTATGTGTGTATGACATGACATATACGAATCTATGGGGCCAATGCGAAGGGCTCCATGAAGAGTAAAGGCATGTTTTATGGAACTAATGAGAATCGAGGCCACTAGGACATTGTCGCCATAAATATACGAGAACACGCGTTGGAGGTAGATATGGAGGTTTGAAAGAAATGGAAACTTTGAATGTCAAAGGTAATTGCAGTCTTAAGTACATGGCAGTTGGAAACATAAATGAAAATTACTGTTTACAATTGGGATTTTTGGAACAAAAATTGGTTGTCAACAACTCATTTTTGAAATTTTAAAGTCTTAACTAAACTTCTAGAACTATTCATATGATCTTATATGAGCAAGTGAATACGTGGGAAAAATTCATATGATCTTAAGAGGAAGTGAATAGTAGAAAAATCTAGATCTTTTGAAGAGTTATTTATTTTAAAAAAATTAAAGTCTTAAATAAACTTCTATAACCATTCAAATGATTTTATATGAACAAGTGAATAAGTGGGAAAAAATAATATGATCTTAAAAATCATATGATCAAATCAACATAAGCTTAATTTCCCCACGTAGTCTAATCATACCCTTCACAGGACTTCTTGGTCCTCTATTGGTTGGCCACTTACTATTGTTTGCAGTTACTTAACTAACCTCTCTTAATTGGTCTCCCATAGTATTTATCACACCAAGTATCTTAACATGCCCTCCTCAATGTGCTTTAGTTCCAATACAAATACATAAAGTTTCCCTTCAAAAAAATCATCTAATAGCACACTCCTAACTCATTATCAATTTTATTTGTTGTTAAATTTCTCTTCTTTCTTTTTAAACCGTGAATTTTCAGGCACAAATATAACATAATTGTGACTATTTGTCACAACACTACCACTTGAAAGGTATGAGCCCTAGATGCACGATGTGTTATTTTGTTCTTTTGGCTACTCACATTGTATTTCACATATGTAAACACCTTAAAAGATGTGGTACCATGATGCATGCTAAACATTTTGAATCTCCCCTTCCACGATGTTTGTTGCTATCTTTGTGAAATAGTGACCTATATACATTGTGCAATAGTTTACACAAACTGATTTATTATCAATGGTATCCATAATGTGGAGAAGTATCACTTAATTCTCTCCATAAATTCTCTCCAAAAAAATCTAATTAGAAAGAAAAATATTATACTAACATTAAAACTAAAATCTAAACTTACAAACAAAATCATAAAAATTACAAAAAATAAAACACGTTGATTTAATAGCCCATTATGATATCATTATTATCTCTTGGAGTATGTTAATCCAATATCATAATTATCTCTCTTGGAGTATGCTAATTAAATTTTTGTTGAGGGTAATTTAGAAAAGAGTATTTTGAAGCTATATAAGATTTGGATTTTTTTAGTTATTATTATGTTATATAATTTTTGGTTAAATTATAAATTTTCAGTATTTGGAGTGGATTTAGTCCCCTTAAATACACTTAATACACTTGGATTATACAATATCAATTTCAATAATTTTTTTGAATTTTTGACAATACAATAAATTTCATCCTAAATGTACTTACTCCATTTGACAAACCTATCTAAAATGATGTCATGACCATTTTCCATTCATATCATCAAGTAAATTACAATTTCAACTCCAAACTCTTCTGAATTTTTGGCCAGAAAATGCTTGGTATCCTTTGAAACAATAATTCATACTAAATGTATCCTTGGTATCCTACAAGGATGTCATGGGCGGCAATAAGGAATCCTATAAATGACTCACCCAAACCTTATGATGGAGCTATTTGATGGAAGCGAACGCTCGCCCAACCGAGCGGCAAGAGGTGAAGTAAGCTCGCCTTTAATAACTGTGCCCGGTACTGGTAGTGAGTCCTGGGAGGTTAACCGATAATAAACGGAGAGGTAAAGTAGGCGTGCCTTTAATGACCATGCCTCGAGAGGGAGTTTGAGGAGGTTAATTGATTAATTGATAATTTGATATTATTGATGAGAAATAGCCACACAATAAGACACAATGCAAATATATTGAAGGCACGCATTAATGGGGATAAAAATTTCATATCCGCAATAACTAAACGAAAAATACGATCAAAAGTTTGATAATCCGTAGGGCTGGATAATTATTCGAATAAATGAGGTATACCGTATGAATAACACTTCCATAAGGACTAACTTTTCCAACATGGTCATGACATGCATGTTTCCTATTGTTGTCCTTCCCCATGAAGGCACTTCACCGTATGTAGGCCTAGAATTTGACGTGGAGGAAGACGTATTGAGCAATCTGGAATGTATTTTACAGGCAAGATTATTTGCCACATGTCATCGTCTACGTGTGATATAAAATGCGGACCGTCAATTTGACGTTTAATAGTGTCCATCAAACGTCAAAAATGCTAGTACCTACAGGCCTACGGCTACTTGCAACTTGGAAAGTGGGTTAGGCGGAGCCTGGAGGATGGAGCCTGGAGCATTGAATGCATCATGGCACTTGGCAGTGTGGCACCGTCCGGTTTGAAACTCGAGGAGTCGAGTGCTGGTGGCCACTGGTAGTAGGTATAATAGGGTATTATCCAAGTTAATGGAATTAATTGCAACTCGCGACTCACGAGGTTTGGTGGCTACGGGATGCAGGCTGTAGCGTGCCCACTACAACTTTCCCTTCAAGTTGTATCAAAGCCAGAGGAGCCACCGCCACCGGCTGCTGAACTGAGTAAACTCCATCCATGCCCTAACCATGATTTCCCTTCCCTCACCGTCTCTATGAGACGTAGCCAGTGGCCACCACCAAATGTGGATCGAAGACTCGAAAGATTGCCAGATTTCCCGTGCCCAATAAAGTATAGCTGCACGATTCCTATCTCCGGAGTCTAGAGTGTTAAGAGACTCAGGGAGAGTCGATGCTTGGTGATTTTGGGGCTTTGGGCATGAAGAGGAAGCTGGAGACCTGGAGGACAGAGACTAGTGGTCCAGTTGAAAGAAGTTCCATGTTCATGTTCAACGAGAGTAATCTCAAGTTCTGCTAGTTTTCAGGTAAGCATTTGCAACTACTCCCGTTCTATTACCTATGCTCAACTACTTTAAAAAATTAATTCCGCTTCTCATTAGACCTTCCCTGTGGCTGCACCCAATTTTTTCTTTCTACCAAGTTCTGAATCAAATCCCCAAGTTTCCCATAGGGTTAGGCTTACCTTCATGTATTGACAGAGATGTCCCGTCTCCTCTTTGCTTTTGAACACAAGAAATACAAATTTAAATATGGATATCAACTCTCTCAGGTCGAATTCGTTCCTCTGTGGGTTAATTTCAAAATAATACAGAGTTAATTATTAATAGATCGACAGTTTGAGGAAGAGATCGATTCTTTGTGGTTTATAGAAGTAATACCTGGTTAATAGTAGAGATCTAGTCTCTGTGGGATGAGGTCGATTCTCTATAAGTTCCTTAAAATTAATTTTACAGCTCGATTCGTTGTAGGATTAATGTTAGGTATGTAAATTCATACATAATCGAGCCAAGTATTTCTTTCCCAAAAAAATTTGGTTTTAGCGTCTTAATTATTGATCCTAGTGAGCGAGGGAGGGAGCCGAAACCCCCATTTAGAATGTTTTATGTGTAAGCCGAGACCTTTCTGCTCTCTTGCATGTGCTATGAAGCGGCTCTGCTATGAAGAGCCACTCTCCAAGAGAGGCCAAGCCCTTTATATTCTATTATTATTTTATGGTGTGTGTATCATAAAGACATGAGGTATCTCTCTAAATGGTATTTCTTATCACCCTTTCGTGGGCATTTACTCTACTAGGAAATCATATAGTAACTTGTTCTGAATGGCCAGAGAGGACGCAGAAGGGCATTGCCTCTTAAAGGTCACATTGTAGGTTTATTTTTACTTTCTCTGCAGTTTTGAAGAGCTTCAATATCCAGAAAAAGGAAAGACATGATTTTCCTCTTTATCATTCTTTCTATTTGATATGAGTAATTGCTCAGCTATTAGAAGTGTTTTCTCCTTTATTTTCCTGTAACTGTAGATAGACTATATTCGGTAGCTGAGTTTTTAGATTGCTCTTACTATTTTTCTTGCGTAGCTCTTAGGTTATGAGTTGGCCAAGATATAGGGCGTAGCTCTTTGGGGTTAATGCTTAATATCCTTATATCAAGAGTCTACCAAGGAGCATAACTCCTTGAGGCTACTGCAGAAGTTTCCTTTCACATCTGTCTTATGTCATTAATTCATCCAGGAAGGAGCCGTCAGTACCGACCCATTCATCATGCCATTTAACTTGGTAGTCATCATGCCTACAATTATCCTTGAGCAAAAATGCCACCAATCTCTTTTGAAAAAAATATGGAAGCGCAGTATTCAAACATGTTATATTCTTTTGTATCGTTGTATGCTTCTCTGTGAAAACCAAACTATGTATATTAATGGAGAATATGTAAAACAATCTATGTCAACTAAAAGCAAACATAAATTATCATTGAAGTAATGATTTTGCATCTATTGACTCACGTCAAAACTAGCCGAATAAGCTGTTAATATTGAGCAATGATCCCTCCCTTATTGGCAAGGGTATCTGAATAGTCCTATTAATAGGCATATCTAGGCGAAAAACGAATGAATGAGAAGCAAACTTGAAGAAACTTGATTATGTTCCATCACCCTACACATAAATTATGTAAACTTAGTGCACGTCACAACAATACAGTTATAAAATTTTTAACAATGATGAAGCCCGATTAGAGAAGCAAACCAATTGTTTAGAAGCTAAAACTTGAAATAGATAAGCTATCAAAAGGATTCCTTGCTGGATACAAATGACAATGCTGTAAAAATGTGTTATAAAGAAACCACTGAATCAAATATTTCTAGAAATTCTAAGAGCGATGAACTTTTAAGGATTTTATTAAACATCAATCCAAAAAACATATTATTATGTCCCCGACATATATTTTCGGTCAGGGGCATTAGTTGGTTGTCGGAGGAGTGCAGAGAGGTTGTTTGTGAAGGTTTTAGGCACGATTATTTTTCTGTATTTTTGTGGTTTTTCTACAACAGGGGTTTATCTGCCCATTTATTGGCTTCCTGGGTGGTGACGTCGTCCTGGGGTTCTGTGCCCCAGGATGCGGCGGCGCTCCGTCAGCAGCTTTAAATGGAGTCTGTATGTTGTTTATTGCGGTTGCATGGGATGGGTTGAAGTGGTTGTCCAGCGGTATGGGCCTGGTCATTTCCATTGTCTTTGTTTAAATGTTGCATGGCGTGTCGGTCCGACTTCTGCTTTGCAGGTCTTTGGTTTCTGAGTTCGTTGTGGTGGAATGCCATCGTCCTGCGGTGTGGGGTTCATGTCTGGGGTTGGTGCTCTTTCAATGTTTGGTGGGTCGCTTCGGCTTCTCTTTGCAAAGTTGTGGTTTGCAGTCCCTTCGTTTTGCCAGCCGAGAAAACAGGCATGTGCCAGGGTATGGGCTTCTGTCTTTGGTCCAGTGCATCTTTATTGCAAAGGTATGGGCTGTCTGGTCTATCTTTCGATGGATGGGCTCTCTGGTCTAACTTATGGACTCGCTTCCTTCGTATGTCCCGGTTCTTCTTGATGCTGGTGTTTTATTCTAATGTTTTCGTGATGGAGCCTTGTATTACGATGCTTAATGGTGTCTGGCATTTATAGGTTTCTGGGAAAGTGGGTTCTCCCTGCAGGGGTTTTTTCCATTTCTACCTCTCTGTTCTAACTTATGGGCTCGCTTCCTTCGTATGTCCTGGTTCTTCTTAATGCTGGTGTTTTATTTTAATGTTTTCATCATGGAGCCCTGTACTACGATGCTTAATGGTGTCTGCCATTTATGGGTTTCTGGGAAAGTGGGTTCTCCCTGCAGGGGTTTTTTCCCATTTCTACTTAATTCGGGATCAAAAAAAAATTTGTTCTAGGTGTCTTTCGTTGTCGATGCTGGTGTTTTTTTCAACTGCAGTTGTATTTTGCTTCTGGTGTGTTGGTCGGTGGTCGTCTATGCTATCTCGGTTCGTTGGAGGCCTGTGCACTCAACGGTTGGGCGGTTTCAGTTTCGTTTTCACTGATTTTGTCTTCGGCGTGCTTGCCCAGGTAAGAGGAAATCCTTCCTTTGTCTTTTTTGATGCTTGTGGGAGGCTTGCAGGAGGGTTTTTATTAACAGTACATAAACTGGAGTTATGATGATTATGATGCGTGTGTCTTTAGCTGTTTATATTGTCATAATGGGTATATGTTGCAATTGTGATTGCCTTTTAGATATTATGTAATTTGGTACATCTGGGATTACGTCTATATTAAAAATTAAAGTCTTCCTGTTCATATCCAAGCACCTCTCTTTTACATTTTCCAGGCTTTTGTTGTGTGCACCTAATGAAGATATTAGGATGGAAGTCATGGCCACTAGCTGCCAAATGACATCTCGTTAGTATTGCAATAGAACCAGACGAAGTCCTACTCAATAATAGCCAACGGATCGCAGTAATAACAGATACATTATAAGTAATTTCATCAAATGTATTAATAAACACATTATAAGCCATTCTTTTAATCAACGGACAATTTTTTAGCTTTCATTTGCTTGGAAAACTATAATATTTCGAAACAACCATAATATGATGCATTTTTCATATGGATATACAAAACATGCAAAGGATTTGCAAGGAATTGATGAAAAAAAATGATAGGCTAGAACCCACCTTCATGTCTAAGATATGCCAACCCCCTCGCTGCCCTAAGATTTTATAAGTCCTCTACTTCCAATGAAGACCTACTCCAGTGTTAACTGTTAACAAGAATTATTGTGAGATTGCGGGCAATTTCCTTTGTGAATTAATGAAACAGCCAGAAAATGAAGAGAGTGAGTTATGTGAACAGAAATGAAAACTAGCAGAGATATTGTTTGGCATGTTTTGGTAAACAAACTTTTGCTCCCATCCAGAGTCTCTTGCCCTGCCCCTTTAACTTCCCAGTTGTCCATTGCTCCTTTGTAGTCGAATATCTGAGTCGAACAACCCTGCAGAGTCTTTTGCTCCGCCCTTTTCGCGTCCGAGTCCATTGTTCCGCTATAGTCAAATGTCTCCAGCATAATTGAGTCTACAGTACAAACTGAGCAAGCTGAACTAACCCAAATCTCCAGCATTATTAATGTCTGTTTCGAAGTTTCCAGTTGTAACATTAGTAACAAGTGTGGATGTATTTTTACAAATGGCGTGGATAATTGCATCCCCAAACTACATGCGGTTAGTTGCACATTCTTTATTATTGCAGAGTGGATTCGTGGCATGCATGTAGAGGGGATTCATATCACTTAATTTATCCATGTCTCCCTTTATTAACATTTCAAATTTAATATCTTAGTTTTAATTCTTCGAAACCACTAATGCCTGTAGGTTAGCCATGCCCTATATTTGGCATGATACACGCATTATCATGGTTGCAGTTTCTACCAGTTAGTAAATTAGTTTGCCTTACTAAGCTCCACCATCTATGGACACATTATATTTTGCCTATGGCCAATAAAGTTCTATCGGATTTGGAAAACATTCAAGAAAAAATTGACTTTTATCAAATAAGAAGGGAAGCAAAATAACTTTTCAAAGTTGAATTTATTAAATCGTCATTGTCATAAATGCTATATATGAATTGAAAAAAGTTGTAATGTTAATTACACTTGATTGCTTTTCTTGGATGTTTGGAAACCATGGCCATAAAGTTAATCGCTAAAACTTGAAGGAGACATGCCATAGATTGAATTGAAAAAGCATAACATGACAACTAAAAGCACGGGGGTTGTGACGTGGATGCTCCTTTCAAAGAAGACAATTGTCAAAATGAGAGCAAGTTTTGATGTGCAAATGGTGTAGTTAAGAGAAGACCCAGTTTTATGTTTTTGTTGACAGATAATCCGATCTTTATTTAATTGTATCATCTGTCTGTTTCATCTACTCGGTCACTTTCACTGCATTAAATCTTAATTATATATTAATCTTCCTTCAATAATATGTAATATGCTGAAATAGGTAGTTCAATCTGTTAAGATACTGTTGATGTATGATGCATGCCAGTCAGCTATGTATTTGTTACTTCGGATCTGTTTTTGTCAGCTATGTATTTATTACAAAACATACATATGTCAGCTATGTATTTATTACAAAACATACATAAGCAATATTTCATATTTGTATTTTTCATCTATGTATGTATATGTATTTGTCAGCTCTATATGTATATGTATTTGTCAGCTGTGTATTTAAATTATAGCAAGTTTGCTATGTATTTGTTACTTCAAACCTTTTCAAATCTTTTTGCTAAGCAATCTATTAGCTGTAGACAATGTCATTGCAAATTCTTTTTAATTTGATCCTTTTCTTGGTGCCATGATGTTTATAATGTGACTTTCAAACTAGTTGTTTTGCAGCATTGGCAGGAGATTGGGACCAAAGAGGAGAATTGTAGATCAATTGTTTCTGTCAGATGCATTTTTTTATATTTTTTTAGATCAATTTATTTTCAAAATCACGGATTTTCAAATAATGAAGAACTTGACCGAAGATATTGTTTTCTGTGCAATTGCAAATGCTTCAATCATATTTTCAAAAACACAAATTTCATGTGTTCTGTCCTTGGATCTACCACAGTTCAAGATCATTGTGATCTGTTCACAAGATAGATTCCATCTTGATTGGAAATGAAGAACGAACTCAATAGTCTCTTGCAAAAACCAATCCTTTGCATCTTACTGCAAATTTTCATCTTATGCATCGATCAACATCTTCATCTTCTGCATAATACTTGTGTGCGTACTTTCCTTGTTTACTGGTTCTCAGTCTTTCCACTCATTGCAATCACTCTTCACCTTTTACTTTTTTGTAACAACATGTTTTAGTTCCAATTGTCACTTGCTTTTGATGATAGTATTTTTCTTTTTTTCAATGTGTAGGAAGCAAATTTTAGCACCCTTGCCACTACACTAACCATGATGATTTCAACTAAAATTTTGCAAAGGAGATATCCACTTCTAGAAAATACTTATGCACATTGGCAATGGCTTGCATACAAAGAAAAGAAAAAACTTTATTAAAATTTTGTGTTTTTAATGTAATCAGTGTAATTATATAGGCAGTATACAGGCAGAATGGTCAACGGCCACGGTTTTCTACCAATTTATACAACAATTGTCTATGCATCCGATATATTGACAAACACCATTGCCATGACTTTTGACAAAAACATATAAATATATATTCAAAAACAGAACTTCATTTGAATCCTTCTCCAGGCATATATACTTGTTTTAAGATAGGTATACATACTTGTTTTCCACTTTTACAATTTTGCTCTTTCATATCATATACTTTTCAAGCATTTGATTGCTGCATTGATATCTTTTGGAAAATTTGTTACATTCTGTTGTTTCTTATTCATGTTGTAATTATTATAGTAAACATCAATGTTTAATCTGTTATGCAGAAAAAGCAATTTACTTTCAGCATATTTAGCAGTCCCTTCCCTTGTAGTTGAAATATATATTTCCTTTAAAGTTGTTTCTTGTCAGCAAAACAAACAGGCATTCTCTTCTTTTGATACATTAGCGTAGGAAAAAATGTCTAGGATGTTCCCCATCGATATTTGGTATCCCTTTTCTTTGCTACCATCAACTTCCATGGTCTTCTTTTTGTAATGTCCCTCCTATCCTACAAGGCTATGGAGAGGACACTAACAATAATACTGGACATCTAGTCCCATACTTAATCAAATAAGCATTCATATAAATTGTAGATGGAGATATGCAAATGCATAAAATCTTGAAAACACAGCAGAATTTAATTCCATTACACATCCATCATACATTCCATATTTTCATGTCATTCATCAATTAAGCAATATCAAATTAGAAAATGAGAATACTTATCTTAAACCAAGTAGTCCCTGAGCAACCAGCTACGCTTCTGCAACGTTCCACCCAACCGTAGGACAGTGTGCTCCTCAATCTCTCAGCACCACTGCCACCCCCCGAGCTGGGTATGATCTCCACAAGGAAAAGGGGAAAACAGGCTCTCACATAGCCAAAGATACACCAGAATCAGCCAAACCAATCAGCAGTGGGGTTTCTCAGGCTGCTAAGAGATGGACAGAGGTGAATTACTAGGCTAGTGGCTCAACCATTGAGCTATGGATACTTCATTGGGATCATCAAGCCAAATCTGTCCTCTTCCACTCCTGAACCTCCTGCTCACAGGTTCAAACTAAACATGGAGGGACATAACAACCAGAAATGCAAGTGATGGGCGTTTTTGCAGTAGGATGCCCAACGATAGGATTTCCACCAGTTCAGAAAAATGTGGGAAAGCCCAAAACGAAAAATTGGAAAATGGGAAAACAACCCTAGGAGCATAATCGTTTTTAGAAAAACGTCCATGGGCATTTCATGGGCAGAAACGGCCTCTATAACCCCAGAAAATCGTGGTTCCCTTCTCCCAACCACTGTGCTAACCAAAAACGAGTTCCTAATCATGGAAGAATGCAGAGAAATGGTGAAAACGTGAAGGAAAAACCCCAGTTCGCCCCAGGCTGCGTGAGAGAGGAAAGACCGTGGTTCAGAATGTCTTGGGAAGGAAAAACGTGGGTGATTTCTTGCCTTGCAAGCAAAAAATCGAATTCCCAGATTGATGGCTTTCCCATACCCGAAATTGGCTGCCATACCTCATCATTCCCAAGGCATTAACTGCCTCAACCAACTCTTGGAAGAATTTAATGATTGGGGCATAAGCCAAAATGGGTAGTTGGGATCTCATGGGTTTTCTCATTGACACATGGATTGACTCCATGGCTCAAGGGTTTGGTTATTTTTCCTCCCTATTCCTTGTAAGATCATGCCCCATCTCTTTGTTGCATTGCATAGCTGGTTGTGGGTTTTTCATTAAAATTGCATATTTACATGATGTCCGAATTTACATTGTGCACGGCTAGCACAAGAACCATATGCATCTATTCTAATTGTTGATACATAAAACGATAAATCAATGGCAGGGCCTTGGCCTTGAGCTCCTCACCATGACTAAATAACAATATTTACATCATTTACAATATTAATGCAATAGGGTCAAGATGGGGACATTACACTTTTCATACATTAAAAAATGGAAAAATGTCCACAATGTTCCTTCATAGCTTTCTAAATTTTACACTCTCTACTTCATACTTACAATTTATTATGCATGTTTGCTTCTGATTCAATTCCAACTTATTCAAACCTGTTCTAGTTTTAAAAAAAATTCAAGCTCTATATATATTGTATTTATCATGTTTCCCACATCATTCTGTACATATTGATCTGCATATTGATTGATCAACATCTTGATTGATCTTCGCTATATATTTCTGTTACATCGTAATCTTCCACCCTGTGAGCATCAGCATTATGTGGCCTCTAGGATCCATTTCAGTGACTCAGATCCACTTATATCCTTCAGAGATACTAGTTTGCCCTATTTTTATTCCTACCCGCTTGTTGCATCACTATAGCAGGCGTACCCGTGAGTTGCATCACTATAGCCCGCGGGTATCAAGTAAAATGGTAAAAATCACTATTTATTACTTTTTACTCCCAGAAAGCGGTGATTGGGTGACCTTTGGCTCTCCATCTACCCAAGTAACGCCTCGATGTGTCATTTCACCTACCTTTGAGAGGACTATATATTGAACACATATGGCTTATGGACGGGAGGAAGAAGAGAATAGCAAGAGAACTCTAGTGGATTTTTGCCCTATCTTGAGTCTACACTCATTGATCCTTGTAGTTGTGAACCCTTTATGTTCACCTTCCAAACTCCTATCTAGTTTGAGTTTGCCATTCATGGAGGTTGAAGTGGTGGAGGCACAAGTGGATTGATTTAGATCTTGGTTCAGATTGGTTGCCGGCAAGAGGTCGTATCACTTTGTACTTCTTCTTGTTAATTAATAGAAATACTCATATTCTCGTCAATCATGTTGTGAATGTTGTTTATTACACATTGGGTTACATTTGCTTGTGATATTATGGACCATTGTTATTGATAATGTTAATGTCATTTATATATTATATGTACTTGTTGGATATTGGTTGTCAAGACTAATTTGCAGATTTCAAGTGCATGGATTGAAAGCTCCAACGGGGATCTACATCAAACGTTTGGATTGAGGTTGGTTACATTTCTCCATTATCTTAACATTATCATTTATAATAGCATTGTTTTGAGAAATGAGTTTATTTCTGGTATTCATATGTCTGTTGTGGTATTCCCAAGCCATAGTGAGTTTTCTCCAATACAGAAATGGCAACTCCGCTGAGGAAAACATCCATGTTTGGGAAATTTTTTGTGCATTAGTCCTTAATTAGAGTTGTTGTTTATCGAAGCTCTGTGCCACTGATTGGCCATTAAGATACACCATAGAAAACTTGCTTTTTCTGAGCCGTTGGACTCTTTATTTTTCCATTTGCCTTTCCTCACCCGCGGGCTAGCTTAGCTCAGCTCGTGTATACCTGCCTCTATTTACTGTACTGCTTGTGGGTACCCGCAGGTATTCCTTCGACGATAGCGTATAACTCTGGATTTTGTTGTTTTATGGCTATTGGTTGTTGCTGGGTTGGCTTTGGTTGTTCCTGAGTCTTTGTTGGCCTCTTTCTTGACTGTTTCATGCCTTGGTTGTGACCAGAACTCTTCGTTGAGCCTTCTTGTTTTTTACCAATCTTTGGATTTAGCCTCTTGGTTTTTTCCTTTTGAGCTCTTTCCTTTGGCTGAGTCTTGATGTTTAGGATTTGTTGGGTTGTCTTAGTGATCTTTTCGTCACTTCAGTGACTGAATAGTACGATTTTGCTTGCATTTTTTCATTCCATTTATATTGAAAAAATACAAAAATATACATCTAGTTTTTTGCATTTTCCTTCTTGTTTATAAGCGAAAATACAAAAATATTTTACTTTCATGTACTGCATCTTGCATTGAGTGCTTGTTGCCTTCATTTTAGGTTCTTCTTGTGCATTGAAAAGATAAAAGATTACATCTTTATTTCGGAATTGTTAGTTGATTTTGCATATAGTGACATTGTTTTATTGGATAGATTGGTCTAGGATTGGACGATTTTGCATACTATTGAGTCTACACATCACTAGTTTCACGATCATATCCCTTGAGTAACCACAGCTACTAAAATTAACGCTTAATCTTAAAAATTGATTAGACTGATTTTATTTATAGGGTACACCAACTAGCATAGGTTTAGAGTATTGGAATAGATCATTGTGAGTTAACAATCCAAGACTACTAGACGAAACATTAGGTGTCTGACCAGGGAGTGGAGGAATCCATGGTATAGATCGGTGTTCTCAGGAAGCTCTACTCAATCCAGAGTTAAGCACGAGGTCATGGGAGGTTGGTTGAGGAGATATCCCTCTAATACTAGCCGAACGTGGGAGATATATCTTGAATTTGTTCGTATCTGGGGGTACCGGAGGTTCGTCCTCTTGTGCTTAGGGATTAGCTACCCTGCCCATACGACGGATCCCACCTGCGACTGTCCCCCTGAGCATTGGTTATATTGCGGTGACCATATTTTCCTTACCTAGGTATCGCTCAGGGTACTTGCAGTGGTTATGTTGTTTGTGTCCTGAGTCAGATAGGGATTGGACATCACAGTTGTGTTTGTGCAGTGGACTTGACCCTGTACACGCAGTGAATCCTGGGTGTCTCTATAACTGATTCTATTATCTCCGGCTATAGTTTGGGAGTCTCAAGCCTCTCTTAGGAGAGACATACTAGCTCTAGTGTCGGGAGCTCATTTAGCCACTCTGTTTGTCTACTCTTGGCTGTAGTTTCTCTAGGTGTGTGATTTTGATTTACTGTTTTTGATCGATAGTTGGCCTTTAGGGGACGTTTTGATTATATTCTCTCCGGAGATATCGTGGCGCGGAGCCCTACTTTCCGCCGGTCCCGTCGGAAGGCTGTTTTAAAGCCAGCCAATCTTTCACGCCATGTTGCTAGAGGACGCTGAAGGGCTCCCTCTGAGTCTTCAAATTCTTACACTAATTACGTCCAAGAATTCATGGCTGCACATCTCGATACTGAGGAAAAACCTTCGACTCCCTCGGGTAGAGTTGACCATACTTCCGATCCCCATACTCCTCGTGAGGAGTGGGGAGGTGATCCACCTGAGACTCAACCTGATTCTATTTGGCCTAATCCACTTGAACGAGATCCGTTTGATCCTTCGAATCCAGATAATTATCTTTACGGAATGCCTGACTTATGCGAGGACGAAGAACAGGACAATCCTTTCGTTCCTTCATTTCCACGCAGTTATAGATACGGGATGCCTGAGTCACATGATGACACTGGCCCTACGATCAACCCCACCGCACTCTCTTTTGGTATGCCTAGTCATAGTACTTTCGAACCTTCCACTACGGTTGGTAGTCACGTTGGCACTAGTCAAAGTGTTAGCCATACTATACCCACTGGGGGCACCACCCTCGCTGGGGGCACTACGTTGTCCACCCACACACATAGTATGGGGACTGTTCAGATTCATAACAATGCTAATGTTCGAAGATGACCACCTCTTAGGATTACCCAACCTAATCGGAATGTTGTTCGGAACACGACTCGCCATCCACCACCTGATACAGGTGCCACTACTCGTCAACCCAGGACTACTTTTACGAATGATAATGTTTCTCCCAACCACAGGGGTGGACACCTACCACATACTTTTGTGTCCACTGCCGCCACTAGTAATGCTAATGTAGGGGGTGGGAATATTTCCTATCCACGTGGACATCACACCACCATCCCTGCTACTAGTCACACCAATATTGGAGTTGGGAATGCTTCTCATGCTTCTGGTCACCACGCGACTGCTCAAGCTAATCCTAATGCTAGGGGTGGGAACATACCCTACCATTATGGTCATTACAACATGGTTCCCGCTATGAATAGTACATACATGCCCCATACTCATGGTGTAAACCCTTACTACAACACAGTCGGTGCTGGCCACCAGTATCACCCACCACCCCAATATGGTGCCCAAAACACGCATATACCTGCTTACTCTCAAATGGGTCAGACAGGAGGAGGTTATCAATCTTATGGCCATGGGAAAGCTTATGGTCCGTCAGGTCCTCATTATCAGTAGTTTAATCCTCATGGTCAAGCTTTTGGTCCATCTTATAACACGGTTCCGTTTAACCAACCTTTTATAGGGGCTTATAATCAAGTTTTCCAGCCTCAGCTCCCATTCCTTGCACACTTGAATCTTCCATATCTTTCGAAGCTCATGAATGATCCAGTGTGTCACGACCCTACTTGGCCGCTGGTCCCTACCAAGCTCCCTTCAGACATTCTGAAGTTTGAGGGGAAAGGTGGTGAGGACCTAGGAGATCATGTCACGACGTTTCACCTTTGGTGCTCCTCCAACTCTTTGAATCGTGATTCCATTAGATTACGACTATTTCAACGCACCCTCACGGGGGCAGCCGCGAAGTGGTATGTGGAGTTTCCTGGGAACACCTATAGGGGATTCAACGAGATTGCTTTGGTTTTCTTAGACCATTTCTAGTTACCGGTTCATTATGATACTGGTACTGAGTTGTTGTCCACCTTCTGTCAGAATAAGGCCACACATATTTTTGACCACGTTCAAGAGTGGCGTCGGTGGAAGAGATTAGTGAAATCCAACATTCCTCCAGAGTTCCTGTTGGAATGGTTCCTCAAGTCTCTACTCCCATACATTGCTAAGGATGTTTTGATGTCTCGAATTATGACTGAGGAACAAGCTATCTTGAAATTCCAACAGTTAGATCTACTTTGTTCTCAGTTTGGCATTTTGTATGACATCATTCCTGATGCACCGAGAACAAGACATGGTAGCTAATGACATCATTC
The DNA here is from genome assembly GCA_027924585.1 of Larix kaempferi. Classification (NCBI taxonomy): domain Eukaryota; kingdom Viridiplantae; phylum Streptophyta; class Pinopsida; order Pinales; family Pinaceae; genus Larix; species Larix kaempferi. Next base: position 51,825,180 of record BSBM01000093.1, on the reverse strand, counting down.
CTGGACCACATGTCGATGGCATCGTGGGGTCTACATGCACTCGCCTTGTAGACTTGGTAGCTAATCAAATGCAAAATTTGTCGCTAAACTAGTCTACTCCTGGATAGGTTCACACCGTGTCCACTTCCACTCCGTCGTCTGATGTACACAATGTGCAATCAACGAAACCATTGGGTAACCAGCAACCTGGTGGTAAGAAAAATGGGAGAAATAATCGTAGGGGTGGAAACAATGGAAGTAATAACAATAGAAATCATAATACTCCTTGTAAAGAGAATGCCAACCCTCCTTGGGAAAGCGGTGATGTTGGCGAGGATCGTAAACCTAAGCGTAAGGTGAAATTCCCTTGCAAGGTTTGTGGGGAGGATCATCTTACTCACTTATGTCCTCGAATTGAAGAAGCATCGAAGCATTTGGCACAGAGCCCAGCTGTGTTGAAGGATCCCCTTCCTCATCATCAAAACATGGCTTCGCATGCTCTCACCACTGGTTATGGTACTAATGAAATGGCAATGGCTTCTTCCAATACTAGTGGTTATGGATGTGTGAATATGGTTCAGTCGGAGGTTTACGTTGCTACTCGTCAGCGCGATTATGGTGCGCCACAACCTAATTTGGTGGGTGAGCCTCCCCCTCCTCCTGAAAATTCCTTGCATATCGAGAAGCCCTCCATTATGCCGCGGATACTGAAAGGTGTTCTCAAGCGCTCTACGCATAATCCCAATGCTCGAGCCGCCCAGAACTACTCCATCGTAGAAGATTTGGGCCAAACTCCATGTGCCATGTTGGCTCTTGAAGTTTTGCAAGCCTGTCCTTCTCAGAAGCATGCCCTTTTGAGTGCGTTAGGAGTTCAGGATAGGGGAAATCCTAGTGTTATCAAGTTCGATACTACTGATGTCCAACCTCGCTTACCTTACCATGTGGCTTTTCAAATCTAGGTGGTTTTCCTTAAGAGCTTCGTCAAACGTACTATGGTTGATGAAGGTGCCTCTGCATCAGTAATGTCGTTAACTTGTTGGAAAGCTCTTGGCTCTCCTCCTCTACTCGCATCTAGAACTACACTCATTTCATTCGACAGTAGATCTTTTACGCCGCATGGAATTATCCCTTCCCTTGTTGTCTCCTTGGGAGGTAAGTCTGTGCCTATTGAATTCGAAGTGGTTGATGTACCCATCGACTAAAACCTTTTACGAGGTTGGAACTGGATGTATGCTATGAAGGCTTTCGCATCTATTGTATTTAGATTTATCTGCTTTCCCCATGAAGGCAAGATTGTGACGATCGATCAGCTAGATTTTTTTGGCACTCCTTCCACAGCATCCACGTGATCTGTAGTCCCGCAAGTTTCTAATTCTCAGCCAGAAACTGGGAACATAGGTGTTGGAATGTACCCCTCATTGATGGGAACTTATAATCTTTCTACACCTGTGAATTTTATTGGAACCATTACCGATAATGCGTCTCCTCCTTTGAATAATATGTTATTCCGGATCTCCTATTTAGATGATCCATGGACTTTACCATCCACGAGTTCCACGTCTGGAGACATTGCGCACGTCGGGATGCCTATCCCTTTATCTGTAGCGGAGCTCGCTTACGATCATATCCAACAAACCACTGCAGATCTGGATCTCTCTTCTTCCCAGACAGTCGAAGAAGATCCCGTTACGCTGCCAGTTTGGGCAGCCAACTCATCTTACTCCCATGATTTCCTTAATGATACTTTACCATCTGATGAAGCTATCCTCAAGGCCATGTGTGGTAGTGAGAAGATATGCACCATCGCTCTTATTTCCTTCCCAACCTCGAGCTCGTTGAGCAAGAGGAGCCTAGGATGACTCTAGCAGAGATGGTTGGTCACCCTGTAGCTCTTTTGGAGTCACATGATGTTTTTGCGGAGGGGAATATGGCCAATATTTCCCCAACCACTTCGATCAACATATCTCGCACTCCTGGAAAGATAGAGAACGTTTACATCGGTGCTGATTGCATTCCTGAGGAGATCGCTATTTACACTGACTTGTTTATAGAACTCCGGGAAGCTTTCACCTGGTCATAAGGAGATGCCAGGAATAGACCCCCACATTGTTGAACACGAGATTAGAACGTATCCTGATGCTAAACCGGTTCGACAGTGCTTATGTGCTGTGAACCCTAGGAAGGTAGCTGCTATTAAGGCAGAGGTGGAGAAACTACTCAAAGCTGGTTTCATCTACCCCATTCCCCTTACCGAATGGGTGTCAAACCCCGTTCTTGTGGATAAGAAGCAGGGAACGATCCGTGTATGCATTGATTTCAGAGATTTGAACCGTGCATGTCCGAAAGACAACTTCCCCACGCCATTCATTGATCAAACATTGGATGCTTGTGTGGGGAGTGAGATTTTTTCATTCATGGACGGCTTCTCGGGTTATAATCAAACCCACAGACCAACATCAGATGGCATTTATTTGTCCATGGGGAATGTTTGCATATCGGAAAATTCCCTTCAGCCTTAAAAACGCTGGAGCTACTTTTCAACGAGCCATGACCTATGCCTTTCACGATCTTAAGATGATTATGGAATTTCTCTTGGATGATCTTGTTGGCCATTCTCGCAAGAGAGTGGACCACCCCAAGCACCTCCGTATGATTCTCGAACGATGTATCCACTACAAAATTCGATTGAATCCAAACAAATGCATCTTCGTTGTTAGGACTAGTCGCCTTCTAGGATTCATAGTTTCGAGGGAGGGTATTAGAGTCGATCCTCTCAAAGTTGAGGCGATATTTCAATTGCCTCCTCCGCGTAATTTGTTACAACTTCAAAGCCTCCAAGGGAGAGCTACCTTTCTGCGTCGGTTTATATCTAACTATGCTAATATTACCAAAGGTTTCGCACATTTATTGAAGAAAGACACACTTTTTATCTGGGATGAGCGAGCCCAGCAGTCTTTCGACGCCCTTAAGAAAGCTTTGGTATTGGCCCCTGTGCTTAGTCCGCCGGACTTTACATAATATTTCACTCTTTATGTGGCCATGTCTCAAGAGACTATTGGCATGGTCTTGGTTCAGGTAGATGATGCGCTCGTCGAGCATGTTATCTATTATCTCAGTCAAAATTTAGTAGACGCTGAGCTAAGGTACACTCACGTAGAAAAGCTGGCACTTGCAACTGTCCACGCAGTCTAGCGGTTACGACATTACATTTTGCTTCGAACAACCACAGTTGTAGCTCACATCAATCCATTTCAGTTCATGCTATCACGACACCTTATCGGGGGTAAGTATAATAAATGGATTGTAATCCTTCAGGAATTTGATCTTGATTTTGCTTCGGCAAAATCGGTGAAATCACTGGTGTTCGTTGAGCTTATGTCGGACCTTCCACGACTTGATGATGATGTCATTCATGAAGATTCCTTTGTGGATGAACACTTATTTCTTATCTCATCCGAGGACCCTTGGTATGGGGATGTCATTGTATATCTCCAAACTTTGAAGTTTCCTCCGCATTATTCATGAGATGAGCGACAATGTGTGAGAAATCACGCTAAAGATTATACTATCATCGGTGATACTCTGTATCGCCGAGGAAAGGATTCCATTCTCCGTCGTTGCTTGACCCACGAAGAAGTGGAACGGGTACTTAATGATTTCCATGCAGGGGCGTGTGGCGGTCACTTATCCGGGCTTGCTACAGCCCAGCGTATCATGCAAGCTGGTTATTTTTGGCCTACCATATTTAAAGATTGTATTAATGCTATGAAGATATGTCACCCTTGCCAGGTTTTTTCTCGAAACATACACTCGCACCCAGCGCCCCTCCATCCGGTCATCACTATCGGTCCCTTCACTAAGTGGGGGGTAGATTTCATGGATTGCAAACCAGCTTCGGCTGGGGGGCATCACCATATTATCGTGGCCGTGGATTATTTTTCCAAGTGGGATGAGGCCATGCCTACTGTAAAAGTAGACGGTGCTACTGCAACCCATTTCGTGTTCAACCAGATTATCACTCAGTTCGGTATCCCAAAGGAGATTGTCACTGACCATGGAAGTCACTTTCAAAACAAGATGATGGAGGATTTGTCTCTCAAGCTCAGGTTTCGCTAGGAAAACTCGTCTTCCTACTATCCTCAAGCGAATGGTCAGGTTGAAGCAGTAAATAAGTCTTTAAAGACCATTCTCCAACGTACCATCCAACAAAGCAAGACCAATTGGCATATCATGTTATATCCTGCTTTGTGGGCATATCAAACCGCAGTTCAGACTGCCACCGGGTTCTCACCATTCTAGTTAGTTCATGGTGTGGAGTCACTTTTACTGATTGAATGCGAAATCCCTTCGCTCAAGCTAGCCATAGAGATCCTCCCTGATACGATAGATATTGAGCAACGTTTAGTACACCTCGAGCAACTTGACGAGCAACGTCAAGATGCCGCTGTGGCCATTGATGTTAACAAGCGTCGTTTCAAGGTTCAATATGATAGATCTGTCCGTCCTCGGCAATATGCTGAAGGTGACTTGGTACTTTTGTATGACCAAGCTAAAAAACCCTTGGGGGCAGGCAAGTTCAATCCCATGTGGCACGGTCCTTACATTGTGAGGCGTGTCCTCGAAAAAGGAGCTTATGAGTTAGAAGACTATGAGGGAGTTGCATTGAAGGAGCCTAGAAATGGGCTCTACCTCAAGTGGTATTACGCTTGAACCTCTGGTTCAGGCTGATACTTTTGTACACTATTGTATAGTTTTTCTGTACATAGTTTAGCTTGCCCTTTTTGGTTGTCGGGTCTGCTGATTAGCCTCTGTTTGATTGACAGATGTCAACGGGATATCCTACATTCTTAGGTTTTGCGGATGGTGCTAGCCGACATACGCACCAGCTTGCTTCTGCTGCCTAGGTTATATTCTCACCTGACCACCTAGTTGTGTCCTCAGGAGGTGCTTGTCTCGGTCCTACATCTAATAATGTGGCTGAGTATAGTGCCGTTATTGAGCTACTTCGGGATGTTATTTCACATGACATCTAGTATTTAGAAGTCTGTCTGGATTCACAACTAGTTGTGTCTCAGCTGAATGGGTAGTACCATGTACGAGACCCTACATTACTACGGATATTCCTCAAGGTACGACTCTTGGAGAGACATTTTGTTTCAATTACATATATTCATATTCCGAGAAGTCTTAATTATATATTTGATGCATACGCTAACTATGTATTAGATTGGCATTTGTCACATACATCATGAAGCACATAAATAAAAAGACATTCATACATTTGTACGTATACACGTATAGCAGAATCGAGAACCAAAGTTTTATATATATATAAATATGTCTAAAAATGGTAGTGTCATACAAAACTGGAGCCCGTAGCCCTCAAAAATATACATATCGATACAAAAAAATGAAACCCTGGGATATCTATTCCCTTCGAGGAGGTCTAGCTGTTGCCTCAGCGGGATGTGTCTCATAGAAGTACTGTACTACATTGGCCACCCACTGCAGTAGCCGCACCCACTCACCAGGAACACCCACTACCTGGCGCTGCATGGCCTCACGTAGTCGGGCTACCTCTATCTGTGGTACTCGGGAAACCATTCGTGATATGTTGCACCGCAAAGTCTGAAGTATGCGCCCTGTTGCAGCATCTGCTGCCTCATCACCTCTACCCCGACGACCATGTCTCGAGAAGCCCTCGGGTCTCACTGGGCCTTTGTCTGTGAGCAAACAGTCAACCATTAGCACTTGATACTACCACCAAAAAGATTTTTTCATTTCCAACTATAATCAAAAATCCATAAAATTTTAATAAACACAAAACCAAAAGAGTACTCACTGATGTCTCCGAATGCTGTGCCTGGTGGGAGCGGCATGTCACGATCCTGTCTGAAGTCTATCCCCACATAGGGATAGTCCTGTATAGCGATCACTTGCCGGTTCCACCAGCGGAAGAACTCCTCAGTATATGGTGACGCCAGATGGCCACCACCCTGTCGTGTCAGGACCTCAGCCCACCGGGTGAGGGCTGGATCATGGAGACTGTGAGGAGGGACATCCACCCTCGGGCTAAGCCCCGGAACCCTCTCAAAGAAGAATCTACATAGGATGCTACCATACCCAAATTTTTTGGCCTTCCCCTCTTTGCATTCCGTCAATTGTGTCTTCATAGACACCAGCAGAGTAGTACACCAGTCGAATATCGTAGGTTGCATGCATTGTGATGCATAGAACATCACCGACCTGGATGTCTAGTGCAGTGCTTTGGATCCAGTGATCCGCACCAGGGTAGCCACAATGATCTTTGTGCTCAGATCTACTATGGCATTGACGGGCGCTTGGCTTCCCACTGCTCATGTGTTTGCGGGACAATACCGCACTATGTAGTCCTGAACAGTGATCCCACCACCCATGGTCCGAGACCGAAGACTGGCCACCTACCCTCTATGGGACAAATCGGTAATGAAGTAGATATCCTCCACTTCCAATGTAAGGGTTTTCCCATTGAGGATGAAGTTTTGTGCATCCACATCCTAGTAGTCTATTAGATGACGGAGTAATAGGTTTTGGGCCCTAAACCCCTATACTCTAGAACTTGTATAACCCACATGCTTGCAATTCCTATTGCGCTTGAAAATCATTGTGCACGGCCTCATCAACCTGGTCATGCTCTCTCTCCCTCCACTCTAGAACCATCCTGGAGTGGAAAGAAAACAAGTTTTGGTCAGTTTCATGATTAAAAATTTCTTCATGGCCGTACCCGCGGGCTAATTTGTATATAGTGGTGGGTACTCGTGGGAAATCTATTTTTTGACTGCGTGTTTGGTGCCTTACCCGCGACCCGCATAGTTATAGCTCGCGAGTAGCGCCGAAGCCATCTAGGGCTTGGCCAAACTAAAAAACCCACCGGTAAAAACTGAAATAAAAACATTAAAATGAAAGGTATGGAAGTAACCAATAACTTGCTCTGGATGGTTCGTTGAACGGTCGCTTGTAGCTCCCAGGATCAGCAATTGAAGTTTCAGGTGAAAACTAACCAAATAACTTCAAATTGGTGAATAGTGCAAATGAATTGTAATTTGGAAAATTTTATTACTATTTATAATTTTCTGGACCACTTCTCTATATTTTTTGCCATTTTGAGCAGTTATGAACTAATATCGTGTCATGGAGTAGTGTTTTTTAATCAAATTTCCTCGGCGAAAGTTGTTCTGAACCATTTCACACCTAGGGCGGGTACGTTTCACACCTGTCATATAGGTTAGATGCCATTTTCGCATGCATTATGCATTTGACCTATTGACCATTTTCATAAACCCTGGGTGCGACCCAGCTTCGTAACTAACACGAAACCTTCACACTGCTATAGAAGTGTCGTTATGTGGCGGTAGGGATTTTTCGAACAGGGGCACCCTAGTTAGAACCCCTTTATGCATTCTGGCGCCCATGCCGTTGTTTGTCCTCGGGATTGGGAGTCCTTTGTAGTCACACCATGACGTTGCGATAAAGACTCATACTCTACTTTGTCTTATGCTGGCCATCTCCCTTAAGGAATCCCCTCAATTATATCATGTTGTGATTGCATTGCATCATCCTTCTTGCTACTTGAGCCTTGTGCCAGCTCACGCTTACTAAATTGTTCGCCTGGTGCCTGAGCACTTTTCCCCTGTCGAGCCCTGCAGAGCTTATATTTGCCCTTCAAATTTGATGACCTTTTGACCCTGAGGGAACATACCCCTGAGTGTCCACATCTTGCACGCACTTCCTTGCATTGAGCATAGGTATGTTCCACTGCTTGGGACTAGTCTGCTAGCTATTTGACACTCGTTCCATCACTTGTTGTACTATAAGCATTTTTATTCTTTTTCAAGCTTTTCTCAAATATGAAAAAGACCAAAAAAATCAAATATTCCAAAAAGTCGAACAGGATTATGGTCACTATTTCTTGTTGGCAGCTATTGTGTCGCCTTTGAACAGAGCATTCATTCCACTCCATATATTATGAGTCGGGACTATAGTTGGGCCTTAGGAGCTGTATTTTTTTCTCAGTTTTCTCCATCGATTGGTTAAGCTTCCAGTCATTATGGAGCCCTTTGTGATGCCTCCTGCATTGCACAGTTTATGTGAAGTCTATGCTACCCAAGTCTATCCATCTGCTCATGCTCTTGTTCAAAGAAAGTCCTGAAACTAGTGTCGGCCACTCCTCAAACCTCTTGACTATTGTATGTCGGCCATCCTTATTGAGTCAGTCTGTTTCACCTGAGATCTTCCAAATCTTTCAGCATTGCTGGTACCTCGTGCTGGTTGATGGGGGATGCCTTAATGCCCTCCTTCCAGCAAGTCTCATTCCGTCGACTTCAACCCATTTATTCCGGGACTTGAGGCTTAGAGTTCAGTTGAGTACCTTGAGGCTTGCAGTCATTAGTGGCAGGTTCTCTTGCCATAGACAGTTTTGGGAATACATCAATGTCTCCTGATCGATGGATTCATCCTAGTGTTCGACTTCAACCCATTTATTCACACTCTGATGATTGTGCTCTGTGCCTTGATGCCCATTTCATTATTGGTGGGTCATCTCGCGTCTATTAACGGTATACATCATTGACCAGTAATCAGACGATGTCTCATCAGGTTCAACCCCAACTCCTTTATTCACTTGATGGGACTTGCACCGTCGAAGACTTGTGTAGAAGACTCCAGGCGATTGTGGCATTCAGTATTCTACATATGACTTTGACTTTACATCTGAGATATCACCTCTCAAATATCAACAGTTTGTACCTCCAGTTTGTACCAGTTGTTTCCTTTTCAGTAGGATACCATATCTTACTGTAGAGGGATCATGGCTATGATCACTTATGACATGTATCTATTATATACTGCCTATTCATGGCCATTGTATCATATTGTTGTACTATACCGACATGTATTCAGAGATACTATTGTATTATGACGAGTGAGATTCTCTTTCCACTTGTGTCTCCATCACTCCACTTCTGAGTTTTATAATGTATTTCGGCCATCGTAGCATCAGTCTCTGACCTCACACATTAGGGGGCATCTATTACATCGTAATCTTCCACCCTGTGAGCATCAACATTATGTGGCCTATAGGATCCATTTTAGTGACTCAGATCCACTTATATCCTTCAAAGATACTAGTTTGCCCTATTTTTATTCCTACCCGCTTGTTGCATCACTATAGAAGGCGTACCCACGAGTTGCATCACTATAGCCTGCGGGTATCAAGTCAAATGGTAAAAATCACTATTTATTACTTTTTACTCCCAAAAAGCGGTCATTGGGTGACCTTTGGCTCTCCATCTGCCCAAGTAATGCCTCGATGTGTCCTTTCACCTACCTTTGAGAGGACTATATATTGAGCACATATGGCTTATGGACGGGAGGAAGAAGAGAATAGCAAGAGAACTCTAGTGGATTTTTACCCTATCTTGAGTCTACACTTATTGATCCTTGTAGTTGTGAACCCTTTATGTTCACCTTCCAAACTCCTATCTAGTTTGAGTTTACCATTCATAGAGGATTGAAGTGGTGGAGGCACAAGTGGATTGATCTAGATCTTGGTTCAGATTGGTTGTCGGCAAGAGGTCGTATCACTTTGTACTTCTCCTTGTTAATTAATAGAAATACTCATATTCTCGTCAATCATGTTGTGAATGTTGTTTATTATACATTGGGTTACATTTGCTTGTGATATTATGGACCATTGTTATTGATAATGTTAATGTCATTTATATATTATATGTACTTGTTGGATATTGGCTGTCAAGACTAATTTGCAGATTTCAAGTGCATGGATTGAAAGCTCCAACGGGGATCTACATCAAACATTTGGATCGAGGTTGGTTACATTTCTCCATTATCTTAACATTATCATTTATAATAGCATTGTTTTGAGAATTGAGTTGATTTCTGGTAGTCATCTGTCTGTTGTGTTATTCCCAAGCCATAGTGAGTTTTCTCCAATACAATTTCAAACTCTATATATATTGTATTTATCATGATTCCCACATCGTTCTGTACATATTGACCTGCATATTGATTAGCATCTTGATTGATTTACATATGTCAGGATCAGAATAATGACCTAAACATTTCCCATCCAACTCATCATACAGTTACACTAAGGACTGAGTTGTGTTTTCTGGAATTGTATAAAAATATATTGTAGGGTAGTCGATGTCCAATTCACAAATGTATTTTGGTTTTTACTTTTTGATTAATTTGGCTATTTCAGAACCCCAATATTGGCCTAAACATTGCCCATCCATCTCTTGATGCACTTGAGATGAGGGCTGACTTGCATTTTTGGTTTTGTTTAAAAATATATTATATGGTAGTCAAATGTATTTTCTCTGGCATTTACACTAGTTGCATGGCTGCAAGTATTTGTTGCTTATTAAAAAATATTGAAGGACACTTACAATAACTGTATTCTGATACAATACCTTGGTCAGCTTTCTTCTTTGCACATAAGCTTCTATCTATGCCAATAGCCATAGATTGTTATGCCTATCATACGACTTAATACTAAGCCAAGTGGTTTCTCATGTTGAAATTTGATTTGTCTTCTTCTTTACAACTTAGTGGTATTCATTTTCCGGCTTTTGCATTAGACTTTAAAACGATGGTTTCTGATACCGAAAACCATCATACTGCACAAAATTACAAGCTTTCCCGTCTTTGATTATTGTATATACCCAAAGCTATTGATACTGCTCCAGGCCATCCCAAGAAGAAAATTTAGTCATTCCCATAACTCCCCTTCATTGTTGTTTTCATAGTTTTCTTTTGATTTTGAGTGGGAAAACATTTTCCATGCCTATGAGGTTCTTGAAGTTTATGGAGATGAGATTCACAGCAGCATTTGGAAGATTTTCTACAATAAAACGCCCTTTGTAAAGCTAAGAGGAGTCTTCCCGGTGTTTTGAATTAGCTCCTCCAGTTAACTCAAATGCTTCTCTCCAACAAAAGTTGCTTTCCATAATCACAAATTACAAAATGCACCATATAGAAGCATCCTTTTCAACTACAGTGTCGGGGACATTGCCACCTTGTGGCTCTTGTTTCTATAATAGTTCAAGCCAAGTCCCTTAAATGTTATATTAAAAATATCCTTCGGTGATAAGGATTTTTCTGAGAACGCTTTCTTCCCTTGAAGTAAGTTTGTGGCCTTAAAAGCCCCTTTTAACCAATACTAATCTTTTTTTATTATGCTAATTTCAAATGTATATTAATAATTTCCTTTTACAATAATACCTTTTTTAAGTAAGTCACACTACTGGGCGATGCATAAATGAGTAGATCTATATTAGTTTGTTTTTTATATAAATTTGTTTTTAAATCATATGTTTTAAATATTTTTTTTTAAAATATGTTTAAGTAATTGTCTTTGGTTTGGTATACTTGTGTATATAGGTGGGTTCCATATTAGTTTGTTATTTATATATATTTGTTTTTAAATCATGTTTTAAATATTTGTTTTCAATATATTTAAGTAATTTTTTTGGGTTTGGTATACTTTTGTATATAGGTGGGTAGCTGTTAAAATTTACAATGTCTCAAAAAAGAAAAATCCAAGTCACCATTGGAGAAATGTGTGGTTGGCAAAAAGAACAAAAATCCAAAATTCAAAATGATTCAAACATTAGTGAAGAAGCTTATAATACTGAATTGGAGCAACAATTGGATGAAATTTTTGGAAGAGTAAGTGATGAAGATGTAGATGTTAAAAGAGATGAAGTTGAAGAAGAGGTTGATAATGAAAAGAAAATGAAAGTGCAATCAAAAAGGAAATTCCGTATGGAATGGTTAGATAAGTTTGATTGGCTAAATTATGTGAGGCAAGATGATAAAGTATATATGAAATGTAAGTATTGTGAGAAGTATAAGATGAGTGGGCCATGGGGTTTAGGGAATGGTTGTATGACATTACAACATGATGCTCTTGTTACTCATGAAAAATCATTAGTACATAAATATGCTAAAACAAGATGGATTAATGCATTGGAGAGAAAGATGAATCATGTCAAACAAGTGGAAGATGCTAATAAGCAAAGAGTTATTGCTACAATGAAAATATCATATTTTGTATGCCAAGAAGATTTATCTTTATGAAAGTACAAAAAACTTTGCAAATTTCTCATGGATGCGAAAACACCATGTATGCCAAAGTCTCAAGAGTATTCTTCATACACAAATCGTAAATCAGCAAATGATTTTATATATTGCCTATTGAGACACCTTGAAGAATTTCAGATAAAGAATATGTTGGAAAGTCCTTTCTTCTCATTAATGGTTGATGAAAGCACAAATCGAAGCTTAGAGCAGCACCTTGTTGTTTATGCAACTTATTTAGATCCGAAGGGTCTTGGGCCACCTATTTCACAATTTATGAAGCTGGAAAATGTAATGGATGGAAAAGGGAAAACAATATATGATAGTGTCAATCAGTTAATAAATGCTTAAGGTCTTCAATATAAAGATTTGATAGTTGTTTCTACAGATGGGGCTTTAGCAATGATTGGGCATGAAAATGGCTTTGCTTCATTTTTTATAAAAGACACTCCAAATCTTATTATAGGCCATTGTGTAGTTCATCGTGAGTCTTTAGCAGCAACATATGCTTCTAAAAAAATTCCTAAACTATTATATTTTGAGAAAATTGCAAACAAAGTGTATTCGTGGATTCAAAACTCACCAAAGAGAAGTAATGAACTTAATGATTTGCTTAAAGTCATGCAGATTGATGTTCTTGATGTTCTACAAATACATGCAGTGAGATGGTTATCTAGGGGAGAAGTTATTATAAGGCTTGTGAAGCTTATGCCAACCATTTTAACATTGTGGAAAAATGAAAAAAAAAACTTAGGGGAGAAGTTATTATAAGGCTTGTGAAGCTTATGCCAGCCATTTTAACATTGTGGAAAAATGAAAAAAAAACTTCATCATGGTATGATAAGACATGGATTTATTCCATTCAGTTTTGTTTGCATATGCTTGTTGATGTATTGGGTGAATTGAATAAGCTGAACAAGAATTTTCAAGAAGAAAATGTAGACATTACAACTATTGGGTTGGATCTTGAAGTAACGATAAGTACATTGTCTAGATGGTTTTTGAGAAAAGAAACATTTGCAGAAGGTACAACTTATCTTTCAAAATTTCTATGTGATTCACAATATGGGTATATTGAAATTAAAGATGAATGGTTAGTCATAGATAGACATGAGTTACAATATATCTATATTCCAACTAGGGAGATTGATTATAATGATAGGAAACAAACTATGAAACCTCATATTGAAGGAACACAAGAGAGTTGTCAGCAACTCACAGAAGGCTATATTGAGTCTCTCATAGACGCTTTGAATGAAATATTTCCAGATCTTCATCTTTGTAATGCAGCAAAATTGTTCAGCCCTTGTTATTATCCAGGAGAATGTCCTAGTCGTGAGAAAAATTCAAAGCGTTGGCTTTCTAAAAAATTTCAGCATTTGCAGCATACCATACCAAATGATGTCATAAATGTGCATTTATTTGATGAAAAAGCTTGCAAAAGAGAGATACACCCTTTTGTTGATTCATTAAATTTGGCTTGTGAGGGTTTCTCTATGAAAGAATCATGGAAGGTATTTCGTAACACAAAACAATGGCATACAAATTATCCTCATATGATGAAATTATGGAAAGCTATACTCACTATTCCTGCAAGTACAGTGGATTGTGAAAGAGGATTTTCTAAACAGAATATAATTAAGGACATTAGGAAATCAAAGCTAGGATTGGATACACTAGATGCACTAATGAGAATATCTTTGAATGGACTTGAATTATCAATTGTTGATTGGAATGCAGTCTATGAGGTATGGAGAGATACAAATTCAAGAAGAGTTCTTGAGCTTTGAGAGTTGGGAAGTTTTCCGAGTCCTCTCAAGTGAGTTGTGTTTATTTTCAAACCATTGTTTTAAGCACTGTGTGTATGTTTTTATATTAGATTTAAGCATTTGTATCTCATATCTTATTTTTAATTTAAGAATTGTTCTTCCATGATTTTTTGAAAATTTTGAACTTCATATGGAATCATGAAAGTTACATCACTAAGGGCCATTTTCTTAAAAATGGACAAGTAAGTGTTTCTTTTAAATAATATGTATTCTTATTATTTGAGTTGGAAAATTCAATGACTGTTATGTGGATAAAATGGTTATTGATTTAGGGGTTCTATGTTGGATGTAATTTATTTTGCAATAAATTATAGGGCATATTTAATGTAATAAAAAAAAAATTGTGTGTTATAGGCTGCAACTTTAGATTCTAGCAACACATTTACTTATAACAACATCACATTTCCAGTATTACATTATTTTTGTTATAGCTTCAAATTTGGTTCCACATGAAGGGTTCTTTGATGTTCCATGCATTTTGAGAGACACCTCTTTTTGTAAAATCTAAGTCCAGCCATAAATCAAAACCAAATCATGAGAATTTTGTCCACGAAGACTTTAATTTTGGAAAGCTTGAAAAAAGGTAATGTGTTAAGCATTGAGTGTGTAATGTCCCCATCTTGACCCTATTGCATTAAGATTGTAAATGATGTAAATATTGTTATTTAATCATGGTGAGAAGCTCAAGGCCAAGGCCCCACCATTGATTTAGCATTTTATGTATCGGAAATTAAAAATAGATGCCTATGGTTCTTGTGCTAGACATGCACAATGTAAATTAAGACATCATGTAAATACGAATTTTAATGAAATACCCACAACTAGCTATGCAATGCAACAAGAGATGGGGGCATGATTCTACAATGAATAAGGAGGGAAATTATTCAAACCCTTGAACCAATAGATTTAATCCATATGTCATTGAGTGAACCCATAAACCCTAAACTACCCATTTTGGCTTATGCACCCAATCATTAAATTCTTCCAAGAGTTGGTTGAGGTAGTTAATACCTTGGGAATGAAGAGGTATGGAAGCCAATTTCGTGCATGGGCAAGCCATCAACCTGGAAAAACGTACTTTTGTTTCTTGGGCAAGAAAACCCCCTCGAAATGGTGCCCAAAGGGATTCTTCACCCATTACCTTTGTTCCGGCACGCAGTCTGAGCTAGCTGGGTCTTTCCCTGCATGTTTTTCATCCTTTTTTCTGCATTTTTCCATGCTTAAGAACTCATTTTTGGTTAGCACAGTGGCTGGGAGAAGAGAACCATGAATTGGGGGTTTGATGGAGGTCATTTTTGCTCCTGGGTTGTCCATAAACGTTTTCTAAAAACAAATTTTTCCTTTCCAGGGTTTATTCCCCATTTTCCATTTTGTTTATGCTTACCCACGTTTTTTTCTGAAGCTCAGAAAAACCCCATCTTTGGGCATCTCACTGTATACACATTTCTTCATGCCCAACACTTATACTTTTGTTGTTATGTGCATCCATCCCTGTTTTGGTTTGAACCTATGAGAAAGAAATTTGGAGTGGTAGTGGACAGAATTGGCTTGATAAACCTAGTGGGGAAAATAACCTCTCAAGAAGATCAAGAGGGCTGGCTACTCTTCTATGCACACCTTGGACACTCTAGATGGGAAGGTATGGCCTGAGGGACTGTGTATTAGTGAAGGGAATACTTCCTTGAGTGGAGTGTGTAGGCATTGTGGGTGCCAAGCTAGATAGATCTTGTAGGGGTATCCATGGATCTATGCTTGAGCTCACTAGCTTAACAATTCTTCCTTTCCATTTCCTAGCAGCCTGATAAACCCAATTGTAGATTGGCTTGGCTCAATTTGGTGTATGTTTGGCTATGTGTGAGTCTGTTGTTCCCTGGTTCCTTGTACAAATCATGCCCAGCTCGGGGGTGGCAGTTGCATCAAGAGATTGATAAGCACAACTGGCCTATGGTTGGGTGGAACATTGCAGATGCATAGATGGTTTCTCAGGGACTACTTTGTTTTAAGATAAGTACTCTCATGTGCTAATTCTGTATTGTTTCAATGGATGAATGACATGAATATCTTGAATATATGATGGATGTGTAATAGAACTTAATTCTGCTGTGTTTTCAAATATTTATGCATTTTCATATGTCCATCTTCATTTTATATGAATGTTTGTTACTAAGTATGGGGCTAGATGTCCAGTATTATCATTAGTGTTCTCTCCATAGCCTTGGTAGGATGGGAGGGACATTACAGAGTGTATGTTTTTATAATAGATTTAATCATTTCTCTCTTATAACTTATTTTTAATTTAAGAATCTTTCTTGCAGGAATTCTGAACTTCATATGGAATCATTTGTGGTTACAAAAGTTACAGCAGTAGTGGCCATTTTTGTAAAAATGGACAAGTAAGTGTTCTTTTTTAAATAATAGGTATTATTATTATTTGAGTTGACAAATTCAATGATTGTTATGTTGTTAAAATGATTGTTGATTTTATGATTTAGGGGTTCCCTTTAGGTGTAGCTTATTTTGCAATAAATTTTAAGACATTTTTAATTTGATAAAATTGTTCTTTTTTTTGTTACATGTTACAACTTTAGATTCCAACAACACACTATACTTTTTATAGCGTCAAATTTCCAACAATAATTACATTTCCAGATGTAATTGATTTTGCAATAAATAATAAGGCATATTTAATGTGATATATTTATTCTTTTTTATGTTACAAGATACAACCTTGGATTCCAGCAACACATTTACTTGTAACAACATCGCATTTCCAGCAGTACATTATTTTTGTTACAGCTTCACATTTGGTGTCACATTAAGGGTTCTTTGATTTTCCATGCATATTTGAGAGACACGGGACACCTCTTTTTGTAAAAATCTCAGTGCATCCATAACTCAAAACCAAATCATGAGAATTTTGTCCACAAAGAATTTGATTTTGGAAAGCTTGAAAAAAAAGGTAATGTGTTAAGAATTGAGTGCATGTTTTTATATTAGATTTAGACATTTATCTCTTATAACTTATTTTTAATCCAAGCATCTTTCTTGCAGGAATTTTGAAAATTTGAACTTAATATGGAATCATTTGTGGTTACAGAAGTTACTTCAATGTTTGTTCTATTGTTAAAATGATTTGTGATTTTATGATTTAGGGGTTCTTTTAGTTGTAGTTTATTTTGTAATAAATTTTAAAACATTTTTAAATTGATAATTTTTGTTTTTCTTCTGTTACGGGCTACAGCTTTAGATTCCAACAACACACTATCCAGCAGTTACATTTGGTGCCACAAGAAGGGTTCGTTGATGTTCCATGAGAGACGTTTTTTTTTTTGTAAAATGTGATTCTAGCCATAACTCTAAACTACATCATCGGAATTTTTTCCATATCATGTTCAAGAGTCATGATCTTTTTGTTGTTGAAACACACTTTGGTAAAAAATACAGTTCATTATGTATTTCCTGAAATTTCACTGTTATTGTAAAACACTTTTTTTATAATACAAACTTCAGTTCAATTCATATATTTATTATTATGAATAATTGTTTTGGTGTATTTATTTTATTTTGTTTTATTTTTTTTAAAGTATAAAATTAGAATTGTTAATCTGAAATGTCCTAAAAATGCAAACAAATTTGACTTTCATGAATTTACACAAAACGTAAAGTGAAAGGCAAGGAAAATACAAGACCGTCATCAAATTGCCTAGTGACAGGCAGAGTAGATTTGAAATTCCAGGCCTGACCGTATGGACAAAGACACCGTCTAGTTTTATCTCAGCAGCGACTCCATTTTCAATCGTCATTTATGGAAAGGGAGATCTTTTATGTAGGAAGCCACTCTATTTCAATGTCCAGATATGATTAGTTCTCATTTCCAAGGGTTTCAAATACATGTTGAATAATTCGATGCAGTAGTAGAGCAGAGAAGCCCACCAAAACATGTCGTAAATCCATTATTTATACAGTCTTGCACACACAGGAAATGCTCTTTCCTCACATCACTGGCCGCTTTTCCAAAATAGAGGGGAAATATTCTGAATACCGCTGTCAATTTTTATTTGAATCTATTCTACTTGAAAGATTCTGAATATCGAAGCCTTTAGCAACATCGATGTAGTGTATTGTGTCATTATAGATTCAATGGAATTTAACAATTTTTGGGCAAAGACGGATATTGAAAATTGATTGGTTTGTAGGCCTTTTTTGTTAGTGTTGAAAATTTAACTGAATATGTATTTTTTTATTTTTTTTATAAAATGCGTTTTATAAACTTTTTTTTTAATACATCCCATAAAACATTGTTTTTATTATAAAAATGCATTTAATGTTGTCATTAGAGAAAATCTGTGCACATAAATGAGTGCTTTTATGCAAAAGTTTAAAAGTTGGAAATTTTCTGTTCAAACTTGTAAGAGGCTTCATGCGCTTACAAGTTTGAACGGAAAATTTCCAACTTTTAAACTTCCAAGCCCTGTTGGCAATGTCTGAAACAGCAGAGGCTGTTGTATTTGCAGAGGAAGAAGGCGGCAGACATGTCTTTTGGGAGAAGGAAAGATAAATTTCAATAATAATGGTAACAGAGAGCCGAAGAAGGATTTAAAAACCGAGTACTTTCAATGGAGGGTTACATGGCAGAGACGAGTGCCTTGTCCGAGAGGACCCCCGGCCTCTACATCTCCAAGATGGTGAGTTCAAATCCGTCCCAGAGCTGTGAGGTCGAATGCGCGGCCTATGAGTGTTGCGGGCTGACAGAGGAGTGCACGCCTCTGCAGCGAAGCTGTGAAAGACGAGCTCTGCAAATCGGATCGGCTTATTGGGATAGAAGAAATCTGGGAGACCCATATGACCTTCTGCATGCAGTTCAGGGATAACCCCACTGTGCGTCTAGTTGGCGCCATGAGGTAGCTGCTTAGGAAGAGCCTAGACTCTTCCTCCTCGCGTTGAGGAGGCCTGAGATCGAGTCCCACTAAGACGATTGGATCAAATAAACAACGCTAAGCATTCAATTGCCTCAAGCAAGTTTGTTAAAATCAAAACCTATGGAGTCTAGACTCTGGACTTTCTGTTGTATATAAAATCAAGTTCAATGAGTATTATTTAGTTAAATTAAATAAATAACGTGACAACTGACCCCGTGCCGTGAAAATTACAAGTCGAGTTTATTTCACTGTCGGGTCCAAAGAAATAGACTTCAAGAAAAGAGCATTCAGAAATATTCAACATGAAATCCAGATGAGAGTAAATATCATAATCCTACTGCTGTCTGAAAAAGAGCAATGCAGAAAAAATTGGGCACAGCTGCGCAAGGAAGGTCTAATGAGAAGCAGAATTAATTTTGAAGCAAAATTAATTTTTTAAAATAGCTAAGCATAGGTTAATAGAATGGGAATAGTTTCAAATGCTTACTTGCTTATGCTTGTATGCTTGATGAAAACTGGCAGAATTTGAGATTCCTCTCTCAGAACCGGAACAGGGAAACCTCTTTCCACTAGTCTCCAGACTCCAGGTTTCAAGCTTCCTCTCCGTGACCAAACTCACCAAACATCGACTCTCCTGAGTCTCTTAACACTCCGGAGATAAGATTCGTGCAGCTACTCATTAATTCTAGACTATGCATCTCATAATAAGAAATCAAGTTCCCACAAAAGATTCGAAATTCCTGAGTCCTATGTATACGTATACCATTCAAACCACCACTCGTAACAATTATACCTTGTTGGGCACTGGCAAATTGGAAATATTTCTACCCACATTTGGTGGTGGCCACTGGTTACATATCACCAAGACAAGGAGGGAAGGGATCATAAAATCATGGTTAAAGCCTCGATGGAGTTTACTCGGTGAGCTGAGCAGCCGATGGGCGGTGGCTATGTCTCTGATATAACTTGAAGGGAAAGTTGCAGCCGGCATGCTGCTAATTTTTTAGAATTTAGTTCAATCTGATCTAGGATCTTAACTGAGAGAACAACATGTACAGCATATCTACAGCATATCAATCATGGACACAATAATGCAAGCACACAAGAGACACAAAGTTTACTTGGGGAAAACCATAAAGGTGAAAAACCCCAATAACTTCCTCAGAGATAAATAGAGCAATGATACAACCCAAGCATAAGAGATAGACATCTCCTAGTAGCAGCTTCTCCTCCTCCACAAGTGCGCCACTCTCCCAAGAGTGTGAGAGAGAATAGAATGATGAAATAGAGTGCCTCCCGCACTCTATTTATACTTGACTTGACTTACCTAATAACCTTTACTAGGTCGGCCTCAACTTAACCACATAACAAAAAAATGACTGGGCCGACACCCAATAGGGTGGTCTAATAACCCTTTGACCCACATGGACGACCCCCAATAGGGTGGTCTAATAACCCTTCGACCCACATGACTTATACAAAGCTGACCCCAACAAGGTGGTCTAATAACCCATCAAGTATAAGTTACAACACTTACAATATAAATGACGGCACTTCCGTATAGAGGAATAATAACATCTCTATAGGAATACAAACACTTTCGTATAGAGAAATAATACCATCTCTATAGGAATACAAACACTTCCGTATAGAGAAATAATACCATCTCTATAGGAGTACAATATACATATATGAAATACATTCTGAAGTTACATATACATCAACACTACCTCTTAACTAGGAAGGTATTTCTCGACACAGGTCTTCTAGCACAAGTCTTCTTCTCTAGATCATCGTCACTAGATAATCATCATCGAGTCATCGTCATCATCACTGTTGCTGCTATCTCAATCAATCTCTGAATATACTCGTCATAGGAAGTTCTACAGAGCCAGTACTTTTTCATACTGGATGTAGGCCCACCACCTGCAGGTCTTCATCATCACTGACCATACTGTGGAATCCTCGGGACTTATTACGTGCGTCACAAAACCTTGAAAGAGAATCCCAGGATGTTACGGGTACACAACTCCGACCTGTAGGATCTCCCAGGGCGCTATTACATGTGACCCCACCACAAAACCTCGAAAAAGCATCGCAGGATGTTACGGGTACACAACTCCGACCTGTAGGATCTCCCAGGGCACAAATTACATGTGGTCACCACAAAACCTCGTAAGAGCATCCCAGGATGTTACGGGTACACAACTTCGACCTGAAGGATCTCCTAGGGCACAAATTACATGTGGTCATGGAAAAACCTCAAAAGAGCATCCCAGGATGTTACGGGTACACAACTTCGACCTGAAGGATCTCCCAGGGTGCTATTATATGCCATAGGACAAAACCTCGAAAGAGCATCCCAAGATGTTACGGGTACACAACTCTGACCTGAAGGATCTACCAAGGCACTATTATATGTCCTCCCATAGCAATGTCTCGAAAGAGCATCCCAGGCTAT
The DNA here is from genome assembly GCA_027924585.1 of Larix kaempferi. NCBI lineage: Eukaryota > Viridiplantae > Streptophyta > Pinopsida > Pinales > Pinaceae > Larix > Larix kaempferi. Next base: position 51,803,851 of record BSBM01000093.1, on the reverse strand, counting down.
TACGGGTACACAACTCTGACCTATAGGATCTCCCAGACATGCTCATTTGCACAACCTGTTCCACGGCCACAGAGTATCATCCTGATACTCACCATACATCATCCTGATGTACACGTGATCATCCTGATCATCATTATTGCATCGTCCTGATGCATGTCATCTGGAGCAACATCTTGAAGCTCGTCAACCATGATCATCCTGATCATACAATGCATCTACCTGATGCATACCAAGTATCTACCTGATACATATCACCATACACAGTGTATCGACCCGATACATACATAGATACATGATCCACACAATGTATCTACCTGATACATATCAACATACATGATCTACCTGATCATACAACGTATCCACCTGATACAAATACAGATACATGGTCCAAGCATCCAACATGATGCGTACATACATAAATGATCCAACTGATCATATCCAGCATCCAACATGATGCGTACATACATAAATGATCCAACTGATCATATCCAGCATCGAACATGATGCATACATACATAAATGATCTAACTAATCATATCCAGCATCCAAGATGATGCGTACATACATAAATGATCCAACTGATAATAGCGAGCATCCAACATGATGCATACACACATAAATTATCTAACTGATCATATCTAGCATCCGACATCATGCATACATACATAAATTATCCAACTGATCATATCCAGCATCCAACATGATTCATACATACATAAATGATCCAACTGATCATATCCAGCATCCAACATGATGCATACATACATAAATGATCCAACTGATCATATAGAGCAGAAACTAGAACATCATCCTGATGCTCATCATCCAGCGCTTACATCTATAGCCATGTGAAGGATCCTTCTTCCACCATGCTTGGAATGGCTTCAGCAAAATGTCTCCATCACTTCTTCCTCGAAGTGTCGTCGATCTGAAGAACACCAAGCCTCTCTCTGAAGTACTCGAACTTCACTCTGGCTAGTGGCTTCGTCAATACATATGCAATCTGCTCATCCATCGCAACACACAGGAGCTTCACTGCTCCTCTCTGCACCATATCCCTGATATAGTGATATTTTATCTCTATGTGTTTCGACCTGTCGTGAAACACCGGGTTCTCAGACAGCTTCACACAACTCTGGTTGTCACAAAATATACTAGTAGCCTCCAGCGGTAGATCAAATAACTCAGACAGTAGCTTCCGAAGCCATACTACCTCACAACTAGCCGAACAAGCTACAACATACTCTGCTTTGGCTGTACTCAGTGCTACACAGGACTGCTTCCTGCTAAACCAAGAGATCACACCTGATCCCATACTGAAGCAACACCCATAAGTACTCTTCCTATCTGCAACACTGCCTGCCCAATCTGAATCAACATAAACCTGTAGGTTAAACTTTTGATTTGCATCATACGTGAGCCCATAATCAACTGTACCCTTCAGGTACCTCAGAATATGCTTTACAGCAACCAGGTGAATACTCCTCGGATCCATCAGGAACTGGCTCAATGTGTTCACTGCAAAGCAAATATCCGGTCTCGTGTTTGTCAAGTACATCAAGGACCCAATCATCTGAATATACATAGTGATATCAATCGGCTCAGATGAAGCATCACACAGAATCTTCAGGTTTGATGCCATAGGTGTGGCCATGGCCTTGCATTCCATCATCCCGAACCTCTTCAGGATCTCTACTGCATACTTCCCTTGTCCAAGGAAGATTCCATATGCACTCTTCCACACCTCCATACCTAGAAAATAGTGCATCATCCACAATTTCTTCATCTCAAAATCGAAAGCAAGCTTCCACTGCGTGTCGGAAATCAATCTATCTTCTCCTATAATAAACAGGTCATCCATATACAAAAGTAGTATCACTGGATTAACTTCATCAACCTTGTAGTAAAGGTTGGAATCCGCTTTACTCTTGGTAAAGCCCAAACTGGATAGAAAGTTGTCTATCCTACCATACCAAGTTCTACATATATATGACTCCCTGTCATGTGTCTCAGAACCAAGTGGCTGCTCCACATACACTTCTTCTTCAACTACACCATTCAAGAAAGCTGTCTTGAAATCCATCTGGTGTATCTTCCATTTCATCACTATAGCTAGAGCAAGTACGGATCTAATAGAAGTGTATCTGGCTACAGGAGCAAAAGTCTCTATGCTACCACCTGCAGCATGCTTGATCTTGTAGATCCTCTTGGAAGTCACTACAGACTCCCCTTCAGGTCTTGGGACTGCATCCCAAATATCTTCATGATCGACTGGTACTCCTCGATCATGACATTCTTCCCAGCTCCTGGGAACTTCAATATCTTCAATATTTTCAATAGATAACTTTGTTGCTAAACAAATGTTGTAGTCCTTCTTTTGTAGGTGATGGTATACGATCTTTCCTACACAACAAGTTAAATTGCATGACTAGAAAACATCTCATAGTTTTCAGAACAAATTCTTACACATAAGAAAATATGTCATACAGTCATGCAATTATCTTAGCCAATGCTTCAATACAACATTTATCCATATCCCGTAACTTTCTAGATGCCTTCCAATCTCTACTAGAACATTGTTAAGAGTGTGCACAACTCCCAACATGTCAGCAAAGAGGTTTCATTCTAGATAAGTAGCAATGGAATATTGTACAGTGCCATAGGCCACTTACCCATGTATATTAGTAGTATATTGTTCATCAATGCAACTATTCTAATATGCATAATGCACAACCTAATTCTTGGAACATCAATATATACATTATTGAACAATATTATTTAAACAATAAAATATGCAAGGAATGATAATTCAAATTCTTATCTTTGTTTGTTTGTTGGGTTGACTCCCTCTTAGTCTTTGCTTCTTTTCTGCAACTCCACTCTGATGTGGATTGTGAGAAGTGGTCAACTCCCTCTGGATATCTGCATCCTTGCAGAAACTACTAAAGTGTGCTCCTTCTTGATATTTGCTTCCTTGTAGGAACAACTGAAGTGTGCTCCCTCTTGATCTTTGCTTCCTTGCAGGAACAACTGGAGTGTGCTCCCTCTTGATCTTTACTTCCTTGCAGGAACAATTGGAGTGTGCTCCCTCTTGATATTTGCTTCCTTGCAGGAACAACTGGAGTTTTCTCCCTCTTGATCTTTGATTCCTGGATTACCTGTCCTTGAACTTATATCCATCACTATGCATGCTTATTAGTATCATCATTGTGTTATCCTCGAGGTCTCATACATAATCACACATTCATTAGTATAATCTTAATACTATCAAAACACAATAATCTTAAACATGTATAGTCATGATCATTTCAAACACAGATAATAAACATTAGTATTCAAGGTTTCAGGGAAGTCTTCTTTTACTCATGCATATTCTTATTTGATCATAGGAGTCTTCTGGTTAGTTAAATCATCAATCAAGATAAGAGACATAAAATGCATAAACCCTTGATTACTTGCATTTCTAACTTTATGAATAAACATAACCAATCATACCAAGTATACTTATATAAGGGATCCTAACACGAGGTAGGATTCTAACTTGATATAGGAAAAACATACCTGGATTGGTATGTTAGCTAGTTATGTCTAACATACCTACATGATGTCTTCTTGTTCTCTTCAAAGACTTGTGCTAGTAACCTGCATATCTCATAGGTTAACCCTTATAGAACCAAGTTATACATACCTCGCAAATAGATCTTCTAAGTGATTCATGACAATGGATGAATCTTTGTCCTCATGTCATCATGATCATATGTTCTTGAACTAGAACATGATTTGTCTTTCTTGGTGTACCTTTCATGTTAGCAGACAACATAAACCTCATACAACACCATAATGCATTAGTACAATCATAAGTGTCAACACCCTAATCAATGAATATCTTCTATCATGCATTCATAATTTTATTAAGGTGATACGACAAGTCTAAATTTAATCAAGATTGTACTAATCATAATAACATGAAGACAAACATACCATAAACTTAATCATGAACAAATATCGAAACATACTTGAATGAGTCATACCTGTCGAGATTGCTTGTAATCTTCTTATGTAAGGCCTTAGCCTCATTTCCCTCTGAAATAGGAACTTCTTCACTTATGCAAGTGACCAATCCATTCTCTTCTAGGATTAACCCAATCCACTTGATTTGCAGGAACTGGATCTAGAGCTGGATTAGGGTTTGTCATAGAAACCCTAAAAATTCAAACTTTGAATTTCAAACTTCCAAAAGGATAGAAATATGTACCTTGATGAGATGATCAAGCTGGTATAATCATAATTTGAAAACTGCAAAGTTTCACCCCTCAAATTTGCCTTTGAAACTTCCGGATTCACTAGACATGACCCCAAACTAGGGTTTGATAAATCCCAACCTTCTTCCCAATCAAAAGGTTCGATCCAAATCTCTAAGCTTCTATTTTTCTGAGGAGCTTCCAGCCGTGGTCACAGATTTCAAAAATTCCCATTTTTGCAGAAGCCCTAATTTTCCACTATTCCAATCAAAGTCCCGAACTAGGGTCTGATCAAGCCCGGCCTTCTACCCAGCCAAAAATTCTGATCTTGGTCTCTAAATTTTGATTTTTATGAGTATCATTCAGCCATAGTATCCGATTACAAAAATTCAAACTTTCTCTGAAACCCTAAATTCCGGAAGCCATGAATGAAGGTGCTCAAAAATAATTATGTTTTGACATAAATATGTACCTGATTGTTTCTGGTGTAACTCCGAAATTGTCGATCCACAGGGTTTGAACATTTTTCTTGTGATGGCCCGACCTGTCATATTTACAACCCCATAGGTATGACCTCAAATTGATTCTCTAAGAGAGAGTTATGCCAAGTGTCACAACATGACCTGTTTATGGGATAAAACAGGAGAGCGAACTTGTACGGCATGCCACATGTCACTGGTTTAGTTTCGGCCTCTGAAAAAGTTACCTAAGAAAGTACAGTCCGTGCACTACCTGTCACATTTTACGAAATTTCATTTGGAGCTTCCTATCCCAAGGTATGACTTTTTTTCCAAGGTCACCTGTTTATGACTAAGATCTAGAAGATGCAGAATCCCTATATTGTACAGATCATAAATCACAAAGTACAACGAATTAGAGGTTTTCCTTTGGACACAAGGTACATGGGGATCTTATCTTTTCCTTGTACAATTGTCAGACCCTTAAACCTTGCCGAAATTTATTTATAGCGAAAGTTCTACGATGACTAGTTTTTTCTATATCAAGCCCTAGCTTCGCAATTGCAACAAGTGTCATACATGCCATACTATGCCTTCTTTCAGGCTAGCTCTGATACCATGTTAATTTTTCAGAATTTACTTCAATCTGATCTAGGATCTTAACTGAGAGAACAACATGTACAACATATCTACAGCATATCAATCATGGACACAATAATGCAAGCACACAAGAGACACATAATTAACTTGGGGAAAACCATAAAGGTGAAAAACCCCAATAACTTCCTCAGAGATAGATAGAGCAATGATACAACCCAATCATAAGATATAGACATCTCCTAGTAGAAGCTTCTCCTCCTCCACAAGTGCGCCACTCTCCCAAGAGTGTGAGAGAGAATAGAATGATGAAATAGAGTGCCTCTCGCACTCTATTTATACTTGACTTGACTTGCCTAATAACCTTTACTAGGTCGGCCTCAACTTAACCACATAACACAAAGCTGATTGGGCCGACACCGAATAGGGTGGTCTAATAACCCTTTGACCCACATGGCCGACCCCCAATAGGGTGGTCTAATAACCCTTCGACCCACATGACTTATACAAGGCCGACCCCAACAATGTGGTCTAATAACCCATCAAGTATAAGTTACAACACTTACAATATAAATGACGACACTTCCGTATAGAGTAATAATAACATCTCTATAGGAATACAAACACTTCCGTATAGAGAAATAATACCATCTCTATAGAAGTACAATATACATATATGAAATACATTCCGAATTTACATATACATCAACACACGCTACATCCAGCAGCTACCAAATCGATCAATTAATTCCATTAACTTGCATTAACCCTATTGTACCTACTACCAGCTTAGACGTCAAATTTACGGTCCACATTTTATCTCACACATAGACTGTGATGTGTGGCAAATAATCTTACCCATAAAATACATTCTTGTTTGCTCAATACGTCTTACACCATGCCAAATTCCAGGCCTGCCTATAGGCACTTACATCTGATGTGAAGTTTCACGTGCTATGAAAAAGGAGGAGGTGTTTTTTTTGTTTTAATAGTCTAAATCTAAAGTTAAAATTACTAAATACGTCATATATGCTTTAGTGATAATTTATTTTCTAATATGTTTATGTTTAATCATCTAAATCTAAATTTTAAAACTAAAATTATTAAACATGTCATATATGCTTTAGCCATAATTCCTTTTTTATTGTAAAATTATATTTTTTTTATATTTGAAAATTATTTTTATAAATTTGAAATGAAAACAATACAAGGCATACCAATTTTTTAGGTGTTACTATTTAAAATATTTTCATACATTTTAATTATAAAAATCTAAAATGTTTCTCCAGAAATAAAACTTTTTTTACCATCTCTATTCAATAATTTTGTTGAATATTTATTATTTAAAATATTTTTATAAATTTAATATAAATTTTAATTATAAAAATATAAGATGTTTTCCATCATGTATAAAGAAATAAAGTTTTTTTTAACATCTCCCTCCATTCAATAATTTCTTTTGACAACCAGATAATTTATTATTAGCATTTGTCTAGTTGGTGTAGAGGAACATGATAAAGAAAACAATGTGATTAGAATGCCATATGTATTATGTTGATTATAAATAGAATACATGAGTGTTAATAATTTTCATAATCATAAAGTACTTTTGTTTTTTCTTAATTTATTAACTTGTATGATGTTATGATAAGCTATGTTTACAAGATGTTATCTTGTCATATTATTCCATTTTGATTTTTAACACATAAGCTATGAATCATTAAATGGAAGGAGCACTGCATTCATTTGAGAAGCCAAATACCGAACTGAAGTTAAATAGAGTATGTTTACTAATTTGGATTCAGGAGGAAGGGGTAGTTTTGATTTTCCAATGGACTTCCAATCTTAGGATGAAAAATAATAGGAAAGTGCACTAATGTGATGATGCAAGAGTGGTAGTTAATGCAATCTTAGTATAATGCATGATGATGCAAGAGTGGTAGTTAATGTAATCTTAGTATAGCAAACCATTATTACTTTTGATGGTACAAATTATGGGATTAAAAATATTTTTTACTAATTTTTAATGTAAATATGTATATAGGATCTTGTCTTATCTATCAAACAAGGAATTACATGTTGATGCAAATATGTTCTTGGAGATAATTTTCATCAAATAAGTTGATGATGTGGCAAAATTGTGGACACAACATCATGTTAACATAAATACTAAAATGAAATATGTTAGAATTAAAGTATGGTAGCTTATTTTGATAACAACTAAAGTAGTTGTGTTAGAGCATTATTGTTCTTACATAAATAATCAATTATCAAGTGCCTAGTTTGCAACAATGTATGCAAGAGAGTGGTCATGACCACACTAGATGGTTCGTGGTAGGATCATGATGAGAATGCTCCACTTTATAATACGAAGGTCTTCACTTTGAATCAATGCTTTTCACAATGTGTGTTTGTTATATGTCTTGCAATTCTTGTCAATCACTTTACTACTAATCTCTCATAAGTTCTTTTTGCTATATCATTAGAGTAGATAATTTAAAATGTAACAAGTTTCACACCATTAAATATTGGCACAACCCTCAGTCTTTTTTTAAGTTTTAATTAAAATCATTGTCCATCCTTAAAGAAAACTGTTAGCCATTTGTACAAAAACAAAAACATAATTTAATTTTACTTAACAAAACTGATATCCATTAATGTAAGGAAGCATCCCTTGGGTTTTCTCAGTAGGTTTTCCTTGGAACAAACAAAAAACTTATAATTCACATTAAGTTTGAACGCATGCTCGCGTACACACACACACACACTTGTACAAAAACATAATTTAATTTTACTTAACAAAATTGAAATCCATTAATGTAGGGAAGCATCCTTTGGGTTTTCTCACTAGGTTTTCCTTGGAATAAACAAAAAAACTTATAATTCACATTAAGTGCGCACGCGTGCGCGCGCACGCACACACACAGAGGAAGAGTCTTCGTCAAAGTTATAATTTTGGATTTATGAAATTGTAGTTTTAATGTAAAAATGGATTTATCACCCTTGAATACCTCTACCGCAACCAGGTTCCATCAATTCTAATTGATTCTTTGGCTAAAAATTTTGTTTCCCTTCTTGTTATTTTGTGTAGTAAAAAAGGGACGAATCCATAACATGTTTAGACTACAACTATATATAGTTGTGAAATTGAGTGAGTTATTTTTTTTTCTAGCTAATCAACGTTTTACATTGATCAACTAATTTTTTCATAATTACGATGATATAGATTCTCTTACAATAGGCCAAAACCTCTAAGGGTGAATTTCCATGGTCAAAGTTCCCCCTTGTCAGGTGGAACTATAACTTATAGAAAAGTTCCTCTTGGATTTAAGGAAGAATTTCAACCAAAAAGTGGTTGAGTTTGTTCACTAATTAACTTGCTCCATTGTAAAATAGTTGAAATAGTCAACATCCAACTATATTTACAAATAAATAAATAAATTTCCATTAATTTAGGTGTTTAGTGTACCAAGTTTCAGTATTCCTTTTACACTCAATCTCTAACCACTTCAGCCTCGTCACCAAAAACATTTATAACATGAGACAATTAAACTATCAATGCATTCAATCACCTCCCTCTCATTAAGACTATTGTCACTACCAGCAACTTTCAACAATACTAGCATCCAATCACCTCCCCCACAACAAAACTCTTATCACTATCACTAACTCCACCAACATCATTTAAAGAAACCCCTCCGCATGTGCTAGCCATCTATTCCACAAGTGAAACAAAGATTTATAGCTTCCTCACAAATGGAAACAAGGAAGAGAAGCAATCCTTTTTGAATTGTTGAATAATGCAAAGCAATTCATATTATTGAAATAACAAGTAAAACAAAGACTTGTAATTATCTAGGGTAGTTTCATGAATCTGGGTGTCCATTTGGTGAGAATGGCATCATGGAATTTGGAATCAAAACTTTTTAACAGAAAATTTTGTGCTAACTCTTGGTCGAAAAAACATTTTCGGTCAAAAGTTAAAGTTAATGGTGCTCTCGTTATGTGTTCCTGAGCGCTTGTTGATTGGGGAAATTGTTTGGCGACCAATTTTTTGCAACAACTTTTTGGCCAAAAAGTTTTTCAGTTGAACATTTTTTCGACCAAAATGATATATGATAATAAAGGTAATAATTGAACAAACATATATCATTTTGATTCCAATCATGTAAGTTATTAGATCAATTTTTTAAATCCAACTTCCATCACATAACTCAAGAGGTGAAGAGGTTAAATTGCAACAAGGTATCATGTTAGATATGATATTTTGATCAGTTTAATGCTAAGGAATATAGTTGTTTGGAATACTTCAAAGTACTCAAAGCACCCAAAAAGGTTGTAGTTGGAAGTATGTTTAAATGTTGGAATCACCTTTTTTCTTCTTGAAGTAAGAGGTAAAATTGTGTCTAATTGTTTCACCACAACTCCAGTTGGGAAGGTCCTTCATATAAATTGAATTATTCCTTAATAGTCCATTTAAACTTGATTATTACCAATTGCATGGCCATAACTCGATAATGGGAAGATTTTATATAGTGGTGCATGTGAACTAATATGGATGGAAATATCAACGTCATTTTCCAACCCATGTATCATATTGTCAATTATTTATATTGAAATAGTAAAATTATACATGTTGTGATAATATGAAAATGCTACAATTATGTCCTAGAGTAGAATAATGTACCTAACATTTAAAGACATAGTTAATTTTTTATATGTTCTTATTTTATATGCGTGTGTCATTAGAAGGTAACTACATATGATAATAGTTCCCATATGTACAAATAGGCCTCAAATAATCCTATTACAAATCTTGTAAGGTTCCTTCATTCATGAATGGTCATAATTTAACTAACAACCTTCATCATGCGGTTAAAAATGATACTATACCCTTTTGCATGAATATGAATGGTATTATACAAATAAGGAACTAAGAAGGTCTTAATCTAGTTGGAAATGATATCTCATATTTTTTAGAGTTTTAAGGAAAAAATTACACCTCATACCCCATCTGGTTACTAACAGTAATGAGTGAGTTACAAAATGGTATCAAAGCATAGCTATAACACTAGACCTTTAGATAGGCCAAATATCAAGTAAAGCATCAGTAAGTTAATTTACAAGGATGTAAATAGTGAAGTAGTAATCAAGAGAAAATTTTCTTCTCTTACCTTGATTCCTTTTTAAATGAAGCTTTATAGAAATGGTTGTAGATTGAGGTTTAAAATTTTGCTTATCCTCAATAAAGTTTTGTGGGAACGAAGGATAACATGTTGAGATAATGTTAACCATTAGCTTAAGGGAGTCTCAAGGAAGGAAACATCTTTGATAAAGATATTTCTTTTCGCCCTTTTGTTACATCCATGTTGCATGATGGGTATAAATATAATTCTTATATAAATGTATGTAGATATGAATGCATTCAATGATGGTAACACACTAAGTTTAACAATGATGGACTAATGGGATGGGATGCATTAAAAACATGTACATGTTTTTATTATTTCATGATTGACTTGTGATATTGAAAAGAAAGAAAAAAATGTTAAGCTCAAATTAATGACTAACATATTGTCTTTATGTGTTAGAAGAAGAGATAACACAACAAATGAAGTTTTTGCATAAAAAAATAGAGAGATTAATTATTGCTAGGTGGTAAGGATAACAATGAAAAATAGTGGGATTCCTTAACTAAGGAGCCGGATGGCAGGTAACATCTAGTATAACATAATAACTTTTTTTTAATATTAAGGTGATTAATGTGTACTATACTTTTGATCATGTGAAAAATAGTGAAAAATAATCAATAAAATACATTGTGCTTAGAGAAAAGGTAATGTAGTTGGCACATATGAGTTGATTTACGTTCCATAAAAGAACAATATGGAATGGACCTATAGATTAAGCTTGCACTAAAATGGTTAGCGTAGATATTGACTTCATTGCAAGAATGCTAGATATGTTGAAATGCTTATATATATATATATATATATATATATGCAAAAATGGAAACTATGATGTTCAATTGTATGCTTTGACGTATAATGAAAGAAGTAACAATCAAGGAAACACTATATATATATATATATATATATATATGCAAAAATGGAAACTATGATGTTCAATTGTATGCTTTGACGTATAATGAAAGAAGTACCAATCATGGATACACTCGTACAAAATGAGAAATTAGTGACTACGTGACTAAAAAAGTTAGTCGCCATAGTTTTTTCAAGTGCTTTACTACCAAAATTGAACAATTTTGAGTGAACCAACTAAAAAGAAGCCAACTTAAATGACTAATTTAGTCACGGGTTAAAAAATACAACTAGATAATAAGTGACACAATTAAACATGGCTAGAGTAAACGGCTAATTTAGTCAAGGAATACAAATATGACTAGTTACAAGCATATGAATTAGTCGTTTATGTTAATCATTTTTAATTGTGCCACTCCGACAATGGAAGGGGGTCTCTGAATCCATCTGCAATGTTAAAATTTAGTAAATTGTAACACTGTGGATGGATTCAATGACCCCCTTGTGTCACTCGGCATGCAATTTTCCATTACTGCTGAATGAAACAGGGGGTCTCTGGATCCATCTAAAATATTACAATTAACTAAATTTTGACACTGCAGGTGAGGGGGTGTCTTTGAATTCATCTGTAATGTTAAAAAAGAGGTCTTTGAATTCATCTGCAGCGTTAAATTAGGGGGCCTTTGAATCCATCTACAATCTTAAAATTTAGTAAGTTGTATCATTGTAGATGGATTCAGAGACCCAAGTGACATTAATTGTATCATTGTAGATTGATTCAGAGACCTGAGTGATACAATTAATGTCACTTGAGTCTCTGGATCCATATACAATGATACAATTTAGTAAATTTTAACACTGCAGATGGATTCGGAGACCCCCTAAAAAGGGGGTCTCCGAATCCATCTGCAGTGTTAAAATTTAATAAATCGTAAGCGGTTTCAAATGCTTTACACTGTTAGAATCATCTACAAATGTAAATTTCAAAAATAGTTGGTAACTCCATACTCCCATCCTCTACAAATTTGTTATTTGGTTTTTAATCCATTGATTATTTGGTTACCAATGGAGTATTTGGAAATCAACTTATATTTTTCTTCTTGTTATAATTTTATTATTATTTTGTAACATTTTTTAATTTTTTTTTTAATTATTTTGTAACATTCACAAACTCACCATTAAAAACTTTTACCAGAGGTGGAAGATATCAAATATACACAATACCATTTAAGGGTTTACCGAAAGATGAATTTTCCATGGAGTTGACAAGTTTGACATTGATAATTGGTTTTCATGTCACATAGCCTTCTATAAGGAAAAGATGAAAGGAAATGGACATGAGGGAAAACAAAGGAGCTCAAAATACACCGCTCAATGGAAATGGAATACCCTATAATACATGTAATTCGATGGACCATAAAATTACTAAACTCGGGTGAGGTAGGATTCAATTATTTCTTAAATGTATGAGTTGATTACGATGAGGATATGTAAGTAAATTGAATTGGAGTGATATTCTCAATAAGAAATGGAAGGTTTCTATGCGAATAACGATGCATAGATTCTGAGCAAAACCCTTCAGGTAGAGTATAAATTGTAACACTGTAGATGGATTCAATGACCCCCTTGTGTCACTCGGCATGCAATTTTCCATTAATGTTGAGTGAAACAGGGGGTCTCTGGATCCGTCTAAAATGTTACAATTAACTAAATTTTGACACTGCAGATGAGGGGGTGTCTTTGAATTCATCTGTAATGTTAAAAAAGAGGTCTTTGAATCCATCTGCATCGTTAAATTAGGGGGTCTTTGAATCCATCTGCAATCTTAAAATTTAGTAAGTTGTATCATTGTAGATGGATTTAGAGACCCAAGTGACGTTAATTGTATCATTGTAGATTGATTCAGAGACCTGAGTGATACAATTAATGTCACTTGAGTCTCTGGATCCATATACAATGATACAATTTAGTAAATTTTAACACTGCAGATGGATTCGGAGACCCCCTAAAAAGGGGGTCTCCGAATCCATCTGCAGTGTTAAAATTTAATAAATCGTAAGCAGTTTCAAATGCTTTACACTGTTAAAATCATCTACAACTGTAAATTTCAAAAATAGTTGGTAACTCCATACTCCCATCCTCTACAAATTTGCTATTTGGTTTTTAATCCATTTATTATTTGGTTACCAATGGAGTATTTGGAAATCAACTTATATTTTTCTTTTGTTATAATTTTATTATTATTTTGTAACATTTGTTTAATTTTTTTTAAATTTTTTTTTTTTATTATTTTGTAACATTCACAAACTCACCATTAAAAACTTTTACCAGAGTTGGAAGATATCAAATATACACAATACCATTTAAGGGTCTACCGAAAGATGAATTTTCCATTGAGTTGACAAGTTTGACATTGATAATTGATTTTCATGTCACATAGCCTTCTATAAGGAAAAGATGAAAGGAAATGGACATGAGGGAAAACAAAGGAGCTCAAAATACACCGCTCAATGGAAATGGAATACCCTATAATACATGTAATTCGATGGACCATAAAATTACTAAACTCGGGTGAGGTAGGATTCAATTATTTCTTGAATGTATGAGTTGATTACGATGAGGATATGTAAGTAAATTGAATTGGAGTGATATTCTCAATAAGCAATGGAAGGTTTCTATGCGAATAACGATGCATAGATTCTGAGCAAAACCCTTCAGGTAGAGTATAAATTGTAACACTGTAGATGGATTCAATGATCCCCTTGTGTCACTCGGCATGCAATTTTCCATTAATGCTGAGTGAAACAGGGGGTCTCTGGATCCGTCTAAAATGTTACAATTAACTAAATTTTGACACTGCAGATGAGGGGGTGTCTTTGAATTCATATGTAATGTTAAAAAAGAGGTCTTTGAATCCATCTGCAGCGTTAAATTAGGGGGTCTTTGAATCCATTTGCAATCTTAAAATTTAGTAAGTTGTATCATTGTAGATGGATTTAGAGACCCAAGTGACGTTAATTGTATCATTGTAGATTGATTCAGAGACCTGAGTGATACAATTAATGTCACTTGAGTCTCTGGATCCATATACAATGATACAATTTAGTAAATTTTAACACTACAGATGGATTCGGAGACCCCCTAAAAAGGGGGTCTCCGAATCCATATGCAGTGTTAAAATTTAATAAATCGTAAGCAGTTTCAAATGCTTTACACTGTTAGAATCATCTACAACTGTAAATTTCAAAAATAGTTGGTAACTCCATACTCCCATCCTCTACAAATTTGCTATTTGGTTTTTAATCCATTGATTATTTGGTTACCAATGGAGTATTTGGAAATCAACTTATATTTTTCTTCTTGTTATAATTTTATTATTATTTTGTAACATTTTTTTAATTTTTTTTAATTTTTTTTTTATTATTTTGTAACATTCACAAACTCACCATTAAAAAATTTTACCAGAGTTGGAAGATATCAAATATACACAATACCATTTAAGGGTTTACCGAAAGATGAATTTTCCATGGAGTTGACAAGTTTGACATTGATAATTGGTTTTCATGTCACATAGCCTTCTATAAGGAAAAGATGAAAGGAAATGGACATGAGGGAAAACAAAGTGATACGAACCATTACACCAAAACCTCGAGATGTTAGTGAAGGCCGCCCACCAGGATCTTAACATCCCACCACGCTCCGCAGTCTAGACTCTGGGCTGGATGTGCGCCCGTACGGTGGTGTCCCCTTTACGCCGTACCAGCCCCGGGCGAACACTGCAATGTCAGCGTTTCCACCCGCTCTGTGACTTGAACCTGGGGGGAGGCTCGGATACCAGATGATACGAACCATTACACCAAAACCTCGAGATGTTAGTGAAGGCCGCCCACCAGGATCTTAACACAAAGGAGCTCAAAATACACCGCTCAATGGAAATGGAATACCCTATAATACATGTAATTCGATGGACCATAAAATTACTAAACTCGGGTGATGTAGGATTCAATTATTTCTTAAATGTATGAGTTGATTACGATGAGGATATGTAAGTAAATTGAATTGTAGTGGTATTCTCAATAAGCAATGGAAGGTTTCTATGCGAATAACGATGCATAGATTCTGAGCAAAACCCTTCAGGTAGAGTATAAATTGTAACACCGTAGATGGATTCAATGATCCCCTTGTGTCACTCGGCATGCAATTTTCTATTAATGCTGAGTGAAACAGGGGGTCTCTGGATCCGTCTAAAATGTTACAATTAACTAAATTTTGACACTGCAGATGAGGGGGTGTCTTTGAATTCATTTGTAATGTTAAAAAAGAGGTCTTTGAATCCATCTGCAGCGTTAAATTAGGGGGTCTTTGAATCCATCTGCAATCTTAAAATTTAGTAAGTTGTATCATTGTAAGTGGATTCAGAGACCCAAGTGACGTTAATTGTATCATTCTAGATTGATTCAGAGACCTGAGTGATACAATTAATGTCACTTGAGTCTCTGGATCCATATACAATGATACAATTTAGTAAATTTTAACACTGCAGATGGATTCGGAGACCCCCTAAAAAGGGGGTCTCCGAATCCATCTGCAGTGTTAAAATTTAATAAATCGTAAGCGGTTTCAAATGCTTTACACTGTTAGAATCATCTACAACTGTAAATTTCAAAAATAGTTGGTAACTCCATACTCCCATCCTCTACAAATTTGCTATTTGGTTTTTAATCCATTGATTATTTGGTTACCAATGGAGTATTTGGAAATCAACTTATATTTTTCTTCTTGTTATAATTTTATTATTATTTTGTAACATTTGTTTAATTTTTTTTATTATTATTTTGTAACATTCACAAACTCACCATTAAAAACTTTTACCAGAGTTGGAAGATATCAAATATACACAATACCATTTAAGGGTTTACCGAAAGATGAATTTTCCATGGAGTTGACAAGTTTGACATTGATAATTGGTTTTCATGTCACATAGCCTTCTATAAGGAAAAGATGAAAGGAAATGGACATGAGGGAAAACAAAGGAGCTCAAAATACACCGCTCAATGGAAATGGAATACCCTATAATACATGTAATTCGATGGACCATAAAATTACTAAACTCGGGTGAGGTAGGATTCAATTATTTCTTGAATGTATGAGTTGATTACGATGAGGATATGTCAGTAAATTGAATTGGAGTGATATTCTCAATAAGCAATGGAAGGTTTCTATGCGAATAACGATGCATAGATTCTGAGCAAAACCCTTCAGGTGGAGTATAAATTGTTTTATTTCGATCTCAAGGAAAACCTGCATGGGAAATACCTCAAATCTCTAAGAAGATCTCCAACTCACGTTCTACAATAATTGTGCCCATTGGTGGAAGTGCATGGTTCCTCAATCCCATCAATTATTATGTCAATGTAGATGATGAGGAGGTTTGGAGCAAGGAATTGCAGTTGAATGCTAAGGTTCGAATCACTTTCAAAGCGATTTTGAGGTTTTGATTTCAGAAAAATATATTTGAATGACAGGTTTTGGGGTTTAGATATTTTGAGGCCATTGAAGCCAAGTTTTTTGTTTTTTGGGGGTTTTAATTTTTGGTTAGACGCTTTTAGAATGAAGGATTTTGGGTGGGTTTTAATTTTGAGGGTGTTGTGATTGCAGGTATCTTATTTCAATGTTGGGGTGAATAAGAGGGGTTGATTTTTGAATCTATGGCATAGATTCCTTCTCCTACTTGATAATACTTGTTAAATTCCAACCCCATTGATTTCAAAATTGATGAATGCATGATGTTGTTGGTGGCATCATTGTTCACATGCAATTGTGCAAGATGAGATCATCATTTTATAAAGAAATAAAAAACGATGGAACTTTCTTACCGGGCCTTCAGAAAAGAGATCCAAATTGGTGGTAATAATTCATATTAGGATTTTTTCCTGGATAACTGCCTTGTTCCTCCATATTGAAATCTAAAAGTCAATTTTGTTGTCATTGAGGGTCGTGCCTCTTTATCACCAAAAATATCTTCTTCAAATAAGTCTCTCACATGTGGCCATCATCCAATCATCCCATTCAGTGGAGTCTATAAATTGACTTGATGGCACCTCATCTCATATTGATAGCTTTAATTAATGCATTCATTAGTGTCATACGGTAGATTTTCACCAATATAATATTCATCTAGTACTACTACATTAGGCTGGTCGAAATGTGGTGTTCTATTTCATGGACCAGATTCATTCATTTTATTGGTATTTTGATGGTGCTTCTTTGGTCCAAATTGATCCTACTCCTTATGTTCCCTACTACAGTCAGGATTTCAATTCTTCATTCCTTCTCAAATGAAGAATTTCATTTTGGATTTATCTAACAATCTTTTTAAAATGGTTCAACTTAGTTTCATGATGTTTATGAGGTTGTTCACCAACTGCTGGGACATTCTGCACATGGTGTGGATTCCCTTGGAACATTCTTTTTCCCACTCCTCTATTCTCCATAGGTCTAACTGATGTGGAGGGACCATGATTCGATACAAAGAGAGTCGATATTTTCCTCTTAAATCTTCCCAAAACAATGTTAGGGTCAACGTCACTTTCAACAATGTTTTATTCCATTTGTTGAGCCTTTCTCATAACAACTTCCAATGTATTAATACTATTTTCTTTCAAGGGCATATTTGACATTTGTTGGCATTGCATTTTTTCACAACCAAAAATGAAAGGCTCAATAGGATACTAGTATTTGGGGATCTTCCATAGCATCCATAAGAATCTCAAATCAATATCCCTAATCCTTTTGTTTTTCTCTGATTGTATTTGAGTAAATTGTGTCAATAGAGTATTTTAAGCCACAAGATGTGCATATTTATTCAAAAAGGCATCTTCCAATTCATTCAAGAATTTATAGAGCCAACCAACAAAGAGAAAAACCATCAACATGGGTGATCAAATGAATATCACACAAAGCCAAAAAATTATCCATACATTTATCCATTTTTCTAGAGCCATCTCCATTGAAAATGGGAAGGCATCCATCCGGTAAATATGGTGACGAATGCTTCTCACCCTATAGGGCCAAAGGGATCATCCTTGGTCTTTGACTATGTGTTCTCTACCTTTTCACTTCATGTTATTTTCACCTTTCCATTTCTAGAGCTTGTCTCGCCGACAATCTCTAAGGAGGAGAGTTCAGAGGAGACATTAATGACAGTGATAACATGGGATCTTGAAGCATGGAGCACTCACATTTAGGAAAATATCTTTGATTTTATTCAAGAAGTTCCTTTTGGTTCTTTGTAAATACTCTAATATTTTCCAGGGTTGTGAATCAAACTCCCATTTGAGTCTTTCTTGTGGTATATGAAGTTGCCTTATCTCAATTTTCTCAAAGGAGAATCATTGGTCCACTCTAACCACCATTTCTCTTCTTCACAATGCACTTCTTGCAAAATCATCTTCTTGGGAAAGGACCTCCCAAGGTTGCTCCATGCCAGTTCTTCTCTTGGCATTATCAATAGCAAGATCAAATAATATTCAATTTCCCACCAAAACCAGTGTTTATGTTTGAATGGGTTGGCTCCAATAAGGCAATTCAATATTCTAAGAATCTTGGTCTAAAAGTTGTATTGAACTTACTAGCCACAGTTCCCAATTCCCTTTCAATTTCAAGGGAATTGGACAAGAATATTCTTGAGTCGCTAGTATGGTTACCAAATCTTGATCAGTTTTTGAGCACCAGAAAAACACCAACACTGATTCAAGGAATCCCTATAGGGAGCAAAGACTTCCCTTCTTATTTTGATAGAGGTGGTACTCCTTTTTCAGTCCTTAAGAGAGATGTTCCTTAATAATAATAAAATTAATGAAATAGTACTCATTAATGATGTGATCCATATTGTATTTTGCAGGTATATATTGTGCATCGATTTTTCTACAACATCTGCCTTACCTGATTGGAGCAACATGTTTTATTTAAACTTATATACTTCAGTGCCAAAAATTGTAGTTAGTGTTCTTGATAAAGATTTGAGTAGAGCATATGTCTTAACTGATTGGAGCAGTGTGTTCTATTCCTTCATATGTACTTAAGTGCCAACAATTGTAGTCAGTGTTCTTGATAAATATTTGAGTGAAAAAATCTACTTTGATACCCTAAACATTATGGGTCTGGACACAGGTAGAAAAGTGACAAGTTGCAAATTTTATGGTTCATGATGGCCAATACACTATGGCAAAGTCTCGTTCTTTTCTATGTACCTCTCTAGACTCATACGAGCACAATACAGTTTACATTTGGAGCATGGGGAGTGTGGACCATTGTAGTTGTTGTGTTAGTTAATGTTCATTTGTCAATAGATATTCAATGTTGGGAATTAATCACTCATGTTTTTGTCTGGGGCTTGATTATTGTCAAATATGTGTGTAGTGTTATCTTAGATTCACTACTTGAACTTCCAAATTACTGGTAAGATATTTTTTTGAGTTATAGTGTAATCTTGTTTATATTTACTGGAGAATTCAGTGGGAAAAATTTGCAATGTGGGAAGCTTTTTTGCCACAAAATTCTCCATAGTGTCCACTGGCCTCCCTGCCTTGAAACTATTTTTCAATGATATTTCTTATGCACATGGGAAGACCTTAATTCCTCCTCTAATCCCTTGTGGAATTCCCATTCCTTTTTTCTTGTACCTTTGCTCCATTCCTCAGCCATGTGGTCATCTTGCTACTCACAATTTTCATTTCAAAGAGTGCCATCCTTGTACTGTTCCTATTGCAAAATAATGTGTGGGGAGTCATGTAGTTCTCAAAAAGTGTGCCATGTGTCTCTCGGGATATTAGGTGCAACAAGATCTGTAGGAAAATGTGGCAATGTGGAATGCATGCCTATACTAGAACATGTGACTCAGTTTCTATGGAAAATTCATCATCAGTGGCTAGATTCATCAGTTTTTGTTCCAACTGAAGTCATTGCAGCAAAACGATGTCGGTGCTTATGCTCTAGGAGTCGTTGGGAGAATAAAGGAATGTGTCACTTAAAAGACTTTGGTGAAC
The DNA here is from genome assembly GCA_027924585.1 of Larix kaempferi. NCBI lineage: Eukaryota > Viridiplantae > Streptophyta > Pinopsida > Pinales > Pinaceae > Larix > Larix kaempferi. The sequence goes on along the minus strand of BSBM01000093.1, from coordinate 51,783,467 downwards.
TAGTGCAACTACAAAATTGAAATACATTAAAATAATGGAAGATTGATTGTTCTCCTTTGACCTCGACTATTAGTTTCACCATTGACTTCTTGATGCACCCATTGATTCACTAGATCACTAAATGCCACACTTTCCTACAGTGTCTTTAACAAATTCAACATCAAGATTTGGGCGATCACACTATATTAGCTATCTTTATAGCATATATGTTTTATTTTTAGGAATCATTTTTTTGTATTGTATACTATCAAACATGATAGCTTCTCCCCCATACTAAGCTTGAGAGCACCTCTTGGCGCAATCAATTGAATCATGTGGACAATAATGTGAGAAGATGCTCAAATGTGAGCACCATTAATGTGACAAAGTCTGCCATGAATTCCTTTGTGATCCTTGCAAGGTTTTGATAAAACATTCCTGCTTTTGTGTGGAAAAGGAGGAGATGATAATTTGTGGCAATATGGAGATCCAAGGGGAATTAGAATGGAAAAATGTTTTATTTTCATGTGAGAACGCATGCATGAAGATGATTTCCTATGAGAATCACAATTGCAGCAAGAGATGTCATCCTGGAGAATGTGAAGAATGCGAACTATCACCTAGGAAGGTCAAATCTTCCCCCTGTGGTAAAACCCAGTTCCAAAATAAAAGGAAGAGTTGCATGGACAGTGTGCCAACCTACCCAGAGGTCTGAGAGAATATTCTTCCTTGTGGGAAACATTTCTATAGGAATACTTGTCACCAGGGGAAATGTGATCCTTGCTTAGTTTCTTCTAATAAAAAATGCAGATGTGGATCATCATCTCATATATTTTCTTGCTAGAAGACCATGGTATATGTAGAGGAGAATGATGAATTCACATGTGAAAAGTCTTGTGGACAAAAGAAAATTTGTGGTAGACATAGGTGTAGTGAAATATGTTTCCCTCTTACAAATCAAGAAGGCTCAAGTACTCATTCAGGTGATTTGGATCCACATTTATGTCAAATGTCCTATGGGAAAAAGTTGCAGAGTGGGAGGCCTTTTTTCCAAGAACTTTGCTTGCCCTCCCTGCCTTGAAACTATTTTCATTGATATTTCTTGTGCATGTGGGAAGACCTCAATTTGTCCTCTAGTCCCCGTGGAATTCCCATTTATTCTTGCTTATACCCCTGCTCCATTCCTCATCCATGTGGTCATATCGCTACTCACGATTTCCATTTCAAGGAGTGGCTTCCATGTACTATTATTGTTGTAAAAGAATGTGTGGGGAGTCATGTAGTTCTGAAAAATGTGCCATGTGGTTCTCGGGACATTAAGTGCAAAAAGATATGTGGGAACATGGAAATGTGGGATGCATGCCTATACTAGAACATGTCATTTACCTTCATGTGACTCAATTTCTATGGAAAATTCATCATTAGTGGCTAGAAACATCAATTTGTGTTCTAGCTGAAGTCATTGCAGCAAAAATATGTTGATGCTTATGCCCTAGGAGCCACTGGGAGAATAAAGGTGTGTCACCCAGTAGTGAGAAGCGCTAGTTGTAACTTGTGTCGAGATTTTGTGGCCTCTAGACGTGGCTATCTATTGTACAAATTTTTAAGGAGCAAGGAAATGCTAAAGAGAAAATGCAAGATACTAGTTAGAAAGAATCACTAGTATGGAAGGCTTTGGATTAGATTCTATCCATCACATAGCAACACAACCAAATTTGAACCCAAAATCCGATGAAAAAATCCGACAAAATTTACATTGTCATCGGATTTCACCTTTATAATTGCAAAATTTCTAAAAAAAAAAATTAAATTGACCCTGGAGGCTATCGAATATCCGACAACCATCAAATATCCTACTCTAGGGTTGTCGGATATTCGACTTGTGAAGTTGAATATTGGACATGTCTAGGTTATAATGACCACTATATTAATGTCGTTGGATATTCGATGATCCTTTTTTTTAGAAACTATAAATTATAGGATTATTCCAACATGTTTTCTATACAAGCGACGATTTGCAAAAATTATAATCTTTGCACGAACTATTTTTCGTACAAAAAGCCACAATTATTTCAGTTGTTACTGTGATTACAAATAGTGAAGTGTGGAGCTTGATTTTTTAATATCAATAATCATCAGTCAAGCTTGGTAAAATAAAATGTCACATAACAATATTCCTAATCCAGAAGAAAAAAACGAGAATTGCTTGCTAGATTGTGGAATGGACTGAAAAGAAAGGGTGATGGGAAATTTAATTGTCCATGTAGTCAATGCAGGGGCTTTAAAAGGAGAAGAATAAAGATTATCATACAACTGAAAGACATTGTAGGGAACATAGAAACATTGAGGGGGGACGTGACTATCGTCCATTGGTAAGTTGTTCATTATGTATGTCTTTATATTGATCGTTTTTGTAAATATATGTATCATTTTAATATTTCTTATATTTACTAATATCTCTTGATGGTTTGTAATTATAAAGGAAAGACCTCCTATGGCATATCTCCCGCAGGATGTGCTTGCAGAACAAGCACCAGAGGAACATGGAGCTATGAATATTGAAGAACAAGTTAATGACCATATTGAAGAAGATGATCATATTGGTAACATAGTTGAAGATGACGGTACAAATACATTGATCCATGATACATTTAATGTTAGAATGGATGATGATGATGATGATGATGAAAATGATGACTTTGATGATGTTCATGATTTACCTCTTCTTGAGAAGGAATATAAACCCATTTATGAAGGCTCCAACACAAATCTTCTCTCTGCTACAATGTTGATAATGAACTTGAAGGTTGTGAATGGTCTTTCAAACACATCAACCACACAAATGTCAAGGTATGTAATATATTCGATCACATATATATGATAGTGATTAAGGTTATCTTTGTTCCTCTAACAATTTTATTGTTAATTCATAAGTAAAATTAATATGGATGAAATATGTTTCATTAATATTATTTATTATTATATTAACTAGTTTTTTTATTTTAATTTATTGTAGCTTGATAGCTGAAATTTTGCTACCACCTTCAAATATTTTACCTCGCAAATATCGATATTTATCTTCCATCGTGAAATCAATTGGAATGTAGTATGAAGCAATTCTTGCATACCCCGATGACCATATTATATATTATAAACATCATGAATTTGAAATAGAATGTCTATAATGTCATATCAGTAGATATCGAACAAATCAAGTAACAAAAAAGGTCCCTCGCAGGGTTCTTCGTTATATTCCCATTATTCCATGTTTGCAATGGTTGTTCAGGTGCAAAAACATAGCACAATTTATGGATAACCATGCACGGAACAGAAGTCAAGATGACATTCTTTGAATGCTTATAGTTGGTTCTGCATTTAGAGATATGGAGGAAAAATGGCCACACTTTAAAGAAGAACCTCATAATGCTAGGCTTTCTTTGGCAGCATATAGTGTCAATCCATTTGCAGAGGGAGCACATAATGTTGGCAATGATTATTCCAGGTATGTGTCTACAACAATTTTTTTTTAATGTAGTGGCATCTCATCTGTCGTATTTTGTTGCTTAATTTCATTTTTTTTCATTTACTCATGTATATTATTTATATATCTAAAATGGTTGTAATAGTTATATATTTTATATATTCAAATCAATTAGGTAAGTACCAAGTTAAAGATGTGAATGTATATATTGACCCTCTTATTGACGAGCTACTAAACCTATGGAATGGCATCACTATGTATGATTTCTCTATACCAATACGAAAAAAGAAATTTTAATTCCATGCAATGTGTGTATGGACAATACATGATGCCCTATGGTTAACCCATTTTTGCGGTATGTAATTATAACATCCACTTTAATCGTATTTAATTTTATGAAGTTGATATATTAATCATGCATGTTTTTTAAATAATCCATTCATTTTATATAATTATAATTGACATAGTTAATCCATCTCTTCATGTAGGTATTCAAACAAAGGGAAAATTTGCATGTCAAGTTTGTGGTCCTAAGATCAAATCTCGTTGTTCAAAAATTTTAGTAAAGGAGGTGTTTGATGAGTATAGTCACTTCCTCTCTAGGAATCATAGGTATCGAACTACCAAAAAAAATCTATTCAATGGGAAGCAAGAGACTGCATTAAAACCACAAAGAATGACACCTCACCTATGGAAGTTGCAATATAATAGAAATCGTCAAGGTACGTACGGATCAAATTGTCTATCTATCATCATATATGAAATGTTTTGAATTTTTTTTATTGTGTATTGTTTACTGTAATTGACATTGATTTCTGACATTTCTTTATAAAGTATGATTCATGATGGTCGTCGTGATCATGAAGGCATTAATGGTCTTCCACGAGGAATGAAAAGTTATCCTAAACAATTCAGTAGGTTGCCCTACTATGAGCACCTACAAATTGCTCATTTGTTTGATACAATGCATATCCGAAAGAATGTAGTTGAAACATTATGGCGAATATTGGATGGAAGGAGTGACAAAGAAAAAATTGTCAAAATTTTCAATGACAATCAAAAAGCCAATCATGCAATGAAAGATGCCATTCAATTACATAGCAATGGATACCAAATTAATATAAACTCACTTCCATGGTTGTTAACGGAGCAGCAAAGCAATGTTGTAAAAGAAGTCATGCGAAAAATTAAATTTCCCACCGGATTTTGTTCGAACATGAAGAATATCATAACAAAGAAAGGTGATTTTGTGGGGGTGAAAACACATCATTGGCAGATCTTCATCAAGGTAATTATTATGGTATATATATTGCTATATTTTTTTATTCTAGTGCATATTGTTGGTATTTTTTTGTCTACTTTTTGAAAAAAATAATGAAACGATTTTTATATTGTTACAGTATATTCTACCTCTATCTCTCCCAGACAAATTTGACAACAACGTAAAACAAGTTATATATGATCTTAGAAAATACATGAGGTAAGTAGTGATATTTTGCATGCATAAAGCGTTTGTTTAATTTATTGTAGAACTTATATTTGACATTTGTTTTACTAATTGTTATGCAATATAATGTTTATTTTTGTTAAATCTTGTGATTTGTTTGCATCACTTGTAGATGGTTGTCATCTAAAGAAATCCATAAAGAAGATATAAAGTATTGGAGGAGGTAAATTCCTCGTCTCATGTGTGAAATGCAAAAGCATCTACCTTCGGCATTTTTCAATGCACAAAAACACTACCTCATGCACCAAGATGAGGAGATTGATTTGTGTGGACCTGTGCACTCAAGGTCAATGTGGATGGTTGAGAGGAACTTGAAATTTTTGAAGGGTTTGGTTAGAAAATGAGCACATCCTGAGGGTTCTATGGTGGAGGGATATATGGTATACCAAAACATGATGTATATTAGTGAATAGCTTCATAAATTAGCGTCAAAGCTCAATTTAGGTCGCATTTGTGATCCGGACCCCAATAACAATTTCGAAGGGGAGTACCTGAAGGGAAAAGTTAGATCGAGGAAGGTGAAAGGTAATTATTAGCTAGTGGAGATTAATTATAGTACATTTGACAGTTGATTTTTATGTATATATCATACTTATTTCATTTTTAATATTCAATATGCACCAATTAAAAGTGTATACTGTGTTAAGTGAATATACATTTGTACTAAATTGTAATGTTATTTTCATCAAGCAGTTGGTCGAGAGTGGGATGCACTTCATTTATACATCGCAAACAATCTTGATTGGATGAAGGTATGGATTGAACGATGTGAACAATCTGGTCATGGAATATCATGGGAAGGTATGGCTTCATTGGTTAAAGCATCTCATCACAATGGAGATACCAATCTTACACAAAGGGAAATCAGTTGAGCATATGGTTTAAAAGATAAGTAGGAAAGCATATTAATTAGCCATACTAATTTTTTTTTCAAACATATTGATGTACACATTGATTTTTTATCCTTGCAGAGCATAAACATGCACTTAATCATCAATTCACGATGTAATATTTATGTGTATGGCTTGTTGCAGGTAAAACACCATAAGGCTATGTGGTGCAATGGTCGTAAATTTTGCATCAAAAAGTTGGATGAAACGAAGAAAACAACTGATTGTGGGATAACTGCAATCTTTGAGGTGACCAATGTTTTCTCTAGAAGTGACAGACATCCAGAACTCTCAGAAAATTGATACTATGGGTATTTGGAAGATATTATTCAGTGTGACTTTAAATCCTTCAAATTAGTTATGTTCGTTGTCAAATGGTACAGGTTCCGATTGAATCAAAATGATCTCGATAGAATTGTTATTGGACATGATAATGGATTTACCATGGTTAATACAAGGTTGTTTGAGCCAGGAACGAATCCCTATGTTATTCCAAGCCAATGTGAACAGGTATTTTACTTTGAGGTTCCAGGTAGAGGGGTTTGGTCATTTTTTGTGAGACGCGATCTAAGGGAAGGTCGGTAAAGTATAATGTAGAGGAAGATAATGAAGAGGGTCTTGAAGAAGAAGATGATGTTGAGGATGACTCCCCTAGTTTTCGAATTTCTGGTTTCCGTTTTGAATTTTTTACTTTCGGCTGTCCCTTTCGGCCGCCGCATACCGCGTCTTTTCCCTCTGCAGTCGCGTCCCGACCGCGCCTTTCAGGCCTTTACCTACGATCCGACCGCGGCTCTCAGACTGCTTCCGACGCCCTGCCGGCGGATTCAAGTCTGTTACCTGCGATCCGACCGTGGCTAATCAGCCTGTTTGCCGCGATCTGACTGCGCCTGTCGGCCTTTTTCCGGCGTCCCGACTGCGGCTTTCTGCCTCTTTCGTGCGTTCCGACTGCGCCTGTTAGCCCTTTTTTCCGCGACCCGACTGCGTCTTGTTCCCTATTTCCTGCGTCCCGACTGCCTCTGTTGGCCCGATAGCCGCGACCTGACCGCCGCTGTTTCCCTCAAACCCGCGGTCGGCCTGTTCCAAATTGCCACAGACCCGCGGTCTGATTTCTGCTCTTTTTCTGTTTTGAGCCCAACCCCTTTTGCTGCAATATTTTCTGCATCTGAACAGCCCCCTGTCTTACCTGCAGTTCACTACCTTACAACCTTTCTGCAACATAATCTCTGTTCCTTTTACAGATTTCATTTTACAAATTTCAGTATTTTTAATTCAGAAAATTTTGCAAGTTAAACTTTCAATTTCAGTATTGTTGATAGATTGGAAGTTGCCCCCCTTGTGGCACTTCTATTTTTTGGGATCATTACCTCACGAGCACACACTCTGTCACATAAAATCAAGTGAGCCTTAAAAAGTACCTAATTGAACCAACATTCTAACCCCACTTGGGGAACACAAAAGAATCATTGTAGTTAGGTAGGATCAGGGGGATAGGCTTCCAATAACACCCCTTGGTTATTTCACTTGAGACATAGTTGTTGTCCAAATAGGGAACCAAAATCCCCTAGTACTTTTTGGCACGGTCACGACCAGTTTATCAGAGGGCCTCTCCCTTAGGAGGGTTGAAGTCGGGAGACTGGTTCCGGAGGCCTGAGTGGAATACCGCACTCCATTCAGTAACCGAAGGGCTACCTTTCGCGGTTCGCGGGATATCCCTGTATAGGGGTATTGCGGTCAACGAACTAAACGGCAGATTCACCTTTCTGGACGTGTCATGAACGGGGTATCTTAGTTGCCATTCTTCTAGGATTGACTACCCGGTGTCCCTCCCGGTAGGGGGATATCATAGCCACTTGGCTTTCCTACTCATATTGTCTGACTTGGATTTCATCACCTTGCAGAGGATATGTTTAGTTGAGTCAGAATACTTTTAGTTAGGTGTTTGCATGCTCCTTTACCTCCCTTTGGTCTAGTGAGTCCACCATTTTTCTTTTTTAGGAAACCTGCTGCTTGTTGGTATTCTGACCATATTTGTTGTTACTCCACCTATTGTAGCACAGCTGTTGCAGTGGGTGTTTTGAGTTGGTTGTTGGCCTGAGTGCCTTGCTTTTTAGCTCTCCTTCTGCACACTCGGTTGCATTAGGATTTTTGAGCTGTTTTTATACTCACCTCAACCCACATAGACTAGACACCATCCGTCACCATTGAGTCCCCGAGACATTCTCGGCGCCTCAGGGGCGAGCCCCCACAGCACGGTTCTCTTGACACCACTCGTCATAGATTCCGATCATTGTCCGTTGATACCACTCATCACAGATCTAGAGCCTTGTCACTTGACTCCACTCATCAGCGACGTAGGTCTCCGTCACCAGATAGTGACGCACCTTACTTTACCTCTGATTCTGACGAAGAGTCTGAGAACCCTATTTATACTGCCCCTACTAGCCCCATGGCTGGCACGACTTCCACTCCATTTGTCATAGGGACCATTGGTGGCACATCCACCACTACACCAGTTACTACACCTATTTTGGGTATGCCCTCCATGGGGCAACCATCTACCGTTCCCCTCACGGTACCTATTCACACAGCGGGAATACCTATCCCCACTACATCAGTGGCTCACACTACCAATGGTGGTGCTGGACCATCCTTCACTACCTCAGTTCCCCCACTTGGGGGCACCACCTCACATCTTGTCCCTCCACTTGGGGGCACTGGCCCCAACTTGGTCCACAGCACTACTGTGTCACAGCCTTCTTCCAGTTTGCCGTTCATGGCTAGCCTCAACCTACCTGACCTGGCCAGATTGACCAACGATCCTATTCGACACGACCCTACGTGGCCTCATATGCCTACCAAGCTCCCCTCGGACATCCCTAAGTTCGAGGGCAAGACTGGTGAGGACCCACAAAACCATATCATGTCTTTCCACCTATGGTGTTCCTCTAACTCCATCGTGGATGACTCTGTTCGCCTCCGTCTCTTACAGCGCACCTTTACTGGCTCTGCAGCCAAATGGTATATTGAGCAACCACATGGGACCCACGCCACCTTTGCCTCCCTTGCCTCTACCTTCCTGCAGTTCTTCCAGTTGCCTGTCCGCTATGACGTGGGCGTTGAGATCCTCCTATCCTGCAGGAAAAACACGGCTACCCATATCACGGACCATATCCATGAGTGGCGTAGACGCCGTAGCTTATGCAAGATCAAACTAGACGACCGTATCTTCCTCGAT